>CM066037.1:200083155-201333155 GCA_033557465.1 Ichthyophis bannanicus
GTGAAGTCTATTGATTGAATTTTGCTGCTTTCTTATTGGTTGCTAGGTGTACAATTCTGTTGTCATGGACAGGGCTAGAATAAGGACATTTTGGAGAATAAAGACTCTTGGACGTCTGTGGTTTCTAACTGATTAGTGCAGGATGACTCAAGCTAGGTGGGCAAAATTGGTAATATGAAGCCGAATATAATAGCAATGTGAGCTCAGTTAGCAGAAAGACATACTGCAAAGTGTAGGACACTTCTTCTGATGTCATCAGTTAAAATAGATTTACTTGGTAAACATCAAAAGCTTGAAGAAGTTCCCTCTATCAGTTTTTCTGCTTCTGTGTTGGAAATTTATGGAAATTCTACCTCTGCTTTCTATCTTTTCACCAAAAGAGCTCATTTACCTCCTTTTCTCCTGTAAAGTCTGACCCCTTGCCCCTCTCCTAAATATTAGACTCCACCTGCCATTTAGCCCCAGCCCCAGGCCCAACACAAAAATAAACCCAGCATACTCCCTCTCTCTCTCCCCTTCCTACCTCCATTGTTTTTTTTCTCTCTCTCTCTTCACCTCTCTCTCAAACACCTATCTTTCTTCTCCACAGTCTCTCTCTGAATTTCCTATCACTGCTCCTACTGTTCAGTCTTTTTTTCTCCGCATCCTCCAAACCCTCCCAGGTCTCTCCCCTAGGCTCTACATACTGTACCGCCCATTCAGGATTCTCTTCCTGGCTTTTACCTCTCGAGTTTCAAACCCCATCATCTAATTTATTTTTACCCTTCAGAAACAACTGTCTGTAAGTCTGAGGTGGTCAACTGGAGGTTACATTGGTGCATGAATGTTCACCTCCAGAAACACTCCCACATTTGCTATCAGAAGTCTCTATCTAAACACCTGTTACTTCCTCAGAACCAGAGTAAGATTCCCATGGTTCAAACAGCACTGTCCTCAGAATTTATTGATTTACACCTCTGCACTCCTCCAACTTGTTCTGGCCAGGCTTCTCTCTCTTTTGTAAGACTGATTTATTTAACAGGTTTTTTTTATTCCACTTTATCATTTCAGTCAAAGTGATTTACATTGTAACTTGGATTTTTCTAAGGCAATGGGGATTAAGTGACTTGCCCAAGATAACTCACCAAGATAAACATGCTGGGGACCCCACTATTGGTGGACCTCTGTCCACTCAGCAGAGGGTCTAATTTCTAGACTTTGCAGATGCACTAATTCATATCTCTGCAACCTACCATTTCTTCTGCTTTCATTAGCTTCCTCATGTTCCTACGGCAACCAATGACTGGGGTAGGGTACATATGCATACCCCTCCATTTTGGCAACAGATAGACCTAGTCACCAATACTTCTCTCCTACTTTATTGTAGGTTTTCATATCCAAGGTACAGTGACTTGATTCTTGCAGATAGAAACAGAAAATGAGGAGAGATATAGACCATACAGCCTATCCATTCTGCCTATTCATATCAACTATTAAGCTCTACAGTCCCGCTCTCTCAGAGATCCTCTGTACTTGTCACATTGTTTCTTGAATTCAGATACAGTTCTCGTCTCCACCACAACCACTGAGAGGCTGTTCCATGTGTCCATCATCCTTTGCATATAGAAATAATTCCATAGATTACATACATCTGTCTATCCTCTTTCACCTTTATCCTGTGATCCCCTCATTCCAGAATTTCCTTACTATTGAAAGAAGCTCATCTACTGTACCTTTGCTATAGCACAGATGTATTTAAATGTATATCTCCCCTCTCCTGACTTTCTTCCAGAGTATAGATTTGAGATCTTTAAGTCTATCCCCTTATGCTTTGTAACAAAGACCATTGACCATTTTAAAAGCTGCCCTTTGCACTGACTCCATCCTGTTTATATTCTTCTGAAGATAGTCTCAGTTGTACATAATACATCCCTTTTCCTGCTGGTCATTTCTTTCTCTATAAACCCAAGCATCCTTCTACCTTTTGCCATTGCCTTTTCTACCTGTTTGGGCACCTTAAAATAATCAGATATAATCATCAGTCCTTCTCTTCTGTCATACATTGTACTTTACCCCCTATACTGTACTGCTCCCTTATATTTTTTGCAGCCCAAATACATGACCTGAAATGCAAATAGGGTTCAGGAAAGGGTGAGGAAAGAGAGACATCATTGCAGATGTGAGATGGATCCTTGAAAAGACAAAAGAATACCAAAAGGATATCTATATGTTATTTATTAACTATAGCAAGGCTTTTGATTGTGTAAACCATGAGAAACTCTGGACTACATTAAGAAGCAGGGTATACCAGAACACCTGATTGTTCTCTTGCACAGCCTTTACATTGATCAAGGAGCAACAGTTCGTACGGAGATACATAATAGTTTAAAATCATCAAAGGTGTACAACAAGGCTGCATACTTTCCCCTACCTTTTTAAATTTATATGCAGAACAAATCATCAGAGAAGCAGGACTGCATGAAGACAACCGAGGTGTGAAGATTGGTGGAAGACTCATCATCAACCTTCGCTAAGCTGATGATACCACATTACTGGCTGAAAGCGAAGATGTTTTGAAACATATGCTTCTCAAGATCAAGGAACATAGTCTTAAAATAGGCCTGCACCTTAATGTAAAGAAGACAAAGATCCTGACAACTGGCAAAATCAATCAGTTCATTGTTGATGGAGAAGAAATCAAAATAGTGGACAATTTTAACCTACTTGGATCAACTTTCAATAAATAAACAACAAGCAGTCTAGAAAACCGATGACGCATTGCTCTTGGCAGAATGGCTATTAAGGACCTGACAAGATTTTCAAGAGCAGGGATGTCTGTCTCCATACAAAGATTCGACTTGTTCAAGCCATGATATTTTCAATAATGTCATATGGATGCAAAAGTTGGACAGTGAAAAAGATAGACAGGAAGAAAATTGATGCCTTTGAATTGGTGCTGGCGACAGATGCTGTGTATCCCATGGACTGCCCGAAGAACAAACCAGTCAGTACTAGAGGAGATCAAACCTAAGTTTCCCTTAGAAGCTCAGATGACAAGACTTTGACTTTCATACTTTGGACAGATCATGTGAAGAGAGAGATCATTAGAGAAAGATGACATGCTTGACAAGATAGAAAGTCAACACAAAAGATGAAGGCCAACAATGAGATGGATCAATAGAATAATAGCAGCTATGGATGCCACTCTGTCAACAATGAGCTGCCTGACTGAAGTCCGAACAGAGTTTAGGACAACTATCCAGAGGATTGACACTGACTCAATGGCACTTAACAACAGCAGCAATCATTGGTCCTTCTCTTCTGTCATACATTGATGTACTTTACTTCCTATACTGTACTGCTCCCTTAGATTTTTGCAGCCCAAATGCATGACCTTGCAGTTTTTAGTATTAAATCTTAACTGCCAAATTTTTGACCATTCTTCAAGCTTTGCTAGATCCCTCCTCATGTTATCCATGCCTTCCAGGGTGTCTACCCTATTGCAGATTTGGGTATCATCCAGTAGAAGGTAAACTGTTCCTGACAGATGATCTGCAATATATTGTTTAACAAAATGTTAAAAAGAACCTGACTAAGGACTGATTCCTGCAACACACCAACAGTATTATTCCTTTATACGCCAAGTGAGCTTCATTTATCACTACTTTGTTGCCTTGCAAACAACCATTTCTACTCATTTCTATCCAGTCAGTCATTTTAGGCTCTATCCCAAGGGCACTCAGATTTTTTTTATAAGTCACTGATACAGAGCGTTGTCAAAGGCCTTGCTGAAATGTAAGTATACCACATCTAGCACTCTCCCCTGATCCATTTCTCTGGTCACTGAGTCAGAAATCTATCCAATTTGTCTGACGAGACCTACCTCTAGTAAAGCTATGTCTAGAGCCTCTTTCAATTGAAAGCAAGTTCTGCGACGAGGGGACATGGGATGAGGGTGAAGGGAGATAGATTCAGGAGTGATATGCGGAAATATTTCTTTACGGAAAGAGTAGTGGATCCGTGGAATAGTCTCCCAGTGGAGGTGGTAGAGATGAGGACAGTAACTGAATTCAAAAAAGCATGGGACCAACACAGAGGATCTCTAAAGGTAAAAAGTGGACTGTTGTTGTTATGGAAGGACAGACTAGATGGGCCTTGTGGTCTTTTTCTGTCATCATGTTTCTATGTTTCTATCTTAAATCCTGTAATCCCTGCTTTAGCAGCATTTCCACTGATCACCGCAGAGATCAGGCTGACTGGCCTGTAGTTTCCAACTTTCGCTTCTGCTTTTGAGGACAGGAATCACCCCCACCGATCTCCAGTCCTCTGGAATTACTCCTGACTCTTAAAAAAAAAATGTAAAAACATCAGATAGCGGAGCTAGCAGAACTTCCCTATGTTTCTTTAGTACTCTTGGATGTGTTCTGTCTAGCCCCATCATTTCGCCTACGATTTTCAGAAACACAGTCTTCAGAAAATCGTTCATGATCTACTTCCCTTCCATTCCTATTTGTGTTTGTTTTCTGAGATCCTATTCCTGTCCCTCCATCTGTGAAAACAGAACAGAAATATTTGTTAAGTAATTCCTTTTTGTCCTCCTCAGCCTCTATGAATTCATCCCCTTCATTTTGGAGTCTCACAGTGCCAACTTTGCATTTCCTCCTGTCAGCAACATATCTATTAGAAAAAAAAAAGGATCTTGTCCCCCATATTTTACTATCCTGGCTAGTTTTTCCTTACATTTGCATCTTTGCTTTCCCGACTATTTTACGAGCTTCCCTTAGGTTCTCCAGATGTTGGTGTCTGGCTTCTTCTTAATGCTATTTCTTATAGTTTTATGAAGGCTAACCTCCTTTACAGCTGCTACTTTTGCATTGCAAACAATAGTGGCCTCCTTTTCCTCTCCTTTTTTACTCGTTGCCCTTAAAATATCTTGTTACAATTTTGTCTATGTTTTTTCTGCTTCCCTTGAATATTCCCGTCCAGCTAATGACTCCTTGAGGTACAGTATTTCCCCCATCTTGACAAAGTTAGTTTTCCTGATGTTAAGGACACTTGCTTATGAATGAACCATTTCCATCTATGTCCTAATACTAAACCACACTACCTGTTGATCCACTGGATGCCAGATGAGCACCCAATACAACATCAGAAACATTCTCCCCATTTATAAACCTAAAGTTCAGTATGGCCCCCTCCCAGGTGGGTTCTGTTACCAAATGAGTGGAATCTGTAGAGAATCTAGGATCTCCCTTTTTCTAGATGATACTGCAGCTAGGATATCCCAGTCAACAGTTGGCAAATTGAAATCATCTACCAATAGTCATCCCCTTTTACAGCAATATTGTGAATGTATTCAGTAAATCTCTATTTCATCTGCCTGTGTGGGAGGTCTGTACATCATACCAATGTAAATAGATATTCCATTCCCTCTTTAACACACAATGCCTCCTTTTCTCATAAGCCCTGTAGTTTTGAGGCTTTAATATTTATACATATAGCACCATGCTTCCATCCTTTCCCCCCTCTGTCTTTCCTAAATAAATTACAGCCTGGGATAACTGCATCCCTGTCGCTGTTTTCTGTGTATCATGTCTCCATGACTGCCATTATATCCAAGTCAGCCTCTTCCTTTACAGCCTCTAAATCCAGAACTTTCTATCCCATACTATGGATATTACTGTACACAGATCTCCAGATGTTGCCGTTTTCCCTTTTCTATTATATTAATTTTTTAGTTAACTGGGGGCTTTGTTCACCCATCCCAATGATTCTAGTTTAAAGCCTTACTAAGTTGGTTAGCCAGTCTGCTGTGGAAGAACATTGTCCCTTCTTTCATTGGTGGCACCACTTCTGTTCAGCAGCCCTTGGAAAAGCATGCCATGGTCCAGGAAGCTAAAATGTTCTGGCACTGTCCATGCAGCCGTGGATGTGAGCCTCTCGGCCTTGGCCTTAGCCTTGCCCCTTGACAAGGGAGGATTGAGGAGAACACTCATAGCACACCTAACTGTTTCACCTGGTCTCCCAAAGCCACAAAGTCACTTTTGATACACTCGGGTAGGAACCTAGCAGAATCATGCCAACATTTATTTATTTAACATTTCTTATATACCGCCTTTAATAACATCAAGGTGGTTTACATTGAACAAACTGAAATTACATTGAAAAGGGCATTATAACTTGGAGGTAACTGTTTTTACAGGGAACATGGGCAATGGAGGGTTAAGTGGCTTGCCCAAGACCACACGGAGCACCTGTGGGACTAGAAACCCCAGTCCTTCTGGCCCAAGGTTGCTGTCCTCTAGTGGAAATTGAACCCCCGATCTTCCGGCCTGAGGTACCTTCCCCCAACCACTAGGCCACTCCTCTACTCCACATAGTGAACAAAAGCAAAAATTACTAAAAAACCCAAACTAGGCACAAAATAATTAGAAAAAAACAACCAAAGAGAAAATTAAAACAAAACCCATACGTGAGAGAAAACAAAAACAAAAAGGCTAGACCAATTCGGGTAGAAAAACTTCAATTAAAGAGGAAAAAAGGACCTCAGCCAACTCTCCAACCAATATCAAGAAGGAGGTAGAGTCAATCAAAGGACAGTTATGCCACAATAATTAGAGAGACTCTACATACATCAGCGGTCCAAAAAAACCTCTATGAAGAACCCAAACAGGTGCAGCATGAAAATAATGCAGACAATGCACAGCGTGGCAACATAGCAGCAGGGAACATCTATACTGCAGATGATGCAAAAGGACTTATCTGGAAAGGCAGCAAATCAACGCAGTGAAGCACCGCAACAGTCCAAACACACATTAGATCATCTGAGTGATGCATAAGAACATAAGATATGCCATAGTGGGTCAGACCAAGGTCCATCAAGCCCAGTATCCTGTTTCCAACAGTGGCCAATCTAGGTCATACGTACTTAGCAGTTTCCCCAAAAGACACAGGTTCTGCAATGCTTGTACTAGGTCAAGCATTGATATCCTGGGTCCCTTCTTAATAATGGTTTATGGACCTTTCCTCCAGGAACTTGTCCAAACCTTTTTTAAACCCAGCTACACTAACAGCCTTTACTACATCCTCTGGTAACAAATTCCAGAATTTGATTACACATTGAGTGAAAAAATATTTTCTTTTATTAGTCTTAAATAGTTTACCCTGTAGCTTCATTGCATGTCCCCTAGTCTTCCTATATTCTGATAACGTAAACAGTCGATCTACGTTTACCTGTTCCACTCCGTTCATTAATTTATAGACTTCTATCATATCTCCCCTCAGCCATCTCTTTTCCAGGTTAAAGAACCCTAACCTTTCTAGCCTTTCTTCATAGGAGTATCCTTCCATCCCGTTTACCATTTTGGTGGCTCTTCTCTGAACCTTTTCTAATAACGCTATATCCTTTTTAAGATACGGTGACCAGAACTGCACACAATATTCAAGGTGCGGTCTCACCATGGAACAGTATAGAGGCATTATAATATCTTTTGTTTTATTTTCCATTCCTTTCCTTATGATACCTAGCATTCTATTTGCTCTCTTGGCTGCCGCTGCACACTGGGCCAAGGGTTTTAACATGTTATCCACAATGACGCCTAAATCTTTTTCCTGGGTGGTGGCTCCTAATGTGGAACCTTGCATCGTGTAACCATAGTTTGGGTTGTTCTTCCCTAGGTGCATAACTTTGCACTTGTCCATATTAAATTTCATCTGCCATTTTGATGCCCAGTCTTCCAATTTATCAAGATCCTCTTGCAATTTTCCACAATCCTCTTGGGTTTTAACAACTTTAAATAGTTTTGTGTTATCTGCAAATTTGATAACCTCACTCGTTATTCCACTTTCCAGGTCATTTATGAATAGGTCAAAAAGCAGCGGACCCAGCACAGATCCCTGGGGTACACCACTATTCACCTTTCTCCATTGGGAAAATTGGCCATTTAGCCCAACCCTCTGCTTTCTATCTTTTAACCAGTTCCTGATCCACAGTAGTACACTGCCTCCTATCCCATGACTCTTTAGTTTTGCCAAAAGTCTCTGATGAGGGACCTTTTCAAAGGCTTTCTGAAAGTCCAGATACACTATATCAACCGACTCACCTTTGTCCACCTGATTATTCACACTTTCAAAAAAACATAGCAGATTAGTAAGACAAGATCTTCCTTGTCTAAAGCCATGTTGGCTGTCTCCCATTAGGCCATGACTATCTACATGCTGAGTAATTTTATTCTTTATGATGGTTTCTACCATTTTTCCCAGTACTGATGTGAGGCTCACACTGGTCTGTAGTTTCTCGGGTCACCCCTCAAACCCTTTTTAAAAATTGGTGTTACATTGGCGATCCGCCAATCTTCAGGTATTAGAGATGATTTTAATGATGGTTCACAGATTGCTAATAGCAGTTCTTTCAACACCCTTGGATGTATACCATCCGGCCCAGGTGATTTGCTACTCTTCAGTTTATCTAATAGTTGTAATATATCTTCCCAATGTATCGATATTTCCTTCAATTCTTCCGCACCTTTAAATACCACTTCAGTCATGGGTAACATTCCCTACATCTTCCTCAGTAAAGACCGAAGCAAAGAATTCATTCAGTCTCTCCGCTATCACTTTGTCGCCTCTTAGCGCCCCTTTAACTCCTCTATCATCTAATGCATAGCAGTCAAGTTGATCAGCAGGAGCCCCGACACCAGGTGTTTCACCTCACGGCTTCCTCAGGGAGCTCAGATATATAACATGCTGAACATAGTCACCAAAAAACGCTGGTCATGAAGCTGTTCACAGAAGCACAGGAGAGAAGCTGCAAACTGTCAACCAAAATGTCCAAAAGACGCCGAGCAGCATCAAATAAGATATGTTTTAAATATTGTTGTCTTAAATTCTTTGTCTGAAACCTATAATTGTTTGTATTATTTACTGAGCATATATTTAAAAATAATTCCCCAATACTCACAAATGAATTGTAAAAAATTGTATCACTGTAATGGTTCTCAGCCTTTGAGATGGAAAAATTCACCTAATAAATTTAAAGGATTAAATCGCCACTCACTCTTCCACCTCCCATTCCCCCAGTAATCCTCTCTGTGACTCGCTATCACTTCATGCTATAAAATTCTGCCACTCTCTCTCATCATTTTCTATCTTTCTGTCTTGCATAATCACATCCCCCCTTCCCACCAGACATATTTCTCTCTCTTCTGTTTGTTTTTATTTCTTTTTGTTTTTTTGTTTGCCCCTTTCCACCATCTTTTACATCTGAGTAAAAAGAAAGGAAAAAAAGAATCGTGCTCTTACCAGATATTTACTTGTCTCTGGCTGCTCTTGAGTTAGGTCAGTCTTGCAATGAAAGGGAATAGGTGCGACAGCATAATGCAGAGAGAACTAAGTTGCTTTTCAGCAATATCACTATGTGCTGCTTTCAAGGAATTTTTCACAACACTACAGAGTCTTTCATTGCTAGGTCAGTAGTTCAAATTCAGCTTAGCTCAATTGGAACTTAAATCCCCCTGGAATGATTTGGTGGTTTCAGTTCAATGTTGCGATTGTAGAAACACATAACATCTCCCTGTCAGGTTCCTAAAGCATTGTGAATTCTGAAACATCTTGGGGCCAGTGTACTAAAACATATGGAGGGCAATTTTATGAAATCCTGCATTATTAATGTGCATTTTTCTGCATGTATTTCATGCCAGTTTTATTCAGTAATGTACACACATACTTTAATTTCTAAAATAGGGGCATAAGTGTTTGAAAGTGCATGTTAAATGTAGACACGATCATTTAAACCAATCTTATGACTGGTGTAAATGCTTACATCTAGATTTCTTCTTGGACAAGCAGAATAAGTGCTCACATGTTGTTGACATCACCTACTTAAACCATAGGGGAACCTTTCCCAGCTCTTCTTAGAGGCATTTGGAGTAGTCCCTCCACACATGTGGGCATATTCCCACGTATTGCCACCACGTCCCATCTCTTCAGTCTTTCATTTTCCATGGAGCCCCACAGATGTTTTTGTGTCGATGTATAGTATTCTCTTGCAGTCGTGGTTAAAGTTGATCTGCTCATATTTATAGATGTTTGCAAGTGCCCTGTTCTGCGGCCATCATTGCTGCATGTTTATTTCCCTTCTATTTTCCTTAATTAAGCGGGTTGTTTAAAGTTTCATTTCTTTTTCTCATGATATCGATATAGACCGCATTTAGGCTTCAGGCATTTCGATCACAATAATCTTTCTCTGTCATCAAAATCTAGTTGTTTGATTTCATTGTGGCTATTTTTCTGATTTCTCCCAAAATCCAGTCAGCAGGTTTAAGAAATGCACTCCGTGCCTCAAGACCATATCTGTTACAGATGCTCACAAATGGTGCCTATAGTGCTTGGAACAAGACCGTGAGATGCCGCCTTGTATTTTGTGTTCATAGATGATGAGGAGATGGCTCAAGAGTTGAGAGAAGCAACATGAACAAATATTTGGCACTGAGAAGACAGATTCATCAACATGAGTGGCATTGGTCTCCATCTTTATCTTTATATCCATACTTCCATGGCTTCTGGAGCTGCATCAGACACTGGTGGTGCATTAATATTGAGGAGCCCTCAAGCTCACTCTGAGCTGAGCACCAGTAGAAACTCTCTGGCATTGGATTCGTACCAATACCACCCAGAGGAGGGATTCATCTTCATCCTTGAAGACATCAAGGACCAATGTTGGCAAATATCAAGCGAAGGCATGCGTGCATTAGCATCATGATCCATCGGAGTTGGATGTCAAGAGCATTGAGGTTTGGAGCAACCCAAGCTTTCAAAGCAGCTCTGACATGAGGACCACTCATTCTCCTTGGTATCAGAGGAGCTGTGCCAGCCTCCAAAGAGCCAAGACCAGCCTGACGATACTTTTCTCCAGGTTCCACAGATGCTGGCCAAATCTGATGCAGCCCTTGAGGAGCAGCCCATGAAAGTGTTTCAGCAGAAGATGACTGTTCTTTACTCTTTGTGAAACTGTAGCTTTGACAGTTTGCAGACCAAAGAGCTGAATCATCACCAGCAACACTCAGGGAGATCAACCAATCAATCCCTGCGAACCAAAGAGCTGAGTCACCACCAACCCCAATATAAGTACAAATGCAAGCATCCAAGCACATTACCATTTGGAACCCTGCACTGATGATGTCTCCTCGAATGGTGACAAAACTAATGCAATCAAACTATCAAGCTCAGAGAACAATCTAACATCGTTTGTTTTTGTTTTTCTATGCCACTTTATCTAGAAATCAAAGCGATTTACAAATAACCATATACACGCATTTCACATCAAACAATAAACCATGATTTACATATACACTTAAGTTAATCTAACATTGTTGAAATAAACATATTAACAATATATTACCATTGCTTAAACACTACAGTTATTGGGGTGAGGTGACTTGTAACTGGACGTGATTAAAACAGGGTTAATGTGATAGCTGGTTGCGTGATTAGTTCCTTGATTCTTCAGTAGGCTACATTTTGTCGTCAGTGTTCTATGAATAGGTGACTTTTTAGTTCTTTGTGGAACGTTGTGAGTTCCAATACATTATATGTTTCTTCTATGAGGGCATTCCAGAGCACCGGTGTATAAAGTGAAAATACTCTGGTGGTAGTCTGGTTGCTTTTTGTTATCTCAGGTGGTAAGGTTAGTGTGTTTTGCGCGCAATGTCTTCTAGTTCTGTTATTTGGTGTCACCTGTATGATGATCTTCAGGTAGGTTGATGACAGGTTATGAGTGATTTTGAAGATATTTAGTTTTGTTTGTATTGAGGTTAGGTTAAGGTCACCCAGAAGGGGTAGTTGCTTATTTTGTGTGGTGTTTGTACATATTGCCTCTAATAGCACTGACAATTCTTAGTGACCATCATCGGTGGTCTGTATGCTAGACATATTGATGGATGTCTATTTGAATTTGTGAGCATATCTAATCCTTCTGTATTTTCCGATGTTATGGTGTTGAATTTTAGTTTAGTTTTTGTTAGAATTAGCACTCTTCCCCCTCTTCTACCCATTCTTGGGCAGTGAAATAAATCATATTTTACTATTTTTAGTTGGTTAGGACAACATCAGTGGTTGAGAGCCAGGATTCAGTTATGCACATGATATCCAAATTATTACTTTGGAGGCAGTCTGTTAAAATCTGTATTTTGTTTCGTGGTGAGCGTTCATTGGAGACTTTGAGTGTAATTCTGTCAAGTCTGGGCCATGCGATATATAGTGTTGGGTTTGTATTTGGATTACCCTGTGCGTGTCTCTGTTTCGTGTTTTGTAGAATGTACTGATGAGTCTGCTAAGGTCATTTCCATATATTATATGCTCATATAACCCCTCTTCTCAAGTTGCTTTACTGACTCCCTATCCGTTCCTATATCCAGTTCAAACTTTTCCTACCGACTTATAAATGCACTCATTCTGTTGCTCCTTTCCTCTCTTATCTCACCCTACACTCCTCTTCAGGAACTCTGCTCTTCTGGCAGATCACTTCTATCTGTGCTCTTCTCTTCTACTGCTAACTCCAGACTTTGATCCTTTCACCTTGCTGCTCCTTATGGCTGGAACAAACTACCTGTTTGTTAGACTTTATCTCTGGCCCTTTTCAAATCCAGGCTGAAAACTCACCTTTTTTAAGCTGCTTTTGGATCCTGATTCACTTAGTCTCCTATTTGTTTCCTTCCCATTCCCCTAGATGTATCCTTGCCCTCAACTGTTGTGTTGCCTGTCTTGACTAGATTGTAAGCTCGGTTGAGAAGGGACCTTCTTTTACATGTGTCTGTACGGCGCTGAGTAGGCTTTGTAGCACTATACAAATTATTAGTAGTTTTTGGGGGGGTTTTAAGTGCTGTCAAGTCAATGCAGACTCCTGGCGACCCAGCAGCCTATGGGTTTTCTCGGCAGGGTATGACCAGAAGTAGATTGCCAGGCCTTTTCTTCTGAGGCAATGGAGGGTAAAGTGATTTGCCCAAAGTTACAAGGAGTTCCAGTGAGAATCAAACCCAGAGGTCCTGGGTGCTCAGCTGTTGCTCTAACCACTAAGCTACTCCTCCACTCTACATCAGTAGTAGTAGTAGTAATTATTGGGATATTTTATGTGGGGTGTTAGTGATGTGTTTTGTGTGGTCAGTAATAAAATGCTCACTAAGTACAAAGAGTGGAGTATAACTTGATCATTCTTGTTTGGTGTCATTGATTTGATAATTATTGTAGTATTTCAGCTTAGCTTGTATAAGCTGGTATTCTAATTATTCACTTGACTGCTTTGTAGATTTTAGTGTTGAATCTAGAGTGGGGTTGGAGTAATGAGGTCCATGCTACAGGCCATGCCTAAGGGCCCTTAAGCATGGAGCCGCCAGGCAGTGGAAGCTATTTTCTCAGCTGATGCTGTCCTTACCTAGTGATGCTTTTCTGGGGGATGGAGCTTGTGATCACATTGACGATTCTCCCCAAGATGCCAGTTTAGGGCGGAGTACAGGGTGCAGTGGCTTGAGAGCAGCGATGTGTGCCAGTGAGCCCTCATGCAGCTACCCTCCCTTGGGTGCCCGCCTAAGAGAAGTGATTTTCACAACTAATGCTGTCCTCACCTGGTGACACTCTTCAGGGGGTGGAACTTGGGACTGTGTTTCCAATAGTCAATGGCACATCAAAACCATCTTCAAAACCCTGATTCTGCCTGCTGGAGAGGAATCATCATCAACACCTTGAAGGGCCTCAACATCAGCTCCTGCAGGGCCGATATCACTCTCCATTGCTTAGGGAGGCTATTGCTCCCTGTGGTGTCGGAAGTCATTGGTGCATCAGTGCTCCTGAAGGTCTGCCTCTCCTGCAAGACAGAGATCGACTGAGGCAGAAACTCAGATGTCCTTGGAGTACTTACCTGAACTAGATTCTGAACTCTCCTGGGAATCAGAGTTGGACTCTGAATATTTTTCAAAGAGCTTCCCTCGGATCCCACCCCTCCTTATGGTCCTCGCATATCCCTGCCTGAGGAGCTTATCTTCCATGATTTTGTTAGGGAAACGGCCATGTCTTTTTTTTATTTCTATTAGAGGCGGAGGAGGAACCTAGGGCTGAAGAGTTGAATATCATCCAATATTCCGTTGCCCCTAAGGAAGTGGAGATACCACCATTCACCACATCATTCAAATGCTACAACTGAGAAGGCGGGAGACTCCGCCCCCACCACCGTGCATTCAGTCAGCAAGAAGGTTGACTCTATGTACAGAGTTCTAAAGGCGCCCAGATTTGAGAAGCTTCAGTTGCTGTACCATTCTATGGTTGTGAAATTTGCTCTCAAAAGGTCCAAGAGTTCCAAGTTCCTCTCCAGGGGCACCAAAGAGTGAGAGGCTAGGACATTGGATTCTTTTGTGAGAAATTTTTTTCAGAACTGTTACCATCCCACATAGCATCATACCGGCTCTTTATTAGCATGCACTTGCAGAACATCATGCACAACATGGAGGACATGACAGACTTTCTCCCTCCTGAGGGTGAGTAATACCACTTCCTTGTGGAACAAGGGAAGGAGTGTTGAAAATATGTTGTCCAAGTAACATACAATATTTTCAATATGACATTGAGAGTCTCCTCAATGAGTATCAGTTCCTGGAGAATCTCATGGCTCTGAGCCTCAGACTCAAAATCCAATTTGCAGGGGCAACTCACTCATGTCTGTGCAATGGAGAAAGTCTCATCAGAGACCAGGTTCAAGAGGCTGTAACCAAGATCAGGCAGAATACTGACACCTGAAATCGTCTCAAGGCTGACTTCTGACTCTACCTTCTCATCTAGGAAATTCCACAGTGGGGGACCCCAGAGGTCATCCTATTCTCATGGGCATAGCTATGCTCCTCCCAGACCAGGCAACCTTCATGCTCTCACCCTAGATAGCCAACTGTTCAGAAATCCCAGCCAACATTCATCCAGAACTAGGGGCGAGATTTTGACTGGCTCCTAGAGGGCATAGCCACTATCCCTGTCATGCTCCCAGACAACCTTATCAGTCAGAGAGAGGCTTGTGCTCTTTAAAGATGATGTCCCCTTTTAACCTCCAATTTTTGGATCCTCAAAATAGTCCAGGAGGGGTGCAGATTGCATCTATTCGAACTCCCACCAAATTTCACAATGAGACTCCATTCTTTGAGTTCTCAACATCGGGAAATATTTCAGCAAGAACTCTCCTCCACCTTTCAGAACATAAGTATGGTCAAACCTCTCCCACCAGATCAGGAAGGGCTGGTGTTCTATTAGAGGAATTTCCTGGTGCCAAAGAAACCAGGGGGATTATATGTCATCCTAGACCTAAGGGATCTGAAAATATTTGTGATTGGAGAAAATTTCAGATTGATTTCCCTGAGTACCTTGCTTCCCTTCCTCCAAAGAGGAAATCTGCTATGTTCTGTGGACCTAAAGGATGCTTATATCCACATACAGATACATCACACTCATAGGAAAATATTTGCAATTCATTGTAGGAAAATACCATATCCAGTACCATATACTGTCCTTTGGCTATGTCTCCACTCCTTGCATATTCACTAAATGCTTTCCATTTGTCAAACCATTTCTATGCAGACTGGGTTTGCATGTGCTTCCCTACTTGAAAAATTGGTCAATCAAATTATCATGATCCAGGTGGAACAATCAGGTCACAGTATACTAAATAAACAAGCAAGGAGGAACTGGCTCGTACCATCTGTGTTGGGAAACAATCAAGGTATGGAACTTTGCCATCTCTCATGAGATGATGCACAGAACCACGTAACTGCCAGACAAGAACAACATCCTGGCAGACAGACTGAGCCAATTCCTGGTCCAGGGTCCACACGTGAGGTTGAAGGAAGAGGCTTAGTCACTCTATTGAGGGGGGGGGGACACCCCCTCACCAGATCTGCTTGCCACTCCTTGGAACAGGCAAGTGCTTCAGTTCTGCTCCAGGGTAGGGATGCACAGCAAACTAGCCTGAGATGTCTTCCTCCTTCGTTTGGGGGAGGGTCTTTTGTACACGTATCCTTCTATTTTTCTGATAGTGAAAACGCTTTTGAAACTCAGAGATGATGGGGGGATGTTAATTCTCATAGCTCCTTAATGGCCTAGGTAGTCATGGTTTCCTCTTCTATATGAGCTTTCCATCAAAGACCTGGTTTGCCTGGGCAACTCAGCAACTCTTAGTACATGATCAAAGAACTCTGTTGCACCCCATCATAAAGTCCCTAACCCTCACAGCTTGAATGTTGAGGGGGGTAACTGTCAAAACTGAACCCTCAAATTAAGCATTACTTCCATCCTCTGGGCCTCCAGAAGAGATTACACATGCAGATCATATGGATTCAAGTGGAAGAGTTTGCCGTCAGGTGTGAGAAACAGGCCCTAGATCCATTTTCAGGTCCTACACAAAAACTACTTGAATATCTTCTACATTTTTCCAAGTCCGGTTTAAAAAGCAATTCGCAGGGTTCACCCCTGTGCAATTGACGCATCATATAGAAAGCAAACCCATCTCTCTATAGCATTTGTTCATTACAGGCAGGGCTTGCTTCTTACACAGCCTCCACTTAAGCCTCCCACAGTGTCTTGGGACCTCAGTGTGGTTTTAACTCAGTTCATGAAAGCTCCTTTCAAGCTATTGGCTACCTGTGGACTGAAGTACTTAACCTTGAAGATCTTGTTTATGCTGACAGTATCTTCAGCATGCAGAATTAGTGAATTCCAGTTCTAGTAGTAGATGTACCCTTCACAAGATTTTTCATCACTAAGGTGATGTAGCATACTTATCCTAAATTCCTTCGTAAAGTGGTGTTAGGCTTCCACCTTATTTAATAGTTCTTCCAACATTTTTACCAAGGAGAGAGCATGTTGCATACGGACTGCAAGAGTCTTAACCTTCTATTTGGAGTGGACTAAAGCCCATAGAAAGTCCACCCAGCTTTTTGTTTCTTTTGACCCCAGTAGATTGGGAACTGCCATCAACAAACATACTTTCAATTCAGTTTCAGTTTGGGTGTTCTCCCACCATGACTCCCGGTGCGTTTAAAAAGTGTGAACGATGTGGCCAAACCATATCAGTTACTGATAGTCACGATTGCTGCCTCCACTGTGTGAAATTGCAGTGAAGTGATTCTTTTTTTCATGTATATGTAGTTTTTATCACTTCGGACGACGGCCTACGGATTTTTGTAGGCCTCCACTGTCTGGGCATGGATCACGATAGCTCCTCCTGTGACCAGTATCAGGCCATGACACCCAAGACCAACAGGAAACGTTCGGAGTTGCAGGGGAAGCTGTTTCCCAAGCCAGACTCTGCTCTGGCGTCCCCCTTTCCCAGTCCGAAGGAGGGTTCCTTGAGGGACGTCCGGGCATCCTCAGAGTCTCGCGGCGGCGGCTCCTCTGGTAGGTCGCTGGACCTCCTAAGAAGAATAAGGTGCAGCTCCCCGAGTTGGTGACGAAGCCTGGGAAGATCCCGCGGTGGGACTCAGGCGACTTGGTGCAGTGTCCTCCTAAAATCTTGAGACAGAGCCCTTCGCCGGCGGTGACTGCGCTAGGGTTCAGGAACCCATAGTCCTTCTGGAGGATGCATTCTCTGGAGTGCTGGTGCCGGACCCAAGGCTGCTGAGCTATTGGGTCTCGAGGACCATATGGCAGCAATAGAGCAGTGTCTCTCTTCCATTCTGGCCTTGCAGCAGACGTTGATGTCTGGACTCCCAGCATCATCAGCCTAGACACCTGGCCCCCCCACCGGCCTCGGGAGATTCCTGGGGCATTCCTCGGGTAAGTCCTCAGCCCCGTTTGAGATCTCGGTCCTGGTCCTTGGGGCTCTGGTCCTCCCCAGCGAGCCTGCAGGGTGAAGGGATCTGACCCCCTGGTCCTCGGGTGGTCCCCAGTTTCTGGGGATTACCTCCGAGGCAGAGTACTCAACAACCTCGGGCTCCGAATGAGAGACAGAGGATGAGGCTTCTCCCGAGAGTTCCCAGCATCAGGATGTTCCCTTGGAGCCTTCACCCCTGCAGCCTCTACGCTACTTACCACCCGAGAATGTGACATTCCATGATTTTGTTCGGGACATGGCCCAGGCTCTCTCGGTGCAGTTGGAGTCCGAGGAGGACACGCGCATTGAGATCTGGAAATTTTGCAGTACGAGTCTCCGCCTAATTAGATTCGCACAGTCCCGATCCCACCCATCCTCAAGAGGCTCCTGCTCCAGACGGGAGACCCCCCGACCTCAGTGCCGGTGGTCAGTCAACGTGTTGACACCGTTTACCGAGTCCGGAAAGGTGCGGGGTTCCACAAACCTCAGCTCTCCCACAACTCCCACAGTGGAGTGGAGGAGTGGCCTAGTGGTTGGGGCAAGGTACTTCAGGCCGGAAGGTCGGGGGTTCAAATCCCACTAGAGGACAGCAACCTTGGGCCGGAAGGACTGGGGTTTATAGTCCCACAGGTGCTCCTTGTGGTCTTGGGCAAGCCACTTAACCCTCCATAGCCCATGTTCCCTGTAAAATAATTATCTCCAAGTTATAATGCCCTGTTCAATGTAATTTCAGTTTGTTCAATGTAAACCGCACTGATGCAGAATAGTGCGGTATATAAGAGAATGTAAATAAATAAATAAAATAACTCAATGGTGATGGAGTTGTCGATGCAAAAGCTTGAGGCAAAAGACCTACTCGTCTATGCCCCCAGGCAAGGAAGCCCAGGCCCTCAACCCCCTGGGCCATAAGTGCTACCAGGGCACCATGCTCAGGTGCCGTATACAAGCCTACGAGCCGTATATGGGGATGTATTCGAAGAGCCTGATCCAGAAGCTCTTGGGGATCTTGGAAGGCCTCACGGGGGAACCTCTCCAGCGCTTCTTGTCCCTGACCAGGGCTGTCCGGGACTGCTCTAAGTTTCTCTCTAGAGCTGCCTATGATGGGTTCGAGGTCTCAGCCTAGGTGGTGGCCGCAGGCATCGGGGCCTGGCACCAGCTGTGGCTGCAGGCCTCAGACCTGGAGCAGTGGGTGCAGGAGAAGCTCCTGGACATACCCTGCAATGGGGAGAATCTTTTTGGGAAGCCGATGTCTGATAAGGCTGCCGAGATCGAGGCCAAGGTAGTTACCCGGCAGAGGCTTTCCAAAAAGACCTAGGCTCTCCCCAGGAAGAAGCTCTTGGGAAAGAAGTAATTTTTCCCAAGGAAAAAGTGTTACCCCTCGGCCAGCCATTAACAGCCTTACCATGGCCAGCCTCACCAACCCGAACAGCCAAATCGCCAAGGGCATGGGCCCAGGAAGCCCAAGGCACCAGCACCCCCTCAGGGGGGAGTTTTTGACTCAGTGGGGAGGGTCTCCCCTCTCCCAGGAGACTCTCCTCAGCCCATAGGGGTCAACTGGCCTCCTTCGCCGACAGCTGGGCCACCATCACTACAGACCAGTGGGTCCTGCAGGTGGTGAGAGAGGTTTATTCCCTCCACTTGCAACAAAACTCTTCAGAGTACTTTCCAGGGGAGCCACACCATCCCCTCTTTCACCAGGCCTTGCTTGTCACAGAGCTTGCAAACCTGCTCAGGGACAAGGCGGCACCTCTGGGGCAGGGACTTCAACTCAAGGTATTTCCTTGTCCCCAAAAGAATAGGAGGCCTCCGGCCTATCCTGGATCTACGCTACCTCAACAGGTTCCTGGTGAGGGAGTGGTTGAAGATGCTCTCCCTTGGAACATTGCTGCCCTATCTCCACCAGGGAGACTGGCTTTGCTCCTTGGATCTCAAGGACGCTTATGCCCACATCCTGATTCATCACTCCCACAGGCGATACCTGAGGTTTGTGGTTGGAGGTCTGCACTTCCAGTACAGGGTGCTCCCATTTGAGCTCCCCTTCTCTCCAAGGGTCTTCACAAAGTGCCTGGCCGCAGTAGGCGCACACGTGCGCCTTCAAGGAGCTCATGTCTTCCCCTATCTGGATGACTGGCTCATCAGGGGCAGCACCGCCAGGGAGGCGGATTGGGTCACAAGGCTGACCATTCACGCCCTCCATCAGTTGGGCTTCATCATCAACTACCCCAAGTCCAGGCTCTCCTCGACGCAAACCCTGGAAATTATAGGGGCCCAGCTGAACACTCTTCTGGTCAAGGCTTTCCTCCCAGAAGACAGGGCTCACCGCCTGATACGGTTGGCCAAGGAGGTGCAAGCCTGCAAGTTGGTGCTGGCCCATTGGCTCCTCCGCTTGCTGGGCCACATTGCCTCAATGGTGCACGTTACGCCCCTAGCCTGCCTACACATGAGAGCGGCTCAGTGGTGCCTCCAGTCTCAGTGGTCTCAGGCCACAGGCAGACTGAAGGACAGGGTGTGGGTCACTTGGCAGCTGGCGACCTCCCTTACCTGGTGGAAGTCACCGCACCACCTCAGGGCGGGGATGCCTTTCCAGGCACCAGCACCTCAGAGGATTCTGACTACAGATGCCTCCTGGCAGGCTGGGATGTGCATTGCGAGGGCCAGCGCACTCAGGGCCACTGGTCTACTGAGGAATCTCTCCTGCAGATCAATCTCCTTGAGCTCCGGGCTATCTTTCTGGCCCTTCAAGCCTTCTGCCACCTGTTCCAAGGCCTTCTGATCCTCATTCAGATAAACAACCAAGTGGCCATGTTCTATGAACAAGCAGGACAGAAAGGGCTCCTACTCCCTCTGTCAGGAGGCCGTAGCACTTCATTCCTTTGTGGTGTGCAAACGCATGACCCTAATGGCTGTTTACCTACTGGGCCAGGACAACTCCCTGGTGGACAGGCTCAGCAGAGTCCTCTGCCCACATGAGTGGCGCCTCGACCCCGAGGTGGCTCAGAGGCTCTTCCGGCTCTGGGGCAGGTCCTGCCTGGACCTGTTCACCTCTCCGGACAATGCTCAGCTTTCAAGGTTCTGCTCTCCTCAACCACACCACGGGAGGGTAGCGGCAGATGCGTTTCTGATCTCATGGTCGCAGGGCCTGCTTTACACATTCCTGCTGACCCTCCTGATACCCAAGTGTCTGTTCAAAATCCAGAGCAAGCCCCCAGGTGGTCCATGCAACCCTGGTTCCCCCTATTGCTCTCTCTGTCGGTGACAGCCTCAGTACCCCTGGGCTAGACCCCAGAACTCCTCTCGCAGGAGAGGGACTCCCTCCTGAACCCCAACCTGAGGGCTCTAACACTGAACACATGGCTGCTGAACGGGTAGCGTTGGCCCCTTTCCACCTCACAAGGGAGGTTGAGGAGGTCCTCCTGGTCTCCAGGAAGCCCTCCACTAGGAGGGCTTATGCCTTCAAGTGGAGGAAGTTCTCCATCTGGTGCACAGACAGGAAAAGAGGCTCCTATGAATAGAGGCTACAAAGGTTAGGGCTCTTTAACCTGGAAAAGAGATGGCTGAGGGGAGATATGATAGAGGTCTATAAATTAATGAATGGAGTGGAACGTGTAAACGTAGATCGCTTGTTTACGCTATCAGAATATAGAAAGACTAGGGGACATGTAATGAAGCTAAAGCGTAAACTATTTAAGACTAATAAAAGAAAATATTTTTTCACTCAACGTGTAATCAAACTCTGGAATTTGTTACCGGAGGATGTAGTAAGAGCTGTTAGTGTAGCTGGGTTTAAAAAAGGTTTGGACAAGTTCCTGGAGGAAAGGTCCATAAACCATTATTAAAAAGGGACCCAGGATATCAATGCTTGACCCAATACAAGCATTGTGGAACCTGTGTCTTTTGGGGAAACTGCTAGGTACATATGACCTAGATTGGCCACTGTTGGAAACAGGATACTGGGCTTGATGGACCTTGGTCTGACCTAGTATGGCATATCTTATGTTCTTATGTAGGAACGTGAATCCGTTCTTCTGCCAGGTACAACTAGTTTTGCAGTACCTTTTTCATCTTTCGCACTCAGACCTGAAATCTAATTCAGTCAGGGTGCATCTCAGCGCCATAGCAGCGAACCACCACCCTGTAGAGCAGAAGCCCCTCTCAACCCTACCCCTGGTCTCCAAGTTCCTCAGAGGCCTTCTGTTGTCACGGCTCTCCCTCCGTCCTCTGGCACCGGAATGGGACCACAATGTTGTGCTGTCCCAGATCACCAGACCGCCATTTTAGCCTATGGCCACCTGTCACCTGAGATACCTCTCCTGGAAGGTGGCTTTCCTGATGCCTGTGACCTCTGCCTGCAGGGTGAGCGAGCTGCAGGCCTTGGTGGTGGATCCTCCCTACACCTGGTTCTACGCGAACAGAGTAGTGCTGCAGACACATCCCAAGTTCCTTCCTAAGGTGGTGTCTACTTTTCACCTCAACCAGGAGGTGGTTCTCCCCACCTTCTTTCCACGGCCTCACTCCAGCAAAGTGAAGTCGGTCTTGCACACCTTGGATTGCAAGAGGGCCCTGTCCTTCTATCTTCATAGGACCAGGGACCATCGTAAAGTGTCCCAACGTTTTGTCTCATTCGACCCCAGTAAACTGGGGCTGCCAGTAACCAAACAGACTCTGTCCTCTTGGGTGGCAGACTGCATCACCTTACGAGCAGGTCGGGCCTTTCCTTGCAGCACTGGATCACTGCTCATAGCATCAGATCCATGGTCGCTTCAGTGGCCAACCTACACTCGATACCAGTGACTGACAAATGCAAGGCCGCCACATGGTCTTCGGTGCATACCTTTGCAGCACATTACTGCCTAGCGAGTGAGTCCCACAAGGACAGTGCCTTCGGCCAGGCATACCCGGTGTCAACTTCAGCCAGGCATACTCGTAGCATACTCAGTGTCTAGGCAATTCCTGCCCTCAAACCCATCGATGGTGGCAATGAGGATTGCTAGGCATTGTGGAGTCTCTGCATAGGGACTCGTCCTCTGCAGCTGGCGGCCTCCCCTGGTGGTCGCCATCGGTGATGTCATGGTTCAGGTCCCGGCAGCCTGGAGCTAGGGAGTCCCATATGTGAGGACTGACTTTTATGCTTGTTCCTGGAGAAAGCATAGTTACTCACCTGTAACAGGTGTTCTCCAGGAACAGCAGGAATCCGTCCTCACAACCCTCCCTCCTCCTCTTGGAGTTGCCTCTTCTATCTGTTTTTGTCTCGCCTAAGCTACGTTATCTGACTGAACAAGATGGCAGTCTTGGGCGTGAAGGGGACAACGCATGCGTGGTAGCATTCCCAAAGGTTTTCTTTGAAAGCTGGGGAAATGCTCCGTCGGCACCAACGTCACCCTTATGTGAGGACCGATTCTTGCTTTTCCCGGAGAACACCTGTTACAGGTAAATAACTATGCTTTTAGGATTACAGTGGGAGTTTTGTTAATATTAAATCAGAAATCTTTAATCACAGCTTCAGCTTTAATGCCGATTTTGAATAATTAAAACTGGGAAACATCTAGTATCATACATACAGACCTTTATAAAGTATTTGATATATTTTCTGTCTTTATACGTTGTGGAAGTGTTAATAAATGCAGTCTGAATGTTAAATGTGAGGTATGGTTTATATATTTACCATCGAACAATATATTGTTATTTTGGGATATTAAAATAAAACATCAAGGGGTAGATTTACTAAAAGGCGTTGCTCCATTAATGTGCACTGACGTTCATTATTTCATGTTTACCATCAGTCCCATTTTTTGCAGTGGGATATATTTCCTAATAATCTGTGTTAACAGATTTAGCACACTTAGGGGTATGTTTACTGATCTGGACTAACGATTAACTTGTGCTATCTGCCAGGAGGTCCCAGGGAACTGGTGGCAGATAGCATGGGTTAACCATTAACCCAGTTTACGAAACATACCCCTTAGTAAATCTAGCCTTATATGAGTAAATACATACATATAATCTCTATATGCAGTCTTTAGAGACATTCCTAGGGTGGAATGGAGGTTTTGATTTCCATGTATATTTTTTGGATTTTGAAAGATATGTGAATAGATTTCCCTGAAAAAAATCCTACTTATGCATTTTAGCCTGTGTAAATCTTTGAAAATCACCTCAGCAAAAATATTCAAAGGGAATGAGTCATGCATATTGTTTCCTATGAAAATAGGTGTAAAATTCACACACAGAGTACCTGCAGACTTCCCAGTTTGAAATTACCCTCTAAATAAAAAAATATTTTTAGTGTATTTCTGATAAAGGGAAAAGTAAGTCGAGAATAATTCAGCCAATAAAATACAATGATATAGTTAGGTGATTTTCCATGTTACAAACAGAAACAAAGCTTAACTAGTTTTATTTATACAGAGCCGTAATTTCACTGATGTTGCATTGGAATGTAGTAATTGATCTCTGAAGTAGTGTTTGACATTGGGTGGGGATAGTTGAGATCATTTCCATGATAAATCTGTTCCAAAGTTAGGCATGTCCCCCATTCATGGTTATCTAATGCAAGATGTTAACAATGTGACATCTCTAAAAGAAATAAACTTATTCCACTAAAGTTATGTGTGACTTATTTTCCTAGTCATTTAAACTATTTACTTAAATGCTCTGGGATTTTCTTTTCTTTGTTCAATTACCTTACACAAAACGTTTTTTTTTAAACTAATGATTTCAACAGTTTATTCTGTATGCTTTACAAAATTGTAGTTTCCTGGATTAGGACTACTTGTTCACAGTTTAGTGAAGAGATTTTTCTTTTATTGGAGGATTTTATTTCTCACTTTTGGAATAAGATACAAGTGTTTAAAGAGTGCATGTACAGTATTTATTTTTTGGTATTATTAATGCCCCTTATTTTTTTCTTACAGAAATCGCTGAGGCTGGCATTAGAGGAGCCCTAGATACAGTTAAAGGTGTAAAACGGAAAAAGGTTGTAACTGGAAATTATATGAAGAAAATACCAAAATCTCCTTTGAGAAATCCATCTAGGACAAATCTTAGACATTGCATAAAGGAATTCTCCTCTCCATATTCACCAGCTAATGCTTCCGAATGCTCAAATAATCTAAATAAATTGCCTGTACAAAATGGTGAACAGTATGCTGACCAAAATGGAAGAGCATGTAAAACTGAGCTGACTGTTGAAACTGTCAAACCTGGAGCACCGGTACAAACAAGAGAGGTTCTGTTGGTACACCAGTCCTTGAAATTCTGTAAGGGGAAAAGTAGAAACTGTGATGCTCGTAGCAGAATGACTTTGCAAGAAGATAAGTGTGTTTCTTCTGCTTTGTCAAATAAAAGCAGGTCTGATAGTGATGGAATCTTTGACAGTACTTCTTCCCCATGTACAAGTACAGCATTTGATGTCTTATTAAAGGTTATGGAACCAGAACTAAACATCTTGACAGAAAAATGCCCTCCTTGTGGGGCAAAAGTAGAAAAACAGAGACCAAATGAAACTCTAGGACCATCTTCCAGCTGTATATCTAGTACAAAAAGTGCCCCAAATCATGCCTCTTTGTCCCAGCAAGAAATTTCTGTTGGCCTTCAATACTACCCTTGCACTGCTCATAATGTACAGGTATCAATGCTGGCAAGGAGTGAAAAAGCTCATAGTCACTCAGTATGTCATTCATACAGCCACCAAAAGCAATCTATATCTCGCACTGGACATCACAATCAACCACTTGCTTTAGGTCCCAGTATTAGATCTGGAGTACATCAACAGTATCCAGATACCAGCAAACCTCAGCAAATATACAACATATGTATGACCTCATCTGTAGTTCACACTTCACCCTCTAATTTAACTCAGGTTCTTCCTCAAAACCAACTTACAGTAAATACATCTCCAGCTGTATCAATTAGCTCAACCAATACCACACACTTACCTCCAGTTCCTACATATAATATAACCCATGTAGCATCACTTATTAACCAAGGTGGAGAACAAATGTGTAATCTTTTGAAAGACCCTCGGCCTAAAAAACAAGGAAAATACATTTGCGAGTATTGCAATAGGGCTTGTGCAAAACCAAGTGTTCTCTTAAAACATATTCGCTCCCATACTGGAGAACGACCATACCCTTGTGTCACTTGTGGATTTTCATTTAAGACAAAAAGTAATCTCTACAAGCACAAAAAATCCCATGCACATGCCATCAAACTGGGACTTGTTTTAAGACCCCATTCTGGTGATCAGGAATCAGAAAAATCGCTTTGTATTCATTGTGATGAAGATGAAAGTGGTGAAAGTGATGATGAATACACAGGTGAAGAAAGACAAGATGATCAGAGTTTCTTAGAGTTGGAAACAATGAAACCTCTGAGGATATCATCACATTCTGAAGCAGTATTACAGAAACCAAGCTCTATTTGTTCAGAAAATCTAGATGGTACAATATGTGATACTTCCTTGCAAGAAACTTGTTCAGAATTGACAATGTCCACATTTCCCCAAGTGGTAGTTTGCCCTGTGAATGTTTCACCATTAAGAGATGGTAGTCCAAAAGTGATAGATTCTGCTTCTGAGCATGACATTGTGCAGAAACACGGAAATTTTCAAACATTAAATGAAAAGTCAAATTTGACCTCTATGACCTCATTAAAAGAGGCTGATCTCAAATGCCATCAGAAAGAGGAAATGAAACAATTAAAGGAAAAACAAGGGGATCATGTAGTAACAATTCATGCACAATTGCAAAGACAACAGGCTACTGATTGTCCCCAGGATCAACAAGGAAAATATCTGCTGAGCCCTCGAAGTTTGGGAAGTACAGACTCTGGCTACTTTTCACGTTCAGAAAGTGCAGAACAGACATTATGCCAGCCAATTCCCTTTGTAAAGGTACTATCCATTTGTGAAAAAGACTTCAGCAAAAATACAGTTTCTGTGTCCCAAACAAATACTGCTGTAGCATCTGTTGTACACACGATATGTGCAGAGAAACCATTAATTCCATCTGGCATAATGCGTCCACCTTTGAGGACTAAAACACTTGAGGAACGTATCTCAAAGTTAATATCAGATAATGAAGCTGTAGTAGATGACAAGCAGTTAGATAGTGTAAAACCAAGAAGAATATCCCTTTCAAGACGAGGTAGTATAGACTCTCCAAAATCATACATATTTAAGGACTCTTTCCAGTTTGATTTAAAACCTGTAGGGCGAAGAACAAGCTCAAGTTCTGACATACCAAAGTCCCCATTCACACCAACTGATAAATCAAAACAAGTATTTTTACTATCTGTACCTTCACTTGAGTGTTTGCCTATAACCAGAAGTAATTCTATGCCAACT
Source organism: Ichthyophis bannanicus (assembly GCA_033557465.1). Classification (NCBI taxonomy): domain Eukaryota; kingdom Metazoa; phylum Chordata; class Amphibia; order Gymnophiona; family Ichthyophiidae; genus Ichthyophis; species Ichthyophis bannanicus. The sequence continues at coordinate 200,110,314 of CM066037.1, forward strand.
ACAGGCTGTTCTGTTGTACCCACAAATACAATACCCCCTCACCCACTTCGAGAAAGCCAATCATTTGATGATAAAATAGGCTCCTTTTATGATGATGTTTTTGTATCTACACCAACTACATCTATTCAGCAAGTTGGACACCCTCGTACTCTTGTTAGGCAGACAGCAATAGAAGACTCTTCATCTAATGACAGACATGTCCTTGGATCAGTACATTCAGTAGATGAAAACTATCATGGTGGTAATATATTTACAGACATTTCTTTGCCTAGGAGCAAATCTTTTGCACAAGGATCAGAAAAAATGAAAAGATTGCATCAGGGACGAGGAACAATGTTTGAATGTGAAACTTGTAGAAATAGATACAGAAAACTGGAAAATTTTGAAAATCATAAAAAGTTTTATTGTTCTGAATTGCATGGACCCAAAAGCAAGGCAGCTGTACGAGAGCCAGACCATAATGTAGTACTCAACAGCACACATCCTCAAGTCCTGCACTATCGGGTTGCTGGGTCAACTGGAGTCTTGGAACAGCCTCCACAAATAAGAAAAAGAAGGAAGATGAAAAGTGTTGGTGATGATGATGAGCCTCAACAAAATGAGAACTCTACATCTTTAGAAAATATGGTGGGAGCACATGTCCAAAATATTCTTAGAAGTGCTGCTAATTCATCAAGGCATAGTGTTTCAAAATTGAACTCACAGCGATCCAGTGGCATTCCTTTGCAAAGTTCACAAGTTGAGTTGGTGTCAAGGGGCGCAGAATACAATACAGAGCTGAAACTGTCTCCTGCTCTAGAAAAAGCAAATTCAGTTGCTCAAGAAAAAGAAATGAAAAGACAAGGAACTGGAATTTCAGTAATTCAACACACCAATTCACTTAGCAGACCCAGTTCATTTGAGAAATTGGAATCTTTTGAAAGAGGATCACCAGTTTCTTTTCAAGACATTCTTAAGACTTCTAAACAGCAGTCCTTTAATACAGTTGGACTGATTCAGGAAGAAGGTGGTTCTCAGTGTTCTTCTCAGTATAAGCAACCAATGCCAACTGAAGAACCTCAGTTGGAACTTCAAGAAAGTCAGATAGTAGTCTCTAATGAAAGAAGTGCACCAGTGCACCAATCAAGACTTGTTCGTCAGCATAACATCCAAGTTCCTGAGATTCTGGTTACAGAAGAACCAGACAAAGACTCAGAAAACCAAGGAAATGATCACGAAATAGCAGAAAAGTTTAATTGGCCTCAACGCAGTGAAAGTCTATCAAACTTGCCAACAGAAAAACTTCCACCAAAGAAGAAAAGAATTCGTTTGGCTGAGATTGAACTTTCATCTGCTGAATCTAGCTTTGACTCTACAACATCTAGAGGTTTTAGCGTGGAAAGCAGCTTGTCTCGTACCTCTAGTATCTCTGCTTCATTTGACAAAGATGACATTTCCAAGACTGAGGGTATTTCCAAAATAGATAGTATTATGAAATCATCTGAGTTCCTCAGGATTCCTACCAGCTCAAATTCCCTTGGCATGCCCAGGGAAATGAGACGTGCTGCCTCAGAACAAATAAATTGTACACACTCTTCCACAGAGGTTGCAGATTGCAGAAGTAAATCTTTAGATTGTGGAAGTATGTCTCCAACAGACTGCATGTCATCCTTTGAAGTGCTGATTCCAAAATCTACACTTTGCACTGAAATTTCTGGACATGTGCCTTTATTAGAAAGAAGAAGAAGGGGCCCCTTTGTAAGACAAATATCTTTAAATATAGTGCCAGAAAGCAACCCTCCTCAGATTAAGTCTGCCTATTTATTTCAAAATACTGTTCTACCAGACCTGTCTAGTATGCCATTTCATAAGTTAAAAACCTCTTGTAGATCTTCAGATGGGCTTCCTTCAAGTTCTCAACATTCTTCTATATATGCCAACAATTTACTTGAGTCACAATTAGTAATACATACTTCAAATTCATCTTCCATTGAACAGACTTCAGGTTCTGATTTAGGAAGCCTGTGTCAGCCACCACCATTGCATTTCAGCTCAAAGACTTTAGCTAAAATACTAACAGAAGGACAAGAAGAAGACAAAAGCTCTATTACTTCTAAAAATGAAAATTGTTTTGCTCCTAAATATCAGCTTCAAGTTAAAACACATCCAACAAGTCAGCTATGCTCTTCAAATCAATTGACTACTACTTTATCAAATAGAACTCTCACAGGCCAAGCTAATATGGAACAGAATATTATTTCATTAAACACACCTATGCAATTAGTAGACAATGTATCAGGTCTACAAACAGATCCTCAGTCTAAAAAAGTGCTGCATAATAATGCCAGTGATCAAATGCAGCAAACACCTGTGATGGTGCCCGTTCATACTTACAGTCACACCACAGCTTATGGTTTTGCGGATGTTAAAGCGTTGCCTCAGATTTTAGTAACTCAGGAACTAGTAAATCTACCTGTTTCTAAAGTAAATAATGCACTAATGTCAATGCCTAACGATAAGGCACAGATACAAAAATCAAATAATGAAACTAACTGGGCAATACCAAACTCTAAAAAAGCCGTTGTTTGTGAAAAGCTTTTTCCGGAAATTGAAAACAGAACTTCTGAACCTTTGGACTTCATACAGAAGATGCCAGTTGGTGGACTTCTTCCCCAACAAGAAGCAACAGCTTCAAGCAAGCGCATGCTCTCACCAGCCAATAGTTTAGATATTGCTATGGAGAAGCATCAGAAACGTGTGAAAGATGAAAGTGGGGCAGAACATTCCAGTGATGTTCAAGAAGCACATTTGCTAAATATCAAAGCTGGTGAAACAAATAAACAAAAGAAACATATTTTAGTGCGTCAGCTTTGTACTACAGAGCCAACTGAAAATCTAGATCAAGAAATTGCCTCAGAATATGGAAAACCCATTAAGATGACTAGCTTGGTAAATGTGTTCCAGAGTGGTATTCTTTCATCTGAAGGTTTTAAGCCTGCAGTTCCAGAGAGCATAGAAGAGGCATCAGAATTTGAGAACACGAAAGCTTTTGCATCTTCAAATTCTACAGCTGGAAAATCACCAGAACCACTGTCATTAAATTCTCAAACTTCTCTATTGAAGGCCTCTAGCAATAATCAAGAGCAGAAATCACCTGTATTTGCTAACCTTAATAAACAAATTAATATTCAAGGTCACAGTAAACTTGGGCCTACATTATCTGTAGTAAACGCGGGAGATATGTATAGACTATCATTCCCAAGCCTAAAGACATCAACAAGTTTTACATGGTGTTACCTTTTAAAGAGAAGACCACTACATACACTACAGAGTGATCAAAAAATATCAGCATATTCTGCTTGGACTGTTAGTCCCACATATCCTAACCCAGATGGTTTGCCAACAAAAGTAGCACTTTCCCTTCTTAATTCAAAACAAAAGGATGAAAATTTGCTCTATACTCATGCAATAAGCACTCGCTCCAGATGTGATATACTGGTTTACTCAAGCAAGTGGAAACACAACACAAACAAGGTACTTAAAATTATATGTGTATATTTTATATATGTTTAAATTGTATGCTTCAATAGAAGCTGACGCGGCCTTTACATGGTACAAAGTTAAATATGAAATCTTTCTGCAGATTTTAATACATAATTACTATTTATTTTCAGACTTTAACAGGTTGAAAATAATAAAAACAATGAATATGAGAAATGCAAACATTTGGGTATGCCTTTTGTTGACTCATTGCTACTTTTATTTTTTAAATTAAAATCAGAAACTTTAGTGACTTCAGTCAGGTGAAGACAATTCCATGGTTGAACAAATACTCTGACCTTCTAACCACTCATTATGTGATTGTTCTAAAAATTTGGGGGCTCCTCTAAGCAGCCATTTCAGCATCTGAAAATGAAGATAATTCACTCTTACAAAGCATGGAAAGGCTATTAAAAAAATCTCCAAATGCTTCCAGCTAGCAATACCAACTGTCAAAAATATTATTTAAAAAATGAAGCTTCATGGAACTTTTAAAATCAAGACCTAGAAGATCAAGAAAAATCTAATAGAACTGCTTGAAAACTGGTCAAAAGCTAAAAAGCAGAACCTACAAATCATTGCAGGTAATATTCTAAAGATTTTTGCTGATACTGGAATAGTTGCTCACAGAGCCATAGTACAGTGTTGTTTTTACAGAAGAAAAAATCTCTATAACCTCATCACAAAAGTCAGCATCTAAAGTATTCATAAGAAAACAGTGATAAGCCTGAAACTGTACTGAGGAACCAAAAATGGAACAGTTTGGTCAAAACTACACATGATAATTTGAGAAAAAAAAGTGATGCGTTTTTCTTAAAACACACCTTGCCAGTCGTTAAGCATGGAAGTGGATCTTGGGGTTGTGTGGCAGCCAGTAGCACCAGAAATATTGTATGATTTGAAGGAAGAATTTATTCAATCAAATATCAACACATCTTAGATGCTAATTTCCAAATGGTTAATGAAGGAACTGAAACAGGTTGGATATTTCAGCAAGACATGTCCAAAACGTACCTCAAAATCAACTCTAGTACTTACAGGAAAGTTTGGAATGCCTTCCTAGTCCCCAAACTTAAATATTATTGAAAACCTGTGAGGAAGTCCCAAACATGCAGTTCACTCAGGAAGGCCTATGAATATTTATGAACTAGAAGAATTCTACAAGGCAGAGTGGGGAAATTTTCCAGAAGCAAGTACAGAAAGATTTTTAGATGGCTACAGGAAATGTTTTGGAAGCTGTCACAAAGTATTGACTGGAAGGGTGTCTGAAGTTTTACTCCTGCCATATTTACTGTTTTCTTATTTTGAATCTTTAAAAAACTACAAATAAATGCTAATTATGCATTAATGTTTGCAGAAAGATGTCTTGTTTAACTTTGTGCCATGTAGAGGCTATCTCAGCTTCTCTTCACTTAAGGATTCATTGAAGCATATGGCTTGACCAGGGGTGCCTAAACTTGGACACTGAACTGTGTATTTTTTTTTATTTAAGAAGTCTTTTCATACCGCTTTATCATTTCAGTCCAAGCGCTTTACATTGTAACTTAAACTTGGTAATGTACATTAAACAGGGACATTGATAACTTGGATTTCTCTGAGGCAATGGAGGATTAAGTGACTTGCCCAAGGCCACAAGGAATGCTAGTGGAGTATTGAACCCTGGTCTTTTGGTTCCCAAGCCAGTGCTCTAACCATTAGGCTACTCCTCCATTAGACAGGAGTTGAAAAATTCCTGATCTTTGAAGCTGAGCAGGATGCAGCCTGGTTATTATTGGATGGGTGACCACCTTGGAATACCAGGGTCTGCAAACAAACACTGTGCGAAGAAAGTCCTGGCAATCCACTTCCGGTCACACCCTGCCAGGAAAACCCAGGGACTGGTTTGCCAGGAGTCAGCATTTATTCAACGATACACATTGCATTTCAAAAAATTCCTCAGCAGCTATAATTTGGTACTTAGTACCTTCCACTGTAGCACAGGGCAGCTTGCTGCTTAGAAGGCAAGAGGCTACAAGCAGAGGTAAAAAGATGGAGAGAGTGAAGACAACAAAGTTTTAAAACTTGATTTTTAAAGAGCAAAATATAATAAGTTAAGTTAAAATGAAAAATAAATTAATTATCTCATAAATATTCTAAATATATTTCTAGCCTTATCTAGAGATCAGATATGCTCAACCCATTCCTTAGGACACATTTAACTAATCTGATTTTCATGATGCACTCAATGAATATTCTTGAGAGAGATTTCCATCCATTAAAGGCAATATATGATATGATAATATAGACATGTCCAGTCTTTTTATATCCTTTACAAAATATGATCTCCAGAACTGAACACAATATTCCAAGTAAGACCTCACCAGTGACTTGTACATTGGTATTAGTACCTCTTCCTTTCTGCTGGTAATTCCTCTTTGTATGCAGCCCAGCATCCTTCTGGCTTTTGCTACTGCCTTGTCATACTGTTTCGCCACCTTGAGATCCTCAGAAATAATCACTCAGAGCTCCTCCTCCTGGTCTGTGCACACCAACCTCTTGCCCCCTATCACATACAATTCCCTTGGATTTCTGCTTCCCAAGTGCATGATGCTGCACTTCTTCACACTAAATCTTAACTGCCAAGCATTAGACCATTCTTCATGCTTTTGTAGATCTTTCCTCATGTTATCCACTCCCTCATGGGAGTCCACTCTGTTGCAAATTTTCGCATCATCTGCAAAAAGACAGACTTTTCCATTCAGTCCTTCAGCAATATCACTCACAAATACATTGAACAGTACCAGTCCCAGGACCAAACCCTGGGGCACACCGCTAATCGCCTTCCTTTCATTTGAGTGAGTTCTGTTTACCATTACCTTCTGTCATCTGTCAGTCAACCAATTTCTGATCCAGTTCACCACCTTGGGACCCATCCTCAAGCTGTTGAGTTTATTGATAAGCCTCCTATGAGGAACAGAATCAAAGGCTTTGCTGAAATCTAGGTAGATCACATCCATCGCATGCCCTTGATCTAGTTCTCTGGTCACCAAGTCAAAGAACTCAGATTTGTTTGGCAAGATCATCCTTTGGTAAAATCATGTTACCTCGGATCATGCAACCTGTTGGTTTTGAGAAAGTCCACTATTCGTTCTTTCAGGAGCACCTCCATTACTTTTCCCGCCACCAAGGTAAGGCTTGCTGGCCTGTAACATAGTAAATAACAGCAGATAAAGACCAGTATGGTCCATCTAGTCTGCCCAGTAAGATGGCAAGAGTAGGTGCATCAAGCATGGGTGTTTAAAAATACTATCTTGGACGTCCAGACCAGCTGTATTCTATGCTTCAAGAAAAGTGGAAGAAGTCCAAAAAAGCTGCCAGCATGGTTTAAAGGTGAGGTCAGAGAAGCTATTGTTGCCAAAAAAGCATCTTTCAGGAAATGGAAAAAGGAACCAAATGATGAAAACTGTAGTTTCACTTCTTCTTTATTACCACTTTTGTGAAGAGGTACCACATCAGCCCTTCTCCGGTCCTGTAGAACTTCTCCTGTCTAGAAGGATCAATTAAAAACATCCTTTAATGGCCCTGCCATAACATCTCTGAGCTCTTTCAGTATCCTGGGTTGTATCCCATCCGGTCCCATGGCCTTGTCCACTTTCAGTTTTGCAAGCTGTTCTAACACATCATCTTCTGTGAATGGTGTGGTATCTACTCCATTCCCGTTTGTATATTTGTCAATCACAGGTGGTCCTTCTCCAGGTTTTTCTTTAGTAAAAACAGAACAGAAGTATTTGTTTAGCATTTTTGCTTTTTCAATGTCATTTTCTACAAATCCGTTCCCGGCACTTTTTGAGTCCCACAGTTCCACCTCTGATTTTCCTCTTCTCCCGTATATACCTGAAAAAGGTTTTGTCGCCGCACTTCACATCTTTAGCCATCTATTCGTCTGCCTTTGATTTTGCTATACTTATTTCTCTGTCTCTTTTAATTTTATCCTGTATTCTTTTCTGTGTTCCTCTGTTTGCGAACTTCTGAATTTTGTGAAAGCTGTATTTTTTGCCTTTATTTCTGCAGCCACTTCTTTGGAGAAGCAAATAGTTTCCTTTTCCTCTTGTTTTTATTTACTTTCCTTACATAAGTATCTGTTCCCACTTTTATTGCCTCCTTTAGTTTAGCCCATTGCAATTCCACTTCCCTTATCCCCTGCCACCCTGCCAACTCCTCCTTCAGGTACTTGGCCATTTTACTGAAGTCAATACTTTGGAAGTCTAGGACTTTGAGCTTGCTGTGATTGAACTCCACCTTGGCTTTTATCTCGGACCACACCGTATGATGATCCTTGCTGCTCACATGGGCACCCACCCGGATATTCGACACACTCTATCCGTTGGTGGGTACTAAATCCAGCATTGAGCTTTCCCTGGTCAGTTCCATCACTATTTGTCTAAGTAATGCATCTTGGAAGTCATCCACAATTTTTTTACTTCTTTCCAGATTTGCAGAAGGAATATTCCAATCCACATTGGTAAGATTAAAGTCGCCCAATATGATCACTTCCCCCTTCATGGCTTTCTTTGCAATATCAATAATCAATTCGTTATCCATTTCTTCGTTTTGAGTTGGAGGCCTGTAGACTACACCAGTATGGATGACAGTGCCATCTCCTTTTTCCAACACAATCCACAGCACTTCTTCTTTTCCCCACGTCCCCTGCATTTTAGCAGGTTTTATATTGTTTTTGACATACAGGGCTATTCCTCCTCCTTTTCTACCCTCTCTATCTCTTTTAAATAGATTATAGCCCGCTATGGCTATATCTCATTCATGTGACGCGTTAAACCATGTTTCTGTAACGGCCACAATGTCCAAGTCCATTTCTACCATTAGGGCTTCCAGGTCAGGAACTTCTTGGGTAGGCTTCGAGCATTTGTGCTCATTGCTTTCCAGTATTTGTTGACTAGTTTGCATGGATTTTGTTCTACATGCCTTTTCTCATTTGCCATTGATGTGTGGTTTAAAAGTGTGGCTATTACCAATGTTGTTATGCTTTTGCTGGGAGTGAGATCCTGAACTTGTCCTTCTCCATTTGCCATGCCCTTTCTCTAGTTTAAATGCCTGTCCATGTATTGCCTGAATTTTTTATTTGGGATCCTTTTCCCTGCGACAGAGAGATGTAGTCTGTCAGCACAGTATAGTCTCTTGTTGATCCATCTGTTTCCCTAGTCGCCTATATTTCTAAATCCTTCTTGTTTGCACCATGTTTGGAGCCATGTATTAAAGTTGTTTATGCGATTCAGCCTTTCTGCTCCCAGAGTCTGGAAGTTCCTTTGAACTGCAGAGGCACTGTTTCTAGTCAGGTTATTTGTACCCAAGTGGATGACAACATCAATTTTGGAGTGTTCACTTTCTGCACTAACTATAGCAACAGTTTGGTTTGTATTCCTGTTGGCTGAAGAGCCTTGGAAGCATTTGACCATCTTCTCTCCTTTGAACTGGGTTCCCAAGTTGGTGCCTCTGATGATAGAATCTCCAAATAGTAGTAGCTTTATTTTTTGTGATTTTTTTTCTTCATATTTAGTCCATTATCAGTAGATTGAGTATTGACTCTCTAAGGGCACTTCAGTTTCCACAGATTGGGCACCCTCATTATCCAAGGCAGAGAAGACATTATGCAGGAATATCTCTTGATGCAGAGGGTGTCTCCGTGTTATAGGTCGCAACCTACCAGAGTCCATTGTGATCCATTTGTTTCTGGGCTGTTTGAATCTTTGTGGGAGCAGTGGTGGATTTTGTTCAGTTTGTACCCTAGAGGAGGTGTGTTTAATTGCAGCTAATTCTTCCCTTAGTAGAGTAAATTCTTTATGCGTAGCAGCTAAATTGAAAGCACCACAGTTATTGCATTGAATACATGACATGCTGATTAAGACTGTTATAAAGCAGTCCTAGGAGAAGGAGAAAAGGTGGGGTAACACCTAATTAAAGGACAAATGTTAATGTATATGATGACTATATAGGCAATGCAATCCTGGGGCGTGTTGGGTGCGGGTTGGGGTGAGGGGTAGGGTGGGTGGGAATTTAAGTGTCCCTGGCCAGTAGACCTTATATGAACTGAGGGCACACTCGGATATCTGATTTAAAGGCTATGCAAGGAATGTAGGCAATTTGAATATTCCTAAAAACCTATAGCCAAAAGTTTACAGTTGCCTGGGTTTTTTAAATACAAAATTTAAGTCTGAAAGATTAGCTTTGTGTAGTCTTTTGGAGCTGTGATGACCAGAACTGGATCAGGTAACTTGGTCAGGCTGCAGAGTTGATTCAATTAGCCACACCCTGTGAAGCAGACTTGTAACAGAACCATGGAAACAGAAAATTTCAAACTGAAATCTTACACCTGTGTATCAGCCCACTATGCAAAGGACCCTGTAACCTTAAAATGTACACCTTTGCTGCAAAATTAAGTAGGAGACTTAAGTAGAAGACCAGTTCTCTGCAAATCTAAAAGCAAATGTGTACTTCAATTCCAAGTAGCTATATATCACAAGTGTCTCTGGCCAGTAGACCTTATATGAACTGAGGGCATACTCAGATATCTGATTTAAAGGCTATGCAAGGAATGTAGGCAGTCTGAATATTCCTAAAAACTTATAGCCAAAAGTTAAAATTTGTATTAAAAAAAACAGGCAATTGTAAAGTCTGAAAGCTTAGCTTTGTGTAATCTCTTGGATAAGTTTATTTTAGTTATTTTATTTTTATTGATAATCCGCAAACTGCTATCTGATCATTCTATGTGGTTACTAATGAATATCCATAATAATAGTAAACAGGAGAGTGCTAGAGCAAGGAACATAATTAAAATGCAAAAATTTATGGAAGAACCAGAATAGTCAGAGAGGTCTTAAAATTAGAATGAGGACAGTACGACAAAGATACAAATCTTAGGAAATTCAGGACAGATGTATAGATACAGGGGGAAGACAATAAAGAATAGAGATTAACGGTTGAATGCTTGAGAGAAAAACCCTTACGACCATTTCTAAAGGAGAAGTAATTGCATCCAGAACAGAGTTCCAAAGTGTAGGTGTCAGGTAGCTAAAAGCAAAGCAGCATGTACGTGCTAATCATTTCTTAGTTGGGATTGGAGTAGCGCTAATAAATTTCAGCTATGAGGTCATAAGGAGGGGAATAGGGATGAGAAGATCAGCTTGATACCTAAGATGCCTTTGAACTTTAAAGAGAGAGGTCATGATTTTAAACCTTATTCTAAAGACATTTGTAAACCAATGATGTATGACAGTGGAGATGTAGCATGATTGAATTTTCTCTGGTCATAGAGAAATTTAATATCAGTTTTCATTATAAGTTGCAGCTATCTTAATGAGACTGCTCAGAGCCTATGCGAAAGAGAATTCCTGTAATCAGGGCAACTCAATATCACTGCCTGTAAGAGCAGTTGAATATCATTTGTCAAAAAAAGGACAGAAAACATGAATATGACAAAGGGAGAAGAATGATCTTTTTAACCAATACTTAGACATACAAATTGAGAAATGAAATTCAAGTGTAATGCCTAAAGTTGCCATCATCTAAGAGGAATGCCAATACTTGGGGTAGCTAAGGAGACAAAAGGTTGGAATTTCCTTCTACTAAACTGAACAGCCTTGGATTAATGAGGGTTTAGTTTCAGTTTTTGATAAGCCAAAGTGTGACGGCATCCAGGCAGGTGTTCAGATTGATCAAATCAGAGGGCAATTGTTAATTGTATACCAATTGTATACCAGCTGTATAAAAGTACTCACTAACACCAAAACTTTGAATAAGTAGGACCAAACACAGATTGAAGAGAGTAGTTGCTGATATGGAGCCCTTGGATACTCCACAATTAAGAAGGTAAGGTTGAAAAGTTGAAGGCTTCTAATTCACAGTAGGAGTGGAGGAGTAGCCTAATGGTTAGAGCAACTGCCTAGAACCCAGAAGATCAAGGGTTCATAGTCCCACTGGCACTCCTTGTGACCTTGGGCAAGTCACTTTACCCTCCATTGCCTCGGAAGAAAAGGCTGGCAATCTACTTCCGGTGATACTTTGCCAAGAAAACCCAGAGGTAGCTGGGTCGCTAGGAGTCAACACTGACTTGATGGCACTAAAAAAAAAAAAAAAATTCACAGTAAAGCAATGGTCTGCCAGAAAAGAATTGAACCAGTTTAGGATGTTGTCCCTCAGTCCAATTTTGTAGAGATATGTGAGCAAAAAGTAAAAGGCACATTTCACAAAGGATATCCCAGTGCAATCTGGGAAGTCCAAGTCAGAACGTCTGTGAAAAAGCAGGCACGTGCAAGTTCAGGCATGATTTCACAAACATGGACGTGCTTGATATGGACATCTATGGAGGACATCTACATAGACATTCCCAGAATAGCATTTCAGAACTGGGATGTCTAATAGCCTAATGGTTAGGGTAGTGGGTTAGGAGCAGGATAGCCAGGGTTTAAATCCCAGTGTGGATCTTTGTGATCTTAGGCTAGTCACTTAACTCTCCATCTTCTAAGCCCTCAATGGATGTTTTAAGGCCAAAACAAGCACTTTTGTAATGCTTATTCGTGCTTGGAGCAGGTCTTAATGTAGACGTGTCTACAGATGTCCCCTATCAAACAAGGACTTCTAAGTCATAAGAACATAAGATATATCATACTGGGCCAGACCAAGTCCATCAAGCCCAGTATCCTGTTTACAACAACGGCCAATCCAGGTGACAAGTACCTGTCAGGTTTCCAAAAGGGTACACAGATTCTATGTTGCTTATCCCAGGGTAAGCAGTGGATTTCTCTGATCCTTGTTAATAATGGTTTATGGACTTTTCCTCCAGAAACTTGTCCAAACCTTTTTAAACACAACTACACTAACAGCTTTTACTACATCTTCCAGTAATGAAGTCCAGAGTTTGATTACTTGTTAATTGAAAAAATATTTTCTTCTATTAGTCTTAAATGGGCTACATTGTAGCTTCATTGTGTATCCCCTAGTCTTCCTACTTTTAGAAGGAGTAGTCCATTGCATCTCCTCAGACATGTCTCCGACACACCCCCTGCCTACTTAGACATCCCAGCACAAGTGACATATTTAAAAGCCATTTGTAAAATGACTCCAGGAATGTCTGTGATTTGGTCATCCACATGCACATCTTCAATCATCCAAATCAGGACTAAAACTTTTAAAACAACCCACTAAATGTCTAGTATTGCCTCTTTGTTGAGATCAAGTTTAATCAGAATATTATTCATCAAGGCCACAAGGTCTATCTCAGTGCTGAGGCTGAAAGCTAGATTACTATTATGGAGGGCATTAATTTTGTTTAAGAAATCATTCAGTTGGAGAAAGAATGCCTTCCCAGCTACAGCAACTAGGTACTAAAAAGACTAGGTCCGATATTCAAAGGCATTTATACAGTTTACAGATCTGTAAACCATGTAAATGCCTCTTAGAGGAATATTCAGTGGCACTGATACAGTTAGTGCCACTGAATATTCCCGATGAACTCTGCTACATGCCCCGTGTAGCATCGGGATGTTCTGGGGCATTCCAGGGATGGAGACAGTCGCTAACCAGGGAGCGGCAATATCACACCACTGCCCAGTTACACCCATGGGTAAAAGATAGGTCAGTTTTTGCTGTGCCTATCTTAACCCTTGGGAGCTAACCGGGTAGCAGCTCAATATCACCACTGCCTGGTTAGCTTCTGACGGCTGTGCGATCCCGGATATTCAATGCTAGGACCACACATGACCCTGGCATTGAATATCCAGGGTTAAAGGTCGGTAGCAACAGCTGTGCGCTATAGAGGTTCATAGCCATCCCAGAAGAATATTGGGCCTACTGTTATTTATCATACTACACCGATAGGGAAGGAATTTAACTGCTGGACTGATGACCAAATTTGATGGTAATAGGTCACTATGTGAAGTGGTAAGCTTCACACTAGCTAAGATTTTGTCAAGTGCCACAGGTGTTATAAAGTGAAAGAACTAAAACTACTTGAAAATATTGGGCAAACTGGGACAAAGATGAAAATGAATGAGAGACCTGATGGAGACAAAGGGTAGAAGGGATCAGAAAAAGATGATGAGAAATCAGATGGCGAGGGACCAGAAAAAGATGATAGTGAGTATGAAGACAGAAGAGAATTTGTTATAAATGTCAGGAACCGTATCAAGAAGTACAATGTGGAAGTGTCTGGGTATAGGGTAATATTAGGGACTTTGTCAGGTGAAGGCAATGGACTGGACAGATTCAGCCCGATTCCGTCCCAGACATACATGCACTCTGTATGCCCGGTCTGAACCAAACATACAGAGGGTGTTGCGATTCTGATCCCGCGGGACTGCGATTCAGCCCAGCCTGCACATACAGGCCTTGCCCGACTAACTCAGTCAGGGCTTTTAAATGGAGCTGTGGCGCCATGGCGTCCAGTTGCCATGACACCACAGCTCCATTTAAAAGCCGCGATCCCCGGTTGCTGCCTCCTGCAGCTAATTACCCACAGCCCGACCCCCGATCTGGCCTCCCAGGGCCAGGGCCGGGCGGTAGGGAATATCCTCTGCCCCTTGCCACCCCTTCTCAGCCCAGCACCCGCTGATCCTGCAGAATCGGGGAAGTTATTCCACCTCAGTGGTGGAATAACTTCCCCGTTTAAGTCGCCATCCCCAGACATACAGGGCCGACATTAGAATCGGCTCTGTATGTCTGGGGCCAGCGACCATCCACTGCCCACCCTAACGCCGCCCCCAATCCTCTCCTTTCCCGCCCCCTTCTAACTTCCCCGTACAACCGGCGGGGAAGTTAGACGCTGGCGGGAAGGGGCACGAATAGCGGGGATGGACGTCCATCCCCACTATTCACGGCTCGGAATGAGCTTGATTATGTTTGTTTGTTATTATTTCATATACCACCTTTATTCATAAAGGCAAGTGGATTACAACAGTTAAAAATCAAAAACTAGAAAAGGAACACCATTTAATAACAGAAAATGAAAAAAAAGAAGAGATAAGAAATACAGTCAGATAACTCTAATAATGGTGTCAGTCAATTCATACTCCAAAGGCCTCTTGAAATAGATGGGTTTTAAGTTGGGTTTTAAATTGAGTTTTAAAGGAGCAGAAAGAGGGCTCAAGATGTGCAATGCAACCAGCACAGCCCACCTGGACTCCCTCACTATAACTAATGACATCTGCACGATCAACCTTCTGTACCGGGCACCAACACCATCATCAGAGGATCTTGCAACGATAATTGGCCTCGCCTGCAACTCAAACAGACCACGGTCCCAAAACTGGATCCTAGGTGATTTCAACTTGCCTACACTACAGGAATCTCAAGCCACTGCTTTCCTAGAAGCGCTACAAGAGCTAGGTTACGATCAGCTAGTCGATAGTCCCACCCACGTCAAGGGAAACAAGCTTGACCTGATCTTTGCTCCACAAACAAACAAGGATACTGCCCAACCAATGCTGCCAACCATAACTCCTGTGCCATGGTCTGACCATAGCCTGCTCAAATTCCAGATACCTATTAACACACAATCAAAACTCCAACAAAACCAACACTGTCCACGAAACCTCGTTGAAGCGCTTCCGCCCCTTTGATAAAGAAGAGATTCGAGGGAAGATCCTCCCACTCCTCAACAATGTACCACACGACCTAGATGCTTTAGTATCCACCTGGGACGAGAGCCTCAAAACCATCGCATGCATACCAGCCACACATAAAACAACAACAAAGAAACGAGAGCATGCACCATGGTATACAAAAGACCTCCGAGATTCACTCAAGTGCCTGCGCAGGCTCGAGAGAAGATGGCGTCGGGCTCACTCCACGGATGCACAAAGTACTTACATCGCTCACCTAAAAGCACACCGTGATGAAGTAACAAAGAAGCGGAAACAATATCACTCCGACATCTTGAAACGGTCACTAAACAAGCCCCACGACCTCTTCAATATAGTGAAATCTCTCATAAGAGAACCTCCCGCAGACCAATCTCAGATGCCACACCCCCAGGCATACTCCAACTACCTACAGTCAAAAATGATCCAGACGACTACATCTTCAACCAACTACCTACAACCTGAAGTGATCCAGACGAGTACAACCTCGAGATCTGCGGACAACATCTTTCAACATAAATTGCCCCAACCATCACCCCTATCCAAATTTGAAAAAATATCACGCAGAGAGATTGAAGACACTATCGCTTCAATCAACCCCACTACCGCACCCAATGACCCATGCCCAGCTTTATGGATAAAGGAGTTACGATGTGACTTAAGCCAATATCTGAGCGAATTAATAAACCAATCTCTTACAACCAGATCGTTTCCACAAAGTCTGAAACAAACATCAATCAGACCACTCCTGAAAAATAACAAGCAGGACCCAACAAAAGTGGAATCATACAGACC
The DNA here is from genome assembly GCA_033557465.1 of Ichthyophis bannanicus. Taxonomy (NCBI): domain Eukaryota; kingdom Metazoa; phylum Chordata; class Amphibia; order Gymnophiona; family Ichthyophiidae; genus Ichthyophis; species Ichthyophis bannanicus. The sequence goes on from CM066037.1 coordinate 200,126,258, forward strand.
AATTTCAAGTATCCCCATGCTTGCCAAAGTAATCGAAAAGTTAGTACAGCGCCAGATCCAACAGCATATTGATACTGAAGCCCCACTGGATCCTTCCCAGCATGGTTTTAGAGAAGCACATGGGGTAGAAACCCTCCTCACCACCCTATTTGACCACTTAGTCTCTGGAACCGACAAAATTCACCAAGGATTTGCACTCATATTCCTTGACATTGCTGCGGCCTTCGACTCGGTGAGCCACGAGATCCTCATACAACGCCTCAGCGAGAAAGGAATCCAGGGAACAGCCCTAAAGTGGTGCAAGTCATACTTGACTAATAGATGGCAACATGTAAGGTCTGGCTTCACAACCTCTGAACCGTTTTTACAAAACCAGGGTGTACCACAGGGTTCGTCACTATCTGCATTGATGTTTAACATCTACATGCAGCCCATATGCGCCCTAGCACGTTCTTTCAAGGTCAACTGTCTAGCCTACGCGGACGACATCCTCCTATACATCCCATTCAGGACCAACCAACCAGACCTCTCCCTCTAACAAGATGTTTTGAGGCAGTAGCAGAATGGTTCAACACACAAAACTTGAGAATCAACTACAGCAAAACAGATGTCCTATTCATCTCAAGGAACCATGACTTCACCCCTCCACTCTCTTTAAAAATCGGCAACACAGAACTGAAAACCAAATCCACAATCCGCTACCTTGGCGTTACACTGGACCAACAACTGGACCTGAAAACCCACATAAAAAACACAGTCAAAAACAGTATACATGAAAATAAAGACCTTAAAGCATCTCCGACCACTACTCGACTTCAGCGACTACCGATCAATCTATCAGGCACTAATATTACCACATTTCGACTACGCCAATGTAATCCTGCACGGTCTACCTCAAACAACGCTAGCTCCACTCCAGCTCGCAATGAACACTGCTGCGAGAGTACTAACAGGGGCTTCACGGAGAGAGCACAAAACACCAGTACTGATGAACCTCCATTGGTTACCGATTCAAGCAAGAATCCTCCACAAAGTTCTAACCTTAACATTCAAAGCCTTAAACACATTGACACCTACAGCTATCAGCAAGATGATACATAAAGTACCACAGAACAGAAACAGAAGACCCATGATGCAAAACACCCTAGAGGTCCCAAAGGTAATAACGAAATGCACGAAAGCAACAACAAATAGGTCCTTTACAATTTATGCACCTAGAGCATGGAATGCCCTCCCCACCTTTATTCGAAACATCACTTACCTAACCCACTTCAGGAAGGCATTAAAGCAGCACCTGTTCACCACATACTACCCTGAATCCAGCCTTAGTGATCATACATGTGGCCCCTCAGACAATCACTCACTACAACTAAAGAATCAGACTCAGCATGAAAAAGGATAATCAACTGTTTCCTCAGAAGTACTCCCTGAAATTGAATTCAGACTCCCAGTGTAAATAAGATGTAGATATGTTCTGCCTGAAATCATGTACCAGTGTAAATACAATGTAAATAGTTTCCCCCAGTTACTTCCAAGTTGATCTCCCTGTTTATTGTAAATACAACTCAAAGTGCCTGTGTTGTATAGTTGATGTTAAATGTAAACCGCTCTGATCTAAAATAGAGCGGTATAGAAAAACTGTTAAATAAATAATAAATAAATAAATAAGATGGAAATGGTGTAGCAAAGAATTCCAAAGAGTGAATACACAGAAGAAGAAGGCTGAATTTCTGGTAAACTCCAGCCTTGTTTGGAATGGAGTTTACCAGACTATTATTATGAAGTGATCATAGTACTCACGGGGGAGTGTGAAAGGTCAGAAAAGAAGTGAGGTATACAAGTGAACCTGTAGTGACCTGGGAGTAGTTTTATAGGAGGATTTTCACAGTACTCCCTTTTTAACAAACATGCTGCTAATTTATAGGATAAGTGATTTTTTTTTTTTGCATAGAAATGTATGAGAATGGTTTTTATACCATAGTCTCTATGCAACAAGCATGTGGTGGTCTAGCAGATGGAGCCATCGTTGTACTGAGGTTGCTTCCGACGATAGGGGATGGGGTAAGAATTAAAAAGTGCTACCTTATCGAAGATTGGAATTCTTCATTGTAGACTGAGGCAAGCTTGTTCATCTAATTGGAACCCTGAAAAGTCAGATAGGAGATTGAGTGGCCAGGGAGCTAAACTAGCTGAATGAGCTTGTGAAACTATCTAAATTGTTTGATTACTCTAGTACAGGGGTTATGAATCTAGTCCTCTTGGACACACATAGCCAGTCAGGTTTTCAGGATAATCATAAAGAATATGTATGAGAGAGATTTGCATATAAGGTTGGAAGTGCATGCCTCATGCATATTCATTGTGGTTATTGTGAAAACCTAACTGGCTAGGTAAGCCCTGAGGACTGGATTGAGAATCCCTGATTTAGCTGGAGCAGGAGAATAAGGGGATACAATTATTTGTCCAGGATAGAGAAACAGGTTCAATAGTTTTGTCAATGGAAGTGGGTAGGTCATGTGAGAAAATTAGATCAAAGGTGTATGGTTTATGTATTACTTAATATACCACCATAGTGATTCGCAGAAAAGTGGTTTACAAAAAGAACAAAGCTAATAAGGTAAGTATGGCTTGCAAAACGAGTGGGAAAGTGAACATGCTGTATAAAACAGATCATTCGTTAACGTGAGAAAATACTACTACTACTTCTATAGTGCTAATGGATATTGCAACACTGTACACTTAAACATAAGAGACCACATCGATCCATAGAGCTTACATTCTACTCAAGACAGATAAGCAGGACAAATGGAGATTAGGGAGTTTAATTTATTATGGCAAATTATCAACAACAACATGGGTAGAAACAGGAAAATAAAAGGTTAAAATTTAAAAGCCACCTCAAAAAAGTGGATTTTTAATCTGGATTTGAATAGGACTAGAGAGTGAGCATGATACACTAAATCAGGAAGTCTCTTCCAGGTATACAGTGCAGCAAGGTGGAAGGAATGGAGTCTGGAATTAACTGTGGAGGAGAAAAGCACATATAGGAGTGACTTACCTGATGAGTAGAGTTCCTGATGAGGCATGTAGGGAGAGATAAGAGAGGAGAAGTAATGAGAAACTGTAGAATGTATTTGTTGGTCAGTAAGAGAAGTTTAAACTGAAAGCAGAAATTGATAGGAAGCCAATGAAGTGGCTTGAGAAGTTATGAGTGTAGTGACGCTAGCAGAAGATAAGTTGAGGCAGAATTTTTTCCAAAGTATACACATTGAGATATTTACATTTGTCCCCATAAGCTTTTTGACGTAGATCACTGACCATTTTAGTAGCCACATTCTGGACCGACCCCAGCCAGTTTATATATTAAGTGTCTCCAGAATTGCACAGTTCTACAAGCAAGGTATCACCAGAGATTTATACAGAGGCACTATCACTACCTCTTTCCTGCTGGCCATTCCTCTCCCTGTGCACCCAAGCATCCTTCTGACTTTTGCTGTCTTCTTTTCTACCTGTTGGCTACTTTAAGTTCATCAGATACAATCACCCCCAGGTTCTGCTGTTTTTTATGCACAAAAGTACTCCAAACTCCACCCCCCCACCCATATTGAACTGCTCTCTTGGATTTTTGCAACATATACGTATGGCCCTGCATGATTTAGTGTTAAATCTTAGCTGCCAAATTCTAGACCATTCTTCAAACTTTGCTAGAATCCCTCCTTATGTTATCTCTACCTTCCAAGTTGTCTATTCTGTTGCAGGTTTTGGTATCATCAGCAAAAAGGCAGACTTTACCCAGTAACCTTTCATATTATTACTTACAAACATGTTAAAAAGAACTGGATCAAGGACCAATCCCTGTGGCACACTACTGATAACATGCTTATCCTCAAAATGAAAGTCTTCAAGATGTGCCTCACTTTCATTCCTATTAATGTTTGTTTTCTGAGGCTCCATTCCTAGCTCTTCATTTGTAAATATAGAGCAGAAATATGTAAACTATTTCACCTTAACCTCACCAGCTTCTACATTTATTTAAAAAAATAGATATATATTCTCCAGGAACAAGCAGGAAGTCAGTCCTCACATATGGGTGATGTTGGCTTCGACAGAGCCCGCACGGAGCTATTCCCCAGCTTTTATTCGCCCAAGGGTGCCATCTTGCTCGGTCTCCTTTTTTCCGTGGAACCCAACGGACACTTGTCCTGTTTCCCCAGAAAAATCCTCTAAAAATATCCTTAAAAGTTGTTTTTTTTCCTGGTTTGAGTACCGGTTCCTCTTCCCACCTCGAGCCGGTGCCGCCCTCGGCTCTTCCCTTCTTTTTGATGAGGCTTGCCTCGACCGGCATTTGTGCCCTTTTTTTTGCCTGGAGGTCATCAACCCTGGCCAGGTGTCTCCCACCATGTCCCCCGATGGGTTCAAAAAGTGTGATCGCTGTGACCTGTGCCAGGCCATGACTCCGCGAACCAACAGGAAACTGTCAGAGTTGCAAGAGAAACTGTTCCTGTGATCCGACTCAGCTCCGGCTTCCCCGACGCTGAGCCCCAAGCCAAGCACATCCCATGAGGTCTGGGCGTCTTTGGAGTCCCGCGGTGGTAGCTCCTCCGTAAAGATGCCAGATCCCAGGAAGAAAAATAAGAAATCTTCGAAGTCAGTCGAGGTTCCACCAGTGAAACCTGGTAAAGTTCCATGATGGAACTTGGGCGACTCCGAGCAGTGCCCCCCCTAAGGTCTTTAAGAAGGAGTCCTTGACCAGCAGTGACCATGTGAGGCTCCCCTAGGCCATGGTCCTCGTTAAGGACGCACTCGTTAGAGTGCTGATATGGGGCCCGAGACTCTCGGTACCCACGCCGAAAGCTGCGGAGCCTTCTGGCATCAAGACCAGAATGGTGGCCCTGGAGCAGAACATCTCTACATTCCTGGCCCTGCAGCAGGCGATAATGTCAGGTTCATCCGCATCAGTGCCCCAACAACCGGGCCCCCAACTGCAGGGGAGTCCCGGGCATCAAGTTGGGCCCCGAGCACCAATGGAGGTCCTGAGTCCCGGTCCCTACCCTGGCCAGTTTCCTGGAGTCTGATCTGAGACCTACCGGGGGATCCCGATTCCTGGGAGCCAGCCTCGGAACCCAAGAGCCCCAAGACTCGGAATCCTCGACACCCTCCGACTCTGACTAGGAAACCAATGTTGAGGCATCTCCCAAGACCTCTCGATAATGAGATGTCCCTTCAGAACCATCTCCTCCGGACCCTCGGTACCATTCTCCCCCCAAGGACATGGCCTTTCACGACTTATCCGGGACATGGCCCAGACGCTCTTGGTTCCAACCGAATCGGAGGAGGACCCACGCACCGAAAAACTGGAAATCCTCCAGTACGAGTCCCCGCCAAAGAAGACTCTTATGGTTCTGGTCCAGTCCATCCTCAAGCGACTGTTCCTGCAGATGTGGGAGACCCCAGCATCGGTGCCGGTAGTCAGCTGATGCCTCAACACCATCTATCTTGTCAAGAAGGGCCCTGACTTACAAAGATCTCAACTCCCACATAACTCCATGGTCATGGAGTCCTCAATACAGAAGCTCAAAAATCAGAAGAACTATTCTTCTGTCCCCCCAGACAGGGAGTCCTGAGCCCTCAACGCTCTCGGGTGCAAGTGCTTCCAAGGCTGCATGTTGGGCTGTCGGATACAGGCCTTATGAACTATATGTAGGCAGATATCTCGAGGACCTCATCCAAAAATTGGCAGGCTTCTCTGCAGGCCTCACCGGGGAACCACTCCAGAGGTTCCAGGCCCTAACAGCTGGAATTCGGGACTGCTCAAAGTTTCTGTCCCACACCACCTATGAGGGCTTTGAGTCAGCAGCCCTGGTGACAGTAGTGGGCATCGGTGCCTGGCGCGAGGCCTGGTAGAAAACCTCTGACCTCGAGCAAAGGTGCAAGAAAAACTGCTAGATGTCCTCTGCACCAGAGAACATTTATTTGGCAAACCCATGGCTGACAAAGCGGCTGAAATTGAGGCCGAGGTTGTGACCAGGCAGAGGCTCTCAAGGAAGACCTCGACCCTCCCCTGAAAGAAGCTATCGAGGAAAAGACCACCTTTCCTGAGGAAAAAGGAGTCTTTTCACCAGGGCCATTACCAACCCTTTTCAGGGCAGCAACAGCAGGGCCCTCAACCTAAGAATCAGGGCCACGGGCCGAGAAAACAAGAGCTCCGAATCCTCAGCCCCCAGCTCGCGCCCAACCTGGGCTAAGCTTTTGACTTCCAGAGCAGAGCCTCTTCCCCCCCCCCCCCCCCGGAGTCCCTTCCCAGCCCACGGGGGCCGCCTGGCGCTCTTCACCCACAGCTGGGCCGGGGTCACCACGGACCAGTGGGTCCTCCAGGTGGTAAAGAAAGGCTACCTCCTCCGGTTCCAGCAAACATCACCAGGATTCTTCCCAGGCGGCCTCTCCTTCATCAGACCTTGCTCATCTCAGAAATCGCAGGCCTGCTCAAGGACAGGGTGGTAGAACCAGTACCCAGACACATATGGGGAAAAGGTTTCTACTCCAGGTATTTTCTTGTCCCCAAAAGAACTGGGGGTCTCAGGCCTATCCTGGACCTGTGAAATCTGAACAGGTTCCTGGTGAAGGAGAAGTTCAAGATGCTCTCCCTTGGGACACTGCTGCCCTACCTCCACCAGGAAGATTGGCCTTGCTCCTTAGACCTGAAGGATGCGTATACTCACATCCTGATCCACCCCTCCCACAGGCAATACCTAAGGTCTGTGGTAGGAGGAGAGCACTACCAGTACAGGGTGGTTCCATTCGGCCTGGCCACCTCACCAAGAGTCTTTACAAAGTGCCTGGCGATCGTGGCCATTTACATGTGCCTGCAAAAGGTCTTTCCCTACTTGGACAACCTGCTCATCGGAGGCAGAATGGCCCTCAAGGCTACCCAGGCCACAGGGCAAACAATCCGCCTCCTACAGCACTTAGGGTTTGTCATCAACTTACCCCAAATCACACCTCACCCCAAAACCTGGAGTTCATAGGGGCCCAGTTGGACACACTACAGGTCAAGGTCTTCCTCCCAAAAGAGAGGGCACATTGCCTTGTACAGCTGGCAGGGGAAGTGCAGGCTCACCAGTCGATATGGGCTTCCACCCTCAATAGACTCAAGCCACGGGCAAGTTGTGGGACAGAGTCAACCTCTCTCAACTGGTGACAATCCCTAGGCCACCTCCAGGCATGGTTGCCAATTCAAGCACCTGCACTTCAGAGGGTCCTGACCGTGGACCTCTCCTGGGTTGGGTGGTGCACTGCAGAGAACTCCGCACTCAAGGCACCTGGTCTCCAGAGGAGTCTCTCTTACAGATCAGCCTCCTGGAACTCAGAGCCATCTTCCTGGCTCTGCGAGCGTTCCACCACCTGCTGTGCAGCCAACCTGTGTTGGTCCAGATGGACAACCAGGTCGCCATGTTTTATGTAAACAAGCAGGGGGGCATGGGCTCACACTCTTTTTGTCAGGAGGTGGTTGCTCTTCTCTCCTTTGCTGAGTGCCACAGGATACTCCTATGATCAGTATATCTCCTGGATCAGGACAATTACTTAGCGGACATACTCAGCAGAGTCCTGCACCTGCATGAATGGCGCCTGAACCCCAGGGTAGTGCACAGACTCTTCCACCTCTGGGGCAGACCTGTGATGGATCTGTTTGCATCCCTGGACAACATTTCTGCTCATGCTAGCTGCACCCAGGGAGAGTGGTGGTGGATGCCTTCCTGATCCCATGGTCAGAGGGCCTCCTTTATGCCTTTCCACCGACTCCACTAGTGGTCAAGACCCTCTTCAAAGTCCATAGCGAGAGGCATCCGAGATCCTGATTGCCTTGGCAACTCTGGTTTCCTCTGCTGCTCTACTTGTCAGTTGCACTCCCAGTCCCACTGGGTCAGGACCCGGACCTCCTGTCCCAGGAGGAGGGCTGTCTCTTGTACCCCAACCTGTGGTCGTTAATGTTGGCAGCATGGCTGCTGAAAGGGTAAACCTGACCCCTTTCAACCTCCTGGGTGAAGTTGAAGAGGTCCTACTGGCCTCCTGAAAACCTTCCACCAGACCGGCGTATGCCTTCAAATGGAGAAGATTCTCCGTCTGGTGTGCTGAGAGTGAAAAGAATCCCTTTTCCTGCCGCATGCAACTTGTACTGCAGTACTTACTGCATCTCGCCCATGCCGGTCTGAAGTCTAATTCGGTGAGGGTACATCTGAATGCCATAGCTGCCCACCATCACCCTATAGAGGGAAAACCCCTCTCAACGCAGCCCCTTGGTCGCCAGATTCCTGTGGGGCTCTTGATATTGAAGCCCTCTCTTCGCCTCCCGGTGGTGGAATGGGACCTGAATGTGGTGCTCTCCCAACTCACCAGACTGCTGTTCGAGCCCCTGGCCACTTGCCATTTACGATACCTATTCTGGAAAGTGTTTTTTCTGGTGGCAGTCATGTCTGCTCAGATGGCAGATGGATAGTGGCAGATCCACCCTATCCACGGTTCTATAAGAACAGGGTGGTACTCTGCACACATCCTAAATTCCTCCCCAAGGTGGTATCCCCCTTCCACTGCAATCAGGAGGTGGTCCTACCCACCTTCTTCCCACGGCCTCATGCTAGCAGGGAGGAACTCATACTGCATATGCTAGACTGTAAGCAGGCCCTGTCATTCTACCTGCAGCAGACACAGGCCATTGCAGAGCTCCTCAGTTCTTTCCACTCCCGGTAACGAAGCGGACTCTGTCCACTTGGGTGGCAGTCTGCATTGCCCTAATCTGTAGTATCTTGGTGAGCTGAACACGAATATAACATTAAAAAAAAATTTATTGGCGCTCGCTTTGAAGATATTGCATGTAGTTCATTTTTGATGTTTCACCGTGTAAATTTATCCAGTAGGACATCAACAACATCCCAAATAAGCCTAGAATGATGTAATATTGCATCATATTGCATAATACCAGCGTGCACACATTATCCAGAGTTGACTGCATCATTTTCTGATGCAATGCAATACTACTGCCAGACGGCTGCTGAAGCCATCTGACGTCAGCAGTGTACTATACGCAGTCGGAAAGGAAAGTAATCTGGTATTCTGTTCCGATATTGAAAGCCTCATGAATGCCTTAAAAATCACTCATGACCCACAAGATTGGAGACTATTTATAAACTCTTCGAAACTGAGTCTGAAGGCTGTGCTTTTGAACAATGGAAACCGTCTTCCATCTATTCCAGTAGCGCATGCCGTCCACATGAGAGACATACAATAACTTAAAGCATCTACTGACTTCCATTAACTATAACAAGTACAGCTGGCACCTCTGTGGTGACTTGAAGGTAGTTGCCCTTTTAATGGGACTGCAGCAGGGATATATAAAATACATGTGTTACTTATGTGAGTGGGATAGCCGAGCAAGGGATTGGCACTACATGCGGAAGGAATGGAATCGCAGACAAAATGTAAAAGATGGAGAGAAGAATATCCAGCACCCAGTTCTGTTTGAGGCTCACAAAATCCTGCTACCACCCCTTCACATCAAACTAGGTTTGATGAAAAACGTTGTGAAAGCCATGGACCGCACTTCGCCAGCTTTCCGATACCTGCATGAAAAATTCCCTCAACTCAGCAAAGCAAAGATTAAAGAGGGAGTTTTTGTGGGTCTTCAGATTCGAGAGCTCTTCAAAGATGACCAGTTCAACAACTTGCTGCAGGGTGATGCGAAACAAGCATGGAATGCTTTTCTCCTAGTGTCAACAAACTTTCTCGGGAATGTTAGGGCAGAAAACTACAAGTAGCTAGTAGAAGACATGCTGATGCAGTATCAGAAACTTGGCTGCAATATGTCTCTAAAGATCCATTTCCTTGATTCCCATCTCGATTTCTTTCCTGACAACTGGGGTATGGTTAGTGATGAACAGGGCGAACGTTTTCACCAGGATATCGCAACGATGGAGCAAAGATACCAGGAAAAATGGTCCATTACAATGCTGGCTGACTACTGCTGGACACTCCCCAGAGAAGCTCCCGAACAGCTGTACAGGAGACAGGCGAAAAAATCTAAGAAGTAGTCTATGACTTGGTTTTTTACAGGTATTAACCGATGGCCTATTATATATTTACTATTGACATGCATTTTGTGATGTAAACATTAATTCTTGTAGATTACAATAAAACTAGAGCCAACTTTGCAATTTCACTGTCATATTTGTGTTCAGCTTATAAAAATTGATAAGAAATGACTATTTTTATTTCAGTAACATGACTTTTGTAAAAATTTGTTGACCAGTGATCTTTCTCTTTGAAATCTCCTGGTCAGTATGCAGTGGCAGCCAAAAAAAAGCAAACAGAATGTTAGGAATTGTTAGGAAAAGAATAGAAAATATAACAGAGTATCGTAATGTCTCTGTATTGCTTCATTATGTGACTGCATCTTGAGTATTATATGGAATATTGGTCTCCACATCTCAAAAAAAGATATAAGGGCTTGTTTACAAAGCTGCGGTAGCGGTTTCAGATCGTTATCGGAGCCGCGGCCCCAATGACGATCGGAAACCGCTACCGCGGCTTTGTAAACAAGCCCCATCGTGAAATTAGAAAAAAATAGAGAAGCACAACCAAAATGATAAAGGGTATGGAATGTCTCTCCTATGAGGAAAGGATAAAGAGAGTAAGACTTGTTAGCTTGGAGAAGAGACGATGAGGGAGAGATACAGTAGAGCTCTGTAAAATCTTGAGTGGAGTGGAATGGTTAAAGGCGAATTGATTTTTTACTCTTTCAAAAAGTACAAAGACTAGGGGATGCACCCCGAAGCCACAAAGTAGTATATTTAACATAGAAGAGGAAATATTTTTTTCTCTCAACATATATTTAAGCTTTGAAACTCATTCCCAGAGGATGTGGTAAAAGCAGATAGTGTACTTGGGTTTCGAAAAGGTTTTAACAAATTACTGGAAGAAAAGTCCAAAAATTATTATTAAGGTAGATCGAGAGAAAACTATTACTCATTCCTAGCGATAAGTTGCATAGAACTGGCTACTTCTGGGATATGCAGGTGCTTGTGACCTGGATTGGCCACTGTTGGAAACAGGACACTCAGTTTAGTGACCCAGTATGGCAGTTCTTATGAAGGCTAACACCTTTTTTCTCTTATCTTTTCAACTACTTGAAGACCCATAGAGGCCTCCTTTTCCACTTTTTATTTTTTTAACAAAAAAATGTTGCCTCAAAATATTGCCTTTCAATTTTTCTCACTGTTTATTACTTACCCCAGATGTTTCTTACAGTTAATGACTCCTTGAGGCATTCCCCCATCTCGACAGAGTTAGTTTTCCCAAAATCTAGGGACCTCACTTTTGAATGAATCATCTACACCTGTGTCCTAACACAGAACCATGGTTACTTTTCTCGTAGCTGGTTGCAAAGAGCTGAAGTTTCTATATAGAAATGCACAAGGTGGCATGCCTCATCCATTGGAAACTTTGTAAACATGGAAACATGACTGCAGAAAAAGACCATATGGCCTATCTAGTCTGCCTTTCCATATCAACTACTATAGTCCCTTTTTTCCTTTAGAGGTCTTCTTTGTCCCATGCTTTCTTGAATTCAAATACTATCCTCATCTCTACTACCTCCACTGGGAGACTATTCCGTGCATCGACTACTCTTTTCATAAAGAAATATTTCCGTATATTATTCCTGAGGCTATCCTCTTTCATCCTCATCCTATGTCCCCTCATTGCAGAACTTTCTTTCTATTGAAAGAGGCTCTCCTCCTGTGCATGTACGCCACGGAGGTATTTAAATGTCTCTGTCATATCTCCTTTATCCCGACTTTCCTCTAAAGTATACGTAATGAGATCTTCAAGTCTCCACGTGATTTATAACGAAGACCACTGACCATTTTTTTAGCTACCCTTTGCACTTACTACATCCTGTTTATATCCTTTTGAAGGTGTGATTTCCAGAGTTACAAATGAAGTCTCACCAAGGACTTACAATAAATCTTCTGGTCACTTCCAGAGTGAAAATGACTACTCAGCAACTCATGAATAATAGAAACATAGAAACATGATGACAGAAAAAGACCACAAGGCCCATCTAGTCTGTCCTTCCATAACAACAACTACAACAGTCCACTTTTTACCTTTAGAGATCCTCTGTGTTGGTCCCATGCTTTTTTGAATTCAGTTACTGTCCTCATCTCTACCACCTCCACTGGGAGACTATTCCATGGATCCACTACTCTTTCCGTAAAGAAATATTTCCGCATATCACTCCTGAATCTATCTCCCTTCACCCTCATCCATGTCCCCTCGTCGCAGAACTTGCTTTCAATTGAAAGAGGCTCTCTCCCTGAACATTTATGCCACGGAGGTATTTAAACATCTCAATCATATCACCTCTATCCCGCCTTTCCTCTAAGGTGTACATATTAAGATCCTTAAGTCTGTCCTCATATGATTTATAATGAAGACTACTAATCATCTTAGTAGCAACCCTCTGCACCGACTCCATCCTGTTCACATCCTTTTGAAGGTGCGGTCTCCAGAATTGCACACCATACTCCAAATGAGGTCGCACCAAAGACTTATACAGAGGCATTATCACCTCCTTTTTTCTGCTAGCCATTCCTCTCCGTATGCACCCAAGCATCCTTCTAGCTTTTGCCGTCGCCTTTTCTACCTGTTTAGCTACTTTAAGATCATCGGACACAACTACGCCTAGGTCCCGCTCTTCTTTAGTGGACAAAAGTACTTCACCTCCTATGCTGTATTGCTCCCTTGGATTGCTGCAGCCCAAATGCATGACCTTACATTTTTTAACATTAAATCCCAGCTGCCAAATTCTAGACCATTCTTCAAGCTTAGCTAGATCCCTCCTCATGTTATCTACACCTTCCTGGGTGTCTACTTTATTGCAGATTTTGGTATCATCCGCAAAGAGGCAAACCTTACCAGACAGCCCTTCCGCTATATCACTAACAAAGATGTTAAAAAGAATCGGACCAAGGACAGATCCCTGGGGCACACCACTGGTAACATCCTTCTCCTCAGAGTGAGCTCCATTTACTTGTACTCTTTGTCGCCTCCCACCCAACCAATTTCTAACCCAAGCAGTAACTTTAGGGTCCATCCCTAGGGTGCTCAGTTTGTTTATAAGTCACCTGTGAGGAACAGTGTCAAAGGCTTTACTGAAATCTAAATACACCACATCTAGAGCTCTCCCTCGGTCCAACTCCCTGGTCACCCAGTCAAAGAAATCAATCAGATTTGTCTGACAAGACCTGCCTCTGGTGAATCCATGCTGCCTCGGATCCTGTAATCCGCTGGACTCCAGAAACCTCACTATTTTCTCTTTCAACAGCGTTTCCATTAATTTACTCACCACCGAAGTTAAACTAACCGGCCTGTAGTTTTCAACCACATCCTTACTTCCGCTTTTGTGTAAAGGCACCACATGAGCCTCTCTCCAGTCCTTTGGCACCACTCCCGACTCCAACGAGGCATTGAAAAGGTCAGTCAGTGGAGTTGCTAGAACGTCCCCAAGTTCCCTCAGTATTCTAGGGTGTATCCCATCCGGTCCCATCGCTTTGTCTACTTTAAGTTGAGCTAGTTTCTCACGAACACAGTCTTCTGAAAATTGTTCAAGATGTCCCTCGCTTCTGTTCTTATTTGTGGGTGTTTTCTGAGGTCCTGCTCCTGGTTCTTCATCTGTGAACACAGAACAAAAATATTTGTTAAGCAATTCCGCTTTATCCTTATCAGCTTCCACATATTCCCCCCCTGTACCCTTGAGTCTGACAATACCACTTTTGCCCTTCCTCTTCTCACTAATATATCTGAAAAATGTCTTATCTCCCCATTTTATTGCATTGGCTATTTCCTCCTCCTTTTGAATCTTTGCCTTCTTGACTACTTTGCTAGCTTCTCTAAGTTGTTCCAAATACAGATGCCTGTCTTCCTTTCTCTGTGATCTCTTGTATTTCATGAAGGCCTCCCTCTTTTTCTTCACTTTTTCAGCTACTTCCTTCAAAAACCATAGCGGTCTCCTGTTCCTTTTGCCTTTATTTACCATTTTAACAAAAAGGTTGGTTGCCTTTAAAATACCCCCTTTCAGTTTTGCCCACTGTTGTTCTACATCCCCCAGCTGTTCCCATCCCACTAACGACTCCCTGAGGTATTGGCCCATCTTCGCAAAGTTAGTCTTCCTAAAGTCTAAGATCTTCACCTTGGAATGGATTCTAACAGCCCTAGTCCTAATACTGAACCACACCATCTGGTGATCACTGGATGCAAAATGATCTCCCACTACAACATCAGAAACACTTTCACCATTGGTAAGCACCAAGTTCAGTATGGCCCCTTCACGTGTGGGGTCTGTTACCAATTGCCTGAATAGTTCTCCCTGTAGAGAATCCAGGATCTCCTTACTCCTAGATGATACTGCAGCAGGAAAGTGCCAATCAACATCTGGCATATTGAAATCTCCTAGCAGTAGCACTTCCCCTTTCCTAGCAATGCTGCGTATGTCTTCAATTAACTCTCTGTCCACCTCTTCCTCTTGTGAGGGAGGTCTGTATATCACACCAATGCAAATAGATTTCTCTTTCCCTCTTTCTAGTTTAACCCACAATGCCTCCTCTCTCCCTTTTAAGCTCTGTAATTCCAAAGCTTTAATAGTAGTTTTTACATATAGTGCTACTCCTCCTCCCCTTCTTCCTACCCTGTCCTTTCTGAATAAAGTATAGCCAGGTATAGTTACATCCCAGTCATGGTTTTCTGTGAACCATGTTTCTGTAACTGCCACTAAATCTAAGTCAGCCACTCCCACCAAAGCTTCAACTTCAGAGATCTTATTTCCCATGCTACGGGCATTAATACACACTGCTTTTCATATGTTACCCCTGTTACCTATTTCCATAAAGGTATTTAATGTATCACTTACCTGGGGGCTTTCACTTACCTGGGGGCTTTCTTCACCCATCCCCAACGAATCTAGTTTAAAGCCCTCTTCAGTAGATTAGCCAGTCTACTACCAAAGATGTGTTGACCTTTCTTGGACAGATGGATGCCATCTCTGCTCTGCAACCCTTGGAACAGCATCCCATGGTCTAGGAAACCAAAACGCTCTCGAAGACACCATCCACGCAGCCATGCATTAATCTCCAGGATGCGAGCCTCTCTGCCTTGGCCTTTACCCTCAACAGGGAGGATTGAAGAGAACACCACCTGTGCACCTACCTGCTTCACCCTCTGTCCCAGAGCCATGAAGTCACTTTTGATACGTTCCGAGGTATACCTGGCAGTATCATTTGTTCCAACATGGATTAGCAACATTGGGTAATAGTCAGTGGGCTTGATGAGTCTCGGCAAATTCTCCGTAACATTTTGGATCTTGGCACCAGGCAGACAGCATACCTCTCTGGACATCAGGTCTGGTCGGCAGATGGACGCCTCAGTACCCCTCAGAAGAGAGTCTCCAACCACCACTACCCTTCGTTTCCTTCTGGTCACTGATTCTGCAACTATGGGGTACTTGAACTCTGGTTCTTCCCTTTCCAGGGATGCTTTCACCTCCTCCACTTCCAGGGCTGCATAATGGTTCTTCAATTCAAGGGCTGGAGAAGTTGGATTGGTGATTTTGCAGGCTCTGGTGACTTTTGTCCAACCATCGACATTCTGTTGACACCCATCTTCTCCTGTGCTGGAGAGCCTGTTTGCTGCAAGCAGCATCTCATCAATGTACTTCTCACTGTCTTGAATGCTCCTCAGCCTCGCCACCTCCTCTCTGAGTTCCTCCACTTGTTTCCTCAGAGCTTCAGCATGCAGGCACCCTGCACATGGAACTGGTTCTTCAACTGGCAATAGGGCCTCTGTCTGGACCGAGGCAGAAGCTGTAACGGGGGCAACAGCTTTAGCAATACGATTTTTCCCAGCCATTGTTCTGTTTGTGGAGCTTAGGTATCTGTTAAAGCAAAAGAGAGATCTACGAAGTACCAGCTGGTTTCGCAGCTGTCCTTTCAGAGAAAAAGCAGTTAAATCTCTTTAATTATATTCAAAATGTGCTGGTCCAATTCACTGTGATTTGATAAAGGGGGAGGTGCCCTATAAAGCAAGACTGCTCACTAGGGGTGGGTGGGAGTCGGGGTGGGTAGGGAGGGAACTAACACCTGATTAGGTGTTAGCAGTTCCTGAACCTGAGGGGGTTACAGAGTTCAGCAATACTACTGTGCTCAAGTACAGATTCCCCTAAAACAGCAAAAATGAATTTAACAAAGCTTAAAAAAAAAAAATACACAAAACCCAATTAAGAGCTCCCAGTCAGAGAGCTAGCAATGTAACAAAAAACACCAAAGAAACCCTCAAAACCTCACTTACTGTTTGATGTGTGGAGCCCTGGTTAAGAAAGCCTCAAAAGGGCAGGGCCAAGCAGCCTTTTTATGCAGGCTTCAATTGCACTCAGGAAACAGGCCCACTAACCCCTGATTAGGTGTTAGCAGTTCCTGAACCTGAGGGGGTTACAGAGTTCAGCAATACTACTGTGCTCAAGTACAGATTCCCCTAAAACAGCAAAAATGAATTTAACCTTGCTTTAAAAAAATATACACAAAACCCTTTTAAGAGCTCCCAGTCAGAGAGCTAGCAATGTAACAAAAAAACACCAAACAAAGAAACCCTCAAAACCTCACTTACTGTTTGATGTGTGGAGCCCTGGTTAAGAAAGCCTCAAAAGGGCAGGGCCAAGCAGCCTTTTTATGCAGGCTTCAATTGCACTCAGAAAACAGGCCCACTAACCCCTGATTAGGTGTTAGCAGTTCCTGAACCTGAGGGGGTTACAGAGTTCAGCAATACTACTGTGCTCAAGTACAGATTCCCCTAAAACAGCAAAAATGAATTTAACCTTGCTTTAAAAAAATATACACAAAACCCTTTTAAGAGCTCCCAGTCAGAGAGCTAGCAATGTAACAAAAAACACCAAACAAAGAAACCCTCAAAACCTCACTTACTGTTTGATGTGTGGAGCCCTGGTTAATAATAATACTCCATTAATCACCGCAGGCTCAAATTTCAACATTCAAAATCTCAGAGATCATGATGAGGAAAGGAAAAAATGGATCTCAGAATCATCGGGGCTAGAATGTGGACTTAGGTAAATATACTTTGGCCACAATTTATCCTTAGCACATCAATCACCCGAAAAAAAAACCCTCCTTCCTTCCTGTTTTCTTAACTGGTTTCTTAACTGATACTCCAACATTTTATCAAAAATAGGCTTATAAGTGTACAATTACAAAATGTCTTCACAGCATGTTCTTAGAATCTGCAGCTATGCTTCTTAAATCTCCATTAATTAGTCACAGTAATATTACTTAACTTCCATGGCGTAATTTTGCTACCATCCATGTAGCATTTAGCAGCTTTCATAACCAAACGCCTTCCAAGATGTCGAACTCAGCGTTTCGCCTACTGCTTCTTCAGGGGGATATTAATATATAGACATAAATCTATGAAGAAAAATAAACAATAAACATCATGTTATAAAATTCCCAAGACAAAATTTTATATACAGAACTACAGAGACTGCAGTGGCAAGTTCATATAGACTTAATATCCACACAACCACTATAACAAACTACTAACAATCATCATATATTGTCATCTTTAGAATTCCTTCACTTAACTATAACCAAAACTCATTTTCCAATAGTGCTCCAACAGTCATAAATTCTCATACCAGCCTACACTAGGTGTCCCACATACAATTAGAGCATACCGCCGAATTCCAAAGACCAATTCAGAGCGCAAAAACGCCGTGCATGGGACTTTTAAAAGCACTCCTAATCAGCATTCCTTAATGGGGAAAAAAGCCCTATTCATAAATAACCATGTCCATAGACAACGGCAGGCCTATAGTAGTACTATCCAAACCCAAAACCTTCTTATCCATTCCGCTCAATAATCCAGTCATCCACACAGTCACCAGCATACCCACTAAGGCTAGTGTCACAGGCCAGCTATTATCAAAGATGTTAAATCATATCTAGATCTTACTTCCTTGAAAACCCACCCACCTCCTCTTTTGTCAGACACACATGCCCCAATCAATCTGGGAGTTCAACCCCCCCCCCATCCCCCGCCCCGGGAAGACTGTATTTAATCAAAACGTCCACCTTTGTTTGTATAGTATTAAATATTGTTCCCTACTTAAATTATCCCTGCCATGCATAATTTAATCAATACAGAAACATTGTAATTCAGAAAATGTATGCCCCTGTTCTAAACAGTGCGGCACAATCAGGGCCTGACGTCATGCACAATGTAATCTACTCTTATGTTCCCCTATTCTCACTTTCAGTGGGCGGATGGTCTTACCTTTATATAACAGTCCACAGGGGAAACATATTCCATATACTACAAAACTAGAATTACAAAACGTGTGCCTCCGCAGTGTGTATTCCCTGTCACCATATTAAAATTTACTGATTTCTAGAGATATCGAACAGATCGAGTAACCACCACAGATCCAGTGCCCTGGCTGAACCTCCCGGATAGAGTCTATAGTCTGCAAACTGGCTGGACTCAATATTTCTTTAAGGTTTTAATTCCTCAACCATATACATCGGGGGCGCCTTCCAGCCATTCCCGGAACTGCCTGCATAATATCAGCATATCTATAAATAATGATTTGAATTCTAAAACTCTTTGGGGAAAAACGAGAAATGAAATGTATATATTCATTCCCTTCTTTTCACACCTTACAAGCCCGGGGTCGGAGGAACCAATTTCTATCTTTGAAAGTGCATGGTGGTATTCCCGATGAACCCCGTGCCAGAACCTCTAGCTTTAAAGTCTGCCTTCAAACGCTGAGACTGAGACTAGAAATCAGCTAATGTGGAGCAGTTTCTGCGGAATCGTATAAACTGAGAGAAAGGTAATCCCTCAACTAACTTCTGTGGATGGATACTAGCTGTACTTATCTTATAAATAGTTGTCCCCCAACCATTCACTTGTTTTGTCACCAGAACATCTAAAAAAGCAATTTCTTCGGTATGATAATTCAAAGTGAATTGGATGTGGGAATCTAATCTATTCAACCATAAATGGACCTGAACTAAAGACTTGGTGGATCCTTCCCAAATCAAAAAGAAGTCATCAATATAGCGACGCCAGATTTTAATTTGGGATGAAAATGGGGAGTCAGATAACCACCTTTGCTCATACTCCCCCATAAAGAAATTAGCTATTGAGGGAGTGAAAGTGGCTCCTATCGCCACTCCTGAGATCTTTTGATAAATTATATTCTCAAAACAAAAATAATTGTTTCAGAGCAATCTCTGCTAGCTGTAAAATAAACTGTACTTGTTTCTCAGACAGATCACCCCAATGTACCAGCACAGCCTCCACTACTGCCAGTACCGATTCCTGAAATATACTAGTATAGAGTGCCGCCACATCTAAGGTGGCTAAGATCACGTTAGGTTGTTTAGCTAATTCAGATGCCTCAACTAAAATATTCAAAAAATGGGTAATGTCGCAAAGGTAAGAGGGAATTGTTGACAACAGGGGTCGTAGAAAAGGATCCACAAACACTGACAAGGGTTCTTGCAGTAAACCCCTTGTTGAAGCAATTGGTCTTCCAAGTGGATTAATCAAACTTTTATGAATTTTGGGTAGAAGATAGAATTTTGCTAGCCCTAGTATGGTGGTGTTTAAAAAGGACAGTACCTTCTTAGAAATACAATGTTCTTTATATGCTTGTTTCGTGAACTGTCTGATGCGATCCTGCAAGACAGGGGTCGAGTCATTCTCCAACCTCAAATATATCGAATGGTCAAACAATTGACAGGAGGCTTCAGCAAGATTATTGGCCCGATTAAGCACTACTATAGCCCCACCTTTATCAACACATTTAATTACTATATCAGGCATAGAGTGCAATTCCTTCAGAGCTAATTTCTCAATCAGTGAGAGAACACAGGACATTTTCTTACATGGGGACTGTTCAAGAGCCTCTACATCTTGAAGAGCCAGCTGCCTAAAAATAAATAAGGCTGGATGTACTGGTCCTGATGGGATTCTAAGTGATTTGAATGGTAATGCCACTCTTCCTGGGCCAGTATCAGATAAAGACTCTTCTCCCTCAGTAAGTCCACCCTCCCCTTTTTGTTGAGAAGCAAAAAAAATCCCCGTAGATTTAGTTTTCTAATGAATCTCTCCAGATCCAGACTAAACTGAAATGAAACAAACCTAATCATTGGCACCAACGAGAGTCCTTTGTTCAATACCATAATATGAGCATTTGTAAGGATCATATCAGATAAATTTATTACCAATGATCTATTGGTTTCTGGGGACACATCCACGATCTCCTGTTCCCTGAGCCTTCAAACTCTTTCCGCTGTCCTTGAAATGGCTGCTTCTTCTTCTTGCCCAACTCTTTAAAAAAAAATAAAATTATCTCTGGACTGTTGGGTGCCTTCAGTATTGGAGAAATCATCTGATGTAAAATCAAAATCTACTCTCTTCTGTACCTTTCGCTCATCCTTATGATTTGGATTCATCCATGGATAAACGTAGCCGATAGTATAATCACCATGATCTCAATTTTTTTTGTTTTAATTTTTTTTTTTAACTTCCATCTGCAATTGTTCAGTTTGTAGACTAATGTCTTCCTGTTGTTTAAAAATATCTTTGGATTTGGCTGATTTTAAAGCTTCCAACATCACGGTGGTTTCTTTATATAATTCAGCGAGACTTGCTTTTGTCGTATCCACCAATAAAACCATCAGATCTAATGAACATTTATTTAAGATTTTATTCTACTGTTCTATAAATGCTTGATCAGATGTAAACAATCATGGTTCCTCGATATTCGTAATCTTCTAGGGATCTGTTGGTGTCGAATGTATTCTATTAGTGATGATCTGTGTAACTCAGATCTCACTATATGCTTATGCAAGTTCAACAGAGCACCCCAGCTATTTCCCACATATGACACTTCTAATTCAAACGGGGTTTTCTCCTTTAGTATTTCAGTGATATGTCCATTGGAAATACTTAGGGGCTTGTTTACTAAGCAGCGGTGGCAGCTTCCAACTGATATTGGAGCCACGGCCCCATTGATCCGATATCGGTCGGAAGCCGCTACCACTGCTTAGTAAACAAGTCCCTTAGTGTATCTTGTCAAAGTACTTGACTTTCCATTGTAGAAAATACAATAATTTTCTGGTCGCTTCCAGAGTGAAAATGACTACTCAGCAACTCATAACTAACACTCCATTAATCACAGCAGGCTCAAATTTCAACATTCAAAACCTCAAAGATTGTGATGAGGAAAAGAGAAAACGGGTTTCAGAACCATCGGGGCTAGAATGTGGACTTGGGTAAAAATACTCTGGCCACAATTTATCCTTAACACATCAATCACCCAAAAGAAAAACCTCATTCCTTCCTGTTTTCTTAACTGATACTCCAAACTTTTATCAGAAATAGACTTATATGTGTACAATTATAAAATTTCATCTTTGGGATTTTATAACATGACATTTATTGTTTATTTTTCTTCATAGCATTATTTCTGCATATTAATATTGCCCTGAAGAAGCAGTAGGTGAAACACTGAGCTGGACATCTTGGAGGGCTTTGGGGTATGAAAACTGCTAAATGCTACATGGATGGTAACAAATTCACGCCATGGAAGTTAAGTAATGTTACTATGGCTAATTAATGGAGATTTAAGAAGCATAGCTGCGGGTTCTAAGAGCATGCTGTGAAGAAATTTTATAATTGTACACATATAAGCCTATTTTTGATAATGGTTTGGAGTATCAGTTAAGAAAACAGGAAGGAAGGAGGGTTTTTTTTCGAGCCATTGATGTGCTGGGGATAAATTGTGAACAAACAACACGTAAACCAGGAAAACTAACACACCGGTGAAGAAAGCAAAATTCTTTTTGTTGGAATAGCCATCCCAGTAAAGAGGAAAAACCTCGTACCGCTGTGGCCAATTCCTTTTTAATAAAGTATTTGTTAAAAGTCAGTATTTACTTAACTGAAGTCTAGTAGTCCATTATGTTCAATCAGCAATGTGGCAAGTCGACGTGGCACGTTTCGGGGTGGTAACATTTATACCCCTGCTTCAGGTCATAGACATTGCTCGGTGAACTAATCGGGATTAGTTCACCGAGCAATGTCTATGACCTGAAGCAGGGGTATAAATGTTACCACCCCGAAACGTGCCACGTCGACTTGCCACATTGCTGATTGAACATAATGGACTACTAGACTTCAGTTAAGTAAATACTGACTTTTAACAAATACTTTATTAAAAAGGAATTGGCCACAGCGGTACGAGGTTTTTCCTCTTTACTGGGATGGCTATTCCAACAAAAAGAATTTTGCTTTCTTCACCGGTGTGTTAGTTTTCCTGGTTTAAGTGTTGTTTGTTCATATTTTAACCAGGTTTTTGGTATTATTGAGGGGATAAATTGTGACCAGAGTATGTTTACCTAAATCCACATTCTAGCCCCGATGGTCCTGAGACCCGTTTTCTCCTTTCCTCATCACGATCTTTGAGATTTTGAATGTTGAAATTTGAGCCTGCAGTGATTAATGGAGTGTTATTTATGAGTTGCTAAGTCACCAAGGACTTATACAAAGACAATATCACCTCCTTTTTTTCTGCTGGCTATTTCTCTCCCTATGCACCCAAGCATCCTTCTGACTTTCACCATTGCCTTTTCTACCCGTTTAGCCACTTTAAGATCATCAAAAACAATCATGTCCAGGTCCCACTCTTCTTTCATGGACAGAAGTACTTCACCATTTATACTGTACCACTCCTTTGGATTTTTGCAGCCCAAACACATGACTGCATTTTTTTTAGCATTAAATCTCAGCTGCCAAATTCTTGACCATTCATCAAGCTTAGCTAGATCCCTCCTCACTTCATTTATGAGTCACCTGTGGAGAATGGTGTCTAAGGCTTTACTGAAACCTAAGTATACCACATCTAGGGTTCTTCCTCGGTCCATCTCTCTGGCCACCCAGTCAAAGAAATCAATCAGATTTGTCTGACTAGACCTGCTTCTGGTAAACCCATGCTTCCTCAGACCCTGCAATCCATTGAACTCCAGACACCTTACTATGCTCTGTTCTGGCAGTGTTTCCATTAATTTATTCACCACAGATGTCAGACTAACTGGCCTATAGTTCTCAACTTCATCCTTATTTCTGCTTTATGTAAAAAGACCACATGTGCCTTTCTCCAGTCCTCTGAACCACTCCCAACTCTAAAGAAACATTGAAAAGGTCAGACACTGGAGCCACTAGAAGGTTCCCAAGTTCCTTCAATATTCTTGAATGTATCCCATCCGGCCCCATCACTTTGTCTACTTTATCTAGTTCCTCCCGAACAGTCTTTTCAAAATCATTCAAGATCCCCTTCACTTCTGTTCCTATCTGTGGTTGCTTTCTGAGATCCTGCTCTGGGCCCTTCATCTGTGAACATAGAACAAAAATATTTATTAATACTTCTCTCCCCAACACACGGACAAAAGTTCAGGGGGCGTGTTTACTCTAAAATGGCCGTGGGAGGATTGAGCTGTTTCCTTGTGCTATGCTGAAAAGAAAAGGGAAGGCTAGGGCTTACTCTGCAGAGCCTCAGCTAGCCGTTTCAGGTCTGATGGACCGCTTTGTGACAGTCTCTGAAGTGGAAAGAAGGGAGATTCGAGCGGGCATTACAGGAGAGCCGCTGGAGGAGTTTGCTCACTTGTCTGCCCTGGATGTTACTCTCTCCCCTGAAATGCAGACCCTGCCTTCTTTCCATGGTGAAATCGTTCCCCCGCTGCCGAGTGCTCCTGAAGAATCGAAAGGTGGCTCTCAGGCTGCGCTGTCGCAGAGAGGTTTGACTGAGAGGTGTGGAGTTGATATCCTTCAATCATCTGTCCTTTTACATGAGAATTCTTTGGCGTGTGCCCTACCCAAGCTCAGGAGGGAGACTGAGGTGATCGATTTAGGGGCTTCCAGGACCTCAACCCTACCTGTTGCCTTTTCTCTGTCTCTACCTAAGAAAATCACTTTGGAGAACATTTGGGAGACCATTACCTCTCTTTCTGATGCTATGGGGCACCAGACTGCAGGCATTGCAACTCAGGTTGGTTTGGTTACCCAGATGTTGGATGGTTATGCTGTTATAACTGACTCTGTTGAGAAGAAAGTTGAAGAGCAGGAGAAGATTTTGAATTCTGTTGCCGATACTAATGCGGCGTTGATTAATACCCTGCTCCAGGTAAGGTGAAAAACCTGGAAAATTCTGCTTGAGCTTCAAATTTGAATGTTTTGAACTTTCCGGTAATTAAAGGTATTTCTCCAGTTGGGTTATTTAAACAAATCATGTCTGAGAAGTTAGCCGTATCACCGGAGTTAATGCAAAGACTTTTTATTTGCCTTTGGAGAAGAAAGCTCCAGGTCCGATTGAAGAAGCTTCTGTAATGGACGTTCTAAAGGTGTCAGACTTTTTACAATCTCCTGGGTCTGTTGATAAATCGTCTATTTTATTAGTAATGCTGCCATTAACATCTGACAGTGACTGGCTGTTTAGGTTATTTTATACTAAGTGGTTGCAGACGTTCCATGGACAAAAACTTTCAATTTTCCTGGATCTCTCAAAGGAAACAAAAAAGGCGTGAACAGTTTTTGTTGTTAAGGCCAGGGGTTTTGTAAATAGGAGCCACTTTTCACCTTTGTTTTTCTATGTAAATGTTTGGTTGTTCATCGATCACAAATGTTTATTTTTTTTCATCCTGTAGACTTTTCTACATTTATTAATGCAAAATTACCAATCACGTCATCTCCTTCTGTTGGGGGGGGGGGGGGCTGGAGTTCACTGACCACGTTGGTAGTGTATGCACTTCGGATCCTCAGCAGCCCTCTGTTTTGCCCTGTACTTTCCCTATTGAGTTTTGGGCAATGGGGCGCCTCTGGCCTTTACGCTTATATTTTTTCTGTTAATTTATGCTCCCACATTGCGGACTACAGGTATTTAATGTTTCATAGTGTTATTTCCTTTGTATTATCTTTTGATTTTTTCTTAACATTATGCCTTTCCTGTACAAGTTTGTTCTTGGTATGTTTTGTTAAAAAAAACCTTTTAAATATATAAATAAAAAAATACTCCTTTTCTTCAACCTTGAATCTGAGAATACCACATTTGCATTTCCTCCTCTCACTAACATATCTGAAAAATGTTTTGTCCCACACCCCCGTTTATTGCATTGGCTATTCCTTCTTATTTTTGTATCTTTGCTTTCCTGACTACTTTCCTAGCTTCTTTAAGTTTTTGCAAATATTGATGTTTGTCTTCCTCTTTCTGTGATCTCTTGTATTTCATGAAGGTCACCCTCTTTTTCTTCACCTTTTCAGCTACTTATTTTGAGAACCATAGTGGTCTCCTTTTCCTTTTACATTTATTTACCTTTCTAAGAAAATGATTTGTTGCCCTTAAAATATCCCTTCAGCTTTGCCCACTGTTTTTCTACATTCCCCAGCTGATTCCATCCTGCTAACGACTCCTTGAAGTATTGTTCCATCTTGGCAAAGTTAGTTTTCCTAAAGTCTAGTACCCTCACTTTTGAATGGACTTTATCAGTCTTAATATTGAATCACACCATATGGTGATTACTGGATGCAAGATGATCTCCCACTATAACATCAGAAACATTTTCCCAAGTATGGCCCCTTCACTTGTGGATTCTGTTACCAGTTGTCAGAATAGGTCTCCCTGTAGAGATTCCTGGATCTCTCTACTTCTAGATGACCATGCAGCAGGGATGTGCCAATCAACATCCGGCATATTGAAATCATCTATCAGTAGCACTTCTCCTTTCATGGCAATACTGTGTACAACTTCTATTAAATCTCTGTCCACTTCTCCTTGTGAAGAAGTACAAATGGATTCATACCAATGCAAATGGATTTCCCATTCCCTCTTTCTAGTTCAAACCACAGTGCCTCCTCACTCCCTTTTAAACCTTGTAATTCTATAGCTTTAATATTATTTTTTACATATAGTGCCACTCCTCCTCCCCTTTCTCCTACTCTGTCCTTCCAGAATACAATATGGCCCAGTATAATTACATCCCAGTTATGGTTGTCTGTGAACCATGTCTCCATAAGCACAACTAAATCCAAGTCAGCCTCTTCCATTAAAGCCTCAACCACTGGGATCTTAATTCCCAGATTACAGGCAATTATGCTTACTGCTTTCTGGATGTTGCTTTTTTTCCCCCTTTTCTCCAGAAGTATTTCACGTTTTACTTATCTGAGGGCTTTTACTTACCTAACTGCTTTCTTCACCCATTCCCAGCAAAACTAGTTTAAAGCCCTCTTCAGTAAGTTAGCCAGTCTGCTGTGGAAGACACTTTGACCCTTCTTGGATGGATGGACACCATCTCTGCTCTACAGCCCTTGGAAAATCATCTCATGGTCCAGGAAATCAAAACATTCTCTGACACTACCCACGCAGCCATGTATTCATCTCCAGGATGTGAGCTTTTCTGCCTCAGCCTTTACCCTCAAAAGGAAGGATTGAAAAGAACATCACTTGTGCACCTATCTGCTTCACCTTCTGTCCCAGAATCATGAAGTCACTCTTGATAAACTCAGAGGGATACCTAGCAGTATCATTTGTGCTGACATGGATGAGCAACATTGGATAATAATCAGTAGGCTTGATGAGCCTTGGCAAACTCTCCATAACATCTCGGATTTTGGCACCTAGCAGACAGCACACCTCCCTGGACACTAGAACATTACTGTACCGGAAGAGAATTATGGAGAATGACGACGTTGGGATCAAGTGGGACATTCCCATTCCAATGGAAAAGAAGTTGGGTGTGAGGAAACCTGACATAGCAGTAAAGGATAAAAACACCATAACAACATTGATAACTGAGGTGTCCATTCCAAGTGATTCTTCTGTGAATCATGTAGAGAGGAAGAAGATCTTGAAATAGCAAGAAATGCAGACAAAAACCAAGGAAATGTGGCAGAAATATATATAAATAGTTCCCATCATATTAGGAGGCACAGGTCTGATTAAGAGGAATTTCCAATCGCGCGTATACATGTTACATAGTAACTTAGTATATGACAGCAGATAAAGGCCAGCATGGTCCATCTAGTCTGCCCAGTAAGGTGGCAAGAATAGGTGTACCTGCCACTCCTTGCAGGTAACCCCTCCCCATGCCTTTGTTTAGCGGTGTACCCACCGATCCGTGCAGGTCACCCCTATTTGTTGAGATATAAGTGATAGCTAAGTTTATTTTAATTTTATCCTGTTGCTCATTTTGAATTCTGTAACTTATGAATGGCACAATGGAAGTATTGCAGAGAGCATTTATAGTAAATTTGAGAGACACAGATCATGCTTCACATATTCTGGCTTAGGAATGAGGTTCATGATTAATAAGGCTGGAGATGGTCTTGCAGAAATTTTATCAGACCCACATTCCTGTAGTAGAAATAGCTGAAAATACATTTAGTTATCCCACAACATCATTTACACAATTAGGGACCGATTCAGCTTTATACATCCTCTTGCTATACTGCCCTCCATTACTCAAATGTAGAGGCTGGGAAAGTCTCTACACTACTACCATTACAGAAGCCTCTATTTACTATTCTTATATAATTATTATAGGGGATTTTAATATACATTTAGACCACCCAATCCATTCCAGAGACTTTCAGCTGGTAGATTTTATGAACAATCTCCATTTCCATCAAGCTATCCACTTTCCTACCCACTGTGCTGGGCACACTCTGGTTGCTATCTTCGCAATGACTACAAATCTTTTTTTCTCTCCTTGATCAATCCTCGCTACCCATTAGCTGGTCAGACCACTTTCTGATCCAGTTCTCCACTGAGGATCCAAGGTCCATGGACAAACAGTCACCAGTCCCAACAGCTGTTCCTTAGCGTCCCTCCAGTCTAGTCCTGAACCTTTGGGTCTTGCTCCTCCTCCAGCAGCTTGGAGACTGAGAAACGTCATCCTTTTGATGACACCGGTATAAATACACAGGATCCACCTCCTGACATCTGTTATTTCAGTCTCCAAGCAGCTGGAGGGCTGGTGAGCCCAGAGATAGGGGCTCACTAGAGGAGCAATTAAGCAGAAGAGTTAGAGATATATAGTTTAAAGTTTTTTGGGGGGATTAGAAGCCAGGGTGGCTTTATGCTACAGAGGGGGATCTGTAAAGAAAGCTGTGCTGAGCTGCTTATTTCCCCCCTCCTTTCCCCCCCCCCTCCCCCTACTCCTTTCCTCTCTCTCTGAAGTCGTGGTTCCTGCTGAGAATTAGCAAATTTGTAGGGGAGAGGTAAAGCCAGTTCCCGAACCCACTGTTATGAGTGAGGAACCGGCAGAATAACAGCGGAAGTGCTACCTGTTGTTCATGCCTGGCCGTGCCAACGCCGAAGTGTGATTCCGGTGGATCTCGGCAGTCTTTGATCTGCAGTCCCGGTCTCTCCCCTAGCACTGAAGCCGCGATCCCGGCTGAGCGCGGGGAGGGTGTGTTTTTCCCCATCTCCAAGCTTCTGCAGCAAGGTAAGGGGGCCCGGGTCATCGAGACTTCTCTGCTTCAGTCGGGGGCATAGAAGCAGCGTGTGGAGAATGGGGTAGGCCACGCCACGTGGCAGGCGCACGCACGCTGGAAACTCTGTTGCTTCTCATAAGCATTTATTTAGCGTTTTTGTTTTAGTGAGGGAAGCCTCGTTTTGAAAATTTGGGTATTGGTTAAGGGAGGGGAATTTACTAGGAGTATCCTCACTGTACATATAAAAAAAAAAGTCTCTGGTTCTCAGGTTCTGTGAAGAAAAGTTGGGGGAGGTTACTTAGGATCAAAGCAAGAGTTGAGCCCTAAGTGACCGTTCAGGCAGTATGCCTTCTAGACCACTCTGTTTACTCTGTGGTTCCAGAAGGGGAGCGTTCTCCGAAACAGGGGTTTGTAGAGGCTGTTTTCGGGAGTCAGTATCCATGGAGCAGGGGCTTGAAGAGGGGGTTGAGGAACCCAAGGAGGGGGGTCACTTCGGACCTCTCAGAGCCAAAGGCTGCCGTTGAACTCCCCCTGGAGCCGGTGGCGGGGCCATCATCCACACCGAGTGCTCCTGCTTCGCAGGTTCAAGTCCCGGGGAGCTTGGTGGCGATTTTTTCGCCACAATTCATATCTTTGATACAATAGTCGTTCGGGGGAACGCAGATGAAGGCGTCAGGTTCCTCAGAGGGGGAATTGGGGGACAAGCGGCCGGGGACACCTCTGAGCACAGGAGGGATAGGAATCCCAGCAAAAAAGAGTAAGGGCCGAGAAGGAGCAGTCAGAGCAGTCCGTTGCTTCAGAGGGTGTTCATTCGGAGGACCTAGAGCAGGATTTGGAGTTGGAAGAGGACTTAGAGGAAGGAGAGATTACAGAACAGGAAGATCAGGCGCTAGTGGTTCGGATTTTCAGGAGAGAGGAGTTACCAGCACTGATATCTGAAACGCTTAAGGCACTTAATATGCCAGCAATGGGACCGGCAGAAGATGCCACATTAGAGGACCCATTGTTGCAGGCTTTTCGTACGTTTCAGAAGGCTTTTCCTGTGCACAGAGTGATTAAGGAAATGATATAAGGAGAATGGGATATGCCGGAGGCTGGGCTGAAGGGGTCCAGGGTTATGTCTCAGCTCTACCCATTAGTGGAACAGGATCGTGAGTTGTTTAGTTCTCCTAAGGTGGATGCCACGGTTTTGGCAGTTACCAAGAAAACTACCATTCCAGTAGAGGGGAGTGCAGCGCTGAAGGATGCGCAGGACAGAAAATTGGATACCTTGTTGAAACAGGTTTTTGATGTTAATGCGCTGTCCCTGCAAGCATCCATTTGTGGAGCTTGGGTAGCCAGAGCTTGCCTGCGTTGGGCTCAGCGCCTTCATGCAGAACAGACAGTGGATACGGCTGTGGAGGCTGCCAGGATAGAGACGGGGCGGCTTATTTGGCCGACATTCATTATGATCTGGTTCGTGGGTTGTCGAATAGTATGGCGTCTGCAATAGCGGCCAGACGGTATCTTTGGTTACGCAATTGGGCAGCTGATGGCTCTTCCAAGCCAAGGTTAAGACCCGACTGCGAATTATCGCGGCGGCGCACAGGCGCACCGAGGGCTGGGGGAGGGGCGGGGGGACGTCGAGGGGGGGCGGGCAGTGAGCCGCAAATAAAGGAGCGTGCCCGAGGCCGGCTCGGCCTCTTTCGCCATTCCCCCCCCCGTCGGTCTGAGAGGAGCACGGACATTCGTGAGGAGGGCCGACATTGGAGTAACAGACCGCAGCGGAGAGTCAGCCACACAAGGCATAACCGGACCTACAACAGAGGCAGATCGCGAACGGCAAGTACTGATTAATGGTATGCAGGATGCATCGAAGGGGCTAAAGCGGCTGAGCGCAGCTCGGAGCAGGGAGCAGGCGCCCGACACGACGCTCACCCAGCGCGTTAAAAAGTGTTTTGGTAGCCTGATAAGCAACTTTTAGTCAGGGAGCAGGCGCCAGACACGGCGTTTATCCAGCGCCTCACAAATGTGCTCCTCCAAATGGCGGTCACACGCGGGGCAGCGGCCTAAGGGCTCGAGGAGGGGAGGGGGGGGTCCGGAGAATAGCGATTGAAAAATAGAAAACCTACCTTTCTCCTCGCCAACACGGCAGCAGCTAGGCTATTATAAAATAAGGAAAGAAAATAAAACAGCGGGGGCCAAGGTTGAGGAGTGGGGGGACGATATGCATCACCACGTGCTGCGGTGGAATGCTGGCAACATGCATCCCATCGAACATCCAAAAGGAGGGTTAAAAATGCTGGCTGGAGATTTTCAAAACGAAAGTAAAATAGGGCTCACATAAATAAAACAAAGGAGTCTACTGCAATGTTAATAGGGAGGAGGCATGCTTATGCTGAATAGGTGGAACGGGGCTACCACCTAATGGACAAAAACTGGTATTGCATGACAATGTGTTTTCTGTTAATATAGGCTCCATAATAGAAAAACGGGGCTTATGCTTAAGCATTTTAAGTGGATAGGTGAACGGTGGGCTAGAAAAACGAAGGGAGAAGTGTGTGATTAGCATAGATAATAGTTATGATGGAATATCAGCCAGAATACTCAAATAAGGAAACAAATATATGTTGTTATTGGAAATGAAGACATATATAGGAATTTTGTATATGTGGACACTATATATATGAGAACAATATATAAGTGGACATATAGAGGTAAGCAATATGAAGCGAGGGTTGCACAGGGATGATACAGGACTGGGAGACAGAGTGTAATGCAGACTTTCCCTTACCCCTCCCCATAGTAGATATCACCCTAGGCTAGAGATGCCGAGAAAAGAGACACAGAAGGCTAAGACACAACGAGCCCAGCAGGCAGAGGGCAGGGCTATGCCAAAGGCAACCACAAGGGCGCGGACAGCTACTGGCTCGGGAAGAAAAAGAGCACACGGGGACAGCCATGACACAGCTAGCAGCGTAGCAGCAAGACAGCCGAGGCGCAGCAACCGGAAGAAGGCGCCACAGCAGCAGCAAATCGCAGCTCCTGCACAAGGGCAGGAGCTGGACGACCTGCTCCAGATGGTACGGGAGCAGGTTACCCAGCACGGCCTTTCCGCGGTCAAACAACGACTGGGGACAACAGGCTTTATGAGCGAGGGACAGCCGTCAGCGAGCACGAGCGCCGTAACACCCGGCACAACAGATGGTAAGTCTAGGGCGAACAGATGGGCCCCAGAATTAACAACGTCATCATCTGACGACTCTTGTTCTGGCAGTGATAGTGACACTACATTAGCAGATGTGATTAAATATGCATTGAGGAAAGTTAAAAGAAAGAAGACCCCAAAGCAGGCAAATCCCCTAAGGCAAGCATGGGCGGGGCAGACTCAGGATGGGGAGCACCACGGGAACACGCCATCAGGGACAGCTCAGAGAACTCTGCAGGATTGGCACGACACCAGTCGCGATCCACGCTGTGGTGTGAGCTCCCTGGCCGTGTCAGTACCCAAAAAATTAAAGAAAAGAATTTGGAGGCGAGAATATATTGACCTATTCTCTCTCCTGCTTAGAGACCAGGACGATGAAGCCAGCAATGGGAAAGATAAAGATAAAAGAAGTGAGAGGGACAGAAAACCTAAAATCCCCAAATCCCTTAATAACTGGGTCTCAGCATTCCACATCTTTATGAGTGTAATTATGGAGAAAGAACCTGACTCGGGCCCATATCTGACCAGGTACCTGGATACGATCACCAGGGCATATAAACAATACGGGGGATGGGCCTGGCTGAACTATGATGTGAGGTTCAGGAGAAGCATGGCGGAGGATCCCACCCTAGCATGGCATCACAGAATTCTGGACATGTGGACAGAAGAAATGGCGCCCAATAGGCAATTCTGTCAGGACGGGATGTTGCAACCTCTCCCAGGCGTGCAATGGCAACAGCCAACCCAAAACACGCAAGGGAGGCAAGCCAATCAGTGAACGGGGAGGCGGGCGTGCCGCCAGTACAACACAGGGAGTTGTACATGGCAGCCCTGTAAATTCAGACATGCCTGCTCATTATGTGGAAACGGACACCCCGCTTTCACCTGCAGAGCATCAAGGGAGGCCAAGCCTTTCAGAGCGTTACAGCAGCGCTCAACGGAAGGAGTTGGCCCCAACGCCCATCAGGCTTGAGAGCATGCGTCCCTGGCTGAGAGCCTACCCGAAGCGGGATATAGCTAACAGTATTGAGGTGGGTTTCTCGCAGGGTTTCCGCATCCCATCCCTAATAAGCAGGAAGGAATCACTAACGCGGGCTATCAATAACCCACCATCTGTCCGGAAATATAACACCATAGCACACAGTAAAATAGCCAAAGAAATAGGTCTAGGGAGGGTGGCAGGTCCTTTCCAGTCACCCCCATTCAAGGACCTAGTAATCTCACCTTTGGGGGTCATACCAAAAAAGGAACCGGGGCAATACCAGTTAATTCATAACCTGTCACACCCAGAGGGGAGGTCAGTTAATGACTATATTGACCCGGCGTTATGCTCGGTCAAATATGCAACCATTGACCAGGCAATTATGCTGATTCGAAGTAAGGGACGACAGGCGCAGCTGGCAAAGGCCGACATAGAGTCCGCGTTCCGGCTATTGCCAGTACACCCTGAGTCTTTCCCATTATTGGGTTTCGTGTTCAACGGGGAATTTTTTTACGATAAATGTTTACCCATGGGATGTGCGGTATCATGCGCACATTTCGAACAATTCAGTACCTTCCTACACTGGGTGGTCGAGGACATCGCGGGCCCCAACACAGTGATCCACTATCTGGACGATTTCCTTTTTATTGGAAAAGACCATGACGAATGCAAAAAGATCTTAGGTATCTTTCAGCAGACGGCACGGTTGTTCGGGATCCCGTTAGCAAAGGAAAAGACTGATGGCCCGACAGGGATCATCACTTTCCTAGGCATACAGTTGGATGTGCCGGCACAGATGTCTCGCCTCCCAGCAGATAAAGTGACGAAGTTGAGAAAAGACCTACAACTACTTCACAGTCAGCGAAAGGCGACCCTGCAACAATTTCAAACAATCCTCGGCCTGCTATGCTTTGCATGCAGGATAATGCCAATGGGGAGAGTTTTCTGCCGCCGTATGGCTTGGGCAACGAGAGGGATCACGAAGCGGCATCATCGCATCCGAGTTACCAAAGAGATGCGGGAAGACCTTCGGGTCTGGATGCAATTCCTCCACACCTTCAATGGCCTTGCCTTCTGGCAGGCACCCCCGGTGTCTAATGCGGAACTCGACTTCTTCACCGATGCCTCGGGGGGAATCGGTTTCGGCATCTACTATAAAGGGGCGTGGTGCTCAGAGGCATGGCCCATGGAATGGCGAGCGGAAGGAACCACCAAGGATATCACGTTCTTGGAGCTTTTCCCGCTTATGGTAGCCTTAAGTATCTGGGCTCCAGGGCTCGCTAACAGGGCTATCACCGTCCATATCGATAATCTAGCTGTGGTGTGGGCGGTGAACGGGATGAGAGCTAAGACACCAAGGGTGATAGCACTATTAAGAAGAATCGTGTTACTATGTCTAGTGCATAACATAACCCTCAGAGCGGAGCATATCACAGGCAAAAACAATAACATTGCCGACGCTCTTTCTCGTTCTAAGATCAGGCTTTTCCACCAACTGGCGCCCAAGGCGGACGCAGTCAAGACAGCAGTCCCCGAGCAAATCTGGGAGTATGGCCCGCCGAAGTATGGGAGCTCCTGTTGGGCTCCCTAGCAGAGCAGACCCGGCGAAAATACATAGCAGCATGGGAAGCGTACCAAACCTTCTGCAATGAGGCCAGAATACAGCAAGAAGACAGATTTGAAGCGGCAACGCTTCTGAGATGGATTTTGCAGTGCAAAAGCAGTGGCCACACAAAAGGTTCAGTGCAAGCCCGCTTAGCCGCGGTATCATTTTTTGCAAAGGCCATGGGTAAGAAGAGCCCGAAGGCGGAGTTTGTTATTAAGAAGGTGATGAGAGGCTGGTCCTTAGGGCAGCCCCGAAGGGTAGACCAACGCCGCCCGATCACGCACCAGATGCTCCAACAACTGATGGGGACCACTAGCCAGGTGTGTTATGACGAGTATAAAGCCAGGCTTTTTAGGTGTGCCTTCTCCTGGGCCTTTTACGGAGCATTTCGGGTGGGGGAGCTAGTCGCTCCGTCACCGGCAAAGCACGGGGCGACCTATGGCGGAATGGAAGAACGCGACGTGAACATACTCAAGGAGGCCGTAGTGCTGCACTTGCGCAGATCCAAAACGGACATGGATGGAAAAGGGACTCAAATCGTCCTGTCGGCGCTGCGCAATGACCCCTCATGCCCGCTGAGAAATGCTCTGGCCTACCAACAACTACGGGCACATACAAGCCAACAATGGTTCGTCCACGCAAA
Source organism: Ichthyophis bannanicus (assembly GCA_033557465.1). Classification (NCBI taxonomy): domain Eukaryota; kingdom Metazoa; phylum Chordata; class Amphibia; order Gymnophiona; family Ichthyophiidae; genus Ichthyophis; species Ichthyophis bannanicus. Next base: position 200,161,284 of record CM066037.1, read on the forward strand.
CGGCGACCCACTTTCACGTTTCCAATTCATCAGAGTACTCAAGCTGTCGATAGAGCGAACGGGAAGGGATGCAAGCTTATACGGCTCGCACTCCTTTCGCATTGGAGCCGCTTCAACGGCGGCCAGCATGGGGATGTCCAGAGCACAAATAATGAATATCGGACGATGGCGCTCGGACAGATACAAACTGTATATACGTCCAGCAGAATGAAGAATGGGGATATAAAAGAAAATATATATATATACTAATCCACATAATGAGGGCGGGAACAATTTAAGGCCAAGGGTATATACTGTTTGTATGAAATCACTTTGGTGTCTATTATCTCGATATTGCTGCTGTAACCATATCTTGCTAATTGTGCTCCAATCTAGGAACAAGTCCCTGCTTTTGGCCCCGCGAAGTGTGGATATGCGGCCATTCATTTGTTCACTGGGCGCAAAAGCGGACTCAGGGCAGACCGCAGGGGTTGAATCTGGGACTCCCAAGCGCAGAAGTTTCAGTGGTGTGGCTCGGTCGACGGGGTATGGTGTGGGACCAGCTAGTGCTGCTCCTGCTGCAAAGGAAGCGGGTGACCAGGAACCCAGCGATGATCGTAATCCATCTGGGGGGCAACGACCTGGCGGCCATACGCAGCGTCGAGCTCACCAAAAAGATGCAGAACGACATACTGACGCTGGCAAACGCATTTCCCGGGACACGCCTGGCATGGTCCCACATCATACCGCGGCGCGTGTGGAGGGGCGAGATTTCGCACAAGGCAGTCGAAAAGACTAGACAGAAAGTGAACAGGTGGATGGCCCGCTTCATGGGGATAATAGGAGGCGACAGCATCAAGCATGACCTCATAGAAGAAAGATGCCCAGGACTGTATCGTGCGGATGGGGTACACTTGTCAGACATAGGGATGGACATTTTCCTGTGCACCATACAAGAGGCGGTCGAGCGGCTATGGAAGAAAAAGGTGTTGGCCACAGCTGCGTGTTGATAGGTGGGGGCCCCGTCAACAAGCGAGGATTCGCGGTTGGCGGGGTTGGCAGAAGAAACGCACCCGGTGAGAGAGAACACAGCCTAGGCTTTAAGTAAAGGGGGAGAGTTGCAGGAGAGAAACCTGGAACTGCCCCCCGGTGAGATGGATCAGGCACAAGAACACAGCGCAGAGGGCCCCTGGCCTCGCTTTGACGGCGGGCAAAAGGGGGGTAAAGCAAGAAAAGTGCCAAACCTGCTTGAACGGCAGGCGTAACAGCTTTGCGACTGAAAGAGATAGAGAAGATTAAGGACTGGGGAAAGCTTGAACGGCTATCTCCTACTGACAGTTAAAAGGACCCTGGGATAGTGGCTGTGTCTCTCGAGGGGCTGAAGGAAAGGAAGTGTGTACAGTGTTTCGTTGAGTGTTAGGTGCATGCTGTGGCCAACAGTTTTCGGACTGTTAATAACCATTGTAAATAAATAAATAAATGGAAATAGTTGTTGAAAGAAAACCTGTGGAGAATTGTGGAATTATTGGAGGGGGAGGGGGAAGGGGGAGGGTAAGAGGCGGGGCCAAAAACCCGAGGCTAGAATGCCGGTTGTGCGGCTGAGTAAGCTTCCGTTCAGGGGGAAGCTACTTTTTGGAGAAGATCTGGAGAAGCTCGTGAAGGATTTGGCTTGCTACTTGTTTATCTCTGCCCCAGACAGCAAACAGGAAAGAACATAGAAGAATCACCGGTTACTTTGTTCCAAAAGTGTGACCTAATTGGCAAGCTCTCTGAATTTTGGTGATTTTTACATTTTTAATAAAAATTTCCTGGAGCAAAAAGTTGGTAGTGTGGAAATTTCATTTCAGGTAAATTGCCATGATTTATTTTAAATAATGTGTCTGCTTTGTGATAACGCTAATATTTTTACTGATTGAAGTAAATATTTGGAGAAAAATGACTGCATTAAACCATGTTCCATTTTTGGAACGTTGGGGCATGCTCATTAGAATAGGCCGATGTGCCTTTAGGGAACAGAATTATCCTTTGATTGTGTGTAAAGTAATATTTTCAAAGTTGTTTCATATTGTTCTTGTCGATGAACAATTGCTCATATGCACTTAAATTTAACATTATAGGAAACATGATTTGCCATTTTTATACCTTAAGACAAACAGTTGACATGGCGATAATGATATTGACATCTAAGAACATAAGAACATAAGATATGCCATACTGGGTCAGACCGAGGTCCATCAAGCCCAGTATCCTGTTTCCAACAGTGGCCAATCTAGGTCATACGTACCTAGCAGTATCCCCAAAAGACACAGGTTCCACAATGCTTGTACTGGGTCAAGCACTGATTATCCTGGGTCCCTTTTTAATAGTGGTTTATGGACCTTTCCTCCAGGAACTTGTCCAAACCTTTTTTAAACCCAGCTACACTAACAGCCCTTACCACATCCTCCGGTAACAAATTCCAGAGTTTGATTACACGTTGAGTGAAAAAATATTTTCTCTTATTTGTCTTAAATAGTTTACCCTGTAGCTTCATTGCATGTCCCCTAGTCTTTCTATATTCTGATAGCGTAAACAATTGATCCACGTTTACATGCTCCACTCCATTCATTAATTTATAGACCTCTATCATATCTCCCTCAGCCGTCTCTTTTCCAGGTTGAAGAGCCCCAACCTTTGTAGCCTCTCTTCATAGGAGTAGCCTTCCATCCCTTTCACCATTTTGGTGGCTCTTCTCTGTACTTTTTCTAATAATGCTATGTCCTTTTTAAGATACGGTGACCAGAACTGCACACAATATTCAAGGTGCGGTCGTTCCATGGAACGATACAGAGGCATTATAATATCCTTTGTTTTATTTTCCATCCCTTTCTTTATGATACCTAGCATTCTATTTGCTTTCTTGGCTGCCGCTGCACACTGGGCAGAGGGTTTTAACATGTTATCCACGATGACTCCTAAATCTTTTTCCTGGGTGGTGGTTCCCAATGTGGAACCTTGCATTGTGTAACTATAGTGTGAGTTGTTCTTTCCTAAGTGCATAACTTTGCACTTGTCCACATTAAATTTCATCTGCCATTTGGATGCCCAGTCTTCCAATTTATCCAGATCCTCCTGCAGTTTTCCACAATCCTCTTGGGTATTAACAACTTTAAACAGTTTTGTATCATCTGCAAATTTGATAACCTCACTCGTTATTCCCTTTTCCAGGTCATTTATGAATATGTCAAAAAGTAGCGGACCCAGTACAGATCCCTGGGGTACTCCACTATTCACCTTTTTCCATTGGGAATATTGGCCATTTAGCCCTACCCTCTGCTTTCTATCTTTTAACCAGTTCCCGATCCACAATAGTACACTCCCTCCTATCCCATGACTTTTTAGTTTCGCCAAAAGTCTCTGATGAGGGACCTTATCAAAAGCTTTCTGAAAGTCCAGATACACTATATCAACCGACTCACCTTTGTCTACCTGTTTATGCACACCTTCAAAAAAACATATCAGATTAGTAAGACAAGATCTTCCTTGTCTAAAGCCATGTTGGCTGTCTCCCATTAGGCCATGACTATCTACATGCTGTGTAATTTTGTTCTTTATGATGGTTTCTACCATTTTCCCCGGTACTGACGTCAGACTCACCGGTCTGTAATTTCCCGGGTCACCCCTGGAACCTTTTTTAAAGATTGGTGTTACGTTGGCGACCCTCCAATCTTAGGGGTATTACAGATGATTTTAAATGAAAGTTCACAGATTACCAATAGCAGGTCCTCAATCTCATATTTCAGTTCTTTCAACACTCTTGGATGTATACCATCCGGTCCAGGTGATTTGCTACTATTCAGTTTATCAAATAGTTGTAATATATCTTCCCGGTGTAGCGATATTTCTCTCAATTCCTCTGCAGTATCACCTTTAAATACCACTTCAGTCTTGGGTAACATCCCTACATCTTCCTTAGTAAAGACCAAAGCAAAGAATTCATTCAGTCTCTCTGCTATAGCCTTGTCTCCTTGTCTATAGCCTTGTCTCCTTGTCTCCTCTTACTGCCCCTTTTACCCCTCTATCATCTAATGGCCCAACGGACTCTCTCACAGGCCTTTTGCTATGAATGTACTTGAAAGTCTTTATTTCGTGTTTTTGCTTCTGTAGCAAGTTCCTTCTCAAATTCTCGCTTTGCGTGCCTTATCAATGCTTTGCATTTAACTTGACAGTGCTTGTGCTGTTTCCAGTTTTCTTTATTTGACTCTTTTTTCCATTTCCTAAAGGATGCTTTTTTGGCAGCAATAGCCTCTCTGATCTCACCTTTAAACCATGCTGGCAGTTTTTTGGACTTTCTTCCACTTTTCTTAATGCGTGGAATACAGCTGGTCTGGGCTTCGAGGATAGTATTTTTAAACAACACCCAAGCTTGCTGTAAGTCTTTAACCTTTGCAACCGCTCCTTTTAGTTTTTTCTTAACTATATTCCTCATTTTATCATAGTCTCCCTTTTGAAAGTTAAAAGGTAGTACTGTGGATTTCTTTACTATCCCTCCTCCACTAATTAAATCAAACATGATCATGCTATGATCACTATTGCCAAGTGGTCCCCTTATTTCTTGCACCAGATCTGGCGTTCCACTAAGGACTAGGTCCAGTATGGCTTCCCCTCTGGTCGGTTCATGAACCAGCTGCTCCAAGAAGCAGTCATTTATTTTATCTAGAAACTTTATCTCCCTAGCTTGTCCTGCTGTAACACTGACCCAGTCAATACCAGGGTAATTGAAATCACCCATTATTACTACTCTGCTGTGACTTTTGTTAGCTTCCTTGATTTCTCTGAGCATTTCATCATCCATTTGTTCATTCTGGCCAGGCGGTCGATAGTACACCCCCACTGCCATCGCCATCCCCTTTTTACATGGAATTTCAATCCATAGAGATTCTACAGCAAATTTTGTTTCCTGCAAAACTTTAATCCTTTCTGACTCAATGCCCTCTCTAACATAGAGTGCAGCCCCTCCACCAATTTGATCAGTTCTATCATTACGATATAGTTTGTATCAATGTTCCCTCTAATTTTCTGTAGACTGTGTGCGCATAAAATATCAGCTGTGTGCAGCTTTTGAAGGAAGGTTAAATTTTTGTGCGCCACATAACGACACTCGGAGTTATATACTTTAAAATTTGACTACACGGCAGAATACAGTATGTACACCACATTGATTTTAATCAAATTAAATGAAACTAGACGATTACTAAATGAAGCTGGAAATTTCTAGTAATTACAATCATAACTTTTAAATTTTAAGACGTCTGTGTTGTTTTATATCAGAATCAGAGCTGCAATTTTTGTGCGCTCTATGTTAAAGTTTGTGCGCTCGCTCGGCGAGGTGTGTGCGCGCGCAAACGCGCACAGCTTAGAGGGAACAGTGGTTTGTATCCAGGTATCACAGTGTCCCACTGGTTATCCTCCTTCCACCATGTCTCTGAGATTGCAATCATATCTAACCTCTCATTTAGTGCTATATATTCTAACTCTCCCATCTTATTGTTTAGACTTCTAGCATTTGCATACAAGCATTTTAGAGACTGTATTTTATTAATATTAATCTGGCTATTAGTAGGCATGGGTAATTTGGAATCTTTACACTCTGTCTGCACCTTACTCAAGGGCATTTGGGCTACTATACTCTTTTTTGGAGCCTCACTGCTTTTGGTAGTATCCTTCAAGGATACCTTCGTCCGAACCATGCACTCCTGGGCGACTGTCGGCTTTCCCCTATTTTCTAGTTTAAAAGCTTCTCTATCTCCTTTTTAAAGGTTAATGCCAGCAGTCTGGTTCCATCCTGATTAAGGTGAAGCCCATCCCTTCGGAAGAGCCCCTCCTTTCCCCAGAATGTTCCCCAGTTCCTAACAAATCCAAAACCCTCATCCTTGCACCATTGTCTCATCCACGCATTGAGACTCCGGAGCTCTGCCTGTCTTTTGGGTCCTGCACGTGGAACAGGAAGCATTTCGGAGAACGCTATCCTGGAAGTTCTGGATTTCAACTTCCTACCTAAAAGCTTAAATTTAGCCTCCAGAACTTCCCTACCACATTTTCCTATTTCATTGGTACCAACATGTACCAAGACAGCAGACTCCTCCCCAGCACTATCTATGATCCTATCTAGGCGGTGCGTGAGGTCCGCTACCTTCACACCAGGCAGGCATGTTACCAGGCGATCCTCACGTCCACCAGCCACCCAGCTGTCTCCTTCCACCTGTGGATGGCAATGAAAGTGAATGTGAGCAAATAAATGAAAATGAATTGGAATCAGTGGAACCTGCAGGCTTTTGTGAAGAACTAGAAGTGTTCTCAAATAAAACAGGATAGGAAATGCACCAAATATGACAAGACCATTTCTACCACCGACCGACATAATTGGTGCATACAATGCCTTGGGCCCCAACCACAAGCCAGCATCTTGCAAAATTTGCTTGCAGATGACTTACTGAGGGCTGAAAGGTTGAGAAAAACAGGAGTCGTCCCTGTTCGGCTCATATTATTCAGCATTCTCAGCCCTGACCCAACTCGTCCAAGCCTGTGAAGTCCTGAGGCAGCCAAAGAGAAGGAGCAGCATGCTCAGTCAGAGCAGAGGGGCCTGAGTGGCAAGGGGAGACTCCCTGCAGAGACCCCATTGACATCGAAGGGTGGGTACTGGGAGAAGTTGTGGGTGCAGAGAGCGATGGCTAGGAGTGGTCGGCCAAGCTTCTGTGTTGGGAGAACCCTCGCAGGTGGTGGTTCTGGAAGAATGCCTCCGAGACCTAGAAGCTCACTTGGTGATGGTGGAAGACTTGTGGAATGCAGGCTTTGTGGCGCAGGGTGCATCACAGCACTCCTTCCAGCCTATCCTGGAGACCCATGCCCTGCCCACCAAGGTAGAGACCATTGAGTGGGAGATTGGTATTGACTCCATTTGCCAGAGCCATCTCCCTCTCCAGTGTATAGAAGTCCAAGGCCCAAGGATATCGCTATCGGCATACTGGGTGGCGCAAGGGCCATCAACATCCTCCCCCCCTCTCCCCCAAGAATCAAAGGGAAAAAGTGGTGGTGAAATCTGTTTGTGAATGCTATCAACATTGCAGTAGTTGCAGCATGGCGATTGAACTGCCATGTTACTGATCCATCCACGGCACTGATTCATTTGAATTTCCGGCGTGAAGTCACAATAGGATTGATAAAATCATCCACTCGCAGTTGTCTTGGAGGGCCATCTGCCTATGTACCATACTATATCTGATATGATGGAATAGAACATTGTCTGCGATCAACATCACAAGGCCGCTGTTTTTGTGCTCTAAGAACACTACAAAGGAATGCAGCAAATGCCTGAAAAGGCTTCACATGAACTGCTTTGAACAATTTCATACAATGTAGATGCCTGTTGAGCTTCACTAGAGGTGAAAAAATAATCATATAATAACCACATAATTTTTTAGACTTCCGTTTGTCATGTTTTGTGCATACTGTCTATTGTCTGATAACCGCTAATGAGGATGTCCCAATGTTCCATTTTTGGAACTTGCTCAAAAATGGCAACATTTTTAAAATATGGTTAAAATAATAAAAGAAGTGTTTAAATATGATCAAGAACTAATCATATCATCAATGGCATGTTGGGTGCACACTGCTAAGATTCCTTGGGAAAATAAAGGTTACCACCTTTTCCAGAAGATTTTCAGTAACTGGCTATTACAGATCAAGTCAAAACATGGAATTCACATCTGTTCAGTACCATCTAGTAAATAAGTCACCTCACAAAAGTTCCCATCTAAATGGAAAAACTATGCCTCCTGTTGCCATACTGGCTTGAAATGGCAGCAGCGAAAGGCAGAAAGAAACTGGAGGTGTGTTAGAAGCGACCTGCACACAAAGGGCAAAAATCAACAGTGCATTTACCAGAAAAAATTTTATGAAACCAAAAAGAATTTTTTCTCCAAACAAATTGACCAGGCACTTAATCAGAAAAGACAATTATTTGCCTTAATCTCTCAATTAACCACTGTTCCTTCCCCCCTTACCCAAGTTTCAGATATTCCCCCTTCCAACAGCATCAGAGGTAATCATTAGCTTTTTTTAAAAAAAGATAACAGACATTCAGGCCATACTACACCATTCCCTTGTAATGCTTTTCAGCCAACAGCCCCAAACCAATTTTGTGCAATGCACCTCTTGAGCAAACTTTGAACTTCTTAAGAAACTCAATTAACACAGAAACATAGAAAAATGACGACAGAAAAAGACTACATGGCCTGTCTAGTCTGTCTTTCCATATCAACAACTACAACAGTCCCCTTTTTTCCTTTAGAGATCCTCTGTGTTTGTTCCATGCTTTTTGAATTCAGATACTGTCCTCATCTCTACCACCTCAAAATCGAGGCAAAGACACAGAAAGAGCAGCAGCTCTTGTAGGGCCAAACAGGAAACACAGAGAGCAAGAGCGATGATGACACAGTGACTTTATTAGTTGTCCCCACAACAACTAATAAAGCCACTGTGTCATCATCGCTCTTGCTCTCTGTGTTTTCCTCATCTCTACCACCTCCGCTGGGAGACTATTCCACAGATCCACCACTCTTTCCGTAAAGATATATTTCCGCATATCACTCCTGAATCTATCCCCTTTCACCCTCATCCCATGTCCCTTCGTAGCAGAACTTGCATTCAATCAAAAGAGGCTCTCCCTCTGTACATTTATGCCATGGAGGTATTTAAACATCTCAATCATATCACCTTTAACCCGCTTTCCTCTAAGGTGTACATATTAAGATCCTTAAGTCTGTCCTCATATGCTTTATAATGAATATCACTAGCCATTTTAGTAGCCACCCTCTGTACTGACTCCATCCTGTTTATATCCTTTTGAAAGTGCGTTCTCCAGAATTGCACACTATATTCCAAATGAGGTCGCACCATCACCTCCTTTTTTCTGCTAGCCATTCCTCTCCATATCCAGCCAAGCATCCTTCTAGCTTTTGCTGTCTCCTTTTCTACCTGTTTAGCTACTTTAAGATCATCACACACAACAACGCCTAGGTCCTATTCTTTTTTAGTGGACAAAAGTACTTCACCCCCTGTACTATATTGCTCCCTTGGATTGCTGCAGCCCAAATGCATGACCTTGCGTTTTTTAACATTAAATCCCAGCTGCCAAATTCTAGACCATTCTTGAACCTTACCTAGATCCCTCCTCATGTTATCTACACCTTCCTGGGTGTCTACTCTATTGCAGATTTTGGTATCATCCGCAAAGAAGCAAACCTTACCCGACAGCCCTTCCGCTATATCACTAACAAAGATGTTAAAAAGAATCGGACCAAAGACAGATCCCTGGGGCACACCACTGGTAACTTCCTTCTCCTCAGAGTGAGCTCCATTTACCTGTACTCTTTGTCGCCTCCCACTCAACCAATTTCTAACCCAAGCAGTAACTTTAGTCCATCCCTAAGGTGCTCAGTTTGTTTATAAGTCACCTGTGAGGAACGGTATCAAAGGCTTTACTGAAATCTAAAGACACCACATCTAGGGCTCTCCCTTGGTTCAACTCCCTGGCCACCCAGTCAAAAAAATCAATCAGATTTGTCTGACAAGACCTACCTCTGGTGAATCCATGCTGCCTCGGATCTTGTAATCTGCTGGACTCCAGAAACCTCACTATTTTCTCTTTCAGCAGCCTTTCCAATAATTTACTCACCACTGAAGTTAAACTAACTGGCCTGTAGTTTTCAACCACATCCTTACTTCCGCTTTTGTGTAAAGGCACCGCATGAGCATTTCTCCAGTCCTTTGGCACCACTCCCGACTCCAATGAGGTATTGAAAAGGTCAGTCAGTGGAGCTGCTAGAACGTCCCCAAGTTCCCTCAATATTCTAGGGTGTATCCCATCCAGTACCATCGCTTTGTCTACTTTAAGTTTAGCTAGTTTCTCACGAGCATAGTCTTCTGAAAATTGCTCAAGATGCCCCTTGCTTCTGTTCCTGTTTGTGGGTGTTTTTTGAGGTCCTGTTCCTGGTTCTTCATCTGTAAACATAGAACAGAAATATTTGTTAAGCAATTCCTCTTTATCCTCATCAGCTTCTACATATTCCTCCCCCTTCACCCTTGAGTATGACAATACCACTTTTGCCCTTCCTGTTCTCACTAACATATCTGAAAAATGTCTTATCCCCCCATTTTATTGCATTGGCTATTTCCTCCTCTTTTTGATTCTTTGCTTTCCTGACTGCTTTGCTAGCTTCTCTAATTTTTTCCAAATATAGATGCCTGTCTTCCTCTCTCTGTGATCTCTTGTATTTCATGAAGGCCTCCCTCTTTTTCTTCACCTTTTCTGCTACTTCTTTTGAAAGCCATAGCGGTCTCCTTTTCCTTTTACCTTTATTTATCATTTTAACAAAAAGGTTGGTTGCCCTTAAAATATCCCCTTTCAGTTTTGCCCACTGTTTTTCTACATCCCCCAGCTGTTCCCATCCCGCTAACGACTCCCTGAGGTATTGGCCCATCTTGGCAAAGTTAGTTTTCCTAAAGTCTAAGACCCTTGCTTCTGAATGGATTTTAGCAGCCCTAGTCCTAATACTGAACCACACCATCTGGTGATCACTGGATGTAAAATGATCTCCCACTATAACATCAGAAACACTTTCACCATTGGTAAGCACCAAGTTCAGTATGGCCCCTTCACGTGTGGGGTCTGTTACCAATTGCCTGAATAGTTCTCCCTGTAGAGAATCCAGGATCTCCTTACTTCTAGATGATACTGCAGCAGAAATGTGCCAATCAATATCTGGCATATTGAAATCACTTATCAGTAGCACTTTCCCATTTCTAGTAATGCTGCGTATGTCTTCAGTTATGTCTCTGTCCACCTCTTCCTCTTGTGAGGGAGATCTATACATCACACCAATGCAAATAGATTTCTCTTTCCCTCTTTCTAGTTTAACCCACAATTCCTCCTCTCTCCCTATTAAGCTCTGTAATTCCAAAGCTTTAATATTATTTTTTACATATAGTGCCACTCCTTCTCCCCTTCTTTCTACCCTGTCCTTTCTGAATAAAGTATAGCCTGGTATAGTCACATCCCAGTCATGGTTTTCTGTGAACCATGTTTCTGTAGCTGCCACTAAATCCAAGTCGGCCACTCCCACCAAAGCTTCAACATCAGGGATCTTATTTCCCATGCTACGGCATTTATGCATACTGCTTTCCATGTTACCCCTTTTACCCTTTTCCATAAAGGTATTTAATGTTTCACTTACCTGCGGGCTTTCTTCACCCATCCCCAACGAATCTAGTTTAAAGCCCTCTTCAGTAGATTAGTCAGTTTACTACAGAAGACACGTCGACCTTTCTTGGACAGATGGACGCCATCTCTGCTCTGCAACCCTTGGAACAGCATCCTATAGTCCAGGAAACCAAAACTCTCTCGATGACACCATCCACACAGCCATGCATTCATCTCCAGGATGCGAGCCTCTCTGCCTTGGCCTTTACTCTCAACAGGGAGGATTGAAGAAAACACCACCTGTGCACCTATCTGCTTCACCCTCTGTCCCAGAGCCATGAAGTCACTTTTGATACGCTCAGAGGGATACCTGGCAGTATCATTTGTTCCAACATGGATTAGCAACATTGGGTAATAGTCAGTGGCCTTGATGAGTCTCGGCAAACTCTCCATAACATCTTAAATTTTGGCACCAGGCAGACAGCATATCTCTCTGGACATCAAGTCTGGTCAGCAGATGGACGCCTCAGTACCCCTCAGAAGAGAGTCACCAATCACCACTACCCTTCACTTTCTTTGGACACTGATTCTGCAACTTTGAGGTACTTGAGCTCTGGTTCTTCCCTTTCCAGTGATGATTTCACCTCCTCCACTTCCAGGACTGCATAATAGTTCTTCAAGTCAAGGGCTGGAGAAGGATTGGTGATTATGCAGGCCCTGGTGACTTGTGTCTAACCTTCGTCATTCTGTAAAGCACCCATCTTCTCCTCTGCTGGAGAGCTTGGTTGCTGCAAGAAGCATCTCCTCAATGTACTTCTCACTGTCTTGAATACTAGGAGAAAGTTAAGGAGACAGTCTGGAGACCAGATGGACAGGCCAGGAATCTAAAGGAGAAGAGAAGGGTGAACTGATTTGAAAGGAAGTTCCAAAAAAGTTGGAGAAAGATCAGGGAATGAGGACCAGAAAGAAGAAAGTGTGACAGAGTCAGGAAAGGGAGAGTAAGAACAAGTAGACACAGGGGCAAATAGTCTGATTATAAGAGGTCCCTTCAAACAAGAAAGAAGCATAGGCAGTCGGGGAGGGTGAAGCAGCCGGAGCAGAAGGATTGGTAGTGGGGACCAAGAAGTCCAGGAGGCAGAAAAACTGCTGTGGTTTATTAGCAGAGGAGATCCATTCTTGTATGAAGGTGGAGTGGGTCAAACAAAGGTGTGTCTGTAAGAAAAAGCAGCCTCTCTTCATCAAGCAAGATTGGAGAATAAGTTGGATGTCTGCTAGTGTGTCTCATGAGAATGGATCTGGCACTGAAGGGTAAACAGCCCAGTGGAACCAAGGTTTGGAGACAGCATGGCGAGGTTTTTTCAGTCACAAGGGGGCAGCAGAATCCAAAATGGAGGAGAGAACAGAACACCAGGTGGATAATTGAGTATCTAGAGGAGCCGATGGGTCTGCAAAAGAAGCCTCATCCACTGGGGAAAAAGGTGGTTAATAGCTGAGGCAGAGGGGTTATGAGAGAGCTGGAAGGGGGAGGGAGGAAAGAAGGGAAAAGGTTAGGAGGTAATGGTCAGACCAGGGTTCAGGACAAGCAGAGGGAATAGAAGGCTGCAGAAAAGGAAGGGGAGGGATGAAAACAAGGTCTAAATTGTGGCCAATGGAGTGGGTCGGAACAGTGATGAGAGAAACCAAGGGAGATCAAGAAATCAGCCATTTCTGAGTGTGTCATTTGCAGGGGGACAGTTAAAATCTCCCAAGATTACTAAGGGTGCAAAACGGAGGGAAAGACTCAGCTAAATAGGAGGTGAACACTGTGAGAAGGGCAACAGAAGAAGAGGGAGGGTGGTAGATAAGAAGAATATAAAAGCAAGGGAGGGGAGGGGGAAATGAATTAGGAGAGCCTCACAAGAGGTAGACTCTGGAAGAGCAATGGAGGAAGCACCATAAACAGTGGGGTAGAAGAAAACAAGGTGAGAGGCAAATCTTACGCAAAACTGATTCTGAGGAGGGAGCAGCAGATGAGGAGAAGGGAGCAGGGGACTGGAACAAAGAAACAAAATGCAAGTTTAGCCAGCAAAGAGGCCGAGAAGCTTTGGGGACAGTTGCCCCAGACCACAGGAATGTACTGCATAGCAGTCATAGAAGAGAATGGAAAATGCAAGTGTTAGGAGCAAAGAGGGAAATCTCACTGAGAAGCCAGAAGCAGAGCAAAATCTTTCCTGAAGAGACAACAGGGGGACGGTGATTTACATACCACCTTACTGGCCCAGGCAGTCATGGTTTCCTCTTTTTCTTTAGCTTTCCATTGGAGATCTGATTCGTCTAGGCAACTCACCAACCCTGATAATGTAGGATCAGGGACACTGTTGCACCCCAACATCAAGTCCCTTGTCCTCATGGCTTGGATGTTGAAGGCATAACCTTTTCCTCTTCGAACTTGCCTTTTGGTGTCACCAATGTCTTCTCTTCCAGAAGAGATACCACACAGAGGTCGTAATGGTTTCAAGTGGAAGAAACTTGCCATCTGGTGTGGGGGACATGCCTTAGGCACCTTTTATGGTACCATACAAAAACTGCCTGCCTGTCTTTTGCATATGTCTTAGTCTAGCTTGAAAACCAACTCTGTAAGAGTATACCTCAGTGCAATTGGCGCTTACCACTGTGATGTAGACGGTTTACCATCTCTCTACAGACTTTAGTTGTTCACTTCATGTGGGGCTTGCTTATTACAAAGTCTCCCCTTAAATCTCCTGCAGTGTTGTGGGACCTCAATATGGTTTTAACTCGGCTGATAAAAGCTCCTTTATAGCTGCTATATACCTGTGCTCTGAATTTCTTGACTGGGGGGGGGTGTTTTTTGGTGGTGGTGATTTCAGCACAGAGTTATCAAGGTACAGGTTCTACCCTTGAGAACATTTTTCAACAGGGTTTCAATAGGGTTGCGTTGCTTACTCATCCTAAATTCCTTCTTAAAATAGTACCTAAGTTCCACCTTAATCAGTCAATTGTCTTCCAACATTTTTTCCTAAGACTTCTCTATTTGGAACAAACTAAAGCCCATAGAAAGTCTATTCAACTTTGTTTTGACTGCAGTAGGTTGGGAGCTGCTATCAAACATACTCTCTCAATTGCATAGTACATCTCTTTTGCTTATGCCCAGGTAGGTCCTCACAACCCTTCTACCTCCCCTTGGATTTGTAGTCTGGCATTATCTAGTCAATAGACTGAGGAGATAAGGCACTGTGATGACAGGGGGGAGTTTGTGCACTTGTATGGTAGAACCATTTCAAAAGTCTCTAGAAGAATCTGGAAGAAGTTTCCGTGTGGGGCTGCATTGGTGACATCACCCTGTATCTGAGGACTTATCCTGCTGGCCATTTAAAACACCTCCCCTTGGAGTTGTATGCTATATTCATCTGTAGAAAGGACTGAGGAGAAAAGGTGTTGCAATGGCATGCAGGAATGGATGTGCAGGCATGCTGGGACCATTCCAAACGTGTCTAGAACAGGGTTTCTCCTGGAACAAGCAGGAAATCAGTCCTCACATATAGGTGACGTTGGCACTGATGGAGCCCGTGCAGAAACATTTCCCCAGCTTTCAAAGAAAGCCTTTGGGATATGCTACCACACATGTGTAGTCCCCTTCCCGCCCAAGGGTGCCATCTTGCTCAGTCTCCTTTTTTCCATGGAGTCCAATGGACATGAGTTCTGTTCCCCTGGAAAAATTCCAGTTATTTCCATTAAAAGTTGAGTTTTTCCCATTTAGCAACTGGTTCCTTGTCTGCCTCGAGCCGGTGCCATCTCCGACGCCGTTCTCGGGTCATTTTTTCATCGAGGTCTCCTTGACCGGCATTCGCACCGTTTTTCGCCCGGGGTCATCAAACCCATCCAGTGCCACCCACCATGTCTCCCGGTAAGTTCAGAAAATATGACCGCTGCAGTCAAATCATGTCTGTAACAGACACCCATGACTGCTGCTTGCGCTGCTTGGGCCAGGGCCAGGACCATGACAGGACCTCTTGTGACCTCTGCCAAGCCATGGCGCCTAAAACTAACAGAAAAAGGTCGGCATTGTAAGAGAAATTGTTCCTCGTGTCAGACTCTGCCCCAGCCTCCCCGGCCCCGAGCTCTGTGGCAGCGGCTCCTCCGAGAAGACCTCGGACCCAGAGAAAAAGAAGAAGTCTTCGAAGTCCCCTGAGATTGCACTGGAGAAACCTGGAAAAAAATCACCTGGAGGGGCTCGGGTGATTCTGAGAAGCGCCCTACTATGGTCCTCAAGAAGGATTCCTTGGCTGGTGGAGCCCATGCGAGATTCCTCAAGGCCGTAGTCCACGTTAAGGACACACTCGCCAAAGGCTGTGTAGCCTTCTGGCCTAGAAACCAGAATGGCGGCCTCGGAGTAGAACATCACTGCTATCCTGGCCCTGCAGCAGGCGATGATGGCTGGTTCGTCTGCCTCACCCACCCTGAAGACTGGACACTTGACTGCGAGAGTGTCCCCGGTCATTGAGCTGAGCTCCAAGCACCACCGGCCTCAGGTAAGCCCTCTGCACCAGTCGAGATCCCAGTCCCGTTCTACAGGCATCTGTTCCTCACCAGCCAGAGTCTGTGATTCAGACCCCAGGTCCTTGACAGGCAGCTGACTCTTCGACGCCAGCCTCAAGGCAAGGAGCTCTAGGGCCTCAGACTCGTCGTCACTGCTCGACTTCAAGTGGGAGACGGACGATGAGGCCTCTCTGGACACCAAGTGACATTGAGACATTCCCTCTGACCTGGCGTCCCGGCACCACTCTGCTCCTGAGGACGTGGCCTTCCATGACTTCGTCAGGGACATGGCCAGAGCCCTCTCGGTGCAAACCGAGGCAGAGGAAGACCCGTGCACCAAGGAGTTGGAGATTCTTCAGTATGAGTCTCCATCCAAGGAAACCCTCACAATACCTTTGCAGTTGATCATCAAAAGGCTGCTTCTTCAGATGTGGGAAATGTCGGTGCCGGTGGTGAGCCGGCACCTTGACACCATGTACTGCATCTGGAAGGGCCCGGGGTTCCACAATCCCCAGCTCCCGCATAACTCCATGATCATCGAGTCAACCATGCAGAAACTCAAGAGCCAGAAGACCTACTTCTCGGTTCCCCACGGGAGGAAGGCCAGAGCCCTTGACGCCCTTGGGCGCAAGTGCTACCAAGGCTCGATGCTCGATTGCCGGATCCAGGCCTATCCTATGAACTTTACTTAGGCATGTACCTGAAGGCTCTGGCCCAAGAATTGTTGGGGTTTGTGGCAGGCCTCATCTGGGAACCCCTGTAATGGTTCCAGGCCTGGCCTCAGGGATCAAGAACTATTCAAGGTTCCTCTCCCAGGCAGCCTACAATGGCTTCGAGTCAGCAGCTCAGGTAGAACCTGCTCGGCAAGCCCATAGCCAACAAGGCAGCTGAGATAAAGGCTGACGTGATAACCCGCCAGAGCTCTTTAAGAAGACCTCATCCCATCCCCGTAAAAAAAAATCAGGGAAGAGGCCCTTTTTCCCAAAGAAGAAGGGGTCCTTTGGGCAGAATTACCAATATCAGCCCTTCTCAAGCCAGCAGCAGCAGGCTTCTCATCCCAGAAAGCAAGAGCACGGGGCTCAGAAAGCAAAAGCACCTAAGCCCCAGACCCCAGCTCTCACCCAGCCTTGGGGGAGCTTTTGACCCCCAGGGCAGGGCCTTCCCTCCCCCAGGAGACCTTCACCACTCACGGGGGCGTTTGATGCTCTTTGCCCACAGATGGGCTATGATCACCTCAGATCAATGGGTACTGTATGTGGTCAGGGAATGATACCTTCCAGAGTCCACTCAGGTTCTTCCCCAGAGAGCCGGTCCGACCCTTCCTTCACCAGACCCTGTTGCTCACAGAGCTTGCAGGTCTTCTCAGGGATCAAACAGTAGAGCCTGTACCCAAACACTTATGAGGCAGAGCCTTCTACTCTAGATACTTCCTTGTCTCAAAGAGGACTGGGAACCTTAGGCCCATCCTAGACCTGCAAAACTTAAAACAAGTATCTGATGAGGGAGAAGTTCAAGATGCTCTCCCTTGGAACACTGCCGCCTTACCTCAGCCAGGGAGAGAGCAGAATGCCTCAGACAGCTAGCAGTAGAAGTACAACACCGCCAGTCAGGGCCAGCTCGTCTCCTCCTCTGCGTGCTGGGCCATATGGCATCCACGGTCCACGTGACCTCACTAGCCCGCTTAAACATGTGGGCAGCTCAGTGGTGCCTCTGCTCGCAGTGGATGCAAGCCACAGGCAGACTGCGGGACAGAATCAGAGTAACCCACCAGCTGGCAGGGTCCCTCGACTGGTGGCAAGTTCTCTGCCACCTCCGAGCAGGGATGCCCTTTCAGACACCCGCACCCCAGAGGATCCTGACCATGGACACCTCCCTCCTACGTTGGGGGGGGGTGGTGCACTACAGGGACAGCCGCACACAAGGCAGCTGACCCAGGCAGAATCTCTGCTACAGATAAATCTCCTGGAGCTCAGGGCAATCTTTCTGACCCTACAGGCGTTTCACCACCACTTGCGACACCAGTCCAAACTGATTAAGATGGACAACCAAGTTGCTATGTTTTACATCAACAAGCAGGGGTGCACGGGGTCGTACTCTCTCTGCCAGAAGGCGGTGACCCTCCTTTCCTTTGCAGCCCGCAACAACATGTTCCTGTGGGAGGTTCACCTCCCAGGCCAGGACAACCTCCTGGTGGACAGGCTGAGCAGGATCCTCCAACCACACTAGTGGCACCTAGACTCCAGAGTGGCCACTCGGCTCTTCCACCTCTGGGGCAGGACTGTGATTGACCTGTTCACCACACCGGACAACACCCAACTGCCCCACTTCTGCTTGGGGGAACCTCACCCAGAGAGGGTGGCGGCGGATGCCTCCTGATCCTATAGACGGAAAGCCGCCTCTATGTTTTTCCACCAATCCCTCTGGTTGCTAAGACCCTCTTCAATGTCCAGCATGAGGGGACATCACTAATACTAATTACCCCCAGGTGGCCCAGACAGCCTTGGTTCCCACTGCTGCTCTTTCTGTCAGCGACACTCCCGGTCCCGCTGGGCTGTGCCCTGGATCTCCTGTCCCAGGAAGGGAGCTCCCTCCTGCACCCCATTCTGGGGTCTCTAATGCTAACAGCATTGGCACCTTTCAACCTCCAAAAGGAGGTTGAGGAGGTTCTGTTGGCCTCTTGAAAGCCCTCCACCAGGCGGGCTTATGCCTTTAAATGGTGAGGATTCTCAGTGTGGTGTATGGAGAGGCGGGAGAACCTGCTCTCCTGCCAGGTGCAGTTAGTACTCCAGTACATACTGCATCTGTTGCACACCAGACTAAAGCCCAACTCACTGAGAGTGCACCTGAGCATGATAGCCGCACACCACCGCCCAATCAAGGGAAAACCCCTCTCCGGTCAGCCCTTGGTCTCTCGGTTTCTACGGGGCCTCCTGTTGTCTAAGTCCTCTCTTTGTCCTCCGGCAGCGGAGTGGGATCTCAACGTGGTGCTCTCACAGCTCACTAAACCACCATTCAAGCCGCTAGCCACTTGCCATCTGTGGTATTTTTCATGGAAGGTTGCTTCCTGGTGGCCCTAACATCCACCAGAAGAGTAAGCGGACTTCGGGCCATGGTGGTGGAAACACCGTATATAAGATTCTACAAAAACTGGTCTTCAATTCACATATTTGCAGCTCACTACTTCCTGGAGAGCAAATCCCATCAGGACAGTGCCTTTGGCCAGGCGGTACTCCACAATCTGTTCGGGGTGTAGGCAACTCCTGCCCTCTGACCCTTCTATGTTCAGGCTACCGGAGTGATGGTGCCGCTGAACACTAGAGTCTTGCAGAGTCTCTCAGTTGGGGACTCATCTTCTGCAATTCACGGCTACCTAACTTGGCGCTGTTGGTGCTGTTATGGTTCAGTCCTATGCGTGTGGATTACCAGATAAGTGTCTACTATAGTATGGAGTTTATAAACTCGTATTTTAAATCAATTGCATAAGAAATAAAAAGGGACATGTACTGTACAGGAGGGGGTTTCAAATATCCTCCTCCCACGGTTTATGCCCGACAAAAATAATTTAAGAATAAGGAGGGAGTCTTTTACGGTATTATTTTTGAGGATTTTTAGGTAATTGATTACCGTTGGAGATTATTTGGTGGATGGTTCAGTCCTCGGAAGCCTGGAGCTAGGGAGTCCCATATGTGAGGACTGACTTCCTGCTTGTTCCTAGAGAAAGCATAGTTGATCACCTGTAACAGGTGTTCTCCAGGGACAGCAGGAATCGGTCCTCACAACTCTCCCCCCTCCCCTGGGATTTGCCTCCCTACCTTTTTTCTAGGTTTTGTTTTGTTTTTTTACTACCATCCTAGCTATGTCATCTGACTGAGCAAGATGGCACCCTTGGATGTGGTTGCATATCCCAAAGGCTTTCTTTGAAAACTGGAGAAATGCTTCTGCGCAGGCTCCTTTGGCGCCGACGTCATCCATATGTGAGGACTGATTTCTGCTGTCCCTGAAGGACATCTGTTACAGGTGAGTAGCTAAGCTTTCTCAGTCCAGTCCTCGAGATACACCTCGCCAGTCAGGTTTTCAGTATAACCAAGATGAATATGCATGAGAGATTTGCATTCAGTGGAAGCACTGCATGCAGATTTCTCTCGTGCATATTCATTGTGGTTATCCTGAAAACCTGACTTGCTAAGTGTTTCTCGAGGGCTGGATTGAGAACCCCTGTTCGAGAAGAAGCTGGGAAGGGTTTCCTGTGCAGGGCTCAGTCTGTGACATTGCCCTGGTGTCAATGAGAGAACTTGCTACAGATGCTATAGTATAATGCTAATCACAGTTCTAATGCTCAATATATAGCTAATACTTAATATTCGCAGGGGACAGGTTCCTAGAAAACCCTGTGAATACTGAAAATGTGAATGTAGAACCATTGATCCTATGGGACAAAGTGGGATAGGTTCCTGGGAGACCTGTTCACCATACATCTTTGCTACCTATCTATATAAAAAACATTTCATTAGAAAAACAATAAAAAGCTTACTTATTAACATGTAAAGATACTGTAACATTTAAAATGAAGAAATAAGGAACAATTTATGAACCCAAAGCTTACTTTTAATGATGAGTAATGGCTTTAGGAGGCACCGTATTATTTTTTTAAACCTCTCAAACTTGGCTGCCCTCAAAAGAACCAAGGGAGAGGTTGCTGCCATTCTATTGAGTGAGTGATGGAGATGGCAAGATGGACGGCAGCTCAATATCTGCAACATCAGCTGCCTCCTCGTCCATAATCAACCCGCATGACTAGTTGAAGGTGTGGGAGATGTTTTTGCCCAAACTGGCTTGAAGTACTGCATCAGGGTAGTTTGCCTGGATTTCTGCTTCAGTTGTTTCAACATCTCGGTGTAGGGAAGAAATGTGATGTCGAGTTTCCTTTTGAAATTGAGGCTGTGTTCCAGCACGAGATCAGATTCCTCTACCTCCTTTGATAACTGTTCTACCCTTGACACCCATGTCTAAATTTTAGCTATTGTGAGAGGTACAATCTTTGCAGTTTATTGCTGCTCCTTATTGTCGTCGTCATCACTGTCCTTAATGCCCTGCTTAGCCATCATATCCAGTTCTTCATTGCTGAGCTCTACCACACATTCTGTTAGAATTTATTTTTATTTATTTATTTAGCTGTATTTGTATCCCGCTTTTCACCGGGTCAAAGCGGCGTTACATAAAAGGGTGGGGAAATTAAGTAAGGGCGGGGCCATCACCGGGGAGGCAACATTGATGATTTTGACATAGGACAGACTTTGGACATGGGACAGACTTTGGACATGGGTAGGTTAATGTAGCTTTGAGTCAGAGGTTCATGGCGGACGAGATCAGAGGTTAGTGCGCTTTTTGGTGGGGGTCGTGTTGAGGTATTCTTGGAACAGGATGGTTTTCAGCTGTTTTCTGAAAGATGGTAGATCGGCATTGTTTCTGAGACAACTCGGTAGAGAGTTCCATAGTGATGAAGCATAAAGTTCAAAGGCTCGATTGCAGGTCCTTTGCGAGCATTTGGTTCTTTTGTGAGGGATGGTGAGGGAATTGCTGGAGGTTTGTCTGGTAGTTCTGCCGTGGGCTGGACGAGACAGTAGGGTGCGAAGCTGGGTGTTCTGTGTTTGATGGATGGCTTTGTGGGTGAGTAGGATGGCTTTGTATTTTGACCTTGCTTCGAGGGGAAGTATGTGTAGGTCTTTCAGAATTGGGGTGATGCGGTCGGTTTTCTTTGCACTCTGAATGATTCTTGCTGTCGTGTTCAGAGCTGTTCGGAGGGGGTTGGTCTGTGTGGCTGGAAGGCCATGGTAGATTATGTTGCAGTAGTCCAGATGTGGGAGCGTCATGGCTTGCATTACAGTTCGGAAGTCTTGGTGTTCAAGAAGGGGTCTAAGACGTTGCACTGTTCTTGCCTTGTGGAATATAGTTCCGGAGGTTTTGGTGATTTGCTGCTTTAAGGTGAGGGCTTGGTCAATAATAATGCCCAGGTATCTTATTTGTGGTTGTATTTGAATTCTTGTGGATCCTATGTTGAGGTGTGTAGGTGGAGTGAAATCTGGGTCTCTTGTGGCTATGAGGGCTTCAGTTGTCTTTATGTTGATGGATAGGTTGTTTGCTTGTAACCAGTCGGACACCTCGGAGAAGCATGCGGATAGATGGGTGTTTGTTGGGTTCGTGGTTGTAATGGGGGCGTAGAGCATGATATCGTCAGCATATATGTGGAAGTTGATGTTGTGGGTGCGTATGACTGAACAGAGTGGTTGAAGGTAAATGTTGAAGAGCATGGCTGACAGTGTGGATCCTTGGGGCACTCCTTGGTGTTGCTGTTCTGCAACATTCTCCTCTTACATATCTTCAAAATCTCTGCCACCAATCCTATGCGTCAACTGCATGATTGCTTGCATATTATTTTTTACATGTTCAAAAAGCCTTTGAAATTTGCGACGCACTCTGTCCAAACCTCCTTTCAGCAGTTGTTGAAGAATTGTGATGGATTTCCAGAAGTCCATCATGGTTTATGGGTTTGCATCAAAAGCATTGCATGCATTGCAGTAGAGCTCCTGCATATAATGGCTTTTAAAAGCCTTTTTGAATCCCTGATCCAATGGTTAGATCAAAGAATTGGTGTTTGGGGGATGAAAATGACTTTGACGTTTGGGTGGGCATTTTCAAGCTCCTTTCGAATGTCAACTGGTGCATTGTCTAATATCAAAAGAACCTTGCATTCAAGGTTTTTGCCATCAAGGTATTTTACTTCTGGGATGAAGCAGTTGAACCAGTCCCAGAATATTTCAGATGTCATCCAAGCTTTCCAGTTCCTACTACTGCCTTCAAAGCATTCTTCACATTTTTCCTTTCAGTACATGGGAATTTTGGGCTCTGTACATCATAAAGGGCTTGCACTTGAAGTCACCTTCAGCATTTGCACAGAAAAGCAGTGTGGAACAATCATTAAATGCTTTAAAACCAGACACTTTGGTGACAGTTTTTGAAATATAGATATGCTTTCCTATCTGCTTATAGAACAAGCCTATCTCATCAGCATTAAATAGTTGCTCAGGTTCCCATTCTTTTTAAAGAGCTCAAGCAGATATTTTATAAATGCTTCAGCAGATTCCACATCCGCTGAACCTGCTTCTCCAGAAAGTTTAACATTTTTCAGGCCGTATCTGTTTTTGAAGTGAGCAAGTCAGCAACTACTAGCTGAGAAGGCTTTCATGTTTTTTTTTAACTTTGTGACATATTCATAGATCTGGCTTTAAGACATATAATAGTGGTATCCACAACACCTTTTTTTTATCATACATCATCTCATTGATCCGCAAACTTAAAATTTTTTCAATTTTTTCCATGGCTTCATCAAGAACCACTGAAATAACTTTTGCACTTTCTGCTGCAGATTCATACACAGCTTTACAAATATCTTCTTCCTTATGGTGGATTGGCCTAATTGTAAATTTATTCACACCAAATTCACGGCCTACTGCTACTACAGACATTCCAGACTGAAGTTTGTCTAGAACACAAATTTTATCCATCAGACTCATCACAGCCTTCTTTCACATAAAAACACTTGTAAGCATACTTTCATTAGCACTGTTGGATGCCATTGTTAATAACAACATTAATCATAAATAGCATAAAACTGCAAAAACATGGATTAAAAGATGTTTCACAAATACACGCCTTTACATGACGAGATCCGCGAGAACAAGGAGGCAGCGTCGCCTCGCTGAACTCCATCCTGATGCTGCGTGCTAAGAGGCAAACATTTTTGCCTACTACGCATGGCCATTAATAGCGAAAAATGGGGTATTCTTTGTTTTGCGCAAATATGGAACACGCGAATACCGAGGATTGACTGTAAACATGTTTTTACAGCTGAAGTAATTGTAGGTCAGGATGTTGTTTGCCAGAGTCTATGCCAACTCCTGGAGACCCATGGCAGGGTGCGACCGGAAATAGGTTGCCAGGCCTTTCTAACGTGCAGTAAGCCTCCTGCACCTGGTATTCCAAGGCGATCTTCCAGGCCTGACCCTGCTTAGCTTCCAAGATCAGAAGCGATAGGGCTCATTCAGGGTAGCATGGCCATAGATGTAGGTCAGAATGAATGTAATTAATTTTGTAAAAGTTTCTAGTATACACTGGTAGTCTAGGATATGCTGCCTGCATGGACATAATGATTTTGATTCAGTTATAACAAGGTCATGTCAGGTAACTGTTGGGTGATGTTAAAATTGTTTTTAAAGTCTATACTGTTTTATACGGAGCACCTTTTGGCTCTTTACTGAAAATTATTAAACCATTAGTTAGAATACAAACCGCTTTATGCAGGTCAAAAATATTACGTACCATGCTGCAGTCTGTGCCAGCATATATTGCAAAATCTTACATTTATCCACATGGCAAAGACATTCTGAATGTATATAGATAATATTCAGTGTCTTCTGTTAATATTCTCCAGTACAGGAAATGTGAAAAGGATTGCTACATTGATGTAGTAATTCAGAAACTAAAGAAAACAATTGACCTTCTCAGACATAAGATAAACACTGAGAAGAGCAAGATGTGACATTCCTGTGAAAGAATATTTTTCTAGGCCAGTCATTGCATCAATGATTCTTATTATTAAGATACCACAAGGCAACTTCAGAACTACTCAGGAATATAAGATCAAAATACTTGAAAACAAACAGAGGTACTTAACTGAGACTTTTGTTGCCTCTCCCATTATCAGACAGTTTTCCTGCGGCTGTAAATTCTGCTGCTTGTCTCTCTTCAGCTCTTTATAGCTATTTAATTCAACCTAAAATTTGCTATTGTAATTCAACCTAAAGTTTGTTTGCATTGTCAGCCAATATCCTTAGTTGATTTTGTAGTGACCTGATCAAGAGTGTAGGTCTTTCTAGCTCAGCAGCACAGAAAACATTAATGGGCCTATTCTCTATAGTGCTTTAGGTGTTTAATGCAGGCTGTAACACATTAAAATCATTAACGTTTAGTAAATACCACTAATGCACATTAAGGGGATAATTTTATAAGGAGCCACAGAAAGTTACATGCCATTTAAATGCATAAATCAAAGTATTTTAGTGCGTTATGCGTATCAATGGGCATTTACATGTGTATTTTAAGCAGTTACTATAAGTATGTGCAGTGGACTGATTGTGTATAACCCAAGGAAGCCTGGACACCTGGCCTCTCGAAGGACTCCACATCCCCCCCATTCGCTATACCCCCCCCCCCCCTTTATCTACATGTCTCGTTTTCCCACAAACAACAGCATAAATGGTACAAACATGATTGCAGCTTTATTAATACACTTCATCATGCATTTGACCCAAGCCAACAACTCAGATAGTAACTGTATTCAAACCTCACCCCCTTTCCGTAGGATGCCCCCACCAGCTATATTATCATCAAAGTGGGCCGTGCTCCACTCCCCCACTGCCGACCTTGCCATATTAGCAAAGGTCAGCCCCTCTCCCCCAGACCGGATGAGGATCCCCCACCAGGATCTCTGCTCACCCCCCCTCCGAGAGCTGAGCTCCCACACTCCTTCATACCGGCCGTTAGGCCCTGCTGACACCATGTCCGTTGGTTCAGGACCTTGCCCCCGCCAGCTGCAACAAACACTCCCCACCACACCCCAGTTGTGGGCGGGAGGGT
The DNA here is from genome assembly GCA_033557465.1 of Ichthyophis bannanicus. Taxonomy (NCBI): domain Eukaryota; kingdom Metazoa; phylum Chordata; class Amphibia; order Gymnophiona; family Ichthyophiidae; genus Ichthyophis; species Ichthyophis bannanicus. Next base: position 200,186,731 of record CM066037.1, read on the forward strand.
GTGAATGCTGCTACTCATCGCCCGTCTTCACTCAGTGCAGGAGGGAACTGGGCTAGCGGGACAAGCGGGACCATGAGGCTCAGACCACCCAGGCCCCTCCCGCATTTGCACCCAGCCACCCAATCAAATTGACCCGCATCACCAGGCAGGGCGATTTGAATCAGCACCCTTCCCTCCCCCCCCCCCTCCTTGGTCCTACAGGTGCCAGGCCCTGGGTTACCATCAGCCCCAGGACCTTGGCCCTGCGGCCTGCTTCATTAACCTGAGGTAGCCTGGCCACCTGGCCTCTCGGAGGATTCCCCATCCACCCATTCGCTGTACTCCTCCTCCTTTATATCTCTCATTTTCCCACAAACACCAGCAAACTCGCATAAATGATACAAACATGGTCGCAGTTAATACACTTCATCACGCATTTGACCCGAGCCAACTCAAACAGTAACTGTATTCAAACCTCACCCCCTTTCCGGAGGATGCCCCCCACCAGCCATATTATTAGCAAAGTGGATCGTCCTCCACTTCCCCTCCCCTCCCCTCCCCAACCGCTGGCTTTGCCATATTAGCAAAGGCTGGCCCCTCTCCTCCCAGACCAGGCGAGGATCCCCCACCAATATCTCTGCCCACCCTCCCTCCAAGAGCTGAGGTCCCACACTCCTTCACACCTGCCATTAGACCCCACTCACACCATGTCCATTGGCTCAGGACCTCACCACCGGCACAAGGTGGTGTTACTATCCTTCTGCCACCCCCCTCATGAAGTGCACTGCGACCAACACCGTGCCGGCCGAATGGCCGCTTCCAAAGCCTCTTACCAGTCATTTAATAGGAGATCTTGCCCTACCGGCGGAGGTGAACCTCATCTGTGCATTATACCAACCGCAAAACTAACCTCCACCCACAAATGGTGCACTTGAAACCCTCCAAACTGCATAACTCACTGCCCTGTCAATCTTCGCCAGACCCCTGGGCCACCTACGTTGTGACTGGTAAGCAGGCTGCAGAATAATATTTGACATCCAATAATTGTCCCTGGCAAGATGGAATGTATTTTTGTGATGTCCCGCTGTACCGCTCGAATAAGCTGTTTACAAGTCCAGCTGGATAGGTCATTCCCACCCAGGTATATGATAAGTCCCACATGCCGTTGATGCTGACTAGCATGATGACTCACACAGGGAAGCAGCTGATACCACCCCATTCCACGTTGTCCAAGCCATTCCAGGTGCACACCCACCGGTGCGAGCCCCAAATGAGTGCCCAGTGGTCGTGTAGGGACCCGACGCCCGGTTCAATATATGAAGAAATGGCCCATTTCCACCATTCTTTCCCACATGTATCGCCATCTGTTATGACAAGAAAAACTGGCTGCCATTCGAGGTCCCAGATGCTACCTGAAAAGCAGCACGGCCATTAATCGATTTCCCCCCACCCCGACCCTCAGAGGTGGGATGTGTCAACCCCATACCCACTATCATTGTGCTTCCTGCGGGCATACATACCCCGTGTACATACCAGACCGCCATCTCCCAATCCGTTGAATTACTGGCACACCAAGCCCTGCTGCTGCGGCACTCGTGGCAGCCCCGATACGAAAGGAGTGAAATGCAAATTTCTGATCATCACACCCCAGGTACCATAGCGCCATGTACAGGACCACTGTAAACTGAAACTGAGTCAGTGGCCACGTGTTCTCATGCAAAAAAGAGCAAACCATCGGCTGCAAGTCGGCGTGCCACTTAAGCCTGCATGTTTAGGACAGGACAGGTGGGTAACATCCCGACCTTATAGAGGACTGCCCACTCTCCCCACCCCTTTTGATTGGGCTTAGACTGTGGACGAAAAATATGTAACTGTACCTGCCCAACTTGCATGTGCTGCCTATATAAGCCCCCTAATGATCTGGTTTGCCAGAGCGTGGGATCAATTCACTGACCCGGAATGCCCCCAAAAAAGGCTACTGTGAACACTGCTTGGAACAAAAGGGACTCATAAGTTGAGGCTGTGACTGCCGGCAGAGCTGCCCAAATACGTGCCAGCAGATCATGTGAGGCCGGGCACCTCCAGTCACACCTGTCCGGGAATCGCAAGCAGTTGCCGGACCACAAAAGTAGTCTGAGGGTTGCCCTATCCTGCTATTTTACTGAAAAGGAAACCCCGGCTACCGCAGCCCGAATCGAAGTCCTGGACCATCCCTTGGCCTTAGCCCACGTAATAAAGAAGCACAACAGCCCGTCTGAAACTCGACCGCCTGGCCAACCCTTACCTTTGAGAAAACTGCCAACCTTCCGATATCTCCATACATAGGCCGTCCACATCGCTGGTGTCACAGAGGATTGCAGCAATGCCATCAGCTCTGGGCTCCAATCCTTCAAAGATGTGTGGGTTCTGGCATAGCTGTCGCCTCCACCTCAGGAGCCAATATATGGAACTGTGACCATTAAAAACGGGACAATGAATCAGCTATGGAATTTTGAAAGCCTGGTATATGACGAGCACGTGCTGTCACATTAAGGCATAAACAGGCCAACACAAATATCTGCGTCAAAGCTGCCACCCACGGGCATTTGGGAGACTGCCAATTGATAGTCTCTACCACTGCTGCATTGTCACACCAAAAAACTATTCTTCTGTTCCGCAAACAATCAGGCCCAACTGCTAGTACTACTAAAATGGGAAAGAGCTCTAAAAAGGTAATGTTGCAAGTCAACCCCCACGCTCACCACTCTGACAGCCAGGCCTTGGTGCACCAAGCCCCTTGGCAATGCAGGGTGAAACCGCTACTGCCTGCAGCATCTGAGAACAGCTGTAAATCGGAATTTGAAACTTCAGGAAGCAGAAGAACCGAGCACCCATTGTATTCCGTTAAGAAGGCGTCCCGGACTTGTAGGTCCTCGCACATCCCATGGGACACCCGAACATGATGGTGCGACCTTATGACCCCTGTCATTGTCAGCGCCAGCCGTCTTGAGAAGGGGCGCCCCATAGGAATGGCCCGACATGCAAAATTGAGATACACTGCAGGGCCTTCAGTCCTTGGTCAGTTGACTTTGGACGCTGACCAAACTTCCGCAACCAATCCTCGCAGCTTGTCTACCTTCTCCAGCGGCAGATGCACCACTAGTGCTACGGAATCTAATTCTGTGCCCAAGAAGGTGAGACACGTCGGTCCCATAGTCTTCCCAGCAGCTAATGGCATGCCAAACTCACAAGCTATCCCTTAGAAAACTATTAGCAGCATGGCGCACGTATCCGATTGATCAGGTCCAATGAATAGGAAATCATCCAAATAGTGCACCATGCTGTTAATGCCCATCTTTTGCATCAAGACCCAATGCAAAAATGTGCTGAAGGCCTCGAAATAGGCGCAAGATATGACACAACCTATGGGCATACACTTGTCAAAATGGTATCCACTGCTGAATTGAAACCCTAGCAGCAGGAAAGCGGAGGGATGTACCTGGAGAAGCCTGAAAGCAGATTCAATGCCCACCTTTGCCATAAGTGCCCATGCGCCACATTGGCACATCAGGGAAACAGCCGCATCAGAGGAGGCATACATGACGGTACACACCTTCGGCAGTATATGATCATTTACCGACTCACCTGGTGGGAAAGATAAGTTGTGTATCAACCTAAATTTCCTGGGTTTATTTTTGGGAACTACCCACAGTGGGGAAATCATAAAGGGACGAAAAGGAAGGGCTGGAAAAGACCCCACAATTCGGCCAAGTGCACGCTTGACCTCAATTTTCCCACACACCAGACACTTCGCTGTCATATCACTTATGCTGCCTTGATATGGAATAAGAAACCCCTGCTCAAAACCCTGCAACAACTGCCCCCCCCACCCCCTGTTCCCCATATCTAAGGAGCCATGGCCGCAAGGCATCGACCTTTGCTGGTGTTGGGGCCAGCTGAAACATTGCATAGTCACTTACTAGCAGGCAGGGCCCCCCCCCCCCCATGCCTTCCTTGCTGCATTTGGTTGCGGCATGACTGCCCCCACATAGGGAACAGGCATGTTGAAACTTGCAGTCCAGGAATGGACAGGACACTTTGTTAAATCGCCAGCACAGATCCCCGTCCCCATTCCACCTTTGGACGACATGGAGCTTGCCACTGTGCTCCGAAAAGACTGGGGCCCTGATAGTGCTCCACTGGCCCCACTCTTGGGCCCAGCTCCCCCTCTGCCTACAACCCCCCACTTAGCAGACATTTGTGTGAACCACAAATTAACATCCTTTGTCCTCCGAGAGGTGGGTATTCTCTTCCATCATGTTCCAAAAATCCTTGTCATAATTTAACCAGGCCCATCCCTCGTGCACTTGAGACACCACCAAAATAGCATCCACGTAGGCCAATAACTCACCATACTGCTCCAGGAAATAGTGTCCCCAAACACTGGAAAGCCTCAGAAAGGCTCTTGTCCAGTTAAGAGTGTTCCGGGACACCTTCCTCACTCTGTTGGATTTTTTGTCATCTTTCCACTTCTTTCTGCTCTCACCTAAATGCTTCCGCCCCTCGAGGAGCCGAAAAATATAGATATAGCGCCTCTTCTTGATCTTGTGCTATAATTTTCGTTGAACCCCTTCCATCTATGAGGCCAGTGTGGGTGTTCCGCCCCCTTTCTCCTGCTTGGCCCCACTCTCTTGGATGCCCTCGACGACCCACTGGATGACATAGAAGAAGTCAATGATGTAGAGTTGTGCCGACATTGGTGGGTGTGTTTATGCTTGTCCCTTACCTTCCTCCCTTCCCCTTGTACCAGCCCCAAAGCAACCTTATCCTTGGAGCCGTACCCATCCACGGTCGCATGCTCACCTGACTGTGGGGCTGAAAATTAGAGTGCTGTAAGAGAGTGTCCGCTCTGTACCGGGATGTTCCCTGCCAAAGCTGCGTCTGGGGATTCCACGGGTGGCTGGCTACTCTGGACCAGGGTGCTCCATGCCGACGAAGAGTCCTCGGACCCACAATCTTGCTCTGTACTATCAAGAGCAAACCTTTGTATCTGGTCCCATTGTTCGCCTTCAGTTCCATGCTCTCTCGCCACCTGTGGGGAAGAAAAATCAGAAACCCAGCAGGCCACTAACCACCCACCTGCTGCCACAGATCAGACACCATCCTCGCCTGACAGCGACCAACACCCAACTCCATAGCCCCAGCCCTCGGGAGGCCCAAGAACCCATGGTCCTTGCCCAAGGGGGGTGGTGGATAACCACTCTGGGGTATATTTAGGGGTAGGGCTGCCCCAGCCCTGAGTCCAGTTTGCATGATCTGTCTCCATGCCCCTATGCCACCGTCGCCTTTGTGCTGACTCTCCAAACCCCCTGCCCCCTGCTGCATCTCACCCTGCTCCTGGCCCACCCCCCAGTGGACCTGCTTCCTAATCACCCTCAACTCCTACCTGTCTCCCCCTCAAAAGCACTACCCTCCCTATTATCATGTCCCCCACCTGTCCCCTCATCTTCTATGTTCCATTCCTCTCCCTTAAACCGCCCCCCCCCCATGTCTTTCCCTCATGTCATCCTTGGTGTCCTCCTCCTGCTACTGCTACCCCTTCCCCTCCCCCTCCCAGCTGGAGTTTTTACCCATTTCCTGGCCCTGCTCCCTCCTTTACTAGCCCGGGAGGATGCCCTGATGCAACCCTGCCCTCCCCCCCCCCCCCCCGCAAAGGCTCTCACCGCCCTAGACATCCCTCACAGCATAGCCCCTCTCTGAATGCCCCGCTGGGCAGAAGGGAATATTCCGTGCCTCCTCCGCTGCATTGGCTTGCCCTCCTGTTCCTCAGTCACGTCTCCCACATGCGCCGCCAGACCGGGCCTTCCTGCTGCTCCCCTCCAATAGTCACCGTATGAGCAAACGCCCGACTCCGCAACCCTGGGACACTGCATGCTGCTGCTCACCAGCCCTGTCACCATTGTTCCGAGGGACCGCAACGACGAACCTGACCGCCAAGGAGTCTGGGCCCCAGGTAAAGTTCAGCGCTTCAAGTCCACCACTGCCCACCGCCCATCTTCACTCAGCACAGGAGGGAACTGGGCTAACGGGGCCACGAGGCTCAGAGCTCCCAGGCCCCTCCCACAATTGCACCCGGCCCACCCAATCAAATCACCCCAAGTTACCAGGCAGGGCGATTTGAATCAATACCCAGCCCCTTTCCCCCCTCCTCTTCAGGCCTACTGGTGCCAGGCCCCGGGTTACATCGGCTCCGGGATCTTGACCCTGCAGCCTGCTTCATTACTCTTACCTCAGGTATACAGATGGTTGGAGCACAAATTTACATGCATAAATTATAAAATAGTATAAGCGGTATATGCTTGAGGAATCTAAGCATTTGCAAGTGCTTGTGCCTAGATTTAACATACGTTTTTGACCACTTACATCCCTATGGAAATGTAGTTATGCCTTCTGAGGGGTAGTTAACTGCTTCTGCAGTAGCGGCTGCTGTGTTAAGGTTAAGCCTGTTTCCTCTCTCATTCCAGCCACATCCCTTGTAAATAATAAAGTATTACCATAGAGATTTTTGATGTTAATACATGTTAAATTTTGACAGTAATGTGCACTAATGTCAAAACCTTACCACAGTTTAGTAAATATGTGTTTAGTGAAATGAAAGTCTCATCTATTACTTACTTATTGACTTTTGCCTCTTTATATTAAAATAAATCTAATATTTGTGCACAGGGAATTAAAATATATTCTCCCTGTTTCCAAAGAATGCTAGTGTTGAGTTTCATTTTAAAAAATTACTACATAAAGGGGCCTGGTTAATGCACATTTTGGTGAGCAGTAATGCAGCCTGAAAAGCTAATGGGCGAGCATGGCAGCTACCGCCCACTAAAGGACATGTTGTGCTAGTTCTAGGAGTGGGTGGGTTAAAGTCTGAGTGTGGGTATGGAGAACACTGTGCCGCTGTGGGTGTCATTAGGTGCATCTAGGTTGATCATGCCATCCGTTAGTATTTGCAGTTGTGTGCTAACTGCTGGAAACATGCCAGAATATGCCCCTGACAACACATAAGAGGTTCACTTAAGGCACAATGGTATTGCCACTATCGCATGGTAAATGCAAACCTTTAGTAAAAGTACTTCATTATGAAAGATACCATATACATTTTCAGTTACTAGTGATGTTGAATTTTATTTTAATTATTTCAATTACTGCAGCAGTAAACTGTAGTATGGTGGACTAATTCATTTCTTTTAATTTTGTTATATAATTCTTAATTTTTTCTATCAGCTTTTGGTGAATCAGAAATCCACTGTGAAAGGAGTCATCGATAAAGAAAACTCTGAAACAAACACTGAACAAGGCAAAGACAATTTACTAACAAAAAATGAGCCAAGGAGAGTTAAAATATTCGATGGAGGGCAAGTATTTTGGTTTGGTTTAAATTTGTTAGTTTTATTTTCTAACCAAATTGCCTGTGTTTACTAGCCTTTCTATAAAATGTCCAACCCTATATTTTTTGTTTCATTTTTTTTCAGGAACTCTTAGTCAAAAACCTATTATGTTTATATGAATATTGCAACTCATTTACAGTTCATGACAACATATTTTAACAGGTTTGCTTGTAAAAAAAAAATCTTTCAGTGTGCTTTGGAATGAAGAAATCATTTATATTTTATCTGCTATCTGGTAGATATTGCCACTTGCACCTGACACCTTGAACTGAGTATATCCAAACGAATATGCATGAGACATTTGCATATATACACAGTAAAATTGTTTCTCCTTCACATCTAGAGAGATCCTGAAAACCAGACCAGTTAAGTGTGCTTCCTGGACACTCAAGAACTACTGAACTATATCATGACATGAGCAGAAGAATATTTACTTTTTAATTCTTTATTAGATTTAAGTTGTAATGTCTATATGCTGAAGGTGTTCAACGCATAGATTGCTATGCACTAATAGCTTGACGCTAGACCAGTTTATAATTGCATTAGCGTGTATGCTCTATAGTTGCATGTGTACACTTTAATTTTAAAATCATGTCAAATGAAGCTTTAGAGTGTGCATAATAAATAGCATATGTCCTCACGTAAGGCCCAAAATTTAACACTTGTCTTAAACCAAGTATTAATATTTTAGTCTGTATGCAAATATAAGGGCTCAGTAAACAGGATAAATTGAGGGTGAAAATGGAGCTGTTAAACTGCTGTGGGGTGTGTGCAGCGGAAGACAGTAAAGAGGATGAGGAGGATAAAGCGAGACAGAGGGAGGTGGCTAGGAAGGGGAGGTACCAACACACGTCTTTTAAATTCCATATTTTATATATACAAGAAAATGTAATTTCAAAACCAAGGTTTACCATTGACCATGCTTTTCATGCTTGTAACTATAGTAGTTAGGGCACATCTTACAAGTTCCAATTGAATATCATAATTGTACTGAAACATTGCACTGCTTGTGCTCTTTTTTTGTTGCCCGTCATTACTGGAGATAGGCTCATTTTATGCCAAGTGTTCACAGTGTCTGGGCTCTGTTTCAGAATAATAAAGCGATTACCGATTGGTTAAAGCAGTCATCTTCATCTTTATTACAGTAACAGGAATTAGCTAAATATGTGTGATTAGGTGCAAAACAAAATAGAGACACGTCCACTAAGAAAGCAGCAGTCTAAATAACCAAAGACACTCAGTCTTTCACAGACCTGAATGTCTACTCTTATAGGAAATTCTGTGGGGTGCCCAAATGGCCAGAGGTTTTTTTTTTCTCTAATTTTTAACTGCCTCTTAAACTGATGACAGGAACTATTACTGTTGTCTCTATTCATGTAAACATTTTAAATTCCCCTTTTAAAAGGCAGTCTATGTTCAAATTCCCCTTTTAAAAGGCTGTCCACTTGGCTAATTTAAGAGAGACATTTATTTAAAAAAAAGATGAGCATTTGGTTTGCTTACCCAAGTTTCTCCCTCTGTTTTTTTTTTTTTTACTTCCAATCATCTGGAGTGGAAAAAAGTAGGTGTGGGTGCATTTCTCTCTGAGGACTTGCAGCCAAAAATATTGTAGAGTTGCAGATCCAGGTTTGGGGGGGGGGGAAGATATTTGGTGCTACATGTTTATATTTTCTACTCCCTTTAAGATTGTGTGTGTGGCCATGCAACAAATATATCTCATAAACCCCTTTTTCTTGCACTAGAAGATAAAATATTAGAACCAGGGGAGGGCTATTACCTTTATCCCAAATTGGACTTTACTAAACAGGCACCCAGAGAAGGGAAGACAGGAAAGCATTTCATAGCTTCTTGAGATCATTAGGAGTCTGTGATGTATTGAGGGCAAGATTTCCACTAAGAAAAGAGTAAAGGGTAGGTATTCAGCAATTTTAAAGTGTGCTGAATATTTGGTTTTGCTGCCGTCGGTGTTTCTATCTGGTTAGTGATGATATTCAGCTGCTAACTGGATAGCTACAACCACATGCAGTTAGGACAACCATTGACCTGTCCTATTTTTAGATGGTTTTCCTATTTAGTTAGCAACTAAATATTGCATTAAGCTCTTCCCGCAGACCACCCCAAAACTAACAGGACATTTTCAGGGTGATCTGTGGGGATATTCAGCAGCACTACTCAGTTAGTGCTGCTGAATTTTGGGTTTGCCAGGGTTTACATGATTTGCAAGTGCTGCAAACCTCATAGACCCTTCTGAATATCTATCTCTATACCTTTTCATTCTAATGTTCATGGCGCCTTCAATAGAATTGACTATATTTGAATAGATTGGCCTATAGTATGGTGTATGACTATGGACTGATCACTTGCCAATGTGGATGGAAATTAGTCTTGCCCAGGTTATACCTAGACTTTGGTTTTAGAAATTAAATGAGTTTGCTTGACAAAGCTGAAATGAAAAATCAAATTGGAATAGCTATAAAGGAATATTTTGCATTCAATGCATTGGAGTCTCTTTTCCAGTCTGCTGTGGGATGTCTGTGATTAGAGGCAATGTCATACAATGTGTGAGTCATCAGAGATGAGGGAGGCTGAGATGGGCAGACTGGCCTTGGTTATCAAACAACTTGAGGATAAAGATTGTTACCTCCCCCCTCCCAATACTTGCTAAAGAGTTGAAATCTTTCAGAAGGAAACTTCTCGTACATCTGGAAGCATAGGCTTCCCCCCTCCCCCTCCCCAGGATCTCATGAAGCCTGCTTATCACAAATGAACTATTAAGAGCGTTGGGATCCCCAACCTTACTAGATTTTACCAAGCTGCCCAGATAAGGATGCTGTTAAAGTGATGGTCTTTTCAAAAGTAGTAGGTCCAGGTGGAACAGACCATGCTAGGGCATCACACCTCTGCTCTCTCCTCAGCTGCTTCTTGCCCTGTGACTCCCTCTAGATGTTGTTAGGGGCTGGAGAATGGCCACCAACAGACTGTTCAATCCCTCTTCATGGTACAGTGGCTAGCCTTTGGGTGTGGTTTATATAGAAGTTGGATTTTCCTTCCCAGAGGAGTCTCCTCCCAGCCTGATGTAACCGAGCAGAAGGTAACCGTTTCTCTTCTAGAAAATTATAGGGTCATCTCCAGGCTACTTTGTAGTAATATAGTAGGGACGCTGGAGGTCTCTGCTGCTCAAAGCAGTGGCATCCAAGGCATCTCTACAGCCATACAATGTACTACTTATCATTTGCTAAGAAACACATAGGGGGATATTGCACACATGTGGGAAAATGTTTTGTGGTCTGATGGCAAGTTTTGAAGACTGCAGGACACAGACAATCTTTGCCCAACTCAAAAGAGCTTGAGCTATTCTGCCCAGAAAAATGGTTGCTTTATCCTAAATGATTCATGGCTGTTTTTGCTGCAAAAGGAGTTTCCAGCAGGCATTGAGTTAAGGAATTTAAAGACTTATGGAATCAAGACGTTTTGGTTTGTTATTATTTTCTGAAATATTCTATAATTGTTCTTTCACATTAAAAGTGCTGATTATGTTTTGTATTTATTTATTTGTTTGTTTTTATATACCGTACTTTTCAAGATCAGTGCGGTTTACGTATAACATGAACAGTAGATCACTGAAACAAAGTCCTACTTTAATTTATTTTGAATTGAATTTTTTAGACAGCAGAATCTAAAAAATGCACAAGGATGCAACACTTGCAATGCACTATAAGTAGATATGAACAGAGGGTGGGTGGGTGGACTGATTGGGGTTGCTGGGCCACCAGGATTTTTTTATTGGGTGGGTGGGGGATCATGGCTACCGGGGACTTTGTTTCTGTCGGGGGGCTTGGTGTCCTGGGGAGCACTGCTCCCCCGACAGTATGCTGATGGCATCGTGGGCTTTCCCCGATGTCTAGGTCATCTGAGGTAAAGTGTCAAACTTCACCTCAGATGACCCTGTTTCTCCGGGACAGTATTCAAAACTTGCGCTGACTTCTGTGCTCACATGTTTGGCTTGCTCTTCCAGTTTAACACTGACGTTTTGCACACTGGGTAGTTTGAATATTGCTTCCAGAGCATAGAGTCAGTATTAGTCATGCTATGAAACTGTGCGCTAGAACTTTAAGCACTGGGTTGTAGTGCAGGTTTTCTGCTTCAGCCTGTATGCTACTAGTCAAAAAGCAGTCTGGATAAAACTCACAGATAGTGTCTTCTAGGATCTTGAGCTTCTGCTCTTAAAATGATAGTATACTACACTACATGTGTCCTACATGCTTTCAGATAATATGGACAGTATGCAAGACAGGTGTTGCAGTTAAGAAAATATTGCAACACTTAAACATAAAGTGCCTCATAAAAGACATCACATGGGAATTAGGAGGGATGTCCATGAGGTAGTCTCTTCCTTCCAAGTTTGGAAGTTCCTCTCCAGTTTTTAGCCTCTGACCCTCTGCTGCTGCATAGTATAGATGGAGTGGATGCTTAACAGACGGGAGCAATGTCAGAGGATAGAGTGCATGATGCCTGAAATTACTTTGTTGTTGTAAGCACTGTTCCCTCTAAGCTGTGCGCATGTGCGCGCGCGCACACACCTCGCTGAGTGAGCGCACATAATTTATAACAGAGCGCACAAAAATTAAAGTTCTGATTCTGATAGAAACAACACAGATGTCTTAAAATTTAAAAGTTGTTGTGTATTTACGGTTTTCACAAGTTGTACAATATTTTTTAGTACAATCAATGTGGTGTACATTCTGTATTCTGACGTGTAGTCAAATTTTAAAGTATATAACTCCGAGTGTCGTTATGTGGCGCACAAAAATTTAACATTCCTTCAAAAGCTGCACAGCTGATATTTTATGGGCACATAGCCTACAGAAAATTGGAGGGAACATTGGTTGTAAGTAAGGCAATGATAGCTGTCACTGCTGTGGTTTATTTATTTATTTATTTAGCAAACACTTATATACCGCTGCTTCCTACGATCAGCTGCGGTTTTCTTTACAGAATCATCATGTATCGTACAATACAATGAATTTTTAAGAATACAATTTTGATTAGAGCAATGATTACATAGCACACGGATTAGAGATTAGATACTTTTCACAACTTTAAATATACATTAGATTAAAAGGTGCGTGGGAGGGGGATATAATATACATATATACAGGATTACATATCAGTCGTCAATATGCTGCGTGTATTCCGAGTGTCATTATGGTGGGCAGAAGGGAACTTGTTGTGGTAAGGTGCTGTAATTAGGTTGGGTTGTAGTATGCCTGGAATAAATGGGTTTTGAGGTTCCTTCTGAATTCATTCAGGTTATTTGACATTCGGAGTTCAGAGGGGAGCTGGTTCCAGTGGATCGGCGCTGCATAGGTGAAAGCTCTGTTGCTTGTTTCTGTTTTAACGTATCTTATGCTGGTTGGGACACAGAGTGTTGAGATGTATGGTTCTTCTGTTCCTGTTGTGTGCTTGCTTAGTGATTAGGTTGCCAATGTATGAGGGCGCAATATTGTGAATGAGTTTAAACGTTGTTATGAGTAGTTTGTAGATGATACGAGCGGCTACAGGGAGCCAATGTAGTTCCATAAGTACTGGTGTTATGTGATCTGTGACCTTTTTTTCCATGATGATTCTTGCAGCAACATTTTGAGCCATTTGTAAGATATTTAGGGTGTTCTTTGGCAGCCCTTGGAGAATGGCGTTGCAGTAGTCCAGGTGTGGAATGATTAGCGCTTGTGCGACAGTCCTGAAGTCAGATTTTTCCAGGATACTGCGAAGTGGTTGGAGGACTTTTAATTTGTAGAAGATGGCTCGGTTGACTGTTCGGAGATGGTTATTCATCTTAAGGTTGTTGTCTAGTAGGACTCCTAGGTACTTTATTGCAGGCTTCGCATGGTATATGTTTTTGTTGAGGGTGACTGTGGTGGGTGGGGAGAAGTTGGTTTTTTTGGAGATGAACATGGTTAGCTTGTTCATAGAAACTTACAAGCTTTGAGGCTCCATCCTGAACTGCTACCAATGGACTATTGCTGCCCCAATACTACAGGATTCTCATAAATGTTTGCTACTCAGATGTTTGGCTCCTTCTGACCCAGGGCTGGAATTTTTCCCTCCTTGGCATTAATATAATAGATTTATGGAGACTCAACAAAGAACCGTCTCATGCTAGTCCTACTCCTTGGCATGCCTCCGTATGTGTTTGGTTTGTTTTTCCCTCTTCTTAAAGTTTCTTTTGTCACCTCCTCTCCTGGGGTCCAGAAGCACCTCCCATTTCTGTACTTAGCACTGATGAACAGCCACCTATGTCAGTTTACAGCTAGTGGGTAGAGTCATGATTAAAAAGAACATGTTTATATTAGCATGAACAGTTCCTAAACTTTGGCACACAACTGTATACTGTTAAGCACCTTTCAAAGGTTTTCACACATTTGTAGAATTTTTCACATTATGCTGTCTAAAAATACAATTCATAATGCAGGAAAGTAGGATTTTGTTGCACCAATCTATATAACATACTCTGCACTTTCAGTATGATTAAACAATTATAAAAAGGTTTTAAAAGTAACATTAATAAAAAAAAAAACCCTATCAGTTGCATAAGTCTTGACATCCTTTGTCATAGCCACTCCAGATTGGCTTCAGTTCCAAAAATTGCCTTAAGGACCATGATAAGTTAAATAGTCACAGTAGTTGAGCTGATTTGAATACTCCCGGAGAGAGAAACAAGCTGTTTCTGTTGTATGAAGTGAATTTGAAGCAAAGATCTACAGTAAACATACCAAACACAGGGCTGCCAAAACGACTCTGGGATAAGGTTATTCAAAGGTACTGACTGAGTATATGCTATAATGAAATTTCTGTATGTTTGACTATCCCTTAAGGCACTAGCAGGTACCTCATTGAAAACAATTTGGTGTCAGTAAGAAACTGCATCAATCATGCTATCCCTCCAAAGTCAGTAGGTATGGGTTAAGGAAATTGCTGAAGAAAGTCACAATGAGGCCTAAGATTACTTTAAAAGAACTATAAGGGGGATCACGTGATGAGGTAGAAGTGAGCGGACGTGTTCCCCTGTGCTCCCGACCCTGACCAGGCAAAGTGCTGCAAAACTGAGCTTTTTGAATGTAAAAGAAAGGAAATAGAGTGCAGAAGAAGAAAGAGCTAGGATGGCAGAGACTAGGAAATCCGTGAAAACAGTGGTAGCGAGTAGAACAACACAGAAAAGTTCACGCCAACCAACTGTGGTAGAGTGCCTTGTAGGCCAAGATTGCGGCAGCGTGAACAGAATAGCATCCCCGTCCGAGGCAGGAAAGGACATTCAAGAAAAACAATAACTGAACATCTTGCAGATATCAATGTACAGACCACTAAGGTAGGGCCCGACCCTATAATAGCAACAAATAAAGCTAGCAATGAAGACCTCACTACAAAGCTGTATGTGAGATAAACGGACCTCAGAGAAGTACGAGTAGAGATCCAATCTGCAATAGCACAAGTAGAGCAAATAGAGATGCGAATTACAGGGGCAGAGGAGTAGGTTATGGCCCTAAAAAAGAACTCTACAGAACAAGCAGAAGAGATTGTGAAACTCTTAGCTAAAATAGACAATCTTGAAAATTGATCCAGAAGGTCAAACATTAGAATAATGGGCGTACCCGTCGCGGGAGATCAGAAAAATATGGAGGCCTATGTGGAAGGGTTGCTCAGAGGCCTCTGCACAGACCTGGTACTGCCCAAAGCTATGGTGATCAAACGAGCGTACAGAGTTCCTGGAGGACAGCGAAACAATATCAATCGCCACGTCCAATTTGGTTAAGCTCCTCAATTTCAGACACCGGGAACTGATAATATGCCAAGCAAGGAAAGTAGGGGCTTACCAACACAAAGGCCAAAAGATTTGGATATTCATGGACTACATGCAGAGCTAGACAGGAAGAGACAGTTATTTGAAGAAGTTAAAAGGAGATTTCACCAACATGGGATTATGCAAGCAATATTGTATCCAGTGAGGTTGCGAATTATATGTCAAGGAGAGCCATTACTCTTTGTGGACCCAAAGGAAGCATAACGATTCTTAAGACTCCACTTCCCAGAAGATCCATCGTTCACAACAACAAGCCCATGTCGATGGCGCAGAGGCACAGAAGTGCAGCAGGAACAGACTATTGAGGCAGCACCAGAGAGGACTCATTGAAGAGTGGTGGAGGCATATGCATATAGCGATGATGAGCGGAACGAGCTGGCCGAGCAAGCATGATTGACTTCCTAGTCCCTGATATGATGAATGATAAGATGAAGTCTTAGTTCTCTGCAAACCATGAAACTTTGAATGATGTGAGTGGAACGACCATATAAGGGGTCTGGTTAGGAGAGGGGGGGAAATGATAAGGGGAGGATATGATAATACAGAAGATAAGCAGGGCACCCGGTAAGGGGAAACCAGGATCCCGGAGGGAGCAGATTTCATCAAGCGGCCAGTGGGCAGAAAACCACACAGAGGGAAGAACCCAGAAGGCTTTCCTCTTAGAGGCACTCCCAGTAGGGCTAACCTGGATTTGCTCAAAGGACCTCCCCCCTCCCAGAGAATGGCGCTGCACTCTTCACAAGGCGGGTTAGAGTTTATGAGTTCATTGTTAAGTTTATGTTGAGGCATGATGACGGGGGGCAAGGCTGTGGGCGGGGGGGATGGGAAAGAAAATAGAGATGGAGACAGTAAAGGGTAGAATAAGAATCACATCGGTAAATGTCAGAGGTCTCCAAAGAGCTAGACTGTGCAGGTTGGTAATGCAGGAGCTAGGGAACTACAATCAGATGTCTACCTCCTGCAGGAGACCCACCTAACATCTAAAGTTGCAGGGTTAATACAAGTGGGATGGGTAGGTGAAAGCTGGCAATCACCAGGGAGTACAAACAGTGCAGGAGTGGCAATTGTTATTCGGCAGGGGGCTCTCTGCCGAGTTCTGCATAGATGGTGCCTACCCGTGGGGAGGGCAGTAGCCATAGAGTTGAAATGCTCCAGGGTGGCATTTTGCTTGATAAATCTATATGCCACTAACAAAGGCCAAATTGCTTTCATCAAAGATCTCACCACTAAGATCCAGGGATGGTCCACTCTGCCCACAATTTATGGGGGAGATTTTAATATGGTAATACAGAATGGGATGGACAGGTCAGAGTCAGCGGGGAAGGTGGGGGTGCTATACTCTATCATAAAAAAACACTGTTTAGTAGATATATGGCGAGTGCAGCACCCAAGGCTAAGACAGTATACGTGCTTCTCATCTGTGCATGGGACATACTCGAGATTGGACTTCTTCCTGCTAACTGCATCTTTATGTCCCCTAATCACAAAGATCTGGATAGTCAATATAGTGTGGTCGGACCATGCACCCATTACAACAGAGATGGGAGGGGAAGATGAGAACACGGGAAAGATCAGCCGATGGAGACTAAATACCTCCCTACTAGAAATAGTAGTTAAGAGAGGTCAAAAAGACTATAAAGGAGTATTTAAAGAATAATGATTTGGAAGAGATCCCTCTGATGACTTTATGGGATGCTTTAAAAGCAGTAGTTCGCGGCTCCTTTATAGAACTAGGAGCGCAAAAGAAAAAGGAGAGTTGCTTGACGTGCAAGATTGGAAAAATAACTGATAGAATTGGAAAGGAAACACATGTTCCACCCCATGGAAGCAGTGGCCACCCAGGTAGCGATGAAGAGAACAGAACTGAGAGCAAAAATTCAGGGAGAGGTTGATAAGGAGACAAAGAGAATTGCGCAGCAATATTATCAAAGAGGAGGGAAAATAGATTTATTCTTAATGTCACAGTTAAAGAAATGACAAGCTCAGATTACTATCTTGTGGATGAGAGATGAGACAGGGCAGTTAAGGCACGATAGAGAAGGCTTTTATCAATTCTAGTCCCAACTGTACATCTCAGAGTTTGACAAAGGCCCAGAACAAATCAAAAGGTATCTGGTAGATAAAGTAAACAGGCCATTAACAACAGAACAACGGGAATGACTGGAGGGCCCTGTAATGGAACTGGAAGTACTCAGGGCCATTGGGGAACTGTCGACTGGGAAGGCAGCGGGCCCGGATGGATTTCCCTCTGAATTTTATAGACGTTTTTCAGGAATTTTGGCCCCTTTGCTATCAAGGGTGATCAATTATGTGGGGGAGAAGACAGAACTGCCAGAGTCGTCTTTAGAGGCTCATATCACGGTTATTCATTAAAAAGGTTGAAGACCCAACAGTGGCAGGGTCAGACCGCCCTATCTCCCTCCTGAATACAAATGCAAAATTGCTGGTGAAAAGTGTATGTGGAGAGATTCAATCAGATAGCCACGGAGGTAATACATCGAGATCAAATGGGATTTATTAGGGGGTGCAATGTGGCTGATAATGTTAGACGAGTACTGGATTTGATTAACTATTGTGAACGGGAATAGGGGACCCCAATGGTTTTCTTCACATTAGATGTGGAGAAGGCCTTTTATCAGGTGGAGTGGCACTATTTAATGCAAGATCTGGAGGCCTACAACTTTGGTCCGGTGGTACACCAAGAGGTGGGCGGACTGTACAGTCACCCCATAGCAAAGGTGAGAATTAACAGGACCTTGTCTGTAGCGTTCCCTTTGCAGCGAGGCACCAGACGGGTGCCCCTTGTCCCCTTTCTTTTTCGCTTTATCATTGGAATCCTTCACACAGGTCATATGACAGTCAAAGGAAATTCAGGGAGTAAGGGTGGGAAACACTGAACACAAAATCACGCTATATGCGGACAATGCATTCCTTTTTCTTTCTAACCCTTTAAGCTCCTTATAGGCATTTGATAGTTTATATAAGACATTTGGAGAGATCTCTGGTTTTAAGACCAACATAAAAAATCTGTGATTTTGGGGGGCGGAGCCCGATGTCCAGCGGGATGGTCGCATAATGCTGAGGCTCCCGAGAGGCCTACTCAGAATCCTGAATTAGCACCGGACAAACTTGAATTTCTGCTCTGATCTTGCCGGGGCACATTGGTGAGATGGCGGGGACCAAACCCACGCGCCTGGATTTTGGCTCTTCAGCGGCTTCTCATGGTAAACGCTCCAAAACTGAACCCCCGTCCCCGCAGAAGGGGCTGGCTTTGCGCGAGGGCCCCGAAATGCAGCAGGAAATCCTCGCAGAAATTAGAGGGGTTAAGGACCTCGTGCAGTCAAACGGTGAAGCACTTCGAGCGCTGAGGGAAGATCTTGGTGTACTGCAAGGCAGGCTAGAGGGGCTCTCTTCGCGTCAGGACAAAATGGAGAATATCTTAGACTCCTATGCGGTCCGGCTGTCCAAACTCGACAAAGTTGAACGCCAGGTGCGGGCTTTGCAGAAAGAAGTGGAAGATGGCAACAATAGAGCGCGCCGCAACAACCTGCGCCTCGTGGGCATACCGGAGGGAGCGGAATTGGGTGACATGAAGGAGTTTTTAAGTAAAATCCTCCCTTCCTTGCTTCAAATCACCTTCACCAAAGAATTGGAGATCGATCGTGCTCATCGTGTACCCACAAACATAACGCTCAACAGGAAGACCCCGCGGCCTATCATCTTTCGACTTTTGAGGTATCAACATGTGGAACAAATTCTCAGTGCCTCCCTGGCAAAGGGCCATATGGAGTTTGAGAGCCACAAGGTCTCCTTCTATCCTGACTTGGCTAAACCCACGGTCGACCGCCGAAAGCGCTTTCTGGAATTTCGGCCGAGGCTTCAACAATTACAAGCACGCTATGGTCTGCTGTACCCGGCCAAGCTCCGAGTCACGCTTCACAATCAGACAAGAACATTTGAGGACCCTGAGCTACTAGCGGAGTTTTTGGACTCTAAAGAAGCCGACTTGATGCGCTGATTTCCAGAATATTCCTGCCAGTACTCTCATATCCGCTTTGCCTGCCATATTGGATTTACCGCGGCTCAGCGAAGAGTTTATCGAAGGAGGTCTGTCGCCTTATTTTGAAGATATCTGGGACCCGACTCCATCTACCCATTGTAGCCTCGACGAATATCAGAGACAGTGTTTCTTATGGACTCTGGTGTTTCTTTTCTTTTATTATGTCTTATCTCCTCTCTAGGGCCTCCTCCCGCAGACATCTGGTCGCCATATTCATTGGGGGTTTGCTTCTTCTCTAAGTTACTTTGGTACATACTCTTCAATATGGTGTATTGGCCAGCATATTTGGTGCTTATGTCATTAGTGTACAGATGCTGATTATGTTGTAAGTTTTCAAGCGCTTTTACCTAAAATGTCTAGTATCGACTGATGGCACCATGTAAGATTTTTTCATTGAACGTACAAGGCATCAATAATCCGATAAAATGAAGGAAACTCCTAAGCTATCTGAATCATGAGGCTGCGGACCTGATTTTCCTCCAGAAACACATTTCAATTCGAAGGAAACTTTCCACCTCAATACTAAACCTTACATGGTGGCCGCCTACTTCCCAGCTGCTTCTAAGAAATGTGGGGTTGCTATATTGGATAGGAAATCTCTGCATGCTACTATTGTAGCGATTTGCTTAGACACAGCGGGTAGATAGCCCAGCGTTCACCTCAGCTATTCCTTTTCACTACCATACTACTGCACTTCAAGGGAATCCGGGGGCCTGGCTCTTTGATAGAGCCCTATTAACTCAGCCAGAGTTTCGGTTTGAAATTTGAGCAGCCATGTATGACTATTTCCAGACCCTGGTCCTCCAGGGGGATCAGGACACCCCAACAGCTCTTTCTGCAGCTCGTTGGAAAACCTTTTCTGATCTATACAGGGGATTTGCGTTCCTAGCGAAACATTATTTTCAATTGATGCAGCTTACATGCTGCCTCAAAAGTGCTCCAATCATGCTGCCCTCTGTCCCTACTAAGGATGGGCTCTTAGAACTAATTCACTCTATTAGTAGTACACATGGAGCAGCCTTTACCTTTTTATAACCTATTATGTCAGGGTACAGATACTGTCACTTGTAGAATCCAACCAGCCTGGGCTTGCTAACCGCAAACCACTTTAAACCCCTGTGCATTGGAGCGTTTCTGGAGCAACATAATGCGGGTTTCCCGATCTGCTTCAGCTATCCAAACCAAACTCAACTCTTGTCCTTTTGCACAAAGATGTTCTCATATTCCAGAAAATAGTCAAATGGAACACAATTGCCAGGGGCCCGTGCAGGTCTCGCTATACTGATGTGGGAACCTTCGTTCATGTTCTTGTAAATGTCCTTAACTACAGATTTACTAGGGGCGGGTCTGGGGTCATATTTCCTTTATCTTGCACCTTCACGAGCCTCTTTCTCGGACGACTGTGGGACTCCGCTCAGTGGCGGGGGTCCCCTCTCTTCCTAAGAAGGGTCGGTTTCTCCTGATTTTATGCTGGGTATAGCCATGTGTTTGATCACGGGACTTGGAGGGATAGCTCTCGACTTGCTGTCAATGAATAGTGGAACCTTGTCTGCTTATATAGTAACTATGAGCAGATATCTTGGAGGGCTATTTTCCATACCCAATTTCATTCTTGCTTGTCTAAATGGCAGATGCTCAATGATCATGTACCACCTGCTTATTGCTTCGACATGTCTGTTTAATGTACACTCATCATGTCTCAGTTCGCTGTAAAGTTTTGTAACATAATAATGTTTCAGACCGCTGGAAGGTTTTGTAACACAATAATGTCAGTACACGTCCGCTTCGAGAATGTGTTAGTTTCTAGAGAAGAAGCAGGGGGGAGGGGGGTGGTGGGGGTTTGCTTTGGTGTATGTATCACATTACATGTATGTATTTGTCTCTTAGTTGTATGTCTTCCTTTCCTTTGTTGTTGCAAAACGAAAATAAAGAATTTAAAAAAAAAAAAATCTGTGATTTTGTCATTTAACGTTTCAGAGATAATGGTGGGAGATATACAGCAGAAATTTGCCTTCCAGTGGGAATAGGAAGCACTAGATTATTTGGGAGTCTGCATACCAAGGATTAGTAGTAAATTGTATGATCTACATTTTCCCCCTTATTAAAAAAAATAAAAGAAGATTTGAGGGGACGGTCATATGTGGCGAGATCCCTCTTGTATTTATTCATGATCTTTCCCTGCCTAATCCTGGAGTTTCTTCTGTGATCTGCATAGAACAATTGCACAATATATTTGAGTGGGAGGAAGGGCTAGAGTGTCACTTCAGACTCTGCTGCTCCCTAAAGGGCAAGGGGGTTTAGCACTACTACATTTTAAATTATACTATTGGGTGGCCCAAATTAGAGCAGTTTACTATTGGTGGGTGTATGATCCGATGCAACACTGGATAGAGTTGGAATCAGTACAGATGGGAGTTTCGGAAATGAAGCGAATTCCCTTTGGCTTGGAGGATGGGTGGACTATGTTGGTTGGAAGACAACCTATGGTTCAAGCCACTCTCACAGTAGCTGGGATTTAAGCCACAAGAATCGAGATTGGCATTCCTTATGGATGGATTGCTCTTTGTACCGGAGAGGATGGATCCAGCCCATTTTAGATGGCTCCAAGCTAACAAGATGGAGCGAGTAGTAGACTTTATACAGAAAGATAGATTTCTTGGGAGGGAGGAGATAATGCAGAAATGTAGGGAGAACCCTCCAACAGTGTTCGCTATTCTACAATTAGAACACTTTTTGATGACCAACAGGGATAGATATCTCCAAACTGCTCACCCATTGGAAGCTACTTTCCAATGTCCCAAAAAAGGAATAGGTCTCCTAGCATAGTTTTATAGGGTGTTGCAGACCAAAGAAAAAGAACAGCAGAGATATCAAATAAGATGGGAAAAGGAGTTGGTAAGAGAGTGGACAGAAGAAATCTGTGAGAGTATATGGGAAAACACACCCAAAATGTCAATCAATCAGGCACACTTAGATTCCCAATACAAACTATTATTTAGAATGTACATAACCCCTTCAAGAATATACGAGATGGACCCGATATGCTCAGAAGTATGCTGGTGAGGATGCGCTATCCAAACTACACTACTGCATGTGATGTGGGAATGCCCCAAAATTAGACCATTATGCGTGGAAGTGTCACAGATATGGAAAAGGATAACAGGGTGGGAGCGAGAGGGAGTCCAGGCCCTGATGTTATTGGGACTTGCAGAAGGTCATAAGAACATATGCCATACTGGGTCAGACGAAGGTCCATCAAGCCCAGTATCCTGTTTCCAATAGTGGCCAATCTAGGTCATAAGTACCTAGCAGTTTCCCCAAAAGACACAGGTTTCACACTGCTTGTATTGAGTCAAGCAGTGATATCCTGGGTCCCTTTTATTTATTTATTTAATTTATTTATTTAACCAGTTTTGTATACCACCTTATCCTTCAATCAAAGTGGTTGCAACGTTGTCCTAGCCGGTCTCCCCCAAACCCAATTGCGTAGATTGCAACTCGTCCATCATACCGCCGCACGCCTTCTTACTCATGCTTCCCGCTTCGACCACATCACCCCCATCCTGATTCACCTCCATTGGCTTCCCCTTGTTTACCGCATACAGTTCAAAATTCTTATCTATGTACACAAGACCATCCACACTGGTGTTCCCCTCTACCTCGCCAGTCTAATACATCTCCACTCATCTCACCGTTCCCTCAGATCAGTTCACTTGAACCGCATGTCTCTTCCCTCCCCCTCACAGGCTCATCTCGAGTCCACTCGTTCCTCAGCGTTTTTCTCTTCTTAGGTCCGAAACTCTGGAATTCGCTTCCCGTCGCCCTCCGCTTAGAACCATCTTATAAAACTTTCAAGGCTAGGCTAAAGACCCACCTTTTTTGCACCGCTTTCAATCTCCCCCCCCCCTTCTGCTCCCTTCTCCCCCCCCCCCCCACCTCGGTGATCCTGCTTGTGCCTGTCTTTTGTCTTGTCCTCTGATGTCCTTCTCTATTGCCTTCCTCTTTCTCTCTATTCTATCCTGTCAATGATTTTAGCGTTCCTTTTCTGTTTCAGCAGCCTTATATTTTATATTTTATTGTACACCGCTCTGATGCCATTGGTAAAGAGCGGTATATTAAATATGCGAATAAAGATAAAGACAAGACAACAAAGGACTTATATGTTGAGGGCATGGGAAGATCAAATACAATACATTACAATATAAATACAGTACAAACAGTAAATTATAATATTATTTTGTAGTGAAACTGGATATACAAGTTGATCAATTGAAGTTATTTGACCAAATGATTCTATGAATAAATAAATCTTTAAAGATATACGAAAGTCTTTGGCTTCCTGAGCTCTTAATTCTTCAGGAATAGAATTCCATACCTCTGGTGCCATGAAGGGAAATGCTCTTTTAGAGGTCATCTGTTTTGATCTATTGAAGTTTAAAGGTGTACTAAGCTTATTGGAGTTATGAGATTCCATATCGTCTCTCCGGGCCAGTCCAGGCAAGTGAGGGTTGTCAACCTTCTCTAGCAGCTGAGGACTGAAAAACTGAAGTTTTGCTGGAATAGTATCTGGCTCCCTCTGCTGGCCAAACCTCAGTCTTTCAGTCCTCAGCAGCTGAAGACAACGTCTCTTGTCTGACTCCCTGTGTTTCCTTCATCTTTGTTGGCCTTAAGTTTTTATTCTTTTTGGTTTGCTTTCTTTGGCTCTTAGGGGTAAGGGGTTCTAGCAGGGCTCTCCCCTTCGGCCTCGATTTGTTCTGGCTGCAGCATGGGCAGTCTTCAGTGAGCTAGAGGCAGAGCCTGCCTCGTTCCCAGCTCCGGCCCAGAGGGAAAAGCATTTAACGGTTCTGGGAGCCCCAGATACCATCGTTCAGCCTCCGGAGCCGCAGGCACGCCGCCGCTAGCAGCGGAGGGTCAGCTGCCTTGCTTGAGAAGCCTCCGTGACCGGCAGATCCCTATTGGGCTCCCTTCAGTCAGGTCAGTCAGTTCGGGGAATTTCTGGCTTGGTGCGTTTTGAGCGGGGCTTTTCGTTTTCGCCGCGGTCTTGCTCGCGGCGGTTTCGTCGGAGCGGCTTCTTTATTTTGTTTTATTTTGTTTTTAGCCGCGCGGTTTCGCACACATGAATCCTCCATCAGAGGTGCAGGATCTCCCCGGCCGTTTGTCCTCGGCCTCAGATTTGGCGGGAACGTCGGCCATGTTGCCGGCATCTGTTGCCTTGCCTTCCTCTCATAAAAGCTGCGCTAAGAAAAAATCTAAGGCTAAAAAGGCCGTTAATGTGGAGGAAGCTCCTTCACTATCTTTGCCTCCTGAGCAGCAGACTTTGAGTAAAGGTGATACTTTAGAAGGTACTTTTTCTGCAGCTTTTATTCTGGCTATGCATAAAGCTTTTTGTTTGAAATGGCATCAAGCACAGGTTCAGAGTTCGGCCCCTCTCCTCTCCCAGGGTCTGGATGCAGCGCCGCCTTTGTTTGACCCGGGGGAAGGGACCTCTGGCGCGGTCCAGGGCACCCTAGGGGCTACCGAAAGCTTCGGTTTGCCGGGCCCAGATCTTCCCGATATGGAGGAGGGGGAGCTTTTGATGGATCCTGCCCTGGAGCAATGGGCTGATCTGGAGGAGGGAGAGTTGGGAGGTGCCGATGATCCTAGTCTTTTCCGGGTTTTTTGCAAGGAAGAATTGGGAGCTCTGATTTCCCAAACGCTATCCACTTTGAATATAGTGCTGCCTCCAGCTCAAGATCAGCCGTTGGAGGATCCGCTGCTCCAGGGTTTTAAAACGGAGCAGAAGTGTTTCCCGGTACACCGGGTTATGAAGCAAATGGTGGAATCCGAATGGGAATGCCCAGAGGCAACGCTGCGAGGGGCACGGTCTATCGCCCGTCTATATCCCTTGCCACAGGAGGAGCTGGAGTTGCTTCGCTTGCCTAAGGTGGACGCCTTGGTATCGGCGGTCACCAAGAAAACCACCATTCCCGTGGAGGGCGGAGCGGCCCTCAAGGATTTACAGGATAGGAAGTTAGAAGCTCTGCTTAAGCAGACGTTTGAGACTTGCGCCCTGTCGCTCAGAGTGGCCTTCTGTGGGGCGTATGTGTCTAGGGCTTCCATTAGATGGATTCAAGGGGCCCCGACCAAAAGCGACGTGGAGGACGGCGCGAAGCTCGAATCGGCGGCAGCCTATCTCACGGATGCTTTTTATGACCTGGTTAGAATTTCCGCGAAATCTATGGCGTCGCTAATTGCTGCTCGGAGATTCCTCTGGCTCCGGCATTGGTCAGCGGACGTTTCATCGAAGACTTGTCTCACGAAAATGCCCTATAAGGGTACCTTGCTTTTTGGGGCGGCCTTGGATAAGATTGTGAAAGATTTGGGTGATTCCAAAGGAGGTCGCCTCCCAGAGGACAGACCTAAGGGTCAACGACCGGCCGGGGGACCCAGGTTTGCGGGGCGGGAGACTCCCAAGTTCCGCGGTTCTCGTTTCGCCCCCTATCCGAGAGGACGCTTTCTGGCCCGGGGTCAGTCCTTTCGAGGGGCTCGGGGGTTTGGCAGAGGGTATTTCCAAACCCAGCAGAACCCTAGTAAAAAGCCACAATGAAGCGAGGTTGGTCCAGTTGGAAGTGCCGGTGGGGGGTCGTCTCCAGCGGATCCTTCCTGTCTGGGCCACTATCATGACGGATCTCTGGGTGCTCGAAATTGTACGCGACGGTTATGCCCTCGAGTTTGCTCAGCCGTTGCAGGACGCTTTCGTGGTGTCTCCTTGTGGTTCTGCGGAAAAGGCAACGGCGGTATTCGACATCCTTCATCGCTTGCTGCGACTACACGCGGTGGTACCGGTTCCACTCGACCAATTAGGGTCCGGTCGGTACTCAATTTATTTTGTGGTTCCCAAGAAGGAGGGGTCTTTTCGTCCTATCTTGGATCTCAAACACGTCAACCGTTGCTTACGCATTCCGCATTTTCGCATGGAGACCCTCAGATCCGTGATTTGCTCCGTGCAACCAACGGAGGTCCTGACCTCCATCGACCTGACTGAGGCCTACCTCCATATTCCAGTGCGTCTCGAGCACCAACGGTTCCTGCGATTTGCGGTACCTATGGGTCACTTTCAGTTCCAAGCGTTACCATTTGGGCTGGCCACGGCGCCGCGGACCTTCACGAAGGTGATGGTGGTGGTTGCGGCAGCTTTGCGTCGAGAGGGTGTGCTGGTGCACCCTTACCTCGATGATTGGTTGATTCGGGCGCCGTCGGTCGCGGAATCCGAGGTGGCCACAGCTCGGGTGGTATCCCTGCTCGAGCGGTTGGGCTGGGTAATCAATCAGTCCAAGAGCCATTTACAACCGACTCAGAGGCTTCTGTATCTTGGCGCGCTGTTCGACACAAGCGTCGGTGCGGTGTTCTTGCCCGAGCCCCGGATAAAGAAACTAATGGGACAAGTGCGGGCGTTTCTGTGCCTGAAGGTGCCAACGGCTTGGCGTTACTTGCAACTGCTCGGGTCAATGGCGGCGACGCTAGATCTGGTCCCCTGGGCTCGGGCGCACATGAGACCGTTGCAGCATGCGTTGCTCTCCCGGTGGTCTCCCCAGCTTCACCCTCTATCTCGCAGATTGCCTCTCGCCCCGGCTGTGAGCGACAGCCTGTTATGGTGGTTGGATCCCGCTCATCTCGGGGCGGGCATGCCCTTACGGTCCCCGGAGTGGGTTCTGCTCACGACCGATGCCAGTCTCGCAGGCTGGGGAGCTCACTGTCAGTCTCACATAGCTCAAGGGCTCTGGACCCGGGAAGAGTCGACCTCTTCTATAAACCTCCTGGAACTTCGAACGGTGCAGTTAGCGCTCCAGGAGTTTCATTGGCTAGTCCGGGAAAAAGCGGTGAGAGTTTTCTCTGACAACTCCGTGGCGGTTTCTTACATCAACAAGCAAGGAGGTACCGGCAGCGCGTCTCTCTTGGACGAGAGTCAACTGTTGATGGGCTGGGCGGAGGCCCACCTGGTAGCGCTCTCAGCGGCTCATGTGGCGGGCCGCGACAATGTTCAGGCGGATTACCTCAGCAGGCACACCGTAGACCCCGGGGAGTGGGAGTTGAACGCAGCAGTGTTCCACGCCCTCGTTCTCCGTTGGGGGCAGCCGACGATGGATTTGATGGCCACCTTCGAGAATGCGAAGGCCAGTCGGTTCTTCAGTCGCAGATGGGAGAGGATGTCCGGGGTCTGGACGCCCTGGCGCAGCCGTGGCCGCCAGTAGAGCTGCTCTATGTGTTCCCTCCGTGGCCTTTGATAGGTCGTGTCCTGCGACGGATAGAGCATCACGAGGGGCGCGTAGTCCTGGTTGCCCCGGATTGGCCACGACGTCCGTGGTATGCGGATCTGGTCCGTCTGCAGATAGATCGTCCTTGGCGTCTTCCGACGCGGGAGAATCTCTTGTCTCAGGGTCCACTCCTCATGCCGGACGTGGAACGCTTCTCGCTTACGGCTTGGCTCTTGAGCGGGAAATGCGCCGTCGGTCATCGACACTCTTCTTCGGGCTCGGCGTTCTTCCACTTCTCTGGCGTACGCTCGCGTCTGGCGAGTGTTTGAACGCTGGTGTGGGGAGCACGGGGTTCGCTGGTGCCGGAGATCTTGTCCTTTCTGCAAGGTGGTTTTGACCAGGGCTTGGCTCTCGCTATACTCAAAGTTCAGGTTGCTGCGCTAGCGTGTTTTCGGGGTAAGATTCATGGAGTGCCTCTCTCTCGTCATCCCGATGTATTGCGGTTCCTGCGAGCGGTCCAGAACTTGCATCCTCCGGTTCGCCCCATCGTGCCCGCTTGGGATCTTAATCTCTAGTGCTGGAAGCCCTCGCTCGTCCTCCCTTCGAACCAGCCAGGGAGATGTCCTTTAAGGAACTTTCTTGGAAGACTGCCTTCTTAGTGGCCCTCTGTTCGGCTAGGCGGGTATCGGATCTTCAGGCTCTTTCTTGTCGGGAGCCGTTTTTGCACTTCACTCGCGAGAAGGTGACGTTGCGTCCCGTGCCCTCTTTTCTTCCAAAGGTGGTTTCCCGTTTCCATGTCAGTCGATTTCCCTACCAACTTTTCCGGATCGCGAGGGCGCGCCTATTGATGCCGTTCTCAAGAAGTTGGATTTAGGTAGGGTGCTTAAACGCTATCTTCATCGGACACGACCCTTTCGCAAATCGGTCAGGCTGTTCGTTTTGTTTGGTGGGCCTCGAAAGGGGGAAGCTGCCTCCAAGGCCTCCATAGCGCGCTGGGTTAAATGTGCAGTGTCGGCGGCGTATCGAGCGAGCGGACAGTCGCCGCCAGAGCTTTTCAGAGCTCATTCCACTCGGGCTCAGGCTACCTCCTGGGCTGAGCTGGCTCTCGTTCCACTGGTGGATATCTGTAGGGCGGCAACGTGGTCATCGTTGCACACTTTGTCGAAGCATTATCGGCTGGACGTGCAGGCCGCGGGATACGCCAAAGTGGGAGCATCTGCGGTCATTGCGGGTCTCGCCGGTCCCTCCCAGGGTTAGTTACTGCTTTGGTACTTCCCTCACTTGCCTGGACTGGCCCGGAGAGACGATATGGAAGAAGAAATTAGGCCTTACCTGCTAATTGTCTTTCCTTGAGTTCTCTCCGGGCCAGTCCAGGTCCCACCCGGTGTTCGGCGAGTCTCCTTCGGGCTCCACGGCATGGTCAAGCAGCGCGGAAGTTTTTCGAAGGGTCCATGTTGGGCTTCTGCGTCTTATCATGGCTTGGTATGGTTTGTGGGGCTCCCGCGTTTTTTGTTTTGGGGGACTCTTCCATGCGGACCTTCACTTTGGTGGTCGCTAGCTGCGTCCTCCGTGACCGCTGGTCTGCAAGAGCAAACTGGAAGAAAGTCAAATGTGAAATTTAAAAAAAAAAAAAAAGAAAACCAAACACTGAACCTTATCGGTCACGGGAAGAGCCCTTGCTTGGCATGGTCTAGAGTGGGCTGTGTGGGGGCTTGTGGTGTTACGCGTTTTTCGGTTTGTTCGCCTTGGGTTATCTTGCTACTGCTTGGTGAGTTTTCGACTGAGGTTTGGCCAGCAGAGGGAGCCAGATACTATTCCAGCAAAACTTCAGTTTTTCAGTCCTCAGCTGCTAGAGAAGGTTGACAACCCTCACTTGCCTGGACTGGCCCGGAGAGAACTCAAGGAAAGACAATTAGCAGGTAAGGCCTAATTTCTTCTTGTCTAGGTCTTAGGCTCTTGTCTTTGGATATTATATGCTGTAGAATATCTGCTGAAGATTGATGAAAGATTTTGAAAATAATCATTAGGTTTTGTATTTTCCTCTTGCAATAATTGGAAGGAAATGTAACTGTTTAAGGACAGGAGTTATGTGATCAAATTTTGCAGAGCCAGTAAATTATACGTGCAGTAGTGTTTTGAACTAATTGGAGAGGATGGCTAGCGTTTTTAGGAAGACCTTGATACAAGACGTTTCCAAAATCAAGAAGGGGGTGTTATGACAGCTTGACATACCGTGCGAAAGTGATTTGTATTTAATATTGATTTTAGTCTTCTTAATCTTTAAGCGATGGTATGCTTTAGCTGCAATTTTGTTTATATGAGATTTTAAGTTTAAATATGTATCTAAGTTTATACCTAAATATCTTACTTCATCTTTAATTTTAATTTTTTTTATTTAATAGGTTAATTTCACTTGGTAGTTTTAGGGACTGACAATTCGATATGAACAATGCTTCCGTTTTGTCAGAATTTATTTTTAAATTCTTATTGAGCCAATTATTCTTATCATTCAAACAGCTATTAATTTTTGTTGTATCAAAGGTATTTTGATCAATTGAAGTATAAATCATAATGTCATCAGCGTATAAATGATAATCCATTTCATGATGTTTAATAATTTGACATATGGGTTGAATATAGATATTAAAGAGGATAGATGATGAAGCAGAACCTTGCGGAATACCTTGTACAATCATGAATTGTGAGGATTTCTTGTCCCCATTTTTTACTAGTTGTGAACGACTGGTTAAGTAAGAAGCGAACCATTTTACTGTATTGTTGGATAAACCAATATTTCGTAGACGTTGCAGCATTATTGAGTGAGACACAGTATCAAATGCTGCTGAGACATCGATGAAGATTAATAGAAATAATTTGTTTTTGTCAAGACCTGTTATAAGATTATTAAAGAGAGACATCAGTAGTGTTTCCACATTGTGATTTGGTTTAAAGCCATGCTGATGTATATCCAGTGGGGCATGTAAGTCAATGTGATCTTGCAGTTGTTGTTGTACTACTTTTTCTATAATTTTTGATATAAAAGGTAAACTTGAAATAGGATGGTATGACTTGGGGTCAGTGATGTCTAGTGATTTGCCTTTATAGATTGGTCGAATTATAGCTTTCTTTAGTATAGATGGTAAGTGTCCTTGTTTTAAGGAGTTGTTGACGATATTTACAATGTGAAAACTAATTTGATTTTTAGTACTTTTAATCCATTCCACTGGACATGGGTCAGCTGGGGAAGTTGTATTAATTGTGCTGATTATATTTTCAATCTGTTTTGAATTTGGCATAGAAAAATCCTTCCAGACTTTTCTGAATTTGATGCAAGGTTTCATCCAAAATTGGTGGTCTTGTGATGTAGGTAAGTTGTTTGGTGAAAGTGAATTTTTGTTTACCAGGTAGTTCGCAAATAGTTGGGGATCTATTTGATAGTCACTATATGAAGTGTTCACTTTTGTGAGTTGTTGAACAATGTTAAAGAACTCCCTTGGTTTATTAGCTGCTTTCATTATTAGATTTGTATGGTATTGTTGTTTACGATCATTTATTAGCTTATTGTATGCTATTTGTTTAGCATTAAATAGAAATTTTATATCTTGAGATTTAGTTAGTCTCCATTTACGCTCAAGTTTTCTTAAAATGCATTTTGTCTCCCTGATTTCATTTGAATGCCATGGTGCATTTTTCGCCCTGCATGTTTGAACTTTATTATTTTTCAGGGCTATAGCAGCATTTGAAATGATGATGATCCAATTTTCTATGGCTTTATACAATTCGGTGTAGTTTTGTTGCAACTATGGAATAATTTCTTTAAGAAAATCTTCTTTATGGAAGGCTTTAAATTTTCTAGTTTTGTAATCACTTGTTAAGTTGTTGGATAAAGTTTGAAGATGCAAGGAAAATGAAATTAGATAATGATCAGACCAAGGTACTGGAGTAGCTTTTGGGACTGTAATTTGATTTTGTGAAAATAGTTGCTCTGAGCAAAAGATCAAATCTGAAGTGGTTTCATGTTGGTGCATAGGCTGATTAATTACACAGGTACACTAAAAAAATTTTTTTTTAAACTGCCTCTAATGTTTCGATTGATTTTTACATTTTTTGGTGCACTGAATCCAAATGTGGTAACCAATTTGCTCCATCACGTACAGATTTATTGCTACATTGGGTTAGCAGTTTGAGGTGAACGTTTCAGATTGAGTGCGATCGAGATAAAAGTTTCTTGGATGAATTCTTTATACTAATTGTTTAGTAGTTATTCAAATAAGAATAAAGAAAATTGTAACAAGGCAGCACATAAGAATAGAGTAATGTCAACAAAACACACTGTGATGGTAGCAAAATTGTCTGCACTTAAAACAGCCACATACATGTGCACAAACATTGAGCATATAAGAGCGAGGTTAGACACAAAGCAAAGCAAAGAAATGTTGTACAGGTATGTATGTAAGAATAGAAAACGCAAACCGCACCATTGCAATACATGAAGACAAACACCCGATGGTGTGAAAATAAAATTCTAATAAATGAGATCCGACACTGTGGTAATAACTAGCAAATTTTTATTTCAAAGTTTAGTAAAAACACGATATTTGTCAACACAGTTTAGATTTTAAAGTAATTCTTGGGTCAATCAATCTCCTGGTGGGCCCGTTTCTTCTTCCCCCGAATGCTTCTCTTGGTGTGCTGCTTGGCGTATTTTTCATCTGGGGTTTCCCGCAGCAGCAACCAGCAGAAATCAGCCATCATAGTGGTGTTCCATCTTCCTTGGTACCTTCTCTCTGCGTCCTTGATGTCCTGGTGAAACCTTTCACCTTGTTCTTCACTGTACGCCCCCAAGTTTTCGGGAAAGTAGTTCACATGGGAGTGCAAGAAATGGACTTTCAGGCTCATGTTACAGCCTTGTTCTTTGAAGGCATTGAGCATCCTGGCAACAATATCCTTATAGTTCTCATCCCGCCTGTTCCCCAAGAATTTGAGAACAACATCCTTGAAGGAATCCCAGGCTTCTTTTTCCTTCTCAGACATCGTTTCAGCGAATGCTCCATCTGAAATGAGTTTCCTTATATCAGGGCCAACAAACACTCCTTCCTTTAGTTTTGCTTCAGAAAGTCGGGGGAACTTTGAGCAAAGGTACCGAAAGCACTCACCATCTTTTGGAAGGGACTTGATGAATTGCTTAATGAGACCCAACTTAATGTGGAGAGGTGGTAATAGAATTTTATCACGAGGTACCAAGCTCTCATGAAGAACATTTTTCTCAGCGGGTCTCAAATACTCCCGAATTGGCCAGTCTTTTTTCCCCCAGTGTAGGTCGCGGGCCCGGCTATCCCACAAGCAAAGGAAGCAGGGATATTTGGTGAAACCGGATTGCTGCCCTAATAGCATGGATAGAATTTTAAAGTCTCCACAAATCATCCACTTATGCTCATCATAACGAATCTTCTGAAGAATCAGGGCCAAATTCTCGTATTTTTCTTGGAGAATAACAGAGTGAGCAATAGGAACTGAAGCGAATGTGTTGCCATTATGAAGAAGAACACCTTTTATGCTGTCTTTTGACGAATCAATGAACAGCCGCCATTCAGCAGGATCATACTTGAGTTTAAACTTTTCCATCACTCCGTATATATCGTTGCAAAATACCAAATCTTCCTCTTTGCTGAAATACTTCAAAAATTGTGTCTCGCGGTTGCGGTACCAATAAAAAGTTGCTCCTGGTGACAATAGATTTTTCTGTTTAAGCCGAGAACCTAGCAGTTGGGCAGCATCTTTTGGGAGTCCTAAATCCCGGACTAAATCATTCAATTCAGCTTGAGAGAAAAGTTCAGGTTTCGGATCTGGTTCAGTTTCAAACTCGGAAGTACTGGACTCATCGGGAAAAGCCATCTGATGAGTCTCATCATGATCAGAACCGTCCACACAAATATGATCCAAAGATTTTGGTGGTTCAGGCACAGGTACTTCGTTGCTATGAGGCATAGGCCTAATTGCTGAGGGAAGGTTGGGGTAACTTATTACGTTCTTATTTTTTAAGTTGTATCCCTTCACAATGCAAGAGCAAAAATAGCAGTCACTGCTGTGGTCTCTTTGTTCACGCCACATCATAGGTATTCCGAAACGAAATGCTTGTTTTTTACCTTTCATCCATAAGCGTAGATCTTCCTCACATGTCTTGCACACTTTGTGAGGAGCCCACGGTTTGTCTTGATCACTTAACTTCAAACTGAAATAGGCGAAATATACTTTTTTAATAAATGCAGAAATGTTCCTCTGCCGCTTTTTCACGGTATATTCCCCACAAATAAAACAAAAACTGTCCGGAGAGTTGACGCAACCTCTGGCTCTGTGAGCCATCACAAATACACAGCACTGCAAACTACAACTGTAGTGAACCACTTCGGAATAAAGCTGGATTACGACTGAGCAAACAAAAGGTAATAATGAACTTGCAAGAAACTGAAATTTGACAGGAACGTTCATGTCTCAACCACCGTGTTTGAGCGAGCGAACGAGGCGAGGCGAACAGGAAAGAACATGCGCCAGCGCGAGTACTGGATTTAGCCCCCCGCCTCCCAATTGTCCTGTTAATGTATAAAATGAATACAAAACACTCTAAAATATCATGAGGGAGTGTTTCTAGTTAGTTAACCATTACAACCTCTATTTTGGGCCAAGAAAATAAACTGCAGTCGGCTAAAAAGAAATTATGTGAACATTCCTTATATGGGTAAGAAATCTAATTTTGCAAGAAAACGTGACGTGATGAAACATTTTGGCTATTTTTCCTGGATTCAGCACCCCAAAATCTATAGGAATCAGTTGCAAAACTGGAGGCAGTTTTTTGGTAGTGTACCTGTGTAATCGATGTTAAGAATATACTAATGTTAAGATATGACTGCCGCACCTGAATATGTGTGTATGTTACAATGTTGTAATGAACTGAAAATAATAATAAAAATAAAGTAATAAAAAAAAAGAACTACACGCTCTCTGACTGAGACTGGGGAACTGTTGTTTGTTCAAAGATTTCAAGATTACGCCACACACATAATATGTATAGGATGATTTCAGGAAGGGAAGCTATTGCTGAAGAAGCACCATATGATGTGCTACATAGCATTTGCAAAGAAACACTTGGTGATACTGCAATACATGTGACACAAAGGTTTTGCAACACTTGAGCCATAAGCGCTTCACAAAAGCATCAAGTGGGAATAAGGAGGGAGGAGACCAAAGTGGAGCTGTTTGATCTCAATTCTAAGTGATAAGCATGGTGTAAAGCACAGCACATCTCCTTACTAACACAATCTTTATAGTTTGTAGAAATTTTTTCTAAATGACTCGTGGCTGTTATTGCTGTAGAGGGTGCTGTTGCCAAGTACAGGTACACCACCGATTTTCTGGCAACCGATGGTCTGGCACCTTTTTTAATCCAGACAAAATTCTGGGAAGGATTATGCGAAGGCACTTGAAATTCCTGTGACTGCCAAACTTGTTTACCGTGTGGCCACAGATGGCTCAGAATATCGGCTATACTCTTTGCAAGTTGCTGTTAGTGGTCCCTTGATTTTATGCAAATACAGTACAGTATTATAGTACTTATTTTGCATACATTTAACTCTATGGCTCTGAAGAAAGCTGTAAGTATCAGTGGTGGCATCAAGCATAGCCACCAGTCCATAACAATATAACAGAAGGTACAACTGTTGAAAAAACTGGACCGTGGTGTTTCAGTATGGAAGGTGTGTGATACGTATGGTTCAACTGTTTATGATATAAAGAAGCAAATGGACAAAATATTGAAGCTTTTTGCAGACAGTGATTCGATGAAGCAAATGAGGTTTAGAAAAACTATGAAAGATGGTAAGAGGTACTGAGCATGATCAAGTGATGACGGAATGGTTTCAACAGTGATGGCGTGGACTTGTTGGGTAGCATGTTAATGGAACAGGCTAAGTTGTTCCATATAGAACTTAAATTAGAACATGAATGAGACTATAGTGAAGGGTGGCTTTAAAGGTTTAAGAAGCATGGAATTTCTATGCATAAAGTATGTGGAGAAAAACGGTCCGCAGACCAGGGAGCTAGTGAGTATGTGAACGAATTTGCCAGGATTGTAGCTGACGAATACCTCAGTCCTGAGCAAGTGTATAATGTGGATGAAACTGCATTATATTGGTGATGCACACCTAAAAGGACATTTACAACTGAGAATGAGGAAGGGCCTATAGAATTCAAACAGTCTAAGGACAGAGTTACCATCCTAGCATGCTCAAATGCAGCAGGCACACACAGATGTAAGCTTCTGGTAATAGGAAAAAGTAAATGCCTTAGGGCCTTGAAAGGCATTAAACTTTACCCAGTTACATACCGTGCAAATAAAAATGGCTGGATTACCACCAAGATTACCTTACAATGGTTTGAGAAGTATTTTGTGCTGGAAGTCAGAACACACTGCTCATCTGTAGGCCTACCAGAAGACTGCAAGATTCTTCTTATTCTGGACAACTGTTCAGCTCATCCCAGAGCTGAACTACTGTGAAGGAATAATGCTTCTACAGTATATTTACCAGCAAACTACATCCCTTATCCAACCTCAAGATCAAGGAATACTGCGCTATATGAAGGCTAAGTATCGTTCACTTTTCATGACGTGTATGCTGGATGTGGTAAATGCTGGCAAGCATGTACAGGTATTTCTTAAAGAATTTAATATGAAAGACGTACTTTGGTTCATTGCTACGAGTACCTGGGAGAAGGTAAAAGCATCAACACTAAAGAAAGTCTGGCATAAGTTGTGGGCTGCCTTGATATTTTATGATTCACGTGATGAAAATCTTGACAATAACTTTACAGGATTTTGTGTATCAAAGGAGAAAGAACTTGTTCATGATTTGCTCGAATATGCAAAAGATGTATGGGACCTGCTGCCAAGAATATAGCAAGTAGGCTTAATAAAGAAAATCTGACCAAGTGGTTGAATGTCAACGAAGAAACACCTGTTGTTTCTCATCGAACTGTCTCAGAAATTATAGATATTGTTTTTATCAGGATTCAGAATAATGGAAGTGATGAAGAAGACATTGCTGAAGATGAAATAGATGTAGTTGAAAGACTTACTATAAACAATTAATTGAGTTGGGTGAATTAATCAAAGGGCTAGAGCAACGTACCTTTATGACGGAACAAGAGCTAATGAATCTTTATTTGTTACATGAAAAATTACACAAGGAAAGATCAAAGCACATGAAACAACTTAGTTTAGATGGAATGTTTAGAAAGATAGCCAAGAATATGTCACGGCAGGACGCCTACATCTGAGAATCTTGTGCCCCCCCCCCCCCCGCAACATCACAAATCGATGATGAAACAGTCAACTATGAAACACATAGTAATCCTGATAGCTCTCAACTTCCAGATCTTTGTGATTAGCTCCACAATTCCAGTAAAATTCTAAAATGTACCACTTCAGGAGCAGTTGTACTGCAACATTCTTTGTAAGTACTGAAATTAATAATCCTGTTCACTGATACTGGACTAATAAACTTGTGTTATTTATACTAATACTGTATTTCATTTAATCATTTAATTTAAGTTTAAGCTTCTAGCAATCCACTGTGCTTTAGAGACACAGGAAGTATGTTATTAATGAGTCAAAGGTATATTGTTGAATTATTATTACGTAATCTCTGTTGGTCCAGCAAAACGGATAATCTGGCAAGGCTTTGGAACCAAGGGTGCCGGAAAATTGGTGGTGTACCTGTACTAAATCAATGGATTTTGAAGGCTTATGCAATCAAGACTTTGTAGTTTATTTTTCTTAATTATGTTTTGAATATTTTTATAATAGTTCTTTAGTATTAAAAATGTAGAGTGTTGTGTAGATCAGTGAAACAAACTCCTACCATTAATGCATTTTGAATTGTATTTTTAGCAA
Source organism: Ichthyophis bannanicus (assembly GCA_033557465.1). Classification (NCBI taxonomy): domain Eukaryota; kingdom Metazoa; phylum Chordata; class Amphibia; order Gymnophiona; family Ichthyophiidae; genus Ichthyophis; species Ichthyophis bannanicus. Next base: position 200,224,232 of record CM066037.1, read on the forward strand.
AATGAAAAGTCTACACGTTTGTGAAAACTTTTATAAGGCACTGTACACAGTATTTGGCTCACAGTTCCTATAAGCTCATAAAAGGTCGATCTTAAATGTTGGCATGCCTGCTAATGGTATTTTCATGCCAAAATGTAGTACCTAGCTTGTTAGATGGTATTTTTGGAATAGAAGAGTAAGATTAGTGGCTAGAGCAGTGAGCTAACAACCAGGAAAACCACTGATGCCCCTTCTGGCCTTGGGCAAGTTTTTAACCCTTCATTATCTGAGGTACAAACTTAGATTGTAAGCCCTCTTGGGACAGGAAAATACCAATTGCATCTGAATTTAATTTGCCTTGAGCTGCTACTGGAAAGGTGTTCAGCTAAATACAAAATAATAAAAAGCATATTTAATCTTCAGTGACATGCACAGTAAAGGGGTCTTTTACTAAAGATTTTAATGCATGTTAATAAAGTTCACATGTGTTAAATGCCCACAGCCCTTTTATTTCTATGGGTGCACTAGCACTTAATGTGAGTTAACTTCATTAACGCACATTACCTTTTAATAATAGGGCACCTAAGTATTTTAGCACATGTTTTTAGTGCATTAGCCCTTTGTATGTTTTGTTCATTATTAGTTTTTGTGGTTTGATACTTTCTAATCCTATGCCCTTGTACTGCTCTTAGCTGTTGTATCATTGACAAGCGGTTATTTCTTTTAGTTAATATTCTTCTACTTGTCTATGTTGATAGGTACAAGTCAAACGAAGACTATGTATATGTTCGTGGCAGAGGAAGGGGGAAATATATCTGTGAAGAGTGTGGAATACGTTGCAAGAAGCCCAGTATGCTAAAGAAACATATTCGTACACATACAGATGTCCGTCCTTACCACTGCAATTACTGTAACTTTTCCTTTAAAACTAAAGGTAAAACAGCATGTTCTATCTATACTATTTTAGTTTACTCAAAAATATTAAGAACATAAGATATGCCATACTGGGTCAGACCAAGGTCCATCATAAGAAAATAAGATAAGCCCAGTATCCTGTTTCCAACAGTGGCCAATCTAGGTCATACGTACCTAGCAGTTTCCCCAAAAGACACAGATTCCACAATGCTTGTACTGGGTCAAGCATTGATATCCTGGGTCCCTTCTTAATAATGGTTTATGGACCTTTCCTCCAGGAACTTGTCCAAACCTTTTTTAAACCCAGCTACACTAACATACTTTACTACATCCTCCGGTAACAAATTCCAGAGTTTGATTACACGTTGAGTGAAAAAATATTTTCTTTTAGTAGTCTTAAATAGTTTACCCTGTAGCTTTATTGCATGTCCCCTAGCCTTTTTATATTCTGATAATGTAAACAATCGATCTACGTTTACCCGTTCCACTCTGTTCATTAATTTATAGACTTCTATCATATCTCCCCTCAGCCGTCTCTTTTCCAGGTTAAAGAGCCCTAACCTTTTTAGCCTTTCTTCATAAGAGTATCCTTCCATATTTAGAGTAGGCAACAAGAATACAAAGCTATTGCTGTCACTGCTATACCATAACCATCATTGTGTTGAATTTTCTCTATTCTACACGCTTCTACAATACTGGAAAAAATACACATTTAGTATTACATGAACTCAGATTAAAGTATGGATGTGTTCAGATGTTACATACTGATAATGTGGTAGAAAAATCAAATCCATGCTTCATATATAGGTACTGGCAAAACACCAAGAGCTTGGCTAAATATATTACAAAATAAGAATATAGTTTTATACCTAAATTAATTTATCTAAAAAACTTGCAAACTAGTGCCTTGAACATCATTCATCTGCAATAATGTGCAATGACACAATTAAAAAAACAAATGATGACCGGCTGATCTTTTTGCCTGACTACTAAGAAAATTCTCCAAGCACTCTCCATTTGACTTCTAGGGTGTAATTTCATAAACTTTTCCGGCATGTAAAATAACATAAAATTACCACAAGATTTATGCATATAAAAGTGCAGAAATAAGATGACATATACTTTTATGCAATGGAAGGTATAGGTGGGCTCTGGAGCAGAGTTTTAGTAGAACATGGTGGAGTTGCAATTTAAAGACAAGCATTTACTCCTGCTCTTTAACAGGCATAAATGTCTGTGATTTCAATTTAGCCATGACTTCTGCTAATACGTGCCTAGTATTTTATAAAGACACATAGGCATTTATATGTATCTTTATTAAAATTGCTTTTAAATAGGCACATGCTTGGCTTCCTGACCTAAGCAACATGTTATAAAATTACCGTTATAATGCCCACAAAAGCCTGAACCTGGCCAGCAGCAACTAGGCCACTTGGCCTACATATACCCAAAAAGGCTGCCCCCCAAGGCCCCCCTGTCCTGCCTAATTGGGAAAAAGGAAGACTGTCGCCTACTTCCTGAAATTTAAAAAAGTCAAATTTCAAATAAAATTAGACAGAGTACTAGTACAGAAAAGATCGTTGCACATATCAAACACTAAAGTGCCACCTTCATTAAAGGGATTTCCAGAAGAATCACGGACTACAGCATAAGGTTATTGGAGCAGTATACTCTTTCATCTTGCCCACCAGAATAGGGGTGGGGCTAAAGAGGAAATATTTCCATAAAACTCTGAAGATCTGGGTTTCAATGGCTATTTCAGTATTGAGGATCCTGAATGGACATAGGAAGAGATAAGCTGAAAGAGAAGTTTTCCCATTACCTGTGTGGTTCTTAACCCTGAGAAGTACATAAGAGTCAAAAAAGAGTTCATGGCCTCAAGGAAGAGGAAGAACTTCTGAAAAAAATGAGGTTAAGATGGTTATATTAGAAGCTTCTCCACACCTAAATAACAGCATTTACACAGATTGGCATACTCATCTAAATGCCAAAATGAGGGGGGCTATTTACACGTGGTAATATACACCACTTTTAGTTTTCCAGGAGGCATAGTAAGGGCAGGAAGATGGAGTTTTTTGGGTGGGCCTAACATATCAACATAGATTCTACATCTTAAGAAGGGGAATCCATGTTGATAAAAACAAAACAAAAAACACTAAATGCCAGAATTTACAATGGTCCCCAGGCACAAATAATTGCCTTCTTGAAAAGACAATGTACATGCCAAGGTCAGTAACACCCCCTAAGCCACCTCTCCCAAGTCATCCAATGCTCCTCAGGCTTCCTCCCCTCCCAGCATAAAGTAACCCCCCCTCTGAGGACCCTGCAAGACTCCCCTCCACCCTGATCCTATCTTTAGCTAGACACCAGGGACCCCATTTAGGCTGGGGATGAGATCAGGAGGTGGAGGGTTTTATAGGGAGGGTCTTGTAAGGGGGTTACTTTATGCTGGATAGGGGATTGGATGGCTGGAGTGGTATTAAGGGGATTAGGTTGTCTTGGGAGAGGATTGGTAGGATCCGATACTTTGGGGAGGGGGGCTGACTAGGGGCAAAGTCCAGGAGTAATCGGGGGAGGGCTAGTGTGGCAGGATCTGTGCATGCAGATGGGGAGCAGTAATTTTAAAAAGTCTCTCCACGCACATGTGGACAAGTGTCACACATTTTGTGTATCCATTTGCAGCTTTTTAAAAATTATTGCTCCCCTTGGATGTGGGAACACATCAAAGTGCGGTCCCTTATGTCCTTACATGAATTTTACAAGAGGCTGTATGTTTGGCAGAGCCTCTTGTAAAATACTGTGAGAAAATATCCATGTCCCAACCTGAACATCTAACTTCCCCTCTCCATGTCCTTTTGGAAATCTGCCTTTGTATGATTATCATAGCACAAATGGCTTCCCGTTTAGCTAGCATTACACTGTCTGACAACTTAATGGAAATCAGTGCAAATGAAAATCTTCCTACCAACTTGGCAAAAAGCCTGGATAGAAATTACAACTGCTGCATCCTATAAGATTCCAGAGAAGATGGGACATCTGTAGATCTTGGCGATCAGTGATAGTCTGAGAGAAGCCAACTTTCTTTTGGACAGTGTTTCTGATCACAGTTTATGGCAGAAACTCTAGGATGATATCAGTTTGTTTGGTGGTTGTTTTTTTGCTGCTGCTGCTGCTGCATGACCATGTTGGTATTCAGTAGTTCAAGCACGGTTAGTTTACAGTGGGGAAAGTTTGGAATGGAACTGAAATTAATGAAATCCTGCATCATGAAGAGAGCAGTACGGTTGAGTCTCATGAAGAGAAGGTGAAACTATACTGCAAATTGGTTCAAACATGGTCAGGTTCAATAACAGCTGCAGTCAACAGTAGATAAACGGAAGAAATAGGCAACAACATTTCTGCACTGGAAAGAGACTGCCAAATTGGAAAAGAGTGGACTCAAGGAACGTATGGTGGGATGTGATGCATGGAGAATCTAATTGAGCATGTTCTATCCTGTCTCTACCTCTTTTTAAGCTAGAGAAAGGGGGTGACAAATGTAAAACAAGTTCAGGATGTCACTCCCAGCAAAAAAATATTACAATAATGGTAAAAATAGAAAGAAACAATATTAACTTATGCATCAATAACAAAGTGGAAGAAGAGTCGGAAATAAAACCCATGCAAAATAGAAGCAAGCCTATCAAAACCTGCTGGAAGGCAATGTGCACAAATGCTTACAGTCTAGGTAATAAAGTTCCTGATCTGGAAGGCCTGATGGTGGAAAAAGAAGAAACACTGGATTAGTTTGGAAAGAGGAGATGGTACAAGCATCTGTGTAGTCTATAGACCTCCAACTCAAATGGAGGAAATGGACAGAGACTTGATCAATGATATTACAAAGGTTGTTAAAAAGGGTAAGGTGGTGATACTGGAAGACTTAATCTGCTAGATGTGGATTGGAGTTTCCCATCTGCAAATATGGAAAGAAGTAGAAAGATCATGGATGCCCTACAAGAGGCTTTTCTGAGGCAACTGGTGAAGAAACCAACCAGAGAAGGGTCAACGCTGGAACTGGTGTTCACTAATGGGGACAGTGTGTCTAATGTCCGGGTAGGTGCTCCCTTGAGCAGCAGTGATCACCACTTGGTGTAGTTTTAGATAAAAACCAGTTAAAACCAAGGCAGATTCCAATCCCAGCAAACTCAAAGTTCTAAATTTGAAAAATGCTGACTTCAGCAAAATGGAACCTGAAAGAAGGCGCTCGCAGGGTGAGAGGAGATAAGGGAAGTGGAAAGGCAGTGGACTAAATTGAAAGAGGCCATAACAGGGGCAACAGATGTATATATAAGGAAAGTACATAAAAGCAAGAGGAAAAGAAAACTCCAAAGAAGTGGCTTAAAAAATAAAGGCAAAAATGGCGGCGTGGAGAGGGAGAAGGTCCTGAAGTACCAAGAAATGCAGTCAGAGACCAAAAAAACATGGCAGAAAGATACAGACATATTTCCCATCATATTGGGAGCCACAGGCCTTGTAAGCCAATCGGTATAGGAATTTAGGTAGCACTCGAGATTTGGTTCTATCCCTTTGGTTATGAGTTCAGCTCAGATCTGAGGGCAAATACTGAGCAAGTAATGGATTTTTATAATTATTTTATTGAGGTAACTAAATTCAGGGACTAAAAAGGATACAGAAACAGTTATAAAGTGCATTTATGTATAAAAGGAAACAGAAGAGAAACATTCAAGTATAGAATTGTTAAATCATTTATCCTGACCTTCCCATCTCCAAGCAAAATACAAAACTTCTGTCTTTATAAACCTTGAGGCAAGGAAAACAGTCCTCAGCTCACTGGCAGGATGCTGAGACGGCTCCTTCTTGTAGCAGCAGAAACAGGGCTCACGCACACTGACCCCAGCTATCAGCCTTATAGGCGAGCCGGTCACAGGAAGAATATTTGATAGTTTGGACAGAGAAGACAGAGAGAGAGGAGCAGAGTTTGGCACAGACACGAGTGACCCCCCACCGAGGCCAGATAGATGGGTAGCCTTGACCACATGCAGTACAACAGTGCCCTGTCACACAGGTCTTCTCGTTACTGCCCTGCTCTTTGTTCTCCAGGTCTATTTATACCCTCTCAGAAGATGTTAATGTGCAGCCATATTGTGCATCCTACAGCTTGATAAAGAAGACTTTCCAGTCACATTTTAACAAATTACCCATACATGTTATGTCTTATGAACTCCAGAAGGAAGCCCTCTTTGGCACAATGCAAGTACTACAGTGAGCATTAGCAGTAAATTTGAGAAGCTGAGATCATACTCCACATATCCTGGCTTAGGAGTGAGGTTCATGACTGTCATGGTATGCGCAAAACTAACTCATTTAGAGAAATTGCTCCCAAAAGAATACCAGATAAAGCTGAAGGAGGCAAGAGAGAAATCAGGATGGCAAAAGCACATGCAGAAGAAAAAATGGCTAAAGATGTGAAGCAAGGTGAAAACTTTTTTCAGGTATATTGGAGAGAGGCAGAAGACCAGAGATGGAATTGCAAGACTCAAAGATGCTGAGGACTGGTTTGTGGAAAGCGATGAGGAAAAAGCAGAATTACTAAGCAAATGCTTCTTATCTGTGTTCACGAAAGAAAATCCTGGAGAAGAGCCACACGTGACTGTCAAAGGCAACAAGAGGAATGGGGTAGATGTAACATCATTCACAGAAGATTTTTATGAACAGCTTAAAAAACTGAAAGTAGACAAGGTCATGGGATCAGATCAGATACATCCCAGGATATTGAAGGAGCTCAGGAAGGTTTTGGCAGGATCTTTAAAAGATGTATTTAATAGATCCTTGGAGACCACGGAGGTACCATGGGATTGGAGAAGGGCTGATGTGGTCCCTCTTCACAAATGTGGCAACAGAGAAAAGGTGGCAAATTGCAGGCCAAACCTTACCTCACTGGTGGGAAAAGTAATGGAAACGCTGTTGAAAGAAAGGATAGTGGCTTGCGAGATCCAAGGCAACCATGACTTTACTAAGAGAAGATAGTGCCAAACAAATATGATTCATTTCTTTGCTTGAGTGACCAGAGAAATAGATCATGGACATGTGATGGATATAGTCTACTTAGATTTCAGTAAAGCCTTTGATACTGTTTCTCACAGGAGGCTTGTGAATAATTTGAGCATCCAGGGAATGGATCCCAAGGTGGTGAACTGGATCAGGAACTGGTTGACTGATAGCATTCAGAGGGTAATGGTGAATGGAACTCACTTTGAAGAAAGGCGGGTGAGTAGTGGAGTGCCTCAGGAATCGGTCCTGGGGACCCTACTGTTCATTGTCTCTGTGGGTGATATTGTCAAAGGGTTGAAAGGAAATGTTTACCTTTTTGCAGATGAGACAAATATTTGCAATAGAGTGGACACTTTGAAGGGAGTAGACAACATTAGAAAAGATCTACAAAAGTTAGAAGAATGGTCAAAGACTTGGCAATTAAGTTTTAAAGCAAAGAAGTGCAGAGTTATGCACTTGGGATACAGAAACACAAAAGAGTTGTATGCAATAGGGAATGAGAGGCTGGTGTGTATGATCCAAGAGAGGGACCTTGAAGTGATAGTCTGAGGATCTCAAGATGGCAAAGCAGTGTGACAAAGCGGTGGTCAAAGCCAGACGCACACTAAAAAAAAAAAAAAAGTGCACCTCAAAATTACCAAGAAACCTCTCCACTAGACTTTTTGTGATTTTATTAAGGCCCCTAGATCTCCAGCTGGCATCTTAACCTATCTGATGTCTGTAAAAGGGGCAGGAGCAATCTCCAATTGCACTTTTCCTGCCAGTTCTATGTAATAGAATGGCTCTATCATTTTGCTGTATGGATCCTGCCCCATTTACAGGGAATGACTTCTGCCCCCTTTACAGATCACAGATGAGGTAAGATGCAGGGAAGGAAGGAAGAGTGCCTGGAGATTGTTTTAACTTGATGGGGGCAAGAGTCCTGAATCTTTAAAATTAAATGAAACTGAAACAAAATTTGTTTGTTTTTATTTCATCTTAAAACTGAAGAAAAAGTAGGCAAGCCAAAAAGCCAAGTGCTGCTTAGAAAATGGTTTTTCTGTGGCAGAGGAGAGGTTACAGAAGGACAGTGTCTTAGATATGTTTTTTTGGGGGGGGGGGGTTGTTAAATTTTTAATCGTTTACAATAAAGTAAGCCAAACAACAAAAAAGGGAATAACCCTTACATACACATTAATTACAAGAGAAAATCAACATTTCAAAAGTCCACATTAAAGGGGCGAGCAACTTACAGAAAAATTAGAATACAGAAAACAAAACCACCCTATTCTTCTTTATTGACAGTAAAACATCAGAACTACTGGGTGTCAGAGCAAGATATCAAATGCTAAACCTAAGACCGAGACCTCAGAAACTCCTCCAATTGAGATACTTCCAAAAAACATATCTTGTTCCCCCCTCCCCCATTGTAATCAAGCATTTACAGAGAAATTTAAAAAACAAAACAAAACGTGGCACCCAATTCAAGCACATGTGGCTTCAAAGCCAAAAAAGCCTTGCACCTAACTTGTGTTTGATGGGAAACATCTGGGAAGATATTCACCTTCTTACCACAAAAAAAGCTCATCGTTCTGAAAAAATAACCGCAGGATCATATTCTTATCCAACTCAGAATGAAAGGATACCAATAGAATGGCCCGGGTAAATATCTCGTCCATTGAAGACTCAATAAATTCGGAAATATTTAAACAGTTATGGTTGTAGTCCCTGCTGAATGATCTTGAATAGAATCTTGCTGGCATGAGAACTGCCTGAAGTGCAAGCAGGGTTCAGGAAAGGGTGAGGAATGAGAGACATTATCACGGATGTGTGATGGATTCTTGAAAAGACAAAAGAATACCAAAAGGATATTCATATGTATTTTATTGACTGCAGCGAGGCTTATGACTCTGTAAACCGTGAAAAACTCTGGGCCACATTAAGAAGCATGGGTATACCAGAACACTTGATTGTTCTCTTGCCCAACCTTTACATGGATCAAGAAGCAGCAGTTCGAACAGAACTAGGAGAAACAGAATAGTTTAAAATCAGCAAAATTGTACATCAAGGCTGCATACGTTCACCCTACCTCTTTATATGCAGAACAAATCATCAGAGAAGCAGGACTATATGAAAACAACAGAGATGTGAAGATTGGTGGAAGACTCATCAACAAACTTTGCTATGCTGATGATACCACGTTACTGGCTGAAAGTGAAAATGATGTGAAACATTCCTGAGCAGGTGTCCAGTTTAGTCCTCCACATCCGGGTAGTGCACCTCCTCCTGCAGCAAGGAGACTGGACCAATCAACTCTTTAGTAATCTAGCCTGCATCCTGCTGGAACTCCCATCAGCCTTCCAGTGTGTCCAGTCTCTTTGCAGCAGGAGGTGGTGTGAGCCTGGCGCTAGGCTCACTTCGAATCTTGTTAGCTGTTTCATTTATCCCTTTGCTTTATTTTCAGTTCCTTTCTCTTTATTTTTTTCCTATTTGCAGCCTGTACCTTTAAAAAAAAAACAAATAAACAAGGGGCAAGCGCGGTGGAGGAGCCGAACCGGCACTGCTCTTCTCACCCGGTACTCTTTTGGCAGCTCAGAGTGCGCAGCAAACTGTGATCGCTCCCCCAGGACGGTTCGGGGGTAGGATCTGTGGGCTCCCGGGCTCGGAAGGTGGTGCTTTTCTCACGGCACGGCTATAAGCTGTCCGGCTGAAGACCGGTGCTTCAGCTGCCCTGCAATAAACGGGCTCTCTGCACGTTCCCGTTCTCGGTTTGAGCGGCATTGCGGGCCTTTCATGTATTGCTGCTTGCCTGGTAAGTGCCTTCTCTCCGATTTTTAGGGGATGTTAGTTTCGTCGGCTCTTTTCTTTCTTTTTTAGTTTTTGGCGCCTTTTTTTCTTCAGCGCAGCTCGACCGCAGCGGCCATTTTAGCTTTGCGTTTTTTGGCGGTAAAAGAGTTAGAGGCTTCCTGCCTTGCTAGTTTGGTGGCGTTTTGGATCCCAAGAAGGGTTGGGAGGTTGCTGATTTCTCTGCATCTCACATAACCAAAAAAAAAAAAAACTACAGGGCCCGACGCAGAGAACTAGTGCCGGCCGGTGTTCAGATATCTGCATTGGCCCTCGGCCTTTTTTCTCTGCGAGCTGCTTCTCTCAGTCTATCCCTTCCCGTTCTGCGGGGCTGTGGGCTGTTCTTCATGTCCTCAAAACCGCAGTGTGTGGTCTGCGGTTCGCGTAGGCGGTCAGTGTCTGCTTCTGGCTTCTGTGGGAGCTGTGCTGTTGTCTCCGGTGATATAGATCAACAGATGGCGGGCACTTCTCAGTCAGAACCCTTGGAATCTGCATTGTCTGCTGAAGGAAATGCTTCTCCCGGTCCTCTGTTGCCGCCTGTTTCGTCTGGTTCTCAGGATCAGGGGTCTGGGATTCCAGTAGAACCAGGGGACCTTCCTTCTGCCTTTATGGATTTTTTGCCGGACTTCGTGCTGATTATGCATCAGGCCTTCAAATTGGGGCGGTTGGGCAAATGGCCTGAGTCCTTGTCCTCGTCTCCTGCCCCTCCGCCCGCTAGTTCGGAGCTGACCGGACGGGTTTCCAAGCAGGCTAAGAGACCTCTGTCTTTCGACCTCGTTCACGAGGATTTGGAAGGGCACGACATGGATGCGGAGGTAGAGCCTGAGGGCAGTATGGATGATCTTGAAGAAGGAGAGATTCCGGACCCTGAGGATCAAGCTAGAATTGTTCGGGTGTTTCATCGGGAGGAATTGGTTCCTCTTATCACGGAGGCTCTTCAGACACGCAATCTCGCTGCGCCGCCTCCGGGGGACGGCAAAGCTGTGGAGGACCCTCTTATTCAGGCGGTTTGGGATTCACAGGTGGTGCTCCCAGTACACCGGGTTGTGGCTCAAATGATTCAAACTGAGTGGGACCAGCTGGACTCTGGTTTGAAAGGGATCCGGACCATGCATCGCCTCTATCCTTTAGCAGACAAGGATAAGGAGAGGTTTGTCGCCTCGGGTGGACACTGCCGTTTCGGCAGTGACCAAGAAGACCACAATCCCGGTGGAGGGCAGTGCGGCCTTGAAGGACATTCAAGATAAGAGAGTGGACGGTTTGTTGAAACAAGCATTCGAAACCAATGCCTTGTCGTTGCAGGCTTCTATCCATGGAGCCTGGATAGCTAGAGCCTCGTTGCGGTGGGCTCAACGGTTGCGCCAGAATCCATTCTTGGATCAACAAGCGTTGCTCGAGGTCACGCGCTTAGAGTCTGGTTCAGCGTATTTGGTGGATGTCCATTATGATTTGATCCGGATGTTGGCTAATAGTATGGCCTCGTTGGGTAGAGGTCTGCCTGTAGTCTGGGGTCAATTTCGGGACTTTAGGAGGTTTCGGTCTTCCAGCCTTTGGAGTTCCCAGCGAGGCAGGTTTCCGTCTCGATCACAGTCCTTTCGTGGTTTCCGAGGTGCTGGCAGAGGATTTTCGTCAGGTTCCTCCGGCTCGGCCTCTTCCTTTAGTCGCAAACCACAATGAAGTGAGGCGGACCCCGGAGGGAGGCCAAGTGATCGGCGGGCGCCTCCGGAACTTCCTTTCCTCTTGGGTCCACATAACGGACCAGTGGGTCCTGAAAATTGTCAGAGACGGTTATGCGTTGGAGTTTGCCATTCCGCCGGGAGACTCCTTTGTTCTGTCTCCCAGCAGTGGGCGGCAGAAGGAACTGGCCATTCGAGCTACTTTGGAGCGTCTTTTAGCGCTCGGTGCGGTCGTTCCCATTCCGGAGAGCGAGCGAGCACGGTCTCAGTCATTACTCCATTTATTTCGTGGTGCCAAAGAAGGACGGGTCCTTACGTCCTATTCTGGATCTCAAGGGCGTGAATCGCTGTCTGCGGGTTCCTCATTTCCGCATGGAGATCCTCAGGTCCGTCATCGTCGCAGTGCGGCAGGGGGAGTTTTTGACTTCTCTGGACCTCACCGAGGCTTATCTACATATTCCTATCAGAGCGACACATCAAAAGTTTCTGTGGTTCGCGTTTCCCTGGGGTCACTTTCAGTTCCAAGCATTGCCTTTCGGCCTGGCCACAGCTCCTCGCATTTTCACCAAGGTCATGGTGGTGGTGGCGGCGGCCTTGCGAAGGGAAGGTATACTAGTCCACCCCTATCTCGATGACTGGTTGATAAGAGCGAAGTCAGCGGAGGAGAGCTTACAGGCTACGGACAAGGTGGTGCGTCTCCTGCAGAGCCTCGGCTGGGTGATCAATGTACAAAAGAGTCACTTGGTTCCGACTCAGCTTCTCGAATATCTTGGAGTTTGCTTCGACACGTCGGCGGGAGTTCCGCTCTGTCAACATGGTGGTATCTCCGGTTGCTGGGAACCATGGCGTCGACTCTGGAGGTGGTTCCGTGGGCCAGGTTCCATATGCGGCCTCTTCAGCGGGCTCTGTTACGTCATTGGTCCCATCAGTCAGATTCTCTCAATCGCCGATTGCCATGTCCAAGCCGGGTTCGGAAAGCGCTACAGTGGTGGCTGTGCCCACAGTCCCTTCGGGCGGGAGCTCCCTTGGAACAACCAGTTTGGTTACCGGTCATCACAGATGCGAGTCTAGCAGGCTGGGGAGCCTACTGTCTGGGCCGCTTCGCGCAAGGGACGTGGTCTCCGCAGGAGGCTCTGTGGTCAATCAACCGTCTCGAGCTGCGCACTGTGCACCTAGCGTTGCAAGCCTTCGAGTTGTCAATTCAGACTCGGGCGGTTCGTGTCCTGTTGGACAACTTGGCGGCGGTGGCGTACGTCAACTGGCAGGGAGGCACGGGAAGCGTGGCCATGGAAGAAGAGGCGGATGCGCTGTTCGCTTGGGTGGAGGTGCGTCTCCTAGCCATTTCGGCAGCGCATATCGCGGGAACAGAAAATGTGATGGCGGATTTTCTGAGCCGGGTGCACGTGGACACCGGAGAGTGGGAGTTGCATCCGCAGATATATGCTCAAATAGTTCATCGCTGGGGTCCGCCCATCATGGATCTCATGGCGACCTTCCGGTCTGCAAAGACAAATCGCTTTTTCAGCAGGCGGCGAGAGCGCATGTCCGAAGGCATCGATGCACTCATCCAACCGTGGCCCGAGTTCAGACTTCTGTATGTCTTCCCGCCGTGGACTCTGATCGGAAGAGTAGTTCAACGCATCAAAGCTCACCGCAGAAAGGTCTTGTTGGTGGCGCCGGATTGGCCCCGTCGTCCTTGGTACGCAGATCTGGTGCGGCTGCTCGACGGCGTGCCATGGCGGCTTCCTCCCTTAGTGGATCTGCTGGTTCAGGGGCCCCTGCGCATGCCTCAGGTGGATCGGTTCTCGCTTACGGTATGGCCATTGAAAGGGCTAGGTTGAAAAGGAAGGGGTATTCCCTGGCGGTTATTGCTACCCTGCTTCGGGTTAGGAAAGCTTCTACATCCCTTACGTATGTTCGAGTTTGGTGAATTTTTGAGGATTGGTGTTCCCGACATGGCGTCCAGGCTGTGTCTTCGTCGGGGGTCATTCTTAGTTTTCTGCAAGACGGGTTTGACAAGGGGCTTGCCTTGAGTTCTCTGAAGGTTCAGGTAGCGGCCCTGGCGTGCTATAGGGGCAAGATTCAGGATGTCCCTCTTGCGGCGCATGTGGACATTCAACGTTTTCTAAAAGCTGTGTTGCGGTTGCGTCCGTTACTTTGCCACCTTGGGATTTGAACCTGGTGCTGCAGGCTTTCGTTCAGGAGCCATTTGAACCCCTCCGCCATGCCTCGGTTAAAGACTTGACGCTGAAGGCGGTCTTTCTCGTTGCCATTTGCTCGGCGCGCCGTATTTCGGAACTTCAGGCGCTTTCTTGTAGAGCTCCCTTCTTGTCCTTTTTCCGCGATCGGGTGGTTTTGCGGACGGTTCCCTCTTTTCTGCCACAGGTGGTCTCTCCCTTTCATGTGAATCAGTCTGTGGTGTTGCCCATTTTTTCCCCAGAATCATCTCAGGAGTCTGACACCGTTCTTCATCGGTTGGATGTGTGGCGCATTCTGCGTCGGTATCTGAAGGTTTCCGAGTCCTTTCGAAAGTCGGATCACTTGTTTGTGCTTTTCGGTGGGCCTCGCAAGGGGGAGGCGGCGGCGAAGACCTCCATTTCTAGATGGATTAAGGAGGCTATCGCTTCAGCATATATTCTACAGGGTAAAGCTGTTCCATTGGGTCTGCGAGCTCATTCTACTAGAGCGCATGCCACGTCTTGGGCGGAGCATTGTCTGGTCCCGCCATTGGAGATTTGCAGGGCAGCAACATGGTGCTCTCTCCATGCCTTGAGTAGACATTATTGCTTGGGTGTAGCGGCGGCTCAGGATACTTGTTTTGGGTCGGCGGTCTTGTGCGCCGCGTGGCAAGATCCCCCCCCGTTGTTAACTGCTCTGGTACATCCCGGATGTGGAGGACTAAACTGGACACCCGCTCAGGAAATGGAAATTACACTTACCTGGTAATTGTAGTTCCTGGAGGGTCCAGTTTAGTCCTCTTTCCCGCCCGGAAGTTTCTGTAACTACTTTGTCTGGGCGGCGCGCTAAGTCCATTGTGCGACGCTGTCGGTATGTTTTCGGCTCATAAGAGTAACCGATTTAAAACAAAAAAACAAAAAGGGGGTCAAAACCCCACCGGACGAGGGCCCTGGGTGGTTTTTTCTAGGGTCTCTACGTTCCTTCGATTTTTTCTTTTTTCTCTGGCGGCGTTTGTTCATTAGCTTGCTGCTCTGACTGCCGGTTTTAGGTGCAGGGGACAGAAGCAAGGTGCGGAGTTCGAGCCCTCTCGTTTGGGGAGGGGGTCACGTAGCTGATTAAGGGGTACTCTATACTGATACATACCTTTTTTTCCTTTAATCTGTTCTTTTTTTTTAGTCTGCTTTGTTACTAGTTCACTGGAAGGCTGATGGGAGTTCCAGCAGGATGCAGGCTAGATTACTAAAGAGTTGATTGGTCCAGTATCCTTGCTGCAGGAGGAGGTGCACTACCCGGATGTGGAGGACTAAACTGGACCCTCCAGGAACTACAATTACCAGGTAAGTGTAATTTCCATTTTGCTTCTCAAGATCAAGGAATATAGTCTTAAAATAGGTCTGCACCTTAACGTTAAGAAGACAAAGATTCTGACAACTGGCAAAATCATATTGCTCTTGGTAGAATGGCTATGAAGGACCTAGACAAGATTCTCAAGAGCAGAGATGTCTCTCTCCATACAAAGATTTGACTTGTCCAGGCTATGCTATTTTCAGTAACGTCATATGGGTGCAAAAGCTGGACAGTGAAAAAGATAGGAAGAAAATTGATGCCTTTGAATTATGATGCTGGTGACGAATACTGTGTATATCATGGATTGCCCGAAGAACAAACCAGACAGTGCTAGAGGAGATCAAACCTAAGTTTTCCTTAGAAGCTCAGAAGATGAGAATTTGACTTTCATACTTTGGACACATCATGCAAAGAGAGATCATTGGAGAAAGACATAATGCTTGGTAAGGTAGAAGGTCACCTTAAAAGAGGAAGGCCAGCAATGAGATGGATATATATAATAACAGCAGCTATGGATACCACTCTATCAACAATGAACCACTTGGCTGAAGACCAAAGAAAGTTTAGGTCAATTATCCAGAGGGTCGCCAGGAGTCGACACAGACTCAACGGTACTTAACAACATCAACATTGGAATAGCCTAGTGCCTCACAAACATATTTCTGATATATATCTTATATATATATATATATATCTTTCATAAATGATAAGGATGACCCATATAAATTCTGAGCCTCATTTTCACTTTTCTTGAGAAGTTCATCAAAGGCTACAAACTGAGACTCATGTTTACGTTTTGCTACCATTTCCTTTGTAAAATCAGATAACTGGGAAAAGATACCACTCAGGGAGGCATCAATACGAGTTAAAGCACTCCAAATGTCTGACAAAGAAATATCCAAACTCTTATCCACACCAGTAGACGAATCGGGTAAACCTCGCAAGCAAGTGGACAAGTCCAGTACCAAAACTACACGAGGCAGCGGAAGAACATTCATCTCAGAAGAAACCAGAGAAGGTCCAACTTGACTTGACCCTACCGGGGGTTGCGACAAATCCTCCCTTATAGACAAGGACGTCACGAGACTCACAACACCATTGCATGCCTGCGCGGTTGGGTTAACCTCCAACACGGAAGACAAACTTACTGTAGATTCAAAGTCACCAGTTACGAGGGTTGCTATTTATATTTCTGGCATAATAATGAAAAAACAAATATTTATGATCAAAATTGGTTTTATTGTTTTTCAAAATATTCTCCATGAAGATCAATACACTTTTGCATGCGTTTGAACCAATTTTCGAAGCACTTTTTCCACTCCGATTGAGGTAACTCCAAAAAATGCATTTTGAATGCATCAACCGCATCTTCGGGTGTTGAAAATCGTTGACCACGTAATTTGTTTTTGATGTGCGGGAATAAAAAGAAGTCATTGGGTGCCAAATCAGGGCTGTACGGTGGATGACCCATCAATTCGATGTTTTGGCCGGTCAAAAATTCCTTTGTTTGAGCCGATGTGTGAGAGCTTGCATTGTCATGATGAAGAATTATTCGCCTCTTCTTTGACTTTTTCCAAATTTCTCCGAAGACTTCTGGTAAACAAATGGTCATGTACCATTCAGAATTGACCGTCCTACATTGCTCTAACGGCACTGTCGCCACGTGACCAGTAATGCCAAAGAAACAGGCAACCATTTGCTTCAATGTGCTGCTTCAGCGAACAACTTTTGTTGGATTTGGCTCGTCTTGGAAGACCCATACAGTCGATTGCTGTTTTGTTTCGGGCTCATATGCATAGATCCATGATTCGTCACCTGTGTAGATGTTATACACAGTCTTTGATGCACCTTGAACATATTTTTTCAACATTTCCTTGCACCAATCGACACGAGCCTTCTTTTGAGCATTTGTCAGATTATGCGGGATCCAACGCGAACAAATCTTTTTTACGGCCAAATGATCATGCAATATCTTATTGATGCTTGCCATACTAATGCCCAAAGATGCCTCAATCTCATGGTATGTCACATGACGATCTTGCTTTATCAGTTCACACACAGCATCGATATTTTCTGGCACAACAACCGATTTTGGACGACCCTGACGGAATTCGTCCTGGAGCGAACGTCGCCCACGATTGAATTCGTTATACCAGTTTTTTACAGTGCTGTAGGATGGTGCTTTATCGCCGTATAAAAAATTAAGTTCATCGATGCACTCTTGATAATCCACGTCGAAAGTTATGAAAAATAATCGCACGAAAATGTTCACGAGTTAATTCCATTTTTCGCCCGAGATGAATTTTTCAAGTTACTGTAAACAACAAATCGCGCTCAAATGATAAAATGTTATGAATAAGGTTATGTTCAACAATGTCAGTGTTCCAATGGAACCATTGGATGGCGCCTGGCAACACTTAGGGGTATGTTTACTAAACCAGGCTAACGGTTAACCCGGGCTATCTGCCACTAGGTCCCATATTCAATGGAACCTAGTTGCAGATAGCCCGGGTTAACCGTTAGCCCGATTTAGTAAACATGCCCCTTACTGTTGCTAAGGCCAGAAATATAAATAGCAACCCTCGTAAAGACTGAAACATTCCTTCTTTCTCTTTCAATGTTGATAGACGCTGTGGCAAGGTCATCTATCCTGAGTATGGGGGAGGTGAGAAACGTAAAGTATTCACCCTAGTAAAGGGTCCCCTTTTAGGAGTGCAGGGTGAGAAATTACAGCCACACCTAAGAACCAGGAAAACCCCAGCTGGAACAGGTTTCATGCAGTGTCTAATAGAGTAAGAGGGAGAGATTGCGGGCACGAGGTCCAAAACCCTTACTTCAACAAGTTTCCTGATTACTCAAATACCAGAAGGCAGGGGGATTGCCAGCACCTGGGAAGGAAGGAGATGGGGCTAGAACCCTGGAGGTATAAGCCTATACTAGAGTATACAGACAGAAAGAAAGGAAGAGAGAAAGGAAAGGAGAAAGGAGGAGAAGGCAGAGACCGGAGAAGAGAAGGAGGTAGAGAAGGTGCTGACTCATGCAGAAGAGCCGAGCTACCAGGAGCTGAGAGGGCTGAATTTCCTGCAACAGGTTGGCAGCAGAGCTTGGAGCCAGGAACTGGAGAAGCTCTCAGAGCACCGGAGAGGTTGTCAGCTGAGCAGTCTGACCGGGTGTGTGAGTCAGAACCCATGCAGCTGGGAGAGCCAGTGGCAGAGTTGAGGGAAGAAGACATCCTTATGGATTGTTCCCTTGCCAAGCTTTAGACATGAAGTCTTGAGGAAAAGCCAGCCCTGAAAGAATTATCCTCCTTGAAAAGGTAACCATTAGAAACAGGCAGTGTGGTGGTAAATTCCCCATATGTTTTTAAAAGGGAAGTTTACTGAAGTATAAGGATAAGCAGGAAACTGTGATTCATGCTTGTTATCCACCTGTGGTTTGAGCTGTGAAACGGCAAGAAGCCAATTTACCTGCTAGAAGAGGTTTTTCTTTGCTCCTCTATTATGTGAAAAGCCTGTTGAGAGTTTTTGATGGCAGTCTGACTGTTTGCTCCTTGTTTTGAGTTCTGTTGTACCTGAAATGCAGCCTAGAAGGAATTGAGGCTGATAGAAGCCAAACTGCCACAGAAGATTAAGCTTGTTTGGACTTTATGCTGTAATTAGCAAAGACTAAAAGGAAGGTGGCAGCCTTGTTATCAAAGGCTGTGCTTCTGAAAGTAAGAAGACTTTAAACAGCCATTTTTGGGTTCTTTTGTTTCCTTTGCCAACCATCTGCTGTACCTTGAGCAAATCCTACAGAAATAATCCTGTATCTGGTACTTTGAATCTTTTTGTGTGAAATAAATTTTCTGTTATATGCCTTACCTCGGTGGCCTTAACTACACTTTCTACCTGAAGCACAAACACATCTTAGCAGTACTACATTTCCCAGAAGACACCACAAGGAAATAGGCTGCTAAGGCTTATAGGAGAAGGTTCCTCCAATAACCACGCCCCTCTAAAACTAGAGGCGAGTGGTGAGGGCGTTGACAACGCCTATCCTTAGATCAAACAGTCTTAACAGTTTTAGCAGGATTATCAGTACTCACAGTTAAGGACCTCTTTTTCCGCTTTCCCATTCCAGGGCTTCAAACCACATGTGCTGCTCAGTGCACCGAAGGGGCACCAAAGAGACCATGTCTTACCCCTTTGGACATGCCCCTTCAGACGCAGACGTATCCCGTGGAACGAGACCACATTTTAAGGCCCCCAATGACAAGGCAGCCAATCACAGTGCAGGTAAACCGGGTGGCAGGGGGGGTTGGGGCTCCTGCCTGCACAGTACTGTGGCAATTTCCACACACAAATTCGAGGTAACAGCTCTCCCTAGACATGTTTTTAACACACCTGGTGCATCTCTGCTGCCACTTTAAATAAATTCTGGGCAAAAGAAAACAAAAATTGCTACTCTAAGGGGGTTTATTTTAGAAGCCCTATTCGTGCTTCAGACAAATGAAAATGGGCATAGACATGTCCAAAGCATGGAGACGCCCCGGAGCCATTTTAGAAAGCTTTTTTAAAGACATCCGTCCCAGGGTGCTTCCCCAAAGGAAATGGCAGCATGCTAACGTGGCTCCAGCCCTGAAGATCCTATTAATAGGACCTCCCGTTATAAATGTCCCATTTTTTTTACCAAGCTCATGTTTCCTGACAGGCTCCTTGAATCGGGTTCAATCCCTTGATGGAGAAATCAGAGCGATCAGGGCTTAAATACTTTGAATAACTTTTCCTCCTTTCACTGTGATCAGCGGCCATAGACTGCCCCGGTAACACTCACCATGATTGTGATCAGGCTGCAGGTGCTGCTTCCAACATAATTCTGCACTTGTGAAGAGCAGATCTCATGTTGCCAGATAGCGTGCAGAGTATACTGTGGCTGTCGCGCCCCTACCAGGCGGTCGCCTAGTAGGGACGGGAAGCCATCTTGAATTCCTCTTTACCAAGGATTGTAGTTGTGTATAGAGATAAATGAACCAAGTGGTTGTTTCAAAGTACACAGGAATTTTATTAGCTTCCGTGGCAAGTGGATAACAAATCTTTCAAGCAGTTGTACACTCAAGTCAAAGAAAATAAAGGATAATCTTCTCCTATTAAAGCAAAGCTTACAACCAGTGTTGTAGTAGAATTATTTACACAGGCTTTCTTTTTCTTTTCCCTTTATGATGCTTCTCAATTCCGTAATCGTAAAGCACATGTATTTACAATTCCTAACTTCTCACTGCTCTCAGGCTTTCATTACTTTATGCTTAATGTTCTTTAACAGGTTAAACAGCCTATTCCACTGAATGGCCCCTTCTCCTATAGGTAGGACTTCAATGGGCTTCTCCTGTTCAGTTTCTCCTGAAAACCCCTTCTTCCTAATCTGGGTTTTCCTAGGCCTAAACCTCTCTTCAGAGTCAGAGCAAGAAACACAGGGTTTTGGCTTTACTGCTTTCTTTCTCCTACCTTGGAGTCTTGTTGCAGCACCTTCCTGGCTGAGGCTTCTGTGGTTTGTGACTCTCTCTGCCCCTGAGCTAGACAGGGAATCAGGGTAAGACCTCCACTTCCCTTCCTGGGGCTTCTGCTGCCTGCAGACAGACCCTTCATCAGAGGAGTCTAAGCACTCTTGCCTTAGCCTTCTCAAAGCCAACCTTTTCTCTCTCTCCCTCTTGCCAGTCTGTTTGGTCCTCTGCCTGGAACCTTCTCTGTAGCTTCCTTGGCTGCAGTGCTGGCTGCTCTTGTCTCTGCTGCTGCTCTCTTTGTGGCTGCTTCTCTCTTGGCTGCTTCTCCCTTGACTGCTTCTCTCAACTTTGTTTGTTTTCTCAAACTTAAACGTTGAGCAGGGCACCTCCCTCTCTGTCTCCACCCACTTGTACCTCCTACTCTTACCTGAGGTTGTCATAGAGTCTGGGAGTGGCTTAAACCTAGCTCTACCCTCTTGGTTTCTCTCAGGGATTTTGCTGTGGTGTATGTGTTCTAGTGCACCCATCCCCCGAAAAGAAGAACAAGTTCTTTTCTCTTTTATTTCCATGCTGAGCTGCACTCTCCTTACCACATATCCCCCCCCCCCCCTTAGACTATTACGGGCTGGCGCATTAACCCGCGAACAGCACGTAATACAAGGTATGGGTTGAGAATCATCACCAACTCTTAGGGCTAGCTGGACATTCCCTATACGCTCCTGCCATATCCTCAACAGATTAATATGGTATACCTGTTGCTTTCCCCGTCCAGTATCCACAGCATAAGACACTGGTCCGAGCCGTCTCGCTATTTTGTAAGGGCCTTTCCAGGAATTCTCAAACCTAGAGTTTCCTGCAGCTACCATTACCATAACCTTATCCCCGACCTTTAAGAGACGCGGCCTTGCTCGCCGGTCGTGATAAGTTTTTTGTTTACTCTGACTTCTTTTTAAATTTTCCTCCGCTACAGTGGCAATCCGCTGTAAGCGATTCTTCAGGTCTTTTAGGAATCTGGGAATCTCTTGTACATCCTCTACCGGTGCTACCCATTGTTCCCTTAGTATATCCAGCACCCCGCGTGGAGTTCTCCCATACATAAGTTCGTATGGTGATGTGCCTGTAGAGGTTTGTCTCCTCTCTCTGCATGCATAAAGCACAAAAGGCAACATTGTATCCCACTCACTCAACCTTCCTTCCAAACTCCTTTTTAACAGGTTCTTTAAGGTTTGATTGAACCTTTCCACTAACCCGTTGGTTTGGGGATGATAAGCTGCTGTGCGGATATGTCTGATCCCAGATGCGTCCCATACCTGAGCTAGGTGACGGGACATGAAATTTGTTCCCCTGTCTGTTAAGACCTCACGAGGGAACCCTATTTCGCAAAATAATCGTATTAGTTCCATAGCTATCAAAAGGGCAGACGTGTTTCTTAACAGGATAGCCCACGGAAAACGAGTGGCATGGTCCATTATGACCAAAATGTATTGGTGACCCCGTGGTGTTTTTAGCAAAGGCCCCACTATATCCACCCCCAACCTATGTACCGGTTTATTCATGACAGGGAGAGGAATCAAAGGTACCTCCGGTGGATGGTTACTTGAGACCCTTTGGCAAGCCGGGCACGAGGCGCAGAACCTCGCTGTCTCTGTATATACGCCTGGCCAATAAAACCTAGCAAGGACCTGATCCAGGGTGCTCTGTACACCCTTGTGTCCCCCTACTGGGTGATCGTGGGCCAATCTTAAAATGATATTCTTAAAAGAAGAAGGTATCACCAGTTGCCTTCTTAGATCTTCTGTCCGTGGATCTATATTCTCCCTATATAGTAGGTTGCTATCCCATAAAAATCTAGGTAAAGCCTCCGATCCTTTCCGGGCGAACTCACACGCTCGCACCAAAGCGGGATCTGCTTTTTGCTCATCAGGAAATGAGGGAAACTTCGCTATTAACTCCTCAGGAACCCAGGGCAGCTCCTGACCCGACATTAACTGACCCCTATTCTTGGCCCTGATGCACCTCTCCCGCCGCTTCTCGGCCTTTCCTTTCCTGGGGGCATCCTTGGCCGGGGTTATTAAGTCCTCATGAAAGGAGGTCCCTGGTATCGGCTCCTCCTGGGAATCTACCTCTTCCTCTGAAGGTTTTGAGCCTGCGCGTGTGGTTACCAGGCCTGTTTCCTCCTGCAGCTGTTTCTCTACCCCCTTCCTGAACTGGGACCAGTCACGGCCCAATATCATATCGTGTGGGAGTCTAGGTATCACTGCCACTGCTACCTCCCTTCCACTACCTAACCCCTTTATCCTAACACTCTGGAGAGGATAGGTGGAGGCAGCCCCATGGACACATTTGATTTTAACCTGCCCCCTTGAGGACTCTTGTAAGTACTGCCTCTGGGCCTCTATCCTTTTCCACAGCCTGCTGGAAATCATGGACTGGCTGGCCCCTGAGTCTAGTAGAGCTTCTGTGGGTATCCCTTCCACCTCTACGGATAGGAGGAATGCCTCACCTATCTCCTTGGGACGTGTGATTACAAAAGCTTTCCTTACTTGACAGTTTCTCTTAAGGTCACCTGGCTCACCACAGGAGAAACATTTTCTCTGCAGGTTATATCTGCCTTCCATGTGTTTATTCCTTTCTAGCTTATGGCTAGTAAAGATGGCATTCCTTTCCTGCATTTCTGTACCTGCCCTCTGAAAAACACCCTCTTTCTTGAGGCTTAATTTCTTGGCCTCCAGAAAGCACTCAGCCAACGAAATGGCTTCCTAGGTGTTTTTACAGTTCTGCATTACCAGAAAACTTTGCAACTCTTTAGGTACAGCTTCTGTAAATTGTTCCAGTATCAGAGTATCAATAACAGAGTCTATGCTGCCATTCTCAGGTACAAGCCATTTACAAACTAAGCTTTTTATTCTATGGTATAAAGCTTGGGGTGTTTCACCCTCCTTCAGTACACATGCTCTCAGAAGCCTCCGATAGACCGAGGGACTTAACCCCATCAGATCTCTTATGGCCTTCTTTACATGCTCATACTCAGCTACCAACGCAACCGGCATTTCCCTGTAGGCTGCTAAAGCCTCCCCACTAAGGGTAATAGCAAACCTCATGGCCCATTGCTCCTTCGGCCAGTGAGCCAAAACAGCTATTCTTTCAAAGGCCTCAATGAAATCATCAATATTGTCCTCTTTAGTAAGGCGGCCACATGAGAAAGTTCCAGTACCAGGGCCTTCCCCTCCTGGAAAAACAACCTGTGCACCTGGTACGGCCTGTGCCTTTTGTACAGTCTGTGCCACCTTGGTCGCTTCTTCCTGGGTCCGGATCCACCTCGCCATCACCTCCAGTAGGGGTTGCTGTTGAGCGCAAAGCATGGACGCCGCTTGCTCCTGGCTCACTGCCGCCATCTCCCTCTGTTTGGTGAACTGGTCTGCCACCCAGGCCAATATGTCCGCTGTCTCCATCCTGGACTGCAGTTTCTGGGAACACAAACACAGAGAAACCACACAAAGTGCAGCACTTTTTTTTTTCTCCCACTTTCTCCTAGTGAGTACCTGGTGGCCCCTTACATCAGAATCCTAGGCTTATCCCCCTCTAGCCTACGGGTTACCTGATTCTGATGCAGGTCTTCGCTTTACCACCAGACAACAGCGCTCCGGATCCGACTCCACTCCGGATTTTCCCTCCACGTTTTCTCTCGGTCCGGTCACTCCGTCCTTCCTGTATCTTCCTCGTCCCGAGGTACAAGCTTGGAGACGCACCACTTGACCGCTGGAATGCTGAATCCGAAAAACGACGCCACCTGTGGCGGTCACGCCCCTACCAGGCGGTCGCCTAGTAGGGACGGGAAGCCATCTTGAATTCCTCTTTACCAAGGATTGTAGTTGTGTATAAAGATAAATGAACCAAGTGGTTGTTTCAAAGCACACAGGAATTTTATTAGCTTCCGTGGCAAGTGGATAACAAATCTTTCAAGCAGTTGTACACTCAAGTCAAAGAAAATAAAGGATAATCTTCTCCTATTAAAGCAAAGCTTACAACCAGTGTTGTAGTAGAATTATTTACACAGGCTTTCTTTTTCTTTTCCCTTTATGATGCTTCTCAATTCCATAATCATAAAGCACATATATTTACAATTCCTAACTTCTCACTGCTCTCAGGCTTTCATTACTTAGCCACAATGCACATATCACAGTCCATCTCAGAACAAGCTGAAGTCAGGTCACTTTCTTTACCTTCTACCTCCATGCTTTCTGCTGAGCTGTATCTTGGCAAAGTTTGAAAATGCTCAGGCACTTTATGCTTAATGTTCTTTAACAGGTTAAACAGCCTATTCCACTGAATGGCCCCTTCTCCTCTAGGTAGGTCTTCAATGGGCTTCTCCTGTTCAGTTTCTCCTGAAAACCCCTTCTTCCTAATCTGGGTTTTCCTAGGCCTAAACCTCTCTTCAGAGTCAGAGCAAGAAACACAGGGTTTTGGCTTTACTGCTTTCTTTCTCCTACCTTGGAGTCTTGTTGCAGCACCTTCCTGGCTGAGGCTTCTGTGGCTTGTGACTCTCTCTGCCTCTGAGCTAGACAGGGAATTCAGGGTAAGACCTCCACTTCCCTTCCTGGGGCTTCTGCTGCCTGCAGACAGACCCTTCATCAGAGGAGTCTAAGCACTCTTGCCTTAGCCTTCTCAAAGCCAACCTTTTCTCTCTCTCCCTCTTGCCAGTCTGTTTGGTCCTCTGCCTGGAACCTTCTCTGTAGCTTCCTTGGCTGCAGTGCTGGCTACTCTTGTCTCTGCTGCTGCTCTCTTTGTGGCTGCTTCTCTCTTGGCTGCTTCTCCCTTGACTGCTTCTCTCAACTTTGTTTGTTTTCTCAAACTTAAACGTTGAGCAGGGCACCTCCCTCTCTGACTCCACCCACTTGTACCTCCTACTCTTACCTGAGGTTGTCATGGAGTCTGGGAGTGGCTTAAACCTAGCTCTACCCTCTTGGTTTCTCTCAGGGATTTTGCTGTGGTGTATGTGTTCTAGTGCACCCATCCCCCGAAAAGAAGAAAAAGGTCTTCTTTCTCTTTTATTTCCATGCTGAGCTGTATTCTCCTTACCACAATACGCAGGGGTTTTCCTTGCAGCTTGATGTCAGCCCGATCTGTGTGCTGCTAATTTGTGGTGAGTCTGGTAAGTTTAAAGTCATAGTGCCACGGTGATTTCTGATCTGCAGTTCTCCCGCCGCTGCGCTGATGTGTTCTTTGTCTTCCCTGATGCCTCACTGGACAGAGTGGATCCCCTGAAAGTGTGTGATTGCTGACTCCGTTAACCATATGACCATGAAATGCATGTGACCTGCATAGTGACACACATTGTGGAATGCAGGAGTGACCATGTGAGGGCAGGAAACTATCTTCTTCCCGAACCCAGATTGATCTGCCTGAAGAGTAAGCCTATAGCACTGGCCACTAGATCCGTTGTCTACCAGTAGATTTGTGCGTGATCAGACTGCCTACAACTTTTGTAACCTGCCCAGCTACCACGGTGATGGCTCACTAATACTCTGATAGCCTCTTACTTGAGGTGGGTTCATTGGGAACTAAGTAGCCCATTTGATTCAACTTTTCCCTGGGAAATTGGCATCAGCTTCAGTAGTGGGGTAGAAGCGTATCTTCTTTCTCTCTCCTCCTCTTGTTGGATTTTGTATATTAAGTGACAGTTACCAAACACCAGAGCTCCATCTTCTTTGGAATTGCATCTAGTTATTTTTCAACTGAGTATTTGTAATCTTATACATTTCCAGTGCTGTCCTTCAGAAGCTGGGGAGTTTTTTGCACTGTTCATGTCCTCCAAAGGTACCTATGCCACTGCTCTCTCTAAGTTTTCAAGAAAGACAGACCTCTCTGAGGCCAAACGTCTACCTAGAGATAAAACATTTTCTCCTGCTCAGACCTCGAGTTCTGACAGTTCGACATCCTTGCCAGCTTCAAAAGCTGATCTCCTGGAAATTCTTACAGAGTTGCACTCATTCCATATAGATTTCTCCACAGCAATTTCAGATCTTCGCTCTGACATGAAAGCTCTGGATGACCGTATCACACAGGATGAAATAAACATCAGAGAGCAAAGAGATACTACAGCTTTATTCCAATCAAAAATTCAAAAGCTTGACCACCTAGCATTTTCTTAAGGATCATCATGATGAGTTAAAAAATAGGCAACAAAGAAATAACATTCTCATTATTAGCTTTCCAGAACAAGCCGAGGGGCGTGAGAACACCATGCAACTAGTACAAGATCTCTTCTCTTTCTATGTCCCAGGGCACCCGGATCAAGTAAAGTTGGAGCGAGCACACCGGGGTGGTGGTATCCACTGAGGAAAGGATGCTAAACCCTGTCCTATGGTGGCATGTTTTTGTTTTTTTGAGGATAAAGCAACTCTTCTTCGTAGTTTGCAAGGCAAAAAGGTGATCACATTTCATGATCGTGAGATTCAAATATATCAGGATCTTTCTCAATATACCCTGGAGAGAAGACTCAGCTTCAGACCCCTTAACGCAGTTTCTGCAGAAAAAAGCTGTCAATTATCGGTGGGGGTTCCTTTTGCCCTGCTCTTAGAGTGGAACACAACACAGTGAATATCTCATCTCTCAGCTTATATGGATTTTTTGGAGTATTTTCAAACTGAGGATACTCGAACACCACATCCAAGAAACATGAAACCAGAGTGGGCAGTCTCCACCCCTAAGAGACGAAAGGTGCTTAGATCGTGCTGGCAATCTGAAGTGGACATGGATGAGACACTTAATAAAGCAATGGACACTACAGCTCCTGTTTGACTAACTTGCTCATTGTCTTTGAGCATATTATGTTTTCTCCTCTTTATGTACTTACATAACTTTTGGGAATCTGCATGTATGAGGAGGTTGGAGGATGGATGTATATAAGAGGGTCTTATTATCCACTCGAGGGAGGGGGGCTAAGGGGTCCGCAAATTCTATGATTCCTGCTGATTCATGGGAGTGTTGGTTCCGGGGGGGGAGGTAGAAGACATAGGGGATGCTTGTTATGGTGGGGGAGAGTTATGTCAACAGATCTCTTTATGGATACATGGATGAAATCTAGCTCTCTAGGATCTTGGGGTAGGGGGCTGTAGAGCTTCCTTTCCATCCCTAACTTTTCAGGGCACTACCATGCCTTTTTTTTTCTTTTAACTTATTCATAGATGTATCCGTCCTTCATATATAGGACTTTGGAGGGTTGTGGGAGGGAAAAGGAGGTGGGAGGGTGGGGTGTGAGGGACTAGAGGTTTAAGAGGTAGATGTAACTGGTGGGTTATTTTTTTACAGTTGGCAAGTGACCGTTGGATAGGGTTGAAGACACCAATTTGGGTTTTTCCTTTTCTTGCTGGAGTTGGAGCTGTGTCCAGTGCTTCGGAGAAGCTTAAGGTATGCTATATTCTCTTGGGAAGATGATTAAATTACTGTCCCAGAATGTACGAGGTCTTCATAATCCGGTTAAGCGGATACGAGTACTAGACCACATACATCGAACTCATGCTGAGGTGATATTATTACAGGAGACACACCTATCGGCACAAGACCATCAAAGGTTCATCTCCATGAGGTTTCATCACGTTGATGCTTCCAATTTCTCCTCACATAAATGAGGGGTGCTCATTTTGTGGTGCTCATTTTGTTCTCCTCGGATTGCTCTTTCCAGATGACTAATCAATATAGTGATCCCTTTGGCCATTTTTTGATTTTAACAGGTTCCTGGCAAGAGTCTGTTCTTAACGTTGGTTAATTTCTATGAACCCCCCTTTAGAGATTGCGTTATTGGGGGCGATTCAGGCTCATTCACAGGGGGAGACTTTAATTGTGTGTTTTCCGATATTGATCAGACTGGCAAAGACATCACCCAAAAAAGGTGCCCTTCCCAATTAACTGCATTGAGGGATGACTTGGATTTGTGCAATGCATGGCAGGTACTACATGACTACACCTTCTTTTCCTCGGTTCATCATTCACACTCCCATCTCGACATGTGGCTAGTCTCGAGATAGTTTCTTCCGTTGGTATCACAGGTGTGCATTGGCACCATGGGACTGTCGGATCATGCTTTCTTGTCCCTCGAATGGAGTGTGAATGAGGGAAAACACTCCACGTTCATGGGCATTTCCTAGACACTTGCTCAAAAATCATATCTTCTTAGACTCTATCAAACATGGCTGAAAGGAATCTCTCACCTTTAATGACATTGCGGGAGCTCCTATCTTTATGCTTTGGGAGGTGAGGAAGGCAGTATTGTGAGAACAAATGATATCTCTCGCAGCAGCATTTAAGAAGCCAAGATTGACTAAACAACAGGATCTACATGAAGAAATAAAGTGCATGGAACTCCAGCATAGAAAGGGGGGAGGACTGAAAGTATGACGTAGACTTGTCCTACTTAAAGGAGAGCTTGCAGCTCTGAAGACTGAAACTATTGCTTCTCAATTATTATGCACTCTCCAGACATATTTTGAACATGGCAATAAGGCCAATCGACTGCCTTTATGGCAACTGAAGCGCCGGCAGCAAAGGCACAGGATTTCTGCGTTGTCATCATCAGCGTCCTCTGTAATGGCGGAGGTCTATGGCTATGGCGCAGTTGTTTGCACAGTTTTACAAAGTTCTTTATTCCTTTCAGTTGTCCACGGTAACTTCCTTCTCCTCAGAGTAAGTTCTATTTACCTGTATCCTTTGTCGCCTCCCATTCAACCAATTTCTAACCCAGTCATTCACTTTAGAGTTCATTTCTAAAGTGCTCAGTTTATTAATAAGTCGCCTGTGCAGGAGAGCGTCAAAGGCTTTACTGAAATCTAAGTACACCACATTTAGGGCTCTCCCTCTGTCTGACTCCCTCATCACCCAGTCGAAGAAATCAAACAGATTTGTCTGACAAGACCTGCCTCTGGTAAACCCATGCTGCCTCGGATCCTGCAATCCATTGGACTCCAGAAACCTCATTATTCTCTCTTTTAGTAGCATTTCCAATAGTTTACTCATTACAGGATTTAGACTGACTTGCCTTTAGTTTTCAACCTCATCCTTTCTTCCGCTTTTGTGCAAAGGGACCACATTTGCCTTTCTACAGTCATCTCTGACCACTCCCAACTCCAAAGTAGCATTGAAAAGGTCAGTCATTGGAGTTGCTAGAATGTCCCCAAATTCCTTCAATATTCTTTGATGAATCCCATCTGGTCCCATTGTTTTGCCTATTTTTAGTTTAGTTAGTTCCTCATGAGCACAGTCTTGTAAAAATCGTTCAAGATCCCTGTCATTTCTGTTCCTTTTTATGGGTATTTTCTGAGATCCTGCTTCTGGCCCTTCATCTGTGAACACAGAACAGAAATATTTGTTAAACAATTCTGCTTTATCCTCCTCGGCTTCTACCTATTCCTCCCCTTCACTCTTGTGTCTGACAATACCACTTTTGTCCTTTCTCCTCTCACTAACATATCTGAAAAATATCTTATCCCCACATTTTATTGCATTGGCTATTTCTTCTTCTTTTTGTATCTGTGCTTTCCTGACTACCTTGCCTAGCGTCTCTACGTTTTTCCAAATATAGATGCCTGTCTTCCTCTCTCTGTGATCTCTTTTTCTTCACCTTTTAGCTACTTCTTTTGAGAACCATAGTTGCCTCCTTTTCCTTTGTTTACCTTTCTAACAAAAAGATTTTTTACCCTTAAAATATCCCCTTTCAATTTTGTCTATTGCATTTCTTCATCCCCCAACTGTTCCCATCCTGCTAATGACTCCTTGAGGTACTGTCCCATCTCAGCAAAGTTAGTTTTCCTAAAGTCTAAGACCCTCGCTTTTGAATGGTCCTAATACTGAACCACTCCATCTGGTGATCACTGGATGAGATATGATCTGCCACTGTAACATTGGAAACACATTCCCCATTGGTAAGCACCAAATCCGGTATGTTTGTTTATGCAATTTCTTGATCTACCGCCCAGGCTGAAGGGCATCAGAGCAGTTTACAATCACTACTAGCAAGTACTGGATACAACCCTTTGTCCCCAAAGGGCTCGCAATCTATGTGTACCTGATACAACGGAGGGTTAAGTGACTTGCCCAAGGCCACAAGGAGTGCCTATAGGATTAGAAACCCCAATCCCTCCGGCCTGAGGCACCTTGTCCTAACCACTAGGCCACTCCTCCCTCTTGGCCCCTTCAATTGTGGATTCTATTACCAGCTGCCGGAATAGCTCTCCCTGTAGAGAATCCAGGATCTCCTTACTTCTAGATGACACCGCAGCAGGGATGTGCGAATCAACAACCGGCATATTGAAGTCACCTATCAGTAGCACTTCTCCTTTCATGGCAATACTGCATATGGCTTCTATTAAATATCCATCCATGACTTCTGGTAGCATGGTGGACTAGGGAGGATGCATCTTTCCTGGCTCCAGAGCTCTCTCCCTCCTCTGACAATTAGCGCAAAGTTTGCTTATTGAAATAGCCGCCAAAGGGGAACTAGAGTGAAGAGAATACACAGACAGTTGCAGCCCATAAAATACCAGCTTGGTGCTTGCTTATGGTAACAAAGCCCTTCTGGAGAGAAAAAAAGATGAGCGACAGATTCTAAAATGGTGGAAGGCCAGTCGAATTACTGGAAGATCGATACCTCTGGGGCAATGATCAAGGAAGTCTCCAGGGCTGTAGTGCAAGCACTGGAAGGGAACGTTTTAATGGCCTGGCGGCGCAGATGGACAATGTGAGGCAGGCAGTGGCAGATTTTAAGGGCCAATTTGAGCATGTAGAACAAAGAATTGGGTCCCTAGAAGACAAGCGTACCCAGGTACAGGCCAAACTGAAAGTCCTAGTACAACAACATGCAGACAAACTTGAGAACGTAAAAACCATGGGAGAAGGAAAAACCTCTGATTGATCAGAATTGATGAGAAGGTCTCAGACAGGGAACTGAAAGGATTTTTGGAAGCCTGGATCCCTCTAAACTTACCACTTGAGGAGGGGGCTGGATCCATAATAATAGAATGGGCGCACAGGCTGGGGCAGAGGCGCTCCTCAGATAATAGTCCACGTGCTGTAATTGCCCGATTCCAGAAGGAGTGTGTACTAAGAGCTTCTCACATGCAACACCGGAAGAATGGTAGCACCCGAAGCCTGCTCATTTTTCAAGACTCCTCAGCGGGGATATTGGCGAAGCAGCGAGAGTTCAGGGAGATCTGCAGCATTTTGGTGCAACACAGCGTCAAATTTGTGTTGGCATATCCAGCTCAGCTGAGGCTAGAATATGGGGGCCAGCAGTACAATTTTTCGACCCTGACAGAAGCCATGGCTTTCTGTGGTAGGCACTGGCCGGCACAGGGCCCTCCGAATAGATAACATCCATTTGACTAAACCGCCAGATTGAATATTTTATTTATTTATTTATTTATTTGGTTACATTTTTATACCGCTACTTCCAGTGATCAGAAGCGGTTTTATCATTATAACAGTAAACTCAACCAGAACAGTTACATATAACAGGTTTTTAACTATGTACGTAAAAAGGTTGGAATATAACTTGGAATTGTGTAACCTCTTTCTGCGAGAGTGGACCCATATGCGCAGGTGATGATAAAACAGGGACCTCAGGATATGCATGGTACTCCACATAAGCTGGACTGCTGGATTTAATGCCATGGACATACCAGTACAAGACCCACAGAGAAGATCCTGGGCGACCAGTTTGGGGCCAGCAGAGCGGCCTCAATGGCGCACCATTGTTTTTTGCGACACCATCAGAAGGACCTTGGATTAAAATAAGGCGGTATCTCATTTACAATGGTTTATACTATTATGTTTAATCAGGCTACCATCCTTTTGTGGGGGATGCTACGGATGAGGAGTTCTACTTCCGGTTAAGAATAGCTACAAGAACTGAGAGGGGACTTGTCTTGGTACTGAGGCATGCTACCTTGAGAACATTGGATGTGGATCTTGTTTCTTCTCGCCTGGGCCATGCCTATTTCAATTGTTGTTTAGTGAGCAGACAGTTAACAATGGAACAAGTTGGGATATCTAAGGAACACAGGGAGGAGGTAAACCCATAGGAGGAGGGACACTAGGGGGGAGGAGTTCCAAGGATTTCTAGGATAGGAAAGGTTAACGGAAAAAGCACAGCAGCAGAATGTATGCTGGCTATGCAAAAGGAATGGGATATTAGGCGAGCCGAGCAACCAGGGGAGGGGTGGGGCTCTATAAACATCGGGACAATAAAGCGAGTCCCATAAGGAGCAGTGATAGCAGGAAGGGATACTAGGATTAGATTGGGAGGGGAGGATTCTGGGGAGGGAGGGGAGAGGTTAGGGAAGAAGGAGAAGAATGGGGAGGGCAGGGAGGAAGTGCCCGGGGGAGGGGGTTGGGAAGAGGAATCCTAAGAGGAATCAGAGGGGTACATGTAGAAGACATGATGATGGGAGCTAGGCATAAAATAATCATGAGAAGAATGGGAGAGATGGGACTGGACTTGGAGGTGCGGGCCCTAGGCTGGGGGACCCGCACCGGAGATGCTTTACAACTGATTTCCACAGGATTGGTGATTGGAGAAAGGAATATTGGTAAAGGCATTAAATTAGTATTTTGGAATGTCTGCGGGCTCAGGTCCCCGATCAAGCGATAGAAGGTGTTGCAGCAGTTAGGAGCAGGGCGGGTTGAGGTTGCGCTGCTACAAGAAACACATTTGACACCACAGGAGCAAGCTACACTGCGCAGGCACTGGGTGAATAAAGTATATGGTGCACCAGCAGTGGGGAAAAAGAGGGGGTGGCCATACTGATTGCCAAGAATTCCGCCTGGTCGGAACAAACAGTGGAGGCTGATCCAAAGGGGAGGTATGTGTTTGTTCGTGGGCTATTGCATGGTAAGCCGGTGGTCCTGGGTTCCATATATGCCCCTAATGTATATGAGGCGTGATTTTATCAGTGCCTCACCCG
This sequence comes from Ichthyophis bannanicus, assembly GCA_033557465.1. NCBI lineage: Eukaryota > Metazoa > Chordata > Amphibia > Gymnophiona > Ichthyophiidae > Ichthyophis > Ichthyophis bannanicus. Next base: position 200,257,633 of record CM066037.1, read on the forward strand.
ATGTATCGCACAATTTGTGAATAGCTAGCTCATAATAGGAGGTGACTTCATCTGTGCTCTAGATAGTGATGTGGATAGGTCTCGAGGGGTGAGGCCCCAAGATCAACAAAGTGGTTGGGGCAAGGTACCACAGGCCAGAAGGCCGGTGGTTCAAATCCCACTAGAGGACAGCAACCTTGGGCCGGAAGGACTGGGGTTTCTAGTCCCACAGGTGCTCCTTGTGGTCTTGGGCAAGCCACCTAACCCTCCATTGCCCATGTTCCCTGTAAGTATTAGTGTATGTGTCTCATATCCCCTCGTGTTAAATGTATCCCCCAATTGTGTTGTGACCACTTTGATTGAAGGATAAGGTGGTATACAAAACTGTCAAAATAAATAAATAAAATAAATAAAGTGCACGCCGGCTAATGAGCCTATGTGAAGGTTATGTTTTTCTGGATATTTGGAGGGTTCTGCTTCCAGGGACTAGAGAGTACACACACTTATTGAGGGCACACTGTCTGTCACAGTCGGCTGTTTTAAAAATCAGAGCTAGTGTGCTATCGCGGCAAAAAATCTCAAACTTTGGTTTAAAAACCTTGAAGACTTGTGGGTTGAGATCCTTTATGTCATAGGTTTGTGTTAGTTCCCAAACTATACGTCCATGACAGTAGGTTGTGCTACATTGCACAGTGGTATAGATCGATCAGGACATAAAATAATACATACAGCCATTTTAGCTCCTGAGGAAGGCTCAACGAAACATGGCCTGTGTCGGGCCAATGGCTGGAATCAATCAATAAAATAAATTCTTCCTTTGCAATCCACGGTTTGTACTGGGTTAGTTTATTGCACGTGGATCCGTGCTCTTTTGTTGGACACAAGATCCTGGCCTCCATGTGTGCAAGCCTCGCGAAAGAGCGATCTTCTATGCTTATCAGGTTTGATGCTGAAAAAGCATTCGATCATGTGAATTGGCAATTCATCTTTCGAGCCCTTGACGAAATAGGGTTACATGGTCCCTTTGTGGATTCCATACGCTTATTGTACTCAGACCCAAGAGCAGTGATCCTGATCAATGGAAACCTGTCACCTGAGTTTTTAATTTGTCGAGACACAAGACAGGGCTGTCCCCTCTCGCCAATATTGTTTATACTAACTCTGGAACCCCTGTTGAATTGGATTAGAGCTGCAGATGACTTGCAAGGCATAAAGGGGGGCACAGAGGCGCTCCGGGTGGCCGTTTTTGCAGATGACCTCCTAGTTCATTTGGACAATCCGATACAGGGCTTGCCCTCACAGTTGCGAGAGTTTGCTGAATACGGAGCTTTATCGGGCTTAAAATTAAATCTTGATAAATCTGTGGCCCTTCCCTTGGTTCCTCTTCTACCAACTAAGTGGCCGGGAGCTTTTCCATTAAAATGGGCTGCAGGATGCTTCAAATATTTAGGAATACATATTCCCGCACGTCTGTCTGACTTATATAAGGTCAATATATCTGGCTTCTAAAAGGACTTGGAGGCAAGGATGTAGCGATGGTGGGACCTTCCTTTGACGTTAGGTGGTAGGATAGCTTTATTTAAGATGAGCCTATTCCCGAAGTGGTTATATGCACTACAAACATTACCGTTGATGATAAAAAAGCGAGACATTTGATTATTTGAAAAGCATACTAATGTGTTGCTGTGGGGGGCAGGCGCCCACATGTCCGCTTAGCAGTTCTGACACACACATGGGGACAAGGAGGGATGGGCTTCCCCAACCTTAAAAGAAAGGTCTCAGAAGAAAGAATTCTTACAGTTTTTGGAATGTCTGCGGGCTCAGGTCCCCGATCAAGCGATAGTGTCTATGTTTCTATGTGTTGCTGTGGGGGGCAGGCGCCCACCTGTCCGCTTAGCAGTTATGACACACACATGGGGACAGGGAGGGATGGGCTCCCCCAACCTTAAAAGAAAGGTCTCAGAAGAAAGAATTCTTACAGTTTTTCCAAGTCTATGTGCACAGTTCTCTATAGCACAGAATGAGTATCACCCCTACCTTCAGGTTAGGAGTTACGTCCGGGGCTTCCAGTGGAATGTCTGCAAGGGCAGGTGAGCTCTCACATAGAGGGAAATCCTCATAGGGGGAGACGGGCAGGCATGGGTATCCCAACTACAAAAAGAATTGGTGGAGCTTGAGTCCCCACCAACAGAAAACAAGTTGGTGCGGGCTTGGGCACAAGACCTGGAAACACTGATAGAGGAAGAGATGGTAATGAAAGTTTTTGCAGGGATCCCATCCTTGAGTGTGTTGATACAATATCGAGATTTGCAATATAAACTTCTGCAACGTATGTTTTTCTCCCCACGAAGGGCATGGCAAGCTAGGATAGTGGAAATGGATGGATGGGTGCCTGTGGTGTGGGGAGAGTGCCGCAACATTAGGGCACATGTTTTGGAAGTGTCATGTAGTGGCGGCATAGTGGACTAGAATATGAGAATATTTAGGGAAATGCTTAGGAAGAACGTTGACTCTATTTCCTGCTACCCTGGTGTTGGATATTTGGGTGCCCGAGCTCGTTGCAGATCTGATGCAGGCCACATTCGGGTGGCTACGATTAGCCTCTGTTGTGGCTCGGCAGGTTATACTAAACAATTGGCTATCCCCGAGAGGACCAACTTATGGGCAGTGGTGAATCCTCTTATACACAGTGATGTTATCAGAAAGGTTGATGGCCTGGAGACATGGCCTATGCTGAAAGGTTTTTCGTGATGGGTGGGGCCCGCACCTCCAGCTCTTAACACACCGAGAAAGAAGCATGGTACTCATTACACTGTGCATGATTATTAAGGTTTGTGGGGTTCCTTAGGGAGGGAGAGTGGTGTTGGGGGTAAATGGAGATAAGGTGAGAGGGAGGAAGGGGAGTGAGGGAGCTCAGGAGGGAACAGCAACCTCCATGGGCTACCGTTTAACAGAGAGTGAAGAGATAGATACATACACAACATAGGGGCAACTTGAATTGGGTAGAATCACAGGAGGAAGAGGAACCGAAAGGATGGGTGCGGAGGCTAGGCAAGGAAGCCCCTCTCACTCACTTCTAGAACTGGATCGCATAGTGGGTAGGATTGGGACCGTAGACCCCACGGAGGAGGAAGGGGCAAGGGGTTTTGGGAACGGGAGAGGGGGTGGAAAGGTGGATGGGAGGGGAATAAAGTTAAAAATGTCATTATACTATGTTGCTACTTTGAAACACACTGTATGATAGTTACTTGTAATTCAGGTAAAGATTGATGTTCCATAGATGCTGCTGACTCAATAAACAGTTTTAACACAAATCTCTGTCCACTTCTCCCTGTGAGGGGATCTGTATATCACTCTAGTGCAAATGGATTTCCCTTTCCGTCTTTCTAGTTTAACCCACAGTGCCTTCTTTCTCCCTTTTAAGCCCTGTAATTCTATAGCTTTAATGTTATTTTTTATATATAGTGCCACTCCTCCTCCCCTTCTTCCCACCTTGTCCTTCCTGTATAAAATATAGCCCAGTATAATTCCATCACAGTCTTGGTTGTCCCTGAACTATATCTCTGTAACTGCCACTAAATCCAAGTCGGCCTCTTCCATTAAAGCCTCAACATCTGGGATCTTATTTCCCATGCTACCAGCATTTATACACATTGCTGTCCAGATGTTGCCCCTTTTACCTATTTCTGCAGAGGTATTTAATGGTAAATGTCTGTTAGTATGATAGTAACTGGGAATTTCATACAAGGATTCAGGATGTAAGAATTCAACAAGATCTGTCAGGTAGGTGCAATGTCTTGCGAAAGTATTCATCCCCTAGGTTTTTGTCCTGTTTTGTCACATTATGTACAACCTGGAATGAAAATGGAGGTTCATTTGGATGTTAGGTAATGGACCTAACAAAATAGTCCAAATTGATGAAGTAAAATGACAATAAAATACCTTGTATATATAAAAAAACAAGTAAAAACTGAAAAGTTGTGAGTGCATATGTATTCATCCTTTTTTCTATGAAAATCCCAAATAAGATCTGGTCCAACCAGTTAGCCTCAGAAGTCACAGAATTAGTTGATTGGGGTCCACATGATCTGTCACATGATGCCTGTATAAATATACCTGTTCTGAAAGGCCCCTGACTCTGCAACACCACTAAGCAAACAACATGAAGACCAAGGAGCACTCCAAACAGGTCAGAGACAAAGTTGTGGAGAAGTATAGATCAGGGTTGGGTTAGGAAAAAAAATCCCAAATTCTGAATATCCTGCGGAGTTCCATTAAATCCATTATAACAAAATAGAAAGAATATGCCATCACTACAAACCTGACAAGAGAAGGCTGCCCACCAAAACTCACAGATTGGGCAAGGATGGCATTAATCAGAGATGCTACAAAGACACTAAGGATAACACTGAAGGAGCTGTAAAGATCCACAGCAGGGATGGGAGTATCTGTCCATAGGACCACTTTAAGCCATACACTCCACAGAGTGAGGCTTTATGGAAGAGTGGCCAGAAAAAAGCCATTGCTTAAAGAAAGAAATAAGAAAACACGTTTGGAGTTTGCACAGCAGCTTGTGGCGGACCCCCGAAACACATGGAATAAGGTTCTCTGGTAAGATGAGACGAAAATTGAACTTTTTGTCCATCATGGGAAATGCCATTTGTGGGGCAAACCCAACAGTTCCCATCACCCCGAGAACACTATTCCCACAGTGAAGGACTACAAAAGGGGACTGCTACTTCTGGAGAGAGATCTGCAAGTGTAAATATTTACTTCTGGGACTTTTTCTAAATCTTGGGGAAAAAATAATTCTTTAGATTAAAGCTGATTAATCTGTGAACCCAGTGTAATTGTTAAATCAATCAGGGACTAGTAGCAGCAAGAGTTTGCAGTTTAAATTTAAAACACAGCAGAGAGCTGTCTGGTTAAATTTAGAACCCAAGACTCCCTCTATCAAAGCAAAGGCTTTGGAACTCCCCTTGGAGATAGGTCACAGATTACCTTAGAAGCACAGGACAGGGTACTGTGTAGTAGCCAGCTTTTAATAAGTCTTCTTTCCCTCCCTCCCTCCCTCCCTGACACCCACACACCCCTGGAATAATCGTAGCTCTATAGGTGCTTAAACCTCTTAAAGGAAAGGGGGTGCCATATTCACTCTCAGGTGCAGCTGTTTATTCTCATCAGCATACATTAAGGACCTGAGATTAATTAAACTTCAGGTGAACAAAGTACCTTAAACGTATTAGGTATCATTTTATTAGTATAAGTATCCATAGCAACCTTTAGTAAGTAAAGAACTTAACTACCTAAACACAACCTTAAAGCAAAGATGCAGACAGCAGTCCAGCAGCAAGATGAGGGCTTTCCAGTCTTTTGCACTGAGTGTCACATGTATGATTTTCTCCCAGTTGGTGAGAGGTCTTACGTGTGCACAAGGTGCAAGGAGCTCGGAGCTCTTTGCTCTCAGGGAACGAGTCCAATCTCTGGAGGCAAGAGTAGCAGGCTTGGAAGACATAAGGAAGACAGAGAGGTACATAGATGAGACCTACAAGTATATAGTCCTGAAGTCCCACCTCCAGTCTGGCAGCATCCCTGTTCCAATGCAGGAGAGAGGTCACGTGACAGGAGAACATCACCCTGGCGTGGCAGGAAGTGATCCTGTAGCTAGGACCTGTCCTCCAGGTGCTGTAAAACCCTCTCGCACCGAGGAAGTTTCTCCAGGGCCATGTGCCCATGAGGGAAGGGTTAGGACAGCCATTATAGTTGGTGATTTGATTATTCGGCATGTAGATAGCTGGGTGGCTGGAGGACATGAGGATCGCCTGGTAACATGCCTGCCTGGTGTGAAGGTAGCGGATCTCATGTGCCACCTAGACAAGGTCTTAGATAGTGCTGGGGAAGAGTCTGCTGTCTTGGTACATGTCCGTAGGAAAATGTGGTAGGGAGGTTCTAGAGGCTAAATTTAGGCTTTTAGATAGGAGGTTGAAATCCAGAACTTCCAGAGTAGCATTTTCTGAAATGCTTCCCATTTCACGCGCAGGAACCAAAAGGCAGGCAGAGCTCCGGAGTCTCAATGCGTGGATGAGACAATGGTGCAAGGATGAGGGTTTTGGATTTGTTAGAAATTGGGGAACATTCTGGGGAAAGGAGGGGCACTTCCGAAGGGGTGGGCTTCACCTTAACCGGGATGGAACCAGGCTGCTGGTATTAACCTATAAAAAGGAGATAGAGCAGCTTTTAAACTAGATAATAGGGGACAGCCGACAGTCGCCCAAGAGCGCATGGTTTGGAACAATGTATCCTTGAAGGATACTACCAAAAAAATGAAGTTAGGGTACATCAGCAGAAAGGTTCCAATAAAGACAAAGGTAGCCCAAATGCCCTTGAGTACAGAGCGGACAGAGCTTAAAGATTCCAAATTGCCCCGCCTACAGATAACCAGATTAATATGAATAAAATACAGTCTCTAAAATGCTTGTATGCAAATGCTAGAACGCTAAAAAAAAATAAGATGGGGGAGTTAGAATATATAGCACTAAATGAGAAGTTAGATATGATTGGTATCTCAGAGACATGGTGGAAGGAGGACAACCAGTGGGACAATGTGATACCTGGGTACAAACTATATCGTAATGATAGAGCTGATAAAATTGGTGGAGGGGTTGCGCTCTATGTCAGAGAGGGCATTGAGTCACAAAGGATTAAAGTTTTGCAGGAAACAAAATTTTCTGTAGAATCTCTATGGATTGAAATTCCATGTAAAAAGGGGAAGGCAATGGCAGTGGGGTTGTACTATCGACCGCCTGGCCAGAATGAACAAATGGATGATGAAATTCTCAAAGAAATCAGGGAAGCTAACAAAAGTTACAGAACAGTAATAATAATGAGTGATTTCAATTACCCCAGTATTGACTGGGTCAGTGTCACGGCAGGACATGCTAGGGAGATAAAGTTTCTAGATGAAATAAATGACTACTTCTTGGAGCAGCTGGTTCATGAACTGACCAGAGGGGAAGCCATTTTGGACTTAGTCCTTAGTGGAACACCAGATCTGGTGCAAGAGATAAGGGTTTTGGGCAATAGTGATCATAGCATGATCGTGTTTGATTTAATTAATGGAGGGGGATGATAAGGAAATCCACAGTACTACCTTTTAACTTTCAAAAGGGAGACTATGACAAAATGAGGAAAAGAGTTAAGAAAAAACTAAAAGGAGCAGTTTCAAAGGTCAAAGACTTACATCAAGCTTGGGTGGTGTTTAAAAATGCTATCTTGGCAGCCTAGACCAGCTGTATTCCATGCTTTAAGAAAAGTGGAAGGAAGTCCAAAAACTGTCAGCATGGTTTAAATGTGAGGTCAGAGAGGCTGTTGCCCAAAAAGCATCTTTCAGGAAATGGAAAAAAGAGCCAAATGACGAAAACTGGAAACAGCACAAGCACTGGCAAGTTAAATGCAAGGCATTGATAAGGCAGACAAAGAGAGAATTTGAGAAGAAACTTGCTGTGGATGCAAAAGTGCGTAATAAAGACTTTTTCAAGTACATTCGTAGCAAAAAACCTGTGAGAGACTCAGTTGGACCATTAGATGATAGAGGGTTAAAAGGGGCAGTAAGAGGGGATAAGGCTGTAGCAGAGAGACTGAATGAATTCTTTGCTTCGGTCTTTACTGAGGAAGATGTAGGGATTTTACCCATGACTGAAGTATTTAAAGGTGATACTGCAGAGAAATTGAAAGATATATCTATACACCAGGAAACTGTATTACAACTATTTGATAAACTGAAGAGTAGCAAATCACCTGGACCGGATGGTATACATCTAGGGGTGTTGAAAGAACTGAAATATGAGATTGCAGACCTGCTATTAGTAATCTGTGAGCTATCATTAAAATCATCTGTAATACCTGAAGATTGGAGGATCGCCAATGTAATGCCAATTTTTAAAAAGGGTTGGGTGATCCGGGAAACTATAGACCGGTGAGCCTGACGTCAGTACCGGGAAAAATCTTAGAAACCATTATAAAGAACAAAATTACTCATCATGAACATAGTCATGGCTTAATGGGAGACAGCCAACATGGCTTTAGACAAGGAAGATCTTGTCTTACTAATCTGTTATGTTTTTTTGAAGGTGTGAATAAACAGGTAGACAAAAGTGAGTCGGTTGATATAGTATATCTGGACTTTCAGAAAGCCTTTGACAAGGTCCCTCATCAGAAACTTTTGGCAAAACTAAAAAGTCATGGGATAGGAGGCAATGTACTATTGTGAATCAGGAACTAGTTAAAAGAAAGCAGAGGGTAGGGCTAAATGGCCAATTTTCCCAATGGAAAAAGGTGAATAGTGGAGTACCCCAGGGATCTGTACTGGATCTGCTGCTTTTATACATATGAATAAATCACCTGCAAAAGGGAATAATGAGTGAGGTTATCAAATTTGCAGATGACACAAAACTATTTAAAGTTGTTAAAACCCAATAGGATTGTGGAAAATTTTAAGAGGATCTTGATAAATTGGAAGACTGGGCATCCAAATGGCAGATGAAATTTAATGTGGACAAGTGCAAAGTTATGCACCTACTGTAGGAAAGAACAACCCAAACTATGGTTACACGATGCAAGGTTCCACATTGGGAATCACTACCCAGCAAAAATATTTAGGCGTCATCGTGGATAACATGTTGAAACCCTCTGCCCAGTGTGCAGCGGCGGCAAGATAGCAAATAAAATGCTAGGTATCATAAGGAAAGGAATGGAAAATAAAACAAAGGATATTATAAAGCCTCTGTATCATTCCATGGTATGACCGCACCTTGAATATTGTGTGCAGTTCTGGTCACCATGTCTTAAAAAGGATATAGTGTTATTAGAAAAGGTTCAGAGAAGAGCCCCCAAAATGGAAGATACTCCTATGAAGAGAGGCTAAGAAAGTTGGGGCTCTTCAACCTGGAAAAGAGACGGCTGAGGGGAGATATGATAGAGGTCTATAAATTAATGAATGGAGTGAAACAGGTAAACATAGATTGATTGTTTACGTCGTCAGAATATAAAAAGACTAGGGGACATGCAATGAAGCTACAGGGTGACCTATTTAAGACTAATAAAAGAAAATATTTTTTCACTCAACGTGTAATGTAATCAAACTCTGGAATTTGTTACCGGAGGATGTAGTAAAAGCTGCTAGTGTAGCTGGGTTTAACAAAGGTTTTGACAAGTTCCTGGAGGAAAAGTCCATAAACCATTATTAAAAGGGACCCAGGATATCACTGCTTGACCCAATACAGGCATTAAGGAACCTGTGTCTTTTGGGGAGACTGCTAGGTACTTATGACCTAGATTGGCCACTGTTGGAAACAGGATACTGGGCTTGATGGACCTTGGTCTGACCCAGTATGGCATATCTTATGTTCTTAAACAGTATCATGCTGTGGGAATGTTTTTCATTGGCAGGGACAGGAAATATGGTCTTAATTGAAGGAACAATGTATGGAACTATACACAAGGTAATTCTTGAGGAGAACTTATTTGTCTGCCAGAGATTCAAGACTGGTTCGGGGATTCACCTTCCAGCAGGAGAATGACCCTAAATATACTGCTAAAGCTTATTTAAAGGGAAACAAATGTCTTTGAATGGCCTAGTCAAAGCCAGATCTCAATCCAATTGAGAATTTGTGGCATTACTTGAAGATTGCTGTACACCAACGCAATCCATCTAACTTGAAGGAGTTGAAGCAGTTTTGCCTTGATGAATGGGTGAAAATCCCAGTGGCTAGATGTGCTAAACTAATAGAGACATACCCCAAGAGACTTGCAGCTGTAATTGCAGCAAAAGGTGGCTCTACAATGTATTGACTTTGGTGGGTGAATACATTTGCACACTACTGCTCAGTTTTTTTTGTCTTAATTCTTGTTTGTGTCACAATAAAGAATATTTTACACCTTCAAAGTCGTAGGCATGTTGTGTACATCACATGCTGCTAACCCCCAAAACTCCATTTTAATTCCAGGTTGTAATGTGACAAAACAGGACAAACACAGGGATGAATACTTTTGCAATGCACTGTACCTGGTCCTCCATCCACACCTTTGCTGCCCACTATTGCCTGGACAGAGACTCCCGTTGGGACGCTGTCTTCGGCCAAGCTGTACTCCAGCTCCTCTTTGGGACTTAATCTTAACTCCTACCCTCCATCCCAGTCTCTTGTCTCACGCGAAATAGGAAATGCCCCATTTAACCTTCTTACACTCAGTGCGCCGGCGGGCTCTACTTTAACAGAGCTGCAGGAAAGAAGGAAAGCACCATTCTTTCTTGTGACTGCAGAAGTGAACCAGGGTGCCAGGCTTTGGGCCTCCCCGACTCCCTCTGAAGCTGGTCAGGCAGGCACGAGGCTCTTCCGGGGGGGGGCGGGGGGGGGAGGGGAGGAGGGGGCTAGGACTGCAAATGGGCTGGGACAGGAAATGGGCTGATGGGAAGGCTAGGACTGGAAATGGGCTGATGGGGGGAGGGAGAACTGTTGGCCCTGGAAGAAAACTGGAGGCTAGACTAGAAATGTGCTGATGGGGGGGAGAGAACTGCTGGCCCTGGAAGAAGACTGGAGGTTAGGACTGCAAATGAGTTGATGTTGGAGAATGGGACTGGAAGGAAGCGGATGCTGGGAGGGGTTGGAACTAGAAAGGAGCTGATATTGGGGGAGGACTAGAAGGGGATGGGGCTGGCAAGAGAAAAAAGAAGTTGGTGGAGTGAGGAATATGGAGATAAAAAGATATTTTGTATGAGAGGGAAGAAAAATCTACGATTGGCTGGATATAGGGAGAGTAAGTGGGGATTGAGGTTGGAGGGATGAAATTTGAGTGGAGGAAAACTGAAGAAATTAAGAAATGGAGGAAAGAGCAAAAAGAGAAAGATCAGTATGTTAGAGCAGACGTAGAGAGAGAATGGAAAAAAAACTAGAAGAGAGAAGAAAGGACAAATGGACAGCAGACAATGGAGAGTTAGCAGAAGACATGAAGAAACCAGAAGAAAGCAACTGGAGCAATTGCAACTGAAAAATAAAATGCCCAAACAACAAAAGGTCAAAAAATACTTTTTCATTTTGAATTTATTAACTGCAATATATCAGCTCTGGGAAATGTGCATCGCTAACATCTTTGCGTTTTGTTTAGTACAAGAGGAAATTAATTTATAGTTTTATTTCTCCAGTGTTGTACATTCCAAGTTTGGCATTTGGGGTTCCCAGTTTAATTATTGTCTTCATATTTCTAAATTGTGATCCCTTATTCTATGTTTGGTGATGGTTTGTGTTTTGCATGTGTAACCGAGCTGCGGTATTCTGTTCATGTAGTTTCTATGTGGCACAGTCTCACTTGTTCTCTTTCCCAGGTAGTTATATTGGTTTAATATTTGCAGTGTTGCCTTTTGATAGGTAGGGTTTGGTGCTTTCTAAGTCCTAGTAGTGCTATTATGATACAGCAGGTTTGATACGGGTTCTAAATAGGCAGGTTTTATAGTACTTCCTAATGTGCCTAGCAGTTGGCACTGGAGTATAGTAATGTATAAATCTGGTAGTGTTTCTTTATCCTCACTGCCCATGCAAATGGTATTCATACACTCATTAAGAGGCATATTTACTTAAACTTAATGCACATTCACAAATGTAAATGTGTGTTAAGTGCAAAAACACCCATTTATTTCCAGCATCCACTTCCTTCCAGTTCCATTCTCCCACATCAACGCACATTAATATTTAGTAAACATGCCCCTAAGTCATTGCCAGGAGAAAAAAGAGGCTTGTGAAGGGCTCCTTTGAAAGCCATCTAAAATTTTAGATGGGCAAAATTAATTAAATGTATGCAAATGAGGTCCAGTGGATATGCAAATGAGGCCCCGCAATGAGTCTCCAGCACATGGCCCCGCATCACCCTTGAGCCACCCCTGTTTATTATTAGCTGCTTTTCATAACATAATTAAGTATGACAAATGGAAACCTATTGATTTTGCTGAAAGTACATCTTTTTTTAAGTGCCTTTAGACATGCTACCTTGCTTATGGAAATGTATGATAATTATAGCTCATCCATAATGTATTTAATGGTTTGTTAGGCTCCTGTAACTGGAGTGCAGTTTTGAAAGCTATTTTCATGGGTAGCACATCATTTTACTTATTTATTTGTTGCCGTTTTCTGTACCGCCCCTTCCAGAGATCAGGGGCGGTTTACAAATAACTTAACATGTTACGTAGAACAGTTTTGCAACTTTTACATTATAACATTTCAACTTTTATGTTAAAACTATTTACATTATAATTTTGAACAGTTTACTTGTGGGAATAATGTCTTTGAAAATGCCTGTCTACTCTCCCTCCCTCCCCATTGCAAGTTAGCATACCTGCTGTATGCTGCCAGTCCAGATTTCCAAAAGAAACCTTTACGTAGCATTTCCCCTTGAAAGTGTGGATACACTTACTATAAAATTTGCTGCCTAGAGCTATTCATTAAATATGTTTTTATGCCTAATTTTAGAGTATTTTGTTTGTTTTTTCATTCAGCCATGCTCTGTCAACAAGACTTAGATTTCTATGTCTTGTTTAGTCAGCTTATTGTTATTTTAATGTAGGCAAATATTTTAAATAGCTATGGCCATTTGTCAGGATTTATTGTTTAGAAGAATTTGAGTTGGCTGAAATAAAATATTTGAATTGAATTTTGTGCTATATTAATCATTGGCTGTATCAAAGCACTTTTTCTAGAGTTTTTTCTCCGTTACTTCCTGAATTAAAACAGCTGTGAGATTTAGTGTACTATTTCTACATATTTAAAATTACTTTTGGCCTCTAAACCTTTGGTTAAACTTTGGATTGTTCTGTTTAGTGAATTAGTATAATTAGCGTAGATATTGCTTCAATTTCCTAAAATTCATATGGCTTGACAGCTTCTTGCTAGTTGAAGCCAGCTTTTCCAACTTAATTATAACTAAGGCATAGTGAGGGAACGAGATATTCAAGGTCACATGGAGTAGCAGCCAGGATGATAATTCAAATTGCTGAGTGCCTTAAACTTTAAACACCAAATGGTTTCCTGCATCCTAAATTATTAATATTTATTGACCTCGTTGAAATGGTGCATACTAGATATAAGTAACTCTATATATAGACTCAACAGAAAGTTAACTTGGAACCTCCTCCAGCAGCTTGGAGACTGAAAACGTCACTCTTGTGATGTCATTGGTATATAAGCTCCGGTTCCGCCTTCTCCCACCAGTTACCTATTAACAAAGCAGACTCACCGGACCAACAATTAAGTAGGAAATACTATTAACCAACTTATACGAACTAACTGAACTGCATCTCACTCCCAAAACTATATACATTACCGTGAAATGCTATAGGAGTGCTTCGGCCCACTCTACCCTTTAGTGGCACCTGTGAACCCTAAGTGCACCCCGTACCTTACCTCGCGGCTACCCAGCAGGCTGCCATGTCTCTACACCCCCTGCTTACCTATCATTATTGCTCTGCTTCAGGCCCTAATCTACCGAAACTCCTTGGGCAGGTCACAGGACTAGACTGGCGTTCCTTCAGGAACAACAATTAGCAGTCTAGTCCTGTGACCTGTCTAGTCCAGAATCTCTGGGGATGTAACAGAGCAGTGAACCACTCAATGGGCAGGACCATGTAGACCAGCCTGAAGCACCGCTGATCCAAAACAGGCATCCCTTGCCACCTGAATGTCCAGATGGTAATGCTTAACAAAGGAATGCAGCGAAGACCAAGTCGCCACCTTGCAAATCTCCACCGGCGGCACCAAACTGCTTTCCGCCCAAGATGCTGCCTGTGCCCTAGTCGAATGAGCCCTAAGTCCTTCCGGTACTGGCTTACCCTTAAAAATATACGCTGACGCAATGGCTTCCTTCACCCAGCGGGCAATGGAAGCTTTAGACGCTGCTTGACCTTTCTTCGCTCCAGCAAAGAGAATAAATAGCCTTTCCAACCTACGGAAACTGGCCGTTCTGCGAAGATACCTCTTCAGCGCTCGACGCACATCCAAACACTTCAAATTTCTTGTCGAAGGGTCAGCACTGCTCCCTTCAAACACCGGCAAAGACACCACTTGATTCATATGAAAGGCCGAAACCACCTTAGGCAAGAAAGACGTTACCGGCCGTAGAACTACCTTCGACTCAAAGAAGGAAAGGAAGGGACTCTTACAAGACAGTGCTTGCAGTTCCGAAACTCTCCTTGCAGATGAAATGGTTACCAAGAATACCACCTTCAGGGTAAGGACCTTCAGAGAGGATCTCGACAGCGGCTCAAAGGGCTCTCGCACCAATGCCTCCAAAACCAGCGGCAGATCCCATGTAGACACCACATGTCTAATGCTTTGGCCATAGCGGTCTATCAAGTGTTTTAATAAAGATAAAGATGTCTACGCGGAGGTCTCAATAAGGCCACGGCACGCAAGAAATGCTTAACATCTGGATGACATCCGAGCGCCACTCCCCGAATTTCCCCCCTATAACAGGATAGTGCTGCTACCTGTACTCTTAAGGACGACGCTGCTAAGCCCTTCTGAAACCCTTCTTGTAAAAAGGCCAGAATCTGCGGTAGCGATGCCGTTAACGCCACCGACTGTCTGTCCACACACCACGCCTCTAACACTCGCCACACTCATATATATGCCAACGAGGTAGACCTGCGACGGGCTCTTAGCAAGCTAGAAATAACTCCCGGCGAATAGCCCTTTGACCTCATTCTCACCCTCTCAATAGCCAAGCCGTAAGCGAGAATCGATCCACTTGGGGCATGAACAGAGGACCCTGAGAAAGAAGATCCGTCCAAGGGGGAAGCTGCCATGGTCTGTCGGCTAACAACCTTTTCAGATCGGCATACCAAGGCCTTCTCGGCCAATCCGGCACGACCAAAATTACCTGTCCTTTGTGTCGCTCTATGCGCTGTAATACTCGACCTATCAACACCCAAGGAGGAAACATGTACAGGAGTTGATCTTCCGGCCAGGGCTGAATGAGAGCATCCAGACCTTCCAACATTCTCTCCCTTCGTCTGCTGAAGAAGCATTCGACCTGAGCTGATCGAAAGGTCACCATAAGATCCATCACTAGGGTGCACAATGAAAAACAGCAAGGCTATAAAACAGCAAGGCCATAATTAAGATTTATGACGGTTGGGCCTAATTTATTTAATTAATTTGCCGCAAAGCAACTTTTAAGAGAGTATCATTTGATATGATACTTTGAGAGTAATTTTATAACCAATCGCTTAGGTCAGGAGGCCAAGTAAGTGCCTATTTAAAGCCTGTATTAGAAAGATACATATGAACCTGTTTGTCTTTTTATAAAGTACTAGGAGTAAACCAGCAGAAATTGTCTCTTTTGAAACCACGGACATTTATGCCTCCTTGGGAACAGGTGTAAATGCTTTCTGGTAAAGTATGTTCATAAACTGCAACTCCACCTATGCTCTGCTCAAACTTGGACCCAGTACATGCCTACACCCAGGTCATGTAAAAACACATGCTTTTCACTGCATATAACCCTTGATATAATTTTAAAAGTGCCATTTTTGCATACAAAACGGAGGTTTTACATGCAGGAAATATTTATAAAATTGCCCCTTTTGGGTCTGGAAATGTTTCAAGAACTTTGGTTCTGTATATTGTTAATAATTAACCTTTCTTTGTGTGGTATGACATTGGTATGTTTATTATTGTTTATTGTTTATTTACAACTTGATATACTGCCCCACATTACATATGGGGCATCTTTTGGAAGGGCCAGCCCAGCCATCAGACAAACTATGCGATTGCCTAGGGTGGCAGCCTCTGGAGGGGTGGCAAACAGCAGGGCATTCATAGCTAAACAACAGAAGGAAAGGGGGGGGGATTTAAGGCACACCTAGGACGCAAATACCCTGAAACAGCTCTGGGGCTGGCCCTGTCTTTCAGCCCTGTTTCTCTCTCATCTGCAGGTAAGTGGAGACAAAAAACTAAAATACCTACAATTACTACTCTTGTCTAGAAGTAGATAATATTTTATTTAAAGGAATTTGAAAATAAAATTACTCCTTTTATCACAGTAGATATTTCATAGTAGTGAAAATATTAGCTTTGGGAACATGTTTGTACCCATTAACAGGTACTGATTAAATGCATAGCTTCATTTTTCCCCCACCTTATTTATATAGTATTTTTGCATGGCTAAAAGCACATCAAATGTTATTCTTGTACAAATGTACTCTAAGGGCAGTAATTTTCTAAGCAACATGAGTGTGTAGAAAGGATATTATAATGCCTCTGTATCATTCCATGGTGCAATTGCATCTTGAATATTGTGTGCAATTCTGGTCGCCAATTCTGTTCGCCATATCTTAATAGCTGAATTAGAAAAGGTACAAAGAACAGTGACAAAAATGGTAAAGGGAATGGAAGGATACTCCTATGTGGAGAGACTTAAAAGGTTGGGGCTCTTCAACTTGGAAAAAAGACTGATGAGGGAAGATATGAGAGAGATCTATGTATAAATTAATGAATGTAGTGGAACGGGTAAACGCAGATCGATTGTTTACGCCATCACAAAGTAGAAAGACTAGAGAACACACAATGAAGCTACAATGCAACCTATTTAAGACTAATAAGAGACATTTTTTTTTTACTCAACACGTAATCAAACTCTGGACTTCGTTACCAGAGGATGTAGTTAAAGCTGTTGGTGTGGTTGGATTTAAGAAAGGTTTGGACAAGTTCCTGGAGTTAAGGTCCATAAACCATTATTAAAGAGGACTTGGGAAATCCTCTGCTTGCCCCAGGACAAGCATTGTGGAATCTGTGTGCTTCTTTGGGAACCTGCCAGGTACTTGTGGACTGGATTGGCCATTGTTGGAAACTAGATACTGGACTTGATGGACTTTGGTCTGACCCAGTAAGACATTTCTTATGTTCTAGTACTGGTGCCCGGAGACTCTTATAGCTCTGGATTTCAGACTTACAACCAACTGTGCTAGATAAGCTTGCCAACATGCCATGCTGCGCTATGCTGCAGAGACAATCTCTTTGGAAATAAAGTTGAGGAAACTACCAACCTCATTGAGAAACAATTAATCACTCCTTGAATGTTCTCCATGCACATGTCAGAGCTGGCCTCCTATCATAAGAGAGGTGGCAGTCAGAGCAAAACCTATTATTTTCAAAGGGCAGGTATTTCCCTGTCTCCTGCTATACCCAACCGAAGCAGACTCTTTATGCTTGTCCTAAGCAGAAGTCTCAGAAAGACCAACCTGCACTCCAGCCAAAACCAGGGGTGGGATTTTGACTGGTTCCGACTTGTTTCTGCAGAGCATAACCACTCTACCCACAGCCTCGGCAGAGGGCTTACCAGTTCACCATTAATGTCTGCAACATAGGGAGGACACCGCCCCCCTATACCCTTCAAGCTAAGTCTGTGGTATTCACAAAATACCTCACCATAGTAGCAGTGTTTCTACACAGACTGGGAGTGCACAGTTTTCCCTACTTGGATGATTGGCTCTCAAGAACACCACTCCAGAAGGGAACTCTGGAATCTTTGCAAATCACCATTCGGGTGCTGGAACTGCTAGGGTTTGTAGTTCATTACTCAAAATCCTATCTCCACCCCTCCCAAATATTGGAGTTTATTGGAGTTCAGCTAGATATGTCTCAAGCAAAAACCTTCCTCCCACATAACAGACTATCCAGATTAATAGCGATAGTGCAAGAGGTTTCATATGAGTCAGCAGACAGCTCGTACCATGTTGAGACCGCTATGCCACATGGCCTAAACTGTTCATGTAACACCCTTGGTACATCACCATATGAGACAAACTCAATGGGCTTTGAGCACTTAGTGGACTCAGGCCACCGGAAAGCTCAGCAACGCTCTGTCTGTTACTCATCCAGTCACAAAAATCTCTCACCGAACTCTCCAAAACACTTTGGCCAAAGGTCTATCATTCAAAATTCCTCCTCATCAGAAACTTATCATGATAGATGCATCCAAACTGGAATGGGGAGCTCACCTCAATGGGTTCCACACTCAAGGACATTATTCCCTTCAAGAAAGTCTCCATTAGATCAACTTCTTGGAATTAAGAGCAATTGCAAATGCTCTAAGGGATATCGGGTATCAGCCAGCAAACCAAATTATCCTAATCCAGACTGACAGTCGGGTCACCATATTTTACATTAACAAGTGGGGGGGGGGGGGAGAGAAACAGGATCATGCTTCCTGTGTTGGGAAACAGTCAGTTTGTGGAACTGTACTATCTCTTACGGGATGGAGTTAAGAAGAGCCACTTATCTATCCGGCAAACAAAATACCCTGGCTGAATCCTTCAACTTCACAAATGGACCCTGGGTAGGAAGATGGCACTGCATATCTTTTGTGAGTGGGGCACACCTTTCAATAGATTCCTTCACTACTCCCCAGAATGCCCAGGTGCCTTAGTTCTATTCCAGGGTAGGGCCACACAGCAAACTAGTCTCAGATGCTTTCCTCCTCAAAAGTAGTAGAGAGTCTTCTGTATGTGTATCGTCCCATACCTCTCATTGCCAAGACCCCTCCTAAAACTCAAAATGGACAGAAATATGAGGATCCTCATCACTTCTTATTGGCCCCAACAACCATGGTTCTCTCTGTTTCTGGAAATCTCTATCTAGGATCCAATACATCTAGGGCAAGGACCGACATCAGATCCCTAAACTCAGCTTGGATGTTGAGAGGCTATCTTTGTCCACTTTGAATCTGCTTGTTGGTGTCACCACTGTCCTTTTGGTATCTAGGAGAGCCTCTATGGATGGTCTTACATTTTCAAGGGGAAGTGGTTTGTGGGGAATGGTCAATAGATCTTGTCTTCTGTCCCACCCAAACACTCGAATACCTTATACATCTGTCTGAGTCTGGACTCAAGTCCAACTTTGTAAAGGTTCAGTTCTGTGCAATTGGAGCTTATGATTTTGCTGTGGAAGGTAAATCTATCTCTGTACAGTCCTTAATAGTTTGTTTCATGTGGAGTTGACTTATTCTCAAACTACCCTGTAAGCCACTCAGTGTCTTGGTACCTCAGTATGGTTCTCATGCAGCTGATGAAAGCTGCTTTCGAGCCACTTAATTCCTATTCTCTGAAATTCTTGATCTGGAAGATCTTATTTCTGCTTCAGTGAACAGAGTGAGCAAGCTTCAGATTCATGCATCTTACACAAAATGCTTTCATAACAGAGCATTTCTTCATACTCATACCCAGTTCCCTCCAAAAGTGGTCATGGATTTCCATCTTAACCTTCCAACATTTTTCCCAAAATCTCTTTTTCACAAAAAGGAAGCTGCAATCCACATGTTGGACTGTAAAAGAGCCTTAGCTTTATACATGGAGCAGACGAAAACCCATAGAAAGTCCATCCAGCTTTTTGTTTCTTTTGACCCAAAAAGCTAGGTGTTGCCATCTCCAAATACACTTTGTTAGTTTGGTTCACAGACTGCCTCTCTTTCACTTATGCCCAGACAGGCCTATGCCTTGAGGGTCATGTCATGGCTCATAATGTCAAAGCGATGGCAGCTTGGTGACCCACTTGCACTTGTCTTCTATGGAGGAGATAGGCAAAGTTGCAACGTGATAGCTTACGTTTTTATTTCACTACTGTTTGGATTCCTGAAGCAACAGCAGAATCTTCGGAAAGTAGAATCCAACTCTACCCCATCCTAGGCTGCCTTAAAAAAAGAAAAAAAGAAAAGAAAATTCTGTAAAGGCCTGTTGCCAACAAATATATTTTATTATCAACCCCAATTGAGCTTAAGTATTCTCCCCTTTTTGTTCAAGGTAGATTCCCAAATGTGAAGATTTTTTTTCCTGTTTGTTCATAGAAAAAGCATAGTTACTCACCTGTAGTGGGTGTTCTCTGAGGACAGCAGGAAAGGTCCTCACAGCCTTCCCTCCTCTCCTTGACATTGAATTCTCCTCAGCACTTAATAGGATTGAGGGTAAGATGGTACTACATGACAGGTGAAGAAGTGCGCACATGTATAATCGAGCTTCCACAAGCTCCTAGGAGCTGGGAAAGCTTCCACTTTGGGGCTCCATCAGATGATATCACCTATATGTAAGGACTTTTCTTGCTGTCCAAGGAGAACACCTGCTATAGGTGAGTTACTACGCTTTATACACTCAAATATGTGCTTATAAAAAATTTTGCAGTATGTATATATGCCTAAAAATTAAGTTCCCAAAAGAAATAGCACTTGTTTTTGACATGATAGAGGTATGAACATTCCTGGAGGAGAAGGATGGAAATAGGCAGGAACAGCACTTACACGTGTATTTTATAAAACGTTCATATTTCAGTGTTTTCTGCCTGCTTGTACACACAAAGCTGCTGCTGCTTTCGAGCAGATGTAACTGTGTGAAAATATTTCGGGAGGCTATTTTATAAGAGCACCTAGGTAGGCATATACATGTTGCCTTGGTAAAATCATCACCACATATGTGCCTTCCCTACCTAGACGCATCCTTCTAAAATTACCCTCTATACTTTTAATTTAAACAAGCAGGTAGAAAAATGAAGAAGCCTCTACAATGTTTTAAAATGAAATCATAAATTTTGTGTATTAAAGCAGTTTATTTGGATTTAGCTCATGCCTTTTTAGTAGAGGTGGGCATCAATTAAAAACTGATTGAAATCGGTCATGTAATTAAATGTTTTAATCAAGTGATTAGTCGCAATTAATTATGTGATGTTTTTGGTCACAGAGAAATTAAATTTTGTTAAGAAATGAACCATGGTCTGAGGAGGAATGGGATAAGATAATACGAACAGTGGCAAGTATATCCATAGCCACAAGGGTAAAAGAGAATACTTATAAATTGTTGTTCAGATGGTATTGGACTCCCAGTATGTAAAAAAAGAGCTGGAAGGGGGATTAATGTTCAGTGTTGGAGGGGATGCAATGAGAAAGGGAATTGGTTGCATATGTCGTGGAATTGTAAGTGGATACAAGACTTTTGGATTGAGATTTTGGAGTTGATATAAAACATGACAGGATATCGAATACAAAGAAAGCCAGAGATTTGTTTACTACATCAATTAGATGTGGACATTCCAAAGAGAGTTAGTGGAGTGATACATCACTGTATAGTAGCTGCTAGAAATGACATAGCACAACATTGGCAGGGGAAATCCATGCCACATAAAGCAGGATTTGTGAAAAGAGTGGCAGAGATGTGTTTGATGCATAGATTGCCGGAGATGAGGCGGGGGACAGGTGAGAAAGTTGTGGAACAATGGAAGAATGTGTGTAAGTGGTTGGAAAAATGGAAGGAAGAATGAGTGGGAGTGCTAGAGAAAATATGGGGTATGTTTACTAAAGCGTCTTAATGTTCCCGGCGTTAGCTCCAGTGATAATGTGAAGAATGCCATAAAAGGAGTGGGCAATCGCGGGTTATCGCGCGATAAAGTGCACCGCGCACATTACCTTGCAATAGAGGGAGCCAGGCACGTTACTGCGCATTAACCTTAACTTCGTGTGCAGACCTGCAATCACAGCAATAGAGGTGTAGCGCACTGGTTATTACAATGCCTGCTGAAACAGGGGTCATAAGTTTGATCCCCAGTGGGCCTAATGAATAAGGTTGGCTGAGGTGATTCCTTTTCCTGCTTGTAACAGCAGCAGTACAACAATCTGTGCTGCCAGCTAAAAATACCCGCACCCCAGTGCCATAAACTAATGCACCTTTTAGGGTGCACCAGAAGGCACATCCTAAACCACCACGTCAGCCAAGGTGGGTTATAATGTGCCCCAGAGGCCATGGCGAAAGGTTGCCAACTCCCAAGGCACCATAGTAGGCACCCCATAAGCTGGCTGAATCTAAGGTGTGGCTTAAGATGCCCCAAGGATGTATAGGTGACCCCAAAAATGTTGGCCAAGGGCAGTAAGGTCCCCCAAGTTGAAAAGCAAGAGAGGTATTTATTTTATCTATTTATTTCTTTTTTATACTGTGCTCTTTAGAAGAAGTGTGGTTTACATGTATACTAACAGGTACTTTTTATTCCCTTGTCCCTGAAGGGCTCACAATCTAAGTGTACCTGAGGCAATGGAGGGTTAAGTGGCTTGCCCAAGGCCACAAGGAGTGGCCATGGGACTAGAGACCCCAGTCCCTCTGGCCTGAGGTTGCTTGTCCCCATGTGGGAATTGAACCCCTGGCCCTCTGGCCTGAGGTAGCCTGTCCCAACCACTGAGCCACTCCTCCCTCCCTGTGTTGGCCAAACACAGATGTAACCCTAACACTGCACAGAGCAACAAGGAAAGACAATGCACAAGTAATGGAAGGAAGTAGATCTGAGCTGATGGACCAGACAAATCTGCGTCCAGCCCATGTGGCAGCTGGAAAAATGGACAAACATATCGGGGGCAGCTGTAGTGATGCACAGGGTGATGGTAATATACCATGCAATAATGACAGTGTGTGGCAGAGGATGAGAAGATGTGTCCAGCAGAAGAGGTAGAAGTGGCAGGATAGGCGTAATGACAGGAGGACAGCGGAGTAGCAGTACCATGCAGAGCACACACAGGAGAGGCAACCAGGGAGAGCTGCAATGTAGAAATGTGTAGCAGTGCAGGACGTAGGGTAGCAGCATGCACATCAGGGTAGGACGGCACACAGCTGGCAGACACACATAGATGGACAGAAGGATGGTTGACAGCTGTGATAAGGGTACAATGTGCTAACAGCACAGATCTGCACAGATATGACTGTCACAGGAATGAAAAGTAGCTGTGCAGGACAGGCATACAAATGAAAGAGAACAGAGAGGAATCAAAGCTATGACCATTAGCATAAATGTCAATGCACAAACCGGTAGGCCACACCACCAACATGAGGTCATTAGCAAAGGCTGCATACAAGAATACTGCAGGGCATCACACAAGCAAACTGGCTGCCAGGATAGGCAAACCTCCAACAGTAACCATGATGAAATGCACATGCAGATCTGGTGTGTACAGATCAGATCACAGTCTGTAATTGGGACCAGAGCCACATATAACTACATGCACACACACAATGAAATGTTATGCAGTAGATACAGCATGCAAAAGAGGAAAGAACCTAAACCCAAAGGGCGGCAGGGGATGCTCTGTGGAGTAGGGCAAAATTTAGAACAGAACAGGAGAGAATTGAACCTGTAAACAGGTGTGCCACAGACCAGCTGAACTGCAGCAATGCCAATCCCCCAAGTGGACTGCCATGTAAACACTATAAAGAAAGAGACATATGTAACAGCTAATATGTGATGGATAGGCAGCACAGAGGGCACACTTTGGTGTACAGTGAAGAGATGGAAGGGTGTGTGCATAGGTGATGAACCTGCAGGTACCTAATGGTCATGTTAGCACAACAGAAAAAAAAAAAGTAAACCTCATGTGAGGTTCAAATCTGAAACCTATGGTGTTATAACACATGTCTGTAACCACTATCCCAAACAACCACAATGAGCACAATGCAAAAATAGTGCCTCAAAGGGAAGGTGTGTATGAGAACCTGTAACACTCAGTGATGTGGCAAACAGCTGGCAGATAGACAGCTGGCACCGTACAAGGATGTGAGCACAGGTGGGCCATGTACATGACCAGGAAATCATTAAATACAAATGTCAGTGTGATCAAGCAGCAGCAGAGACAAATGTACGTCAAGCACATATTTTTATTTGGGTAAAGAGTGGAGTGGAGGAGTGGCCTAGTGGTTGGGGGCAAGGTACTTCAGGTCAGAAGATCAGGGGTTCAAATCCCACTAGAGAACAGCAACCTTGGGCCGGAAGGACTGGGGTTTCTAGTCCCACAAGTGCTCCTTGTGGTCTTGGGCAAGCCACTTAACCCTCCATAGCCCATGTTTCCTGTAAAATAGTTATCTCCAAGTTATAATGCCCTGTTCAATATAATTTCAGTTTGTTCAATGTAAACTGCACTGATGCAGAATAGCACAGTATATAAGAGAATTAAAATAAATAAATAAATAATCATCACAGATAATGTAGATACCACCATCATAATATCAAGGTGAGTGGATCCCAGGTGAAAAACACAAACACATTTTGCAGGGCAGCAACCCACATCTTACAGAAAGGTCACTGGCCCGTCTACAGATGATGGGCAGGAGAGATAATGTGCATCAGGTGCATGGTGTGCAGTATGCATTAGGCCCCCACCCCCCACATGCTGCTGCATGCCCCAAATGTGTTAGTTACATATGTGTGCATGTAGACAGTAGGCGGTGCATGATGAGGGCCCAACACACATCAATCATGATCTGTTCCTTAAAACATATCTTTCTGCCAACACTGGAGGCACACAACTGAAAAAGCATATGTTGTTAAAAGTTTGAAAGTTTAAACACACATATCAAAATTTGTTACAGCTGTCACATAATGCCTGATATAGGAATCCAAGCTGCAACAATGTAACCCTAAACAATCGTCAAATGCACAATGACGATATGCTAACAGGTAGCAGAGGCACATGAACACAGAGAATTCAAAAGAAACCATTTGCAGAAATATGCAGAGATGACACTATGCAGAAGGTCCCCCTGCACTGGTTGGTGTGGATACAGTGTCCTTACACATATATCATGGTTCATGGAATGCACTAATGAAGGAAGAAAATGGACTCTCACACTGCCACACTCCAAATATAACAGGTCAATGTAAGTGCCATTACCTCAGGGGATAAATAGGACTGTACAGACATGCAATGCTTGGTTTGTAAATCAATGCAGAGCGTCACGTCTGTACAGTAAACAGACACAATAACCTGTATATAGAGATGGAAAGAAAGGTAAAACATGTTACAGTAACCCACACAGAAGCCATATTGCAACCTGCTGTGTTGCACCACATAGTCAGTCACATGCACCGTGTACGTTGAAACATGATACAGTGATGCCACACATGCACTGTAACACCCTTGGTGATTGCAAACAGCAATCCAAGATGCTAGTGTGCAGTAAAGTGGTGTCATGGCAAATACTGTGTCATGTCCAAGTGGAGGCTAGGTGGACATGGACAAGAGGACCTCTCCAGTGTTCCCCCTGTGCCACACGCATGGCTGTATGCTTGTGTCATACCAAACAGATGAGTGTATCTTGTGTTCCATGTCACACACATGGGCAAAACACAGCAACACAATGTCAGAAGGATGTACAACATACAGTGACAATGTTAGTCCCTGCTGCACATGTGGGGACCAGTACACTGTGTCCAAAGTGCAAAGGGTGTCTATAATCCAACAAGTCATGTTATGACTGTCCTTGAAACCCTGGGCATGCATAGTCAAGTGTGACATCCCAATATGCCACAGTACTGGAAAGGTCATGAGTGTCTCCTGCGATGAACACGACACCCAGCCAGAGCACAGCAGCAACAGTGTGTTGGATAGGTCTGTCATGCCCAAAGTAGCAGTCCAACAATAATACTGTCCATCCTAGGCATGTGTCCCACTCGCAGAGGTCAAACATCCTATGGCACCATTTCCCAGGGATAGTTCTATGGTGTTGTTGTGTCCTCCAACAGGTGGTTGATGGTGACGCCGGATGCACCGTAGTAGATGTGCTTTGTGTGTTCACTGCCCTGTGTCAGAAGAGGATAAACAATGTAGTGGTATGCTGCTTGCAACATCAGCCCAAATTGCAGAGAGTAAAACATCAATACGTAAGGAAACGTCACACAGGCAAATATAACATGATCACAACACAGAACACACTGCATGTTGGGGACATATTGAATTGGAACCGCAGACGAGGGTGTCACATGGATATGGTCATGTCCATGCCCATGTTACACAGGCGTTTCACAGCTCCCCCCCATGTGTATCAGCGTTTGTGTACACAGACCCAACAGGAAATGTCTATGAGACAAACAGTAAATCATTAACATGTGTAATACAGAAGCACAGGCACACATCAATGTCCAGTTTCTACCAATTGTGGACTTGGTCCAGGCTTTGCTTGCCGGCCAGAAGGCGGAAGGACAAGCAAGACCCGCGCATACCTATGTGGTAGGACCACAGCACTGTGAGACTTTAGCTTTTGGACAACTTACAGTTAATGATGATATAGATGACTTTATCGAGGCATTCGAAAGAGTTGCCCTTAATGTGAAGTGGCCGCCAGAACAATGGGCAGTTAGCTTGCGACGTCCCTAACGGGAGAGGCCTTAGCGGCCTATAAAGCCATGCCCGCTGCTCTTGCGATGACCTATGAGGAACTCAAAAAAGCTATTCGAGATAGGTTGGGTTTGACACCTATGGTCTATAGAAGAATGTTGAGAGCTACTAAGCTAAAGCCAAATGAAACCCCTAAGGCTTTGGTACAAAGGGTACGGAGCTTAGCCTGGAAGTGGCTCGCTCCTGAAGGAAAAACCCTTGAATCAGTAATTGATGCCATTGTGTTGGAACAATACATGGAAGCAGTTCCTAAAGAAATACGTGCTTTTTTGATTTTGCAAAGTTGCCAAACCACAGCAGAGGCCGCCCTCCTTACGGAACGGTATCTCGAGGCTGAGTTGGTTAGTAAACCAAAAGGAGGCGCTCTAAGCGTATTGGGAGAAGCAACTTTGAAAAATCAGAAAAGGAGTTGAAACCAAATGTGAAACATGTAACCAATTGTCTGCCAGGGAGAGAAAGTAAATGGGAACGAGGAAAATGTTATAAGTGTGGTAAAGCAGGTCATATGAAAAAAGATTGTATGATGCGTACAGCACTGATAATTGCTAATGGTAAACATGCACAAGAAGGTTTTCTTCTGAATGTGGAGGTTCAGGGTGTTTTAGCCAGTGTCTTGCTTGACTCGGGTGCAGAACAAAGTATGGTTTCGAGAAAACTCTGGCAGACCATAGAAGCCCGCAGTGGGTCAGTACCGAGTCAACCAGAAGGCAGGGTTAAGATCCGTTGTATACATGGAGCGTCTTCCTTTTACCCTCTGTACAAACTTTGTCAAAGGGTTAGGTACATGGAGGGAGGTGCTAGTGGCAGTAGTCTCTAAGTTGCCCCACGATATTGTACTGGGTAGGGACTGGCCCCAGTTTTGCAGAGGGATGGAGAAGGGCCTACACATGAGGACAAGTATGGTCTCCACTAGATCCCAGGCAGGAACCTCAGAGGCAAAAGCTGAACCCTCAGAGGAAGAGAAGAAACCCCCAGAAGGGAAAGATGAACCCCTAGGGGAGATAGAGGAACCGGCAGATGAGCCAATAAATGAGCTTCCCACACATGAGAATCTAATTAGTGTCCCTTCAGAGAAGATAGCGAAAAGTAAAGCAGACAAATGATGGGAAAGAAAGCATAGGACTCAGCGGAGCGCAGAAATGGAGACCGGACAAGGGTTGCCTTGGGTTCCGGCAGACGTTGTTAAGAGATTTCCATCTTTCCCCAAGGAGCAGCAAGCAGACCCCGCATTAAAACGGGCGTTTGAGTATGCCAAAATTGAGCGGGATACGCTCCCAAGATTCCTATTAGATAGGGGAATATTATATAGGGAGAGTAATGACCCTCAGACTGGAGCAGTTAGGAAACAGTTGGTCGTTCCGACCACTTTCAAGGCCGTGGTTTTAAGGCTGGCCCACGACCACCCTATAGGGGGTCATAAGGGAATACAGGGGACCCTGGATCAAATTTTAGCCCAATTTTATTGGCCGGGGTTTTTAAAGAGACCGCCCGTTTTTGTGAATCTTGTCCATCGTGCCAGCGGGTTACCCCTGCCAAGCCACCAGGGGTACCCATGATTCCTACCCCCACGATATCTGAACCCATACGGCGTATGGCCATGGACATCGTGGGACCCCTCCTAAAGATGCCTAGAGGATTTCAGTATATCCTGGTGGTAATAGATCAGGCCACCCGGTTCCCGTAGGCTATACCCCTACGGAATATCTCAGCCATATCCATAGCCCTGGAACTGATTAAACTATTTTGTGAGGTCGGCTTTCCCCAAGAGATGCTTACCGACCGCGGCAGCAATTTCATGTCCAGATATTTGGCCCAAGTATGGGATGCATTTGGGATACACCACCTAAAGACCGCTGCCTACCACCCCCAGACCAACGGACTGGTGGAGCAGTTGAATCAGACGCTCAAGCAAATGCTGAGATGTGGGTTAGACGGAAAAATGTCTGAGTGGGATGTCATGCTCCCTTTTGTCTTGTATGCCTGTAGGGAGCATATTCAGGTGTCCTTGGGGGCCTCCCCTTATGAATTACTGTTTGGACGTGCCCCGAGGGGAATCTTAGACATTTTACGCGAACAATGGGTAGAGCCCGAAGTGGAGGAAATAGGGGTACCCCATTTTCTTCGCGAACTGAGGAGTCGCCTACAAAGGACTTCTCATGTATCGGAAGAGAATCTACAGGCCAACCAAAAACGCCAGAAGAAATATTATGATAGAGGGACAAAACCGCGGCAGTTGACCATAGGGGCGAAGGTCGTGGTAATGGTAGCAGACGCCAAGCCAAAATTTGAGGCTCAATGGAAGGGTCCCTATAAAGTAGTGGCACAGGTGGGTCCCGTTTCCTATGCGGTGGAGACCAACAAAGGGCGCCGACAGGTTTACCATGTGAATGTCCTGAGGCCCTGGCATGAGAGGACAGCGGCAGCCAGTTTGTCCCAGGTAGAAGAGCATATCTGGGCCCTATCACGTATTACGAGCTGTGCAAGTGTGGGTTTGCCAGCCTGTAATATCTTAAGGGGGGGATATGTAATACAGAAGCACAGGCAGAGCCTATGGAAGTAGAAAGAAAGGTGGATTTTACCTTTAAAAATGACAGTCAGCCAACACACACAGCTCAGGGTCTGCACAAGAGAAGCAAGCAGAGAGAGGGAGCAGTTGAGCTGACACACCCAAGCTTCAGAGAGGAGAAATATAAACGCTGCTCAGTAGCCCCAAAAGGGGAGGAGAAGGAGGCAGAGAAGGAGGGAAGCAGAAGGCCTGGCAGAGAGCAAAGAGGTGGAAGGAGTGGCAAAGAAGGAAGCAGTGGCCAAGAAGAAGAGACTGGCACACGGAGAGCTTCAGAGAAGTGGAGAGGCTCAGAGACTTCAGAAGGTTGGAGACTCTGTGAAGAACCTGGTTGTAGTTCAGGAAGTGAGACTAACCGAGCAGAAGGAGAGAAGGCACAGCCAGTTACTAGGAACCTGCCTAGACGGAGAGAGTTGGGAGCCCTTCAGATCTCACTGGCGGAGGAAAGGTCTCAAGGTCTATACAGGTGGGAACCTAACACTAAACCAGGGAAGTCAAGAGGCTCAGTTTGTACTAAAGAGCTAGGGCAGTGCTTTAGGCAGGAATTGAATGCAGAAAGGTATAAAGCATTGCCTAGCAGCTGGAGAGAACTAGGGGAGAGCCAGGGAAGAATCCCCACAGCCAAAAACCTTACAGGACCTCATCATCTAGAACTGTACCCAGGGGAAACGCCCCAGTTCTTAGAGAGAGGTTATTCCCGGCCTAGCAGTAACAGTTTGAAACAAAGCTCAGTAAGCCCTGAGGTGGAGGAGATGCAATGGGAATTTAATTCTGCTGACTCAGAAGAAATTCCAATGGATTGTATGCTCTGTCTCGCAGACAACATTAAATCTCTTCGCTAAAGATTTGGGTGAATGAGCTGAGATAAAGCAGAGGAAAGGAATCTTCTTCTTTGAGGAAAAAGAAGAAGCTGTTTTGATTTACTACTTTGTTGTAGAAAAAAATACCTTGCACGTTTTGGAAGCCAGGAGTATGAAAATACAGCTATTTTGTTTCTGTAAATAACCTTCAAGCAAAGCTCCTGTAAAGAGTACTGTTTGTTCTGCACTAAGTCTGTTTGGGAAGGGGAATAAATTTTCTTGTCAATTTTTGCCTAACACTCGACTCACGGCTATCCTTTTATTAGAGGACTAAAAACTACCACTCCCGTAAGTCATAGCAGGAGTAAAAGCTATAGTCATTTTCTGCATAAAGGACATCATGGCAGCCCCAACCCTCTGACCCCTAGGCGGATGGCTGGGGGGCGTATTACACATGTAAAGGCTGATGTCATTCACAAAAGACCAAAGGTGCAACCTACCGTGTGTTTGCAGCAAGTATATGTTTGGGATCCCCTGAGGCTCTCAAAGGCCATAACACGTCACAGTCAAGGGAGAAGATGTCACTGAAATGTGTAGAGTCACCATGTCCCCATGTCCAGCCACTGTTGATGCATGTCCACATCATGGCGATATCTGTGATACACAAATGCTGTTGTGCAGTGGTCTGTCAGCACACAAGAGATAGGTCAGCCCACAACACACAACACATGTCCACAGTATCCACAAGGTAAATAGCAGTAAGGTAGAGATAGCACAGTCACCACCGCTCCCCAGGTGTACAGACCCCTCACACCACATGATAATGCAAAATGCCTGCACACTGTATCATCACACAGCCAACCCAAAAGCACCCACCCACACAGTATGCTAAGGTGAGCGTGGCAGCAGTAGCATATGGCCTGTATGTGCACAATTGGAGATTAGTAGAGATAAAGGCCTGTTAAATGCAATGATACCCTGATGTTGGCTGATGCTACAATGTTAGGGAAGGGTGTATGTGCATTCCACCACCCAAACACCTAGGACCTGCACACGCACGCAGCTCTGTTGGATGTGTCCCAGAGACAGTGTTGGAGAAGACAAACTGGCCAGGAACACAGGTGGATATGTGTGCCAACAGCAACATTTGGGGTATGGGGGTGCAGGGAAAAGAGGTGAACAACAACATATGTACAATATGACATCACTGCAGACATGTGTTCCCCCTGACGGTCGTCACAGACAAAGTAGCTATAGGTCCACCTACCCCAGACCACTGCATGTTGGATGATGTACAGTCACCTGCCAATGCAACACAGCACCAGGAGGGTCACAAAGTATGTGCTGTGGATTGAGAAACACAAGAGAAATATACATATGTCATGTTGGAGCTGTGCAACACACACTGCACCTTCATGTCCTCAGCTCGTAGACCCCCCAAGATCCCTAACATACTGACTGTTCCCCATCACACTGTACAGATTTTTTTGATGATAAAGTTATCACTGAATTGTGTGTGGCAAACAACAAGGGTCCGTACTCTCTGTCCCCTTTCTCACCTCTCTGTTGCTGTAAAAACTGTGGAACAGAATTAGCTCCTCGCTAACGTGTCCCTGCTTGGCTCTAAGCACGCGGTACTATCCTTTGTCCCCCATATCGCTCCCAATGCCCCTTCAGTGTGTGATCTGGTGTCTCAGTGTTGTCTGCTACACCGCTGTCAGTTCCTGTAACACAGGGAAATATGCAGGGGCTCCACCCTTATCCTCTGTCCATATACATTTTCCTAGTCTGTATATCTCATACATTGACTTACATTAACAGCTGTGTGCTGATGTGTTGCTAATATCTCTCTCCACGCCTGAGTTATGTCTGCCAAACCACACCCCAATGTCCAGTTTCTACGTGACATTGATAGCTGCATGTCATCCCACTGTGTGAAATTGATAATTGCAAAGCATGGATATCCTATATGTGCACCTAACCCCCCCTCCCATCAGAGCGTCTTTGTGTATGTGGCCGAAACTTCCTCTCTTTATGGTCCGCAGTGTAGGTGTTGTTGTGGACTGCACTCTCCTCCTCTACACACATACCCAGCTTGTAGTTGAGGCTTGTGGTTTATGTCTAGTTGTCATCAGCTAGATCTCCCCAGTCCTCCCTGAAAACACAACTAAAACCCAAATCCCTCCCCCCTTAATCAGCTCCTGGCTTGCCTACTGTAACCGACACCTTGCTGATCTGGTCTTGAATCATCTCTGTTTGCCTGAAAATATGCAACACTGCACTGCTTGGCTTTTCTACAGCCACACACATAATGGCACTAATACTCCCCCTGTCAGGACACCTCACAGGTTCCCTATCCGTTTCTGCATCCATGTCAAGGCTACGTGCTGACCTATACATACAGGCACACTGTGGTGTTGCAGTAACTTCCCCTACTGATCTCAAATACCAGTAATCCAACTACTACACAGCATGTATACAGTGCTACATATCACATGTAGCGATATACAGAAACAACACACAGTCCCTGTTCATCAGAGCATAACAACCAGTCAATCAGCTCAAACTAAAAACTGTGAAACATACACATCCTGGCAACTGGTCCCATCTATGGTCTGCTCTCCTACTGTATACCCCATACCACACGCCTTTCACCTTGCTGCACCCTAAGCCGCAAACTAACTACCTGTGTCTGTACAGCAGCCCCTATCCCAACCAGCCACAAATCAGGTATGACATCTTAACACCTCCCACAAACCTACTACTCCTGACACACATAATCCACCACCATCCACTGTTGTGCCCTGCTCACATCTTCTGCGTTTCACTCATGACTAGATTGTCAGCTGGGATGGCCAGGCAGTGTTTGTTACATGTCAGTGCAGTGTTGCAGCCTACTACCATTGGGATACAAATGTTCACTAGTAGTAGTAGTACACACATATCTAAACAAATGTATGTGGTAACATATGCAGTACTTTCATGAGAAGAGCATCTCAATCATCTGCCGCCTGACTGCTGTGCCCTCACATGTGCCACCATGGGCATGTACAGGAGGGCATGTAGGATCATCCTCCAGATCCTCATTAATTTCGACAGGGATATGGTGCCTGAGAGCAATGTTGTGCAGGATGCAACAGGCTATAATTATCTCTGCCACAGTCTGTGGTCTGTATTGTAAGGCCACGCCTGTCCTATCCAGACACCTGAAGTGACTCTTTAAAACGCCAAAGGTGTGCTCTATGACGGAGCAGCTGGAGGCATGGGCCTCATTGTACCTCCTCTCTGCACGTGTCCATGGTTGACGCACAGGGGTCAGCAACCAGGGGCGACACTCATCCTGCGTCACCTGCAGAACGAAATGTGGAACGTTAAAGCAGGAGCTGATGTCCACCCAAATGGACACAGGTATGTATGTGTAAACCAAATACACAAAACACCCTGACAGAAACATATGACGGCACATGATGGAACACCAAAAATATGCATCAGCGTGTGAAGTTATGACACATAAAACAAGGGGTAGGTGTACGGATTGCAATCAACATAATCTGTAAACACGACACAACTGCTAGCGTCCATGCTACCATCATCACACAGCACCGTAGCAAGGTAGAGCTGGAGGGCACCCCCCCTCCCACAACGTTAGGTCACACCCAGACAGATTAGACACAGACACAACTAGGGATACACCTCAAAGACAGACATGTGCACATACGGTTAGTCACAGGATCACCATGTGCATGTCAGAGATGTGAAATACGCACCCAGCAGTATACAGTCCTCATACTGTCCTGCCTCAAATTGTCTGAATAGTGCCGAGTGATGCAGGATATAGGAGTCATGGGTGGACCCTGCAAACCTAGGGACCACATTCAGAATTTGCATATTTGCATCACATACAACCTGAATATTCAGGGAATGGTAGTGTTTGCAGTTGCGGAACACTACCTCCCTGTCTCTGGGAGGGACCAGGGCAACATGTGTGCAATCAATAGCTCCCATCACGTGTGGTATCCCGGCAAACGCCTCAAAGGCCTGGTTCAGGGTCCCCGACTGTTGCCTAGTGTTGGGAATTGCAATGTAATTTCCCACCCGGCTGATCATGGCACGCAGTACCTGGTGGAGACAGCATGAGAAGGTTGGGCGGCTCATGCCACCCACTGCGGCCACAGATGACTGGAAACAGCCAGAGGCAAAGAAATGTAGGGCACCAAGGAGCTTGACCAAACCCGGTATGGCATGTTACTGACCAGTCAGGGGCTCGAGGTCAGGTCTTAGATACTCATAGAGCTCCCTAATAGCCCCCGTGCTCAGGCGGTAGATGGAGATGACCTGTAGAGGCGAGGCTGGCGAGCCTGCAACTCTGCATGGCTCCTGCGCCATGCTGGCACAGCCCCTGCCTGGCCTTCCCCCACAGCTGCAGGTCTGTGTTGCATCAGGACTAAACCCATGCCTTGTGCCTCAGCCCCATGAACACCATCTCCCCCATCAGGCAACCTTACCCCCTGCTCATCTCCCACTGCACATGCAGCAATCACAAAGGCCGCCATAAACTCCACCCCTCCAACTCCTCTAACTCACTCCAACATAGACACTCAGCCCACCAACCTAGCCACACACCTCCCTCGCCACATACCAACCCAGCCACACTACCCCACCACCACTCACACACCCAGCCACTCTCCACGATACACCTGCCTCCAATACTCTCCTCGCTTCACCAACAACGCATGCCTTCTCTCCCTCGTCTACACAAACCCCTCAATGTGAACCAGGTGTGTAGGTGTATGTATAGGTTAATTTTACGTAGCACGCATTGCGCATGCGCCGCAGCATAAGCGTGTCTGCTGCGCACATTGTGCATGCGCCGAAGCGCGAGCGCGTGAGCTGCGTGCATTGTGCATGTACCGCAGATACGTGGAAGGTGCATGCATGGGACACTATGTTACACATGCGCATGTGCTGCGTGATGTTAGGCGCATGCACCAAGCCTCGCGCTCACGCACAGTGTGTGTGTAAGAAGGGCTCCCGCGCGCGCAACTTCTGTGTCTCTGCTGCGCATGCAGCAGACTTGCTCGTGCTGCGGCACATGCGCAACACACGCAGGAGACGCGCTCGCGGTGCAGCGCATGCACAATGCGCTACATAAAATTAACCTATAAATACACCTGCACACCTGGTTCACGTTGAGGGGTTTGTGTAGGCGAGGGAAAGAAGGCATGCGTTGTTGGTGAAGTGAGGAGAGTGTCGAGCAGAGTGAAGAGAGGAGGCAGGTGTGTCGTGGAGAGTGGTTGGGTCATGAGTGATGGTGGAGAGTGTCAGAGGCAGGTGTGGTGTGGAGAGGTGTGCAGAGGTGTGGAGCGGTGGAGATGTGGAGAGGTGTGGAAGCAAAGCAGGTGAGAAAGCGAGGAGGGGAGGCAAAGAGCAGTCTAGAGATACAGCATCAGAGTTGAGGAGCAGGCAGCAGGGAGAGGAAGTGGGGCGAGAAGCAGGTGTGCGGTATAGCAGAGGAGCCGGGATGTGTGACAGGGAGGGAGAGGGTGGAGAGGGCAGGGAGAGGGAGCAGCAAGACATGGCAGGAGGGGAGGAGGGGGGGGGGCACCTGTTCAGCAGTACCCAGAGACGGCAGGGAGTGTTGGGCATTTGGTGGTGGCTGCAGGCCCATCGGGTGTGTCCCAGCCCAAACAGGGGCCACCCAGTGCCAAAAGAAGGCGTAGACCAGTGCCAGCCGAGGAACGGAGGAGGGCTGTGAGATTCAGCCAGCAAGAAAACCACGTCCTCCTGACCAGTGTGTTGGAGCATTATGAGGTGCTCTATGGCCGGCTGAGCAACAGCACCACTATGGAAACACGTACACACGTGTGGGAGGAGGTGCAGGAGGCCATAGCCCAGGCAGGGGGACCAACCAGGGACCTGGACAGCCTGAGAAAAAGATTTAACTATATTAAGCATGGTGTGCGTGCACACATAGTGGCTGAGAGGCAACATGCCCCCTTTGCCCCAACATTCACACCCCTGGAGTAGGAGCTAGCAGACCATCTTATCTATTTGCGTGGACTGCCAGAAGCGCTGGACACTGCCCATCCACAGGCAGGTAGGTATGCCCCTTACACCTTGCTGCTCCTTACGCTTGGAATAAGCACCCTTTGTCTAGGTGTCAGGCATCTTCTTTGTCCCTCCTCACACTTGGGTTCATAGCTAATATCTTTGCCTCTGCCTTTGGCTCATGAGTGTGCTGTTCCCCATTCCATCCCTTTTAAATTGCACGTTTCTGTCTGCCTCTCACAAGTGTTCCTACCACCATCCTTTGTCCTGTCTCCCCTGTTCCTTTCTCTTTATTCCTGCTCCAAACCTCTTTCCACACCTGTTAGTGCTATGTTAATTTAGATTATAAGCTCCACTGAGCATGGATTGTCTTTTTGTGTGTTCACTCTCACAGTGATGCGTGCGCTTGGTAGTGCCCATTAAAATGCTCAGTAGTTGTAGTATTATTATTATTTATTATTTATCTATTTCTTCTATACCGCCCCTTCCAGAGATCAGGGGCGGTTTACATGGAACAATTGCATACATTTGCATAACATTACATAGAACAAGAACTTCTTAACTTTTTACATATAACAGAACAGTAAATTGTCAGAACTATTTACAGGGTGTATACTTTTGTATACTGCTAAATTTACAGGGGAATGTCAGCGAGCTGACATTGCTAT
This sequence comes from Ichthyophis bannanicus, assembly GCA_033557465.1. Taxonomy (NCBI): domain Eukaryota; kingdom Metazoa; phylum Chordata; class Amphibia; order Gymnophiona; family Ichthyophiidae; genus Ichthyophis; species Ichthyophis bannanicus. Next base: position 200,293,920 of record CM066037.1, read on the forward strand.
TTATAGAAATTATTTAGTAGTAGGAGTAGTAGTATTAGATATGCAGCACATGTACAGGGCACACCCAAGCACATGTGGCACATGGAGGGGAATGGTGGCGGAGCATGTCCTGAGAGCATGCGTGCCCCAACACAGGCAACTGTGGGGTGATGACACAGCAGCACATGGCAGGGTAGGTACTGGGAGTATGTGACAGGTACCTGGACCTGTGTGCATGATAGACACAGTCCTGAGCGTATTTGAGGTCCGCAAAGCAATGGTGAAGCAGGGGGCATGGCAGACCAGACCCATATCTGGTTCTACAATGCATACATCCATGGTCCAGGCCCTTGGGACCTTTCATATAGGTAAGTTTGGCCACTTATGTATGCAGAGTTCATGCGATAACAGGGCTGGTCTGTCCTTCTAGGTACTCTTCCTCCTAAGGATGGGTGGTTGAGGGACTAACTTAGGTCAGATGCCTCTACCACTGGAGTAACCACACCCAGAATGGTCTAGCATTCCATCCTCACATATGGGTTATGAGGGCTTATGTTTAATTAATGTCTGTGCCCACCCCATTTGGGGTTGTGTACTTCATTAGCTGCCTGCGGTGTCTGTCCCCCTGAGGTCTACTTGCTAATATAGTATCTGGGATATAGGTCACAGCCAGTCATCGCACATCTGCAGCCAGTCCCCAAAACACAGTGAGACAGGGGGAGACATACAAGAGGGACATACAACTAGCCCAGGACACAGTGGCCTGTGGGTACCCACACACCTCACCAAAACACATATGACGTCTGTATGCACCTACCTAGCCAGGGACATGTCCCAGACCACTGACAGGGAAGGGCCTAACACACGGGGATGATGACGTAGACGTAAGGAAACGGCAGCAGAAACATAACACATGTCACACACATAACACTCTGTTGGGACCAACATTAAGTGGAGATACCCCACCCACCCTCACCAGACCTTGGACGGTACACCATACCCATACAAAATGCACATAGCACAACCCCCACAACACCTGGGATCAGCCCATATACATGTCCCGCAGTGTCACACACGCATTTCCATACCCCCGCACACTGTGCGACCCCATATCCAGCAGTGCTCCACCCATTCCCCCAGACACCCCACCACACCCCTGGAGTATGTGATAGCTGTTCACCCACACCGCACAGTGTCTGGCAAAGCGGAGGGCCACCACACACGTCTGGCTGACATGGACACATCCTACAACCCCTAACGTGTATGCCACTCAGGGCAATGCAAGTACATCGCTCACGCACACAATGACGGCACACAGTCCCACTCAGGACTCCCACATGTGCCACGGCCACATGTATTGATGAGGCCACAGACAAGGTCAGGTGGACAGTCCATATCTGACACTGCAGATAGGGGGCACGGCACTCAACACACCATCCCCCACACACCGCATCCCATGTGTCACAGCTGCACCAGGGAATGAGCCTACTACACCCCCACCCCTTGCCAGGCACAGCACACTGTAGGCACCTGTGCTGTCTCTATTGTAGGCACAACAACAGCAGGCACAGGCAGACAACACATTGATTGTGGGGTGGATGTACTACACAGGTGTACATAGGTGCACTGTGCAAACTTATCTGTGCTGTGTATGCTTTTCCACAACCCAGGTGACTACAAGACCATGGAGGCACCTGAGGAGGAGGATGTGGCAGGGCCTCAGGATGGGGAGGAGCCAGAGGCCACAATGTCCGGGGACACCACCAGCAATGGGAACGCACACCAGGAACCAATGTGCTGGCCGAGGCAGAGGACACGCCCCTGGATGTCACCGCAACAGTGGGGGCCACTGGCAGCCACTCACAGGCTCTAGAGGGTGCTGAGATGGAGGGGAACCACCACCCCATGCAGGCGCCAGGGACATCAGCCATCCCTCCCACAAGCATGGCTACAATCCTGGCGGAGCTGCAGGCCCACAGTGCCTCAGCACGGCACGATGCCGAAGGTGGGTAACAGCATACACAACAATCCCCATGGGGGTTGTTGGAACATCCACAAGGAGATTGCATGTTGCCAACATAGCGAATCGATTCTTATGTTGGGGTGGGGGTGTTCTGTGCCTTGTGCGTTCCACCCTCCTGTAGCATGGCTTGTCAGGTGTCAGCATGTGTGAGGGGCTCAGACACACGCACACTGTGCACGGCCATATACCCCAAGTAAGCGCACAGCGGAAACCACCTATCCCAGGTCACCCAGACACCCTACTTGACAGACACCTCTCCATGAGTATTGTTATGCAGCATAGTTTGTCAACATAATCTGCACTGTGCGCCAGCATTATAGAAAAGAGGGTCCCCCAGATATATGTATGTGTGTGCCATGACCCCTCACGTCATCTGACCTATCTCAGACGACCAGTGTGCAGATCAAGCATTGACAGATTAAACTGCAACACTGTGCCATGTGTGAGATCTGTGATTCTCATGACCCCTCATCAAGACCCCTTCCAGACATGAGAATGGCTCATGGGACACACAGATCTAAACATGGTCATGCGTTGCTAGTTGTGGCATGCATGATTGTTCTGCAGATTGATCTGGTGGGATATGCCTGACATGTGCATGTGTGATGGTGGGGTTTAAAAGAGGTATCTCACCTATCACCTTGTGTCCCACCCACAGGCACTCATCAGGCTCTGTTGGCCATTCACCATGATCTGTTGGCCACTAACCAAGAGATCCAACAGCTGCGGACCACAGCAGACACTATAGCAGGGGCGCTCCTCCGTATTGCGGATGCCCAGGAGGCCATAGCAGCCCAGATACAGCAGCCAGCACCAGCACCAGAGGCTGCACCAGCAGTCCCACAACAGAGGGGTGGGTTGAGCCATGGTCGCCGTGGCTGGCCACGGAGGATGTGAGCAGTATGAATAAACCATCATAAACTATTACATCCTTTGTGTTTGTTTCCAATGTGTGGCACTGTGGTCCCCTACGTATCCTGCACCTCATGTTGTCTCCCTGCCCACATGTGCCTTACCCATGCCCCTCAGGGGTGGGGTGTCTGTACTGCCACCTATCAGCGTGCATAGGTCATATGATGCCCTGTGTGCCATGGACTGTGGCAAGTCGCCACCCTACTACCTATGCGTGGGGGTATACCCGTCCTCTCCCGTTGCCCAGGAAGATGTTCACGGTGGTACATGTCTGGTGTAGGGATATGTCACCCTCTCCCACCCCATATACTCTCCAGCATTGGACACACATGTGTGACCATTCTCCCTGCCCACACCAGGGCCTACGTGGCTGTCTTCCCACATAGGCTTGCATGCGGCACAGGCAGACAAAGGTGGCTTGCTTCAGTCGGCCGATCACTCTTCACTAGCGCTTGTAGTCCCCCACCGCTCATCCTTGTGACATGCATTGGCCTATGTCGCCCTCAACAGCTATCCCCCTGTGCAGCTCCTGGGTACAGCATTCCATCTTACCCTCCATGCCACATACCTGCTGCTAGTCTTTTCCCCTATTGTCACACAAGCATGGTGCATCAGATATGGTTCCCACACATCTCACACAGCATGCACATGACCATAGATTTTGGGACACGCTCCACATTGGCACATCACAGGGACAACATGGGACTCAGATGCCTACACACATGGGCAGCCCCCACAACTGCGTGTGGAGACAATCCATGTATAATACCCATGTCTACCATGCATACACATAGTGATCTACACACATGTCCAATGCTGACATCCACAGTCTGTCTGTAAGAGAGACACATGACCATTGTGATGTCATAACAAAACTGTATTTAAAAAACATATTTACAAAGAGTATTATATACCAACGCCCACATGTTGGGTCCCAGAAGACAGGACAGCACAGGGCACATGTGTGGGCGCCACAGGGTCATCACACGCTCCTGGGACGCCCATCAGGAGATGGCTGTCGAGATGCAGCACCCCTACCCACCACACTCTGCATCTTGGCAGCCATCCACTGAATGGAACCTGCCAGCCACCGGATGGTGCGGTCCTGGGCCCGCAGGCGTTGCACCACACCATCCATTGCCACATACAGGTCCTGGATGCACCTGCCACCACATACACACATGGTGCCAGGTGTCTGTGTGGTGGCATGTGCGCGGGCCCTGTCTGTGGCAATGGGTGGTGTAGCTACACCCAGATGGGCACCATCGCCATGCACATGCGGTGGCTGGCAGGGACCCACAGTGCCCTGTGCTGTCCTGTGTTCCCTCCCCCCTAGCACCTCCCACCCACCCTCACCACCTTCCATGCTCTCCTCCTCCTCCTCACCCCCCAAAACATCACACACACTATCTCCCACCCCACCCTCCACCCCCTCCATGTCCCCATCATCCTCTTCTGCCTCCGCCGCCTCTGCCACCTCCTCCTTGGATGCCTCCTCCTCCGCCGCCTCCTCCCCCTCTGTCCCGTGTTGGGGTGTGGGGCATATTCTTCTGTGCCCTGATGTTGAGGGGCCCTCGCCAGCAGGAGCATCCTCTGGGGGGGATGACAGTCATTAGCACACTATCATGTGGGTCACATACCACATGTACATAGTTTGACCATGTACAGGCTGGGCCACAACACTCACCTCCACATTGTGCCATCGCCCCCCTCTGGAGGCGGGCAAGGACCTCCAGGCAGTGCAGCCGCAACTCCCGACCCTTTTCCCGTAGGTCCTCTACCTGGGGGGGGGGAAGCAATGGGTGGGAGCATTAATGACCGTATATCTCTGGTGGGTGCCCAACACATATCACACATCTCTGTGAGCAGCATCATGCTGCTCATGCTCCTCTGGCCAGTGTGTCCTCTACTAACTGTTGCCAGTGCCACTTGCATGTGTGGCTGTGGGTCTGGCCATGTGTGCAGTGCCACCTATGTGTACTGTGCGTAACACCCTGGACACTCCATACCCTGTTCCTACACTCTCCTTGCATGACATGGCAGCACCATGCCACGTGTGGTTTGGCTATGCTGGTGTCCAATGTTCCCTCTAATTTTCTGTAGGCTGTGTGCACATAAAATATCAGCTGTGCAGCTTTTGAAGGAAGGTTAAATTTTTGTGCGCCACATAACGACACTCGGAGTTATATACTTAAAAATTTGACTACACATCAGAATACAGTATGTACACCACATTAATTTTAATCAAATTAAATGAATATAGACGATTACTAAATTAAGCTGAAAATTTCTAGTAATTACAATCACAACTTTTAAATTTTAAGACGTCTGTGTTGTTTTCTATCAGAATCAGAAATGTAATTTTTGTGCGCTCTGTTGTAAAGTATGTGCGCTCGCTCGACGAGGCGTGTGCGCGCGCACACGCACACAGCTTAGGGGGAACAATGCTGGTGTCCAGGGGAGGCCTTCCCTAACTCCCTGTGTGGTCTGGCAAACACATGTGTGTTTGCCTGACCTACACACATCATCCGACACACCCGCCATGGCACCATGATATCCTACCACGCATGGTTGATGTGTTCTGACATAGAGCGGAAGGTGGGTGGCCCTGTGCACCTTGCCAGGCGCCAATACCATGACACTTGGCTTTCTGCTATACCTCTATGGTCATGACTAGGGCCTCCTGTGATTAGGGCAGTTGTGGCTAACTACAACAGGAGCATGGCCCACCACACCTAGCTGGCCTATTAACATCTGTGCTCCTGTCTGGGGTTATGCCAGAGCTGTGAAACCCCAACAGGTGCATGTACCCTTACACCAGCATCTATACTGTTCCTCTGCGATCAGCTACGGGACTCCTGGGGAGTGGGCAGATGTGTGACCTGAAACTGCGTACACTTCAATGATATCTGGAATTGTTACAGACCTTCATAATGAGGTCTCAGGGCTCCTGGGCGTAAGGTGGTTTAGAGCACATCCATAGCTGCACCTACCATACCATCAGGATACATAACAGACGTGTGTAATGAGGTCTGGGCCTCCAGGGAATAGGGAAAATGTGTGACCTAAGCCGCCATAACCTACCACAATATCTAGATGCCATACCCACCTTTGCAATCAGGCCCCAGGACTCCTGGGGGTAGGGTGAATTATAACACTGACCAAGTGTTATTTTGTTTCAGTGTAAACCGCACTGATGACAAAGAGCGCGGTATATAAGAACTGTTAAATAAATAAAAAATAAATAAAATAAATAAACACAGCAACAGCAGCATAGACCATTACCAGCAGGGTGACTGACAGCCCACTTTGATGGGGTCTCAGGACTCCTGGGGGGTAGGGCAGATGTTTTAACCTGCAAATGCACACACAACCATATCACCAGGGTGACTGACAGACCATTTGGAGCAGGTCTCAGGACCCCTAGGGGTAGGGAAGACGTGTGACCCTGCAACTGCAGAACCTACCATATCAGCATGCTGTTTACCAGACCTCTTTAGGCATATCTAGGGGCTCCTTGTGTTAGGGTGTATTTTAACACATCAACAGCAGCAGCTGCCATAACATCAGGCTGACATCTGGACCTCTGTGATCAGGTCCTTAGCCTCCTGGGGATAGGGCAAATCATTTTGATGTGATAAATAGGTGGTATATCACGTGGGTTTAACTAATAAACATAAATGAGATAGAATGCCTTCACACAGGAGCATACACAGCTACAATCAACACTGGATATGTATATGGATATACTGACCTGTCCCCATATACTTACCTCACGTGGGTAGTCTGCAAGACGATTATAACGCCTGGTGACGTGGTCCCAGGCCCTCCATACATGCCCCAGGTCCTGCCGCTTAGAGGAGCCAGGAAATAGTTTCCTCTGCCTGGTGCAGATCAGCCCTGCAAGGTGGCGTAGCTCCCTGCGTGTAAAAGCTGGCTTTCTAGACCGAGTCACCATTTTCAGCAAAGCCTTGCTCATGCACGCACGCCGCATATGTGCGCATGCGCGCTGCAACGTGCGCCGCATCATTAAGGTGCACTAGCAACGTGCCTGTGCCACAGCTAGTACACAGGAAACGGTGGTGCTATAAATATATATAAAGATCTATGCTGCAGACACACATTTCAGTGATGTGTCTGATGTTTCTTAACACAGTTAGTTTATTATGCATTTATCTCGGTGTTGGCACACTGGGGTCTCGACCCATCATCACTGGCTGGGAGGGCATTGTATTAGCCGGTGTGGTATGCCTTTTCACATAGCAAGGGCTGGCTAAACAGTTACACCAGGTCATCTACATACACTTTCTACTCTGCTTACCAGGCTAGTGTACGGACACAGCTAGGGCATTTTACAGGGCACCTTGGTTTGTCCAACTGAGCTGCAGGTGTTTTGGGATGTGCACACGGATTTCAGATCTATGTCAGACTGCTACATGCATAGACAGCCGTATCCTCTGACAGTTATACTGACGGACACACTTTGTATTCAGCTCACCAGCTGATCTAACAACCTGCAGTCCATGCTACTCTTCCAACATAACCACTGCATGCAACTGGCCACACTTTTGGACATATTGTCATCTGGTAACACGCTCTGATGTGATGATAATACACTATATCCTATACATCAATATACAGGCCCACTGGGGTATTGAACCCATGACCTCTCCCACTGCGGTCAGTATATTCACCATTATCCTGAAACAATATTGGTTGTAATTAAACTATGGCTAGCTACTCAACCAGTGCAGGTCACCAGACACACTGTCTGGTGTGGCTAACAGGATAAGTTAGCACCAAGGGTACCTATGATGCAATGCACATGCAGATCAGCAGTCTACATCGGCTCACCGGATTGGGGTTTGCAACTCTGCAGCACATCAACTGGGTAGGGGGACCGAACATGCATGTTACTGTTACAGTATGCCTACTGACCATGCCATTGGGCATGTTCTGTGCTCACCCTGAGAGTAAAGTCGTGGGACAGCACCAGGTCCACGCTACCCGGGATGTTTGCAGTAGGTTTTGCTGCAGATCGCCATCACTGTCAGTATATGGGGTATTCTTTGCAGACAGCCTTGGAAGTTTCTATGTACATTCTTATATGTCATTGATGTGTAGCCTATATGGACCAGGAAGCTTGCAACATAATGCATATTGAGTGAGGTTGCCATGGACACCTGTTTTTGGAGCAGGGGTGTGTCTGGACTCACATGATGATGATATACAGAGCAAGCCCACCTTCTGTGGGTCAAGGTGTGGAACATGATCTGGACACAACAGACACACACTATCATTGTTTCCAGTAGGGCCAGTTGAGCTAAATGATGACAGACTGTGGGTTCATCAACCCCCGGCCAACTAAGGAACAGAGAGCTGATGCAGATCCGAACATGGAACTCGACCACTGGCAGTGCAACTGGTCAGCTAAGCTGCCCCCCACTACATTCTGACATTCAACAGCAGCAGGCAGTCAGTGTGCACCTGCTGCATCCTGCAAGGTGTTGCAGCCATACACATGCTAGCTACAGACAGTCTGATGCCACATACATAGTGCATGTTCCAGAAGGAACACTGTGCACCCTGGTGTGGGATCTGGCACACACACACCACGGAGCTTTGTTAGTGATTGGGCCCCAGAAAAGGGAACCCATAAATATCACTTGAGAGAAATGCTATATGGTACTATGGAGGAACCTAGCCATGCCGTGCTCACTGCTCAATCAGGGTGAGAGTGACCTCCCAGCAGAACATGCTGTGGCCACCCTGTTCGTGCAGGTGGTTGTCGGGCACTACAATGTCCCAGCCATTGCCCTACGCCCTGTGCAGATGCATCCTGCTAGGCCTCCCTGTCTGGCCCATACCCACAGTGTCTTGCTCCTCATTATGCACATTGGCAGGCTTACACTGGAGACAGTGCAAGCAGTGTGTGCTAAGTAAGGTGTGGGCAGCCACAACACACTGGATAGACAGACACACACTCCCACACCTATGCCAGCATTGTGCAAATATAGAGGCTTTTGGCAGCCCTGGCCACCACACCAGTCCTGGGCATGGTACAAGCATGGCTATGGTACACAATACTGTTGGGGTCACTCCCTGGGGTGGTAAACACTGTCAGAAACCAAAACTGAAACACACTCCACAGATATCAGAAAGGTTGCTATGATGCAGCTCTATCAGCCAATTGTGCTTAACTTAGGAATTGTTATCTGCCATTAATCATAGCAACCTTTTGATATATGTGTAACGTATTCCCAAGTTTAGGGCGGCATTGCTAAGGTATGCAAGTGCTAGTATTGGGAGATGCTGCTGCGCGCAGGGCCCAACAGCCTGACTCTCCATGAGGCTTTGGATAGTGGAGCCTGTGGGTGTGGGTGTTTATGCCCCTGTTGGCCGCTGCTCTAGGGAAGAGGTTCCCAACTCCAATCCTGGTGGGCCAAACACTGTTCAGGTTTTCATGCCGTCCCTAATGAATATGCATGAGATACATTTGCATACAATGGGGCGGCGCATACTAATGCAGCACAGGCATAGTTATTAGGGACAGCATGAAACCTGAATGGTGTTTGCCCCTCCAGGATTGCAGTTGGGCAACTCTGCTCTAGGGATTGCACATGTTTATGGTGTCTGTGCTCTGTAGGGTAAAATATAGGATTTTAGGCATGTTTATTTTATCTGCAATAAAGGTTCCATCTTTATTACCACGGTTTAGTACTGGGTAAAATATGGGGAAAGGGTTGGCAGTAGCCACAACTGGGACTTGAACTTGTGACCTTCTGCTCCTGAACACACTGGCTGTGTGTACTGCACCACACTGTTGCCACAGGGACAGTTCATTCCCTGGGGATGCCATGACTGTTCGTCAGACAGACCATACCTGTTGCATTGCATGGTACCCACTTAAATGGGGCTAGGCCATGGTCTGCTGTGGGCAGATGCCACTGCCGCCTCCACCACCAGCACCCCTCCGCCACCATGCTGCCATGCCATTATGCCATTATGCCAGTGGTGCTGGTGGTGCGCAGTCCCAGGCCATCCAGTATGCCGGTAGGCAGCTGCCTATGGTGTGGGTTCTCGGATAGGGGTGCCTACATGGACATGTGCGCTCCCCCCCCCCGCACCGCCTGCCAATGTTCTGTGCCCTTGGGGGTACCTGCTGGGTAATCTCCCCTGTGGACACTGTGAGAAACACACTCGTACCCATGTTGGACCCTCATCAGTTGCTGTCTTGCTGCTTTACTGTTTCGGCATCCCTATGTGCCACCTAGGCATCTGCCTAGTCCGCACTGTGCCCCAGCTGCACCACAGCATGTGCCGCCTGCAGCCCTCTGTATTTCATTTCCAGCATCTGTACAGTTGCCTTTTCCTACATGCCCACCCTGCTTTTGCGGCACATGTGCACACTATAACAAACCTGCCCAATATAGACATGAATAAACTCTGATCAGCACTATTTCAATGTGGGATCATTCACTTTGTAGGGGGACGGAGAATAGACCCTTCCAAATATGATATCTTCTTTTTTGAGCTTTGTCAGTGGTGTTGCTTTATGTTTATCATTACTATCACTTTTGGCAAACTTGGTTATTGGGATTTTACATGTGGTTCAGGTCATTTTCTATGTTTATTTGCCTTTTTGTTCCATGCACATGTATCACTACTATCACGTTTTTGGGTTTCCCTGGCTTTGCTGTACATTGCTGACTGAAATGGTTTCTCTTTCCTGCAAATGTGCCTTAACGCGAGGGTTTCACTGGTGTTAGTGTTCAGACCCAGATTTCACAGCGTTAGTGTGCTTGGAGCCTCTCTCCGCCCATTGACCTCTTCTCTCCACCCTCTGGGAAGCCTTACTCTACCCTTCAGAGCCGGATTTCACAACGTTAGTGTGCCTTAATGCCGCAGCTGCGTTATCGCGCGATAATGTAACATTATCACGCGGTAATAACGCAGCTGCGACGTTAAGATGCTTTAGTAAACATACCCCCTATGAGAGGGATTTTATACAAAATTTAAATAAAATTTTACTGGAAGGATAAATGGTGATTGGGTGAAAGGAGAGAGGATATTAATTCAATAATGGATGAGGATGGATGAGCGGAGGAGGGTGGGAGAGAGTGGTTAGAAAGGGAATGATATAAAGAGTATTTAGAGTAATAATATATGAATTAATAAATAGAATATATACTTGTTAATAAATACAAATGTTGTGGGAAGTTTGATACATAAATGTTATGTGTAGTTTGATACATGTTAAGTGATGTTTGTAATGATACTAAATACTTCATAAAATGATCAAATGGAAATAAATGAACCATATTAAATTAAATTAATCTGACTTAACATTAGTGTATTAGCTAATTACCTATTGGAAAATGATAGGTAAGAGAATTGTTATATATTAAACAGAGAATCATGGGTAAGAACCTAAGAACATAAGATTTGCCATACTGAGTCATATCAAAGGTCCATCCAGCCCTGTATCCTGTTTCCAACAGTGGTTATTGCAGATCATAAATACCTGGCAGGATCCCAAATGGAAGACAGACTTCCTGCTGCTTATCCCAGGGATTTATTTTATTTATTTATACATACATTTATATACCGCATCTTCCAAGGTTCAGTTGCGGTTTACAGTTGAACAACACTTAACAAAACAAGTTTGTTTTACAGGGAACGTCATATTATAACAGAACATATCTACAAGGAACATCAAATTTATATATAGTATATGTGGTCTAAACATTGTAAGATAAAATAGAACAGGTTAACTATATACAGTTTTATGTATATATATACAAGGAGGTGAACGGATATAAGTTGTGAGATTATCATAAAGCATTGATCTCTCTCAGTCCACTTTAATAATGGTTTTCCTCCAGGAACTTGTCCAAACCTCTTTTGTTGTTGTTAAGTGCTGTCGAGTCAGAATCGACTCATGGCGACCCTCTGGATAGTTATCCTAAATTGTGTTCGTTCTTGAGTCAGGCGGCTCATTGTTGACAGACTGATACTTGTAGCTGCTGTTATTGTATCGATCCATCTCATTGCTGGCCTTCCTCTTTTGCGTTTACCTTCTATCTTGCCAAGCATGATGTCTTTCTCTAATTATCTCTCTCTTCACATGATGTGTCCAAAGTATGAAAGTTGAAGTCTTGTCATCTGAGCTTCTAAAGAAAGCTTAGGTTTGATCTCCTCTAGTCCCGACTGGTTTGTTCTTCAGGCAGTCCATGGTATACACAGTATTCGCCATCAGCACTATAATTCAAAGGCATCAATTTTCTTCCTGTCTATCTTTTTCACTGTCCAGCTTTCACATCCATATGATGTTATTGAAAATACCATGGCTTGAACAAGTCAAATCTTTGTATGGAGAGAGACATCTCTGCTCTTGAGAATCTTATCTAGGTCTTTCATAGCCATTCTGTCAAGAGCAATGCGTCGTCTGATTTCTTGACTGCTTGTTGCTTCTTAATTGATAGTTGATCCAAGTAGGTTAAAGTTGTTCACGATTTCAATTTCTTCTCCTTCAACGATGAACCTGTTGATTATGCCAGTTGTCATGATCTTTGTCTTCTTTACATTAAGGTGCAGGCCCATTTTGAGACTATGTTCTTTGATTGTGAGAAGCAAATGTTTCAGATCATCTTCACTTTCAGCCAGTAATGTGGTATCATCAGCATAGCGAAGGTTGTTGATGAGTCTTCCACCAATCTTCACACCTCTGTTGTCTTCATACAATCCTGCTTCTCTGATGATTTGTTCTGCATATAAATTAAACAGGTAGGGGGAAAGTATGCAGCCTTGTCTTACACCTTTGCTTATTTTAAACCATTCTGTTTCTCCTTGATCCGTTCGAACTGTTTCTTCTTGATCAATGTACAGATTGTGCAAGAGTACGATCAGGTGTTCTGGTATACCCATGCTTCTTAATGTGGCCCTTTTACACCCAGCTACATTAACAGCTTTTACTACTTCCTCTGGCAACGAATTCCAGAGTTTAATTATGCATTGAGTGAAAAAATATTTTCTCCTATTAGTCTTAAATGTGATTCCTTGTAGCTTCCTTGAACTTTTAAATGCTTATTCAAGGCCAGCTAGTAGTATTTTAACAGACTTGGTAACCTGGCATATGTCACCTACTGGAAGACGTTGCAGACATTACCAATAAAAACATTCTTACAAAGGCACTTCTAGCTACTTTTCCATATTCCTTGTTCTCCTCCCATTTGAGGAACTAAAAGTTCCTTCATCCAGGCTTACTCCAGACACCCTCTTCCCATCACCGCTCATGGGTCCATGGCCGTAGCTGCATGAAGTACAACGGAACATGACATTCCATAGTGTTGCCAGTGTTGGCAGCTCGTGTGCGCACATGCTGTCATCGGCTTCACACCAGAAGCAGCAGCACCACTGCCTCCAGCACACCCATGCACCACACCTCTCTTCCTCATGGGGCACTTTGGGAAGTGGTAGGTTCCTAAGTGAATTAAAAATTCCTAATCAAGTTAAATTTTGTAATTGCAAAAATGCTTAAAAATTAATCATTAATAACAAGTTAAATGCCCACCTCTGCTTTTTAGTAGTAGTTCAAGGTGAGTTATATTCAAGTATAGTCAGTATTTCCTTATCTCTAGAGGTCTTATAATCTAAATGTTATCTTATTGTAGACAAAATATAGTAGCTTTATCTCTAGGTGCACACTTTTCTGAAAATATTAACTTTATTTTAAAGGAAATTTGACAAAACACATGAAGTCCAAGGCACACAGCAAGAAATGTGTGGATATGGGAGTATCAGTTGGATCAATAGATGAGCAAGATGCAGAAGAATCTGGTATGACTTTTGAAATATCTGTTACAGAATTTTACAGATGCTGCCCCCTCCCCCTTATGCTATGCCTTTCAAGGTATTCCACCTCCTCCCCCTCCAGTATAGAGTGGTAACATGTTAGTCAAAAATACTTTTCTCATTGACCATCTGTTGTTAATGCTGGTGCATGCAGACCCTCCTTTCTTACCCTTCCTTGCTATGAGTGAGTGTACTGTGGCTTGCAGTTCAGTAGTCATTTTGCTAGGCTTTTCTATGTTTACTTTTAAGAAAAAAGATAAAAACGTTTTGTAAAATGGCCCATCAGAAACAGGATACTACAAGTGTGATGTGTCTGTAGACATGGGTAAGTCAAAATTTTGTGATTTATGGATTGCAGTGTATGGTCTACATGGCTAGCAGATCAGATTTAAATTGTTATCATTCCACAAATTGAGCCAAAGTTTGATTCAGGGCCTTAGGAAAGGATACAGAAAAGGTATTGAAATATCTATCCAAAATTCTGATATGGAACAAGTACTTAAATGTATACGAACTACAGGCATATGGTAGAGACACGTACAAACTCAGAGGTAAGAAATAATATACAATAAGCAAACATTTGGGGGTTTTTTTAAAGTAGAAAATCTGTTCTAGAATATAGGCCACGAGATTAGATTCCAATAGAGTAGACACCAGAATAATATTAGAAAATACTTCTTCACACAGAGGGTGTTGGATACATGAAATACACTTTCAATGATGAAGTAGAGATGAAAAAACTAACTGAATTAAAAGAACCATGAGCACAGAGGATCCCTAGCTGCAGAGATCAGATGTGGTCTCTGGCACTGTACCAGAAAGTGAACTAAGAAACTAGATGGACCTTATCTTTCTGGTCTATTGTCCTACTGTTTCCCTCGCCTCGCTTCAGGCCTAAGAATGTTTTCCTCCTTGGGCTTGAACACTACTATCCTGGGTGGAGTGAGATTCCTCAGGATCAGTTCAGTATCTTCCCCATGCATAGCTGGTAGGAATTCCCACAACTGTGGGGAATCCCTCTGCTCCCTAATTAGGGAAGAGAAATATTATTTACTGGCCAGACTAGAGTATTCTGATCCTATGGACTTTAAACCAATCCATCAAAGTGATTCAATGTTTGCATTTTCTTCAATTTTGAAAAGAAAGTTTGCGAATTAAAAACATCTGCCACTTTTCTAAGGGATTCTATTTTTTCAAACCATGCTCAGCTCTCCTCTTCCTTCATGTGTTCATACAGCATTGATTCCTATATATGCCACTGTTTTCTTTATCAAAATGTCATTAAACTTGTTAGAGGATTTTAGATTTACAGATAAAACACTGCAGTTATGCATGACTGAGGGACATTTGGGTAGTTTATTGATTTGCTTCAGGTCAGACAGCAGGTATAGTTGTGGTCAACATTATTGGCACCCTTGCATTTTACGTAGTTGTGTACAATATCTTGAGAAATAATTGGAAATATTCTGTGTATCATCATAATATTTTAATAGTATACTCAAAGATATACAATGGAAAAAAAAGATGCTTGTGCAACGTGGACATTGTCATTTCTGAGAAAAAAACAAAATATGACCTGGACAGGATTAATGGCACCCTTCACTAATATTTGGTTGCACAACCCTTGGCAGTGATGACAGCCTCTAAACATTTCTTGTAGCCATCTATACGTTCCGTACATCTGTCTGCTGGTCAATTTTCCCACTCTTGAGTTGGAACAAATTACAGTTGATGAATGTTTCCAGGATTCTTTTTGCCAGTGGCAGATTTCAGCTCTTTCCAAAGGTTTTCAATTGGCTTGAAATCAGGACTCATTGCTGGCCAGTATAAAACAGACCATTTGTTCCTTTTGAACCATTCCTTTGTACTTTTGTATGTGTTTTGGGCGATTCTCCTGCTGGAGGAACCATGATCTTCAACTGAGACCTAGCTTTCTGACACTAGGTAGAACATTTCACTCCAAAATATCTTGGTAGTCCTCTGACTTCATGATTCCTTTAATATGTTCCAAGCCTCCAGTTCCTGAGGCAGCAAAATAGCCCCACAACATTATGGAACCTTTAGCATATTTAATTGTAGGAAGGGTGTTTTTTTCTTTATAAGCTTCATTTCTTCTCCTGTAACTGTATCTCTGGTTTATACTGCCAAAGAGCTCAAGTTTGGTTTCATCGGTCCACAGAACATTTTCCCAGAAGGATTGTGGTTTCTCTAGGTGGGTTTGGGAAAAGCAAGCATGCCTTTTTATGTCTGTCTTTGAACAGTGGGGTCCTCCTTGGCCTTCACCCATGAAGTCCTTCTTTGTTTAGTGCACAGCATATGGTGCGGGTTGAAACCACCACTCCAGATTGCTCCAGGTCAGCCTTAAGCTCTTTGGATGTTGTACATGGTGTTTTTCCAACAGTTTGCATTAACCTTCGAAGACTTCTTGGATTAATTTTCCTCTTCCCATCATGTCCTGGTAGGTCCTTACCGTTTATTTTATTAGGACTTTCTATACCACCCTTCAAACATCAGAGTTGTTTACAATATAAAAATCATAAAAAGGGAGAAAAGAACTCCAAATGAAAAGGGAAAACAGATAGGGGACAAGAGTAGACAAGACACACAGATATACACAAAAATACAAAGATACCCAAATATATACTGTAAGGAACAGGTGCAGGATTGGCTAGGATTCAATGTTAAAGGCCTGTCGGAAAAGGTGAGTTTTCAAACCAGTCTTACACTGATGGAACGAAAGCTCCTGACCGGAGGTCAAATGAGAGTGAGTTCCAGAGATCTGGGACACGATAGTAAAAGGCTGATTCTCTGGTTGAGTCATAGTGAGCTTTAGAGACCGAAGGAAGATGAAGACGATTAGCATGAACAGTGTGAAGAGACCGACTAGCAGAGTCTCGAATAATAAAGGAGGTCAGTGGGAACTCCAGTATGTAAGGCCCTATGGGTGGTAATCAGAATTTTATACTGAACACAAAAAGCAATGGAAAGCCACGGGTGACGTGATCGAATCTAGAAGCATGTACAAGGAGCCTGACAGCAGCGTTTTGAACTGTTTGTAATCTTTTGAGCTGGTAATCAGGAAGGCCTACATAGATGTTACAGTAATCCAGTTGTTTATTCTTTATTTGGAGCTTAATATACCGCCCATAACAAAAGCATCTAAGTGGTTTACAATAAAACAACAAGCTGCTGAGAAATATAAAGGAGTGCCAATAAAATAGACAGGAGAGGTGAAGGCTACAAGAAACAGCAGACTAGACAGGAGCTAAAAGGAGAGAACAGGACTAGACAGCGGGGGGTGGGGAGAGGGGGAGGAGGGTGGGGGGATGGTCAAAGGCAGAGCAGAAGAGGTGAGGTTTTAATCTGGCCTTGAAGGTGTTAAAGGAAGGTTCCAAGCGGAGGGCTGGGGGGAGCGAGTTCCAGAGCCGGGGACCAAGATAATAAAAGGCAGATGAGCAGGTGGATGCCAGATGGGGATGGGAGGGACATGCGATTAGTGTGAATAGATCTAAGGGAATGGTTTAGAAATAATGAGGTTAAGAAGGAGTGTGGTCAATGAGAAGGAGTCAAGGAAGGAGCGGAGGGAATGGATTTGACACAAAGAGTAAAAAGAACTTCGAAAAACAGAGCTGTTTTGTTCATGAAATGTGAGACCAGAATCGAGAACCACATCCAGATATCTGAAGGAGGGGGAAAGTGGAAGAGAAACACCATCCAGAGTGGGAGAAATAGTCGGAACAGGGAGTTTCTAGTGAACCAGATAACAGCAATCTTAGAAATATTGCTGATTTTCCTCTCCACTTTGGAGAAACAGGTGTTCATCGGGGTAACATCTGGATGAGAGGATGGGTGTGAAAAGTAAGAGAAGGATGTTGTCTGCATAGTAGTAGGCAGTGATCCCGGTGTCCTGTATTATGGTGGTAAGAGGGGCAATGAAGATATTGAAGAGAAGTGGGGCAAGAACCAGAGTTCTGGGAAACACCACAGATAAGAGGATAGGCATTGGAAGTGGAAGAACTAAAGGTGATTGAGAAAAGGAATTGTCAAATAAGAATGAATGAAACCAAGAGAAGACAGAACCTCGAAGACCCAAGTTATAGAGGCAAGAACAGAGAATAGAATGATCCACTAGATTGAAAGCACAAGAGAGGTTCAGGGAAACTTCAAGAGTGATATTGCCTTGATCAAAGGTATTGTGAATGTTTCTAAGCAAAGAGGTCAGGATAGTCTCCCTGTGATGGCTAGGATGAAAGTCTAATTGCCTAGGGTGCAATGTGTTTGTGCCAGTCAGATGAGAGGTAAGTTGTATGAAGACAAGTTTCTCAAGAATCTTAGAGAGGAAGGTGAGGTTGGAGACAGGACGATAGTTTGAAATAGAAGTCCTATCAAGTGATGGTTTTGGGGGGTTTTTCAGAATAGGGGGAATAGACTCCAGGAATGGTCCCAGAGGAAAGGCTTTTGTTGATCATAGTGAGTGCAACAAGAAGAAGTGCCAAAGACGTTGTGGGAAGCCAGGGGGAGTGTAGTGGATCAAGCGAACAGGTCGTTTTTCTAGAGGAGAGAAGAAACTTAGAGAAATCACACATTGACGTGGTATTGAAGGCAAACCAGAGATGGGGCAAGCAGGGAGGCCAAGCAAGAGAGAGATATAGTGGGGGAACAAAGAGGGGGCGGAGAAGGTGGAGAGGAACCAGGAGTCTCTCCACCAGAGAGGAGTCCAGTCTGGATGTCAGATATTTTGCTGGAGAAATAAGCAGCAAGGTGTTCAGAGGATGGGAAGTCTGTCTGAGTGACCAAAACTGGGGGACGAAGGAGGAAGGAGACTAAAGTTGTTTGGAATGGTTGGAGGATGATTCGATGGATTTGGTGAAGAAATCTTTTTTCACCTGCATGATCTTCGCATGGTAAGTCAAGTGGCAATGCTGAGCAGAAAACTTCTTAATAACACTACGAACTGTAGACATAGGAATCCCAAGGTCTTTGGAGATGGCCTTGCACCCCTTTGAAGTTTGATGTTTGGTGATAATGGCTTTTCTGATGGTCTCAGGCAGCTCTCATCTTCACCATTATGAAAATGGAGCAGGGAGTGAATGTGGCTATTTTAAACATTAGAGCCATCATTCATTGGTTGATTCAAGTCATGTGAGTACTGACAATTGATCACAGGTGCATCTAATTTTACTGCAATGAAAATGTGCTTCTTCTGTTCAAACTGATTTAAATTGTTTATAAGGGTACCAATAATCATGTCTTAAAATAGAAAAACGTCAGACCATGCTAATCCCCAAAAATCTATCAAACTTTACAAAATTTCTACTTTTTTGTTGGCGTGTTCGTCATGAAAAGGGGGTCACCATTTTCTCGAGATAAACCTTCCTTTTTATTCTCTTTAAAAAGAGCCCAATGCTCTGATAAATATGCAAAAATGCTACAACAGCGCACTACATATAAGCAATTATTGTATGAACTTAACTTAGTGATGTAAACTTCATAATCAATAAGCAATCATAGGATTCTGTAATCAAATGTTGATATCCCAGTCCAGTAATGTCAAAAGACATATATATTGATCAGCCTCAAGAAGGTAATGTGAATCCCCCATCCAAAATGTATCTCCAAAAAGCGTTGCAAACAAAGAATCCCTTCAGTCAAGATCACGACACAGTTTTGTGTTCAAGCTTCAGGCAATTTTGTAAGCTCTTCCTCAAGCGGTGCTTACTTCAAAAGGGTTCCTTAAACAAAAACCAAGATAAGTTCATACGGTTTGTCTCGAGAAAATGGTTACCACTTTTCATGACGAACACGCCAGCAAAAAATTAGAAATTTTGTAAAGTTTGATAGATTTTTGGGGATTGCATGGTCTGACTTTTTTCTATTTTGAGTATTTCTGTAGCTTTAACTAAGAGTTTTTTGTGAGAATAATCATGTCTTGGCAATATCCCAGTTTTTATACTATTTCCTACCATTTCCTTTTTTAATTGGTCTTGTTTTATTTGATTCCTTTATTGTCCAGGGATGGCACAAGGATTTCTACTGCCCTAGGCAGACCCTCCATACCCCCCCCCCCAAAAGCCTGTGCCTCCATCCAGCCTGCCATGCTGGCCCCCCACCCCCTTGCTCTAAAGCGGCAGCAGTGACTAAACTGCTGCTTCAGTGCTGCATTGAGCCTTAAAGTGCCCACACACATGCATGCTCACAGCCTTCCACTCCTGCCCCACCCTCCGATGCAACTTTCTTAGAGGGCAGGCAGGAGCAACAGGCCAGAACCGTGTGCAGGTGCATGAGCGTTTTAAAGCCTGCCACGGTGTTGAAGTAGCAGTTCAGCTTCCGCTTCCAGGGGAGTTGGGGTAGTGATGCCACCCACCAGTGTTTGTCACACCAACTGACCATCTGGTTCACCTAGTGGATGGGCTGGCTCTGTGTGTGTCAGATATGTGTGCCTATATAGTCCAAAGCCATTTCACTGGCCACTTTTTTATGGAGATATTGGACATTAAGGGGTTGAACTGCAAGAGTGCCAATAATGTTGACCTCAACTGTAAGTGCTGGTACTGAACATTGAACTTGGATTTATTGATTTCATTGCATTGTGCTCCAGCTACTAAATCCGTGGTGGTTCTGTTTGTTGAGATGCAACTGTCAATTTTTGAAAACTTAAAAATTCATTACAAGATGATGCAACACTGGAATTAAAATGAAATAAGAATACAGAACTATTAGGTTGTGGTTTTTGTTGATGCTTTATAGCTAAGGGGTCTATACTGACACAGGAATAGCGGGAATGGACGTCCTGTTGGGATGTCCATCCTCGCTATTCGTACCCCTTGCCGTCCCCGATGATAGCCTCCCCATACGAACAAGGAGTTTGTACAGGAAGGCTTAGATGGGGGTGGGAGGGGGCGTTGCGGAGGCAGGATGAGGGTGGGCAGTAGGCAGTCCGCGGCCCTGGATATACAGGGTCGATTCTGAAGTCGGCCCTGTACATCCAGGGCCAGCAGACCGGACGGAATACGGCAGGCCCGGGCAGCGGAGGTGGAGTGAGCGGGTGCAGGGGGTTCCCCGCAGCCTGACCCTGGCCATGGGAGGCCAGATCGGGGTCAGGCTGTGGGGAAAGGAACAAGTGACCGACGGTCAGGGATCACAGCTCTTGAATGGAGCCTCGATGCCTTGGCAATGGGATGCCATGGCACAGCGGCTCTATTCAGGAGCCTGACTGAGTTAGCCGGGCAGAGGCCTGTATGTGCTGGCCGATCTGAATCGGGTCCCGGCCTGCACATACAGGCTCAGACCCGATTCCGATCCCGTGGGGCACGTCTAGCCCCCGCACGATCAGAATCAGGTCTGCCTCTGTGCGTTCTGCTTCTGATCCGGCGCACAGGGGCCTGAGCGGCCAACTTGGAATGTGCCTCTAAGCAAATTGTGACCTTTATTCTTAGGTAACAATCTGATAAGATTTAAAACATTGCAGTATAAAATTATGGCAAAAACAACTGAAAACTAGGCTATGGTTTTGTGAGAATTTGCCATTTTCATATCCTGATACACAATAAATATGCTTACTTTTACTGCTTAAGTGCTGCTATTTGGGTCTGAGTGACTATTCGTATTTTCTCCTTTTCTGAAAACCTTTGACAGATGAGGATTTTAATAGATGCTCATTAGTACTACTATCAACAATAAGACAGAGCACTGTACTCATATCATCTTTGAACTTCAGCATTATTTTCTTGTGCTTTTCTCTGTTATGGTATGCGCTGGCTCGTTTTCTTTGATTTTGGCTTATTTGATGTTAGCAATAAACAGTTTATTAGATTGCAGAGGTGGCCTGAATAAAAAGATAAAAAGAGGTTGTTGGAAGAAGGTAAAAGGACAAGAAAGATTAATTCTCTAAAAGCTCATGGCAAGCTGCATGAACCTGAACTGTAAGCCACACTCTACAGGGAATGTGAATCACTGTTCATAACTTGCATAACACTAAATATTTTGAGGGCAGTTCTCAAAACATGTGGAGTTTAAATTAATTTGTTTGAGTAGAAAAAAGTTAGGCTATACATTAAACATGAAAATCATTTCTTTCATGTGTGTAACAATAATTCTGGGGTTTTTTATTTGCTACTGTGTATCACCACAGTGGGTCTATCTATGAAGGGGAATAATGATCTGAAAGAGCTACATTTACTAAAGTGCACTATTGTGTTGGTGCACATTTGGGCATGTTTACTAAGTTGCATGTGGGCAATGTGCAATGGGGCCACCAAATTAGTGCAGAGATCTGCTCTAATATTTGGGCAGCTGCGCATCCGTCGCCCTGCCAATAGTGAGATGCTAACGTGCAGCATCGTGCTAACTGGCACACAGATGCACTTAACACTACCCATTAAGGTGGCATTAAGTGCACCCGTGCATGTTCGTAGTTAGTGTGCCCTCAGAATGCTCATGCTAACCGTGATCTTCCATCATCACTCACATTCTGCCCCCAATCTGCCCTATTCATGCACGTGGAGGCCAATTCAGACAGGGGCACGTCCGGGCTGTCTGGATGTCCAAAAAATGGACAGGGGCGATGTGTACCCGATTCTGCAACCGTGGGAGCTATATGTTTGCGCACTTGCAGAATCTGGGTACTTAGACAGCCTGGCGTGCCCCTGATTATGCCACGGGAAACATACAGGCCACTGCCCGTCCAGCCCTCCCAATGCTCTGGCTGGTGTGCTGGTGCCATGACGTCCTGTCACCATAGTACTTGCATGCCCAGCCGGAGGACCTGGATCACCAGACCCCGAACTGCCCCTTCACCCCGCTACCCGACCCCCGTCATATGCTCCCATGGCTAGGGTCAGGCAGCCTTTGCATTCCTGCAGTAGTGCGAAGAGTTCAAGGGAGCTGCAGGCCTCAATCAATAAGGTGCCTGGCACTTATTTCACCTTTGAGGTGGAATAAGCTAGGCATCCAAGTGGCTGCCATTGGACGTACAGGGCCCTGACCTGAATAAGCCCTGTATGTCTGGGTGCTTTGGCCCACCCCCGTTCAGTGCTCCCTGCACAATGGCCCTGTATATGCAAGGAGCAGGAAGATCTGAATACAGTTCCAGGACTAAACGGGGGTTGGCTGTCCAACCCCACTATGCCCGGATCAGAATCGACCCCTAACTGTTTAGCATCGGATTTTTTTTGTACAGGCCCCGTACTAAATTTTAGTGTGGCCTGCTCACTGTGCACTGAATTCTTGGTGATAGCATTTAATGAAGTTTAGTAAATATGCCCTATTAGTAAATAGGTGTCACTGCATAAAATGGAACCTGCAGTAAATAATACTTTTATTTCTCTTTATTTCTGAATGGGACATACGCTAGCAGATTGTATAAAACAAAAAATGCAAGAATCTTATACCAAGCAATATGAGCAATACCAAGCAATACTTTCAATCACAATGATACACCTGTAAAGATATCTTATCTATCAATACTCCCTCCCATCCCAGTTTTTCATTTGAATCCCCCAACCACTCAGACTCCATTCATTCCTATCACATCCCTTCTCAGCATTAATTACCTTCTATTCACTCCAACACTTACTCTACATCTATCCACAAAGTATCCATATCGCAGCTGCTATGCCACCTCCAGACTCTAAGGGGTATGTTTACTAAACCTTCTTAACGTGCGCACTCTGCAATTATCGCGCGCTAAGATACCTTAGCACACGATAATGGCGCTTTACGGGGCACAAATGTGCCTTAGCGCGCGCAGCGGCGCAAACGAGCGCTGAAGGCGGGGAAAGGTTCCTGGAGGGCGGAGGAAGGCTCCCCAGGGGCGGAGAGAAGGGGTCAATGGGTGGAGAGTGGGAGGGGAGAGGCTCCCCGCACACTAACGATGTGAAATTCGAGGCCAAAACTTAACGCAAGTGAAAACCTCGGATTAGAGCTGATTTAAAGGGAAAAGAAACCATTTCTGTCAGCAATGTACAGCAAAACCAGGGAAACCTGCAAAAAAGTGATAAGTGTGATACATGTGCACGGAACAAAAGTGCAAATAAACATTGAAAATGACCCCAACAAAATAAAAAAAAATCATAATCAAGCTGGGCAATAGTGATAGTAATGGGAAATATCAAAAAACACTCCCAAGAAAGCCCCAAAAAAAAGTTATGAATTTTGGAAGGGTCTACGCTCCGTCCCCATACAAGGTGAATGATCCCACAGTGAAATAGCACTGATCAGGGTTTCCCTCTCCATTGGACAGGTTTCCTATGGCCTTCACATGTTCCACAACAGCAGGGCGGGCATGTCGGAATGGGCAACTGGACAGATGCTGGGAAAGGGGATACAGAGGGCTGCAGGCGGCACATGCTGTGGTGCAGCTGGGGCACAGTGCGGACTAGGCAGATGCCTAGGTGGCACTTAGGAATGCTGAAACTGTACAGCAGCCAGACAGCAACTGATGAGGGCCCAACATGGGCACGAGAGTGTTTATCACAGTGTCACAGGGGATAGTACCCAGCAGGTACCTCCAAGGGCACAGAACATTGGCAGGCGGTGTTGGGGGAAAGCGTGGATGTCTATGCAGGCACCCCTACCCCAGAACACGCACCATAGGCAGCCGCCTACCTGCACACTGGATGGCTTGAGACTGTACACCACCAGCACCACCAGCAGAAGGTCATGTCAGCATGGTGGCAGAGAGGTACTGGTGGTGGAGGGGGGCAGTGGCAGCTGCCCAGAGCAGACCATGGCCTAGCCCTGTGTAGGTGGGTGCCATGCACTGCAACAGACAGGCCCTGCCGGACAAACAGTCATGGTATCACCAGGGAATGCACTGTCTCTGTGGCAACACGGTGGTGCAGTGCACACAACCAGTGTGTTTGGAGGCAGAAGGTCACAGGTTCAAGTCCCAGCTATGGTGCCTGCCAACCCAGTCCCCATATTTTACCCACTATTACAACGTGCTAATACAGACAGAGCCTTTATTGCAGATGACGTAAACATGCCCAAAAAACCTACATTTTACCCTACAGAGCAAAGACACCATAAACAGGCACATTACCTAGAGCAGAGTCTCCCAAATGCAGTCCTGGAGGGCCAAACACCATTCAGGTTCCATGCTGCCTCTAATAAAGATGCCTGTGCTGCATATCTATGCACCACCCCCATGGTATGCAGATGTATCTCATGCATATTCATGAGGGACAGCATGAAAACCCGAACAGTGTTTGGCACACCAGGACTGGAGTTGAGAACCTCTGCCGTAAAGCAGCAGCCAACAGGGGCAGACACACCCGCACCCACAGGCTCCGTTAGCCAATGCCTCCTGGAGAGGCAGGACATTGGGCCCTGCGTGCATCTCTGAATACTAGCACTTGCATACCTTAGCAATGCCACCCTACACCTGGGAATACGGTACACAGCTATCAAACGTTTGCTATGATTACTGGCAGATAGCAATTCCTACGTTAAGCACAGTTTGCTGATTGAGCTCCATCATAGCAACCTTTCTGATGTCTGTGGAGTGTGCTTCAGGTCTGGTCTCTGACAGTGTTTACCACCCTGGGGAGTGACCCCCACCAGTATTGCGTACCATATCCATGCCTGCACTGTGCCCAGGACTGGTGTGGTGGCCAGGGCTGCTAAACACCTCTATAGTAGCACAATGCTGGCATAGGTGTGGGAGTGTGTGTCTGTCTATCCAGTGTGTGGTGGCTGCAAACACCCTCTACAGCCCACACTGCAGCACTGTTGCCAGTATTGGCCTGCCAATGTGCATAATGAGGAGCAAGGTACCATGGGTATAGCCCGGACAGGGTGGCCTGGCCAGGATGCATCTGCACAGGGCATAGGGCACTGGCTGGGATATTGTAGTGCCCGGCCACCACCTGCACAGACAGGGTGGCCACAGCATGTTCTGCTGGTAGATCACTCTCACCCTGACTGAGCAGTGACCATGGCATGGCTAGGCTCCCCCATAGTGCTATATAGTATTTCTCTCATGTGATATTTATGGGTTCCATTTTGGGGCCCAGTCACTTACTTATCTGCTTGGTGTGTATGCTGACATCCCAGTTCTGGGTGCACGCATTTCCATCAGGAACATGCACTATGGACTAGCTAGCAGACTGTCTGCAGCTGGTATGTGTCTTGATGGAACGCCTTGCAGGGTGCAGCAGCTGAAGGCTTGCTGCAGGTGAATATCAGATAGTGGTGGGGTGCAGCTTAGCATATCCAGGCCTAATGTCTGTCTGCTATTGCGTTATGGATGTGTCTGTTCCCCAGCAGGACTGGGGTTGATGGTCCCCTCTACTGCCACCATTGCAGGGAGGTAGAATGTGGATCTGTTGGTGGGAGACCCTGTTTACCACCCTCAGCCCTGGAGGAGGAGGAGGGTGGTGGTACATACTCCTCCTAGGGGTCCATAGGGGCTAAACCTGACTGAGACATACAGATATATCCAAGGTGTGTCTGCAGAAACTATCTATCTCACACATTAGCACTGCTGGGGACCTGCAAAAAATGCAATGTGTGCCTTCGAGTCAGTCCTGACTCCTGGCGACCCAGAAGCTCTTGGGTTTTCTTGGCAGTGTCACCGGAAGTAGATTGCCAGGCCTTTCTTCCGAGGCAGTGGAGGGTTAAGTGACTTGCCCAAGGCCACAAGGAGTGCTAGTGGGAATTGAACCCTGGTTGCTTGGTTACCAAGCCAGTGTTCTAACCACTAGGCTACTCCTCCACTCACCTGCAGCATGGCCTATTTCTGCTGTGGACCTGGTGCTTGGCGCCCCACCTCACTCTCAGGGTGAGTGCAGTACCTGCACAATGTGATGGTGTGTAGCTACTCTGTGCCAGTACCACATACGGTCAGTACTCCCTACCAGGCTGAGGTGGTGTGGGGGTGCATACCCCATCCTGTGGTTATCTGTAGACTGCTGATTTGTATGTGCAGTGCATCATGGGTATGGGTGGGTTAACCCTATCCTGGTGACCACAGCAGACTGTTTGTGTGACGATGTGCGGTCCTTCTGCAGCCAGCCAGGGTCTTGCTAGCAGCTATGGAGCTGTAGCCCACTGGTTATTTCACTACTTGTGGAGCCAGAGGTCATGGGTTCAAACCCACAGTAGGGGTTATTTGATAGGGCTGTCCAAAGCATTGTCTTTTTTTAATGTACATTAGTGCTGTCAGCAAAACACCCTCAGGGTACTGTAACCATAAGGTGCCTCAGAAGGCGCCCTATAAGGCACCTTATAGGGCACCCTATAAAGCGCCTTCCGAGGCACCTTATGGTTACAGTCTGTATAAGGTGCCTTATAAGGTGTCCTATGGAGCGCCTTATAGGGTGCCCTATAGGGGACATTATAGGGTGCCGTGGTGGACATTGCACTTTATAATGTGCCCTATGGGGTGCCTTATAGGGTGCTTTATGCGGTACCTTAGGTTACGGCACGTGAGGGTGTGTTTGCTGGCAGCAATAATTAAAATGCCTCAGGAAACAATACTTACATGTCAAATCTGTTTCTATGTGTGCATGACTGGGCGCCTACTTAAGATTACCGCGCGCTAATGCGCTCAGCGGCATTTTGCCCGATAATGTGCGCCGCTGCGTGCGTTAGCGCGCGCTATTCCCATTTTGCTACTTTTGACCGGACCGCCCACTCCTTTTATGGCATCCTGCACACTAACGCGGCGCGCACGTTAAGAGGGTTTAGTAAACATACCCCTAAGGGATCTGTTTTACTAAAATGTGATAAGTGTTTTGCATCTTCTACACGGCATATGTCAAAATGCCATGCACTAGGTGCAAAACCTTTTGGTAACTGTGCAAGGGGGAGTGGCCAGCATCTGCCCTCCAGTTACCACAAGGGCCCCCTTTCCCTGCATTGCAGGAGTGCCAACACTACCTGCCAATGCAGGGCACCCTGGTCCGGAGCAAGGAAGAAGGGAAAGGACAAGCAGCAGTAGTCACTATATCCTCCCCTTCCCGTTCACTGCAGGACAACAGTAACATTGGGACTCTCCTCCGGCCACCCCACATATGCATAACAAGTCTGGTACCACAGATTGTAAGATTTATGGCGCCCATAAAGGACCCCCCCCTCCATTACCCAGAAAATAAGAACCTTCCCTGGACAGTATCCACATCATGTGCATGACTATCATCCCCCTCTCCAACCCTCCCCAGATACCAAAGAATAGAAGACTGATTCTTCTAGCCCCCTAAAGAACCCCAAAGCCCCCCTGTCCTTAACAGGGCTTGCCTGGTGGTCCAATGGTGATTCGGGGCAGGAGCACTCCATTTCCTTCAAAATGGCACCAGTCTCACGGTGCTGACATCTTGTGGTAAGAAGTCTTACCCCTCTGGGAGTCAGCATTGTAAGACCAGTGCCATTTTGTAGGATGATGGTATTTTTGACAGTCACCGCGAAGCATCATGTGCTGGCTGCCACCTTTCGCCATACTTTCTTCCCGCCCCGATCCCGCCTCTCCCTGCATTTACCACGGAAAATGCAGATAACGCCAAAAATCACTGTGCTATCTGCATTTATCTTATGTTAGCCTGTGCTATTGGGCTGTGCTTAGAGTTATTGTGTTGACAGCTAATGCACTTTAGCAAACATGCCCATAAATAAATTTCCTTTCTAATTGTGCCAGTATATGGTTAGCACAATGTAGCTTTAAACTAAATAAGACTTCCTAAGAACATATTAAACAGTCACAGAGTCCAAGTACTTGTGATCTGGATTGAACATGTCAGAGAAAGAACACTGGACTTTGATAGACCTTTGGTCTGACCCAGTCTGGCACATTTTATGTTCTTAAGTCAAAAGCAGCCTCCCTCCAGACATGCATTCACAACCCCATGAGAAAGAGCTTAATTCATTTTTCAATAAGAAATACTGCTGTTGAGCACTATACTTCCAAGTTGTGTGAAAAAAACTATAAAAAAGTATGCATATGGGAGGTTTTAAATGTTAATTGAAATTTCTGTGCTGCCTGGCCTTCCTGAAGTAGAAAGAAGTTTTGAATTTAATTTCTCTCAGCTATTGAGTTTCTGGGTGGATAAAGAATTGATTTCAGAATAGTTTCCTCCTCCTACATGTATAGGGCTGGCCCAAGCACCAGGCAAACTAGGCGCTTGCCTAGGGCAGCAGCTTTGCTGCTCCTAACCCCCTTCCCAATACTAATGCAGCCTCAGATGAAACAGTGATGGGTCCTGGTAGCCACAAAACTCAGAGTCATCAGTGTGTGCTTTCAGCTGCAGAAAAAATGGGTAATATCCATATAGTCCATTCACCCTTGTAAGTAGCTTTTTGAAATCTCCCTCATTGAAGGTTCTTTTTATAAACTTTTGCGTGGTTAATGCACATTGCCACATGCATATTTGGGGCTTATTTTATAACCTGAAGTACACGTGTACTTTATTTGTAAAATTCAGGCGAATCTTTATGCCCTTACCTAGTTGCCCACACTTGGATGCGTGAGCAATGTGTATAAGTTATAATATTTTATAACGTGCATAAATTTAGGCTTCACCTATGCTCTGCCCAAGCTCCACCACTGTACACAGACGAAAACTGAAAGTACATGCTATGGGACTTATGTATGCTCTTACAGAATAGCGACTGCACGTAACTAGCACATAATTTCCCACACATCCCTTATAAAATCAGCCCCATTATATATATATATATATATATTTATTTATTTATTTATTTATTTATTTTTTACAAAACAAAGCTTAATATTTAAAAGTATAATGTCCAAATATGCATTTTCTAGGATTGTGGATGGTATTGAGATGGTTACAATTGAGTTTAAGCATTGAAATCTTAGGGGAATGGCACTAGGGCTCTAAAAGCTATATTTGCAAGGAGGTACAAGGCTGAAGTTTTACTTAGGGCGCCTAATACACTTTCACTGATCCTGTATATGTACCTCTCAATCGTGTCTGGTCTGTAGTTCTAGCCACCGTTTACCATGCTACCTTTTGTTTAAATCTTGACCTTCAGTATCCTGGTCAATATTGTCTCAAGTCTTTGTCTAATTTATATCCACTCATTTGAGTAAACTCAAGGCGGCTTATGGTGATACATATTATCTAAAAATCACAGACTTTACAAACATACACAGAAAATTATGATCAAAACAATCTATCTAGCTTAGGAGTTACTGAAGGGCATGACAAGAGTAACCACTATTCTCCGCAGGAAATAAGTCCTCACGTATGGGTGATGTCGCCGACAGAGCCCTGCACGGAACACTCTCCAGCTCCAAAGAAAGCTTTTGGGAGGCATGCCATGCATGTGCGCCTGCCTTCCCTGCCCGTTGCAGTGCCGTATTCTCGTCTTCTTTTTTCTTTGGAGCCCCTAGGATGTGTTCCTTCAGTCTGCAAAAAAGTTTGAATTTCTTACCCTTGTGGCTGAGCTTTTCCTCATTTTTTCAACCGCCTGTCATTGGTTAGCGTTTTTCTTACCCTTTGGGTATTTTTTTCTGTTGTTTTTTTGTGCCTTTTTGGCATTTTCCCCCACCTACAGCCATTTTTCAGTTTGATTTTGACGAGGTGGCATTTTTCGGCATATCTAAGCCAGTTAGCAGCTTTAAAAAAAATGCACCAAATGTGGCAAGATTATCTCTACCACTGACCACCATAACTGGTACTTGCAATGCTTTGGACCAGACTACCAGCCAGCATCCTGTGAGGTCTTCTTGCAGGTGATGCATCAAGGGCTGAAGAGTTGGGGAAAAGCAGGAGTGAGTCCCTCTTTGGCACATCTGATTCAGCATCCTCGGTCCTGACCCCCTCATCCATGCCTGAGGTGACTAAAGGAAAAGAGCAGAGGGCTCAGTCAGAGCAGAAAGGTTCAAGTGGAGAGGGGCGTCCCTCTGCAGAGATCCAGTCTTCATCGAAGGGAAATCACAAAGAGAAGATCTGTGTGCAGCGCAGCCCTTCTAGGTGTGATATCGACAGCGAGAGTCGGGAATGGCCGACCAAGCTTCCCCAGCGGGAGGACCCAATCCAGATGGTGGAGTCTTTTCCCAATGGCCCAGGATGCCTGCTGGATGTCTCCTGATGCCCCAGTCATTGTGGAGTCCCCACTAGAGGAATGAGAACCTCTTCAGCAAGCCTGTGGAGGAAAAGGACGAAGAGCTGGAGAATGAGCAAGTGACTCTGACCAGGCTCTCTAGAAAGACTGTGGACCTCACGCAAAAAAAACAACAAACCAAGAAGATTTTCCTTCTGTGCCTGCTGCCGGTACTTTCCATCCCAGGTGCAGCCTAAGGCCCAAGCTCCCCACTCACAGTGGAGGGAGAAAACCCTAAAGGCACAACCTGCTCCCCAGCCCAAGCCAGGTACGGACTTTTGATGGGATCTTCAGAGCATAACCAGCCGATCATCCACCAAGGTCTCCTCTGCAGGTGGGGGGTGACTCATCCACTTTGCCCACTGGTGGCCTGTCCTCACCTTGGACACCTGAGTGCTACAGATTGTCCAAAATTGTTATCAGTTGAACTTCACCCAGCTGCTGCCTCCTTACAACCACGGGGAGTACCCCATGGACCCTGCACCGGAACCTTATGCAGACCGAGGTCGTGGCCCTGCTGGCCAACCTCGCCATCGGGTCAATTCTCCCAGCCCAGATCAGGCAGGGCTTTTACTCCAGATACTTCCTGGTCCCCAAAAAGACCGACGGGTTCCTCCCCATTCTGGATCTGCGCAACTTAAACTGGTTCTTGGTGCGTGAAAAGTTCAAAGTGGTCTCACTGGGGATGCTGCACCTGTTTCTCCTACAAGACAACTGGCTATGCTTCTTTGTTTTGAAGGATGCATATGCACATATTCCAATCCACCTGCATCACAGCCTTCTGTTAGTGCTGGGCGCCCAGCATTATCAGTACTGGGTGCTACCCTCTGAGCTGGTCGCAGCCCCCAGGGTCTTCACAAAGTGCCTTGCGGTTGTAGCCTCTTTTCTTCAGATCCGGGGGGATCTTTGATTCCCATCCCTGGATGACTGGCTCGTAAAAGGCCCCACACCGGCCAGCATATGGCAGTCCACTGAGCTCACCATTCAGATGCTTGAAGGATTCTGCTCGAGATCAACTATCCGAAGTCTCACCTCCAGCTGGTACAGCAATTGGTGTTAATCGGGGCCCTCCTCGACATAACTCGGGTGAAGGCATTTCTGCCAGCAGACTGCCTGTAGCGTCCAATAAAGGTGGTGGGGGGCATTGCAGCACCAGCACCACACCATAGCCCATGGGCTGCTGAGAGCTCTCAGACATATGGTGGCCATGGTGTATGTCATCCCTCAGGCCTGCCTCTGCATGCGGCATGCTCAATAGACCCGGTAGACGCAATGTCAGCAAGCCTCAGGCCACTTGCAGAACAGGGTGGTAATCACTGCACCACTCACACAGTCCCTGAACTGATGACTCATGCCTGGAAAGTTGCGCTGGGGCTTTCTGTTCCAACCAGCATCACCCTGCAGGCTTCTCACAATGGATGCCTCCAAGCTTGTCTGGGGCACGCACCTGGACAGTTTCCGCACCCAGAGCCTGTGGTCTGAGAGCAAGAGCCTCCATCAGATCAACTTCCTCGAGCTCTGGGCCATTGCAAATTCTCTCCCTGCCTTTTAGGCGCACTTGGAGAATCAGGTGGTCCTGATCCAGACAGACAACCAGGTGGCCATGTTCTGCGTGAACAAGCAGGGGGCATGGGCTCATACCTTCTGTGTTGGAAGGCTGTTTGCCTCTGGAGGTTTCCCTTGCTCCATGGCATGGATCTCAGGTGATGTATTTGCCCGGCGAAAGCAATGGCCTAGCGGACTGTCTCAGCCAGGTTCTTCAACCACACAAGTGGTTCCTCAAGAGGGAGGTGGTGGCCCGGATCTTCCAGGGCACTCCTGATGTGGACCTCTCTGCTGCGACACAGAATGTTCAGGTGGCTTGGTTCTACTTTTGGAGACTGGTCTGCAATTGCCTGAATCCAGGCACTTCCTTGTCAACTGGGGGAAAGACCTGCTGTATGCCTATCCCCTGGTTCTGCTCACCGCGAAGATGCTTCTGAAACTCCAGGCCAAGAGGGGGTCCATGATTCTCATCACTCCTTACTGGCCTCAACAGCTGTAGTTCTCGCTACTACTGCAGCTCTCGCAGAGAGAACCTCTTTGCCTGGGCTCCGACCCAGACCTCATCTCACAGGAGAGTGGCTCCTTGTTTCATCCCAACATCTGCTCCCTGGTGCTACAGCGTGGATGCTGAGCAGGTAGCCCTTGATGGGCTTGCCTTCCCCAAGGGTGTGACAGAGATCCTGCAAGCATCCTTCAAGGAATTGACACGCAAGGCCTACGTGTTCAAGTGGCATCAGTTTGTCATCTGGTGCACTGGTTGGGTGCTGGATGAGGGGACATAAGATGAGGGTGAAAGGGGATAGACTTAGAAGTAATATGTGGAAATACTTTTTTACGGAAAGAGTGGTAGATCTGTGGAATAGTCTCCCAGTGGAGGTGGTAGAGATGTGGTCAGTGTCTGAATTCAAAAAGGCATGGGACAAACACAGGATATCTAAAGGAAAAAAGGGGACTGTTGTAGTGGTTGATATGGAAGGACAGACTAGATAGGCCATGTGGTGTTTTTCTGCCATCATGTTTCTATGTTTATTTGTTTCTTTGTCCCGTAGACCAGCTGTTGGA
The DNA here is from genome assembly GCA_033557465.1 of Ichthyophis bannanicus. Taxonomy (NCBI): domain Eukaryota; kingdom Metazoa; phylum Chordata; class Amphibia; order Gymnophiona; family Ichthyophiidae; genus Ichthyophis; species Ichthyophis bannanicus. The sequence continues at coordinate 200,327,359 of CM066037.1, forward strand.
GTACCTCTTGCACCTCTCCGATTCTGGGCTCAAGTCCAATTTGGTATAGGTTCACCTCAGTGCGATAGGAGTGTTCCATCGTGGCTGCGAGGGAAAGCCCATGTCAGCTCAATCTCTGGTAGGCTGATTCATGCGGGGCTTGCTTCTTTTGAAGCCTTCAGTTAAGACCCCTACGGTTGCTTGGGATCGGAATGTGGTCCTTGGCCAACTCATGTGGGCTCTCTCTGAGCCGCTGGACACATGTCCACTGAAGGTCTTGACCTGGAAGGTCCTCTTCCTGGTGTCCGTCACATTGGCCTGGCAAATGAGTGAGTTCCAGGCTCTGGTCGCACACCCTCCATACACCAGGTTCCACCAGAACTGGGTGGTTCTCCGCACACATCCGTGTTTTCTGCTGAAGATGGTCTTGGCTTTCCACCTCAACCAGTCCATTGTTCTTCTAACATTTTTTCCCCGACCTCATGTGATTGCACATGCTAGATTGCAAGCGTGCATTGGTCTTCACTTGGAGCGCACAACGGCGCATCATCAATCTTCTCAGTTGTTCGTCTCCTTTGACCTCAATAGGCTGGGAGTCACTGTTTCAAAGTGTACCCTATCCCTCTGACTCACGGATTGCATTGCTCATGCATATTCCTTGGCTGGTCTGAGCCTTGAGGGTCCTGTCACGGTTCACAATGTCCTTGTGATGGCCGTATCGTTGGCCAACCTCCATTCTGTCTCAGTAAGAGATCTATAGGACTGCTACATGATCCTCAGTCTATACCTTTACAGCCCATTAATGTCTGGATGGGGAATCCCGATGGGACAGCAATTTTGGCCAGGCCACGCTCCGGCATCTCTTTGGGTCTTGAGGGTCATCTCTTGCCCACTGGCCCTTCTGACCCACTGTGGATGCTGTATCAGATGAGTCCCTCAATGGGACTGCCTCTCTGGTTTTCCTGGATTCTCCAGTTCTCGATGTCCGGTTGGGCTATTCTATCTTCTCAACTTCCAGTAGCTTGGAGCTAGGGACTCCCATAAGTGAAAACTTATTTCCTGCTTGTTCACGGAGAAAACATAGTTACTTACCTGTAGCAGGTGTTCTCCGCGAATAGCAAGAATAAGTCCTCACAACCCTCCCACCTCCCTGCTATTCATAGAGAACACCTGATACAGGTGAGTAACTACGCTTTATTTGACCCTTAACATGCGTTAAAGGGCAATAACCTGTTATTTTACCATAAAGCACAATTCTGCACTGCAACATGTGTTAAATACTAAAGAAATTCAAAGCATGCAAATGCATGCAAAACACCTTATTAGTATTCAAATAGAACAACATGAGACCACTGCTAGGGGATCGTGAACATCATTTTGAGCTCTTTGCTGATCCGGATGGGAACAAGTGAGGGTTGCTACTGTCTGGGTCTCACTAGACCACCAGGCTTTCCTAAAGGTAGGCCTGAGGAAGCTTTGGGGGGCAGGGTTTGATTCAGGATTTGGTCGGGTGGAGTCTTAAGGCAAGAGACTTGGATTTTCCCTGGGGAAAGGTCAGAGGCATGTGTGGGGGTGGCCCTGACTCTTTCCCAGTGCTGGAGGAGGGGACCTCCACACTGCTGAACTGTTTTAACATCTGGGGCCATGTGTTATAAACCTAATGCTTTTCCCAGATGGGAAAAATAATGCCAGCTTTGAGCTGGTGGTGTTTTTCTCTTGGAATAACGCAGCTTGTGGTGCTCACTGCAAGCTGCATTATTCCTTTACCACAGGTTAGTTACTGCCATGGTAAATTAAATAACTAAACCCCTTTAATAAAACTCAGCCAAATGCCTTATTAAAAGCCATGCTTTTTTATTGCTTGTGAAATTTCAAATAGGAATCCAACTTCCATAATTCTTAGGAACTGAATTCCATATTTCTGAGCCAACAATGGAAGAAACCCTATTTTTTTTAACTATCAGCTTGACCGTGCTCTTCGAAGGAGTTATATGAGAGGGCATCCTGAGCTAAGCAAAGGTCTCTAATTGGCAGTTAATTCTCTAATCAAGCCCATAAATAGCATGGAACATTCAATTGCAAACTTTTAGACTAGAGATATCAACTTACACTGGTTACAAGTGGCATCTCGAGTCCAGTTTAACAGCTTTAACACTGCTGTTACATGGTCCCAGCTTTTCAGGCCCTGGAGTAAAAAGATCACTGTATTTTGAACAAGCTTGCAACCTCTTAGGCAGTCCCTTTATAAATGAATTACAGTAGTCTAATCTTGGTATAATTAAAGCATGGGCCAGTTAACAAATTCTCTCTAACTAAACATGATTGAAGATTTTGAATAATGGGGGCCTACCCAGATAAAGGCATTGTCCCATAGCATGGCCGCTGCTAAGGAGGAAGGGCAATAGGATCATGAGGGCCAGGCTTGGGAACAAGGGGAGAATAGCAAGAAATTAAATCAGAAGAAAGCAGATAGACTAGTAGTAGAAGGCATATAGTAGGGGACAGGTAAATGGATAAAAAGAAAGGACTGGAAACAAAAACTTCTGTTAGGATTAGGATGTCACAGCTTAGGGATGACTAGATATAGTCTGGCGGGATGTCACTGATATTGAAGGATGTACAGACATTTTGGGAGCCTAGGTGCAAAAATAGGGGCACCTAGGTCTGGGAAAATTTAAGAAGGCTTAGGTACTGGATCAGGATGTTTAGACTCGGAAGATGGGGAAATCAGGTGCCATGTTTTGAGGCACCTGGACTAAAGATAGTCTGACACCTGTTCCTTGACAATGTGAGTGATAAATATATTGATGGAGACCAAAATTACTTACACGACTTTAACCTGATTGAGCAGTCAGCATGGAGTGGCTGGTGGCCGGGTAATAGATGGTAGTCTACAAAGAAGATGAATATTGTCTGCATAGATACAAAGAGAAATATTCCAGCGTCGAATGACTTTGCACAATAGTGGCAAATAAATATTAAATAGAATAGGGAATGGGAGGGCATCAGCAAGCACCAGCAAGATGGCTGCCTAATGCAGATGCTTCTTGACCCTTTATTATAAATCATTATGTTTGCAACCTACACTGTTCAAATTGATCGATCTTCTCTGTATCCACACTGATCTAAGAGCATGACAAGCAAAACTACAAAGCCAGAATTGGGGTATACTTCAGCCCCAATGATTAAATGCCCCAAATTGGACCCACCCTCTCCGCATAAAATGGTGCCCAGGAAAGAATCTGATAATCCTACAGGTGATCATGAAAGAGTTGCTGTAATTAAAAATCATCGGGTTAGTTCTGATAAAGTTGTTGCGTTATCAGTTTAAAGAAACTGGAGATCTTAAAGTGCAGTTGAATAAAATGGAAAAAAATACTGACATTCTTGCTCAAAGGTTTACAGCAACCTCAGAGGCCTTATCCGTGGTTCAGCATAAACTCAAAGTGATAACTAAACTCCAGAGAGACCTAAAAGATTTAAACAACCTGTCTCATTGCAACAACTTGAGAATACTGGGGCTGAAGGAAGATGCAGAAGGTACAGATCCAATAACCTTTTTACCTAAATTGTTTAATTTATACTCTCGTGGTGTGCCCTTCGGCCATCCTCCTCCAGATCAGCCACATGCTGCTTGACTTGCCCGATCCGGCCAGTAAACTCAGTCATTGACAGGGCAATGTGCTCCATTTAAGTCACGAACACTCAGCCGTTCCTCCAAAGCATTAACCACTGCTCTCGATACCTCCTCCACCAAGTTCGGCCTGTGGGCTGGAGGAGGTGCAACCTCCAACATCTTGGGCTCTCCTAGCTGAGGCTTTTCCTTTCTTGGCGCCTTCGCCGCCATACTCCAGGCCGCCAAAAAAAAAAAGACCAGCAGGTAAGGAATTTTTTTCTGCCTCCGATAGCCAACCAGAGAGGCAATAAAAGTACAATAAATCAAATTATAAACATCCTCTCCAGCTCACCACATCACGTTATCTCCCAGTGCAAACAAACAAAAAGTTCTTTCTAGTCAGGTAATAATTCCTCAGGTAAATTTCAGAAGAGTTCCAAGTATCCAAATAAACAGCACCTTACTTCATAGCCTGGCTTGTGCAGTTCATTCTGAAGTTACTCATTCTTTGGTCTCCCAGCAGAGACTGAGCCTGACATTCCTTTTTATAGGGCTCTTTAACACCTCCTCCCCCTTGTTTTCCTACCTTTCTGGTTGTCCAGCTCCTTTTATTGAGGTTTTCATTTTGAGATTCTCCTGTTGGATTGATTCTATGGTTCTCTGTCCGCTACTTCCCTTTCCTTTTTTTTCCTGCAGTTGTGATGATAGAATATATATCTTGATGCATACCTCCCCTTCTGTTCTACAGAATTCCTTCTTCTTATCCTAAGGATTCCCCCTCGCCACCACCCCCAATCCTGGGATTTAAAAACAATCTCCATTAATATGATCTTTCCCCAATCTGTGTGCTCCTCTGAACTCATATATCTATAGAATTAGATACCTCCTTATTAGGAGTTGCTATTTTTCATCGCCCCAAGCAATTTTAGGGGGCAGAATCTGTAACCAAAATAAACAGTCTCCTGAGCAGATAATAACAGAGGAATTCTATGGCCCACTTTGACCTTGATGCAGAAACTCTGCACTAGAGCCCAGCACTAAAACTCTAGCATAGGATTTCTTAATGCAAGTTTAACGCAGAAGCTTTTCTCACCGATGGTGTAAGCAAACAACATGCAAATAAAGTAATATACATAAGCAGTGCCCAAAAGGTCTGCGCTAAACAAGGAGATCAAGCCAGACACATGCGCACAGGGATTTGTGTTAGCAGCATCTATATCTTGTGCAACAGCTCGGCATGCTGTCCATTGTAAACAAAAAAAATATAGTCATTAGAGGTGAAGTTTGACACTTAGGGGTATGTTTACTAAACTGCGGTAACGTTACCGCGCGTTATGTAACGTTAACGATCGTTAACGTCCCCGGCCGCGGTAAACACTGCAGAAGGTGGAGAGAGGGCGGAGAGAAGGGGTCAATGGGCGGAGAGTGGGCGGGGAGAGGCTCCTCTCACATTAACTCGCTGAACTGAAGGGCTGAATCCTACCGCGAATGAAAACCTGCCGTTAGATGCACTTTTGCAGGGGAGAGAAACCATTTCAGTGTCAGCAATGTACAGCCTAGGCAGGGAGCCTAAGAAAAGTGATAGTAGTGCTTCATTGTCAGCAACACAATAGTGCCAAAGTATGAATGGCCACTATGGCGATGGTGCAAATGGGGCATAGGGGGCCACAGGCGGGACATGTACATGGGCAGCATGGGGCACAGGCTGGACCAGGCGGGCGCCTAGGTGGCACATAGGAACATAGAAACCGGAAATCATCATGACAGCAGCTGACAAAGTCCAAACACAATCCACCTACATCTACCTGGTCCACCCTAGCCAATAGTTGCTAGGGTACTGACCTGACATCCCCCCAGCAATCCCGCCCCCATGTGGAAGGGACATTATATTGGTCGGCAGTGATGGGGCGGATGTAAGGATGTCCATGTATGCCCCCCCACCCCGGGATCCGCTCCCTAGGCGGGCGCCTACCTATACAGTTGATGGCCTGGGACTACCAGCACCGACAGCAAATGGCCATGTCAGCTTGGCAGGGGTGTGTGTGCCCGTGCTGGAGGGGGCAGTGGCACCTGCCTGCTGTGGACCTAGGCCATGCCCTGTACCAGTACGTGGTGTGCAGTGCAACATAAAAGGTCTGGCTGAGGAAAGGTACAGGTAGCCCCAGGAACCACCATGCAGCTGTGGCAACAGTGTGGTGCAGTACACCCAGTGAGTGTGGCCAGAAGCAGAGGGTCACAGGTTCAAGCCCCAGCTGTGGTTCCTGCAGAGCATGTCCCTATGTTTTACCCTACAATGCAGATACAACAGCAACATGTGCAAAGCCCAAAGCAGTGGCGAACAGGGGTACAAACACCCACTCACACAGGCTCCACAATCCAAAGACGCACGGAGAGTCAGGCTGTTGGCCCCAGCATTGAGCTGCAGTTATCACCAGGGCACCACTACTACCTCCTGCACAGTTTAGCAATGTCAGCACTGTGATCAGGACCAGTTTGGCGGGAAGGGTTGCCAACCACCCCTATCTGTGCACAATGCTGCAATAGGAGTGTGTGTGTATGTCTATCCATTGTTTTGTGGCTGCCCACACCTCACCGGGCCCACAATGTCCCACTGTTACCAGCGTTAGCCTGAATATGTGCATAATGAGGAGCAAGGTGTTGTGGGTATGGCCCAGACAGGGCAGATTGGGCATATTGGCCAGGATGCATTTTCACAGGGTGTGGGGCAATGACTGGGACACTGTAGTGCCCGACCACCACCTGCATGGACAGGGTGGCCACAGCATGGCATGCTGAGAGGACACTCACTCTGACTGAGCAGTGACCATGGCATGTCTAGGTTCCCACATAGCACTCTATATTACCTGCCTGCAGTGATCCTGTTGTGTCCCCAGTGCTGGGGGCCACAATCACTGAGATGCCTGCTTTGTGCACATAGTTCCTCTGTGAGCATGCACTGTGGACTGGCTAGTGGACTGTCTGCAGTTAGACTGTGCATGGTCAGAACACTTATACGGTACAGTCTGACTGTGCTGTTTGCTGGTGACTGGCAGATAGTGGTTGGAGGCAGTTGGGGTTTTCCATACCTAATCCCAGCATTGCTGCTGGTCTGCCACTGCCCCAGGCATAGGTATGGCTCTGGCCCACCAACCCTGGAGGGCTATCTCATACAGTGTCAGACGGCTGCCTAGGGTGAGAACTTACACAATCTTGACGATGCATATATTCATATGATTCTTGCAAGGTATTGTGGGTAATGTAGTTCTTTCACTCCCAAACACAGCTGAAGACAATAATTGAGTTGTGATACCAGTGGTAAGGCCAATAAAATACTTCTTTTATTGATGGGGTTTAATTCACCCAGCACAAATATGCTTGGTAGCAATATAAATGAGGTTACTTGCTTGCAGGGTTTAAATGGATAACATAAAGTCACAAAGCAAATCAGAAAACAACCTTCAACTTGTCAGGCCATTAGCTAATGTTTTCTTAGCAAATAATTACCAAATAAAAAGGCACAAAGAAATGAATAAACTTTGCTTGTTAGGTTAACTTCTGCTTATTTTCCACGCAGATCCCAGCAGTGATTCTCCCTTGCTCACACACACAATCAGGTGCAGCTTTAATTACTATCAATTGACCAGCTGAAAGCCTTTAGCTGGCTGGCTGCTACTGTGTGAACCCAAATCCTGCTTTAAGAGCTGTTTGCAGTGGAAATAAAGAACAAAGTTAGGTTTCTTTGTGATGGCTGATGTGTTTGCTCACAGAAAGCTAGCAATAGCATTTAGATAGAGAACAGTCCATGTAATGAATAGTTTCATCTGCTGTATCTCCCCCTTCATCAATCAGCATTGGGTCACTATCATACATTGGCACAGACGAGTCTTTCATTAAGGCACTATCATGAGAATGCTTATTCCCTTGCTGCCATTCTCTATTATAGATAGGGTCTGGATCAGTGTTCATACCTGAGCCTCTCCTGCTATCATAATTCCTCTCTGTATAGCCTGGCCAGTATGTAATCCAATTCTGATGTCCAGCCTTCCAATCTTGATCCCTGGACACTGGATCTCCTCTCACATACCTTCTGGCCTTGGTCTGAAAGTCCCTTCCACGTGCAGTCTTCTCTCTTCCAGGTAGCCACTGGTGATTCCTATCTCTGCCATTCCATTCCTCTGGCTGACTCCAGTCCAATGGACTCTGCTGGCATTTGGAATACCTCCCAGTATAGGTACTGCCTTGGATTCTCCCAGACCTTCCAATGGCCTTTCTTCTCTTCCTTCCAGAGAGTTTCCTTCTTTCTCTATCCGCTTGGCTTGGCTTCTGTTTCTCCAGGTGATGCTTAAACCTGTAGCTGGGCTGGAGCTTGTAGCCGTTGCTGAAGCTCTCCCTGAAGCTGTTATCTGAAGAATAAGCTCTATTCTTATTCTGTTCTAATGTGTGCTCCTCCCTAACACAGCGCAGCTGTGTTGAATCAGGTCCTGCCCTTTGAGTTGAGTGCTTAGGGATTACCTCATAGCTCTCTTGATTGCACACACGTTTTCTCACTTCAGCCCCTCTCATGGCTGCTGGAAACCTGGTGCATTCTGGGACTGGAAGTCTTTTATGTGAAAACTCTGTTTTCTTACTTCTACCAAAACTGACAGGTTGCTTGTTCAGAGTCACATCATCTTTTCTATAGCTCCTACCTGAGCTATGATAAGCTTCCTTATCACAACAGACAGGATGGAGGTTGCTTCCCCAGGGTGGGGGCACCTGTTCTTTACCTACCAAAAGGGTGATATGGGCCCTTTGGGGGATGTAGTGCATACCACTGTGACCTATAAAGGCACTGTTACACACACCTCATGCAATTCTAGGAACCCCTCTGCCCTGATAACAGCTGCCCATGTCAACCAGACCATGCTAATCTGGCTGGTGTCTGGTCCCACAGGGCCACATGTGACTGCAGGATAGTGATGGCCACCAAATTACCTTTGGCTGCTCTGCAGGGAACACCTGTCACACACTGGTAGTGATGGGGATGTACAGCAGGATCTATCTCTAGTAGCACATGTACTGCGGACCTAGTGCTGGGTACCCATCCTGTCGCTCAGGGTGAACACAGAACCTGCACAATGGCATGGTCTGTAGCTACTCTGTGCCAGTATCACGCACTGTCAGTTTGTCTTTCCAAGCTGGGGGACCGGAGAGGTGCAGACCCCATTTGGTGATCAGCTGTAGACAGCTATTCAGCATGTGCATTGCGTCATGGGTACTGGTGGGGTTACCCTATCCTGGCACTCAGAGCAGACAATTTGTGCGGTGACCTGCAGTCCTTCTGTACCCAGACATTGCTGTGACATACACCATGGAGGTATAGCCTACTGGTTAATACAATGCCATTCTTGGCAGTGTTCATGGGTTCAGTTCCTCATTGTTCCCCCTCTCATGCCTGTCCTACTCATATAGTGTGCATGCCTGTAGAGGTCATATTTTTGCAGATCTGTGCTTCCAGCCCATAATACCATCGCCACAATTGCCAACATTCCCTCGGTCCATCTATCTGCGTCTGTCAGCTGTGTAGAGTCCTGTCTGCCAGTGCAGGCTGCCACCCTATGTCATACCCTTTCCTGCATTGCGCCTCTTCATGCTTGCCTCACCTGTGCCTGATCTGCATGGCACCACCACTCCTCTGTCCACCCATCATTGTAACTATCCTGCCACCTCTGCCTCCACTGGGGGACACGTATTCCCATTGCCTGCCACCAACTGTTTTTCTGGTACTTTACATTGCCAACACCCTGTGCTGTGGTACAGCTGCCCCACCATGTTTGTCATCAGTACTGGCAGGCACATTGGATGCCCGCAGGTAAGGCGCCTTACAAGGTGCCTTGCAAAGCGCTTTACAAGGTGCCTTGCAAGGTGCCTTACAAGGCGCCTTGTAACGCTCGTTAGTCTAAGGCGCCTTGTAACGCGCGTTAGCTGTCAGCTTGCTGTAACGATGCAACGCCCATGCCTTTATATGGGCATCTCTACCTTTACCGCGGAACCTACCGCGAATGACATTACCACAGTTTAGTAAACATACCCCTTAATGTCAGATGACAATCCATTCTGAAATCCCCCACCTCTGATCCTCCTCAAAAAAATAATTGACGGGCCTAATGTCACCCCCACTCTGCTTTCCAATTAAACCATGGTAGCCCCTACCCCCCACCACCTGATCCCCACCCAAAACACACCTGGCCTGGTGGCCTTAGCCCTCTCCAGTCTCCCATTCCCCCCCCCCCCGTATCTTTAACATTAGAAGCCCCAAAAGGAATTTTACCTAGAAACCCCAAAGTGCGTCAATTAACGCATTATCATGACGACTGCGTTTAGCATGAAATGCAGATGTGAATTAATGTGAAGTTACTTATTTGTTAAATACATGCAGTATGCGACGTCTTTACATGACATCATCGTGTGTTTCTTGTTTGTAATGTCAGAGTAAAACTGTAAACAGTGATTGAGATGCGCCACCTAGCGGGAACATGAATTTATACCTAGAAGCCCCAAAGGACATCAATTGACGCATCCAAGACAATTGAGTGCGTCAATTGACGTACTTTGGGGCTTCTAGGTATAAATTCATTTTCACGCTAGGTGGTGCATCTGTCCTTAATTTTTGAAGCACATATTTGAACATCTTGACCTTGCTAACAAAGTCATGGAGCAACTTAAGACAACACTATTCATTGAACACTATGGACACGTCACATGATCCACTCACCAAGCAAGAACAAAAGACCACCCCCCCTCCCCTGACCCCTTGTACATAAGAATGTATAATAGCGCATGATGTAAATAGCTCAACAAGAATCCAATACACACCACCACAAACACACAATATGTATCACTGCATGAACACACTTGAACCACTCTTATGATTGTTTGCTGTGGAGACCTCCTTGATTGAAGGAGAAGGCGGTATAGAAATACTTTTAAATAAATAAATAAATGACTGGCATGGTTCTAGCAATGGCGCTGGTATACAACTTCGAAGATGCATTTGCGTCAATTGTCGCACTTTGGGGCTTCTAGTGTTAATGTGATGGGAGGCAGGAGCACTGCCCACATGCTCCTGCCTGTGCCACTATCTTTCAAAATTTTGGCATCTGACCCCACACAGTGCATCCCAAGATGCACCATGGGCTGGGAGGGGGTCAGTGTACACAATAAAGCAATTAAAACTATTATGGTAACTTTAATAGATGGCAGTTACTGGCTGGGAGGTATCTTTATGCATAGAAGGCTCCTGGGAATTCTTCTTGTATTGTCTTTTGCAGCTAATTGAAAGGTAGGGAGGGACTGTAGCATGGTGATGGCGGGCATGATGTGTAGAAATGCCACTTTGGCTTGTCTCCCATTCCATTGCCATCCAAAATATTTCTCTCCAGGGATCCACTAGTCTGCTAGCCTCCCCATCCCTACCTTTACTGACAGATATTTTAGCCCCAGCAGGTCCTGATGAGAACCAGTGCCGCTACTCCCTCTCATCCACCCTCACAATTAAAGCAAGCTCAAATTAAAAAGATACAAGTGGGCAGTAATTCTGAATATCTTAAGTGCAGAAAAAAGTTGATTCCAGTTTCTGAGCTTTGGAATAGCTTATCTAACCATGGACTAGATTTACGTTACCTCATATCATCCTGCTAAAGCCGTCCAGACAAGTGAGTTGTGTTCCCCTACCAGCAGATTGGTAGAAACAAAGAACCAATGAAAAGCCCAGGTTTCAATGACATCACTCCTATGCCTCTATTTGCCTCAGTCGCCAAAGGTCTGTTCAGTATTTCTTTCTGTTCAGCAGATGGTAAATGGATTTTCTCTTCTCTGAAGAAAATGTGAAGATTGAAAGGAAAAGATTGATTGAATGCTTGTGAACGAACACTTTGAAAGTGACTCTCTTACTTGAGTATGATGTGGGAGGCTCCACTAGACTGCGGTCTTTTTGGTAGCCATAGGAGGAAGGAAAATTGTTTCAGCTCTATGCGCTTATCACGATACGAGCCTGTTGAGCAGTCAGAAATTGGAAGGATCTGGAAGAGTGCAGCAACCTCACTGCCCCCTCCCTCTTCCTCTGTCCCCCCCTGCTCTCTCCCAAAGATTGAAGAAGGCTCTCAGTGGGATCTACCTGCCAGCCACCTTAAATGCAGTGCTGCAAAAGCCAGTAAAACAGTTTCAGGGGAGTAGAACTGAGCCTGGCGCGGATTCTCTGCCTGGGGCGCCCAGGGAGTAAGTATTAAAGCTTGACCTCATCATTGTCCTTACTGGAGGCTCCTAATTCCATCTTCCTGGGATGCAATTTGGGGTGGACTGCTTGTGATTATTGGTGTGGTGTGGGATATACCCGCTGTTTTCTTCACTCATCACTAGCGTTTTTACCTATTCTCCGGGAACAAGCAGGAAGTCAGTCCTCACATATGGGTGACATGGGCGCCGACGGAACCCTTGTGGAAGTATCCCCTCAGCTTTCAAAGAAAGCCTTTGAGAGATGCCACCGTGAATGTGCGGTGCCCTTCCCGCCCAAGGGTGCCATCTTGCTCAGTCTCCTTTTTTCTGCAGAGCCCTTCAGATGTCTGTCTGATCTTTCCCCAGAAAAAGTTGATATTTCTTGACCTGAGTTTCATACTCTCTCCGGAAGTGCATTGATACTCTTCCCGCCACCTGAGCTTGCTGTCTCCAGCATAAAGTCTCAGGTTCTTACCTTTATTTCTCTTTTTTGGCGCCTTCACACCCTTTTTCCAACTGGCAGCACCGCGGGTCTTCAACCTCGCTGGGGTGCTTTTTCCCCCATGGCTACCAGTGGCTTTAAGAAGTATAATCGGTGTGCCAAATAATGTCCTTTACCAACACACACAACTGCTGCCTTCGTTACCTAAGGCCAGATCCATGACCCCGCAGCATGCGGCCTCTGTAAAAAGATGTCCACCAAGGCCATCAAGAGCCACGAGCAGCAGCACAATAAGTTTTTCCTGGAGTCTCTGGTACCTCCGAAGGCCAGCCTCTGAAGCCATGGAATCTTGGGGCAGTCTCACGGACCCCAATCAACACCATGGCTCTTCAGAAAGGGAGTCTCCCTTGAGGGAACATAAAAAGAAGAAGAAAACCTCGAAGGTGGCATCCTGGACAGCTCCTACAGGCCAGTTAAGCCCTGATCCAGGTCCCACAGTCCTCGATGCTCCAAAGGGAGCGACCTGCAAAGGTCCACCAGAAGGACTCGACTTCAAACTGGCCTCGGTCACAAGACCCTATCCTCACTGAGGACTCCCCCTCGGGGGAACTGGCATTGTGCCCGAGTCCCTTGGTGCCTGTGCCGATGGCTGCAGAGAATGATGGCCCTGGAGCGCAGTTTGTCTGCCTTCATGGACCAGCAGTGGGCACTGTTGTCGGGTACCACTGGTTCCTCTGCCCTGACCACCAGGCCATCGATGTCGAAGACGTCCCAGAGGCAGAGCCGATTCTTGAGACCCTTATGCCTTGAGTCGATCCTTGGCCAAGGTCTCAATCTGGTTCCCGTACCACGGGGCCGAGGTCTTACCTGACTAGCACTCTTGGCACCAGCCACAGGGCCTCTGAGGGCCACGGATGGGGCTCAGGCCCAGAGCCCGCAAGCCATCCTTCCCTCGAGTCTTTGACAGATTATTCCAAGTGGGAGACCGAGGACAAGGCATCACCAGACACCCATCGCCACCGCGATGTCCCCTCGGACTTCCCTCCTTCGGAGCCCCGCCCAAGGACATGGCATTCCTCGACCTCGTGAGGGACAAGTCCAAGGCTCTAGCATTCCCAACAGAATCGGAGAAGGACCCTTGGACAGAGGAGCTAGAAATCCTCCAATACGAGGACCTCCGAGGGAATCACTTACGGTGCCCATCCCACCCATCCTGGAATGGCTAATGCTCTGTATGTGGGAGACACTGGCATCGGTGCCAGTTGTGAGCATGTACTGAGTCCGTTGGAGCCCAGGCTTCTAGAAGGCATAGGTACCACACAACTCCATGGTGGTGGATTCGGCCATGCATCGGCTGAAGAGTCAGAAGATGCACTCCTCAGTGCCCCCCAGTAGGGAGGCACGCACCTTGGATGCCCTCGGCAGAAAGTGCTATCAGGGCTCGATGCTCATCAGATGGGCATGTACCTGAGAGACCTGGCGAAGGAGCTCACCGGGTTCTCAGCTGATCTTTCCAAGGAATCCCTGCAGTGGTTCAATAATCTATCCAAGGCTGTCCGTGAGTGCTCCAAATTTGTGTCTCAGGCAGCCTATGAAAGCTTTGAGTCAGCAGCTTGAGTAGCGGCAGCGGTCATCGGTACCCAACACTAGGCTTGGCTACAGTCATCAGACCTCAAGCAATGGGTTCAGGACAAATTGGTCGACGTCCCATGCCAAGGAGAGTACCTCTTTGGCAAACCGGTGACTGACAAGGCTGTCGAGCTGGAGACAGAGTTCATGACGAGGACCAGGCTCTCTAAAAAGACCACTGCCCCTCCCTGAAGGAAGGGCTCGGGTAAAAAAAACCTTCTACCCGAGGAAAGAGGCTTCTTACAGAAAGTACCTATCTTTTCAGGCCTCCCCAGCAGGGTCAGCAGGCCAAGGGACATGGGCAAGGCCCTCATAAGCAGTAGGCTCCCAAACCCCAGATGTCAGCCCCGTCCCAGCCAAGGGGGGAGCTTTTGACTCTTTGGGCATAGTCTCTCTACCCCAAAGAGGTCAGCAGCCCATAGGGGGACGTCTCATCCATTATGCCCAAAGGTGGCCAGCCATCACCACCAATTCCTGGGCACTCCAGTTGGTCAAGGAGGGCTATCTCCTGCTCCTGGCTCAGACTTCCCCTCCTTTCTTCCCGGAGAGAACTCCCAGGTCTCCCTTTCACCGGGACCTTCTACTAAAGGAATTCGCAGAACTTCTCGAGGACAGAGCGGTAGAACCAGTACCCCACCATCTCAGGGGCAAGGAGTTCTACTCCAGAATCTTCCTCATGCCAAAAAGAAAAGGGGGCCTAAGGCCCATTCCCGACTTGCACAACCTGAACAACTTCCTGGTGAGGGAGATGTTAAAGATGCTCTCCCTTGGAATATTGCTGTCTTATCTCCAGCAGGGAGTCTGGCTATGCTCCATGGATCTGAAGGATGCTTATACCCACATCCTCAATCACCCCAACCACAGGCAGTACCTGTGGTTCATGGGGTGGGGGGGAGTGTAGTCACTACCAGTACAGGGTACTACCCTTCAGCCTAGCCTCCACCCCAAGGGTCTTCACCAAGTGCCTGGTAGTCATGGCTGCCTTCCTCCATCTCCAGGGGGTATTTGTCTTCCCCTACCTGGACGACTGGCTCATAAAAGAAGGCACGGCTACAGAAATGCAGCAGGCCACTGCACGCACCATCTAGGTCCTGCAACATCTGGGGTTTGTAATAAATTAACCCAAGTCCCATCTCCTCCCGACACAATGTCTATAGTTCTTGGGGTAACACTAGATACCCTCCAAGCAAAGGCCTTCCTCCCTGGGGACCGAGCCGACCATCTCAGGACACTGGCCATAGATGTACAATACCATCCCTTGGTGTCAGCTTGGCTTCTGCTGCACCTATTCAGGCACATGGCCTCCACGGTCCATGTCACCCCAAATGCCCACCTTCACATAAGGGCTGCACAGTGGTGCCTTCGAGACCAGTGGACACAGGCCACAGGCAGTCTCCAGGACAGAGTTTGTGATCCACCAGTTGGCGGAATCTCTGACCTGGTGGAAAACCCCCCTATCACCTCAAGGCAGGGATGCCCTTCCAAACTCTAAACTCCCTAAGGGTTCTCACTACGGATGCCTCCCTGCTTGGGATAGGGAGACCACTTGAAGAACTCTGCACCCAGGGCAGCTGGTCCCAGGATGAGAGCAACCAGTAGATCAACCTCCTTGAGCTCTGGGCGATATACCTAGCCCTCTGAGTGTTCTCAGCCAGTGCAGATACAAACAGACAAACAGGTGGCAATGTTCTATGTGAACAAGCAGGGGGGCACAGGATCTCGCACCCTCTGCCGCGAGGCGATGATGCTCTGCTCCTACGTAGTCCAGTAGGGCATACTCCTATGGACAGTATACCTGCCAGGCCAGGACAACTCCCTTGCGGACAGATTGAGCAGGGTCCTCCAGCCGCACGAGTGGCACCTGGACCCCAGAGTGGCCAATCGTTTTTTCCGCCTCTAGGGGACATCATGGGTGGACCTTTTTGCCAGCCTGGACAACTACCAGTTGCCCCGCTTCTGCTCCCAGCAAGCCCACCCCTCCCGGGAGGCGGCAAACGCATTTCTCATTTTGTGGTTGGAAGGTCTCATGTATGCCTTCCCACCCACGCCACTAATTGCCAAAATGCTATTCAGGACCCTCCGTGACAAGGCCTTCCTGATCCTGGTAGCCCCTCTGTGACCCAGGATGGCCGTGGTTCCCACTACTCCTCCGGCTGTCAGTAGAGACTCCCATTCTAGGATTCCTGTCTTAGGAGAGGAGCTCTCAACTGCACCCCGACCTGTGATCCCTATCACTGATGGTGTGGCTGCTGAAAGGGTGACCCTAGCCCCTTTCACCCTCTCAGAAGAAGTGGAGGAGATCCTGCTGGCCTCCCGTGAGGCTTCCACAAGGAAATCATACACCTTCAAATGGCGCAGATTTTTGGTCTGTTGGCGGAGCAGGGGGTTAACCCGTTCTCCTGCCCGGTGCAGCTAGTGCTGCAGTAGCTTCTCTACCTCTCTCAATCCAGGCTCAAATCAAACTCCATCAGAGTGTATCTCAGTGCCCTGGCGGCACATCACTACCTGGAGGATGGCAAACCCCTCTCAGTCCAGCCTTTGGTGACCCACTTCTTGAGGGGACTTCTGCTATCAAAACCCCCCCGTTCGCCCCCCGACGACCGAGTGGGACCTTAATGTAGTATTGGCGCAGCTCACTTGCCCGCCTTTTGAGCCTCTGGCTATCTGCCACCTGCAATACCTCTCATGGAAGGTGGTGTTCCTGGTGGTGCTCACCTCCACTCGCAGGGTTAGTGAGCTCCAAGCCCTAGTGGCAGAGGTGCTGTATACCAAGTTCTTCAAGAACAGGGTTGTGCTCCGCACATACCCCCAATTCTTTCCAATGGTGGTATCTTCCTTCCACCTCAACCAGGTGGTGGTGCTGCCCCGTCTTACTAATCTGTTATGTTTTTTGAAGATGTGAATAAACAGATAGACAAAGGTGAGTTGGTTGATATAGTGTCGGTTGACAAGGTCCCTCATCAGAGACTTTTGGCAAAAATAAAAAGTCATGGGATAGGAAGCAGTGTACTACTATGATAGATAGAAAGCAGAGGGTAGGGCTAAATGGCCAATTTTCCCAATGGAGAAAGGGGAATAGTGGAGTACCCCAGGGATCTGTGCTGGGTCCGCTGCTTTTTAACATATTCATAAATGACCTGGAAAAGGGAATATAACGAGTGAGGTTATCAAATTTGCAGATGACATAAAACTATTTAAAGTTGTTAAAACCCATGAGGATTGTGGAAAATTGCAAGAGGATCTTGATAAATTGGAAGACTGGGCATCCAAATGGCAGATGAAATTTAATGTGGACAAGTGCAAAGTTATGCACCTAGGAAAAAACAACCCAATCTATGGTTACACAATGCAAGGTTCTACATTAGGAACCACCAGCCAAAAAAAGATTTAGGCATCATCGTGGATAACATGTTAAAACCCTCCACCCAGTGGGCAGCGGTCGCCAAGAGAGCAAATAGAATGCCAGGTATTATAAGGAAAAGAAAGGAAAATAAAACAAAGGATATTATAATGCATCTGTATCGTTCCATGGTGTGACCGCACCTTGAATATTGTGGGCAATTCTGGTCGCCATTTCTTAAAAAGGATATAGCATTATTAGAAAAGGTACAGAGAAGAGCCACCAAAATGGTAAAGGGGATGGAAGAATACCCCTATGAAGAGAGGCTAAAAAGGTTAGGGCTCTTCAACCTGGAAAAGAGATGGCTGAGGGGAGATATATAGAAATCTATAAATTAATGAATGGATTGGAACGGGTAAACGTAGATTGATTGTTAATGTCGTCAGAATATCGAAAGACTAGGGGACATGCAATGAAGCTGCAATGTAACCTATTTAAGACTAATAAAAGAAAATATTTCTTCACTCAACGTGTAATCAAACTCTGGAATTTGTTACTGGAGGATGTAGTAAAAGCTGTTAATGTAGCTGGGTTTAAGAAAGGTTTGGACAAGTTCCTGGAGGAAAGGTCCATAAACCATTATTAAAAGAGACCCAGGATATCACTGCTTGACCCAATGCAAGCATTGTGGAACCTGTGTCTTTTGTGGACACTGCTAGGTACTTATGACCTAGACTGGCCACTGTTGGAAACAGGATACTGGGCTTGATGGACCTTGGTCTGACCCAGTATGGCATATCTTATGTTCTTATGTTCTTAAGGCCTAATGCCAGTTGTGCGGAGACTGTCCTCCACACCTTGGACTGTAAGAGGGCCCTATCCTTCTACATCCAGTGTACCCGGTGCCAGGGGCGGCTCTATAATGAGGTGAAGTGAGGCGGCTGCCTCAAGTGGCAAGTTTTGAGGGCGGCAAATGCCCCCAAAACAGCCGCCTCACTTCGCCTTCAAGTTTAAAAAAAAAAAAAAAGCACGCAAGTTGTCGCCACTGCCATGTCCGCTTCTCGGCAGTGGCAAACTCACCTTCCTGTTTCTCGAAGGGCTCTGTGCAGTATTGTCCTGCCCCCAAAGGAAGTGGTAACAACTTCCTTTGGGGGCGGGACAATGCTGCACAGAGCCCTTCGAGAGACAGGAAGGCTCCGCACCGGCTTCACCAGCACAGCTGCGGTTCCCTAAGAGGCAGGGATCCGCGGCTGCAGAAAAAGGAGGCACAGGAACTACGCTGGGGGCGGTAGCAGGCAGACAAGGGGGAGAGGGGAGGAGGGGGCAGGGAATCTGCAATGGGGCAGACATAGGGGAGTGGGGCTGACATGGAGGGAGGGAGGGGGGCTGACATGGATGGAGGGAGGGAGGGGGGTTGACATGGATGGAGGGAGGGAGGGAGGAGGGAGGGAGGGGGGCTGACATGGATGGATGGAGGGAGGGGGGTTGACATGGATGGAGGGAGGGAGGGGGCTGGGAGGGAGGAGGGAGGGAGGGGGGCTGACATGGAGGGAGGGCGGGGTAGGGGGGCTAGCAGGGAGGGAGGTGGGCTGACATGGATGGATGTAGAGGGGGAGGGGGAGCTGACATGGATGGAGGGAGGGAGGGAGGGGGCTGACATGGAGGAATGGAGGGAGGGGGAGGAAGGGAGGGGGGCTGACATAGATGGATGGAGGAGGGAGGGAGGGGGCTGACATGGAGGGAGGGAGGAGGAAGGGAGGGGGCTGACATGGAGGGAGGGAGGGGGCTAACGGAGGGAGGGGGGAGGGGGCGCTGACATGGAGGAATGGAGGGAGGGAGGGGGCTGACATGCAGGGAGGAAGGGCGGCTGACATGGAAGGAGGGGGCTGACGGATGGATTGAGGGAGGGAGGGAGCTGACATGGATGGATCAAGGGAGGGCTGACATGGATGTATGGAGGGAGGGGGCTGACATGGATGGATGGATGGAGGGAGGGAAGAGAGGGGGGCTGACATGGATGGAGGGAGGGAGGGGGCTGACATGGAGGGAGGAAGGGTGGCTGAAATGGAAGGAGGGGGCTGACATGGATGGATTGAGGGAGGGAGGGAGCTGACATGGATGGCTCGAGGGAGGGCTGACATGGATGTATGGAGGGAGGGGGGCTAACATGGATGTTTGGATGGAGGGAGGGAGAGAGGGGGGCTGACATGGATGGAGGGAGGGAGGGGGCTGATATGGATGGATGGAAGGAAGGGAGGGAGAGAGGGGGGCTGACATGGATGGATGGAGGGAGGGAGTGGGGGCTACATGGATGTATGGATGGAGGGAGGGAGGGGGTGCTGACATGGCGGAGGGAGGGGGCTGGAAGGGAACTGACAAGGGTTCCCTCTCATCCAGCAGGAACAACCAGCATCGAACAAGCAGCGATCAGGCTGATTTGTGCAGCGGCGGCACTCCGGTTGTTTTAATTTTAGATTTTGCCGCCTCTGCCTTCCCGCCGCTTTTTTTTTTTTTTTTTTGCTGCAAGCATTCTTGAGGAAAGAAACGCAGCGGGAAGGCAGAGGCAGGCAGAGGTGGCAAAATCTAAAATGAAAACAGCCAGAGTGCCCCCGCCACCGCCGGATGAGAAGTGCAAGTGGAGGGAGGGGGGACAGGAGGAGGACAAGGAGAGACAAAGGTGAGAGATGGGGGACAAAGGGGGAGATGGGATAATTACTAGACAAAGGGGAGAGACGGGGGCAAATGCTGGACAAAGGTGTGAGACAGGGGGACATAGTGGACAGACAGGGGATAAATTCTGGACAGAGGGGAGCGACAGTGCGGGTTAGGATTATAATGGGTTGATGGGAAGGTTAGCACTGGTAATGGGCAGATCAGGGGGGGCTAGGACTGGTAATCGGTTGATTAGGGAAGGCTAGGGCTGGGAATGGGCTGACCGGGGGGGGGGGGGTTGGGACTGGTAATGGGCTGATTAGGGGGGCTAGCACTAGTAATGGACTGATGGGGGTAGGACTAGTAATGGGCTGATTAGGGGAGGCTGGCACTGGTAATGGGCTGAGGGGGGACTAGCAATGGAAATGATCTGATTAGGGGAGGCTAGGACTGGTTATGGACTGAGGGGGATAGGACTGGTAATAGACTGAGGGGGGCTAGCACTGGAAATGAGCTGATCGGGGAGGCTAGGACTGGTAATGGGTTGATTAGGGGAGGCTAGCACTGGTAATGGGGTTGAGGGGGGACTAGCACTGGAAGTGAGCTGATTGGGGGGCTTCAACTGGAAATGGGCTGATGGTGGGGAGGGGAGGATAGAGCTGCTGGCTTTGGAAGAAAACTGGGGGCTCGGGCTACAAATGGGCTGATGCAAGGGGATGGTAGAATGGGACTGGAAGGGAGTGGATGCTGAGAGGGGCTGCCATGGTATTTGCACTAGAAGGAGCTGGACAGTGGGGAAGGAGGGGGACTGGAAGGGAATCATGTTCATGTTCATTTATTTGATTGACCGCTCTTCATTAGTAGGCATAGCGGTTCACAATAAAAATAAAAACAGAGTGGCACAAGGCCGGAAACTGGAAAGGAAATTACAATTCAAATAGAGAAAGCGATAGAGACAAGAGCAGGTAGGGCAGAGGGAGGGAAAGAGGGACAGGGCTAGGGAGGGGGAAGGTCAAAGGCGAGGGAGAACAGGTAAGTTTTAAGGGAGCGTTTGAAGGTAGGGTAGTGGGGCTCAAGGCGGAGAAGGGGGGGTAGGGAGTTCCATAGTGCAGGGCCTGAAAAGAAGAAGGCTGAGGAGCGTGTGGACTGGAGATGAGCGTGTGAAGGGGATGGTAGTGCAAGTCTGTTAAGGTGGAATGAACGAGGAGTGTGGCGTGGAGTGTGAAAATGGAGTAAGTCGGCCAGGTATTGAGGGGTAGAAGTATGCAGTGCTTTGTGGGCTAGTATGAGAAGCTTGAATTGAATACGAAAGAAGACAGTGAAGTCGGAGAAGAAGGGGGATGACGTGGTCCCTAGAGGAGGAGTGGGTAACCAGACGGGCGGCGGTGTTTTGAATGCGTTGTAGTCGTGAGAGCTGCAATTTAGAAATGCCAGAGAGGATGGAATTGGAGAAGTCAACATGAGAAATAACAAGGAATGGACACCAGTGGCAGTCATGGGAATGCAAGTTGACATTGGGAAGGTACCAGGAGGGAGGACTAGAAAGGGGCTGATACTGGGAAGGGTTACGGGGACTGGAAATAGGCTGATGGAAAGAAGTGAAGAAAAGAAAAGAAGAGATAAGAAATGGCAGATGGACCATAGACCACAGAAAGAGAGCTAAGAGAAAACAGGAAAGCAGAAGCCTCAGATCACGACCAGCACGATCAGAGAATAAAATGGTCAGACAACAAAGGTAGACAACATAATTTTATTTAATTTTAGTGATTGGACTTTGTGCTATCTTTATATTTTACACAGTATTGGGGAACTGCATCTCTTATTTATCTGATGTTGCACTGCATGTGGAGTCTGGCTTCTTGGGTTTCAGTTTAAATTTTTTCTACATAGTTTTATTTTTACTTTAGATATGGTTACTTATTCTGTACTTGATGAGGGTCGATGTTGTGAGTGTGTGACTGAGCCCAGGTGTTCTGTTAACATGGAGTTTGTACATAAAGATTTATTGCTGTACTGTAGTAATTTGAATTGTTCAGCTTTTCATATAGGTTTATGGATGTTCCAGGGCCCACTGTAGTATTTACAGTGATGCATTTTTTGGATGGGCTCCTTATGTGAGTTTTGGAAGTTTGTGCTGATATGGTATGGTATGGTAGGTTTGCTCTTTGTTGTAGGATTTTGTATGAGTTCACAATATGCCTGGTACTGGAGAAATAGTGGTGTTTGTTGTTAGTGAGATGATCAGAATCAGATTTTTTTTTAAATATTGAGTTCTGTGGGTGAATGTCCTGGTTGTGCTCTGCACCTACTGTTGATGCAAAATATATTTTTTGAAAAAGAAAAAGCAAGAACCATAATTCAGTTTATAACAACAAAATAAGAATGAGTTATAATTTATTTTTTTATAAACTGTGCTGTTGGTTCTTGTTGTCTTTTAGTTCCTTGGTGTGCAAACGGGACCATACCTAGCCCTGTGCAAGCAGTGCAGCCGTACAAGGCGCAAAAGCTTGGGAGGCACATTTCGGCTGTCTGCTGTTGCCCTGCCGCCACTGGCAGGACAATAGGCAGCTGAAATGCGCCCCCAAGCCTTTTTGCAGCACTTTAAGCAGTTCTGGTCCCTCCCTCCTCCGATGCGATGTCAGAGCAGGGAGGGACAGATCTGCTTAAAGTGCTGGTGCCTTTCAGATCGGGCACATGCCCCCCTCCTCCTTCCCATACCTCCGTCCAGCATTGCCTGCTCTTTCCTTGTTGCCAGTGCCGCCATGAAAAAAACAGAGGGCGGCAGCAGCAGGGAAAGAGCAGGCAGCAATGGACGGAGGTATGGTGGGGAGGAGGGGGGCGCGCACCCAAGCTGCAAGTCGCACAGGGCGCGATTGCAGTTTGGTACGGCCCTGTGTGCAGACATCTTGCATTCCCTCCATATAATCTAATTGGCTTTTTGGTTTGGTTCAGTCCCTGATTGGAGTTCTGAAAAATCCCCACCCCCTCTAAGGTGGGGGTGGGGCGCCATCTCATTCTTCCTGTCAGGCAGTAGATTGCCTTGAGCCACCCCTGCCCGGTGCCACTGGAAAGCTTCTCAGCCTTTTGTTTCCTATGACCCCAACCGTCTGGGGGAAGCAGTCACCAAATGAACACGGTCTACCTGTATGGCAGACTGTATCGCCCACACCTATGAACAGGCAGGGCTCATGCTGGATGGATGGATGGGTCACAGCACACTGTGTTAGGGCCATGGCGGCCTCTGTGACAAATCTGTGCTCTGTCCCAATGCTGGACAACTGCCGGGCTTCCACCTGGTCTTCATTCCATACCTTTGCAGCCCATTATTGCCTGGATAGGGAGTCGCAACGGGACAGCGCCTTTTCGGGGTCTAGGCAATGCCTACCCTCCGACCCTTCTCTGTTCAGGCTACTGGAGTGTTGATTCCATCGGACACACAGGTCCTACTGAAGTCTGGATCTGCGACCTAAATTGCTGCTGCTCATGGCTCCCCTTGAGGGTGACCGTGGTTTTTTTTCCTGCTGGCTTGCAGTAGCCTGTAGTTAGGGAGTCCCGTATGTGAGGACTGACTTCCTGCTTGTTCATGGAGAAAGCATAGCTACTCACCTGTAACAGGTGTTCTCTGGGGACAGCAGGAATCAATTCTCACAATCCTCCCTCCTCCCATTGGAATTGCTTCTTTACCATCTTTGAATTTTTGCTGTCTTTAACTATATCATCTGACTGAGTAAGATGGCAACCTTGGGCAGGAAGGGAGCCACTCATGCGTGGTGACATCGCCCAGAGACTTTCTTTGAAAGCTGGGGGGATGCTTCCATGAGGGCTCCATCGGCATCGACGTCACCCATATGTGAGGACTGATTTCTGCTGTCCCCGGAGAGAACACCTGTTACAGGTGAGTAACTATGCTTTCTACACCTGGCAGTCATGCAGTTCTAGTGCATGTTCCTTCCCTAGCACCTGTAACGCGCATTACAATAAAAGCACAGTTAATGCGCCCTTTTCAGGCTGCCACAACCTTAGCGTGCCCTGTTGTGATATTTGTCTTCACTCTCTGTCTTTTCCAGAAAACATTGTTTGGCCTGTGGCAAGCAAGGTACCTCATCTTTGGATTCTGGACTCTGCTCTTCTTGTGTGACAGCTTCTAAGTTGTACCTGGAGGCCTGCTTCCACTCTCTCAGACCAGGGGAAGCTGTTAGCCTAGCCTTGCTTGCCTTAGGGCAGGAAGTGATGTGGGAAAGGATATACAGCTGGCCGAAGGGTCCATCAATCATGCTGTGAAGCCACTCCTCCTTCTCTAGGGGGATTGCTGTGGCTGTGCCCCCTGGTGTTGGGGGATCATTTCCGAGAGGAGAGCTGCTAGACTCTAAATTGTCCTCCCCAAAATTCATTTCTCTTTTGCAGCAGGCCTGGTCCTTCTAGCATGGAAATATGGACCCCATGGCCTCAGGCACAGTCTCATGTGGGGCAGGTTGAGAGTGGAAGCCCTGTTCAATTGCCTTTGGCTAAGCTCTCCGATGAGGAATGCCCCCTGGAGATGGGGAACAGCAGAGAGCTGTCCAAGATTTTGGCTGTGACTTGGATTCAGATAGCTCAGTACTGGGCTCTAATGTGAATGAAAAAGTACTCTCTCTTTCAGAAGATTATGAAAAAGCTAGAGTGATCTGCCTATTCTGGAAGAAGGAACTGGTGACATTGATTGCCAGGGTCTCATCCGTCTTGAAATTGACGGATGTTTCCGACATGGAGCAGGAGCCGAAGGTGCATCTACTCCTTCAAGGTGTGCGGAAATCCACTATCATCTTCCAGTTCCCAGATGTGATCAAGAATATGATCTGGTTAGAGTGGAATTTTCCCAACTCCCCGCCTAATGGGTTAAGGATGTGTAAAGATGATCTACGCTCTGCCGGAGAAGGAATGCATTGAATGGTTTGGTATTCCCAAGGTGGATGCACAGGTCACAGTGGTTACCAGACAGACCACATTCCTGTAGAAGGTGGCTCGGCCTTAAAGAATTTTCTGGACAATAAGGTGGATTTTGTTATTGAAGAGCCAGTTCACCATGGTGACTGCTGTTCTGCAGCTGGCAGTATATGCCAGCCTGACGACTCAAGCTCTGCTCCAGTGGATTCAGTCTCTTCTGCCGGATGATACTACTACTCTTTTGGAGTTTGCTACGGTCTTCCTTTCTGATGACCTGGTATGTTTGGTAGCCAGGGATGGTGCCCTGACAGCAATGTTACGGCATTGAATTTGGCCACTGCACTGGACAGCGGACTTATCTTCCAAAGCCCGATTGGCCCAACTGGCTTTTAAAGGGAAGCTTCATTTGGAGCCGATTTGGAGAAGCTGGTGAAGGACCTAGGTGAGACGAAATCTTACCCCCTTCTAGAAGACAGGTCCAAGGGGCCTGTGAAGTGGGCTTTCTCTTCAGCCTCCAACCATCCACCAAGGGCGTGCCGGCTGGATCCCAGGCAGTCTTGGGACGTTCATCATTATCTACCTGGAAAACCTTTCTTCCTCTCTGCTTCCGGGCTTCAGGCTCATTCTCAGTCCTTTTGTGGAGCACATGGGCCCAGGAACTCAATTCCCTCCAGCGGAGGACCCTTCTGGGTTGCACAATGAAGGTTTGGGGGTCCCATTCCCTGGTTCCTCTGGTTGGAGGCAGGCTTTGCCTTTTCTTTGAGGAATGGGCCTGGGTTACCAAGGATTGCTGGGTGCTAGATACCATTCAGTTTGGCTATGTCCTAGAATGCAAAGAGCTGATTCCAGATGCCTTCGTCATCTCCCCTTGTGGGTCTGCGATCAAAAATGCTGCTGTGCGGACCACCTTGGACAAGTTGTTGCTGTGGTGCCCATCCCTCCAGACAAGCAGGGCAAGGGCAGATGCTTCATCTATTTCATGGTGCCCAAAAAGGATGGTTTCTTCCAGCGCATTCAAGACCTCAAGGGGGTCAACAATCACTTGCACATCCTGCATTTCTTTATGAAAACCTTGCACTCTGTGATTCAAGCACAGTGCCGAGGAGAGGTTTTGGCTTCTCTGGATCTCGCCGAGACGTATTTTCATATCCCGATCCGGGCGGATGAACAAAATATCTGCATTTTGCTATGCTTGGCTCTCACTATCAGTTCATCACCCTCCCTTTCGGGCTATCCACCACCCTGAGGATGCTTTCCAAGGTCATGGTGGTGGCGGCTGAGGCACCAAGGGATCTGTGTCCATCCATATCTGGGCGACTGGCTCATCCAGGCCTGTTCCCTTTCAGAAGTGTCTCGAGTGGTGTCCCAAGTGGTGTCCTATTTGAAAAGCCTCAGCTGGGTGATCAATCAGGAAAAGAGCCAGCTGTTGCTATCCCTAGAGTTTCTGGGAGCACGTTTTGACACTTGAGTGGGCAGAGTTTTCCTGCCAGAGGAGAAAGTCAAAAGTCTGTTGAATTGCCTGGAACTCTTCTATGTGCAGCAGGCTCCGAGAGTCTAGAATTATCTTAAGCTCCTCAGATTGATGGCAGCGATCATAGAGATGATGCCATTGGCATTTGCTCACATGCAACCGCTCCAGTGATCCTTGCTGACTCGGTGGTCCTAGACTTTACAGAGGTTTGAGCACAGGCTCCTGTTCCCATTGATGGTAAAGTCCAACCTGTGATGATGGCAGCAGCCCTGTAATCCTGAGGATGGTGTACTGCTAGACGATTTCTCTTGGATTCTCTTAATGATGGATGCGAGTCTCTGGAGAGCCCATTGCCAAGACCATATGGCCCAGGGCCTTTGGAACCACAGGAAAGCGGAGTGGTCCATCAACTGTCTTGAGGCAAGGGCCATCAGGTTGGCTCTTCTGCATTTCCAGCTCCTGGTCAAGGGCTGTGCAGTTCGAATGTTTTATTTATTTATTTAAACGGATTTCTATACCGCCTTTTCCTACAATCAAGGCAGTCTACACAGCAAACAATCAACAAAATACAGTGTCTAGTGTGCGCATGTTTTGAGCAGTGAGTGCGTGTGTGTGTAGATGGTCATTGATTCTTGGTGAGCTATTTACAACGTGCGCTATTTACAATACTATGTACATCAGGACTTTACTACTATAATCGTCCAACCTTGGGCCGGAAGGACTGGGGTTTCTAGTCCCACAGGTGCTCCTTGTGGTTTTGGGCAAGCCACTTAACCCTCCATAGCCCATGTTCCCTGTAAAATAGTTATCTCCAAGTTATAATGCCCTGTTCAATGTAATTTCAGTTTGTTCAATGTAAACCGCACTGATGCAGAATAGCGCGGTATATAAGAGAATGTAAATAAATAAATCGTGCCGCTAGGGTAGGATGTTGAGTTGAGGTATTCTCTGTTGCACAGTTTAAGTGATGTCACCGTAGTGCTCTATGAAGAGGGTCGTCTTTAGCAGTTTCCTAAAGTCCTTAATGTCTGTTGTTGACCATAGTTCATCAGGGAGGGCGTTCCAGATTGATGGTGCTGCCTTTGATAAGGCTCATTTTTCAGTGTCCTTGCGTACCTTGTTGATGTCTTTAGGTGTGTTGACACGGTTGGATGTGCCTCTTCTCCTCTGTCTTGTGCTGCTGTTGGGTTGTATGAGTGGGTGTAGGCTGAAAGCTGATGACTGTTGCTTGATTTTGAATATGTTTATGATTGTCTTGTATCTGATGCGGGAGCTGATTGGTAGCCAGTGGAGATCTTTTAGAGTGGGTGTGATGTGTTCTTGTCTTGTGGTGCCAGTTATTATTCGTGCTGCTGTGTTTTGTGCCAGTTGCAATGGCTTGAGTGTCTGTTTTGTTAGGCCAAGATAGAATGGGCTGCAGAAGTCTAGGATTGGGGTTATTAGTGCCTGACAGACTGTGCGGAAGTGTTCCTGAGAGAGGAGGGGTTTGAGGCGTCGGACTAGTCTCATCCTGTGGTATGCATTTTTGGTGGTTCTGCTGATGTGGGACTGAAGGTTCAGTTCTTTATCCAGGGTCACTCCGAGGTGTTTCACTTCTGGTTGTATGGGTATGGTTGTGTTGTCTATCTTGATGTTGCGAGGAGGGATGAAGTCGGAGTTTCGTGTGATGATTAGAGCCTCGGTCTTGCTGTAGTTTATGTTCAGGTTGTTGTCTTGAAACCAGCTGTTCATGTGCATGAGATATTCTGCTATCTTGGTGTAGTCTGGGTTGTCGAGGGTGATTGGTGTGTATATCATTATGTCGTCCGCATAGATTGTGTATTTTATCCCGTGTTCCTTTATGATGCTGCATATTGGCTGGATGTAGAGGTTAAATAATAGTGCTGATAGGGCGGATCCTTAAGGTATGCCTTGCATGACCTTTATGGGTCGGGATGTGTTGGGACCGATCTTGACCTGTATCTGTCTGTCCGTTAAGTAGGAGTGGAACCACCTCAGTGTGGCTCCATGTAATCCGATGTTCTGTAGTCTTGCTAGTAGAGTTCCATGGTTCACTGTGTCAAATGCTGATGAAATGTCAATGAAGATCATGAGTATTCCTTTCTTTCTGTTGTCTATGAGGTGTAGTATGTTATTAAATAGCTATAGCAGGAGTGTTTCGACTCCGTGGTTGGGGCGGAAACTGTGTTGGTTGAGGTCCAGTTGTGCATGGTTGTCGATGTGTTCTTGTAGCTGATGTTGTACCGCTTGCTCAATAATCTTTGCCAGTAGAGGGATGCTTGAGATAGGTCTGTAGGCTGCTGGGATGTTCTTGTCGAGTGGTGATTTCTTCGGGATTGGTCTTATTGTGGCGAGTTTTAGCTGGTCAGGCATGAATCCTTGGGTTAGTGAACTGTTCACCATGTTGTGTATGGTGTGTATGAAGTTTGACTTTGTCACCTTGATCCATGTAACTGGGCATGGGTCTGTTGGGGCTGTGCTTGTGTTGAGTGCGGTGATGATGTGTGAGAGCTGCTCTTTGGATGGGTTGCTGAATTTGTCCCAAGGTTTTCTTGAGGGGGGGCTGGTTTGGTGCTTGTGTCTGTTTTCCGTTGTGAAGCTGAATGGAATTTTTCTTAGATATGGTCTGCGAATGCTTGTGGGTCTATTTGCACTTCGCTCTCGGTTTTATGTTCCTTGGTGAGGGTTTTCACAATTTCGAAGAGCTCTCTCAGTTTGTTGTTTGATTTGAGTATGATGTTCGTGTGGTATTCTTTCTTTATTTGGTTGATGAGTTTGTTGTATTCTTTTTGTTTTGTTAAGTATAGTGCCTGATTGTTGGGCGACTTGGTGTGTCTCCATCACCGTTCTAACTTCCTGAGTTCCCTCTTCTCATTCCGTATGATTTTTGAGTACCAGGGTGTGTGATGTGCTTTAGTGCGGCGAGCTTTCTTGGGTCTGTATTTGGTGGCTTTGGCAGCAGCATTGATGATGCTGTTCCATTTTCTGATTTGTTTGTCTAGATCCTCTTCTTCCGTGTTCAGGTGGGGTAGCGTGTCCTGTAGAAATTGGTCCCTGTCGAAGCTTTTGAATCTTCTTTGTGCTGGAGGGTTGTCCAGGTTCTCGCCGTGGTTTTGCCCATGTGGCATAATCTTTATTTTGATTATGTGATGGTCTGACCATGGTACAGGTGTGACATCGGGTGTTGATATGTTACCGCTGTCCATTAGAAAGTTGGGTGCGAATATGAGGTCTGGTGATGATCCGTGTCTGTGTGCCGGGGTATTGATCAGTTGGGTGTATTGTAAGGATCCCATAGCTCGTAGGAAAGCTTCTGCATCCTTTGTGTTGCTCGATTTTAGGTTGAAGTCTCCTAATAGTAGCAGGGGATTGTGATTTGTGTTGACGGCACAGACCTCTTCTAGAGTGGAGGCTAGTTCATCTGGTGGCACATTTGCGGCTCTATAGGTGAGGCATAGGGCCATCCGTTTGTTTTCCACAGTGATGGTGTTGCATTGGTTTGTTTGAGGCACTTCTTGACTTGAGTCTTAGGCTGTTTTTTGCAATGATCAAGACCCCTCCTCCTCTCTGTTGTGCGCGTGGGCAGTTGAATGCTGAGTAGGTGGATGGTACTAATTGATTAAGTAGTACGTTATCGGTGGGGGTGAGCCATGTTTCTGTGATGCACAGTATGTCAGGTCGCTGATCTTCTATGTGGTCTGCTATTGTGTTAATTTTGTTTCCTATGGATCTGGCATTGATAAGCTCTATTGTGATTGTAGCTGGGGTGTTTAGTGGTCTCTGTGCTTTGTTTGAGTTTGTGTGCATGTTGGACTTGTGCCTGCTTTGCCTTTTGTGCTTGGGTGTCTTGTGTGTGTTCCAGTGTGTATACTGGGGGTGTGTGTAGAGCAGTGCTGGATGTCATGGAGTGTTTGTTAGTAGGTTGTGGTTGGTTGCTTGAGGTGGTAGGAGTTGGGTGAGGAGGAGGGTGATGGGCAGTATCAGGGTTGTGTACATGTTTATCCGTCAGACTTTAGTGGATGTCTGCACTTACTTTGCTCGGCTGGTGTTGGGTTTTGTTGTTTTGTTGGTTGTGGTCGCCTTCTGCTGGTGGATTTGTTGCAGCTGTTGGTTGTGGTTGCTTCTGTGGCTGCACCTAAGGGCCAAGCCAAAGGGCCCTCTGGCGAGGCCCTCAGGCGCGGGCATGCCCTGCAGGGCCACCACTTTTAAAGATGCTCCCACTGCCTCGATTGGGCAGGAGCTTCTGAGCGGGAGGATTTCCCGCCTAGGCACTCTTCCCCGATCAGGGGAGCTTCGAGGTCCGGCGAGTGGGTGGTGGAGGAGCAGCAGTGCCTGTTCTACAGGGCCGCCACTTTTAAAGGTGTTCCCACACCTTCAGACAACACCATGGTGGTGGCTTATATCAGTTGGCAAGGAAGCATGAGGAGTTCCGGGGTAACTCTGATGATGGCTCTTCTTTTTGCCTGGGTGGAGAAGAACCTCCTAGTCTTGCCGACTTAGCACATGCAGCAGAGACTGGAGTGGAGGAGTGGCCTAGTGGTTGGGGCAAGGTACTTCAGGCCAGAAGGTCAGTGGTTCAAATCCCACTAGAGGACAGCAACCTTGGGCTGGAAGGACTGGGGTTTCTAGTCCCACAGGTGCTCCTTGTGGTCTTGGGCAAGCCACTTAACCCTCCATAGCCCATGTTCCCTGTAAAATAGTTATCTCCAAGTTATAATGCCCTGTTCAATGTAATTTCAGTTTGTTCAATGTAAACCGCACAGATGCAGAATAGCATGGTATATAAGAGAATGTAAATAAATAAAAATAAATAAATTGCCAGAGTGGACAATGTGAAAGTGGACTTCCTCAGGCAGCACTCTCTGAATCCTGGATAGTGGGAGTTGTCGGAAGACATTTCAGTTGATTCTGTGCCACAGGGGTCACCCCGAAGTGGATCGTATGGTGTCGTGCTCCAATGACAAAGCTTGCAGCTTCTTGAGTTGCTGCACAGACAGGATCTGAGGGCAAAGAAGTCTTGGTTCAGCCTTGGCCAAGTCAGCACCTGCATGTACGTGTTTCCTCCAGGACCTTTGATGGGGCGTGTGATTTTCCTTATAGAACACCAATCAAGCAGGATTATCCTGGTAGCACCAGACTGACCAAAGAGAGTGTGGTTTGGAGATCTGATGTGACTCCTGCAGGCGCCTCCTCTTCGGTTGCCTCCGACGCTGGGCCTATTGCAGCAGGGACTGATAGTCCTGGAGGACCCAGTTCCCTTTTCACTTATGGCTTGGCTCTTGAAAGGAGATCGCTAGCATGTAAGGACTAGTCTCCAGTGGTGGTCTCCACTCTGTTCAGAACCCAGAGGGGGTCTACCAAGCTAGCATACATGTGGATCTGGTGCCTCTTTGAGCCATGGTGTGACACTCGGCAGTTGGCTTCTGAAGTGGCCAATGTGCCATCTCTGTTGGCTTTTCTACAGGATGGCCTTAGCTCCCTGCAAGTTCAGGTGACAGCTTTGGCCTGTTTCCAAGATCCAGTAGCTGGTAAGTCTCTAGCCTTGCACCTGTTTGTTTGGCACGTTCTCCAGGCGATTCGGCATCTGTGTCCTCTCCTCCCATCTGTGGTCCCTTCCTGGAATCTGTGTTTGGTGTTCAGGGCCCTTATGTCAGTGCCCTTTGAGCCTTCGAAGTGTAGTATTTTGAAGGATTTGATGCTTAAGACAGTCGTCTTTGTTGCGATTTGTTCCGCAAGGCAGATTTCCGAGCTGCAGGCTCTGTTGTGCCCAGATCCTTATCTGTCTTTTTCAAGGGAGGCCATTTCCATTCAGCCTGTGCCTTCCTTCTTGCCTAAAGTGATTTCTCCCTTTCATATGAACCAGGTTGTCTGCCTGCCTTCCTTCTCTAAGGAGCAGTGTCGGGGGATAAGAATCTTCGTATTGTGGATGTCCAGAGGGTACTTCTCCAGTACTTGGAGGCAAAAAAAAAATTTTGTGTCCTACCATTTTTTGTGTGGTGTTTGCTAGCCCATACAAGCGTGAAACTGCAGCTAAGTCGAATTTTGGGGTGCTGGATTAAGGAAGCCATTGCCTCGGCTTATCTGTTGTGGAACCAGCCAGTTCCAGAGGGTTTGTGCACCCCTTCTACCTGAGCACAAGCGTCCTCATTGGCGAAACAGAGCTCAGTAGCCTCTGTAGACATTTGTCGGATGGCAACGTGGGCATCACGTTCCACTTTTGTCAAGCATTACTGCTTGGATGTCCATGTGCGGGTGGATATGACCTTTGGATCGAGGGTTTTGTGAGCTTCTATGTCTTCTTCCCGCCCAGTGGAGTTGTAGCTTTGCTATGTTCCATTTGTCTGGACTGGTTTAGCAGGACGATATGGAAGGTGACATTTTACTTACCAGTTAATGTCTTTTCTTTGAGTCCTGCTAGACCAGTCCAGGGCCCGCCCCTGAAACTGCATTTGTTCTGTTTTTATTCTGCAGTACCCTTGGATCTGCTTTGATTTTTCTACTTAGCTTTGCAGGTTCATCTTATACAGATAGCCTTCTGTTTCTCCAGGAACAAGCAGGAAGTCAGTCCTCACATATGTGTAATGTCAGCACCGACGGAGCATTTCCCCAGCTTTCAAAGAAAGCCTTTGGGAATACCACCACACATGCGTGGTCCCCTTCCCGCCCAAAGATGCCATCTTACTCAGTCTCCCTTTTTCCGCAGAGCCCTTCGGATATGCATCTCATCCTGGAAAAAGTTTCTCTGTTTCCAACCTGTTTTTGTTCTCCAGCCTTCGCTGGTCTCTCGAGCATCTCTGCTTCGGCCTTGGTCTCAGGGTTTTTCTCTTCTTGCCTTTTTATCGTCCTTTTGTGCCCTTTTTAACAGATGGCCACATCAAGGATCTTCGACCTTGCAGGGGTCCTTTTCCCCCAATGGCCTCCGGTTTTAAGACATGTGATCGGTGTTCAAAAAACATGTTGCTTACGGACACCCATGACTGTTATCTCAGGTGTCTAGGAGCCAACCATGACCTGGAGCTATGCGCACCCTCTGTAAGAAGATGTCCTCCAAGGCCATCCAGAGTTGTAAGCAGAAGCTGGATGATCTCTTCCGTAAGGCAGCCCTAGTATCCCTGGTAGCCTCCTGCTCTTCGGCCCCGCAACCTCTGGAGTCTCCCAAGGCTCCTCCCCGGGCCCGGCAGCACTCTGACCAGTGGTCACCTGAATGCGAGCAGAAGAAGAAGGCCACAAGGACTTTGTCCGGGGCACCAGACAAGCATAAAAGATCACGCACCTGGTCCCTCAGCCCCCCTCAGCAGTCTCTGGAGTCGGAGAAGGAGCAGCCCAGTAAGATACCTCGAACCGATAAGGAGGCTCCGGCAAACGCACCGATCTCCCGAGGGTCGTCCTGGTGAGGATCCCCTCTCCTCCTCGATACCCGACCTGGTCACCCTGGCGTTGGTGTTCCAGGGCCCCACTCCCGAATGGGAAGCCCAGATGCTGGCCCTGCATTCCTTGCTGCCCAGTAGGCGCTGGTGCCCGGCCCCGCCCCGCCGGCACGTGCCTCAAGACCACAGGGACCTTGAGGACTCCCGGGGCCTCGTGAGGATTCTTGGCGCGAGATCTTCTCAGGCGAGCGCCTCCGGCTCTGGGCAAGTTTTGGCCTCGGAGATCCGGCATAGGTCACCGACCCATCTCAAGCTGCCAAACTTGAGTCCTCCACGGACTACTCGGAGTGGGAGTCCGACAGGGAGACCTCCCCACCAACCCAGAGGCAGCGGTCACCTCCCAAGGACACCTCCTTTCTGGAGTTCATTCGGGTCATGGCACAGGCCCTAGCGCTTGCCACCGAGTCGGAGGAGGAGCCCCATGCTGAGGAGCTTGATATTCTGCAGTATGAAGCCCCTCCGTAAGAAGCTCTCTCGGTGCCGGTTCCTCCCATCCTTAACCGACGACTTCTCCGCATGTGGTAGCCCATGGGCCTTTGTCCCTATCATGAGCAAGCACATGGACACTATGTATAGAGTTCAACGGGGCCCAGGGTTTCGGAAAGCCCAGCTTCCCCACACCTCGATGATGGTCGAACGGCCACACGGAAGCTGAAGATCCCTAAGATTCATTCGTCAGTCCCTCTGGGCAGAGAGTCTTGTACCTTCGACACCCTTGGGCACAAGGCTTATTAGAGCTCCATGCTGCCATGCCGCATCCAAGTTTAGCAATTATACATTGGGATGTTCCTCTACAACCTCACTAGAGAGCTTAGAGGCTTTGCAGTGGGCCTTGACAGAGACCATCTCTGACGTTTTCAGGCCCTCTCAAAATCAGTCGGAGAATGCTCGAAGTACCTCTCGCGAGTAGCGTATGACGGCTTTGAGTCTTCCACCCGGGTGGCGGCGGCTGGCATTGGAGCCCACTGGCAGGCTTGGCTGCAGTCCTCGGACCTGGAACAGTGGGCCCAGGAGAAGCTGCTTAGACGTTCCTTGCCTCGGGGAGCAACTATTCGGCAAGCCCATGGAAGATAAGGCAGCGGAGATTGAGACGGAGTACGTGACTTGTACTTGCCTCTCCCGGAAAACGTCCTCCCTCCCCAGGAAGAAGCAGCAGAGCAAGAAGCCTTTCTTCTATTGGAACGGGCTCCCGTACAGGGGCTACACGGCCTATCCGCTGGTGTCGACTCCCATTCATGGTGGTCAGGGAAAGACTACAGTCCACGGCCCTCATAAGCCAGTGGGTCCCAAGACCCAACCCCCGGCACCAGCTCAGCCTCCTCGGGGTTTTGACGCCATCAGCATAGCCTCTCATCCTCTGGCAGGGCAATTGTCCATTGGGGGGGGAGGGGGGATCTGGTCCATTTCTTCCCACAGATGGGAGTCTATCTCCACCGATGCCTGGGTCCTCCGGGTCATTTGGGAAGGCTATCTTCTCCATCTGGACCAGGCCCCTCCTCTGTACTTCCACGGGGAGCCAGGCCGGCTTTCCCAGCACCAGGCCCTCCTGAGTCAGGAGCTCGCAGGCTTCCTTGAGGACGGCACGATAGAACCAGTCCCACTGCACTTCCGAGGACGTGGATTTTACTCCCAATACTTCCTCGTCGCAAAGCGGACAGGGGGCCTTCAGCCCATTCTCGACCTGCGGATCCTAAACAAGTTCCTGGTACAGGAGAAGTTAAAGATGTTCTCCCTTAAAATGTTACTGCCCTACCTCCAGCAGGGTGATTGGCTATGCTCCTTGGACTTAAAGGATGCTTATGCTCACATCCTCATCCACCCCAAATGCAGCAAGTACCTCCGCTTCATGGTTCAGGGAAACCACTACCAGTAAAAGGTACTTCCCTTCGGCCTCGCGTCCACCCCATTTGTCTTCACGAAGTGCCTGGCTGTGGCTGCGGCCCACCTTCATCTATCCATATATAAATGACTGGCTTGTAACGGGGGAAACGGCCTCAGAAGCCAGGCAGGCCACGGACCGCACCATTCGCCTCCTGGAGCATTGGGGTTCGTGATCAATTACCCAAAGTCCCACCTCACTCCAGTTCAGTCCATGGAGTTCATCGGGGCTCGCTTGGAGACCCTGCGGGCCATGATTTTTCTTCCTTGTGTCCCTGGCGTCTGAAGTGCGGTGCCACAGTGCCATCTCGGCCTGGATGATGCTTTGCCTTCTCGACCACATGGCCTCCATTGTCCATGTTGTGCCCAATGCCCATCTCAACATGTGGGTAACGCAGTGGTGCCTCCGAGCGCAAAGGGTACAGTCGATCGGCCGCCTCAGAGACCCCATTTCAGTCTCTCCTAGCGCAGCGGAGTCTCTCTCTTGATGGCAGGAGTCTCGGAACCTGCATCGAAATATGCCCTTCTAAGCTCCGGGCATCAAGTGGTTTTAACGACGGAAGCCTCCCTGGCGGGCTGGGGAGCCCACTGCAAAGGGTGGCGCACTCAAGGGACCTGGTCCCTCAAGGAGTCCCAGCAGCAGATCAACCTGCTGAGCTCTGGGCCATTCACCTCGCGCTCAAGGTTTTCAGGGACTGCCTGCAGCACCGAGCAGTGCTGGTCCAGACTGACAACCAGGTCACGATGTTCTGTGTGAACGAACAGGGAGGCACCGGCTCCTACATTCTCTGTTTGGAGGCGACAGCCCTATGCTCCTTTGCAGTGAGCCAGTGCATGACCATGCAGGCCACTTACTTCCCGGGTCAGGACAGTACATTGGTGGACCGACTCAACAGAGTCCTCTGGCCACACGAGTAGCACCTGTATCCTCAGACAACACAGCAGCTCTTCCAGCATTGGGGGACTCCAGACCTGGACCTCTTTGCCAGTCCTGCAAATTCGTAGCTCCCCCGATTCTGCGGTTCCCTTCCCACACCTGGGCATGGTGGTCCCGGATGCCTTCTTTATCTCGTGGGAAATGGGCCTGCTATATGCCTTCCCCCCCACTCCCCTCATTGCTTGGACCCTTCTCAAGGTCCAACGGGACAGGGCCTTGGTGATTCTCATAGCCCTGAGATGGCCCAAACAGGCTTGGTTTTCCCCTGCTGCTCCATCTCTCGATGGAGCCCCCGGTCCTGCTCAAGTTCTCACTGGAGCTGCTGACACAGGAGGAGGGTCTACTTCTCCACCCCAATCTGAGGTCCCTATCCCTCACAGCTTAGTGGCTCAGCAGGTCGCTCTAGCCTCCTACCACCTTCCCATGGAGATCAAGGACATTCTTTTGGCCTCACAAAAGTACTCAACCAGATGGGCTTGCACCTTCAAGTGGTGTCGGTTCTCGGTATGGTGCTCAGAGCGAACCCATTTTCATAACATAAGAACATAAGAACATAAGATATGCCATACTGGGTCAGACCAAGGTCCATCAAGCCCAGTATTCTGTTTCCAACAGTGGCCAATCTAGGTCATACGTACCTAGCAGTTTCCCCAAGGGACACAGGTTCCACAATGCTTGTATTGGTTCAAGCATTGATATCCTGGGTCCCTTCTTAATAATGGTTTATGGACCTTTCCTCCAGGAACTTGTCCAAACCTTTTTTAAACCCAGCTACACTAACAGCCTTTACTACATCCTCCGGTAACAAATTCCAGAGTTTGATTACACGTTGAGTGAAAAAATATTTTCTTTTATTAGTCTTAAATAGTTTACCCTGTAGCTTCATTGCATGTCCCCTAGTCTTTCTATATTCTGATAAGGTAAACAATCGATCTACGTTTACCCGTTCCACTCCGTTCATTAATTTATAGACTTCTATCATATCTCCCCTCAGCCGTCTCTTTTCCAGGTTAAAGAGCCCCAACCTTTTTAGCCTTTCTTCATAGGAGTAGCCTTCCATCCCCTTTACCATTTTGGTGGCTCTTCTCTGAACCTTTTCTAAAATTGCTATATCCTTTTTAAGATATGGCGACCAGAATTGCACACAATATTCAAGGTGCGGTCTCACCATGGAACGATATAGAGGCATTATAATATCTTTTGTTTTATTTTCCATTCCTTTCCTTATCATACCTAGCATTCTATTTGCTCTCTTGGCCGCCGCTGCACACTGGGCCGAGGGTTTTAACATGGTATCCACAAGGACGCCTAAATCTTTTTCTTGGGTGGTGGTTCCTAATGTGGAACCTTGCATCGTGTAACCATAGTTTGGGGTTGTTCTTCCCTGGGTGCATAACCTTGCACTTCTCCACATTAAATTTCATCTGCCATTTTGATGCCCAGTCTTCCAATTTATCAAGATCCTCTTGCAATTTTCCACAATCCTCCTGGGTTTTAACAACTTTAAATAGTTTTGTGTCATCAGCAAATTTGATAACCTCACTCGTTATTCCACTTTCCAGGTCATTTATGAATATGTCAAAAAGCAGCGGACCCAGCACAGATCCCTGGGGTACACCACTATTCACCTTTCTCCATTGGGAAAATTGGCCATTTAGCCCTACCCTCTGCTTTCTATCTTTTAACCAGTTCCTGATCCACAGTAGTACACTGCCTCCTATCCCATGACTCTTTAGTTTTGCCAAAAATCTCTCATGAGGGACCTTGTCAAAGGCTTTCTGAAAGTCCAGATACACAATATCAACCGACTCACCTTTGTCCACCTGTTTATTCACTCCTTCAAAAAAACATAACAGATTAGTAAGACAAGATCTTCCTTGTCTAAAGCCATGTTGGCTGTCTCCCATTAGGTCATGACTATCTATATGCTGAGTAATTTTATTCTTTATGATGGTTTCTACCATTTTTCCCGGTACTGATGTCAGGCTCACCGGTCTGTAGTTCCCGGATCACCCCTCGAACCCTTTTTAAAAATTGGTGTTACATTGGCGATCCTCCAATCCTCAGGTATTAGAGATGATTTTAATGATAGTTCACAGATTACTGATAGCAGGTCTGCAATCTCAAATTTCAGTTCTTTCAACACCCTTGGATGTATACCATCCGGCCCAGGTGATTTGCTACTCTTCAGTTTATCTAATAGTTATAGGACATCTTCCCGATGTATCGATATTTCCTTCAATTCTTCCACACCTTTAAATACCACTTCAGTCGTGGGTAACATCCCTACATCTTCCTCAGTAAAGACCGAAGCAAAGAATTCATTCAGTCTCTCCGCTATCGCCTTGTCGCCTCTTAGTGCTCCTTTAACCCCTTTATCATCTAATGGACCAACTGACTCTCTCACGGTTTTTTTGCTACGAATGTACTTGAAAAGGTCTTTATTTCGCGTTTTTGCTTCCGCAGCAAGCTTCTTCTCAAATTCTCTCTTTGCCTGCCTTATCAATGCCTTGCATTTGACTTGCCAGTGCTTGTGCTGTTTCCAGGTTTCATCATTTGGCTCTTTTTTCCATTTCTTGAAAGATGCTTTTTTGGCAACAACAGCCTCTCTGACCTCAGCTTTAAACCATGCTGGCAATTTTTTGGACTTCCTTCCACTTTTCTTAAAGCGTGGAATACAGCTGGTCTGGGCTTCCAAGATAGTATTTTTCAACAACACCCAAGCTTGATGTACGTCTTTAACCTTTGCAACTGCTCCTTTTAGTTTTTTCTTAACTGTTTTCCTCATTCTATCATAGTCTCCCTTTCGAAAGTTAAAGGGTAGTACTGTGGATTTCCTTACTATCCCTCCTCCACTAATTAAATCAAAGGCGATCATGCTATGATCACTATTGCCAAGTGGCCCCAACACCCTTATCTCTTGCACTACATCTGGTGTTCCACTAAGGACTAGGTCTAATATTGCTTCCCCTCTGGTCGGTTCATGAACCAGCTGCTCCAAGAAGCAGTCATTTATTTCATCTAGGAACTTTATCTCCCTAGCATGTCCTGTTGTGACACTGACCCAGTCGATGCCAGGGTAATTGAAATCACCCATTATTATTACTGCACTGTAACTTTTGCTAGCTTCCTTGATTTCTTTGAGCATTTCATCATCCATTTGTTCATTCTGGCCAGGCGGACGATAGTACACCCCCACTGCCATCGCCTTCCCCTTTTTACATGGAATTTCAATCCATAGAGATTCTACAGCAAATTTTGTTTCTTGCAAAACTTTAATCCTTTCTGACTCAATGCCCTCTCTAACATAGAGCGCAACCCCTCCACCAATTTGATCAGCTCTATCATTTCGATATAGTTTGTACCCAGGTATCACAGTGTCCCACTGGTTGTCCTCCTTCCACCATGTCTCTGATATTCCAATCATATCTAACCTCTCGTTTAGTGCTATATATTCTAACTCTCCCATCTTGTTTTGTAGACTTCTAGCATTTGCATACAAGCATTTTAGAGACTGTATTTTATTCATATTAATTTGGCTATTGGTAGACATGGGTAATTTGGGATCTTTAAGTTCTGTCTGCTCCATACTCGAGGGCATTTGGGCTACTTACTCTTTTTTGGAACCTCTCTGCTTTTTGTAGTATCCTTCAAGGATACATTCTTCCGAACCATGCGCTCTTGGGCGACTGTCGGCTTTCCCCTATTATCTAGTTTAAAAGCTGCTCTATCTCCTTTTTAAAGGTTAATGCCAGCAGCCTGGTTCCATCCCGGTTAAGGTGAAGCCCATCCCTTCGGAAGAGCCCCTCCTTTCCCCAGAATGTTCCCCAGTTCCTAACAAATCCGAACCCCTCATCTCTGCACCATTGTCTCATCCACGCATTGAGACTCCGGAGCTCTGCCTGCCTATTGGGTCCTGCGCGTGGAACGGGAAGCATTTCGGAGAACGCTACCCTGGAAGTTCTGGATTTCAACTTCCTACCTAAAAGCCTAAATTTAGCTTCCAGAACCTCCCTACCACATTTTCCTATGTCATTGGTACCAACATGTACCAAGACAGCAGACTCCTCCCCAGCACTATCTAAGACCTTATCTAGGTGGCGTGTGAGGTCCGCTACCTTCGCACCAGGCAGGCATGTTACCAGGCGATCCTCACATCCACCAGCCACCCAGCTATCTACATGCCTAATGATCGAATCACCAACTATAACTGCTGTCCTAACCCTTCCCGCATGGGCACTTGGCCCTGGAGAAACCTCCTCGGTGCGAGAGGGGTTTACATCACCTGGAGGACAGGTCCTAGTTACAGGATCACTTCCTGCCACACCAGGGTGATGCTCTCCTGTCACGTGACCTCTCTCCTCCATGGCAACAGGGATGCTGCCAGACTGGAGGTGGGACTTCAGGACTATATCCCTGTAGGTCTCGTCTATGTACCTCTCTGTCTGTCTTATGTTTTCCAAGTCTGCTACTCTAGCCTCTAGAGAACGGACTCGTTCCCTGAGAGCAGAGAGCTCCTTGCACCTAGTGCACACGTAAGACCTCTCACCAGCTGGGAGAAAATCATACATGTGACACTCAATGCAAAAGACTGGAAAGCCCACATCCCGCTGCTGGACTGCTGTCTGCATCTTAGTTTTAAGTTTGTGTTTAGATCTTTAAGTTCTATATGTACTAAAGGGTGCAATGGATATTTATACCACTAAAACTGTACCTAAGAAGTTTAATATACCTTGTTCACCTGAAGCTTAATTAATTTCAGGTCCTTGGTGTATGACTGATTTGGGTAATGAGCTTCACCTGAGAGCACCTCCTGTCTTTTAAGTTGTGCAAGTACCTATAAAGCTGTGATTTTCCCAGGGGAGGGTGGGTGTGGGGAGGGAGGGAGGGATATAACACTTATTAAAAAAGGGCTGCTACACAGTACCTTGTCCTGTGCTGCTGAGGAAAACTATATTCTGATTTGATTTAAATTATAGCTCTTTGCTGCTACTAGGCTCTAACCTATTATGAAATTTAAACTACAAGCTCTCTGCTGGATTCTAAATTTAACCAGAAAGCTCTCTTCTGTGTTTTAATTTGAAACTAAAAGTACTTTGCTGATGCTAGGCCCTGAGTGACTATGAAATTTAAACTACAGCTGTCTACTGGGTATGAAAGGTAACCAGAAAGTTCTCTTCTGTGTTTTTAAATTGAATCTTAAACTGTTGCTACTAGGCCCTGACTGATTTAACAAAAAAAATAGTGGGTTCACAGATTAATTAGCTTTAAAAGAAAAAAAATTCCTTTCAGAAAAATTCCCAGAAGTATATACTCACAATTTCAGATTTCTCTCCAGAAGTAACACCCCCCCTTTCCAGTCCTTCAAGACCCTTCATGCTCTACCAGTTTGGTCTTGCAGTACCTGCTCCGCCTCTCGCAGTCTGGACTGAAGTCTACTGTAACTCGGTCAGGGTTCACCTGAGTGCCATCTCAGCGAACCAGTATTTCCCAGTATTTCAAAATATTTACATCTTTCTTAAATCTTGGCTTTTCTGCAAATAAATCCAGAAATCAACCAATCTTCTTGTGTTTGGCTGGCTACTTCTGCCAGATTGCAACTCTTGCCTCTCAAGCTGCTACAATTGCAAATGTTTACTTGTGTTAAGGAAAGGTTCCAATTCGTCATCCTCGTTATCCTTCTGCTCTAGATGCAACAGGTGCAGCCCACTGATGAGAATCAGTCAATTCTGCATGTATGACAAAATGCACTTATACACAATCTCTCACCACTATCAAATTCTTAAAGAAGGACAATATTGTATGTACTAAAGCCCTTAATTAAATCTATTCAGACCAAATTCATTTTTTTATATTTATGCATTTTTGCAAAAAAACCCTCCAAAAGTAGAAAACATGGAAGCTGGGAGTAACAACCAGTCTGGTACAATATCAAATACAATATCAAAATAGAAAAAGGCAGTCAAAAAAAAATCACCAACCCCATACCCTAGCCCACAACATGAGGAAAGTTTCAAAAGAAAAAAAAAACTTAATTACATACATGAAAGAAAAAAGAAGCAAGTGTACAAGTGGTTGCCTCATCGAGGGCAAGCCTCTTTCGGGGCAACCACTTGTCTCTCATTTCATGCGAGGCCTGCTCCTTTCCAGGCCACCT
Organism: Ichthyophis bannanicus; assembly: GCA_033557465.1. Classification (NCBI taxonomy): domain Eukaryota; kingdom Metazoa; phylum Chordata; class Amphibia; order Gymnophiona; family Ichthyophiidae; genus Ichthyophis; species Ichthyophis bannanicus. The sequence continues at coordinate 200,370,063 of CM066037.1, forward strand.
ACCTGCCCTCCTCTGGTGGAATGGGACCTCAGTGTGGTCCTCATGCAGCTGGCCAAGCCACCCTTTGAGCCCATGGCTACCTGCCCACTGCGACATCTGTCATGGAAGGTGGCCTTCCTGGTGGCTCTCACTTCTGCCCGGAGGGTCAGCAAACTCCAGGTGCTGATGGCCAAGACTATACTCTGTAATCTGTTCGGGGTTTAAGCAACTCCTGCCCTCTGACCCTTCTTGTTTCGGCTACCATGAGCATGGATATTAATGGACCTGGGGTTCTCGGGCTGCCTTCGGCTTTCACTGGCGACTGCTCATGGTGCTGCCATGCTTTTTCCTACAGGTCCTCAGTAGCCTGTAGCTAGGGAGTCCCATATGTGAGGACTGACTTCCTGCTTGTTCTGAAGAAAGGGTAGTTACTCACCTGTAACAGGTGTTCTCCAGGGACAGCAGGAATCAGTCCTCGTAATCCTCCCTCCTCCCCTTGGAGTTGCTGTATATTTTTGCCATCTTCTTGAGGGGACTATAGCTATGGCACCTGACTGAGAAAGATGTCACCTTTGGGCGGGAAGGCGACCATGCATGTGTGGTGGCTTTCCCAAAGGCTTTCTTTGAAAGCTGGGGAAATGCTCCACGCGGGCTCCATTGGTGCGGACATCACCCAGATGTGAGGACTAATTCCTGCTGTCCCTGGAGAAGACCTGTTACAGGTGAGTAACTACGCTTTATGCTTTCCAGTATATGGTTCTCTACTGTTGATTGCTCATTGTTGCCCATGATTGGGATTGTGTGAGGTTTCTTATGTTTCTCCCATATGCTTTGGGACAAATACTGGAGAGACATGGTGGGAGTAATGTCATTGAAACCTGGGCTTTTCATTGGTTCTTTGTCTCCACCAATCTGCTCGTAGGGGAACAGAACCCACTTGCCTGGACTGCTCTAGCAGGATTCCCAGGAAAGGACATTAACTGGTGAGTAAAATGTCACCTAAATGCCCATTATTTTCTACAGATACCATCTTTATTTATTTAACAGGATTTTTTTGTACCGCTTTATCATTTCAGTCAAAGCGGTTTACATTGTAACTTAAAACTTGGTAATGTACATTAAACAGGGACATTGATAACTTGAATTTTTCTGAGGCAATGGAGGGTTAAGTGAGTCAAGGTCACAAGGAGTGCTAGTGGGACTCGAATCCTGGTCTCTTGGTTCCCAAGTCAGTGCTCATTTACTAATAATACACATTACCTGCAATAACACACTCTAATTTATTAAAGCACTTTAGTAAATCTAGTCGTATGTTAGATTGCAGAACAATTTTGTAAGTTTTAGGAAACGAATAAAATCGGCTAAGACAGAATAAGGTTCACTAAGTTTTTATATCAGTTATGATAGGGCAGGAAGGGGGGATGGTGATATTAAGTTTTAGAGAAAATTCATATAAAATGTTTACAATGGTGTTTAATGATACATATGTATTTCACTGTGTTTGTTGTTTATTTTTTATGTAGATGCTATTTTGTGTTTGTTATAATCATTTGCCCTGAGCTTGACTTGCCTTAAGAGGTGTGAATCCAAATATGTAAATATAAATAAATAATTTTGCATGGCTGGCACCGATAAAGCAATTTGAGCCAACTGACAAAGTTCACTTCTTGAGATTTTCTATTTCCCAGTATTTCAAAATATTTACATCTTTCTTAAATCTTGGCTTTTCTGCAAATAAATCCAGAAATCAACCAATCTTCTTGTGTTTGGCTGGGTACTTCTGCCAGATTGCAACTCTTGCCTCTCAAGCTGCTACAATTGCAAATGTTTACTTGTGTTAAGGAAAGGTTCCAATTCATCATCCTCGTTATCCTCCTCCTCTAGATGCAACAGGTGCAGCCCACTGATGAGAATCAGTCAATTCTGCATGTATGACAAAATGCACTTATATACAATCTCTCACTACTATCAAATTCTTAAAGAAGGACAATATTGTATGTACTAAAGTCCTTAAATAAATCTATTCAGACCAAATTCATTTTTTTAAATTTTATATTTATGCATTTTTGCAAACCCCCCCCCCAAAAGTAGAAAACATGGAAGCTGGGAGTAACAATCAGTCTGGTACAATATCAAATACAATATCAAAATAGAAAAAGGCAGTCAAAAAAAAAATCACCAACCCCAAACCCTAGCCCACAACATGAGGGAAGTTTCAAAAGAAAAAAAAACTTATTTACATACATGAAAGAAAAAAGAAGCCAGTGTACAGCCAATCACATAGTGTGAGGCAGGTTGTATACATCCATAGCAGTGCCTGGAGACGGGTGAGCATTGAGAAATGAAATAAGTTACGAAGGGTACAAAAACACATATGTATTTAATTGAAATTTAACTATGCATTTACACGGATACTTTAGAAAGAAAACAGCGCCCAGCTGGGAAACTAGAGGGCGAAGAAGGAGAAAGTCCTTCCTACGCCGCTGGGTCTCCTGCTCCAGATCCCACACTACGTTTCCTAAAAAACATGCGCAAGAACCAATCCCGATCCGATGACAGGGCAAATTGAACTAGACATGTTACAGGTACAATTGCATCCGAACTTTCCAAAATTGCGGAAACATCCAATACCTCCATTTGCTGAGACGAAAGCGGCCCCTCAGATACAGGGGCCCGCTTACCTTGTGGAAGGTAATATATTTTTGTAATCGGAGTATGGGATTCTAAAGGGACTCCCAATACCTCTATCATATACTTCTTAAGCATTTCCCTAGGTGTTACTATCGAGGATTTAGGAAAATTAATAAGACGTAAATTTGAAAGCCTTGAAGCATTCTCCAGTTGTTCCATCTTCACATTCAAATAAGAATTGTCCTTAATAGTAGCCTCAACATTACTCTCCACACTAGCCATTTTCACAGAAGTGACATTAGTTAATGCTTGCAGTTTCAAAACGTCCTCTGCGTTCTTAGCACAGTCAGATTGTGTAGACTGAAGTTGTAACGTCATAGACTGCACTTAAGGTAACAACGCTTCTGTCAATTGCGTGATAGCATGCCAAATGGAATCGAGGGTGACCCGGTCAAGCGGTGTGAGACAAACATCCAAAGCTCACCCTGCCAACTGCTCCTTGTAGCTCATTCATCTCGCCATGCTCAACTCCCATAGCAGCTCTGCTTGTATCCGTTGTGTCAGACAAACCACTTCCGGCTCGTTGAAACTGCGAGAGATTCATACAGGCCCCGCTTCTTCCGGTCTCCAGTATCCCTAGGTCAGGTGGCTCACCAAGCTTAGTGCTGCCAACTGATCTTCTGGCAATCAGACACAAGGCAGGGTTGACGTGTTTCCCTTGGCACCATGCCTCCGGAGGAGTCTGATCTACATCCAAGGAGGACGCCGAGCTTACCCGCTCCAGAGTCCCCACAGCCAGGCCAAAAGTCACTCCATTCCCAACTGGCTGCTGCCTCTCACATGGCAATAAGAATCGGTTTAGCAGACCCGACACAGGTAAATTTGTGAGAGGGGCGCTGCTGCCCGATGGGGGAGGCTTAGCTGCCTTCCTCTTTTGCTTCTCCATCGATAGTGCGTGTCAGCAAGTCAAACACCAACTTTCACCATCATGCGGAACATTGTATTCAGACCCAATTAAAAATATCTAGAGAGGTAATAAAGAGCTGTCAGAATTGGGCATATAGCTAATAGAGGGAGTTACCCCAACAAAGGCTCATTGCCTCTTATTAGTCATGGGCTCACTTAAATGAATTAGCAATTTTGTATGAGGTAATTTATTAATATTGAATATCAAAAAATCTTTGCTTCAAAAATTTCTCTCTTTCTCTTATCTTTTTCATTTATTTTTATTTATTTTTAAGATTATTTAAAAAATAAAAAGATGCTCAAAAGACCCTCCGTTCATTATACATTCAATGATGGCTGCTCTTCACTTAAAAATATCTGGCTGCCCTTGAATTAAGGTGATATATTTGCATTTTTTCCTTTATAAAGGTGCTCTGTTTGAACTACTTGCAATACCAAATCATTACAGGTCCATGTGTACTTTCATATGATTACCCACAAAATGTCCTCAATCGCATATGTTATTTTTGCAATCACTTTCACACTTTCAATCCACTACATACAGTAACTTTTCAAAATCCTATCCATCACTTGTCTCCTACAGAACTAGGAATACTTTGAGAACTGTGAGCTTAAATAAATCTTAATCACTTACCTGGTTTAAGTGATGTTGTGTTGTGGCTTGGAAATCCCTCGTCTGCTTTCAAAAATGGATCCCGGCGTTTTAGTACTGCCTGAAAGCCCTAAATCCATAAGAAGGCAGACACCTGATACCACCCAGCCTGCTACAGGTTTCGTTATCTCTGCCTCAGAGGTATGTGTTGGCCCAGTAAAAAGAGTACTCAATACTGCATATCTTCCGAAGCAGCCATGCAATGCCAGGTCACCCCTAATGGCTCTTTATTCATTACCCAATGACATCGAGCAAAGCAACAAGCTTTATTGAGCCAAACCGACTAAGGAGGAAGTGATAGTGCTTCTATATAGGTCTCTGGTGAGACACCATTTAGAGTACTGTGTATATTTCTGGAGTCTGAACATTCAAAAAGATATAAACAGGAAGGAGTTGGTACACAGGGCCACAACTAAAATGATCAGTCTTCATCATAAAATGTAGGGGGACAGACTTAAAAATTTCAGTATGTATACTTCAGCAGAAAAATGGGAGAGGGGAGATATGATAGAGACATTTAAATACCTCCATGGCATAAAAGCACAGGATATGGCTCTTTTTCTATGTCCAAAACTTGAAAATAAGTTCTGGAATGAGGAGGCATAGAATGAAGGTGAAAGGGGATAGACTTAGGAGTAATCTGAAGAAATGTTTCTTTATGAAAAGGGTAGTGGATGCATGGAATGGCTTCCCAGCAAAGATAGTTGAGATAAGGACTGTATCTGAATTCAATAAATCATGGGACAAGCACAGAGGTTCTGTAAGGGAGAGGATGGGATTGTAGAGTTTAGTAGTTGGTATGGGTGGGCAGACTGGATAGGCTGTATGGTCTTTAACTGCCATCATTTTCTTTGTTTCTGTCCCGTGAAGAAGCTTTACGGGGCTGTTGTTCCATATGAGCTGTTACTCTAGGTATTATGATCTTCCTAAATTTAGGAAGCTAATATAAACAATGTTATAGCCTGTGTCCAAAGGTTTGAATTGGCCTCAGTGTGCATGGATTTTTGGGAAGGTTTTAATAATCTGAAAAAGACTGGATCATTTTCTTTCATTTGACTGTCTTTATTTTATTTTGGAGTGCCATAAGTTATTGCAGCATATGTAGTAAATTGAGAAATTAAGTACTAATGAGTGACCAATCCTGTTTCAAGAATTAAACAAGCCTGCTTTGTAAATATGTGAGTGAGGAGCTAAAACACAATGCTGTCATACATTTACTAAAATATAGCTTATTTTCATGGTTAGATAAGTCTCCTTGCTGTGAAACATTCTATAGGATTATGTCTTTTGTTTTGATCTTTGTAATTTGGATTTGTTGTCATTTAATCATTTATTGAATTTTATCATTTCTTAAATTTTGATATACTGTCTTTTGTGGGGCATACAGGGTTGTTTACAAATAATAATAAAAACAAACAAACAGAAAGAAACCCTAACATGGTACAGGAAAGGAGGGAAATAAAATACACAAACATATACAAAGATGCACACACATACAGTATATGAATAAACATATGGAGGCCAATTCCGAAAATGTGCACATCTGGGCAGCAGGCACGTCCAAATGGAAACGTGCAGAAATAGAACCCAATTCTGCACATGCGGGGATAGACGCAGCCGCGTGCACACAATCTCCCACGTAGATGTGCTAGGCATGGCCCGCACACAGTGCAACATTGTATGAAGATGGGTGTACTCCAATAACAGCATTGTATTCCCTGTGCTCACTGTATTCCAAAAAGATGTATGTCTGCAACCCTTCCCGTCTCTGCAATATACCCACAAATGGCCACGCCCCCTCCTCTTCAAAAAAGGCAGCTGTGAAGCTGCTGTGGGCTGAGACAGAGCTGTTTTGAGGCTGAATGACAATGTAAGATGGCGAGACTCGCAGATGAATGCAACTTAGATAATATAAACATGCCCAGACCACTAGAAAGCACTTGCAGTGTATAGTACTTTCTCCAGGAACAAGCAGGAAGTCAGTCCTCACATATGGGTGATGTTGGTGCCGACAGAGCCCTCGTGCGGAGCAATTCCCCAGCTTTCAAAGAAAGCCTTTGGGATTGCATCGCGCCTGCGCGATCCCCTTCCCGCCCAAGGGTGCCATCTTGCTCTCCCTTTTTCCGTGGAGCCCAACGGATATAGTCCAACTTCCCTCGTGGAAAAAGTGCATCAAAACTCCAGAAGATTTTTTTCTTCGGCCCGGTTCGATGCCGGTTCCCCTTCCCGCCTCGGATTCGGTACATCGGTATCGAGTCTGGTCTTATTTTTCATTTTTGTCCTTCATGACTAGCGTTCGCGCTTTTTTTCTTTTTCACTGGCAGCCCGGTCTTTCGACCTCGCAAGGGCCCTTTTTCCCCCGATGGCTGCCAACGGGTTTAAAAAGTGTGATTGGTGTAAAAAATTATTGTCTCTCACCGACGCACATGACTGCTGTCTCCGCTGCCTCGGGGTCGGCCATGACCCGAAGGCCTGTGGCCCGTGCAGCAAAATGTCCTCTAAGGCACTTAGAAGTAGGCAGCAGCAGCGTGAAAGGATTTTCTCAGAGTCAGAATCCACCTGGGTCTGGACCTCGTCAGAAGCTTCGACGTCTCGGGAGCTGTCTGACTCCGAGCATCGTCATGGGTCTTCTGAGTTGGGGTCTCCCTCGCAGGAACACCGGAGGAAGAAGAAACCTGCGAGGGCCTCATAGTTGGATGCCTCTGATCGACCTGGGCCCTTGCGGACCAGGTTGCGGATTCCTGACCGCCGCCCGGGTCCTCGAAGCCAGAGCACCCTGCAAAAGTACCTCGCACGGAGCTGGAGACGCCGAGGAAGGTAACTGCTGTTGTCCTCATTGGCTCTCCTCTGGGAGAACCGGCATCGGGCCTGACGGCATCGGGACCCGAGCCGGAGGCTGCAGAGTCTTCTGAGCTCGGTCTCAGGATGACGGCCTTGGAGCGCAGCAGCAGTCACTGATGGCTGGTCTCACTGGTCCATCTGCTCCGACCACCAGGACTTCGACGTCCAAGTCGACACCGGAGGTCGAGCCGAACTTCGAGACTCTTCGAGCTTGAGTCGATCCTCGGCCAAGGTCTCCCTCGACCTCCCGTTCGGGACTGAGGTTGTCGACGCCGGTGCCCTCGGCATCGGGGCGGTCGAGATCGAAGCCCGCATGGCCGGAGCCCATCAATTCCTCTTTGGAGGACTCGGCATGGGAAACGGAAGATGAAGAGTCCCCGGACACCCATCGGACCTGGTGTGTCCCATCGGACTCGCCAGGGTCCGAGCCTTGGAGAAGGTCCCCCTCGGAGGATACCCAGTTCTCGGACTTTGTCAGGGATATGTCCAAGGCTTTGGCATTTCCGGCAGACACCGAGGAGGAGCCTCGAGCCAAAGAGCTCGAAGCCCTCCAGTATGATTTTCCCCTTTGGGAAGCCCTTACAGTACCGGTTCCTCTGATGTTGGAACAGCTGATGCTCCGCATGTGGGAGTCACCCGTCTCGATGCCGGTTCTCAGCAAGCGGGTCGATTCCATATATCGAGTCTGCAAGAGCTCTGGATTCCAAAAGGCACAACTGCCGCACAACTCCATGGTTGTGGAATTGGCCATACACAGGCTCAAGAGCCAGAATATGCACTCCTCGGTGCCCCCTGGCAGGGAGTCCCAGAACCTGGACGCCCTCGGCAGGAAGTGCTACCAAGGCTCGATGCTATCATGCCGTGTCCAAACCTACCCAGCTGTACATGGGCATGTACTTATGAGACCTGGCAAAGGAGATTGCCGGGTTCTCAGCTGGCCTCTCCGAGGAACCCTTGCAGCGTTTCAAGAACTTGTCCACGGGGATTCGGGAGTGCTCGAAGTTTGTCTCGAGCAGCCTATGACTGCTTCGAGGCTTCGGCCCGATTAGCCGCAGCCGGCAAAGGTGCCCGACGCCAGGCATGGCTAATGTCGTCTGACCTAGAACCATGGGTTCAGGACAAGTTGGTCAATGTCCCTTGCCAAAGTGACGTTTTTGGCAAACCCATGACTGAGAAGGCTGCTGAAATCGAGACCGAGTACTTGACCCGGACAAGACTCTCCAAAAAGACTTCTGCCCCTTCCAAAAAGAAGGTCCCGGGTAAAAAGACCTTTTTCCTGAGGAAGGGTACTGCTTACCGCAACTACCCCCACTCACCAGGCCTCCCTAACTCCCCATCAGGGGCAGCAAGCCAAAGGACAGGAGCATGGCCCCCGCGTAAGCAGAAGAGCCCCAAGCCCCAGGCACCGGCTCCTTCCCAGCCGGTAGGGGGTTTTTAACTGCCACAGCATAGTCTCTCTCCAGGCAGGGGTGAGGCCTTGCATAGGAGGAAGGTTGGCACTGTACGCCCACAGATGGCCTGCAATCACCACCAATGCCTGGGTCTTACAAATAGTCCAAAAAGGCTCTTTGCTCCACTTCAACCAGGTACCCCCCTCCTACTTTCCAGGAGAGCCTCTCAGACCCCCCTCTACACAGGAACCTCCTCTTACAAGAGTTGGCCGGTCTTCTAGAGGATCAAGCGGTGGAGCCGGTGCCCCACAGCCTGCTAGTACAAGGCTTTTACTCCAGGTATTTTCTGATACCAAAGAGAACAGGAAGCCTCAGGCCCATCCTCGACCTCCGAAACTTAAACAAGTTCCTGGTGAGGGAAAAGTTCAAGATGCTTTCCCTTGGAATATTGCTGCCTTACCTCCACCAGGAAGACTGGCTATGCTCTTTAGACCTGAAGGATGCTTATATGCACATCCTTATACATCCAGACCAGGCAATATCTCATATTTGTAGTGGAGGAAACCATTTTCAGTGCAGAGTACTTTCATTCGGCCTAGCCTCTGCCCCCAGAGTATTCACCAAATGTCTGGCGGTAGTGGCTACCTTCCTCAGGAACCAGGGAATATTTGTCTTCCCATACTTGGATGACTGGCTCATTAGGGCCCCGTCGCCTCAAGAAGCCCAACAGGCCACGGCTTGCACTATCAACATACTGCAACATCTAGGCATTGTCATAAATCAAGCAAAGTCCACTTTGCTCCCCACTCAAAACTTAGAGTTCATAGGGGCAAGGTTAGACACTATTCAAGCGAAAGCTCACCTGCCAGAGGGCAGAGCTCAGAGACTTCTGGCACTGGTACACCACATCAGCCACAAGTCTCAGATATCAGCAAGGCACTTCCTGCGCCTTCTAGGACACATGGCCTCCATGGTTCATGTGACCCCAAACGCCCATCTCCACATGAGAACAGCTCAGTGGTGCCTCAGGGATCAGTGGACACAAGCCACAGGAAGACTCTGAGACAGGATCAGAGTGTCCAGATGACTACTGAAGTCGTTGACTTGGTGGCTTCAGCCATCCTTCCTGCTCAAGGGAGTGCATTTCCAGCCTCCCTCGTACTCAAGAGTGCTGACGACAGATGCATCCCTGCTGGGCTGGGGAGCCCATTGCCAGGACTTATGCACTCAAGGGTTGTGGTCTCCTCAAGAGAAGACCCAACAAATCAACCTCTTAGAGCTACGGACGATACGCTTAGCTTTTCAAACCTTCTCTCATGTTCTCTCACATCAGTCTGTCTTAGTACAGACAGACAACCAGGTGGCTATGTTCTATGTGAACAAGCAGGGAGGCACAGGGTCCCGCATACTCTGTCAGGAGACACTGGACCTCTGTTCCTTTGCAATCCAACACGGTATGTCTCTCAAAGTAGTTTACCTGCCGGGTCAGGAGAACTACCTAGCAGACAAGCTAAGCAGAATTCTCCAACCTCACGAGTGGCAACTGAATCCGGAAGTAGCCCAGCAGATCTTCCAGTGCTGGGGACATCCGGACATAGATCTCTTTGCCACTCCACAGAATCATCAGTTGCACAACTTTTGCTCCAGACAGCCACACCACCAAAGGATGGCTGCAGATGCTTTTCTGATCTCCTGGTCAGTGGGCCTCCTATATGCGTTTCCTCCCACGCCTCTGGTGGCCTGGACTTTATTCAAAATCTTTCAAGACAAGGCCTCGGTCATCCTGGTAGCACCCAGATGGCCAAGACAACCTTGGTTTCCGCTTCTCCTCCAACTGGCGGTGAAAACCCCACTCCCTCTGGGGACGCAGCCTGACCTCCTCTCCCAGGAGCAGGGCTCTATCTTACACCCCAACTTCAGGTCCCTAAACCTGATGGCATGGCTGCTGAAAGGGTAGTGCTGGCTTCTCTCCTAAGAACATAAGATGTGCCATACTGGGTCAGACCAAGGTCCATCAAGCCCAGTATTCTGTTTCCAAGAGTGGCCAATCTAGGTCATACTTACCTAGTAGTTTCCCCAACAGACACAGGTTCCACAATGCTTGTACTGGGTCAAGCATTGATATCCTGGGTCCCTTCTTAATAATGGTTTATGGACCTTTCCTCCAGGAACTTGTCCAAACCTTTTTTAAACCCAGCTACACTAACAGCCTTTACTAGTCCTCCGGTAACAAATTCCAGAGTTTGATTACACGTTGAGTGAAAAAATATTTTCTTTTATTAGTCTTAAATAGTTTACCCTGTAGCTTCATTGCATGTCCCCTAGTCTTTCTATATTCTGATAACGTAATCGATCTACGTTTACCCGTTCCACTCCGTTCATTAATTTATAGACTTCTATCATATCTCCCCTCAGCCGTCTCTTTTCCAGGTTAAAGAGCCCTAAACGTTTTAGCCTTTCTTCATAGGAGTATCCTTCCATCCCCTTTACCATTTTGGTGGCTCTTCTCTGAACCTTTTCTAAAATCGCTATATCCTTTTTAAGATACGGCGACCAGAATTGCACACAATATTCAAGGTGCGGTCTCACCATGGAACGATATAGAGGCATTATAATATCTTTTGTTTTATTTTCCATTCCTTTCCTTATAATACCTAGTATTCTATTTGCTCTCTTGTCCGCCGCTACACACTGGGCCGAGGGTTTTAACATGGTATCCACAATGACAACTAAATCTTTTTCCTGGGTGGTGGTTCCTAATGTGGAACCTTGCATCGTGTAACCATAGCTTGGGTTGTTCTTCCCTAGGTGCATAACCTTGCACTTGTCCACATTAAATTTCATCTGCCATTTTGATGCCCAGTCTTCCAATTTATCAAGATCTTCTTGCAATTTTCCACAATCCTCTTGGGTTTTAACAACTTTAAATAGTTTTGTGTCATCTGCAAATTTGATAACCTCACTCGTTATTCCACTTTCCAGGTCATTTATGAATACGTCAAAAAGCAGCGGACCCAACACAGATCCCTGGGGTACACCACTATTCACCTTTCTCCATTGGGAAAATTGGCCATTTAGCCCTACCCTCTGCTTTCTATATTTTAACCAGTTCCTGATCCACAATAGTACATTGCCTCCTATCCCATGACTCTTTGATTTTGCCAAAAGTCTCTGATGAGGAACCTTGTCAAAGGCTTTCTGAAAGTCCAGATACACTATATCAACCGACTCACCTTTGTCCATCTGTTTATTCACTCCTTCAAAAAAACATAACAGATTAGTAAGACAAGATCTTCCTTGTCTAAAGCCATGTTGGCTGTCTCCCATTAGGCCATGACTATCTACATGCTGAGTAATTTTATTCTTTATGATGGTTTCTACCATTTATCCTGGTACTGACGTCAGGCTCACCGGTATGTAGTTTCCCGGATCACCCCTGGAACCCTTTTTAAAAATTGGTGTTACATTGGCGATCCTCCAATCTTCAGGTATTAAAGATGATTTTAATGATAGTTCACAGATTACTAATAGCAGGTCTGCAATCTCATATTTCAGTTCTTTCAGCACCCTTGGATGTATACCATCCGGCCCAGGTGATTTGCTATTCTTCAGTTTATCTAATAGTTGTCATAGATCTTCCCGATATATCGATATTTCCTTCAATTCTTTCACACCTTTAAATACCACTTCAGTCATGGGTAACATCCCTACATCTTCCTCAGTAAAGACTGAAGCAAAGAATTCATTAAGTCTCTCCGCTATCGCCTTGTCGCCTCTTAGTGCCTTTTTAACCCCTCTATCATCTAATGGACCAACTGACTCTCTCGCAGGTTTTTTGCTACAAATGTACTTGAAAAAGTCTTTATTTTTGCTTCCGCAGCAAGCTTCTTCTCAAATTCTCCCTTTGCCTGCCTTATCAATGCCTTGCATTTGACTTGCCAGTGCTTGTGCTGTTTCCAGGTTTTGTCGTTTGGCTCTTTTTTCCATTTCCTGAAAGATGCTTTTTTGGCAACAGCAGCCTCTCTGACCTCACCTTTAAACCATGCTGACAGTATTTTGGACTTCCACTTTTCTTAAAGTGTGGAATACAACTAGTCTGGGCTTTCAAGATAGTATTTTTCAACAACAACCCAAGCTTGATGTAAGTCTTTAACCTTTGCAACTGCTCCTTTTAGTTTTTTCTTAACTACTTTCCCTCCTTCACTAATTAAATCAAAGGTGATCATGCTATGATCACTATTGCCAAGTGGCCCCAACAACCTTATCTCTTGCACTAGATCTGGTGTTCCACTAAGGACTAGGTCTAATATGGCTTCCCCTCTGGTCAGTTCATGAACCAGCTGCTCCAAGAAGCAGTCATTTATTTCATCTAGGAACTTTATCTCCCTAGCATGTCCTGCCGTGACACTGACCCAGTCAATACCGGGGTAATTAAAATCACCCATTATTATTACTGCGCTGTAACTTTTGTTAGCTTCCTTGATTTCTTTGAGTATTTCATCATCCATTTGTTCATTCTGGCCAGGAGGTCGATAGTACACCCCCACTGCCATCGCCTTCCCCTTTTTACATGGAATTTCAATCCATAGAGATTCTACAGCAAATTTTGTTTCCTGCAAAACTTTAATCCTTTCTGACTCAATGCCCTCTCTAACATAGAGCGCAACCCCTCCACCAATTTGATCAGCTCTATCATTACGATATAGTTTGTACCCAGGTATCACAGTGCCCCACTGGTTGTCCTCCTTCCACCATGTCTCTGATATTCCAATCATATCTAACCTTTCATTTAGTGCTATATATTCTAACTCTCCCATCTTATTTTTTTAGACTTCTAGCATTTGCATACAAGCATTTTAGAGACTGTATTTTATTCATATTAATTTGGCTATTGGTAGACATGGGTAATTTGGGATCTTTAAGCTCTGTCTGCTCCATACTCGAGGACATTTGGGCTACTTTACTCTTTTTTGGAACCTCTCTGCTTTTGGTAGTATCCTTCAAGGATACATTCTTCGGAACCATCCGCTCTTGGGCGACTGTCGGCTTTCCCCTATTATCTAGTTTAAAAGCTGCTCTTTCTCCTTTTTAAAGGTTAATGCCAGCAGCCTGGTTCCATCCTGGTTAAGGTGAAGCCCATCCCTTCGGAAGAGCCCTTCCTTTCTCCAGAATGTTCCCCAGTTCCTAACAAATCCAAAACCCTCATCTCTGCACCACTGTCTCATCCACTCATTGAGACTCCGGAGCTCTGCCTGCCTTTTGGGTCCTGCGCGTGGAACGGGAAGCATTTCGGAGAATGCTACCCTGGAAGTTCTGGATTTCAACTTCCTACCTAAAAGCCTAAATTTAGCCTCCAGAACCTCCCTACCACATTTTCCTATGTCACTGGCACCGACATGTACCAAGACAGCAGACTCCTCCCCAGCACTATCTAAGACCTTATCTAGGTGGCGCGTGAGGTCCGCTACCTTCGCACCAGGCAGGCATGTTACCAGGCGATCCTCATGTCCACCAGCCACCCAGCTATCTACATGCCTAATGATTGAATCACCAACTATAACGGCTGTCCTAACCCTTCCCTCATGGGCACATGGCCCTGGAGAAACTTTCTCGGTGCGAGAGGGTTTTACATCACCTGGAGGACAGGTCCTAGTTACAGGATCACTTCCTGCCACACCAGGGTGATGCTGTCCTGTCACGTGACCTCTCTCCTCCATGGCAACAGGGGTGCTGCCAGACTGGAGGTGGGACTTCAGGACTATATCCTTGTAGGTCTCGTCTATGTACCTCTCTGTCTTTCTTATGTTTTCCAAGTCTGCTACTCTAGCCTCTAGAGAACGGACTCGTTCCCTGCCTAAGAATGTGGAAGAAATGCTACTGGCCTCAAGGAGGCAGTCCACTAGGAAAACCTATGCCTTCAAGTGGCGTAGGTTTTAAGTTTGGTGTAACCAGCACAACGAGAACCCTTTCTCTTGTCTAGTACCGGTGGTATTACCGTACCTGCTTCACCTCTCAGAATTAGGCCTCAAGTCTAATTCTGTCCGGGTCCACCTGAGTGCTTTGTCAGCACACCACTCCCCAGTGGAAGGCCAACCTCTTTCTGTTCACCCCTTGGTGTCCAGATTCCTCAGAGGTCTACTTCTACTGAAACTCCTGGTTCATCCCCTGGCAACCGAGTGGGATTTGAATGTGGTCTTGCAGCAACTTACTCGCCCATCGTTTGAGCCGATGTCTGCTTGCCATCTGCGCTTCCTCTCCTGGAAGGTGCTCTTCCTAGTGGCACTCACATCTGCTAGATGAGTGACTGAGCTACAAGCTCTTGTGTCAGAAAGACCGTATACACAGTTTTATAGGAACAGGATGGTTCTGCGCACCCATCCCAAGTTTCTTCCAAAAGTGGTCTCTCCATTCCACCTCAACCAAGAGGTGGTTCTTCCGACATTCTTTCCCAGACCACATGCCAGCCGGTCAGAGGCGGTTCTGCATACCCTTGATTGTAAGAGGGCATTAGCCTTCTACCTGGAATGTACGCAGGAACATCGAAGGGCTACCGAGCTCTTCGTCTCTTATCACCCCAGTAAACTGGGGCTACCTGTCTCCAAGCGCACATTGTCTACCTGGGTAGCAGACTGCATTGCCTGGGCGTACAGGGCGGCCGACCTTCCGTTGCAGGGTCGAGTCATGGCCCACCATGTCAGGGCTAAGGCTGCATCAGTGGCTCACTTCCGCTCTGTTCCGCTGGCAGACATCTGCCGGTCTGCATCCTGGTCTTCAAGCCAGACTTTTGCAGCCCATTACTGCTTGGATGGAGAGTCCTGATGGGACAGTGCTTTCGGCCAGGTGGTACGTCATAACTTATTTGAGGTTTAGGAAAGTCCTACCCTCCGGCCCTCTGGTGTCAGGCTACTGGGAGTGTGGTATCTCTGCTGAATTGCTATCACAGCTTCTGCAGCTCTTTTTGAGGGAGCCATTTTTCAGCTAGGGGTTCTCGGTAGCCCATAGCTAGGGAGTCCCATATGTGAGGACTGACTTCCTGCTTATTCCTGGAGAAAGCGTAGTTACTCATCTGTGACAGGTGTTCTCCAGGGACAGCAGTAATCTGTCCTCACGACCCTCCCTCCTCCCCTGGAGTTGCAGTCTTAGTATTGATTTTTATTCATTTTGCCGTCTTTTTAGCTATGTTATTTGACTGAGCAAGATGGCACCCTTGGGCGGGAAGGAGATCACGCATGCGCAATGCAATCCCAAAGACTTTCTTTGAAAGCTGGGGAATTGCTCCGCACGAGGGCTCCGTCAGCACCGACGTCCCTCATATGTGAGGACTGATTCCTGCTGTCCCTGGAGAACACCTGTTACAGGTGAGTAACTACGCTGTAGCAGGAAAATGGGTAGAGTGTGAATCTACAGGCACAAGATACAGTGCAGCACTACAGACATTGCAGTATATGCCCTCCTGAGGTATGCACGTTGTAAACAGCTCAGGAACATTACTGTACAATGCTAAGTAAGGACATGATCCTAGCAGAACAGCCCCCCCATAAGGACCTACTCAAACACTTCCCCTACACTACTAAAGGGCCATTCGAATGACAGCAGTCAGCAGTGCAAGCACCACACAGACATGCCCAGAGACACCATCGGTGCTCCCTACAAATGTGCACATTTGTAGAGACCAATGCTGGTGCACCTGGGAATGGCGTACTGTGCTTTGCACTGTTGCACGCCCACCCTCTGAGATCCTCTGAGTAGTGACAGGGAAGTGTCTGGACAGAGAAGTGATTGTGGAACCGTCCTGCGCACTCCTTCCTGTATGCATTGGCACCTGGTAAGACTGCAGACAACCCTATGGTCCAGGCATACCTGTCCACCCCGGATATGTGGATGAGCAATCGAGGACCCCTCCACGCACACACATGCACTCTCACTTGAAGCCCTACAGAAACAGCCATCTGCCAAAAGAATGCCTAGCACCAAATATCTTAGCTGATGGATAGGAAACCATAGCAATCACTACTTCCAACCCAGCATCATACCTGCTCACTGCATTTCTATTTGGCTACAGGCTGGTTAGTTTAACTTCGGTGGTGAGTAAATTATTGGAAACGCTGCTGAAAGAGAAAATAGTGAGGTTTCTGGAGTCCAGCGGATTACAGGCAGCATGGATTCACCAGAGGCAGGTCTTGTCAGACAAATCTGATTGAGTTCTTTGACTGGGTGACCAGGGAGTTGGAACGAGGGAGAGCCCTAGATGTGGTGTATTTAGATTTTAGTAAAGCCTTTGACACTGTTCCTCACAGGCGACTTATAAACAAACTGAGCACCCTAGGGATGGACTCTAAAGTTACTGCTTGGGTTAGAAATTGGTTGGGTGGGAGGCGACAAAGAGTACAAGTAAATGGAGCTCACTCTGAGGAGAAGGATGTTATCAGTGGTATGCCCCAGGGATCTGTCCTTGGTCCGATTCTTTTTAACATCTTTGTTAGTGATATAGCAGAAGGGCTTTCAGGTAAGGTTTGCCTTTTTGCGGATGATACCAAAATCTGCAATAGAGTAGACACCCAGGAAGGTGTAGATAACATGAGGAGGGATCTAGCTAAACTTGAAGAATTGTCTAGAATTTGGCAGCTGGGATTTAATGTTAAAAAATGTAAGGTCATGCATTTTGGCTGCAGCAATCCAAGGGAGCAATATAGTATAGGGGGTGAAGTACTTTTGTCCACTAAAGAAAAGCGGGACCTAGGCGTGGTTGTGTCTGATAATCTTAAAGTAGCTAAACAGGTAGAAAAGGCGACGGCAAAAGCTAGAAGGATGCTTGGGTAAATAAGGAGATGAATGGCTAGCAGAAAAAAGGAGGTGATAATGCCTCTGTATAAGTCTTTGGTGCGACCTCATTTGGAGTATAGTGTGCAATTCTGGAGACCGCACCTTCAAAAGGATGTGAACAGGATGGAGTCGGTGCAGAGGGTGGCTACTAAAACGATTAGTGGTCTTCATTGTAAAGCATATGAGGACAGACTGAAGGATCTTAATATGTTCACCTTAGAGGAAAGGCGGGATAGAGGTTATATGATTGAGATGTTTAAATACCTCCGTGGCATAAATGTTCAGGGAGAGAGCCTCTTTCAATTGAAAGCAAGTTCTGCTACGAGGGGAATGGGATGGGGGTGAAGGGAGATAGATTCAGGAGTGATATGCGGAAATATTTCTGTACGGAAAGAGTAGTGGATCCGTGGAATAGTCTCCCAGTGGAGGTGGTAGAGATGAGGACAGTAACTGAATTCAAAAAGGCATGAGACAAACACAGAGGATCTCTAAAGGTAAAAAGGGGACTGTTGTAGTTGTTGTTATGGAAGGACAGACTAGATAGGCCATGTGGTCTTTTTCTGTCATCATATTTCTATGTTTCTATGTTCCTACATACACGATAACTGCAATGGTGGACCTCAATCTGCTACAGAGCTGCAGTAGGCCCAAACAGCACTTCCATTATATCTGCCTAAAGAGTCAAATCCCATATGCGCATTACACATCATAGTGAGGAGGAGTGGCCTAGTGGTTGGGGCAAGTTGCCTCGGGTTAGAGGGCTGGAGGTTCAAATCCTGACTGGGTGCTGCACATAGTGCCAATGTCTGGGCTTACATTTTCACATGGAGTCCTAGGACTTCGTCACCAGCATCATATCCAGGACATGGAAATTGGTAGGGCACCCTAGCTGTGCCCCTTTAGCTCACGCAGCAAATGCCAGCATAGCCAGATTGAGCACCAGTGCTCTACTGCATACAGTTGTGGGGGTGTTTATTTCTGCTGCTTTGATGTACATCCTCCCTCTCTTCTGCCTTCTGTTCCGTAACACTGCATGCGGTTGTTTTCCAAACTGCAGTCACACCAGTGCATAGCATCAGTTAGTCATCCAGTCACCACTATTGGCTGCATTGGGGTGAGGAGCAGAAATATTTCTACCTTTATTCCACGTTTTTGCAGGTATAACTTGGATGTCTGTGGGCCTGCCTGCTGACGTACATGGGTGTGACCGGAATACGCTTCATATGTTCTGCTCCTTTCCGCCCATGTTCTATGATCCCCGTTTAAGTGCCGTGTATGTGCAGGGCTGCGAAGGTTCAGAATATGGTTTCGGATGTTTTTGCGAGATACCCGTCGATCCCGCACGTACAGGCGCCTTATTCATGGTTCAGAATGACCCTCATAATATATAGGTAAATACTTATTGGTTTCACCTTTTGTGTTCTAAGTCATCCCCATGGCTATTTGCTTTACATCTCCTTATCCATGGAGTGTTCTTGTCACCAGAATACAGGATTGTAATGTGAAGAATGTTGATATGTGAATTGAACTGTCAGCCCAAGTAAACTGTTTAGTGTGATACTCGTATAATGCAACTGGTAATTCTCCGTGGCAGTCCAAAATCTTACTATCTATGAAGGTTTCATTAAGGTGATTGGATGTCCTAGTTTGTAAGACTTGTTATACTTCCAGACACTAGAGTATTGGCTAAAGTACAAAATTAAGACATTAGCAAACACAGGTTAGTAATTCAGCCAATTAGATGTAATTTGATTGTGAGCATTAAAGGCAATGAACTGACATTTTTCTTGACTTTTCTCTTCACAGTATTTGCTCATAATATTTTATTCTCATTTTAAACTTTTAACACTGTGCATTTTATAAGGTCACCTCTAAGATAATTATAATAGACTTACAGCCCATTTAATTTGATAGTTGAACAGCTGGTAAACATTATATAAAATATATATATATTATGTTTTTCCTTTCTTTGTAACTTGGGCTAAGTGATATGACTTTTTGTTTTCTTTGGTTAGACATATTGGGCGGCATTTTCGAAGGGATTTACATGGGTAACTGCCCTAGTTACCATGTAAATGCCTTATCCAGGATTTTCCAAAGGCACCTACACGGGTAGCACCTTTGGAAAATCCTGGATAAGTTTCTAATGCGCCCAGATGCTAATCGGTTAGCATTGGGGAATGTTTGGGTTGTTCCGCGGCAGAGCAGGGGTAGAGGAAAGGGCTAAACGGATAGCAGCGATTTTCGATGCTACCCACTTAGCCCCTGCGCCTGAAAGATAGGCGAGAAACCTCGTCTATCTTTCAGGCACAGGGGCTTAGTGGGTAGCATCTAATATTGCAGCTACCCATTTAGCCTCGTGGCTTCATGCATGTCCAGCCAAACCTGGATTTTCACTTCCATTGCCGCAGAAGTAAAAATCCAGGTTAAGGGGATCGGCAGGCAGGCTATGCGCCAACACAGCACATAGCCTGCCTAACTGAAAATCTGGGCCATTATAATTTAGCTAGTTGATATTTTTTCCCTGAACAATGGATATTTGAAACAGATCTTTGATGCTGTAGAGAGCAAGAGAACTGGTTATTCAATTCCAAATTTTAAAAAAAATTGTTCTCAAGCAGCAATACTTTAAATATTGGTACTTTGAATGAAAAAATGTGCATCCTTCGTTATGGCTCAACTCGCTATTGATTAAAATTCTCTTCCCTTCACTTCAGTTTTCATCTCTCAGTATTTGGTCAGAATCCATAGAGGGCAATTTTTTTTAGCACAATATCTAAATGGAAAGTCTTAAAAAAGGACTTATTTTATAAAGACACATACTTAAAACCAGCCCTAGCAGCACAAAAGTGCTCATGCACAAATTTACATCTGCTCAGGAAAAAATATAAATTTTGTTAATGTATTCAATGCCCGTACATGGATGCGTTGCAACTCTACCCTCAGGCATGATTATGGGGCATGTTTACTAAAGGTTGACATGCGTAAATGAAGTTTGAATATTGTGTGCAATTCTGGTCTCCATATCTAAAAAAGAATATAGTAGAGTTAGAAAAGGTGCAGAGAAGAGCGACCAAATTGATACTGTTTGGAAGAATACCCCTATGAGGAAAGGCTTAAAAAGTTAGGGCTCTTCAGCTTTGAAAAAGATGACTGAGGAGAAACATGATAGGGGTCTATAAAATAATGAGTGGAGTGGAACGGGTAAATGTACATCGGTTGTTTACTCCTTCACAAAGTAGAAAGATAAGGGGACATGCAATTAAGCTATAATGTAGCACTTTTAAGACTAATTGAGGAAAATATTTTTTTACTCAACCTGAAATCAAACTCTGAATTCGTTGCCGGGATAGTAAAAGTCGTTAGTGTAGCTGGGTTTAAGAGAGGTTTAGACAAGCTCCTGGAGGAAAAATCCATAAACCATTATTAAAGAGGACCAGGTAAATCCACTGCTTACCCCTGGGATAAGCAGCATGGAATCTTTCTATCTCTTTGGGAACCTGAGAGGTACCTGTGACCTGGATTGACCATTGTTGGAAATAGGATACTGGGCTCGATGGACCTTTGGTCTGACTTAGTATGGCATATCTTATGTTACTGCATGTTAAGTACCACTGTGCCCATAGAAATATAAGGGCCATAAGCACTTTAGCATTATAAATGCTTGTTAAAACCTTTAATAAACATGCCCCAGTGTGCGTTGCACAGAAGAGTGTACACAGTCTTTCGGTATGCATACATTTACACATGTATACGTCCACATAATTTAATGAAAGCCCTTTGCTGCATGTAAAGTATACTTTACAAGTGGAAAACCCTATATAAAATTACTCCATAGCTCTGGAATTGTGCAAACTCTTTTTTAAGAACTGTAACAAGTTTTTGTTTCAAAATAACTGTAATTTGCAAATTCATATGATTTTTTTAAACCAAATAGGGTGTTTGGAAATCCAACTTTCAAGTTCATACTGCTAGACCAGTCCAGATAAACGGGTTGTGTCCCCCTGCCAGCAGATCTTGGAGACAGAGAATTCTACCAGAGCTCTGATAGGCTGGACTCTGGTGATATGGTCCTACCCCTAGGGGTCTCCCTCAGAATTTCTCTGTCTCCAGCAGATCTGGTTGCTTTTGTTGTTTTTTCCCTCAAAATCTTTAAAATTATTTAGAATCCCTTTGGGGACTGATATTTCCACTTGCCTGTTGCTGCCAGTATAGTTTCACTGTGCACCAGGGTGTTTGCAGCTGAGCTCCTGTTTCTGACACAGTAGAACTCGCTGATTGGAAGAATCCCCAGCATCTGGCCATGAGGGCTTGTTAGCTGGACGAAGGCCTCCCTAAAATCAGGTTTCTCTGTATCTTGAGGCTCCTGGATGTACCCAGAGTACACAAGAGGTGTTACTCTGGGTTTCCCAACAACTTGATTCCCCAGATAAACTTGTGGAGCTCCTGGGCCTGGCTTCAGTAGAGCTCCTGATTTTCTTTAAGCAGCGCTGAGTCTTTGCCACGAGAGCTTAGACAGCAGGAGGATCAGTTATCAATTTCTGAGAGAAACTGTAAGTAAACTGTTTTTCTTACTTGCCTCAGCTGCCCTGGGTTTATTTCAACTGCATCGGGACCGGCTGTCTCTGACCTGATTCCTTCACTTCCGCTTTCATCAGGGTCTGTTCAACTGGGTTTTGAAGTTCCTATTTTCTTCATTTTTATACCCTGGATGCACCCAGAGCACACAAGAGGTGTTTCTCTGGGTTTCCCAGGCTTCCCTCCTTAACAGCTGTATTTTCTGTAATCAGCAATACAACAGGGTTTGAGCTTCTGATTTCACTGTCTGTGCAGCTCCCCTTCTCTCCAGAAACACCTTCCAGCCCCTGCCATGAGGATCTAAGTGGCTGCAGAGGGATCAAACTCTAATTTCTCTACCTTTCAGTCACTGTAATTACCTTACAATGACTTTGAAAGTTTCTCTTCTCCATGGGAACTCAGCTCCTCTGTACCAGCACAGTGAATAACTGGCAGTTTCCTTCTCCCCTTCGTTTCTGGTGATTCAGGGTTCGTCAGGATTTGATTTTTAAGGTTTTTAGAGCTTAGGAAACTTTTATTTTGCAGTTTTTCTGTGCTGGCGGCCATTTTGAAAATCAGGAGGGATTTCTCTTCAATGTTTTTTTTTTGGAGGGAGCAGCTCTGGGCAGCCATTTCAAAACATTTAAACATGCTGTGAAGGCACAGGGAGTTTCAAAATCCCTTTTCTTTGAAGAGTCTTCTGTTTCCCTAAGCCTACCTTGATTTTTGTTTACAAAAAAAAAAAAGGGTTTAAGCCTCTGCAATGCCTGTTTCTCTGCACAGCTGTATTATATGTAATAATAAGAAAAAGGAGTTAATAGATTGCTTGTGTTCCACCTGCATGCTACATCCAGGAGAATCTTCTTCCTCCATTCCCACTGCGCTGCCAGCTGGGGACATCAGCGCCTTAACTCCTCCCTCCTTAGAGCCCCTGCAGCAGGATCTTCCTGCAGAAAGGATTCAGTCAGCTCCCATTTTGCTTCCACAGCCGCTGGAAGCCACGGCAGCCTTGGCTGATAGTGAGTTCCTGACGCTCTTCCGCCAGGCATGGCACCTGTGGCATTCTGAGTCTTTTGGTATACCTTCAGCACCCGCCCGGTAGTACACAAGGATATGGTGGGGTCTCGCAAGCGGTCCCGCAAGTCCTCAGACCTTAAAGCAGTACGTCCTTCCAGGAACGTTGCATGTGGCTTGCGGGACACTACGGATATTCCAGAAGACTTTAAATCGTCGGAGGTGAGCCCTGACTCATTGGAGAAAGAAGATGGAGAATATTCTCCGTCTGATTCTTCGCTGACAGTTCACGAGGGCTCTCAAGATTTCAGACTTTTTCGGAAAGAGGAGTTGCCGGCCCTAATCACACAGGTGATGGAGTCGCTATGCCTAGTCGACACCCCTGATCCTCAGAGTTCTCAAACCCCGTTGCAGCCGGATCCCATTTTACAGGGCATTCGTAAGCCTTCCAAAGCTTTTTCTTTTCCAGCCAAGTTACAGCATATGGTATCTCGAGAGTGGAACTCTCCAGAGTCCTCTCTACGTACGGCATGCGGTATTGGTCAGTTATACCCTTGATCTCCTTCTGTCTTGGACCGTTGGCTGACATACCCGAAAGTTGATGCGTTAGTGACCGGGGTCACCAAGCATACCACAATTCTGGTTGAGGGCGGAGCGGCACACCGCAACCAGCAAGACCAAAAAAGGTTGAGAGTCTGCTAAAGACGGGTTTTTCGTTGTCCGCTTTTCCCTTCAAGCAGGCGTGTGCGCAGGTCTACCAGCACAGGCCTCCCTTCGATGGATTCAGCAGCTTCCAGGTGATCCCGAGTTGGCTCATTTAGAATCCATCGCTGCATTCCTGGCAGAGGACTTCACTGATCTCTTGTGGCTGTCAGCTCGCTCCTTAGCACCGGTGACAGTAGCTCGGAGATGGCTCTGGCTGGGTCAATGGGCAGCGGATGTTGATTCGTTCAAAGACTCCAGCGTTTAGCTGCCATTCATCCAGTTCCACCGTTGGAAAGAGGACTAGGCCGTTACTCTGTCTATTTCGTGGTGCCAAAAAAAAAAAGACGGCTCCTTTCGTCTTATCTTGGATCTCAAAGGTGTCAATCGCAGTCTGCGAGTACCACACTTTCGAATGGAGACTCTGTGATCCGTTATTCAAGCGGTACGCAAGGGGGAATTCTAGCTTCCCTCAATCTCGCAGAAGCATTCGTCACATTCCCATTTGAGAGGGGCATCAGCGACTCGTTCGATTCGCGGTACTCGGTCAACATTTCCAATTTCGTGCGATGCCCTTCGGTCTAGCTTCAGCGCCTCGAACCTTCTCCAAGGTAATGGTGGTAGTAGCTGTGGCCTTACGCAGCCGCGGCATCAGAGTTCATTCTTATCTGGACGTCTGGCTCATTCGCGCAGACTCTCTCCCCGAAGCTTGCAGCACAGTCTCGGTGGTTGTTGCCTTTCTCGAAAGCCTCGGCTGGGTAATCAACCACGACAAGAGTTGTCTTCAGCCGTCCAAGGAGATCGAATTTTTTTGGGGGCTTGATTTGATACAGCCTTAGGTCGGGTCTTTTTGTCAATGCCTCGATTCCTCAAGTTAACTTCTCAAGTTCGCAGTCTCCTAGCACAGGTCTCGCCTCGAGCATGGTGTCCAGAGGATTATCAAGTTCGGTTGCCTCTACTACCGGCGGTGAGACTTTGCCTCCGTTGGTGGTTCCAGCCCCGCAGTCTCGTCTCCTTCGAGGGGTTCCCTTGGAGACTCCGCGCTGGGTGTTGGTAACGACAGACGCCAGTCTCTCCGGTTGGGGAGCGCATTGCGGCTCGCACTCAACGTAGGGGATTTGGTCTCCTCGGGAGGCCCGGTGGTCCATCAATCGCCTTAAGACGCGAGCGGTGTGCTTAGCCTTGCGAAAGTTTCAGCCTCTTCTGCGGCCTCAGGTGGTTCGAATTCTGTCCGACAACGCTACGACAGTGGCATACCTCAACCGCCAAGGGGGCACTAAATGTCCAGGTGTATCGAAGGAAATGGGTCTTCTCCTTCCGTGGGCGGAGAGGCATCTGCAGGCGATCTTGGCGCAACACATCGCGGGGGTAGACAATGTAAAAGCCGATTTCCTCAGCCGACATGCTCTGGATCCGGGGGAGTGGGCTCTGGCGCCAGAATCCCTTCAGTCCATTGTTCGATGATGGGGTCTACCGGCAATGGATCTCATGGCTACGGCGCAGAATACCAAGGCACCAATCTACTTCAGCCGTTGGAGAGACAATGGGTTGCACGGGACAGATGCTCTGTCTTAAGTGTGGCCAACCCATCTCCTTCTGTATGTCTTCCTCCCTGGTCCATGATCGGCAAGATTCTCCAAAGAGTCAGGGAGCATCGCGGCCCGGTGATCCTGGTAGCACCGGATTGGCCTCGCAGACCGTGGTATGCGCATCTCGTCCGGCTGTCTCGGCCATCTCCTCTACGCCTGGGGGCGTTTCCATGGCTCCTGCTCCAAGGGCCGGTGGAAATGGGAAACCCGGCTCATTACTCGCTTACGGCCTGGCTCTTGAACGCCGCAGGTTAGTTCAGAAGGGATATTCGTCGAGTGTGGTGGTGACAATGCTTAAGGCACGGCGGTCTTAGACGTCGCTGGCTTACGCTCGTGTGTGGCGTCTCTTTGACACTTGGTGTTCGCTACGTCACATCTTGCCCTGGTGTTGCAACATCCCTATATTCTTTCCTTTCTGCAGGCCGGTCTAGATAAGGGTCTGGCGCTCAGGGCCTTGCGCGTGCAGGTTGCCACGCTAACTTGTTTTTGAGGGCCGATAGCGGGGCGTTCTCTCGCCTCGCATGTGGACGTTTCGTGTTTTCTTAAAGGGGTTCAGACATTACGGCCCCCGATACGTCCTTTAGTTCCTTCTTGGGATCTCACTCTCATTCTCCGTGCCCTTGTTGCTCCTCCCTTTGAGCCCCTGAAGGCATGTTCCCTTAAGGATTTAACGCTAAAGACAGTTTTCCTAGTGGCCATAACCTCGGCACATCGGATTTCCGAACTTCAGGCTCTCTTGTCGAGACCCCTATCTCTCGTTTTCTTCAGCGGGAGTTTCTCTTCGAACTGTTCCATCCTTTTTACCTAAGGTGCTTACCCCGTTTCATGTCAGCCAGCCTTTTTTCTTGCCTACCTTTGAAAGAGAGCAGTGTTCCGGTCACCTTCGTCAGTCGCGTGCTGTGGACCTGAAGAGAGTACTTTATCGGTATCTTAAGATCACGAACGCCTTCCGTAAGACCGATCATCTTTTTGTCCTGTTTGCGGACCCTCGACGGGGGTCCGCAGCCTCCAAATCCACCATTTCTAGATGGTTGCGAGGAGCTATTGAGGCAGCTTATATACTGCAAGGCAAGCAGGTTCCAGCAGGGCTCCGAGCTCACTCCACTCGGGCTCAGGCTTCGTCTTGGGCCGAGCGGTCTCAAGTAGCCCCTCTCGACATTCGCCAGTGGTGACTTGGTCATCGTTGTCCACGTTTGTCCGTCAGTATAGATTGGACGTTTACGCTTGGCAGGAGGGTCAGTTTGGAGCTGCAGTGCTGTCGTTGGCATTGGCCCCCCCTTGAAAGCAGGTAGCTTGGGTACTGCCCGTTTGTCTGGACTGGTCTAGCAGTATGAACTGGAAAGAGAAATTTCACTTACCGTTAATTTCCTTTCCTGGAATATTGCTAGACCAGTCCAGGACCCACCCTGCTGTCAGTTACGGTGCTGCTAGTGCGGTGAACCCGCTGGCCTCTGTTCCTTCCTTGTCAGTATGCCTCACCATGGGGGCCCGATGGCTGCGTTATCAGTCTTAGCAGCCTTCAGTTCTGGGGATACTTTCAGCTTCCTTGTACATAGTTGAATTAAACGTCCACTATGTGTGGTCTTATGGTTTAGTTGCGTTACATGTTTGGGTTCGCTTTACAGACAATATTGAGGGAGACCCCTAGGGGTAGGACCATATCACCAGAGTCCAGCCTATCAGAGCTCTGGTAGAATTCTCTGTCTCCAAGATCTGCTGGCAGGGGGACACAACCCATTTATCTGGACTGGTCTAGCAGTATTCCAGGAAAGGAAATTAACGGTAAGTGAAATTTCTCCTTCATAGTGAGAGGGGATAGATTTGCGTGAGGCTGGAAAAAAGTGAAGTTTTGGGGTCCAGTCTGCAGATTTGCAAAGAGGATACTGAGAGAGAGCTGCACCTGAATGAATGAGAGGCGCATTGTGGGAAAATACAGAAAGGAGAGGACTAAGAGTGCTGCTGGTTGGAGGAGGGGGAGGGGGAGAGGACTGTGCATAGCAAGTGCATTTCTACCCTGGCAGTTTAGCCATGGAGGAATTTTAGAATCTGACACCTGCAGGTTAGTCTCATGGATACTCATTGCAGACACTACTACTACTTATATGTATCATTTGTATAGCACTACAAAGCATACACAGCATTGTATGTGCACATGTAAGACACATTTCCTGCTCAAAAGAGCTCACAATCTATTCAAGACAGACCAATACAACAAACAGAGGACAAGGGTAGAACTAAGGGAAAATGGTTATAGCGGTTGGTTAAGAACATAAGAAATGCCATACGGGGTCGGACCAAGGTCCATCAAGCCCAGTAT
The DNA here is from genome assembly GCA_033557465.1 of Ichthyophis bannanicus. Taxonomy (NCBI): domain Eukaryota; kingdom Metazoa; phylum Chordata; class Amphibia; order Gymnophiona; family Ichthyophiidae; genus Ichthyophis; species Ichthyophis bannanicus. Next base: position 200,397,525 of record CM066037.1, read on the forward strand.
CCTTTTTCCAACAGTGGCCAATAAAGGTCACAAGTACCTTGGCAGGGTCCCAAAAAGGCACACAGGTTCCACAATGCTCGTCCCGGGGTAAGCAGTGAATTTCCCAAGTCCTCTTTAATAATGATCTATAGACCTTTCTTCCAGGAACTTGTCCGAACCTTTTTTAAACCCAACTACACTAACAGCTTTTACTACATCCTTCTGTAATGAATTCCACAGTTTGATTATGCATTGAGTGAATAAATATTTTCTCTTATTAGTCTTAAATGGGTTACAATGTAGCTTCATTGTGTATCCTCAAGTCTTTCTACTTTTTGATGGCATCAACCACTGATCTACGTTTAACCACTCCACTTCATTCATTAATTTATAGACCTCTGTCATATCCCTCCCCATCAGCCATCCCTTTTTCAGGTTGAAGAGTCCTAAACTTTAAGCCTCTCCTCATAGGGGTTTCCTTCCATCCCCTTTACCATTTTTGTCACTCTTCACTGTACCTTTTCTAATTCTGCTGTATTCTTTTTAAGATATGGCGACCAGAATTGCACACAATATTTAAAGTGCGGTCGCATCATGGAACGATACAGAGGAATTATAATATTCTTGATTTTATTCCCCACTGCTTTGCTTATGATTCCTAGTATTCTATTTGCTTTCTTGGCCGCCACTGCACACTGGGCAGAGGGTTTCAACTTATTATCCACGATGACGTCTAAATCTTTATCTTAGGTGGTGGTTTCTAAGGTGGTAACTTGCATCGGATAACCTTAGTTTGGGTTGTTCTTTCCTAGCTGCATAACTTTGCACTTGTCCACATTAAATTTCATCTGCCATTTAGACATCCAGTCTTCCAGTTTATCAAGACCCTCTTGCAATTTTTCACAATCCTCTTGCGTTTTAACAATTTTGAATAATTTTGTGTCATCTGCAACTTTGTTTACTTCACTTGTTATGCCTATTTCCATGCATTTATGACTATGTTAAAAAGCAGAGGGCCTAGCACAGATTCCTGGGGTACTCCACTATTCACCCTTCTCCATAGAGAAAATTGGCCATTTAGCCCTACCCTTTGCTTTCTATCTTTTAACCAGTTCCTGATCCACAATACTACACTGCCCCCAATCCCATGACTTTTTAAGAGTCTCTAATGAGGGACCTTGTCAAAGGCTTTCTGAAAATCCAAATACACTATATATCAATCGGCTCACCTTTGTCTACCTGTTTATTAACACCTTCAGAAAAATATAACAGATCCATATTGGCTTTCTCCCATTAAACCAGGTTTATAGCCTGGATTTGAATATAACCAAAGATGGAGCCTGTTGTACTGACTCAGGTAGTCTGTTCCAGATATATAGGCTGCAGCAAGATAGAATGAATGAATTCCGGGGTTCTCAGTAGAAGAAAAGGGCACAAATTATTGGGATTTGTCTGATGAGAGCAAAGGTAATGAGGAACCATAGAATGAATGCACTTGTAGATCAGTACAAGAAGTTTGAACTGGATTCGGAAATGGATAGGGAGCTAGTGAAGTGACTTGAGAAGAGGGATTACGTGACAGTAACAACACTGGCAGAAGACTAGCGGTGTGGCTAAATTTTGAATGGATTGAAGGAAAAAGGGATGATTCAGGGGGAGACCAGCGAGGAACAGGTTGCAATAGTCTAAACGGGAAGTGACCAGAGAGTGGATAAGGATCTTGTCAATGTGTTCAAGAAGGAATGGCCAATTTTGCCAATCTTAAAAAGAAAGGAACGGCAAGATTTAGCTATCTGCTGGATGTTTGCAGCAGGCATTGATGGAAATAAAGTTGGTTACAGGAGTTGCATTGGAGTGGACCTATGGATTCCTGCCACTTGGGGATATAATGGTGCTGGATAAAGCAAAAGCCCAGAATATGAAGAGTTTGTCACGCTGCCCTGCTGTTGATCAAGAAAGCCATACTGAAGTGCTGAATTCAGGAATAAATACTTCCCCCAGGGCAATGGAGTATGCTTGCCTCTGGAATGACTCCCAACACACGTGCTGCTGTGAGCTCCTTCTTTAGACCTCCAAGATGTTTTCCTCTTCTTTCTTCCACGCTGCTGCTGCTGCTTCCTCTCTCTGTCCTTGAGCTCTGAGTTCCTCCACTCCGTCTGATTCTGTGTAGAATATGTTTTACTTTTAACTTGTTTAGAGGGATACTCCACCCTAGCACAGCTCAGCTGTGCTGAATCAAGCCCTGCCCTTGGAGATGAGTGATTGGGGATTACCTCATAGCTCTCCTGATTGAACACACGTTTCCCCACTTCAGCTCTTCTAGAGGCTGTTCGAAATCTGGTGCATTCTGGGACTGGTAGTCTTTTATGAAAACATTCTGTTTTAGTATTTCTACCAGCTAAGACAGGTTGCTTGTTCAGTGCCAATTCACCTCTATTATAGCTCCTTCCTGAACTATGATAAGCTTCCTTATCACAAACCTTGGGCTGGAAGGACTGGGGTTTCTAGTCCCACAGGTGCTCCTTGTGGTCTTGGGCAATCCACTTAACCCTCCATAGCCCATGTTCCCTGTAAAATAGTTATCTCCAAGTTATAATGCCCTGTTCAATGTAATTTCAGTTTGTTCAATGTAAACCGGACTGATGCAGAATAGCGCGGTATATAAGAGAATGTAAATAAATAAATATTTGCATACAATGGGAGGCAATGGATGCAAATATACCTCATGAATATTCATTAGGGACATCCTGAAAACCAGGCTGGTTTGTGCTGCACCAGGACTAGAGTTAGCCACTCCTACTTATGGGTACATGTCCCTGGAGAAACCTCCTCGGTGAGAGAGGGTTTTACATCACCTGGAGGACGGGTCCTAGCTACAGCATCACTTCCTGCCATACAAATGTGATGCTCTGCTTTCGTGTGACCTCTCTCCTACACAGCAACAGAGAGACTGCCAGACTGGAATTGGGACTTCAGTACTATGTCCCTGTAGGTCTTGTCTATTTATCTCTGTCTTCTCTTCCTTAGGTCTTCCAAGTCTGCTACTGTAGCGTCCAGAGACTGGACTCGTTCCTTGAGAGCAAAGAGCTCCTTGTACCTAGTGCACATGTAAGACCCCTCACCAAATGGGAGAAAAATCATATATATGACACTCAGTGCAGAAGACAGCCCCATCTCACTGTTGGACTGCTGTCTGCATCTTAGTTTTAAGGTTTTGTTTAGCTGTTTAAGTTGTTTACTTAAAGTTACTAGGGATACTTATAGTAATACAACTGTACCTAATAAGTTTAAGGGACTTTGTTCACCTCAAGATTAATTATTGTCAAGGCCTTAATTAATCTATTCCTGATGAGGATAACCAGTTGAACCTGAAAGTGAATTTGACTACCTCTTTCCCTTTAATAGGTTTAAGAGCCTTTAAAGCTAATATTATGCCTAGGGAGGGTGGGTGGGGAAAAACACTTAGGGGTATGTTTACTAAACCGTCTTAATGTGCGCCCGGCGACGTTATTGGGTGATAAGGTACGTTATCGCCCGATGAAGGTGCGTTACCAGACAATAAGGTACCTTAGCATGCGATAACGCGCGCAGCGGCGCAAATGAGCGCTGAGGGTGGAGAAAGGCTCCCAGAGGGCGGAGGAAGGCTCCCCAGGGCGGAGAGAGAGGGTCAATGGGCGGAGAGTGGGAGGGGAGAGGCTCCCTGCACACTAACGCCATGGAATCCGTGGCTGAAAACTAACGCCAGTGAAACCCTGGCGTTAGAGCAGATTTAAAGGGAAAAGAAACCATTTCCGTCAGCAATGTACAGCAAAACCAGGGAAACCTACCAAAAGTGATAAGTGTGATACATGTGCACGGAACAAAAGGGCAAATAAACAGTGAAAATGACCAGAAGAAAATATAAAAAAAACATAACCAAGCTGGGCAATAGTGATATTGATGGGAAACATCAAAAAACACTCCCGATAAAGCTCCAAAAAAAAGATATTTATTTATTTTATTTATTTATTTAGTATACATTTGTATACCGCTACTTCCAGCGATCAGCAGCGGTTTGATTACAGATTGGAAATTGTCAAATCATGACAGGAAATTTTTGAGGTATAAACACATTGATTAGACAGGAAAGCACAGATATTAATTTTGGAAGGGTCTATGCTCCGTCCCCATACAAGGTGAATGACCCCACAGTGAAATTGCGCTGATCAGGGTTTTCCCTCTCCATTGGACACGTTTCCTATGGCATGCACATGTTCCGCAACAGCAGGGCGGGCATGTCAGAACGGGCAAATGGACAGATGCTGGAAAAGGGGACACAGAGGGCTGCAGGTGGCACATGCTGTGGTGCAGCTGTGCCACAGTGCGGACTAGGGTGATGCCTAGGTGGCCCATAGGAATGCTGACACAGTAGAGCAGCCAGACAGCAACTGATAAGGGCCCAACATGGGCATGAGTGTGCTTCCCACAGCGTCACAGGGGATAGTACCCAGCAGGTACCCCCAAGGGCACAGAACATTGGCAGGTGGTGCTGGGGGGAAGCATGGACAGCTATGCAGGCACCCCTACCCCAGAACCCGCAGCTGCCTACCCGCACTCTGGATGGCCTGAGACTGCGCACCACCAGCAGAAGGGCATGTCAGCATGGTGGCAGAGGGATACTGGTGGTGGAGGGGGCAGTGGCAGCTGCCCACAGCAGACCATGGCCTAGCCCTGTGTAGGTGGGTACCATGCACTGCAACAGACAGGCCCTGTCTGACAAACAGTCATGGTATCTCTAGGGACTACATTGTCTCTGTGGCAACACAGTGGAGCAGTGCACACAGCCAGTGTGTTCAGGAGCAGAAGGTCACAGGTTCAAGTCCCAGATGTGGTTCCTGCCAACCTAGTCCCCATATTTTACCCACTACTAAAACATGCTAATACAGACAGAACCTTTATTGCAAATGATGTAAACATGCCCAAAACACCTACATTTTACCCTACAGAGCACAGAAACCATAAACATGTGCATTACCTAGAGCAGAGTCTCCCAAATGCAGTCCTGGAGGGCCAAACACCATTCAGGTTCCATGCTGCTTCTAATAAATATGGCTGTGCTGCATTTCTATGCGCTGCCCCCATGGTATGCAGATGTATCTAATGCATATTCATTAGGGACAGCATGAAAACCCGAACAGTGTTTGGCCCACCAGGACTGGAGTTGGGCACCTCTGCCCTAAAGCAGCGGCCAACAGGGGTAGACACACCCGCACCCACAGGCTCCATTATCCAATGCCTCCTGGAGAGGCAGGATGTTGGGCCCTGCGTGCATCTCCCAATACTAGCACTTACATACCTTAGCAATGCCACACTAAACCTGGGAATACAGTACACAGCTATCAAAAGGTTGCTATGATTACTGGCAGATAGCAATTCCTAAGTTAAGCACAATTTGCTCATTGAGCTGCATCAGTGCAACCTTTCTGATGTCTGTGGAGTGTGCTTCAGGTCTGGTGTCTGATAGTGTTTACCACCCTGGGGAGTGACCCCAACAGTATTGCATACCATAGCCATGCCTGCACTGTGCCCAGAACTGGTGCGGTGGCCAGGGTTCCCAAACACTTCTATAGTTGCACAATGCTGGCATAGGTGTGGGGAGTGTGTGTCTGTCTATCCAGTGTGCGGTGGCTGCTAACACCTTCCTCAGCCCACACTGCTAGCACTGTTGCCAGTATTGGCCTGCCAATGTGCATAATGAGGAGCAAGGTACCGTGGCTATAGCCTGGACAGGGTGGCCTGGCCTGGATGCATCAGCACAGGGCATAGGGCAATGGCTCGGACATTGTAGTGACCAGACACAACCTGCACCGACAGGGTGGCCACAGCATGTCCTGCAGGGAGGTCACTGTCACCCTGACTGAGCAGTGACCACAGCATGGCTAGGCTCCCCCATAGTGCTATATTGTATTTCTCTTCAGTGAAATATATAGGTTCTCTTCTCTGGGGCCTAATCACTGACTTATCTGCTTGGTGGGTGTGCTCACATCCCAGCTTTTGGATGCACATATCTCCTCCAGGATCATGCACTGTGGACTAGCTAGCAGACTGCAGTTATATGTGTGTATGGCTGGAACACCTTGCAGGGTGCAGCGGATGGTGATTCACCATGCTTGCTGCTGGAGAATGTCAGATGGTGGTGCGGGGCAACTGAGCATTTCCAGGCCTACTGTCTTCCTGCCATTGCCTTAGGGATGTGTACAGCTCTGCATTGGCTGCCCTGTAGGGTGTCTGTTCCCTAACACGACTGGGGTTGATGGCCCCCCCTCTACTGCCACCATTGCAGGGAGGTAGAATGTGGATCTGTTGGTGGGGGAATCCTGTCTCACACCCTGAGCCACAGAGGGTGGGTTGGGTGGTGGTACATAATCCGCCTATGGGTCCAAACACCCCCTGTCACTTACATCATGTTACCATGGCACCAAGACAGAATATGCACTATTCTGGGTTCATCATAGCCCATAAGGGCCAGACCTGATTGACAACTTCAAATAGACACTAATGTATCCTAGGTGTGTTTGCAGGAACTACCTATCACACACACTGGCACTGATGGGTACCTGTGACATGGCCTATTTCAGCCATTGAAGGTGCTGCGGACCTGATGCTGGCCACCCCACCTCACCCTCAGGGTGAGCACAATACCCACAAAATGTGACAGTCTGTAGCTACTCTGTGCCACTAACACTCACCGTCGGCACCCCCTACCAGGCTGAGGTGCTGTGGGGTGCATACCCCATCTTGTGATCATCTGTAGACTGCTGATATGCATGTGCTGTGCATCATGGGTACGGGTGGGTTGCCCCTATCCTGGTAGCCACAGCAGACTGTGTGTGTGGTGACGGGCAGTCCTTCTGTAGCCAGCCAGGGGTTTGCTAGCAGCTGTAGAGCTGTAGCCTACTGGTTACTTCACTGCCTGTGGAGCCAGAGGTCATGGGTTCTAGCCCACAGTGTGGGGTTATTTGATAGGGCTGTCCGAGGCATTGTCTATTTTTAATGTACATTAGTGCTGCCAGCAAAAACACCCTCAGAGTACTGTAACCTTAAGGTGCCTCATAAGGCGCCCTATAAAGCGCCTTATAAGATGCCTTATAAGGTGTCCTATAGGGGACATTGTAGGGTGCCTTGGCGGACAGTGCACTTTATAATGTGCCCTCTGGAGTGCCTTATAGGGTGCCTTATGCGGCACCTTAGGTTACGCCACTGTGAGGGTGTGTTTGCTGCCAGCACTAATTAAAATAAAACTACAATGCCTCAAAAAGCACTACTTAAACATAAAGGGAGATGCCTCAACCAGCTTTGTTCATTAGGCACACTGGGAGATCAAACTCATGTCCACAGTACCATCAGTCAGTGTATTAACCATTGTGCTACACCTCTGTTTCTATGTTTAGATGTCAGCGCGCCTACGTAAGATTACCGCGCGTTAACGTGCTTAGTGGCATCTCGCTCGATAATGTGCGCAGCGCACGTTATCATGCGATAATCCCATTTTGCTACGTTAAGACCGAAATGCCCACTCCTTTTATGGCAGCCTGCACACTATCGCCGGGTGCACATTAAGACTGCTTAGTAAACATACCCCTTAGTAAAAGCTGGCTTGCAGCACAGTCCCCTGACCTGTGCTTCTAAGAAAATCTCGTAACAATTTCCTGGGTGACTCACACAGCTCTTGGTTTGTTAGAGGGAGCCTTTAAAATTGTCTCTTTAATCTGTCACTTGGCTTTAACAGCTATGTAAAACAATTTCACACATCTCTTGCCTCCTAACTCGAAGGCCTCTTTGTAAAGGTCTCTAAAACCAATTTCTTTTTTCTACTCAGAGTATTTACCCTATTTCATCTAGAAACCCTGATTCACTCTGATCAGATAGAGTTTATGAAAGGGAGATTTTGTTTTGAAAAAGTGAGTTGGCTTGTGAATATATTGCATACAGTTCAGACAGAGTCAGAGAATTTTGCAAACTTCACATAAGACACAGAAAAAGCTTTTGACAAGATAGATTGGCAGTATCTTTTAACTGTTCTGCATATGTTTGGGTTTCCAGAGAATATTTGTAGTTGGATTGCTATATGCACAGCCTTTTGCTGCAGTTTTATTGAATGAATATAGCTCTGTTAGGGAGGGGCTGTCCTCTCTCACCTCTGCTATTTGCAATAGCTATAGAACTCTTTGCACACTCTGGGTATCAAAACTGGAGATCATTACTATGTTGTCTCATTGTATACAGATGATACGCTGATTTACCTTAAAGACTCAGGGGTTTCCTTGTGATTAGTGATCAGCATGATTGAGAATTTTGGGCAGGACTCAGGGTGTACAGTTAACTGGCAGAAATCTATGCTAATGCTGTATAGAACCCAGGCCAGAGATGGTTTAGGGCAGAGGAGGTGATGGGATCCCAAGTGGTAATGCAATAAAAGTACTGTACTTCATTAGTACAGATTTCACCTAAGTACTTAGAAGTGATCATGCCTAATTTATTATTAGTAATTAGCTCACACCTTTCCAGGAGAAGATCAAGGTGAGTTACATAGGTATTTCCCTGTCCCCAAAGGGCTCACAATCTAAGTGTGTACCCAAGGCAATGGAGGGTTAAGTGGCTTGCCCAAGGCCACAAGGAGTGCCAATGGGATTTGTGAGATTTGAACTCTGGTCTTTCCAGTTGTAGGCTGCTGCCCTAACCACTAGGCCACTCCTCCACTCCTTTTAAATTATCAAAAGCTAGAACAAATTATTAGAAAATATTTTCAAGGATAGAAAAATAGCAGTTTCATGGTTGGATCGGATTAATGTTCTTGTTCATGCAACTGCCAGGACAAGTGAGTCCATGTGCGCTGCACTATTCTGTTTCTACTCACCTTGTTTTTCCTTCTGTGCTTTGAAAATTGAATTTAAAAAAAACCAACTTGCATCCAATCTGTTTGTCTGCCTGTTCCTCAGTAGTCCAGGCGTCCCCCTGCACACAGTGTGTCATAGTAATTATCCATAGCAATACTAACATGGGTCAATGGGTCACTGAGGATGGTGAAGTAAAATATATTTAGGTTAATCATCTTAAACATCTGCTGTTTTTATTTTGTTAGCCTTGTGTCTTTAGTACCAGTTTTAGTTTTGGTGAATGAGTAACTAATGCAGCTCTGCTGGTATTATGATGCACACATCAGGGGGAGGATGTTTGCAGTTGCAAGCGAATGAAGGGAAAACAAGAGAGACTCTGGAGAGAATCTGTTTTCAAGTGCACTATCTGGTGTAGTTGGCACCTTTCCTCTTTTATTAGGAGTATAATCTGCCATACACTAGCTCCATCTTTGGTCCTTGCTACTTTGTAGTGCCATATCATGCAAACCAATTTTTCCTCTACATTCTTTTGTTGTATAGGTGATGGTAATCACATACCTAAGGCATTACCATCTATGGTAGAATTTTGACATTGGCAGTACATATTTCAGATGACAGTCCAAGTTATACCAAATTGATATTTGTAGGTAATATGCTATTGTGCAGTTCAAAAGAGCCATTGTTTTTTATGTGCTTTTATGTGTATTTTATCAATTTTCTACCCAGGAACTCTTAAAGAACAACAGAAAAACAGATAATAGAGAAGGAAACAATAGTAAGACAAATGGACATGCTTCAGATTTGTAATCCTTGGTGAGAGCTATTTCACCATTGTTTATTCCACCCTTATCTGCCCTCTTGAATCACAAAACTTGCACAGTAATTAGTACCCAGCAAGCTTTGGGAGTCAAAGGTCTTGACATTACTTGCTAAAGGAGATAAGGTCACCTCAGCTGTTCTGAGTTAGAAATAAAAGTATCAGAACTAGTCTGTTGTCAGTTACAAAACAGCACTCCAGCATGTTGAATAAAATCCTTTTGCATGCAGAAAGAGTTAAACCTGTATCCTTATAAATCTGTAGCTTGATGAAAATTATGCAGGCATCTACTTAAAAAAGTATGGGCTAATTTCATAAAGACTTTTTCATGTGTGTATACCCTTATAGAATTGCCCTATGCATACAAGTATGCACTATGACAAGGTGATGCATATTTGTATGTGACCCAAGTGTAGCTGTGTCTACCCGTTTTGGACCAGCATATGTTTTACATACATAAGGTTTCCATACTTACTACTCAACTGTTTACTAATTAATGTTTATAAATTCAATGGAACTATGTTTAGCTATTATCGTTATGTCAAAAAGTGTTACATACAGATTTTTTTATCTGAGATCTAGTTAGTTTAGGTATTCAAAGTTTGCTGATTTTGACGGTACTGGCGGCTCAGCATAAAAAGATCACAAAAAATAGTAAGTAGCTTATAATGCTGTAATTAGAAGTCGGTTACGAAATGATACATGATGATAGCACTTGAAACAGGGTGATAACCCGAAACATGCACGTCGTGCTTGGTTCTTCAGGATTTGGGATCTTGAAAACAGCTAAGTAGCTGGGATTTTACTATATGGTGTTTATTAAGGATTTACACAATTTTGATTAAAAGGATGAAACCGAGTGGAGGACAGAACTTCTAATGTCTGTCCCTTTCCGGTAACATCCGACATTTATGAGTTGAGTTTCACAAAGGGGATATAGTGATTTAGTATTTTTTGGAGTTTATGTGGCGATCACTATATATGGGACTTTAATTAATGATTATAATGCTGTAATAGCTACTATTTTGCAAATAAAAGTATTTGTAGACTTTAGAAAATAGGTTTAGATAACTGTAAGTTACTTAGTGTCAGAGTTATTGGTGTGTATATCGGCCTTGTATGTTTTTCATACGCTGGGCTAATATGTTGTTGAAACTAATTGCTGTCAAGCATTCGGTTCTAGGTGTTTCAATGGTGCAGTATTGACGCACTGCATCAGAAGTGTTTTCATGTGTATCATATTCTGCCGTCAGGTTGGACTGTTGACAAACTATATTATATCATAATAAAGTGTTTTAAATGAAAACTGTAGTTTCAGTAGTATCATACAGTACGTTTATGTCAGTGAATATTGGAACTGAATCCTATCTTTTCTGAAGACGGACACTATACTGTATTGGACCAGTGTATGAAAAACATACACTATGTGAAACTTCTGTTTTCTGCAAAGTTTTAATATTTTTTATTATTGCCGGTATTTCATAGTTGTTTGAGTGTGACAGATCTAATAAATCATCCAGAACAGAGAAAGAATATGCGAGCTGTCCAAAACGGGTTAAGGAGAGGAGTTTGGACATTAGTTGTTACACCTGCTCCAAGGCACCCCCATTCTGGACACGCAAAGATTATAAATAGGATTTCTGAACCTAGATGTTTTTCATTTGGAAGTTTAAGAGTTTGCGAGGCAATTAAATGCTTTCTCAGATTCAGAAACTCAGGATTGATCGTGTATTCGCGTCATGAATATTTTCATGGCTTTCGAGGTGGATTCTATTCAAGGACCCAAAACACAGTTTTCAAGTTATTTTATGCTGACAGCTTCCATCTCCCACATCCACTTCCAGCACTGGCTGGTGTTAGGTTCTTCTCCCAGTTTCAACAGCAGCATCATTTCTCCTCTAGCCCTTGCACTAGCCTCACCCTTTTCTCAGCATCAGCTCATCCTTATCCCAGTGCCAGCATTAGCAATAGCATCAGACCTACCTTCTCCCTGCTTCAGCCCCCTTCTACCCGGCATAGCGATGGGAACGTGTGCCTTGGCTCCTGCCACTCTATGCTTCTCTGGAATTGCCAGAGGATTTGAGATGCAAGAAGACACACTTCCTGTTCTTGCATTTTACTCTCCTTCAATGCTAGATGATGAAGAACAGAGCAGCAAGAGTAAAGGCATAAGTTCCTACCTCTGCAAGGGCAAAAAGCACTATTCTCATAAGTTTATTTATTTAGCAAGATTTTTATCCCGCTTTTTACCAGGTCAAAGTGGTTTACATTAACCAATTTGAAACTGGTTTACAGAGAACAATTAACTATATACAGTTGCAAGGAATGCATGACAAGGTACATTTGAACAGTTGAACGTGACTTACAAGGCCGTTTAATTATGTACAATGGATTTTAAGCACTCTGCTATGTACAAGGTTGATTACAGTCATTTGACTGTAATCAACCTTGTATATAAATGTCATTTATATTGTCAGCTCATCCTTTGTACCTTCAGTAAAATCAAATAAAAATATGTAATACAAAAAAATTACATACAAAAAAGCTCTGCTTCTGTGTTCATAAATAGAGTGCAATTTCTTATATTTACTGTCCCCTATATTTCTAAAAAATTATTCTAGAGGTTCTGAGTACAAAGTGTTTGAAAAATTCCTTGGTCATTCATACCTCATAGATAGAGAACAGGTGCTGGTGCTACTTCTCAACCTTCATACTGCATTCATATAGCTCTAAATCCAACAATAAACTGATGAAGAAAAAAATCATAGGAAGGAAATTGTTCAAACATGGTTCTGTCAGTATGCGTGAAGAAAATGTGTAACACTGGGATCTAAAATATTTCTAAATAAAAAAACAAAATTGTCAAACACATAATGAGGGTCATTTCCGAAACTGTATTCCTGATTTGGATGTCTGAAAGCAGGCATTCAGACAAGCAAATAGCGAAGACATCCCCACAGCCATTTTAGAAAGCCCAAAGATATGTGTCTGATATAATTATGTCTAATCAGCCAGGGGTATGTTTTGGTGGCAAGCAATAAAGATAAACGTACAGACATTATTTCAGACCAGTGTTACACATCTGAAATGGCCATCGATGATGTCCATGAATATACCTGCTGCAGGGTACGAATAGGATTATTAAAAGTGCTTGTTTCTTCAACTCAGTAAGATGAAGAGGAAAATGCCCATTCACTCCTCCAATACTTTTCCCTCCTTTGAAGATATCTGCCAGTAAGAACAAAAAGCATTTCTTCAGGCTTACATATCACTGTATGTCTTTGCAAAATAGCTGGCCAGGATATGGGAGAGATTCGTGGGCACCTTCTGTAATGGGGCCACATATATATCTACAGTTATGGTCAACATTATTGGCACCCTTGCAGTTCAGCCCCATAATGTCCAATATCTCCTTAAAATAAAAAATAGTGGCCAGTGAATAGCTTTGGACTATGTATGCACATATATTTGACACACAAAAGAATCAAATTTAAAAAAAAACAATTAAAAAAGAAAATAGCATAAAAACTGGGATATTGCAGGACATGATTATTGTCACCCTTATAAACAATTCAAATCAATTTGAAAAGAAGAACCACATTCCCATTGCAGTAAAAATTAGATACACCTGTGATAATTGTCAGTACTCACATGATTTGAATCAGCCAATGAAGGGGGGCAGAGCTTGCCGCGACCGGAGATGGCTGCCTAAAAGAACTGCTCCCACCCAGTACCCAAGAATCCTGTCTCTACTCCCCGACAGAACTCAGTAACACCGCTAATTTTGGCACAGAACGCCTGGTGTGATGTCTTCCCTAAAGCCGGCGAAGTTAGACTTCTCGCCGACCGCCGGACACGCGGTAAAACGAACAAAGCAGGAGACGGCCTCTCCGCATAAAATGGCGTCGGCGAAAGAAGCCGCAGAAGGCATCCGTGAAGTGTTACAAGAACTACGGTCAGTCAAAAGCATGATTGCCGATAGTAGAGAAGCCCTAACACAATTGCAAGGAGATATGCGTGATGTAAAAGAACGGTTGTCAGAGGTATGGGAGCGTCTACACAAGACAGAATCCGCAATTGAGTGACATGAGACCTTTGCAGCCCAGATTGGCCCGCTGCAGAAATGAGTTAAAGCTCTGGAGGATCAATATGAAGATCAAAACAATCGGGCCCGCAGGAACAACATACGGCTCACAGGCATTCCAGAAGGCCGGGAAGGATCGGACTCTATAAAATTTCTACAGAAGTTGATTCCCGACCTGCTGCATCTGGCCTTTGCGGAACATTTTGAGATAGAACGGGCCCACCGTGTGCCATCGCACATGCTTGAAAAGAAACAGCATCCACGCCCTTTCATTGTCAAAGTGCTACGGTACCCGCAGGTCCTCCAGATACTGCAGGCCGCTAAACAGATGTCCGAGCTGCGTTATGAAGGGCACAGAATAAGTTTTTTCCCTGATCTTTGCAAAAGAACGACAGATCGACGAAAAGACCTGTTGGGCTGTAGACCACTGCTGCAGAAACTACAAGCAAGGTATGGCCTCTACTATCCAGCACGAATGCGAGTAACGCTGGGAAACACTACAAGGACCTTCGACACTGGAGAGAGTCTATGGGCTTATCTCCATGAATGGGCCCAAATGGAGACGGAGTCTTGCAATACCTGAGGACACACTAATGTACTTGTGGTAATTTATGCTTAAGTCCGGTATCTAAAAAGGAGGCTGTAATGAGGCTTCTAAGTGCTGTGGAATTATAGCCGGTGTTCTGTACCAATTGTAACTGTTTAAGTAGAATCGGGGGTGTGAACGTGATTGTGTATATAAGAATAGAATGGGTGGGTGGGGGTGGGTCTTGAGGGCGGCGAGGAGAAGGGGGGCGGGTCGGGTTCCACCATTAAATGTAACACAGTTGAAGGCTGACCGCATAGCGATCAGATCAAGTTCCTTCTGTTTTATTATAAGCTTATTGTTTTGTTGGTTGCAAGTGACGAGTGGCATCCCCAAAGGTAAGACCAGCTACCATAACAGGTAATGAGAGATTGAGAGTGGTATCCCTTAATGTGCAAGGGATTAACAATCCTGCTAAGCGAAAGAAAATATTAAACTATTGCAAGAAATTGAGAGCTGACGTGGTCTATATCCAAGAAACCCACTTGACACTGTCTGAATCTTACAAAGTAGCTGGAGATGGATACCAGAACATATTGTTGGCGCCAGCTCTCAAGAGGAAAGGGGGTGTCTTAATATTAGTACGAGCAGCACTACAGCCCAAAGTTGAAGATATGGTTACTGACCCAGGGGAGCGTTGGGCCAGAGCGAGAGTGCGGATATCGGACATAGACTACACTCTCATGACGGTTTATGGGCCAAGTCAAGATGACCCCACCTTCTTTGAAAAGGTTGCTCAGGAAGTGTTGATGGCCGATGCCTGTAATGTAATACTCGGGGGAGATTTCAATCTTATTCAAGACCCACTGATTGACCGGGTACCCTACAAACAACAGCACAAGCCGCGGTCTAGTAAACAGCTGATGAGCATGATGGAAACACTGGGCCTAATTGACCCGTGGTGGTTATTGTATCCTGTAGAGAGGGACTATACCTTTTACTCAATGCCGCACAATACGCAGACACGCATCGATTACTTCTTGATCTCCAAGACATTAGTCTCCCAGCTGCTGACAGCAGATATCGCCGCTAAGAAAGTCTCGGATCATGCCGCAATCACCATAGAAATTTGTTCTGGACAAGCTAAGAAACCCACGCATAGATGGCAGTTCGATCGGGCATGGCTCAATAATGAAGAATTTTGTGACTACCTGCGTCCAATGATTGCAGACTACTTCGAACATAACACACTGCATGACACCCCCACCTGGGCGTGGTGGGAGGCCTTTAAAGCTACGATACGGGGTTGTATAACGTCCTATAGTATCCGCAAGAAGAAGATCGCTGCAACACAGCTGTTTGACTTGGAACGGGAGATACGCGCGGGAGAACGTGTACTGTCCAAGCGCTCAGATGCGCTCGTGTTACTCCGACTGCAGAAACTGAGGTACCAGTACAACTCTATCCTCAATGACAAAGCGAGCCAACAGATTCAGGCTCAACGAGGTATGTACTACCATGAAAACAATCGGGCGAGTGCGCTCTTAGCTCGAACATTGCGAGCTAACAAGGTTCAGTCCCATATTACTGGTCTGAAAGACGCCAGAGGGAAACTGCAGAGACGAGATTCGGAAATATTGAACATATGTAAAGAATTCTATTTGAAACTCTACCAAACTGATGGAGTTTTCACATCAGATGGTTTCGACAGTTTCACAGCGAATTTGGTCGGTCCCAAATTAATGGAAGAACAGCAGCGTCGACTGTAGGAGAATGTCACATGCACGGAGATACAACTAGGTATGCGACAGCTCACCAAAGGGAAGGCGAGCGGACCGGATGGTTTGCCAGTTAATTTTATACCGCTTTCTCACGAGAACTGCTTCCCGAACTGTACACATACTATATGGAGTTGGTAAAGGAGTGTCCAGCGGTTGGGTCAATAGTGACCGCCACAATAGTGATACACCCTAAACCAGGGCGCGATGACCAGCAGATAGAAAACTATCGGCCAATTTCGCTTCTCAATGCAGACTATAAGATATATGCCAAAGTCCTGACTAACCGTCTTAGTTCAGTAATGGACACTCTGGTCCAACCTGACCAATGTGGATTCATGCCAGGCAGATCTACCACTGATAATGGACGTCTGCTAGCGCATATATTGGAACGAGCTTCCCAGCTAGAAGAGCCAGTAGTTGGCCTTGCACTTGACGCTGAGAAAGCCTTTGATCGGGTAGAGCTCCCCTATCTATTCCAAGTGCTACAGTGGTTCGGAATACCGGAAGAATTCCTGGCTAGTGTTCGAGTGCTTTATTCCCGACCTACGGCGAGGATAGCGGCAAACAGTGGGCTCTCCTCTGAGTTTCTTTTGTCAAGAGGCACAAGGCAGGGTTGCCCCCTATCCCCCCTGCTATTCAACTTGGCGATGGAGCCGCTACTGATGAAAATCCGGCAATCTCCAAACATTGAAGGGGTACGTTTAGGAGCATCCCAGATCAAGCTGTCGGCGTATGCAGATGGCCTTCTGCTTCTACTGCACTCAAGATCATTGGAAGCAACAATGTCAGTCATCTCCGAATATTCGGGCATATCTGGATACAAGCTGAATTTGTCCAAAACTACAATCATACCACTGAATGAACATGTCTCTAAAACATTGCTACACAGCTACCCGTTTAAAGTTGAGGACATGTCTTTCAAATATCTGGGAGTGACGTATGGGACCATTCTCCTGGACACAGTCTGTAGATCCATGGGTCAGTGTGAGAATATAGTGGAGGAGTATATAAACAAATGGTCCCCATTGAACCTAACTTGGTGGGGCAGAGGGGAAACTATCAAAATGGTCATAGTACCTAAAGTCTGCTATGTCCTCAACATGGTCCCGACCCTGTTTGAAAGGAGATTTTACATGAGAATCGAAAAAAAATTAATATCATTCCTCTGGCGCAACAGACCGCCACGTATTGCGACATGGAAGCTTAAATCCCCAAAGACTAGAGGAGGAATACATTTCCCCGATTTTTACTGGTACCACATGGCATCCCTCCTAAAACAGGGTGCCCAGTGGAGCGAGGAGATCATAGGTGAGGAGGCCCCAGTCTGGCTGAAAATAGAGAATGCTCTGAGCCACCCAATTCCCTTGTGGATGCGCCTGGGAATGGAATACCGGAATGTCGAACTGGACAGTGAGATTATGCGAGATACCCAAATGGCCTATCAAGTGATCAAGCAGCATATGGGTGCATATCTGAAATTTTCAGAGTCTACGGTGATATGGCACAATGAGAAGTTCAAGATAGAGGGCCACAGCTTCCTATGGCTGCCCTGGCTGCGGGCCAGGATTTACAGGCTCGAGCAATTGACCTCTAACAAGACCTACAAGCCCTTCCAATCTCTACAGCAAGAATATAATCTGCCCAGTCGGTGCCTTTACCAGTGGTGCCAGTTGAGACACTGTTTGAACAAGGCGGGAGTCCTGCCAATCGCATTGGGTAAAGATCGCCCCTTCCACCAAGAAGTACAAGAATTCAAGACAGGATCAAAACGTATTTCTAAATTTGTCGGAATTCTCAGAGAAGGAGGGAAGAGGCGCTGCTCAGGACTGCAAATGGTATGGCAAAATGAAACGGGACGGATGGAGGATTCTGATATATGGGAAGAGCTATGGCAACGACAACGGAGACTAACAAGATCGGCCTCACTCAATCAAATGCTTTATTTTCTAGCCCATCGTGCCTATTTCACGCCGGTTCGCATTGCCAAATGGAGTGTGCAACCGGATGCGTGCTGTTGGAATTGCGGAGTGGACACTGGTACCCTGGCTCATATGATATATTTCTGTCCTGCACTTCGAGAATACTGGCAAGCAGTGTGGACTTGCACCTCCCTGCTGTTGGGATTGAACACAGAATTGACATATCGTATTGTTATTTACAAGTCACTTGCTGGAGTGCCAACACTGCAAGAGCATAAGGCCATTATCTTTGACTTGCTCTTGAGTCTCGCTCTGAAAGCTATACTGAGTCATTGGAAAAACTTTGAGGACCTGTCAGTTGTGTACTGGTGGAATCTCGTCTGCTACCATCGTGCATGCGAGAAAGCCTACGCAATGCGAAAACCCACCTTTCTTTCTCTGCTGAAGAAGTGGGATACCCTTGGTCTATAAGTATCCTGATAAAATTGGGTGGCTGGCTCGTTTGGGGATGGTACTCGTCACTGAAGGATGTTTTGTTCAATGTTCGCCTTTTCTCATGTAATGCATTATGTCATATCTAAGGATATTAGAATCCAATGCTAGAATGGATATTGCTTAATGGGAGTGCATGCCAATGTTAATTTACAACGAGATTGTCGCAGAATATGCGCATGTAATCCTCTGGTTTGTTTATTTACTGTTCCTTAAAATCGTGAAATAAAGAATTTAAAAAAAAAATGAATCAGCCAATGAAAGATGGCTCTAATGGTTTAAATGGAGCTGCCTGAGAGCATCAGAAAAGCCATTATCATCAAACTTCAAATGGGTACAAGGCCATCTCCAAAGTCCTTGGGATTCCTGTGTCTACAGTTCGCAATGTTATTAAGCTAATTTCAATGTCATTAACCTAATTAAACCAGCATCACCTCATGCTTTAATGAAATCTCAGGATGGTTAAACAGTTGTAACCTTAAGATAAATTATAAAAGAACTGAGGTTCTATTTATCATGAGAAACCAAGGGCCCGATTTTCGAAGGCATATACATGTGTAATTGCCCTAATTAACCATGTAAATGCCTTTTCCGGGACTTTCTAAAGGCACCTACACGGGTAGTGCTCTTTAAAAAATCCCGGATAAGTCCCTAACACGCCCAGATGCTATGCGGTTAGCATAGGGGCATGTCAGGGGTGTTCTAGGGCAGAGCGGGGGCAGAGGAAAGGGCTAAACGGGTAACACCGATTTTCAATGCTACCTACTTAGCCCTCTGCGCCTTAAAGATAGGCAAGGTTTTTCCTTGCCTATCTTTCAGGAACAGGGGTTAAGCGGATAGCATAAAAAAATCAGTGCTACTTGGCTAGCTCCTGCAGCTTCCGGGTTGTGCGGCGAGACCTCAATTTTCAATGCCGAGGCTGCATATGACCCCGCCACTGAAAATCCGGGTTAGATGGATGGCGGGCTTTGCACCGCACTGTGCATAGCACCGCCCAGATGAAAATCGGGTCCCAAAATTTTACCCCACCTCCAAACTGAGGTAAAAAATGAAGTAAAATATCTTGCCATTATCCTTGATAGGACTGCAATTTTAACAACCCACCTAGTCTGATCTATAACATGACACATCATGACTTTAGATCTGTACTCCAAGCAATGATATTCCCCCACATAATCTTCTGTAATAGCATCCTTCAAGGGCTCCCGAAACAAGCGCAAAATCACCCCCGGATAGCTCAACATATTGCTTCCGTGGTCACCTTAAAAGTGAATCCCACTGATCACATCACACCTATCCTGTACAAGCTGCATTGGCTACCATTCCAAAGCAGAATCAAATATAAAATACTAATGACCACATTCAAACTACTAAGGAACTAGCACCATCGTACCTAAACAGTCTCATCAAAAATCCCTCAAATGAAAGAATAAGATGCACACAAAATGCATTGCTTGTTCCCTCAGTTTATCATAAATCCAACCGTTCAATGACCAATATAGCGCGTTTAGCTTTTCTGCACCAATACTGTGAAACTCTCTTTCAGATAAACTAAGAGCCAAGACCTAATAACATTCAGGAAAGAGCTTAAGACACACCTGTTTATTGAGCACTTTGGGTCAATAGAGCTGCCACACAAACTCTTCCCTGCATAACCCAATACTGCCCTTCCTCCCCCCACCCTCCACTGGCTATAGTCATGGCAACAGCATTTATAACTAAACTGTTGGCAGGTTTTGCATGTAAATACATTTTTTTTGTAAATAAGTTCTTTTTTCTATTTCTCTAAGTTAATCTTCAATCTGCCCCCTGTAATTTATTGCTTCTTTGCTGTAACCTGTAAAATTGTTGTAATGTAGTGGTTTGTTGGGTATTTGTAAACCGCTTTGATTTTGCTGAAAGGCAATATAAAAAACCCTTAAAGAAATAAAATAGATAAATAAAATTAAGAGGTTTTCTGCTCATGGATGTGGTAGGAAGAGAAAAATTAAACCAAGAAGTCTTCAAAGATTAGTACAAACTGTTGGAAAAACACCATGTACAACATCCAAAGAGCTTAAGACTGACCTGGAGCAATCTGTAGTGGTGGTCTGAACTCACACCATACGCTGCACACTAAACAAAAAAGGTTTTATGGGCGAAGGTCAAGGAGGACCCCACTACTCAAAGATAGACATAAAAAGGCATGCCTGATCTTTGCCCAAACCCACCTTGAGAAACCACAATCCTTCTGGGAAAATGTTTTGTGGATAGATGAAACCAAACTTGAGCTCTTTGGCAATGCAGACCAGTGATACATTTACAGGTGAAGAAATAAAGCTTATAAGGAAAAAAAACACTCTTCCTACAGTTAAATATGTTGGAGGTTCCATAATGTTGTGGGGCTGTTTTGGAGCGAAATGTGCTACCTAATGTCAGAAAGCTAGGTCTCCAGCAGGACAATGACCCAAAACATACATCCAAAAGTACAAAAAAATGGTTAAAAAGGAACAAATGGACCGTTTTAAACTGGCCAGTAATGAGTCCTGATCTCAGTCCAATCATGAACCTTTGGAAAGAGCTGAAATCTTCCATTGATAAAAGGAATCCTGGAAACATTCATGAGATGGAACAAATCACAGTTGAAGAGTAGAAGAAACTACCAGCAGACAGATGTACAAAACTTATAGATGGCTACAAGAAACATTTGGAGGCTGTCATCACTGTCAAAGGTTGTGCAAACGAATATAAATGAAGGGTGCCATTAATCCTGTCCATAAAGGATTCTCCCAAAACTTTCAATGAACTTGTCTGAATATGATTTATTGTCGGGACTAAACCGACAAGAGAGGGGAGAAGGAAACTCCCTCCTCGGCGTCGGCAGGGCCCTTTTATTCAACAAGATCAAACAGAAAACGGTGATGTGAAAAATAGTGTAACAAACACTTATCTGAGGAAATAGGCGATGAAACTTCACAGTGGATCAGCACGACATGCATGTTTCGGGCATGGACAGCCCTGTATCAAGTGCACTTTGGTCAAACCAGAAAATCGCCTCCAAGCTAACCGGAACCCACGGTTGACTTATTCATTGCAAAATGGCAGCAGATTGGTTGTGCTAAACACGTGATGAGAGGAAGTGGACTACGAAGTTAATGATGAATGACAAGGCATGGCCGAATGATCATTTAAATCACACTCCACCAGTCACACTCCAAGTTAAGACCCAAGGGTTCTATCGTGTTCAGACGAAAGATCCAACATTGTTCACATAATTGAAGTCTGTGCTCCCGATTGCCCCCCCCCCCTGCAAATTGGCAGGAACCCAATCTATTACCCGCCACCGCAGGTCTGAAAACAAATGACGTTTGTCTATACAATGAGCCACAATGTGTGCGGAGATGGTCCTGTTGCGCAAGCGGGAAGCGTGCTCGCCCAATCGTATCCGCACCAGCCGAATCGTCCTGCCGATGTAAGACAGACCACAGGGGCAATGAAGCATGTAGACCACGTGAGAAGACTGACAGGTGGAGCTCCCAAAAAAAGTAAAGGATTCGCCCGTGGCTACATGGGTCCACTGGGTGCCCTCAACAGTGGTGGAACAGTATTTACAATTCTGACAAGCCCAATGGCCCTGTCTGGAAACTGACTGAGAGAAAAAAGGGGGGTGGTGGGTATGGACCAGACGGTCGCGAAGGTTGGGCCCCCTAGTGTAAGCCAAACGTAAAGGTTTCAGAAAGCAGGGATGTAATTGCAGAATGTGCCAATGTTTCTTCAAAAGACGAGTCACTTGGGCTGTATCAGTCATGAAAGGGAGCACCCCTGTTATGACCGTCAAATCCTCCCCCTCTACCGAAGATGAGTGGGGGACCGAAGCATCCATCAACCATTCGCGATGTGAAAAGCGTGCCCGAAGATATGCCTGATGAACCACCTTCCATGGATACCCCCTGTCCAAAAGCCGGGATCGGAGAGCCTTTGCCTGAAGTTTGTAGTCCTGCAAAGAAGAGCAAATGCGACGTAACCGCAAAAACTGGCCATAAGGGAGACCCCGCCGTAAAGCAGCGGGGTGATGACTATGATAGCGCAGTAAATTGTTCTTTTGGCTTGGTTTACGAAATAGCGTGGTAGAAAATGTACCCGCAGTTTTGAATACCAACACATCAAGAAATTCAATCCGCTGTTGACTGACATGAGCCGTGAACTGGATGTTGGACTTGAGGATATTCAACCAGGCAAGAAATTCTGTCAAGCGCTGTTCAGTCGATGACCACAACAAAAAGATGTCATCTAAAAAACGGAGCCAAAGTTTGACATGTCGAAACTGATCCGCAGGATAAATATACTGTTCCTCCATAGCCGCCAAGTACAAAGTGGCTACAGGATGGGCTAAAGTGGCTCCCATCGCTATCCCATAGCATTGGTGGTAAAATTTCCCCTGAAAAAGAAAATAATTTTTTGTCAGAACCAACCGAGTGATATCCAATAAAAAAGTTTTTGGTATCCTTGACGGGGCTGTCGTGAAAGCTGATTCAAGGAGGTGCAACGCTTCCTCCTGGTGGATGTTTGTATACAACGCTGTCACGTCCAAGGTAATTAGGATGAGGTCGTCCGATGGTTCTGTGAACGCTGAAAGAATGGTGAGAAAATGAGAGGTATCCCTCAAATAAGACCTTAC
Organism: Ichthyophis bannanicus; assembly: GCA_033557465.1. Taxonomy (NCBI): domain Eukaryota; kingdom Metazoa; phylum Chordata; class Amphibia; order Gymnophiona; family Ichthyophiidae; genus Ichthyophis; species Ichthyophis bannanicus. The sequence goes on from CM066037.1 coordinate 200,420,656, forward strand.
ACATCGAGCTTCTTGTCGCAAAAATACATCGCTGAATTGAGACAAGGGTTCAAGAACAGAACCCCGGCATGAAACAATCGGACGCCCCGGGGGAGCTGATAAGGATTTATGTACTTTGGGGACGGTGTAGATCACCGGTATCACAGGATGACGCTGCACAAGGAAAGAGGCCTCCCGAGATGTGATCCAACCCTTCATATGTGCTTCCTTCACTATAGATTGAATAACTATCTGTAAAGGAGCTGTAGGGTCGGCTGGTAAGGGCCTATAATACTTCAAGTCGTGCAGCTGAGATAATAAAACCCGTTCATAAACAGACGATGATTATAGAACCACCGCACCCCCCTTGTCAGCCCCCCCATATTACCAAGTTTACATTGGTCGCCAATTGTTTAATAGCCTGGCGCTGTGCGCTAGAAATGTTAGAGTGAGGTCTCGGAAAGCCTTTCTCACACGATGACAGCTCACGTAAAATCAAAGACTGATAGGTCAAGATAGCTGGATCCGGGGCATCTGGAGGGACCCATCGAGATCTAGGGCTAAGGATAGAGCCATCGGCTGACCAGGTCGATCGGCAAAAAACTGAATTACACACAATTTGGGAAAAAACCTGAACAATGCCACTCTCATTGCGAAGGGGGTCATAACGAACCGTCGGAATAAAAGAAAGACCAAGATCAAGCACCTCCAATTGAGGGGATGTCTGTTCCAGCCCCGAGAGGTTGATGACTGTTGTTGTCTTCGAGATCTCTGTCTGGTGTTGGGAGGTTCCCACTGGTCGTCCTCGGCAGGCCGGCGGGATCGACCCCCTCTGCCACGCCAGCCCGAGCGAAAACCCTCTGAAGATCCGGCCGGTCTGGAACTCTTGGACTGGTCCCGAGAGGAATCACTGGATTCGGTATCATCCGAGGACTGTTCAAACGTAACCCGTCGGGCTTCCGCAGGAGTGCTAGGGTCCGTCTCCGATTTCTCGTACATCCAACGATACACCTTATTCGAGTCATAGTCGGTTTTATCTCTCTGGAATTTGTGAGTTTTGAATGCTTTCAAATAATCAAAAAAACCTTGCAATTGTCGTTCCATAGCTTCCATTTTCTGACCAAACACTTCTTCCCCCAGCGATTCACAAAGGGGAGATTTAACTTCCTCCAGCTCTTTAGAAATGACCGTTTCTTCCAACGTTGTGCGGACAATAATCAGAGCTATCAAGTCGAAACTGCACTTATTTAAAATGCAGTTCCACTTAGACACAAACTCAGCATCAGACAAAAACATTTTCGGGCCTCGTGGCACCCGAAGGCCGCGAGGAATTATTCTAGTTTCTAAATATTGAAGCATAGCCGCTCCATGCAGCTGAGCCCGAATTGCCTGTTTCCGAAGGGATTTTATTTTAGAAATCGCTGAAGATTGTTGCTCCGGTTCAGAAGTGCAGGAATCAAATATCGATGTTCGTTGTCTAAGCTTGTCCAAATAATCCTCTGTGAAAGCAAAAGTGTCAGCCGCCATGCTACGTATAGGGGGACCTCGTAAAGATCAACCAAAAAAACCCCCATAAATCGAATGACTATAAAATCATGTTAGGACGGAAAGTCATCGAAAAACCATAAAGGATTCTCCCAAAACTTTCAGTGAACTTGTCTGAATATGATTTATTGTCGGGACCAAACCGACAAGAGAGGGGAGAAGGAAACTCCCTCCTCGGCGTCGGCAGGGCCCTTTTATTCAACAAGATCAAACAGAAAACGGTGATGTGAAAAATAGTGTAACAAACACTTATCTGAGGAAATATCTTATCTGAGGGTCTTAACTTGGAGTGTGACTGGTGGAGTGTGATTTAAATGATCATTCGGCCATGCCTTGTCATTCATCATTAATTTCGTAGTCCACTTCCTCTCATCACGTGTTTAGCACAACCAATCTGCTGCCATTTTGCAACGAATAAGTCAACCGTGGGTTCCGGTTAGCTTGGAGGTGATTTTCTGGTTTGACCAAGGTGCACTTGATACAGGGCTGTCCATGCCCGAAACATGCATGTCGTGCTGATCCACTGTGAAGTTTCATCGCCTATTTCCTCAGATAAGTGTTTGTTACACTATTTTTCACATCACCGTTTTCTGTTTGATCTTGTTGAATAAAAGGGCCCTGCCTACGCCGAGGAGGGAGTTTCCTTCACCCCTCTCTTGTCGGTTTGGTCCCGACAATAAATCATATTCAGACAAGTTCATTGAAAGTTTTGGGAGAATCCTTTATGGTTTTTCGATGACTTTCCGTCCTAACATGATTTTGTAGTCATTCGATTTATGGGGTTTTTTTTGGTTGATTAATCCTGTCCAGGCCATAATTTGTTTTTTTTCTCAAAAATTACTACATCTACCTTGCACAGCCATCTTTTTATTTGTTGTATACCTTTCAACATACTATTAAAATATTATGATATACAGTTGCAATATTTCCAATTATTTCTCGAGATATTGTACCCAACATACCTAAAATGCAAAGGTGCCAATAATGTTGACCACCACTGAATGTCCCCTCTTCTATGGATAAGCATATACCACATGTGCAAGTTTCCAAAATCTGCAGATGTCCTGCACGTGTCTAACCCATACCTCTGTGCATCCCCTTTTTTGCTTTCAGGCAGCAGACATGTGGCTTTCAGGGTGTAGAAAGGCTGATTTTATAAGGTAGATACACATGACCACCTTCTTGGCTGCCCCTCCCTCTGTATATTGGACATTTTGATTTGGACATCCTGTTTTGCAGCCAGGAGTACTTTCTAAAATGCGCCTTGATTTGTTTAGAAAAAAATCAAAAACTAATCTCATTTTGATACTATCCATACTATCATCACATTTTAGAAAATGCTTATATCTGCAAAGTTTAGACAGAAATCTGCTAAAGCTATACAAGGATACACAGTACATGTAAGTATGAATAAGCTTTTTTTTAGTTAGAAAATACTTTTAGAGGCTCCAGTCATTACAAATAACATATGGGATTATTTACTTGCAGTGTGCATCAATATGTTATTTACCCAGGGCCCATTGCATAAAATGGGCCTTCTGGTAGACTGCATGAGTTAACACTGTTAGCATGCATCATCTGTTACTAAATAGCCCCCCCTAGTGATTTCAGTACAAATTGAGGTGGACCAGGCAGGTGGAATAGAATGAGCATTGGAGCTGGGGTGCTAGATAATAGGTCAAGGAACAAATAAGGGAGAGATGAAAAAGATCATACTTTGTTTCAGTATTTTCTGCGCAAGTTATGAAGGAAGCTACATCATATTCTAAGATGTAGATTTAGAAGGTGTATATTGAGCAAGAATGGTAATGCATATCTAATATTCAAGGATCAGTGGCAGGCCTAGGTGAAAATTGATGAAGCATTTCTACAGATGCAATGGTTTTCTGATTTTCAGGGAGAGAATCCTAAACAGCTATGCATTGTAGTGTTTTCTAGAACCTAAGTAATCTTTTTTTGACACAGTCTCACAACCATGTCCTGAGGGCATAGCTAACCGGTCTGATTTTCAGGATAAGAATAATGAATATATATGAGAGCAATCTCATGCATATTCATTGTTTTAATCCCGCAAATCTGATTGGCTAGATGTGGTTCCAGGTGAGGATTGATTAGCACTGCATTAACAAGAGAAGGCTGTGTTGTTCATTTCAACCAGTTGGCCTGGGCTGTTTAGCTACTGGCTGAATCTTTTTGTTGGACCCATTTTGTTGTGTACCTTAAATACCAGAGAGGGAATATTTAACTCGGTCCTGTTAAGAATAGCCAGCCAGTAAAGACACTGTAACACAGTTGGAAGGGGGAAAACCTCTCAGAAGGTAAGCTGGTCATGTTTTGGAGAAGTTGAAGGTGGCAACCTTGTGTTTCTTGGCACCCTATATATAGTGAGTTACAGTAATCCGGCCTTGTGGTAGCCATTGCATCTATAACTGTTGCCAGATCCTCCCTTAATATCTATCGTTTCAGATATTGCATAATTGTAGGAATGATGTCTTGGCAACCATCAACATTTGGGTTTACATATCTTAAGAACTGTGAATATGAATGGGGAGACAGGTTTGCAGGATAATATGATTGTATGGCGGAGCTAGGAGAAAAGCATATAAAAAAGATACAGGGGCATTGCCTTTGGATTTTGGGCTATAATCACACAATCATTTGCATTATGAGAGACAGTACACTGCTTCTTTAAGATAGATAGCCACTTTATAGTGTTCTAATTCAAACACCTGCACATTCCTAAATCACAATTTTTTTGCAGTTGGCTGCATGCTTACTAGAATTTAAATGCTGATATTACATATCAAATGACACAAAACTATTTAAAACCCATGAGGATTGTGGAAAATTGCAAGAGGATCTTGATAAATTGGAAGACTGGGCATCCAAATGGCAGATGAAATTTAACATGGACAAGTGCAAAGTTAAGTACCTAAGAAAGAACAACCCAAACTATGGTTACATGATGCAAGGTTCCACATTAGGAACCACCACCCAGGAAAAAGAGGCACCATCGTGGATAACATGTTAAAACCCTCCTCCCAGTGTGCAGCAGCGGCCAAGAGAGCAAATAGAATGCTAGGTATCATAAGGAAAGGAATGGAAAATAAAACAAAGGATATTATAATGCCTCTGTATCGTTCCATGGTGCGACCGCACCTTGAATATTGTGTGCAATTCTGGTCGCCGTATCGTAAAAAGGATATAGCGTTATTAGAAAAGGTACAGAGAAGAGCCACTAAAATGGTAAAGGGGATGGAAGGATACCCCTATGAAGAGAGGCTAAAAGGTTTAGAGCTCTTCAACCTGGAAAAGAGACGGCTGAGGGGAGATATGATAGAAGTCTATAAATTAATGAATGGAGTGGAACGGGTAAACATAGATTGATTGTTTACATCATCAGAATATAGAAAGACTAGGAGACATGCAATGAAGCCACAGGATAACCTATTTAAGACTAATAAGAGAAAATATTTTTTCACTCAGCGTTTAATCAAACTCTGGAATTTGTTACCGGAGGATGTAGTAAAAGCTGTTAGTGTAGCCAGGTTTAAAAAAGGTTTGGACAAGGTCCTGGAAGAAAGGTCCATAAACCATTATTAAAAGGGACCCAGGGGAGCAAATGACGTCACAGACAGAGACGGCAGCCTGAAAACGGAGCTCCGTCGTAGGGAGACTAAATACTTGTTTTAAAAAGTGTCCTGAGCCTGGCCAACGTTCCAATACCGGAGTTAGCAGTGGCTGGGTGCCCCGGAGGATGGCAGGGGCAAAAAAGAGTGCAGCGGATCTGAAAGCTTTCGCCTTTAAGGCAACTCCAGGAGGGCCTGCGGGGAAGAATAAAATGGCGGCGCCATGTGCGAGCCCGGTGAGTACAGTGCCGGAGGGAGTGACTACGCCAACAGAGGCAGCTCAGTCTAGTGAAATCGCAGGCCTGAAAAGGGAGCTACAGGAGTGGTTTTCCTTGCTCCGACAAGACTTGGCCCACTTCAAAACCGAGGCACAGACGTGGATGGAGGAATTGTGTATGGATGTGCGCGAAGTGGGGCAGAGGCTGGAGGAAGTGGAGAATAAAGTGGAAGAGCAGGAGAATGCGCTTAAAGAGGTACAAGCGAAATATGGAGAGTTTGAGGGGGAGCAGGAGGAGATGTGGCGAAAAATCGAAGATATGGAGAATAGATCGAGAAGGTCCAATCTGCGCATCCGGGGTGTGCCGGAGAGCAATGGCAAGGAGGACTGTGCAAAAATGGTGGAGCAGGTGGGCAGGTGGATCTTGGGCCAGGCCGGAGTGGAGAGTGCTGGTTTGGGCTGGAACATCGATAGGGCCCATAGAGCACTGGGCCCACAGAGAGAGGGGCGCCCGCGGGACATTATAGCATGTTTCCATGAATATGCTACAAAAACTGAGATAATGAATGCTGCAAGGAAAGCAGAGGAGATCACGTGGGTAAATTGGAAAATTGAGATCTATGCTGATCTCTTTGCCATCACGATGCGGAAAAGGAGGGAGATGGCTGGCTTGACTAAACGGTTGAGGGAAGAGCAGATCAAGTACCGCTGGACTTATCCGTTTGGATTACAATTTAACAGGGAAGGGGTTTCCTCCTACATTCGGACTGTTAAAGAAGCACAGCAATTTATGAAGCAGGCCGGCTGGTCAGAAGGAACAGCAGCTGGTCAGAGCAAGCCTAGTCAGTCCTCGTTAGTGGAGGAGAGATGGAGGCAGGCACCTGTGGGAGAGAAGCGTCTCAGGAGGCAGAGGAAGCCCGGAACACAGCCGGAGGAGAAGGGCTGACTTCGAGGACACTGATGGCCTTGTGTGGTTATTTTATTCTTGTTGTTCTGGTGGAAGCTGGGCCGGGACACTTGGTGGGATGATTGCTAGTATTGTTAATAGTTTAAGAAGTATTGTAAATGTGTGAAGAGAGGGGGGAGCTGTCTGGTCTGTCATGCCTTACTATCCAGGGCAGACGGGGGAGGTGGTGACTGAGGAGGGGAGGGGGAGGGGGGAGGGGGGGAGGGGAGGGGGGAGGTGGGGGGGGAGGTTGGGGATAGGGGGAATCCATCCTGCCACAAGCCTGCTAGCTACCTTTCACCCAGATAGTTCTGAGTATGGATAAGTTACGAGTACTAACCTTGAATGTTAGGGGTTTGAACTCTCCGGTTAAACGGCAGCGGATGTTTAAAGAATGTGTTCGGCTTAGAGGGGATATTATATTTCTCCAGGAAACCCACCTCAAAAGAGGGGATGAGTGGAGGATACACCATCGACAGTTCCCAAGCCACTGGTTTGCTTCCAATAAAGTGGAACTAAAAAAAGGGGGGGGTGGGGATCCTGATTAATGAGCACCTACAATACACGTTGGGGGAGGTCCTCCGGGACAGAGAGGGGCATTTTCTGCTTATTAATCTTCAGATTCGGGATAAGTGGTTCACCCTGGTAAATGTTTATGGCCCTAATACTGCCCAGGGTAAGTTCTATGAGAGTTTAACCACTCTGGTGGAAATGGTTTGCTGTGGGAGAAGTGATTATGGGGGGGGATTTTAACTTGACTGTTAACCCTCAGCTGGATAACTCAGAGGGGGGTGGGGGGGGGGTAATGCAAAGGATAGGAGACGGCTGAAGGTAATGAGTAGGTCCCTGGGTATTAAGGACACTTGGCGAGAGCTGCGGGGTCGTAAGCAGGTATACACATTTTTCTCTCCCGTACATACTTCTTTTTCTAGGATAGATATGATATGGGTCTCTGATACTCTGCTGGCTGAAGTGTTTGATTGTGAAATTGGGGAGAGGACGTGGACGGACCACGCACCAGTATGGATAGATGTGAGGGTGGGCCAGGAGCAGAGGGTGCAGCGTAACTGGCTGTTAAATGAGGCCCTCTTGGAGAATCCGGAGATACGACAGAAAGTTTCGGCTGCCATAACCACATATTTAGAGGTCAATGACAGGGAGGATTGCAAGGTAGAGACCCTCTGGGAGTGCTTGAAAGTGGTGGTGAGGGGTGAGTTGATCTCCCTCGGAACGCATGTGAAAAAGACTAAAGAGGAGAGGAAACTTGCCTTGAGGCAACGGATTCGGGAAGGGGAAGAGCGCCATCAAAGGGGGGAGATTGATGACCAGGGGCTATGTGACCTGCGGGAAGCGAAGAGGGAATTGGGGGAAATCGAATTGGGTGAGATTAAGTTTGCTCAGGATCAATTGAGGCAAACTTTCTTTGAGTTTGGTAATAAACCCACTAGGTGGTTGGCACACCAGTTGAAAAGGCATCAGAAGCGGAATTTTATAACTAAAATCCGCGATACAGCGGGGAGAGAAATTAGGGATGGGGAACAGATCCGAGAGCAATTTGTACAGTTCTACCAATATAGGGCGGAGGAGTCTGGGTCACAGGCGGACCGCGCTCAATACTTACAAATGCAGCTGCCCAAGCTTTCGCCAGCTGATGCTGAAGTGTTAGCGAGGCCAACTGCAGCGGATGGATGGCTACACTAATACATTTTATAAAACATTCAGAGAGGAATTGAGTGGTATTCTGGCCCGACTTTATAACTCCTTCCGAGAGGGGGGCAAGCTACCAGATACCCTCCGAACAGCCGAGGTTACTCTGCTGCCCAAGGAGGGGAAGGATTCCACTCTATGTAGTTCCTATAGACCTATCTCGCTGTTGGGCTCCGATTTTAAAATATTCACCAAAATTTTGGCTAATAGATTGTTACCCTTCATGCCCCGTTTAGTACATGAGAATCAGGGGGGGTTTGTAGTAGGTAGACAAACCGCTGATAACATCCGGAAAGTGTTGAATTCGATTTGGAGGGGAAAGACGGCAGGAACACAATTGGTCTTATTGACCATCGATGCAGAAAAAGCATTTGATCGTGTGTCCTGGCCTTACTTGATGCAAGTATTGGACTTAATGGGCCTGGGAGAGGGATATTTAAGCTGGGTGAAGGCCATTTACTCCAGTCCACTAGCGCGGATCCGTGTAAATGGGGCTTACTCCGCCGCATTTGAATTAGGGAGGGGGACACGCCAAGGCTGTCCGCTATCACCTCTGCTCTTTGTGCTATCAATGGAACCTCTGGCTCAGCGGGTGCGAGAGTGCCCAGATGTGAAGGGGGTCAAGGGGAGGACATGGGAAAGTAAAATCTCATTATTTGCAGATGAGCTGCTTTTTCTGGTGACGGAGCCCCTGCATTCAGTGGAAGTGCTGTATCAGATTTTGTTGGATTTTGGCAAAGTTTTGGGTTTTAAAATAAATGCTACAAAATCAGAGATTTTGAATATATCTACTGATGCCCGAACCCAGCATCTACTGCAGCAGCGGCTACCGTTTAAATGGGCAAAAACGCGGGTGAAATATCTGGGGATTTATTTAATGGCCAATGAACGGGATTTAGGCAGAGTGAATTTTGGGGAGATGGAACAGAAAATGCGGAGGACACTGGACTTCTGGGAATGTAAAAAACTATCCTGGCTGGGGCGGATTTCTGCCATTAAGATGGTGATCTTGCCCCAGTGGTTATATTTATTTCAGACGCTGCCGGTAGGGATGCCTAGACCCTACTTGGGGAAGATACAACGGCTCATTATGCGGTTTATTGGGGGGGGAAAAGCAACCGCGTCGCGTGGTCTTTGCTTACTAAGAGCAGACGTAACGGGGGAATGGCCATTCCGGATATGAACCGATATATGGAAGCAGCACAGCTAAGTGCAATAGTGGCATTGGGTGCGGATGATGGTAAGGAGTGGGTACGTATGGAGGCGGACGACTTAAGGGTGGGGAAATTATTTGAGTGGATCTGGCTGCCCCGAGCGAGGCACATGGGGGTGCGAGAGTGCAACCCCTATGTTCAGAGAACGCTACACCTCTGGCATAGATGGCGACGAAAGTGGTTGGGCACAGAGGAGGTGTCTCGCTTGATACCTATAGTTGATAATCCAGATTTCTCACCTGCAGTGGGGAGTAGTGTGTTTTTGAATTGGGCACAGAAGGGGTTGACCCACATTGGACAACTCCTGCAGGCTTCGGAGATCAAGGCTTTCTCGACCCTGAAGCAGCAATTCGGCTTGGTAGCCACTGATCGTTTTCCCTATCAACAGATATGTCACTACCTGAAACATAAGATCCTACCGGAGCTCCGACGAGACCCTACGGATATCGAGACATTATTCTTGATGGGGCAAACGAAGAAACTGCTAACTACATTCTATAATATGATGGAGGGGGAAAGGGGTCGAAGCCCGTACCAACAGGCCTGGGAACAGGACCTGGGGATAACATGGGAGGAGGAGGAGTGGTCCAGCCTTTTCCAGACTAAATATAAGGGGATGCTAGCAGCTAGTTTTATAGAGAATAATTATAAATTAATGTATAGATGGCACTTCACACCTGAGAAACTACATGTAATGTTTGTAGGTCACACTGATAAGTGCTGGCGGGAATGTGGGGAAAAAGGGACATTCATGCATGTTTGGTGGTCATGTCCCAGTGTGAAGGAGCGGTGGGAAGAGGTGTTTGCTCTGCTGGGTGCTATATTGGGGAAAATGATTGAGCCAGACCCTGCCGTGGCCTTGTTGGGGCTTCGACCGGCGAACCTCACACAAGTAGAGAGTTTCTTTGTTAATGTGGGGTGTGTGACATTTCGGATATTGGTGGCGAGGCGGTGGCGCCAAGTTCCCCCGCCCTCGATGCGGGAATGGATGTCCTCCCTCGACTCCAATTACTTGCTCAGTAAGGCAACTGCCCTAAAGAATAACGGTTCCAAAAAGTTTTCAAAAATCTGGGAAAAATATTTGTGTTGGAGAAGTACTAGCTTGTAATGAATCTTGAGTGACTGTAATAGTCGCAGGCTGGAGGGGGGGGGGAAGGGGGGGTTGGTTTAATCATGGCTGTATAGTTGATATGTCTGCATTCTTACTTTTGTATTGTGTGATACAGTTTCAATAAAAACTTTAAATTAAAAAAAAAAAAGGGACCCAGGATATCACTGCTTGACCCAATACAAGCACTGTAGAACCTGTGTCATTTGGGGAAACTACTAGCAGGGCCGGCCCGTCCATTGAGCAAGAATGTTTTTTGCACAGGGCCCCGCGTTTCAGGGGGCCCCGCGCAAAGAACATTCTGCTTTTTTTTTTTTAAATTACATTTTAAAAAAACAACCTGTCTCTGGCTGCTGCCGCTGCTGCGTCCGTCGCAGCAGCGGCAGAATGGAGTGTCCCGCGGGGCCCCTTCTCCTCGTTGAGCCCTCTGCAAGGGCTTTCAGATTCGCGAAGGGAGAGTGCTCCCTCGCGTCTCTGTAAAGCCCGCAGGGGCTAATGGGAAATTTCCCATCTGCCCCTTTAGACGCGAGGGGCTGATGGGAAATTTCCCATTAGCCCCTGCGGGCTTTACAGAGACGCGAGGGAGCACTCTCCCTTCGCGAATCTGAAAGCCCTTGCAGAGGGCTCAACGAGGAGAGGGGGCCCCGCGGGACACTCCATTCTGCCGCTGCTGCGACGGACGCGGCAGTGGCAGCAGCTAGAGCCAGGTTTTTTTTTTTAAATTTGCCAGAAGGAAGGGAAGGGAAGGGAAGGGGAGGGGGGTTAAGACTGGTAATGGGCTGGGGGGCTGATGGAGGCTGTCTGGAAATGGGGTGATGGGGTGTTAGGGACTGGAAATGGGCTGGGGGGGTGTTAGGACTGGAAATGGGCTGGGGGGGGTGTTAGGACTGGAAATGGGCTGAGGCTGAGGGAGGCTGACTGGAAAGGGTCTGGGGGGGTAGGACTGGAAATGGGCTGGGGGGGGTTAAGACTGGTAATGGGCTGGGGGCTGATGGAGGCTGTCTGGAAATGGGGTGAGGGGGGTTTAGGACTGGAAATGGGCTGGGGGGTGTTAGGACTGGAAATGGGCTAGGGGGGGTTAAGACTGCTAATGGGCTGGGGCTGATGGAGGCTGACTGGAAATGGTCTGGGGGGGTAGGACTGGAAATGGGCTGGGGGGGGTGGTTAAGACTGGTAATGGGCTGGGGGCTGATGGAGGCTGTCTGGAAATGGGGTGAGGGGGGTTAGGACTGGAAATGGTCTGGGGGGGTAGGACTGGAAATGGGCTGGGGGGGGGGGTTAAGACTGGTAATGGGCTGGGGGCTGATGGAGGCTGTCTGGAAATGGGGTGAGGGGGGTTAGGAGGACTGGAAATGGGCTGGGGGGGGGGTGTTAGGACTGGAAATGGGCTAGGGGGGGTTTAAGACTGCTAATGGGCTGGGGCTGATGGAGGCTGACTGGAAATGGTCTGGGGGGGGTAGGACTGGAAATGGGCTGGGGGGGGTTAAGACTGGTACTGGGCGGGGGGCTGATGGAGGCTGTCTGGAAATGGGGTGCGGGGGGTTCGGACTGGAAATGGTCTGGGGGGGTATGACTGGAAATGGGCTGGGGGGGGTGTTAAGACTGGTAATGGGCTCGGGGCTGATGGAGGCTGTCTGGAAATGGGGTGATGGGGGGGTTAGGACTGGAAATGGGTGATGGGGGGGTTAGGACTGGAAATGGGGTGATGGGGGGTTAGGACTGGAAATGGGCTGGGGGGGGTTAAGACTGGAAATGGGCTCGGGGCTGATGGAGGCTGTCTGGAAATGGGGTGATGGGGGGTTAGGACTGGAAATGGGCTGGGGGGGTGGTTAAGACTGGTAATGGGCTGTGGGCTGATGGGGGCTGTCTGGAAATAGGGTGATGGGGTGTTAGGATTGCTAATGGGCTATGGGGGGGTTAGGACTGCTAATGGGCTATGGGGGGCCTAGGACAGGAAATGAGCTGATGGGGAGGGGTTAGGACTTGAGGTGGGCTGATGTGGTTAGGACTGGTAATGGGCTGTGGGCTGATGGGGGGGGTTAGGACTGGCAATGGGCTATGGGGGGCTGACTGGAAATGGGCTGATGGGGTTAAGACTGGAAGTGGGCTGATGGGGGGGTTAGGACTGGTAATGGGTTATAGGGGGGACTTAAACTGAAAATGGGTTGATGGGGGGCTAGGACTGGTAATGGGTTGGGGGATTGCTATGACTGGAAATGGACTGAGTGGACGGGGAGGCTTGAACTGCAAATAGCTGATGGGGAGGGAGCTTGGAATGGAAATGGGCTGTGAGGAAGGGAGCTAGGACTGAAAATGGGCTGATGGAGCAGCTAGGATAGGACTGGAAATGGGCGGTTGGGGGGAGCTCAGATTGGAACTGGGCGGTGGTGGGGGCTTGAGATGTCATGGACTCTGGGAGGGGCAAGAACTGGAAGTAGGCTGAGGGGGGGGGTGGGACTGGACTGGGGCAGAGTGGCGGGGAGCTCGGATTGGACATGGGGTGATGGTGGGGCTAGGTCAGGAGGAGATATGGGCTGAGGGGGGGCTAGGAGTGGAAATGTGCTGATGAAGGGACTCAGACTGAAAATGGATGGGGGAGCTAGGACTGGAAATGGGTTGATGGGGGGCTAGGACTGGAAATGGGCTGATGCAGGGACTAGAAGGGAATGGATGCTGGGTGAGACTGGAACTAGAAGGGAGCTGATGTTGGGGGAGGATTAGAATGGGATGGGGCTGGGAGAGTAAAATGGAGAGGGGAAAAATATTTTGTGTGGGAGGGATGAAAAATCTACAATTGGCCGGGTATTGGGAGAGTAAGTGGGGATTGAGGATGGAGGGGTAAAATTTGTGTGGATGAAAGAAGAATGAGGAAAGAGCAAAAGGAGAAAGATTAGTATGTTAAAGCAGATGTAGAGAGAGAGGATGGAAAGAAAACTAGAAGAGAGAAGAAAGGACAATTGGACAGCAGACGATGGAGAGTTAGCAGAAAACATGAAGAAACCAGAAGAAAGTGGCTGGAGCAATTGCAACTGAAAAAAAATGCACAAAAGGTAGAAATATCTCTTTATTTTGAATTTATTAACTGGAATATGAAAGCTCTGGGAAATGTGCATCATTAACATCTGCGCTTTGTTTGGTACAAGAGGAAATTGATTTATAGTTTTATTTCTACAGTGTTGTTGTACATTCCAAGTTTGGCTTTTGGGGTTCCCAGTTTAATTATTGCCTTCCTGTTTCTAAATTGCGATTCCTTGTTTGGTGATGGTCTATGTTCTGCATGTGTAACTGAGCTGAGGTATTCTGTTTATGTAATTCCTATTTGACATTGCCACTTGTTCTCTTTCCCCAGTATTCTCTGAAATGTACTGGTTTAATATTTGCAGTGTTTCCTTTTGATAGGTAGGGTCTGGTGCTTTGTGAGTCCTGGTAATGCTGTCAGGATACAGCGGGTTTGCTATGGGTTCTAAATGGGCAGCGTTTGTAGTAGTTCCTAATGTGCCTGGCGGTTGGCACTGGATTATAGTAATGTAGAAATCTTTTAGTCTTTCTTTATCCATACACTCATTAAGAGACATGTTTACTAAAAGTTAGTGTTTGGTAACATTATGCAAATATGTATGCAAATAAGGCCACTTATGCAAATGAGGCCCCGCACCGAGTCTCCGCACATGGCCCCGCACCCCCCTTGGGCCGCCCCTGACTACTAGGTACTTATGATCTAAATTGGCCACTGTTGGAAACAGGATACTGGGCTTGATGGACCTTGGTCTGACCCAGTATGGCATATTTTATGTTGTTTTCTGGTGAGAGTAAAGTCTCTAAGAAAAACTAGGGAGAGTGGAGCTACTTGCCAAACCATCTGATAGGAAAAGTGAAGGTGGGGAACAAAAGTATTCTTTCACAGCTTTTATAGCTCTTTCAAGCCATTCTGTATAACATTCCTGAAAACTACTCTACCTTTTAAGTTTTTGTGAAAATTTAGACCACGTGCAGGGCAAAATAGCAAACAGTCAGCTGGTGCCATTTTGAAAAATGATACTGATGGGGCCAGGAGCAAAGAAGAATCATACCTGCTCCCCACTAAACACCACCAGAAATTTTGTAGTGCAGTGTTGGGGCGGAGGGAGGTGGTCAGAGGGTGTAGGTAGGAGGTTTTGAATGAGGGGCATCTTTTGGCAAAAGGGTAGGACTTCCCAGATAAAACATTATTTTATTTTTATGGTCCAGGTGAGCATGTGGTCTAGAGCATTGGAAATAATTTTAGCACATCAAGATGAGTGCTAAAGATGAAGTGAACCACTGTACTAAGCAGAGTGCAATATATTATATCAGCCCCTCAGTCTTAATAAGAAGCAATTGCCTTTGTGCACTGTGCGGGTTTGTCTAAACTTTGCAAATATAAATCCATTCTCTAAAATGTGGTGCATACAATAACATAGATATCAGAGTGCAGTAAATTAGTTTGATTCTTTTTTTTCTTTACTTTTTCTTTCCTTATTTCTAAACAAAAAAAAATTAGGGTGGTTCTTTCTTTGAGATCGTGGATACAAAAGGAGATGAATATGTGCAGCCTGAAAGTTGACATGAAAGGGATGTGCCCCATGCAACTGTCTGCTTCCAGTCACCCAGAAAGCAAACTCCTGTGGTTTCAGTCAAGAGGGAGATCAAAGGAAAAATTGCTCTGCAAAATTAGCTTTGTCTAGGAACACAGACAGCTGTGCTGCTTCAGGGCAGGGCAGGAAAAAGCAAAGAAGAGGGTGAAAATTGTCAGACTGTTCACATGGCAGCATTTGCACAGCTATGAACCATTAACTAGAGGTTCCCAACTCCAGTCCTGGAGGGCGAAACGCCATTCAGGTTTTCAGGCTGTCCCTAATGAATATGCACAAATACATTTGAATACGTATGCAAATGCATTTCATGCATATTCATCAGGGAGAGCCTGAAAACCTGAATGGTGTTTGGCCCTCCAGGACTGGAGTTGGGAACCTCTGAAAGTAGTCCAATACAGAAAACTAGCATAAGGGAATATTCTTAAATTTTATTATATCTACAGGTAGTATTTAAAGGAAGCTGTCATACTCCCTTTACTTACACTGTTACATATTGTTCATTGTAAACCATTTTGAATTGCAGAAAAACGGTATATGAAAAAAAAGTTAAATAAATAAATACTTAAGAAGATTGGGGCAAATGTCACTGATTCTGCAAGCTATTGTCCAGTTTCAAATATCCTCTCATTGGCAAAGTGTATTAGTTCAATTAGTCCATTGTACTGAGGGAAATCATTGATACTTTGGGGTCGTTTTACTAAAGAGTTGCACTTACCATGTGACTAGCGGCAAAGCAAATATGCAGTAAGTGTAACTGTTATGCGCTACATATCAGAGGTGTGCCCATAGAGGTATCATTATGCGCCTTTGTGCTAAGTGCCATATTGCCACTGAAAGCACAGCGGTTGCCCTCATGCTAACGTCAATGTGCCTTGCATGCCCATTCGCCACCTCTAACCCGCCCACTTTCCTCCCTAATGCATGATGGCCACTTACCATGTGTTTTAGCAGCTGGTATCTGGTATGGACTCGCATTAGCTTTTTCGGTTGCAAGTTACTGAACGCAAAAATGCACGTTAGCCAGTCAGCGGCCTTCAGTAAAAGAGCGTCTTTGTGTCAGAGGATGAGATAGACATTACTCCGTTTGTCTTGAGTTTCCTTCTACTTTTGATCTTTTGGACATGAAGTCTTGCTTGTCTAGGTTAAAGATGTTTGAATTCAAGGAGATTGTATTAGAGTGCTTTATATCTTGTGTGCATGGTCAGATGCAGAAGGAAAAGATTTTTTTTTGATTAGATGCAGATCTCCTTGGGAATTCTTCAACTACTATCTTATTTAAGATATATGTTGCGCCATTTGCAGCCTTGTTGCATGTGCATTGTTAGGCATTTTGTATCTATACAGATGATGTCCCTATGTGAGTGAACAATTGTTTTGCTTTGATTAAGAATTGGATGGTTGAGAATTATTTAGTTCTGAACATTTAGAAGGTGGAGATTTTGTGGATCGTTCGTGCAGCAATTCCCATGGGATTATATTAGGATTTGTGATTGCAAGATTACTGTAGAGAGAAGAGCTGAGGGGTTTGGGGGTACTCTAGGACAGGGGTGGGCAAGTCCGGTCCTGGAGAGCCACAGACCAGTCAGGTTTTCATGATGTCCCTAATGAATGAGATCTATTTGCATCCACTGCCTTCCATTGTATAGAAATAGGTCCATGAATATTCATTAGGGACATCATGAAAACCTGACTGGTCTGTGGCTCTCCAGGACCGGACTTGCCCACCCCTGCTCTAGGACTCCCAGCTTCAATTTACGCCCTATATTTGGGAATTTGTGAGGAGCTGTTATAAATTGCATTCAGTTAGGATAGTTTGGTATTATATCTCACTGCTTGATTTCATATACTATTGCAGCTATTGATATTTGGCTGTATGGATTACCATAGTGCTCTATTATGTGGCCTTCCCGCAGCCTTTCTGAGTACTGCAGTTGTTGTAAAATGTGATATCTAAACTATTGACCTGTTGTAGTCTTAGGAAATATATCTCCCTCATTTTGAGAGATTTGCATTGGATGCCAATAGTTCAGCAGATTATATTTAAGATTTGTTATATGATCCGTTCTACTATACAGTATGGCTGTCTTTATCTTTATTCTTATCTTTATTCCGTGTTTTAATACACCGCCTTTAGACACCAGCATGTGGTTTACAAATTCAGATTAAATAATTTACTATATTAGAACAGAAAAGGAATACCATAGCATGGGGAGCACAGTGGGATTCCACTCTACAAATCTTCCTTGACATTTTGTTCCTTGTACTGTAACTGTGTTAACTGTGTTGCTGGCTAAGGTGTTAATTGTTCTATTTAACAGTTGTTCTGTTCCCTGTAAACTGCTTTGGCATGGTGAAAAGCGGCATATAAGCCTAGCTAAATAAATAAATTCCTGAACCTTCTGCTTTTGGAGGATTTCAATACCCACTTCTTTAAGCCCTCCACACCCCAAGACCTTTTGTTTAACCAATTCCTCGAGGACCATGGTTTCCTTCAACACACCCCTGGACCAACCCATAAGGCTGGCCATGCTCTAGATCTGGTACTAACCCAGCATGATTTTTTTATCACCAACTTCCCAGTTTTCCATCCATGGTCCTCCCTTGGGACCTATAAATTTCCTCCTCTGCTTCCTTTTTCCCAGGTTTGTCCCCCCCCCCCCCCCCGCAATACTTTAGCTTCCCCAGTCCACACCAGCTTGCATGTCTTCTCATCAGATCCTATCTCAGTTCCCTGTTGCTGACACTATTTTTCCATCCGACTTCACTTCCCTTCCACTTGAACAATATATCCACCTCTGGAACCTCATCACTTTCTTTTCAATTGAGTTCCATTGCCGCTTCACCTCATATTCATCATCCTCTGTGCCATTCGTCACCATGATATCATCCAGGCCTCCACCTACTTAAGAGACAACTAAGAGCCACAGAGAGAGCCTGGCACCATTCAACAAGTTCTGCTTACATCTCGTCTTTAAGGCTATGCACTATCACTATCACGCCCAGATCCTTTCTGCCAAGAAAGGCCATTTCTTTTCCCTCATTGCTGCCTCTGCCCATGACCCTAAAGCCATCTTTTCTATCACCGCCCATCTATCAGCTCCTTTCTTTTCCATCCCCATAGCCCCTCTTTTGTCTGCCCCCTCCCAGATTCCCTCGCTACTTACTTTCCAGATAAAATCACCTCAGCACACCAAGGTCTCCCCATCCTATCTCCCTCCACTTTCTCCCCCTCTCCCCCCAGTGGACTTCCTCTGTCCCACACATGGCATGCCTTCAACCTTCCCAACCTGGAAGTGCTCTCTAAACTTCTCAACTCCATCAAAAAAACTACATGCGAACTAGATCCCCTCCCCTCTTCTTAGCTGCCCATACCATCCCTCTGCCTCATTCCATTCATTCATTCCTTGATCATATCTAGTCTATCATCTGGCACAGTTCCTCCTGACTGGAAACACACCTTAATTCGACCCATCTCAAGAATCCTAAATTCGACTCTTCTAATCCTAGTTGTTATAGGCCTATTGCTAATCTGAAGTTTCTACTTAAACTCACCGAGCGACTTGTCCTCCCCCAACTTGTTTGTTTATTTATTTAACAAGTTTTCTATACCTCCTTATCCTAAATACAAAGTGGTTTACAATGAAACAACTGTAACTTTACATAAAACGGTGGAGATAATCTTGGAGGGTACATAAGCAATGTTATATATATGACTGTAAGGGAGAGTTACATTAAAATTTGTAATATGGGCATGATATAGTACATTGTTGGTAATAAAGTATTACAATAACAGAGTTAAGGAGTAATGTAATATCTGTCATGTTATTCCATTTGGGAAGCAGGTTAGGGGTTGGACTATTGAGAAAGGGGTAGGGGTACATGATCTTCGATTCTGAATAAATTTAGGTGTCTGGGTCATTTCCTGGAGATGTGTCTCTGAGATCATTCTCATAATGTTCAGAGAAAAGGAATATTTTTATGGCTTTCCTGAAGCCAAGAGTTATCAATAGCTCTTAAATTCTCAGGGAGCGCATTCCAGAGCGACGGAGCATAAAGTGAGAATGCCCTGTGACAAGTTACCTGTTTTGCTTTTGTTTTGGCCTTGGAGATGATCAGTAAGTTTTTGTTGGAGGCTCAAAGAGCTTTCTTTTCAGGGTCCTTGCTGATCAGAGGCTGAAGAGTGATTGGGGATAGTTGATGGATGATTTTAAAGATGATGAGTAATGTTTTGTATTTTAATCGAGTGATTATGGGGAGCCAGTGCAGTTGTCTTAGTGTTGGGGTTATGTGGGTATTTCCTGTTGTACCTGAAATTATTCATACAGTTGTATTCTGTAGTAATTGTAGGGGATAGACGGTGTGTTTCGGGAGGCTTTGATAAATGACATTGCAATAGTCCATTATGGGCATTATCATAGCTTGGCAGACTGTATGAAAATTATTGCCATTAAGTAAAACAGTGGTTCCCAACCCAGTCCTCGGGTACTCCCATGACAGTCTGGTTTTCAGGATATCCACAATGAATATGCATGAGATAGATTTGCATGCACTGCTTCCATTATATGCAGATCTATCTCATGCATATTCATTGTGGATACCCTGAAAACCTATTTCTAGTATTCCTTTCATGGCAAAACTAATAGAGAAAGTTGTACAAATTCAGACTCAAGAACACATAGACACTTCAGCCCCTCTAGATGAACAACAATATGGGTTTCGCCCACGCCATGGTGTCGAGACACTCTTAACAGTACTCATCGACACACTTGTAAAAGGAATAGACAATCCCAAGCAAGCCTTTTTACTCCTATTCATTGATATCTCTGCAGCATTTGACAGCGTAAGCCATTCTTTAATTCTCATGAAACTCAAACAAATAGGAATAAAATCAACTGTACTTAATTGGTTCACTTCTTACCTAAGCAATAGAACACAAACAGTACAAATCGGTAACCTTACATCCAAGACGTACAACCAGGAACTAGGTCTCCCTCAGGGTTCGGCACTGTCAGCCCTCCTATTTAATATCTACATAAAGCATGTCTGTAATATATTTAAAAAATTCAACGTTTACTATCACTTATATGCAGACGATATAATGATGTACATTCCATTTACAATCCCCAATATACCAATCCAATTACTCATAGACTGTTTTAATGAACTAACTACCTGGCTAAATGAAAATAATCTCTACATCAATCATGCAAAAACAGAAGCCCTAATTGTAACAAAAAACCGCTCATACTCACCCCCACACATATCTCTCTGCAAAACCAAGAAATCAAAATAAAAAATGAAGTACGATATCTAGGTGTAATACTTGACACACACCTTATCATGGAAACACATATAAGAAACACAACGAAGAAAGTATACTTCAAACTTAAAATCCTAAAGCAGTTACGCCCACTAATGCACCTTCAAGACTTCCAGCAAATAATACAAGCCATAATTACGCCTCACTTCGACTTTGCAAATCTAATACTTCTAGGCACAACAAAACAAAATTTGAAAAGACTTCAAATTGCACAAAATGCAGCAGCCAGGACCATTATGAAGATCCCCCCATTTCAACATATCACTCCGATACTGGAGACCTTACACTGGCTACCGATTCAAAGCCGAATAGTATATAAAACTCTAACAACTACCTTCAAAACCCTAAACAATTTGGCACCACCCACTCTATCCAACCTCATCACTAAAGAACCTGCTAAAAACTTACACATGAGAGATCATACAAACAAATTAAGGACTCCAAAAGAATTTATAAAAGCAAGAAAGACAACAAACAAAAAAGCATTCTCACATGCTGCCCCCATTCTATGGAACGCCCTTCCAGATGAAATGAGATCACTTTTAGAGATCAAAGAATTCCGTAAAAAACTCAAAACGCACCTGTTCACCTCACACTACGGATCTTTGCCAAGCACACCTCCCCAGCTAGAAAATGGATAATACCATGTCAGTTTCCCATAAACCAAACTGGATTGATTTGACAAATGATGTGAAACTCCAAATGCTTATGATCCTTAAATGTCACATACAACACTGTATCTTTTACTCATTTTGTGCCCTGTAAATAGTTCTTGCATGTTCCATGTAATATAATATAGTTGTTATGGTTTTAAGCTGTTCACTGTAAAAACAGACGCCTGTCTGTTATGTTTTGTTCCATGTAAACCGCATTTGATCATTGGAAGATGCGGTACATAAGAAACTGTTAATTAAATTAAAATTAAATTAAATTACTGGCAGCCTAACCGCTGATTTCTCATTCACAAATGCATCACTTGACACCATCTCTGACTGGTTATGCAATAATTCCCTCAAACTGATCCCAGTGATCTTTCTCACCCCGTATAAGTGCCACTATCAATTCATCCTTCACCGCCCTCCATTGTTTTAACACTTTACACCCATTATTAGACCAGTCAGCTCTCATTACTATTCTTTTGGCCACCGTAATCTCATGCCTAGGCTACAGTAATGTAGTCTATGCCAGCCTTCCTCAATATCAATTTTAAAAAATTGCAAGCCATACAGAACACTGCAGTTCGTGCTCTTTCCCACACTTGTAAATTCAATTAAATTACCCCCTCCTCATACACCATCACTGCCTACCCCTTGCCCAATGATACCAGTTCAAAATCCTCACTCTTGTCCATAAAGCACTGGCATGAAAAGCTCCACTTTACCTCTCTGCCCTCATCACCCCTATTGAAAGTTTGTGGTCAATTAGCCAGCCTGTGACTGCTTTGAAGCACCCTTTGATAGCAGTGTGGACTGGGGTTTTGTGTAGAAGGGGGCAAATAACATTAGGTCATCTGCATATAGGTGGTATAATATGTTGTGTTGTGCTGTTTGATGAGGTTACAAATTAGTTGTAGATGTTGAATAGCAGAGCGGATAGTGAGGAGCCTTGAGGTATTCCTTGTAGATATTTGAATGAGTTCAGTGTCAATGAATATTAGTATAAAGTCGTGTTCGGGTTTTTTTTTCTATTCCTTTGATTATAGTATTCAGCAGTGACATCAGCAGGGTTTCCACACTGACATGGTCTAAATCCATGTTGTTGGGGGTCAAGAGGGGCAAATGTGTTGATGTATTCTTTAACTGGATCTGAACAATTTTTTCAATTATTTTTGACCAGGAGGGGGATGCTGGCAATGGGCCTGTATGAGCTTGGGATGTTGGGGTTGAGGGAGGCATTCTTTATGATGGGCCTAATGAATATATTTAGTAGGTTAGTGAGTATGTGACCTTGGGTAAGAGATAACTTGATGATATTGAGTATGGTCGGGGAGAGCTCATTTCTGACCATCTTGATCGATGAAACAGGGCATGGATCAAAAGGGGAGATGGTGGTATTAATGGAGGTGTTCGCTTAAGACTAATTCAAAGGTTTCCCACCTATGTGAGGTTTGGGTGTTTTTATAGGGTGGTTGAGTAGTGGAGGCAAGGTCATTATCAGATGGTTGTTTATTCTGTAGGAATGTGGCTAAATCTTGTGGTCTAAGCTCTAAATTTTGATGTTGTAGCGGGTCCTATGTGAGAGATTTTACTATATCAAACGGTTCTCTGGGGCGATTTAATGATTTTAAGATTAGGTTAGTACGGTATTCTTTTTTGTGTTTGTTGATTATGCTGTTCTATTATCTTTGTATGGATGAATATTCTGTTAGGTGAAGTGGGTCTCTTGTGCATCTCCATCGTCATTCAATCTGTCTTAGTTTACTTTTGGTTTCTCTTATTTCTGCGGAATACAAGGGCGCTTGATGTCAAATGATAGCAAGTGATAACACCACCAATGCTGTCTTGATGACAAACGATAGCAAGTGATAACACCACCATGGCAGTCTTTCAAACCAATATCCACGGAAATCCTGGAATATATAATTAGCAATCTAAACACAACTGCATTACCTCTCAGCTCATACCCAGTAAGCTGGGTCAAAATAGCAAAAGCTGAGCTCTCACCCACATTTCTCAAAATAATGTAACTATCCCTAATTCTAAGCTATATGCCCGCGGATCTCAAGCTGGCTTCTGTGTGATCAGCACTGAAGAATCTCATGCTAGATAAAACAAATTCAAATTCTTACAGACCTATATCTAGCCTACCCTTCTTAGCAAAAATAATAGAGAAAGTAGTACAGCAGCAGCAACAAGATCAATGCACATGCCCCACTGGATCCTCAGCAGCATGGCTTCAGACCACACCACTCATGGACGAACTCATAAGAGGTATCGAAAAACCTAAACATGGTTTTATACTGATATTCGTTTAACTCCATTTGTCATAATATAATACTATCAAGACTATAAGCAATTGGAATTGAAAATATAACACCCAAAATGAAAATAGGACCAAATAAATCTGAACCATAAAAACAGCAGCAAGGAGTCCCACAAGGCTCTGCCTTATCCTCCTTACTATTCAACATATACTTACAGCCAATTTGCAATATCATTCAGAAGCACAATGTGAGCTACCACATTTATGCGGATGATATTATGATGTACCTACCTTACGACACTTCAAAACCAGATCACACCAAAATAGTAAATTGTTTCAATGAAGTTGTACAATGGTCATCAGCACACAGCTTAACAATAAATTACAAGAAAATAGAGGTGTCATATATTACGAAAAATAAAGCCTTTATCCCACCTACGACACTAAAAGTCAAGGATGCAGATTTGAAAGTGAAACACAAAGTGTGATATCTAGGAATAATCCTTGATCAACAATTAAACCTAACCTTGCACATCAACAAGACAACAAGAGCAATATACAACAGAAGAAGAATCTGACAACACACCCACTCCTAACTCCATAAGACTTCTGCACAGTACTTAAGGCAATGATCTTCCCAAACTTTGACTTTTGTAACATTATTTATCAAGGAATACCAAAATATGTCTTAAATCAATTACAAATGGCATAACACACAGCTGCCTAACTCATCTATGGAGCATCAAAATCTGGTCACATTACCCCAATACTAAAACAATTACCCAGGCTCCCAATCACAGGCAGAATTAAATACAAGGTCTTGCTAAACATATTGAAAATCACACAGAACTTATCGACCTATCTAAAGACGATGTACCCAAAAGACGTTAACCTTACCCACTGAGCTAATAAAGAGCAATCAAACCACCTGTAACAGAGCATTTTTGCTCTATGCACCAGGATTCTGGAATGCCCTATCTGAAAGAATACAAAGTTATATCAGACCTTACAGCATTCCACAAAGTATTAAAAACACTTTGAAGTGAAAGCATAAACCTCTAAAGGCTCAAGAACCAATCAATGACCATGCCCCAACATGTTAGCCCTGTATTGACGGCCTATGATAATATCATTGCCCCAACTGTCTAGGGCTAAAGCTTTCCTCTCAACATCTAATGGTTAATTTGTTATTGTGTTATAGTTAAAGCAGTTTACTCACATTTAATTACTATCACTGGTTAATAGTTCTTTGTAAAAATCACATGTAAATTGTTGTCTGTAAACCGTTTTGACTCCTAGATAAACCAATATAGAAAAATGGATAAATAAATAAAATATTTTTTTTCATAGCACAGTAGCAGAAAAGAAAGAAAACAGCATAGAGATTGGATTTGGTCAGTCTCAGCCCTTTCCTCCAAACACAGTTTGAAAGAGATTTTCCGTTTAGGGCAAAAACTCCTGTATGAGGGTTCAAAATATAAATATGACAGTAAGACATTCCAGAGAGAAGGTGCAGTGAAAAAGTAAACCAAAGCATGTGCATACTCTAATGTGACTGAAGCAACTGAAAGGATGCAAAAATGATTCTCCTGAGCTGAGCATAATATACAAGCAGACACATAAGGACTGGTAAGAGAGACAAGGTAAGAGGGTGTGTGAGGGTAGAAAGCTTTGTGTACAAGAACCAGTTTCTTAAAATTCATCCTTTGGTGAAGGGGAAGCCAATGAAATTGAATGAACAATGAAGATACATGATCATATTTAGTAGCATGTCCCAGAATGCAAATCACAGTATTTTGAATTGTCTACAGTCGTTTCATTTCAGCAGCAAAGATTCCAGAATAAACCATATTGCAGTAGTCCAGTCATGAGGTGACTACTGCATGGATCAGAGTATTCTGGACAGGAGTGTCCAAAAGTGAATAACAGTGCGGAACTGACAAAGGGCAAGAAAAGTAGATTTTGTTAGGGCAGATATGTGACAATGGAATGAAAGTTCCAAGTGAACATGAATCCACAGATATTGGAAGTAATCAATGAGTGTGATCTGGGCATTTGCCAGTGTTTCTGTAACCACAAGTTGAGGGAGATGTCTGACAATCCAGATAGCGGTGGTTTTCTGAGGATTTAATTTCAGGTTGTTTGCTCAGAGTCAATTTGAGATTTTCTCCAAGCAACCATTAATGGCCGACAAGTCAAGAGAGCAGCAGTCAGTAGAGGTAAATAAAAGAATGTCATTGGCATACATAAATTGGACCCTGTGGAACCCCATGGGGTAATGACTGAGCTGTAGAGGTAGCAAGGCCAGTGAAAATGGTAAAGATATGTGATATAAGAAAGGAATTAAACCAGTCGAAAACAGTACCCCCAGTGTAAATGTCGTAAAATCTGGTAAGAAGAATCTTATGATCTACTGGTCAAAGGCTGAAGAGAGATCCAGTGTCCAAGAAACGATGATTAGTATTGAGCAAGGCCGTGATGACAGTTTTGATGCCATGGCCTAAGCAAAAACATGTACCACAAGGTAGGCAAAAACTCACGTAGCTGTCAAGCACACAGTCCAAAAACGTGATAAGGTGGAAAAACACTTTATTCAGTCTAGTAAATTAGCCAACCCGACACAGGCTGTGTTTCGTAACCTTCGTCAGGGGTTGATCAGGCTAAACGCTAAAACATAAAACCATAAAAATAGAATAAAAACAAAATATTAAAACCATATACAAGAACAGATGACTAAATTATGAATTCATATATAAGCACAATAAAATTATAAATATCATAAATAGTTAAAAAATAAATAATTACAAACATTGAAAAAATGAATAAGAAGGACAATAAAGGCATCCGGAACCCATAACAACCAATATTTGTTCATATAAAGTAGCTTAAAATGGTTCATAAATACTCAAACATTAAATATCCTATCATCGTTAATAAAAAGTAAAGGGAAACGCAGCAGGAGCGAAGAACCATGGGATAAATATTCTACCACTGAAGGAACAATCACCTATTGAACCTAATATATTTGTGAAGAAACAACCCATTCTGAATGTACCACCTTTAAAAACAGGGGATATATCCTAAAGTAAATATCTGTGTTGTGTGAAACTCACAAGAGACCATTAACTTCAGTATTCTAACTTCACTGTATGTGGTCAAAGAATAGTGGATACCAAAAGTATAAGTAACGCCTACCATCTGGCTTCAGAGGAATTGTATAGACTGAAAGTTAATGGTCTCTTGTTGGTTGTTATGCTCACATGCTCCATATCATACTTTATTATTGTATGACATATTTATCTGCAATTCCTTCTTTTATTTATTTTATTGTTTTAACTGTTTATATGTATTTAATTGACAGTTTTAACAGTGTCATTTTTTACTATTTATCATTTGGTTATGAGTAGTTTTATCATTTAATGGGTTCTGGATGCCTTTATTGTCCTTCTTATTCATTTTTTCAATGTTTGTAATTATTTATTTTTTAACTATTTATGATATTTATAATTTTATTGTGCTTATGTATATGAATTCATAATTTAGTCATCTGTTCTTGTATATGGTTTTAATATTTTGTTTTTATTCTATTTTTATGGTTTTATGTTTTAGCGTTTAGCCTGATCAACCCCTGACGAAGGTTACGAAACACGGCCTATGTCGGGTTGGCTAATTTACTAGACTGAATAAAGTGGTTTTCCACCTTATCACGTTTTTGGACTGTGTGCTAAGCAAAAACATGACTGTTGAGCATGTAGTATATTGTTTTTTTCTACAAAGTTGGTTAACTGATTAAAAATGATTTTTTTCAGCCAATTTTGTGATGAATAGTAGGTTGGAATCAGGATGGTAATTTGCTGGGACTGCCAGGTCAAGATTTAATTTCTTAAGATTAGGACGCACTACTGCTTGTTTCCAGACTACTGGGACTAAGCCACCTGTCAAGCTATTGTTTATGATTGATAATGCATGCAGCAATAAGGCAAGGAATGGTTCCCCCATCAAGCTTGATGGAATGGGGTCCAAGGAACAATTTGTTTTCCAGATTTGCAAGTAATGTTTAATGATAGAGAAATCAGTGACTAAATAAGTCAGCTACTTCCCCTCCTTCTCCTCTTCACTCCCAACTTTTCCCTTCTATCTCTGCTACCCTTTCTTCCTTTTATATGATCTCTGAGGTGGAAATCACACACCTTTCCTCCTCCAAACTCACTACCTGCTCCTCTGATCCTATTCCCACCCATCTCTTAAGACCCATCTCCTCCACTGTTATCCCTTCCATCTCTCATATTCTCAACCTTTCACTCTCCACTGCAACTGTCTCTGCAGCCTTCAAGCATGCTGTAGTTACACCTCTCCTCAAGAAACCCTCATGTGATCCTACCTGTCCTTCTAACTATCGACTCCTCCCCTTCATTTCTAAACTACTTGAATGTGCGGTTCACCATTGTTGCCATGACTTTCTCTCCTCTAAAGCCCTCCTGGATCCTTTACAGTCTGGCTTTTGTCCTTTACATTCTACTGAAATGGCACTTGCAAAAGTCTCCAGTGAGTTCTTCCTGGCAAAATCCAATGACCTTTACTCAGTCCTCATCCTTCTTGACCTCTCTGCTGCTTTTGACACTGTTGACCACAACTTTCTCCTTGATACCCTGTCCTCGCTTAGTTTTAAAGTCTCTGTTCTATCCTAGTTCTCTTATTTCTCCCAACGCTCTTTCAGTGTTTGTTCTGGTGGATTCTCCTCTGCTGCTATCCCGCTCTCAGTTGGTGTACCCCAAGGATCTGTCTTGGGTCCACTCCTTTTCTATCTCCAGGAACAAGCAGGAATAAGTCCTCACATATGGGTACGTCGGTACCGACGGAGCCTGCGCGGGAAAGCTCCCCAGCTTCCCAGAAGGAAAGCTTTTGGGGCCTCCCACTGCACATGCGCGCTGCCTTCCCGCCTTCCTGACCAACTCTCCTCAGTTCTTCTTTTTCCGCGGAGCCAGCAGGTCGTGTTCCTGTCACCGCTGAAGAAGTTGTTATTTTAATTTATTTCTTTGGCCGCGTGTCTGCCTTCCCCGATTCCAGACCGGTACCGCCGGTCTTTTTCCTTTATTTCTTAAAAAAAAAAAAAATCTTCTTTTTTCCTCACTTGGTGTGTTTGTTCTGTGAGGCCTTTAGGCCTTCACAAATTCTCCCTCATGGAGAAATAAGCCTCTGGGTTTAAAAAATGCACCAAGTGCAGCGGTACTATTTCAGTCACAGACACCAATGAATGGTGTCTTAAATGTTTGGGGCCTGACCATTCCATTCCGGATTGCCCATCCTGTTCTTTGATGTCTAAACGTGGCTTACAGAACCGGGCAGCCAAGTTTCACATGCTCTTTTCTACAGATACTCCAGCATCGACATCTTCCAGGTCTTCCTCTCCTGATGGATCTCAGGTAACCAAACATTCCTCTGGCAGGTCCTCAAAGGGCAAATCTCCCTCTAAGTATCGAGATACCCCTGGGCTTGACCCTGAGGACCCTGCCCCAGCCAAACAACCCCGGCGGGAAGCTCCGACTTCCAAAGCTCCTCCTATGGGGTTACAGGTTGACATCGATGGCACGGCCTCGACCGATCACCTGGTAGACTGTTCTGGGGTACCGGCTCATTCATCCGGTATCGACATCCAGACAGTCGTGGCGTCCATGGATCATACAGTTCAATCCATGCAGCAGGCCATTTTCGCTTTCATTAAGGCTGCGACGCCTTCGGTACCGCACCCTGCGGCACCGACTCCGGTTCCGGTACCACAACCGATACCGGCACCCAGGCCATCCACATCGACCAGGATACCGATTCCGGTTCCCGGTTCCGGGGTTTTTCCCGATACCGATCCAGTTCCGGGTACCCCCGATGTCGATACCGGTCGATACGCTTATCGATCCCTGGAAGCAAACAGACGATACTTTGAGTCTTCTGATGATTCTGATTCATCAGATGACTCTGCTGAAGTATCCCTTACTCTACCTGAGGAGCCCTCTTCTCCAAAGAGGAGAATGTCTCCTCCAGAGGATTTATCCTTTCAAGACTTCATCATTGAAGTAGCTAAAGGTCTTTCTATTTCTGTATCCTCTGAAAAAGAACCTAGAGCAAAAAAGTTAGACATTTTAGGATACTCTAAGGTTCCCAAAGAGGCAGTCACCTTGCCCATCCATGAAATTCTTCAAGAACACATGATGGACTTATGGGAGACTCCTCTCACCCTATCTCCACATTCTCGTCTTCTGGACACCATGTATCGTGTTCCCCCTTCTCCTGGGTTTCAAAAAACTCAGCTCCCTCACCACTCCATCGTGGTGCAGTCAGCTATGAAAAGGATAAAGAGTACTAAAAGACACTCTTCTACTCCCCCAGGAAGAGAATGTAGGACTCTGGATGCTTTTGGAAGAAAAATCTTCCAAGCAAGTATGCTTATTGGCAGAATCAACTCATACAGCCTCTATATGGGCATGTTTCTGAAGGAAATTGCATTAAAGATACGCCATTTTCTCCCCTTTATCCCAGAGGATAGAAAGGAGGAGTTCCTTCTTTTGCTGAAGCATACCCAAGATATTTCAAAGTTCTCCAACAGAGCAGCCTTTGACTCCTTTGAGGGTGCTAGCAGAGCCTCAGGGATTGCCATTGCGGCTCGCAGAATTGCTTGGCTCCAGGCCTCTGACCTAGAACCCTGGGTCCAAGATGGGTTGGGAAATTTGCCCTGTACAGGTGAGAATCTGTTTGGTAAGGAGTGGCAAATCAAAGCCACTCAAATGGATGCAGAAAATGCTGCATTAGATAGACTTTCTAAGTCTACCTCTACCCCTGTCAAGAAAAAATCTTTCAAAAAGCCTTTCTACAAGAAGGCCAGATTTGCCACAAATACTGGCCAACAATCTTCTGCAGCTCGCTTTGCTCCTAAGCGTCAGCAGCCTAAACAGGCCAGGGCAAAACCTGCAGGGGCTGCTACAGCCCAACAGTCTCAACCCCCTCAGGGATTTTGACTTAAATCTAGAGAACTTAACCTTTCTGGCTCTAAAACCAGAACCTCTCACCATTCCAGGAAGGTTAACTCATTTTGCTCCCAGATGGGAGCAAATCACATCAGAACAATGGACCCTCTCTATCATCAGAGAGGGCTACAAACTACATTTCTCCAACCTTCCTCCCCATACCATGGTGAGAAGTTTCAATTCTCCCCCATCTCTCCTAGACCTGTTGAGTCAGGAGGTGACCACTCTTCTCGCCCAAAAGGCAATAGAAGAGGTTCCTCTTCCTCAACAGGGATCAGGTTTTTACTCCCCTTATTTTCTCATTCCCAAGAAAACAGGGGGGTACAGACCCATTCTGGATCTCAGAGAATTGAACAAATTTCTATACAAGGAGAAATTCAAGATGCTTTCTCTAGGTACTCTCCTTCCATACCTACAGAGTCAGGATTGGCTTTGTTCTCTAGATCTCAAGGATGCGTACACACATATACTCATCCATCCATCCCACAGAAAATTCCTACGGTTTCTGTTCCAGGGAAAACATTTCCAGTACAGAGTACTTCCCTTCGGTCTAGCCTCTGCTCCAAGGGTATTTACCAAATGCATGGCAATAGTAGCTGCATTTCTACGCGCCCTGGGAATTTTTGTCTTCCCATACCTGGACGACTGGCTCATCCGAGCTCCATCTCAGTCCGAGGCTCAGACTTCCCTGGATCGCACCAGACGCATCCTGCAGTATCTGGGACTTGTGATCAATCTGCCAAAGTCTCAACTCACCCCTACGCAATCCCTGGAGTTCATAGGGGCCTGGTTGGATACCACCACTGCAAAGGTCTATCTACCCCAGGCCCATTGCCAACGTCTAGTGCACTTAGCCTCTCAGACTCAGTCCAGAAGCCACTTGACTGCCAGAGAGATGCTACAACTATTAGGCCACATGGCCTCCACAGTGCATGTGGTGCCTTATGCTCGCTTACATATGAGAGCAGCTCAATGGACTTTATCCACCCAGTGGACTCAAGCATCAGGAGCTCTCTCAGACCAAATAGCAAGCTCCAATCGTCTCTTTTGGTCTCTCCAATGGTGGATATCCACTCAAAATCTGTTGTTGGGGGCCCCCTTTCAACCATTGTTGCCCCAAGCAACCCTCACAACAGATGCCTCCCAAACAGGTTGGGGGGCTCATCTCCAAGATCTCTCCACTCAGGGCACTTGGTCTCCACAGGAGACCACCCTAAATATCAACCACTTGGAACTTCGAGCAATCTTTCTGGCTCTCAAAGTTTTTCATACCCTCCTCAACAACATGACAGTCCTTATTCACACGGACAATCAAGTAGCCATGTTTTACATAAACAAACAAGGAGGGACTGGCTCTCTGTCGCTTTGCAACGAAGCTCTAAGATTATGGGCCTTCGCCAGAGAGCATCAAATCCATCTCCTGGCAGTATATCTTCCAGGAATCCAAAACTCTTGGGCAGACAGACTCAGTCGAGTTCTGCTTCCACACGAATGGTCCCTGCACATGGATCAGGTACTCAGAATCTCCAGAAATGGGGAACCCCGGACATAGACCTCTTTGCAAGTCCGTGGAATGCCAAACTTCCCCGGTTCTGTTCCAGAATTCCATGTCAGGGAGTTCAGGCCAAGGATGCCTTCCTCCTGCATTGGGGTCAGGGCTTCCTGTATGCCTTTCCACCCATTCCTTTGATTCCCAAGACTCTGTTCAAACTTCAAAGGGATCAAGGGTCCATGATCCTCATAGCTCCACGCTGGCCACGCCAAGTGTGGTACCCTCTACTTCTGCATCTCTCCCAAGCCCCCTCCCTGGACTTGGGAGCGGCTCCAGACCTTCTGTCTCAGGAGGAGGGGACTTTGTGCCACCCAAACCCCAAGTCCCTTCACCTCAGAGCTTGGTTACTGAAGGCCTAGACCTTCAACACTTCAATCTTTCGCAGCAAGTGAAGGATATCCTACATGCCTCTAGGAAACCTTCCACTAGGCGTTCTTACGCTTTTAAATGGAAAAGATTTTCCATTTGGTGTGCTCAAAAGGGTCTTAACCCTCTAGCACTCCCATTAAATTCTCTTTTGGAATATCTCCTGCATCTCTCCAATGCAGGACTCAAAACGAATTCAGTAAGAGTCCATTTGAGTGCTATTGCGGCATCACTTAAGCCCATCAATGGACAACCTGTTTCCTCTCATCCTCTTATTGCAAGATTCATGAGAGGCCTAACCTTAACTAAACCTCCCATTCGACCTCCTCCGGTGGCATGGGACTTAAACTTGGTTCTTGGTCAGCTTATGAAGCCTCCTTTTGAACCCTTAGCCACTACCTCCTTGAAATTTCTTTCCTGGAAGGTTATTTTTCTTATTGCAGTCACCTCAGCTCGCCGTATCAGTGAACTGCAAGCTCTAGTGGCTAATCCACCTTATACAAGGTTCCATCATGATAAGGTGGTCCTTAGGACCAATCCCCACTTTATGCCTAAAGTGGTCTCCCCTTTTCATCTTAATCAAGAGGTATATTTACCTGTCTTTTTTCCAGCTCCTCATGCATCCAGTGCAAAGAGGAACCTTCATACTCTAGACTGTAAAAGAGCTCTTGCCTTTTACCTCCACAGGACACAGCAACATCGAAAGTCTTCTCAGCTTTTTGTTGCTTTTGATCCTTCTCATTTAGGACTTCCAGTCTCCAAAAGAACACTCTCCAATTGGATTTCTCAGTGTATCTCTTCTGCTTACCAGAGTAAGAACCTTTCTCTGGAGGGCCATGTCACCGCTCACAACGTGAGGGCCATGGCCACCTCTATGGCTCATTTAAACTCTGTGTCCATTGACCAGATCTGTCGAGCAGCCACCTGGGCCTCGGTTCATACCTTTACAGCCCATTACTGTTTGGACAAGGACTCCCGCCGGGATGCCTTGTTTGGTCAGGCTGTCCTCAGACACCTGTTCCATTCTTGAACAACTCCAGCCCACCTTCCCTGAATGGATGCCTGAGATCCATAGGAAGATGAGGAACCTTTCAGGGTCTCATACCCTTCAGGGGATCTCCCAGGCATCTTAGCTAGGGAGTCCCCATATGTGAGGACTTATTCCTGCTTGTTCCTGGAGATAGCACAGTTACTTACCTGTAACAGGTGATCTCTGGGAACAGCAGGAATTAGTCCTCACAACCCACCCGCCTCCCCTAGGAGTTGTATCTATCTCTCTCTTTCCTTTCCTCTCTCTATTGTCTCAGCTTTAAACTCGAACTGAGGAGAGTTGGTCAGGAAGGCAGGAAGGCAGCGCGCATGCGCAGTGGGAGGCCCCAAAAGCTTTCCTTCTGGGAAGCTGGGGAGCTTTCCCGCGCAGGCTCCGTCGGTACCGACGTACCCATATGTGAGGACTAATTCCTGCTGTTCCCAGAGATCACCTGTTACAGGTAAGTAACTGTGCTCTCTCTGTACCCAGACCCTTGGTGCACTCATCTCTTTCCTTGACTTTCAGTATCATCTTTATATTGATGACTCCCAGATCTACCTCTCCATACCTGAAATCTCTCCAGTCTTCCAGACCTGGATCCCTGCCTACCTTTCTGAAATTGCTGCTTGGATGTCTCACCGCCTCTTGAAACTGAACATGGCCAAAACTGAGCTTCTTATTTTTCCCTCTAAAACCTCCTCGCCTTCCTTTCTCAGTTTCTGTGGATAACTCTCTACTCCTCCCTGTTTCCTCAACTCGCAACCTTGGGGTCATCTTTGACTCTTCTCTCTCCTTCTCCACACACATCCATCTGATAGCTAAGACCTGCCATTTCTTTCACTATAACATCAACAAAATCCACCCATTCCTTTCTGAACACACTACTAAGACACTTATCCACTTCTTAATTACCTCCTGTCTTGACTATTGTAACCTACTCCTTGCTAGTCTTCTGCTGAATCATCTCTCTCCCCCTTCAATCTGTTCAACACTCTGCTGTGCAGATAATCTTCTGTCAGCCTCGTCATGCTCATATTACCCTCTCCAAGTCACTTCATTGGCTGTCCCTATCCGTTTCCACATCCAGTTCAAGCTTCTCCTGCTGACCTATAAGTGCATTCACTCTGCAGCTCCTCACTACCTTTCCTCTCTTATCTCTCCCTTCATCCCTCCTTGGGAACTCTGCTCTTCTGGCATATCGCTTCTATCTGTACTCTTCTCTTCTACTGCTAACTCCACACATTGCTCCTTTCACCTTGCTGCACCTTACACCAGGAACAAACTACCTGAGTCTGTTCGTCAGGTGCCTTCTATGACCCTTTTCAAATCCAGGCTGAAAACTCACCTCTTCGCTGCCGCTTTCGTATCTTGACTCACCTGATCTCCTTATGTTTCCTTACCATTCCCCCTAGATGTATCCCTGTCTACACCTACTGTGTTGTCTGTCTTGACTAGTTTGTAAACTCTGATGAGCAGGGACTGTCTCTTACATAACTGTGCAGCGCTGCATACATCTTGTAGCGCTATACCAATGTTCAGTAGTAGTAGTAAATGAAAGGTAGTCCAATAGTGTGGCAATGATGGGTTGAGAGATGGCCCTTGTGACTGAATGTCTGTCAACGAGGGTATGAATGTAATAGGGGAAGTTGAGAGAAATTCTTGGCCAAAGTCTTGTACATTACAGCTGAAAAATGATGGAAATTAGGCAGCAGAAGGCCCAGACCAAAGATGACAAAGGGTAGAAGTAATAGAGATTGGTGAACAATTGAGAATAATTTTCAAGGACGACTGGAAGAATTCTGAATAGCAGAAGAACTGCTTTTTAGCAGCCATAATTTGAGAGTAATAGTATGAGGGAGAGCTCTTTAAAGCAGGCCACATCTGAGGGGGACCTAGTTGAATGCCGATGCCTCTCTGTTTTCTGAAGTTGTCGTCTGGTAAGGAAGAGCCCAGGATGATACCAAGAAGCACTCTTATTTTTATCTGGAGTAATCATTCTAGCTAGAACATTTTCATCTAATGCCTCCTGCAGGCATGAATTCCAGGTAAGTGTTCGTTCATGAATGGATAGTTGTTCAAAGTCCTCCGGAAAGTGGAAACTGAGGGAAGAAAGTGCATCAGCTTTTATAGAAGAAAGATTCCTAGAAAGATAAGAGGCAGGGGTTTGTTCAGAAGGATTTCGAGAGAGAGTGGGGTAAAGGAGAACTTTAAAAGTAATGAAGAAGGAGTTGGAGTGAATAATGGCTATTCAGCTTCACGCTTTTGATACTCTAGGCACAGAGAGAACTGAATACTCAAAGGCAAGGCAGTAGTGTAGAATAGCGTCATACCCATCCCTGAGACAGGTCTCACTGCGGCAAAAGATATGCAAGGAGTGAGTGTGGATTAAGTCGGAAATGACAGCTGTTTTTGAAGGCATGGTTCTGCAGTTTAGCAGAGCCAGTTGAAGGTCCTTTGGATGATGCTTGAAAAGCTGAGGTAGATGCATATGACAAAAAGAGTTACAGTAAATTTAGATACCTTACCTTAGGGGCAGGACAAAGGTGCTAATAAAAAAATTGATGAGAAAATCTTCGGCCTCACAGAACCGGAATGAGTGGTGGTGATAGGGACACCATGGAAGAAACAGAAAAATAGGGAAGAAAAGCAAATAGCTAAAAAAAAAAAAAAAAAAACCCAGAAAACTAAGATGATTCAGGCCACGCCCAAGGTTCACCCTTGGGTGCAAAATGCAGCAGTTTATCTCTGAAAATAGTCATGCTGGACTTCACTCGGCAGCATCGGAAGAGCGGGCTAGGACTGTCAAAACATCTAGTCAAACTTTGTGATATCAGCAGTAGGGGCTGACATCACTGCTTAACTTGCCCTGTACAACAGGGATGCAAAGAGCTGGCAAGAGTCCCCAAGTCCACTGGCAAGAAGAGAGCTACAGCAGTGATAAGAGCAGGTCGCAATATCCAGGTTTCACTGGAGGAAGAGAACAGCAAAAGGCAGAAGAGCTGGCAGGAGTCCCTAGGCCTCCATAGCAGAAAGAGGGCTGCAGTGGGCAAAAGAGCTGGTGGGAGCTCCCAAGCCCTGCCAGCAGGGCTGGCCCAAGGGTTTCTGCCACCCCAGGCAGAAACTCTTACTGTGCCTCCTGCCTTCCAAGTTGTGATGCCCCCCTCCTGTGCCGAACCACACCACTACTGCCGCTGATTCCATCTCTTGGATGGTTTGGTTGATGCAGTGGTGGCTGTGGTCCATGGTAGGTCATGTGCTTCGGCACACATCATCTACAGCTTCGAACCCACCTCCGACACAACTTCTGTCGGGGGGGGGGGGGGGCCCCAGAGGCGGCAGACCATGTGTACCGAAGCACATGGCCTGCTGCCCACAGAGGTCTGTTGCCCAAGTGGCTGCCTAGTGGACAGGCTGGCCCTGTTAGCCTGCCTGCCTGCCAGCTAGCAGAGAGCAAGCAACAGGCAGAATTAAAAGCAGGAATCTCTGGTTTCTGCCAGCAAAGAGAGAGACCCAAAACCACAAAGAAGAGGCATATGAGGAACAGAGCCTAAGGAATGGAGTGGGGATAAGGAGGAGAAAAGAAAAAGTGGGGGCAGAGTGTAAGGGAAGGGGCAAGCTTAGGAAGAAAGGAGCAGAGCACATAAGAAAATAAGAAATGCCATACTGGGTCAGACCAAGGTCCATCAAACCCAGTATCCTGTTTCCAATCTTGTCCAATCCAGGTCACAAGTGCCTGGTAGAGTCCCAAAAAGTACACAGGTTCCACAATGCTTGTCCTGGAGCAAGCAGTGGGTAAGCAGAGGATAAAGAAAGGGATGGGTTTTAGAAGAGGAGGGAAGTGAGGGACAGAATGTATTACAAAGGGCAGAGCTAGAGAAGGAAGGAGAAAAGAGAGGATGAGTGCAGGAAGGGAGAGGGGAAGGGAAGGATGGACTAGAAAGCTGGTGGCAGAGAAATGAGAGAGTGCATGGGTTGGGTGAAAGAGGAAGAATGAAAGAGAGGGTGGGAGGGACAGAGAATAGGTGCAGGAGGGCAGGGGAAAGTGTAAGGGAAAGAAAGCCTATATGCTACAGCTACACATCAAAAAGCCCCCCCTGGCACATATGCATACTCATGCATCCCCGACAACACACATACATGCACACCACATGTACTTGGACACACGCACAGAGCTCCTGACATATGCACTTATGTGCAGACATAAAGAGCCCACAATAAGCATGGGCACGTGCACACAGATGCAGCCTCTGACTCACCCTCTGAATCCCACCTTCACAGCTCCACAGATAAATAAATAAATACATTATACTATTGATTTACAGGTACATAGGCACCTCATATATACCATAAATCGTCTCATACACTATGCCCTCCCACCGAGATACCCACTCAAACATCTACTACTATTTTGAAACATGTTTTATCATGGCTGTTTCATCCAGTTCCCTCTCAGACATGCCTGAGTCTGTGAATGAAGGAAAAGGGAAATGCACCATTATGTAACTATTTATTTATTTATTTATTTATTTATTTGCATTTTTTATATACCGCGCTATTTCAATCAGTGCGGTTTACATTTGAACAAAATATACAGCAATGTAACCGGTTACATTGAGTTTACAATGAACAAGGGATACAAACTTGGATGAACAAGGATAAACTATGTACATTGAGTTTACAATAAACAAGGGATACAAACTTGGATGAACAGGGATACACTATGTACATTGTTATGTAAATAGATTGACATCAAATCAGGCATTGTAATATGGAAGTGGATAGGTAACAGGAGGAGTATCAGGCTGGCAAATTTTCTAGTTGAGGTTATGTTAAGCGTGAATCTTGGTGGAGCTGTGTATTATGTTGGGATTGACTGTGGGGGAGGTGATTGGAATAGTATTTTATGAACAGATGATGTTTGATAGCCCTTCTGAAAGAAATGATATTGGTGATGGAACGAATTTCTGGGGGAAGAGAGTTCCATGCTCCTGGTGCAAATAGAGAGAAGGCTCTATTGGACGTCGTTTTTGAACATTTTGTGATTGTTTTTGGCACTTCTAGTTTGTTTAAACATGCCGAGCGTCTGCTTCTGTTGGGTGGAATAGGTTGAATGAGCTCGGAGAGCGGGGTGGGGGGCTGATTTTTTAAGGCCTTGAAAGTTAGTATGAGGGCTTTGTATATGATTCTAGCTTGTAAAGGCAGCCAGTGTAGGCTCATCAGTACTGGAGTTATGTGATCTGATCTAGAAGTTCCGGTGAGTATTCTAGCCGCAGAGTTCATGGCTAGCCGAAGCGGGTTCAATGTTGTTTGTGGGAGTCCAAGGAGTATAATGTTGGCAAAGTCGAGGTGGGGGGTTACCAATGCTTGGAAAATGGAGCGGAAATCAGAGGGGTTAAGAAGTGGTCGAAGGTCAGACACTCTAAGAGGGTAATTTTATGAAGCAGTACCCAATTAATGCATGCACATATTTAATTTTTATAAAATACTAGTGTAACTGGCAAAGAATGTAAAGGTAACGTGCAAAGACTTATACTAGCCCTAGAGCTAGAATAAATTGGCACACATATGTTTAGCAAGTATGCATGTAAATTATAGTATTTCATAACAACATGCATACTTGCTTGCTCCGCCTAAACGCCATACTTGTGTAGACCCATAGTGAAAATACATGCGATGCAAACAACACACTTATTTTCCTGCTAGTCGTTATTTTATAAGTCATTGACACACATAGTGGCCACTTATGAACGTAAATGACTAAAATAAGCATGTATTTTTTAACTTGATTATTTTGTGTTCCCTCTGCTTAGAAAATGAGTCAATATGCAGTTTTTAGTGGCAAAGTTTTTTATGGAGTGCTGCTCTTCCTTCGCTTAGATTGACTCATATTTATCTCCAATCTAGGAAACTGTTGAAAATGTTTCCATTTGATCAAGTGTACGGTACTGTTGAATGAATTTGGGTGTTGAAGTTTGACATGGGCTGAAGAGGGGTGCAGAGAAGGAACTCCTATAAGGAATCGAGCATTTTAGCAGAAGCAAGAAGATTCTGAGTTATTCTGGACCTATTTTGTTGAGTACCTTAAAGACAAGGAAGAGAATTTTCAGCCTGGCAATAGCCTGCCAGTAAAGACCCTGTAAACCAGTTGGGAAGGGGAGTGATAAGGTCAGATATTTGCAGACCTAGGAGAAAATCAGCTG
Organism: Ichthyophis bannanicus; assembly: GCA_033557465.1. NCBI lineage: Eukaryota > Metazoa > Chordata > Amphibia > Gymnophiona > Ichthyophiidae > Ichthyophis > Ichthyophis bannanicus. The sequence goes on from CM066037.1 coordinate 200,460,020, forward strand.
GCAAGTTTTGGACAATCTGAAGACAGTGTTTAGTTGAGTTTTTGGCACCCTGAATGTAGCAAGTTGCAGCAATCCAGCCTTGTCATAACCCCTGCATGTGTCACAGGTACCTGATCCGCCCTTAGTAGGTACTGTCCAGCTTTCATTTCTTTCTACAGGTTATTTATGTAGAGAGATTGTAGTGTTATATATATATATTATAGATCATCTTAAATCATGTGTGTTACTTTGGGCTCAGTTTTCAAATACCCAGTAAGCATGGGCTAATTTTAGATTTCTGTGTTTAGGGGAATTTTCATTTGAACCTGACCAGCTAAGTTTTCAGTTGATAATACCTTTCAGGTTTTTTTTGTTGTTTTTTTTAAATAAGAAGGTAGGGCTTTTTTGAAGGGGTGGGGGATACTCTGTGGTACTGAATACCAGCACTTTTTCCATTGCCAGCTAAAAATGATCCAGGATCCTCGTGCATTAATGAAGAGCCTTGCAAATAAATTCTGTCACATTCGTGCAGCCCTGCCTTTTTTTGCTAGGAAAAGGGCACTGGCAGAAGGCATGTCCTTTTTTTCACAGTAGGGCAAAAGGGAGGATTCCCATCAGCTCTTTCCCTTTTTAAACGGCTGGGAAGTGGGTAGAAAATTTCCAGCTTGTAATTTGACAGATGTGAAATTCAAGAAAAGAGGGGAAAGCAAGTCAGACCATGTGACATTTTTACAATTATAGTTACAGTAAGGAGAGAAGGTATATAAGGCTACTGAACAGTTCTTCATATTACATTCATTCAGGCAGTTGGGTGGGAAGAAGGACTGGCTCAGGGCAGTTTTTTTTCTTTTGATGCTGGGCGGTAGGAGAGTTGTTCAGTTAAGTTAAGGCCTGTTATTTGACTGACTAGAGTTAACAGTGTACTTAAGACTTGTCAGTGCTCACCAGTCAAGGTTTAATAATTCCTAGGAAAGCCAGAAGGAGATCTGGGTTCTCTTGGCTGACCTGGCTGTCGAGCTGGTCCCTCCTTCTCAGGTCAGAAAGAGGTTCTACTCCCGTTACTTTCTGGTTCCGAAAAAGACGGGAGGCTTCCGGCCTATATTGGATCTTCGGAATCTCAACAGATTCCTCTTACTAGAAAAGTTCAAGATGATCTCTCTGGGAATGTTATCACACTTACCTAACATTTACTCTTCATAGGGTCATTTTAGTAGCCACCCTCTGGACCATACCTTAAGAAGGATGAACTGGATGGAGCTGGTTCTGAGGATGGCTACAAAAATGACTCTATAAAAAGTAAGTGCTAGGAAAGTGTGACATCTTTTGCTGAATAGCACTAATCATATATGATGAATTGGCAGATTCACTGATGCAGCTTCTCTGCGAAACGGGACCCATTGGAATTGACTGACTGCCTGGAGTGCTCATGCTGAATGAAGAAATAACAATTATTTGTTATGCTTGATCAGGCTTTCTGTAAACATTGGGATGATGAGAGGTGTATCTCTCTTTAAAAAATTTTGAGAGGTTGCCAATGATGGTATGAATTGTTTAAAGTGCATCTAAAGATATTTTGGTCTATACTGGGAACTTTTGTTGAAAAGGGTTTTTTTTATAACCAATAATGATATACTGATTAGCTGATTGATATTGGCTTTGATACTGAAGTCTTTTTTTCTTCTTAGTAAGATACTCCTGATGCTCTTAAGTCTCAAGTGAAAACACAGTAGGGTTTTTTTGCATATAAGACTGGTAAGTTTCCTACATCTTCTTCAATAAAGACTGAAGCAAAAAATTAATTCAGTCTCTCCGCTATGACCTTGTCCTCTTAGATCACCTTTTACTCTTCCATCATCTAATGGTCCAACTGACTGTCTCACAGGTGTTTTGCTATGAATGTACTTGAAAAAGCTGTTATGCGCTTTTGCTTCCACGGCAAGCTTCTTTTCAAATTTTCTCTTTGCCTGCCTTATCAGTGCCTTGCATTTAACTTGCCAGTACTCATGCTGTTTCCTGTTTTTGTCATTGGCTCTGTTTTCCATTTTCTGAAAGATTCTCTCTTAGCTATAACATCCTCTCTGACATCACCCATAAGCCATGCTGGCTGTTGATTTAAAGTGTGGAATAAATCTGTTCTGGGCTTCCACGATAGTATTTTTAAATAATGCCCAAACTTGATGTAAATTCTTAACCTTTGCAATTGCTCCTTTTATTTTTTTCTTAACCATTTTCCTCACTTTATCATAGTCTCCTTTTTTAAAGTTAAATGCTAGAACAGTGAATTTCCTTGCTATCCTCCCTCCATTTATTAAATAAAATGGCAAGTGACTCCAAAACCATTACCTCTCGTACTATATCCTGTGTTCCACTGAGGACTAGGTCTAAAATATCTTCCCCTCATGTTGGTTCCTGAACCAGTTACTCAATAAAGCAGTCATTTATTTCATCTAGAAACTATCTCCTTAGCATGTCCTGATGTGACATTGACCCAGTCAATACCGGGTAATTGAAATCTCCCATCATTATTGTGTTGTAAACTTTGTTAACTTTCCTAATTTCTGTAAGCATTTCATCATCTGTCCGTTTTGACCAGGCAGACGGTAGCACACCCCCACTGCCATGCTCTTCCCCTTTTTACATGGAATTTCAAAGGACAGTTTCTCCAAATGGGTTAGTTTTGCATATACCATGACAGTTGGGAACCTCACTTCTAAGCCAGGGCATGGGGAGTATGATCTCAGTCTCTCAAGATTCTACACTGTATTTTGTTATCAGAAGGGGAACGATCGCTCACACGTGAAGGAGAAGCTTGTATAGAAGTCAATAGCATTGCTCTGTTCTGGCCTGCCTTTGTGTTGTGCCTAGGGAAGCTAGTCCATAACCAGATGCTGTTTGTTTACGTTCTTTCTAAGAAACTTTCAAACGATAAAACCCCATTTCTAGGATGAAACTAAAGAGTTCCACTTCCCTGAAAAGGGTACCACAAGGCCCTAATGAGTGTTGAACTCAGGACCCCTGGTTTATCAAACCACCATTGATCTACAGAGCCAACTTGAGAAGAGTGAGTTGGTCGATTGTAGTATATCTGATATTTCTGGTACAAACTTTGGGATAGATTTCCTAATGCGTGTTTACATGTTAACACATGTTATGTCACATGAATATGTATTAATGCAATGTATTCTCATTTTAGTAAATAGGCCCCATTGCCAGTAATGGTAACTATATTAGCTCTTAGGGGTATGTTTACTAAACCGTCTTAATGTTACTGGCGCTAGTTGCAGCGATAATGTGAAGAATGCCATATAAGGAGTGGGCGTTCCGGCGGCAAGGTAGCAAGAATCTGTATCGCGCGATAGTGGGCGCTGTGGCATGTTAACGCGCGTTAACCCTAAGTTCATGCCAGCACAGTGTTAGAAGCAATAAATATGTAGCCCACTGGTTACTGCAATGACTGTGCAGGCAGAGGTCATTGGTTCGATTCCACAGTGGTGTTATGTAAGAAGGCTGTCTGAGGCATTTCCTTTTAATTTAAATCAGTGCTGTCTGAGGCATTTCCTTTTTTAAATTTAAATCAGTGCTGCCAGCAAAAACACCCCCACAGTGCCGTAACCTAAGGTGCCGCATAAGGCGTCCTATTAGGCACTCCAAAGGGCACATTATAAAGTGCCCTGTCTGCCAAGACACCTTATAATGTGCCCTATAGGGCACCTTATGAGGCACCTTAGGTTATGGCACTGTGAAGGGTGCTTTTTGCTGGCAGCACTGATTTAAATTAAAAGGAAAAGCCTCAGACAGCCTTATTAAATAACACCACTGTGGGATCAAACCCATGACCTCTGCCTCCATAGTCATTGAAGTAACCAGTGGGCTACATCTCTATAGCTACTAACACACTGCAGGATAGAGCAAACCCACCCGTACCCATGATGCACTGCACATGCACATCAGCAGCCTACATCTGATCACCAGATGGGGTATGCGCCTCTATAGCACCCCGGCCTGGTAGGGGGAACTGACCGTGTGGGTTACTGGAACAGAGTAGCTATAGACCGTGACTTGTGTGGTTCCTGTGCTCACCCTGAGGGTGAGGTGGGGCGCCCAGCACCAGGTCCGCAGCACCTGGCTTAGCTGAGGTAGGCTGTGCTGCAGGTCCCCATCAGTGCCAGTGTGTGATAGGTAGTCCTTGCAGACACACCTAGGATATACCTGTGTCCATCTGTATTGCCAAGTCATGTCTAGCCCTTGTGGACTATGATGCACCCAGAATAGTGCATATCCTGTGTGGTTGCCATGGTCACATGTTATAAGAGAAGGGTGGTGTTTGGACCAAAAAGCGGATTATGTAGCACCACCCAACCGGCCTTCTGTGGGTCAGGTGGGGGACAGGATCTCCCACCAACAGATCCACAGTCTACATCTCTGCAATGGTGGCAGTAGATGGGACCATCAACCCCAGTCCTACAGGGCAGTCACTGCAGATCTGTACACATCACATAGGGCACTGGCAGTAGGCCTGGAAAAGCTCAGCTGCCCCCCACCACCAGAGGGCACAGTCAGTCTCCACTCACTGCATCCTGCAAGGTGTTCCAGCCATACACATGCTAACTGCAGACAGTCTGCTAGCTAGAACATGTTCCTGGAGGAAATGAGTGCACCCAAAAATGGGATGTGAGCACACACACCAAGCAGGTATGTCAGTGGTTGGGCCCACAGAAAAGGGAACTCAAAGATATCACTTGAGAGAAATACTGTATAGCCATGCCATGGTCACTGCTCAGTCAGGGTGAGAGTGACCCCCCCAGCATGACATGCTGTGGCCACCCTGTCCATGCAGGTGGTGGTCGGGCACTACAGTATCCCAGCCATTGCCCTATGCACATGCATCCTGCCCAGGCCGCCCTGTCCGGGCCATACCCACAGTACCGTTCTCCTCATTATGCACATTGGCAGGCTAACACTGGAAACAGTGCAAGCATTTGGGGGCTCAGTAAGGTGTAGGCAGCCACACAACACTGGATAGACATACACGCACTCCCACACCTATTTCAGCATTGTGCAAATATAGAGGTGGTTGGCAGCCCTGGCCACGACACCAGTCCTGGGCACAGTGCAGGCATTGCTATGGTACTCAATACTGTTAGGGTCACTCCCCGGGGTGGTAACCACTGTCAGAAACAAGAACTGAAACATACTCCACAGATATCAGACAGGTTACTATGATGAATCTCTGTCAACAAATTGTGTTTAACTTAGGATGTGTTATCTGACATTAACCATAGCAACCTTTTGATATATGTGTAACGTGTTTCCAAGTTTAAGACGGCATTGCTAAGGTATGCAGGTGCTAGTACCAGTAGCTGATGCTCCGCGCAGGGCCCAACAGCCTGACTCTCCATGAGGCTTTGGATAGTGGAGCCTGTGGATGTTTGTGCCGCTGCTCTAGGGCAGAGGTTCCCAACACTGGTCTTGGTGGGCCAAACACAGTTCAGGTTTTCATGCTGTCCCTAATGAATATGCATGAGATACATATGCATACAATGGGGGCGGTGCATACAAATGCATCATAGGCATATTTATTAGGGACAGCATGAAACCTAAATGGTGTTTAGCACTCCAGGACTGCAGTTGGTAAACTCTGCTCTAGGGATTGCACATGTTTATGGTGTATGTGCTCTGTAGGGTAAAATATGGGCGTTTATGGCGTGTTTATTTTATCTGCAATAAAGGTTCTGTCGTTATTACCACGGTTTAGTACTGGGCCAAATTTTAGGGACATGGTTTGCAGGAGGCACAGCTGGGACTTGAACCTGTGACCTTCTGCCCCTGAATATACTGGCTGTGTGTACTGCGCCACACTGTTAATACAGAGGCAGATCATTCCCTGCAGATACCATGACTGTTCATCAGACAGACCTTGTCTGTTGCAGTGCACAGCACCCACCTAAACAGGGCTTGGCCTTGATATGCTGTGGGCAGATGCCACTGCCCCACTTCAGCATCAGCCCCCCTCCGCCACCGTGCTGACATGCCCTTGAGCAGGTGGTGCTGGTGGTGCGCAGTCCAGGCCATCCAGTGTTCCGGTAGGCGGCTGCCTATGGTGCGTGATGTGGGGTAGGGGTGCCTACCTAGACATCCACGCTTCCCGCCATCACCGCTTGCCAATGTTATGTGCCCTTTGGGGTACTTGCTGGGTACTGTCCCCTGGGGCACCGTGGGACACACACTCGTGGACATGTTTGCCCTTGGTCAGTTGCTGTCTTGCTGGTTTTCCATTTTGACATTCCTATGTGTCACCTAGGCATCTGCGTAGTCCACCTTGTGCCCCAGCGGGCCCACTGCATGTGCCGCCTGCAGCCCCCCTGTACCGCATTCACACCATCACCATAGTGCCCTTTCCTACGTGGCCACTCTGCTGTTGCTGCACATGTGAACACCACATACGCAAACTGCCCAATATACACCACAGCTAACCCTCATCACCACTATCAATGTTGGAACATTCACTTTGTGGGGGGAATCAGGATTGCCCCTTCCAAAAATGACATCTTCCGTTTTATTCGTTATGGGTAGTGTTGATTACCATTTATCATTGTTTTTCTATTGGCCAGCTCGGTGTTTTGTATTTATATTTTGGTTCTGGTCATTATCTCTTTGGTTTTTGCATGCTTTGTTACAGCACATGTATCACTACTATCACTTTTCTTGGTCTCCCTGCCTTTGCTGTACATTGCTGACGGAAATTGTTTCTCTCTCCTGCAAATGTGCCTCTAGCGCAAGGTTTTCACTGGCGCTACTTTTCAGACCTTCATTTCATGGCGTTAGTGTGTATGGAGCCTCTCCCCGCCCACTCTCTGCCCATTGACCCCTTATCTCCACCCTTGCGGAGCCTTACTCCACCCTCTGGACAGCCTTACTCCACCCTCTGCGCACCTTAATGCTGCCGGGGACATTATCGCGCAATACATGACGTTATTGCACGGTCATGCACCATTATCATGTGATAACGTCGCAGCTGCAACATTAGCGCCGTTTAGTAAATATACCCCTTAGATTCTAAGCCCTCTAGGACTGAGAAATACCCACTGTACCTGAATTTATTTGTCTTAAACTATCACTGAAAAGGCTTGAGTTGAATCTAAATAAATACATTTAGTAAGTCCCTCATGAGAAACTCTTCAGGAAATTAAAATATCATGGGGTATGAAAAAGGGAGAAAAAAAAGAAATTAATCAAATTTGCAAATGACACCACATATGAATGCTGATCTGCATTACACAGCAGAACTTCCATTTGTGTTCAGTACTTCAGGAAATGACAAAACAATGAAGAAGGAAAGAGAGATCAGAAATTGCATAACTACAACACAGAACCCATCTCATGCTCAAACTGTGAGCTGTGATCAAAATCCAGTCAGTAATACTTTAAGCCTCTTTCCTTAACAGACCCACCACTTGCTGCTTATCCAGCTGGAGAAGGAACTATGCTCTCCAGCCTACCATGGAGTAGCAGACATTGGAGTTGAGAAAAGCATAACTGCACCCTACCTATGTACTATCCCACAAGCTGCTATACAGGAGGCTGCAAGTCTCATTTATTTGTGATATATTTTTCTTTAAATACGTTTTAGTCGATATATCTTTTGTGTGATGTAATTTCTTGTAGGAATTTTTGTGTTAGACTGTGGCAGAACTTATTGAAGATAGAGGTGGTTTGTGTGTGTGGAAGGGAGAAGATACGGATGTACAGCTCTGTGTATGCTTGAGAACTGATCATATGTACTAGTGATAAGAATAGTCTGTGGGTGAATATTGCTCTTGGTGCAGCATTGCAGGATGCCCATACTGTTATCCATGAAGTCCAGTAGATCTGTAATCTCATGGATTTGTATTGTATTTTGGAGTATATGGTATATACATACATGCATAAAGTGTGTAGCGTGTAAATATAAATGTGTGTATGTATGATAAAGAGAAGAGATTAGAAAGTTGTGATTGGAAAAGGACAGAACAGTTAACAAAAGGAGGTTATAATGCCTCTGTAAAGGTCGTTGGCATTACCTTCTCTAGAGTGTTCAGTTCTGGAGACCATTACTCCAAAAGAATATGGACAGAAATGGGGCTTGTGAAAAGCATTCCACTTAGATGTGCATGGATCTGTGTACCTTTTGGGAACCTGACAGGTACTTATGACCTTGAATGGCTACTGCTGGAAACATGGACCCTTGGTCTGACCCAGTATGGCATTTCTTATGTTAATAAAGGAGTTACCTGGCTAAATCCTCGTAGGTGAAAATTGCTTTCCCCTCAGCAATTTTCACAGGAAAAGCTGTGTGTCTTGATGCAGGGTTATGTCAGGGGAGGAAGAGTATGGGTAGGGATTTTATTTTCAAATCCCATTAGTACATGTCCCTGTGTATGCAAAGTTTGAAGGTACTTTTGTACCTACTTGTTTTGATTTTCAAACGGAAACTCCACAGGTAGTTCCCCTTTTGAAAATTGGATTAGTTTGCAGGTCTGTAGGTACAAAGTAATCGGGAACTTGGAAACTATTTGGCTTAAAGAAAATGATTAAATGGGGTAATAGTTTTCTCTTTAAAAATAAGAGTTATCCATGTCTCTTTGGCCATAGACTACTGTATACTTGTGTTTTTGTACTGGATTGTCTTTCTGTAGTGCCATTGTTGCTAGAATGCTATTATTTTCCTTTTTCACTGTCATAAATGATTCATTTTCTTGAAACTTGCAATCTATATATGTCTGTGAAACTGCTGCCACTCTAATTTTATACTGGCTCATTTGTGTTTTCTCCTAGGTGAAAGACAAAAGTATAGTTGTGAGCGAGCAGGATATGATGTGGACGATTCTGATGGTGCAGACGATGATGACAATGAGGACGAGGACGAAGACAGTCAAGCCGAATCAGGTCTATCTGCTACCCCCTCAGTCACAGCCAGCCCCCAACATCATCCAGATCGATCCAGCCACCATGATACATCCAATGCCAGTGAAGAAACCAGAATGCCAGACTGCTTTCCTCGGGGTCAGGCAGGTCTTGTAAATATTCTGCCTAAAGCACTAATCACAAAGATGACTGCACTTACCACAGCATCAGACTTCAGGACAGCAAGGTCACCTGTAGCTGGAAGGCATCAGGAGACAAATGGCAACAGCATGCTACAGCATGTAACAAATGTAGACTGTACACAGTCATCACCAGCTTCCACCAAATCCCCCAGTTATCAGATGTCTGTAGATAATCCAGATACAGAAGAAGCTTTGGAAGACTCCACAATATCAGAAACTACAGTTTTAACAAAGGCAAGAAAACTTAATTTTTGGGGTTTGTTTGTTTTTTTCTTGAAAACACGGGAGCCTTGATCTCAGAAAAATTTGACTTAGAGAGTCCCTTTGAGAATATAAAATATCATTTATTGGGATACTGTCAGTATATACTCTCTGTGTGTGTATTTATGTGAATATGAGGTAGAAAAATTATTTGACAATTTGAGTATCAGCCAGAAATTTTAGGAGCCAGGAAAACATGCTTTATATGTATTTTTTGCTTTCTTTTCTTTTTTTTTTCTTTATTTATATTTTTTGTCTGTTATTCTAATATCACTTTTCTATATTTTGGTATATTATCTTGCTTTTGCATACAACCTCCTACAATGTTTAACACTCAAACACATCCAGTCACAGTCATTATTTTACACAGGACCTCTACCTATGATTTCTCCTTCTCATGCATTGTAGATACACATGTACCTAACCAGTCTCTTGCTCTTAAATACCACCCACTTTTCTAGTAAGGTATTCTAGACACTCATAATGAAATTTGAAACCTAGGTAGCCCATAATTATAGTTTTTAATGAATTTTGTAATGTTGAAATTTGGGGTCTTAATAAATGTCAGCCTCAAATAACTTGTATTTGTCACAAGGTTTTCTGTAAAATATAAGAAATAACATTTTTGTGGCAAGTACAATGTATGAAAAGCATTTATATAAATAAATATGTAAAAATTTAAGTCATCACATAAAAAGTATAAATAGTATTCTCCAGGAACAAGCAGGAAGTCAGTCCTCACATATGGAGCCCGCACAGAGCATTTCCCCAGCCTTCAAAGAAAGCCTTTGGGACATGCTACCATGCATGCGTGGTCCCCTTCCCACCCAAGGGTGCCATCTTGCTCAGTCTCCTTTTATCCGTGGAGCCCAACGGATGTCAGTCCTGTTTCTCTGGAAAAATTCCTTGCTAAATATCCTTAAAGCTAGCTTTTCCCGGTTTGCGTACAGGTTCCTTTTCCTGCCTTGAGCCGGCACCGAACCCGGCACTATTCTTGGCTCCTTTCCCCATTTTTTGATCAAGGCTTGCCTTGACTGGCATTCGTGCCTTTATTTTGCCCTGGGGGTCATCGACCCTGGCTGAGTGTTTCCCACCATGTCCCCTGGTGGGTTCAAAAAATGTGACCGCTGCAGTCAAACTATGTCAGTGACCGACACCCATGACTGCTGCCTACGCTGCCTGGGACCGGACCATGACAGCACCTCCTGTGACCTGTGCCAGGCCATGATGCCTAAGACAGACAAGAAGAGGTTCGAATTGCAGGAAAACTCTTCCCCAGGTCCGGCTCGGTCCTGGCCTCCCCAATGCCAAGCTCCAAGCCCAGCACTTCCCACGAGGCCTGAGCATCCTCGGAGTCTGGCGGTGGTGGCTTCTTCGAGAAAAAGAAGAACATTTTCAAAGTCCACTGAGGTTACACTGGAGAAACCCAGTAAAACCACCAGGAGGGATTCGGGTGGCTCCAAAAAGCGACCTAACAAGGTCCTCAAGCAGGATTCCTCGGCTGACTTGGAAATCAGAATGGCGGCCCTGGAGCAGAATATCACTACTATCCTGGCCTTGCAGCAGGCAATGATGACTGGTTTGTCCACATCAACTGCCCCGATGACCAGGCCCCCAACTTCAGGGGAGTCCCTGGCCATCGAGCTGAGCTCCAAGCGCCAGCGGCCTCAGGTATGCCCTCAGCGCTGGTCGAGGTCCAAGTCCCGTTCCTCAGGCATCTGGTCCTCCCCGGCTAGTTTCCGCAACTCAGACTCCAGGTCCTTCGGAGGCCACTGACTCTTTGGCACCAGCCTCAAGGCAATGACTCGCAGGGCCTCAGATTTGTCGTCACCATTCGACTCTGAGTGGGAGACTGATGGCAAGGCATCCCTGGAGACTAAACGGCACCAAGATATTCTCTCGGACCAGTCTCTCCCCGGTGCCATTCTCCTCTGGATGGTGTGGTCTTCCACGATTTTCTCAAGGATATGACCAGAGCTCTCTCATTGCAAACCAAGGTGGAGGAAGACCCGTGCACCAAAGAGCTAGAGATTCTCCAGTACAAGTCTCCACCCAAGGAAACTCTCATGGTGCCCATGCAGCCTATCCCGAGCAGCTACTGCTCAGAATGTGGGAGACACCAGTGTCGGTGCTGGTGGTGAGCCAGTACCTCAACACCATGTACTGAGTCCAGAAAGGCCTGGGTTCTACAAACCCCAGCTCCCACATAACTCCATGGTCGTCGAATCGACCATGCAGAAACGTAAGAGCCAGAAGGGCCACTCCTCTGTTCCCCCTGAAAGGGAGGCCAGAGTTTTTGACACCCTCTGGCACAAGTGTTACCAGGGCTCGATGCTGGGTTGCCGGATCCAAACTTATGAATTGTACATAGGCATGTACCTGAAGGACCTAACCCAGGAGTTGTCTGGGTTTTCAGTGGGCATTGCCGGGGAACTCCTCTATAGGATCCAATCTCTGACCTACGGGATCAAGAACTGCTCTAAGTTCCTCTCCTGAGTGGCCTACGACGGCTTAGAGTCAGCGGCTTGAGTAGCAGTGACCAGCATCGGCGCCCTGCGCCAAGCCTGGCTACAGTCTTCCAACTTCGAGCAATGGGTCCAAGACAAGCTGCTCAACGTCCCCTGCACTGGGGAGAACTTGTTTGGCAAACCAATAGACGACAAGATAGCCGAGATTGAGGCCGATGTGGTGACCCACCAGAGGCTCTCTAAAAAGACTTCATCCTTTCCCTGTAAGAAACCGTCAGGGAAAAGACCCCTGTTCCTGAGGAAAAAGGGTTCTTTTCAACAGAGTCACCACTACCAGCGCTTCTCAAGCCAGCAACAAGGTTCTCACCCTAAAAGACAAGGCCATGGAGCTCAGAAGCCAAAGACTCAGAAGCCCCAGGTTCCAGCTGCTGCACAGCCCTGGGGGAGCTTTTGACTCCCAGGGCAGGGCCTCCCCTCCACTGGGCGACTTTCACCAGCCCACAGGGAGGCGCCTGGCACCTTTTGCCCACAGATGGGCCAATGTCACCTCGGACCAGTGGGTACTGCAAGTGGTAAGGGAGGGATGCATCCTCCACCTACAACAGATACCACCCAAGAGAGCTGGTGCGACCTCTACTTCACCAGACCCTTCTTCTCTCAGAGCTCACAGATCTGATCAGGGGCAATGCAGTAGAGCCTGTACCCAAGCGCCTATGGGGAAAAGGCTTCTACTCCAAATACTTCCTTGTCCCAAAGAGAACTGAGGGCCTCAGGCCCATACTAGACCTGCGAAACTTAAATAAGTTTCTGGTGAGGGGGAAGTTCAAGATGCTCTCCCTTGGAACACTGCTGCCTTAACTCCACCAGGGAGACTGGCTGTGCTCCTTGGATCTAAAGGATGCGTACACACACATCCTAATCCACCCCTCCCATAGGTAGTATCTAAGGTTTGTGGTAGAAAAAGGGCACTACCAATACAGGGTGCTACCCTTCAGCCTAGCCTCCTTGCCAAGGGTCTTTACCAAATGCCTGGCAGTGGTAGCCGCACACCTGCGCCTACAAGGAGCTTTCATCTTCCCCTACCTAGATGACTGGCTAATCAGGGGCAGCATGGCTTCAGAGGCCAGTCAGGCCGCAGAGCATGTGATCCTCCTTCTGCAGCATCTGGGGTTCATCATCAACTACCCCAAATCCCATCTATCTCCAGCTCAAAGCTTGGAGTTCATAGATGCTCAGTTGGACACCAAGGCCGTCTCCTCCAGGGAAAGGGCAGAATGCCTCAGACAACCGACAGGAGAGGTACAATGTGGCCAGTCAGTGCCAGCTCATCTCCTCCTCCGCCTGCTGGGCCAAATGGCTTCTACAGTCCACTTAACACCTGCAGCCCACTTGCACATGCGGACAGCCCAGTGGTGCCTCTGCTCACAGTAGACTCAAGCCACGAGCAAGCTATGGGATAGAGTCAGGGTTACCCGCCAAATGGTGGCAAAACCTGTGCCACCTCCAGGTGGGAATGCCCTTCCAGGCACCTGTGCCTCAGAGGATCCTGACCACGGATGCCTCCCTCCTAGTTTGGGGGGAGGCGCAGTGTGGGGGCTGCCGCACACAGAGCAGCTGGTCACAGGTGTAATCACTCTTACAGATCAATCTCCTGGAGCTCAGGGCAAGCTTCCTGGCCTTTTGAGTGTTCCTCCACCACCTGTGACACCGGCCCATACTGATCCAGAAGGACAATCAGGTCACCATGTTTTATATCAACAAGCAGGGGGACACAAATTCATACTCCCTCTGAAGAAGGCGGTGGCCCTCCTCTCCTTTGCAGCCCGAAACAGCATGCTCCTGTGAGTGGTGTACCTCCCAGGCGAGGACAACTGCCTAGCGGTCAGGCTGAGCAGAGTCCTTCAGTCACCTGAGTGACGCTTGAACCCCAGGGTGGCAAAACGGCTCTTCTACCTCTGGGGCAGGCCCGTGATGGGCCTATTTTCCTCTCTGGACAACACACAGCTGCCTCACATCAGCCAAACCCAGAGAGAGTGGCAGCAGATGCCTTCCTGATCTTGTGGTCAGAGGGCCTACTCTATGCTTTCCCACTGAACCCCCCCCCCCCTGGTCACTAGGACCCTCTTCAAGGTCCAGAGCAAAAGGACATCAGTTATACTGATTGCTCCCAGGTGGTCCAGGCAACCTTAGTTTCCTCTGTTGCTCTCCCTGTCAGTGGCACTCCCAAACCCTCTAGGCTGAGCCCCAGACCTCCTGTCCCAGGAGGAGGGCTCCCTCCTGCACCCCATTCTGTGGTTGCTAACGCTAACAGCGTGGCTGTTCAAAGGATAGCATTGGCCCCTTTCAGTCTTCCAAGAGAAGTCGAGGCAATCCTATTGGCCTCCTGAAAACCCTTCACAAGACAGGCAGGTTCTCTACCTGGTGTGCAGAAAGGAGGGAGAATCTCTTCTTCTGCCATGTGCAATTAGTACTCCATACACCAGTCACACACCAGGCTGAAGTCTAACTCTGTAAGGATGCATCAGAGTGCAATAGCCGCTCACCACCACCCTGTTGAGAGAAAAACCCTCTCGGGCCAGCTCCTGGTCTCCAGGTTCCTCCAGGGCCTCCTGTTATTCAAGCCTCCTCTCTGCCTCCCAGCAGTGAAGTGGGACCTCAACGTGGTGCTCTCACAGCTCACCAGACCGCCATTCGAGCCCCTAGCCACTTGCCACCTGTGGTACCTTTCTTGGAAAGTGGCCTTCCTGTTGGCCCTCACATCTGCTTGAAGAGTGACTGAACTCCAGGTCTTGGTGGTGGATCCACCATATACAAGGTTCTACAAGAACAAGGTAATGCTCCGCACGCATCCCAAATTCCTCCCAAAGGTGGTATTTCCTTTCCACCTCAACCAAGAGGTGGTCCTCCCCACCTTTTTCCCGCAGCCTCACGCCGGCCTGGAGGAACTAGTACTCCATACACTGGATTGCAAATGGGCCCTGTCCTTCTACTTACAGTGAACTCAGGCCCATCGCAAAGCTCCTCAGCTTTTCGTGTCTTTTGACCCCAGCAGACTGGGGCTCCCTGTAAGCGAACTCTGTCAACTTGGGTGGCAGCTGCATCGCCCTCGCCTATGAGCGACTGGCCTCTCCCTTGAGCACTGGATCACAGCGCATCACGTGAGGGCGATGGCCACTTTGGTGGCCAATCTGTGCTCAGTACCAGTGACGGAGATCTGCAAGACCGCCACATGGTCTTCAATTCATACATTCACAGTTCACTACTGCCTGGAGATTGAGACCCGCAAGGACAGTGCATTTGGCCAGGCTGTACTCCATAATATTTTCGGGGTATAGACAACTCCTGCCCTCTGACCCTTCTGTGTTCAGGCTACTGGAATGATGGCGCCGCTAAACATTAGGGTCCTGTAGAGTCTCTCAGTGAGGACTTATTTTCTGCAACTCACGGCTACCTGACTTGGTCATCGTTGGTGCTGTCTTGGTTTGGTCCTCGGCAGCATGGAGCTAGGGAGTCCCATATGTGAGGAATGACTTCCTGCTTGTTCCTGCAGAAAGTGTAGTTATTCACCTGTAACAGGTGTTCTCCAGGAACAGCAGGAATCAGTCCTTACAACCCTCCCTCCTCCCCTGGGAGTTGCCTCCCTACCTTGTTTTAGTTTTTACTACCGTCCTAGCTATGTCATCTGACTAAACAAGATGGCGCCCTTGGGCAGGAAGGAGACCATGCATGCATGCTAGCATGTCCCAAAGGCTTTCTTTGAAAGCTGGGGAAATGTTCTGCGTGGGCTCCGTCACCCATATGTGAGGACTGATTCCTGCTGTTCCCGGAGAACACCTGTTACAGGTGAGTAACTATGCTTTCTGTGTATGCACATGTACAATACAGTACATAATGGATTTCAAGAAAGTTAATTTGAATATCCCTACTGTTTGGGGTGGCATATTGTTTCATTTCTTCACTGGAACAGTGGTGATGGCTTTTTTTTACTTCTTTGTCAACAAGCAGGATGATTCAGCCTCACAAGTGAGTGGCGACATCTGATGATACTAACACAGAAATCATTCTCATAGCTAAGAGCATGTCTTACACACCCTCTGCCTCTCATAGTACATTCAGTCTGTTTTTCTATGTTTGTGCTTTGCCCTAACCTGGTTTAGGCTTTCCACCAGGGTCACTTTAACCTATGGGCAAAAGGGGCAGTTGCATAACAGGAGGCCTATACGTTCAAGCAGCCCGGAAGTTGCTATGTGCCGAGCAGGTGGCGCTCAAAAAAAGAAAACAACTTGAGACCCGTCAGATCAGTCCTGAGGTAACCTCAAAACCCTAATGGAGCTGATCCCATTCAGTGCAGTGCAACCATTGTCACTGACTCCTACAGCCAACAGCAGGTGACACGCTTAATCACACCTTATTCTCTGTTGCCACTGAACCAGTCTCACAATGCTCTGCGGGATTTCACAACCCATCCCACGAGATGACAGCTAATTACGCACATCTCCTGCTCTCTGCTTGGCTGATAGAGTTTGTGGCTGGGGCCATGCTGAGCTGCTAGAAAGGCTATGGCAGATGGGGTCTGACAGCCTCTGAAAGGATGGAAGGGGTGAGAAGTGGTTGGAGTAGAGGGAGAGGATGATAAAGACTCTGTTAAGGGAAGGTGGATGTGAGAATAAAGTCCGAGTGGAGAGATGAAAAGAAGATCTGATTGGATGGAGGGAGTGAGAACGGGGTTAGACTAGCGAGGGGGGGGGAGATAAGAAGGGGTTAGATTGTTGCCTCCACTCTGCCCTGGAGCGTCCATGAATGACACTCCCTGATGCTAACTGCATAGCATCTGGGTGTGTAGCAGCGTCACCCACGGATATGCAGCTGCACTAACTGTTTTGGTGCCACTGAAGAATCCCATTCAGAGGCATTTACATGGTGTGCAGGTCTGCAAACCATGTAAATGTCTTTGAATATCCGCCCCCCCCCCCTCCCATGTTCCTGTGTTCGTCATATGTTTAATGTGACAGAGCAAAAATGCAAAGATGATTGTGTCTTGGGAGACTGACAAAGCTCAAAAAATAAGATATCATGTTTGGAAGGGTCTATTCTCTGTCCCCCTACAAAGTGAATGATCCCACATTGAAATAGTGCTTATCAGGGTTTTTTCACGTCTGTATTGGGCAGGTTTGTTATGGCGTGCACATGTGCAGTAACAGCAGAGTGGGCACGTAGGAAAGGACAACTGTACTGACGCTCTAAATGGGATATAGAGGACTGCAGGCGGCACATGCTGTGGTCCAGCTGGGGCACAGTGCATGTTAGGCAGATGCCTAGGTGGCACATAGGAATGCCGAAACTGTAAAGCAGCAAGACATCAACTGATGAGGGTCTAACATGGGCACAAGTGTGTGTCCCGTAGTGTCACAAGGGAGGTTACCCAGCAGGTACTCCCAAGGGCACATAACATTGGCAGGCGGTGTGGGGGAGGGAAGCGCGCATGTCCATGTAGGCACCCCTACCCAAGAACCCACACCATAGGCAGCTGCCTACCGGCATACTGGATGGCCTGGGACTGCGCACCACCGGCATAATGGCATGGCAGTATGTTGGCAGAGGGGGCAGTGGCATCTGCCCACAGCAGACCATGGCCTAGCCCCGTTTAGGTGGGTGCCGTGCACTGCAACAGACAGGGTCTGTCTGATGAACAGTCATGGTATCCCCGGGGAATGCACTGTCCCTGTGGCAACAGTGTGGTGCAGTACACACAGCCAGTGTATTCATGAGCAGAAGGTCACAGGTTCAAGTCCCAGCTGTGGCTCCTGCAGACCATGTCCCTATATTTTACCCAGTACTAAACCATGGTAATAAAGACTGAACTTTTATGTTTATGTTTATTACATTTGATATACCGCTCAGGCCAAAGCATTAGAGCGGTTTACAATACTACATAAATGATACTGAAAATATGAAAAGAACGCCATTAACAAGATAGGACAGAGTAAGAGATAGTGATAGTCAAAGAAATAGAAGAGACAAGAGGAAAGGTTCATTATAACACCATAGAGGCAGAATATCATACCACCACAGCTCAGTCCTTCCAAACAGACTTGACCATAATCGCTACTCATCACAAATTCAAGCCAGGCAGAAATACGCCACAGAAATGGCTCCTTATACACCTCTGCTGCCTGGATATACTTGACAGAAGCAGATGAGGCAGAGCTCTCACTTACAGCCTACGATGCCTGCATCATTCCTCCACCGTCCCGCTTTATTGCAGATAACATAAACATGCCTGAAATGCCTATATTTTACCCTACAGAGCACAGACACCATAAACATGTGCAATCCCTAGAGCAGAGTTTCCCAACTGCAGTCCTGGAGGGCCAAACACCATTCAGATTTCATGCTGTCTCTAATAAATATGCCTGTGCTGCATTTGTATGCGCCGCCCCCATGGTATGCAAATGTATCTCATGCATATTCATTAGGGACAGCATGAAAACCCGAACAGTGTTTGGCCCACCAGGACCGGAGTTGGGAATCTCTGCCCTAGAGCAGCGGCCAACAGGGGAATAAACACCCACACCCACAGACTCCACTATCCAAAGCCTCATGGAGAGTCAGGCTGTTGGGCCCTGCATGCAGCAGCATCTCCCAATACTAGTACTTGCATACCTTAGCAATGCCGCCCTAAACCTGGGAATACATTACACATATATCAAAAGGTTGCTATGATTAATGGCAGATAGCAATTCCTAAGTTAAGCACAATTTGCTGATAGAGCTGCATCATAGCAACCTTTCTGATATCTGTGGAGTGTGTTTCAGTTTTGGTTTCTGACAGTTTTTACCACCCCGGGGAGTGACCCCAACATTATTGCATACCATAGCCATGCCTGCACTGTACCCAGTGTGGTGTGGTGGCCAGGGCTGCCAAAAGCCTCTATATTTGCACAATGCTGGCATAGGTGTGGGAGTGTGTGTCTGTCTATCCAGTGTGTGGTGGCTGCCTACACCTTACTCAGCCCACACTGCTTGCACTGTTTCCAGTGTTAGCCTGCCAATGTGCATAATGAGGAGCAAGGTACTGTGGGTATAGCCCGGACAGGGTGGCCTGGGCAGGATGCATCTGCACAGGGCATAGGGCAATGGCTGGGACATTGTAGTGCCCGGCCACCACCTGCATGGACAGGGTGGCCACAGCATGTCCTGCTGGGAGGTCACTCTCACCCTGACTGAGCAGTAACCACGGCATGGCTAGGTTCCCCCATAGTGCTATATAATGTTTCTCGCAAATGATATTTATGAGTTTTCTTTTCTGGGGTCCAATCACTGACTTATCTGCTTGGTGTGTGTGCTTCCAGTTTTGGGTGCATGCATCTCTTCCAGGAACATGCACTATGGACTAGCTAGCAGACTGTCTGCAGTTAGTATGTGTATGGCTGGAACAGCTTGCAGGGTGCTGCGGCTGGAGAGACTCACTGTGCTCGCTGCTGGAGAATGTCAGATAGTGGTGAGGGGCAGCTGAGCATTTCCAGGCCTACTGTCTGTCTGCTATTGCCTTATGGATGCGTACAGATCTGCATTGACTGCCCTGTAAGGGTGCCTGTTCGCCAGCAGGACTGGGGTTGATGGTCCCCTCTTCTGCCACCATTGCAGGGATGTAGAATGTGGATCTGTTGGTGGGAGATCCTGTCCCCCACCCTGAGCCCCAGAGGGCGGGTTGGGTGGTGCTACATAATCCACCTATGGGTCCAAACACCCCCCTTCACTTAAATCATGTGACCATGGCACCCACACAGTAATATGCACTATTCTGGGTGCATCATAGTCCACAAGGGCTAGACGTGACTGGGAAATATGGATGGACACAGGTGTATCCTAGGTGTGTCTGCAAGGACTATCTATCACACACCGGCACTGATGGTGACCTGCAGCATAGCCTATCTCAGCTAAGCCAGGTGCTGCGGACCTGGTGCTGGGCGCCCCACCTCGCCTCAGGGTGAGCACAGTACCCCCACAATGTGATGGTCTGTAGCTACTCTGTGCCAGTAACACACACGTTCAGTTCCCTCTACCGGGCTGAGGTGCTGTGGGGGTGCATACCCCATCTTGTGATCATCTGTAGACTGCTGATCTGCATGTGCAGTGCATCATGGGTACGTGTGGGTTAACCCTATCCTGGTAACCACAGCAGACAGTTTGTGTGGTGACCTGTAGTCCTTCTGTAGTCAGCCTGGGTTTGTTAGTAGCTATAGAGATGTAGCCCACTGGTTACTTCACTGACTGTGGAGGCAGAGGTCATGGGTTGATCCCACAGTGGTGTTATTTGATAGGGCTGTCTGAGGCATTTCATTTTTTAATTTAAATTAGTGCTGCCAGCCAAAACACCCTCACAGTTCTGTAACCTTAAGGTGCCCTATAAAGCTCCCTATAAGGCACTCTATAGGGAGCATTATAAGGTGCCTTGGCAGACAGTGCACTTTATAATGTGCCCTCTGGAGTGCCTTATAGGGTGCCTTATGCGGCACCTTAGGTTACGGCACTGTGAGGGTGTGTTTGCTGGCAGCACTAATTTAAATTAAAAAAGAAAATGCCTCAGACAGCACTGATGTAAAGTAAAGGGTAATGCCTCAGACAGCCTTACTCATTAAGCCCACTGGGGGATTGAAGGAAATATCGATACATCGGGAAGATGTCTTACAACTATTAGATAAACTGAAGAGTAGCAAATCACCTGGGCCGGATGGTATACATCCAAGGGTGTTGAAAGAACTGAAACATGAGATTGCAGACCTGCTATCAGTAATCTGTGAACTATCATTAAAATCATCTCTAATACCTGAAGATTGGAGGATCGCCAATGTAACACCAATTTTTAAAAAGGGTTCCAGGGGTGATCCGGGAAACTACAGACCGGTGAGCCTGACGTCAGTACCGGGAAAAATGGTAGAAACCATCATAAAGAATAAAATTACTCAGCATGTAGATAGTCACAACCTAATGGGAGACAGCCAACATGGCTTTAGACAAGGAAGATCTTGTCTTACTAATCTATTATGTTTTTTTGAAGGAGTGAATAAACAGGTGGACAAAGGTGAGTCGGTTGATATTGTGTATCTGGACTTTCAGAAAGCCTTTGACAAGGTCCCTCATGAGAGACTTTTGGCAAAACTAAAGAGTCATGGGATAGGAGGCAGTGTACTATTGTGGATCAGGAACTGGTTAAAAGATAGAAAGCAGAGTGTAGGGCTAAATGGCCAATTTTCCCAATGGAGAAAGGTGAATAGTGGTGTACCACAGGGATCTGTGCTGGGTCCGCTGCTTTTTGACATATTCATAAATGACCTGGAAAGTGGAATAACGAGTGAGGTTATCAAATTTGCAGATGACACAAAACTATTTAAAGTTGTTAAAACCCAAGAGGATGGTGAAAAATTGCAAGAGGATCTTGATAAATTGGAAGACTGGGCATCAAAATGGCAGATGAAATTTAATGTGGACAAGTGCAAGGTTATGCACCTAGGGAAGAACAACCCAAGCTATGGTTACACAATGCAAGGTTCCACATTAGGAACCACTACCCAGGAAAAAGATTTAGGCGTCATTGTGGATACCATGTTAAAACCCTCGGCCCAGTGTGCAGCGGCGGCCAAGAGAGCAAATAGAATGCTAGGTATGATAAGGAAAGGAATGGAAAATAAAACAAAAGATATTATAATGCCTCTATATCGTTCCATGGTGAGACCGCACCTTGAATATTGTGTGCAATTCTGGTCGCCGTATCTTAAAAAGGATATAGCGATTTTAGAAAAGGTACAGAGAAGAGCCACCAAAATGGTAAAGGGGATGGAAGGATACTCTTATGAAGAAAGGCTAAAAAGGTTAGGGCTCTTTAACCTGGAAAAGAGACGGCTGAGGGGAGATATGATAGAAGTCTATAAATTAATGAACGGAGTGGAATGGGTAAACGTAGATCGATTGTTTACCTTATCAGAATATAGAAAGACTAGGGGACATGCAATGAAGCTGCAGGGTAAACTATTAAAGACTAATAAAAGAAAATATTTTTTCACTCAACGTGTAATCAAACTCTGGAATTTGTTACCGGAGGATGTAGTAAAGGCTGTTAGTGTAGCTGGGTTTAAAAAAGGTTTGGACAAGTTCCTGGAGGAAAGGTCCATAAACCATTATTAAGAAGTGACCGAAGATATCAATGCTTGACCCAGTACAAGCATTGTGGAACTTGTGTCTCTTGGGGAAACTGCTAGGTACATGTGACCTAGATTGGCCACTGTTGGAAACAGAATACTGGGCTTGATGGACCTTGGTCTGACCCAGTATGGCATATCTTATGTTCTTATGACCCCTGTTTCATCAGTCAATGTATTAACCATTATGCTACACCTCTGTTGCTGTGTTTTCAGGTCAGCGCGCCTAATTAAGGCTAATGCGCATTAACGTGCCACGGCTGCCTCTATCGCATGATAACAGACTTTATTGCATGATAACCTTAAATGCTACGCCCACTACCTTACATGGCATTCGTCACAGTAAGACTGCAACTAACGCCGGTAACATTAAGACAGTTTAGTAAACATACCCCTAAGAGTAAGAATTGTAAGATCCTTAAAGTCCAAAAAGGGATGGAGTGCCTGGATGCACCATAACATGAAGAAAGAAGTTTTGGCTAATGCTCCTATCTGCACTGAGAAGGAGAGTTTGGCGTCGATAAGTATCCCTAGATATTTGAAGGAAGAGGTAAGAAGCATTGGATGATCATCAAGACACGGGGCAAGCATTGGAGATAGAGGAGAGCCAGTAAGCCAAGTGGCTGTGGTTTACTGGGATTTAGCTTAAGACTGTTTTGATAGAGCCAGGTGGTGACCTTGGACAGACAGCAACTTATAGTTGTGAGATCTGGAGCAGAGGAGTCAGTGTATGAGATAAGAAAGATGTCATCTGCTTAAATATGGAAACTGATACTTGATTCTTGTATGAGGACAGCTAGCAGACTTAGGAAAATATTAAACAATAATGGGGCTAATATCAATCCTTGTGGGACACCTCAGGTTAAAAGATGAATGGGGGATGAATCCTGGCAGTGCTGACAATGAATGATTCGTTATGCAAAAAAGAGATGAAATAGGACAATGCAGAATCCTGAAGACCTATACAGAATTGACGAGTGAGAAGAATATCGTGGTCGACCAAATCAAATGCTGATGTTAAGTCAAGAGAAATGACTATGACAATTTTAACTTGATCTAGAGAATGACTAATTTCACTGAGTAATGACATTATGATTGTTTCCATACTATGTCCTGAGCGAAAACCAGACTGCTTGGGATGGAGAACATGAGTATGCTCAATATGAGACATGAGCTGGGTGAAGATGTGATGTTCTGCTAATTTAGAGAGAAAGGAAGAATAGACACAGGGCGATAGTTGGATTGGATGATCTGTAGAGAGATTTTTACAAATAGGGTAAATTACTACCCTTTTCCAGGAGCTCGGAACAGTCCCAGAAACCATGCTGTAGTTAATGATTGTTTGTGCTATGGGAAATAGTCCAAATGACTGTTCTGCTAGCCACTTAAAGGAAATAGGATCCGAGAGAGCAGTGATCTTATGTAGTGATGCAAGTAGCTTAGATAGTGTGACACCGCAAATAGACCGGAGATTAGACCATGTATGGGTAGGGACAAGTGAGGTGATGTCAGGACAATGTAGTTCTGAGGAAGAGGTGGCACGGTGGAAAGACTGTTGGATAGTAATGACTTTAGTCTTGAAGTTAATTCTAGGGACCCAGCCAGGAGGTGGACTGGGATGTTGTCAGGGATGAAAGATGAGAGATAGTGGAAAATCGCTGTTTCTTAGAATGAGACGAGTTAATTATCTTAGTTGTCTAAGAGTTTGCTTAGTAGACATAAGCTGTTTGTGATAAAAGTGAGAGGTCTTCTTAAACTGAATAAAAGTCAGACTGCTTTTATTGTGTCTCCACTGTCTTTCAGCCTTTCGCATCTGCCTTCTCAATAGAAGCAGTTCAGGTGAATACCATGGATGTTGGTTCCAGCGAGAGGCAGTATGGGGCTTCAGAGGGGCCACAGAGTTTAGTGTGGTGGATGAGGATGAATTCCACAGATTCATTTGTTCTTCTAGTGAGATCCTATTAAAATCTAGCGGAAAGAAGGTATCAACTGTAGTAGAGGAGGCTGCAAGAGTGGCCGGAGTGATCTTTCTTACAAGGTTTGGGGGCTGATCTGCTATCCGCAAAGTCTGGGAATTAGATGTGAAGGATAGAGTGAATATAATTAGGACATGATTTGTTCAAGGCAGAGCGTGCTGATAGATGTTATGAGGACAGGGATTTGAATTATTTTCAGGATAAGATCCAGGGTATGACCCGTCGCATGTGTAGGAAAACTGACATGTTGGATAAGATGTAGATCAGAAAGAAAGGTTGCAGAAGATTTGTCTCAGGGTCTTAAGTGTCATAATGTGCTGTATATTGAAATCTCCTAAAATAAGTGCATTGGGGAAGGAGGTGACTATCAGCGCAAGGGTCTCTTGAAAAGAATCCCAAGCAGTAGCAGCTAGTGAAGGAGGGCAATAGAACAAAACTATGTAAGTAGGTGAAGAGGGCACCATTCATGAAATTAGACCGAGCGATAAGAGTCTCAGGGCATGGCAACACTGAGTTTGACTTAACAAACAGCCTTTTTCATGTTAACTGGTTTCAAGCATGGCAGCTTCAGATACACACAGTTTGAGCCATTTCTGCCTTCAACCAAACCATGATACCCATATCTGCCCACTCTGTTGCAGAAGGTCTTCAACAGTTAGAAAATATAGGGCATTTAAGAGAAAGGACATCTGCTTCCCTGTGCTTCCACAACACCATAAAAAAGGGCAAAGAAAAGTTTTGACCACCTTTGTGGGGAGCAGACCCACTCAACACCAGAAAGTAACCACTCTTCTAATGAGAAAAAGGCTAGCCAGCGGGACCTGTATGGCATCTGAGGGAAGATGAATGGTGAGCTCCACTCCTTCCTCCTGAAGCCAATACCTGAGCATTCTCCTGCATTTATTACTGTGGGAAAAAGGAAATTGAAGAATTGGGTTTACCCCTTCAAGCCAGGTCATCTTCTAGAATGGTATAGGTGATGCTGGAGAAATGTGATGTTTGCCCTAAGCTAGAGTTTGCCGAGGATTTGGACCGCTTCCTAGATTCTGCTGTGAAGTGGAACACTAATTGTTCATTCCAGAAGTGCTTGTCCCGGGAGTTGGGACACTGTGCTATCAGAAGTGTAGTGCCTGAGGCAGCAGTAGGATATGAAGGGTCTCCGTTAGCATCTTCATCTCCCTTTCAGCAGGATTTGCCGGTGAGAAGGGAGCAATGAAAGACTACTGCTCTGTTGTATCGGGGAGAGAAGAAGGTGGAGCCACTATAGATAGCGAGATGACTTGTTAGACCTGCTGCTGTGATGTTAGATTCATTATGGGATCTATACAGCATCTGGATGCCTTTCTTAAGAAGGTTACTTCTAAATTTGCTGAAAGAGTGGTTAATTTTTCTAGAATTTTTGATTGTTAGAAAATGGCATTGTAGCAATAAGACACAAGACTGGAACAGTGGAGGCACAGTTGGTTGAAAATAAGGACTTTAAAATAGCCTAGATTAAAGAAAGTGGCATAATAAAATGTAAATTGGAATATTTAGAAAATCAAAGTAGAAAAAATAATTTACGTTTTTTGAACTTTTCCAAGTCTGCCTCCAATTTCAGGGGTAAGTCCTGATCTATGGAGTTCTCTACCATTAGAGTTATTTAATTTAACTTATAACCAGTTCCACCATTCTTTAAAAATTTGGCTTTTTTAGAATTATTTGATTGGCTGAACTCTGTTGAATCACTACTGTTATTTATGATGAAATTTGCTGATTGATCTACATGATCTGCTTTGATCTACAATGGTATAACAGAATATAAATGCCTATGATAAGATTAGATTAGACATGATATGCAGATATGTAGTTGAAGTATTAAAGTTCAGGCTCCTATATCCCATACCTACTATTTAGCTGGCTCCAGGTAAAGTGGGCCCTCATGGAGTCAAGCAGGAGTCCATGTGGAATCTGTTGACCTGACGGGATTTTTGGAGAGCCTATTTGAGGTAGTCACTTGAAGAACAACCCTGCTTGTGTTCTTTATGCTTGAATCTGACCGTAACACTGTTTCTCTGTGGACAAGTAGGAATGAGTCCTTACGTATGGATGATGTTCCCGATGGAGCCCCACGCAGGAACACTCTCCAGCTTCTATTGGAAGCTTTTGGGAGGCTCCACTGCACCTGCGTGCCTCCTTCCTGCCATTATGCCTCAGTCTTTCATTTTCCGCAGAGACTCACAGCCACATTCCAGCCTTCCTCGGCTTGGTAAACTCTCTTTATCCCCTGCAGGGGTGTTTTGCGCTCAGGTTTTGCCCCTTTCTTTCACTTTGCCTGCCGATCATGGTTTCTCTGTTCCCTTGGATTTTTCTGCCTCGATCACTTTCTTTTCCTTGCCGCAGCTCCTCGGCCTTCTTGATGCCGGAGCCCCAGTGAGACCTTTCCAAAATCAAGCCCTTTGACTTGACTACAGCCATTTTCCAGATGACATGTCCCAGAAACCTACCAGTGGGTTTAAGAAGTGTTCCAAGTCCTCTAGGACCATATCCGCCATGGATAACCATAACTGGTGTCTACAATGCCTGAGACCCTATCATCAACCCTCTTCTTATAATTTGTGTTTGCAGATGACAAGAAAGGGACTCAATGGTCAAAAGAAGCAGCGTGAATCACTTTTTGAGGCTCAAATGTCTGATCCATTGCCTTCGGCATCAATGACATCGGTCTCAATGGTTTCAAAGGCTGCATCAGACACTGGCGGTGCATTAACATCAAGGAGCTCTCTAGCTCAGTTGGAACACAGCATCCATAGTGCCCTGGAGCATCGGCCATCGAATGAGATCCATCCAAAGCTGAGGAAGGATTTGGCCTCATCATTTTTGATGCTGAAGTGTGACCATGCCGAATATCAGGTGAAGACTCTGGTGCATCGGCATCAGAGTCCTTTGAGGGAAGGTATCAAGAACGATGGGAGTCTGCGTGAGCACCCCTCAAAGGTGCCCCAAAGGGAGAAGGACTCATCCTCCAGGACATTGGAGGGGCATCAACAGCCTACCAATAGCCAAGACCCAGCCGCCGTTACCCCTGTACACATACCAGATACATCTGTTGAAGTTGCTCAGGCCCCGCATCCTTCAGAATTGGCAGCCCCGGAGCAGTGTCTTTTGCAGGCACTCAAAGAATGCATTGCAATGCTGCTAGCGATGCAGCATGCTGGGACATCAGTGTCGACTGCATCAACATCAGCTGCATGCAGCTGTTCTGGAGATGCATGCACTGCCTGCAGGATGGGCATTGACATTGGGGAATCAAGAACACCGACACTGGTGCCTGCTTGCCCGATATCTCTCTTTAGTGTCTTGGGGTCCGATGTGCCCTCGAAGCCTAGGAGAGCATTGATGCATCACTGCTCTAGATGGAGCTCCCAATCCTCTCGAAGCAGGAAGGAGATTTAGGCAGAGACTCAGAGGTACTTTGACTTCTTCTCTGAGTCTGACTCAGAGGGCTGGATCACTGATGTGGAATTGGAGGACTTGTCGGAGGACAGTTCCCCAGAGCTTCCCGTCAGACCCTTCTCCACCTCAGGAGCAGTGCAAGTCCCCTCCTGAGGACATGACCTTCCAGGAGTTTGTAAGGGATATGGCCAAGGCCATCCCATTCTCTTTGGAGACTGAGGATGAGCCTAGGGCAGAAGAATTGGAAATTCTACAGTACTCCTCAGCCCCTAAGGAAGCAGTGACAGTGCTCTTGCACCATATCCTGCAGAGAGTGCAGACAAGAATGTAGGAGAGTCCCCTCACTGTACCCCCCATTAGTAAATGGCTAGACTCTATGTTTAGAGTTCAAAAGACTCCTGGGTTCAAGAAGCCTCAGCTTCCTCACCATTCTCTGGTGGTCGAATCCGCCCTGAAGAGGATCAAGCGTACCAAGACTCATTCCTCAGATCCCCAGGGAGGGAAGCTCGGACATTGGACTCCTTCGGGAGGCAGTGTTTCCAGAGTTTCATGCTCGTCACCTCAGTGGCCTATTACTAGCTCTATGTGGGCATGTTCTTAAAAGGACATAATTTATGACCTAGCTGACCTGGCACAATTTCTGCCCCTGAGTTTGTAAGCATATTCTTTACAAACTCTGGAGGAGAAGAGGGACACGGGAGATATGATTCAGACTTTTAAATACTTAGAGTATTAATGAACAAACCAACCTCTTCCAAAGATGGGGAAACTATAAAACTAGAGGGCATAACATGAAGCTGCAAGGGGGTAAATTGAAAGTCAACATCAGGAAATATTTTTTCACTGAAAGGATGGCGGATGCTTGGAATGCCCTCCCAATGGAAGTGGTGAGGGCAAATACAGTGACAGAATTCAAAATGGCATGGGACAGACACAGTGGATCCCTTTATAGCAACAGGTTAAAATCTAAATAAACTTAACTCTCTTAAATCTCAGAAAGAGAGGTGACCTACACGGAACAGTGGGTACACCCCTAAAAAAGGGCATGGAGAGTGGTGACCTGCACGGAACGGCAGGTGCACGTACTCTTACCGCCTTGCTGGGCAGACTAGATATGTCATACTGGTCTTTATCTGCTGTCATATACTATGTTACTATGAGAAATTGGAGCATTATTGTGCCCTAGTGGCCCATGGCAAAGACTATTCCAAGTTCATGGTGCGAGCTACCTATGACATATTTGAGATGACATCCAGGAATGCTGTCATAGGCAATGGCACCCATAGACTCACCTGGCTACAATCATCAGACCTGGAGCTGTCTGTACAGGACAAGCTGGCAAATGTCCCATGCCGGGGAGAGAATCTCTTTGGCAAGGAGAAGGCTGGCTTCATAGAGAAGCAGCACATCATTCGTACTAGGCTCTCCAGGCATACTGTACGACAGAGTCTGCCTCCTAAATGTGCAGCCCAAAAGAAGTTCTGCTACCCACGTAGGCAGAGTTATTACCTTGCGCCCCAGACCTTCCAGCCCAAGCAGGCCCCTTGCCAGCAGCAGTAGGAAGAAAAACCCCAGAAGGCCCAACCAGTTCCTCAGTCAAAACCGGGGCGGGGTTTTAACTGGTTCCTTCGGAGCACAGCCATAGACTGTGACTGGGAAGCATCCAGTCAGAGGACAGCTCACTCTGTTTGCCCTCAGCCTCTGTTTGCCCTCATAACATCAGACTAATGGGTCCTGCAGATTGTCCAGAGTGGTTACAAAATTACACCTTTTGGAACTGCCACCAAACTGCCCCCTCCCCCCCCCCCGAGGGTGTATCATCTCGACCCTCTGCATCAGGAACTGCTTCAGAGAGAAATCACCGCCCTCTTGTCTGATCTCACGATCGAGCTTGTGCCACTCAAGCAAAGAGTGTCAGGGGTTTTATTCCAAGTATTTCCTGGTCCCCAAGAAAATGGGGAGCTACCATCCCATCCTAGACCTCGGAGATCTGAACAAGTTCTTGGCAAGAGAAAAGTTCAAAATAACTTCTCTGTGAGCGTTGATTCCTTACCTGCAAAAAGGGGATTGGCTATGCTCCCTGGATCTGAAGGGCGCGTATACCCACATGCAGATACATCCCACTCACAGAAAGTATCCCAGATTCGTCCTGGGTGGACAACACTTCCAGTACCAGGTAGTGTCATTTGGACTGGCCTCAGCGCCTCGTGTTTTCACAAAATGCTCCAGTCTAGTGGCTGCTTACCTCCGGACACTGGGAGTGTTTGTCTTCCCCTTTCTGGATGATTGGTTGGTCAAGAGTACCACTCCGGGAGTTGTTCAAGAATCAACATGATTGACCATTCAGGTATTGGAACTACTGGGTTTCGTTATAAATTACCAAAATCCCAGCTGCAGCCCACCCAACAGTTGGAGTTCATAGGGGCCCTGTTCGACACGATCCAGGTGAGAGCCTTCCTGCCGCCCGACCGACTTCTCAGATTGACAGCTCTGGTGTGGGATATTTAAGTGAGTCAGCGGATAACTGCTCACAGGATTTTGACTGTGTTAGGTCACATGGCCTCCACAGTGCATGGCATACCTCCAGATGAGGCAAGCTCAGTGGACTCTGAAGACTCAATGGGTCCAAGCCACGGGTCATCTCAGAAGCTTATCTGTGTGTCACCACCCCTCTGGTTCAGTCATTGCACTGGTGGACAGTCCACCACAGTTTGATCAAAAGTATTTCTTTCCAGATTGCTTAACCCCAACGACAGACGCTTTGAAGCTGAGGTGGAGGCTCATCTCAATGGGTTGCACACACAGAACAACTCCCAGTGTTTGCAAGTGGGAAGCTTATTATATCTAATTCTCCCACTTTTTCCATGCCTGCACAAGGGCGACTGCTACCATCCCGGATGACGGCATAAAAATTAGAAGCGATTGTGTTGGTGTCTGATACAGCCTGAGTTTTCTTATGTAAATCCCAGTCCTCAGGCACTTGGGAAGGTTCAAGACCTGCTTTGGAAATGCAATGTTGAAGTTGCATTCACTGAAAATACCATTCATTTGGCAATCCAAGTTCTTTTTGTAAATCAGCAAATAATTTAAAGTACATTGGGGTCAGGAGTTGACCCACTGTTCAACTACTTCTGTTTTGCCATGCCTGCCAATTGATTAGCTCATTCTGGATTTTGAATTGGGGGGTGAACCAAAGAGGTAGTTGCCTGGAGGGTGGATTGGCATCTTTAAGTAGGCAGGAGAATATATATACGCCGTTTGTATGGAGGGTGACTCCTATATGCGACATACCTATCAGAAGATGGGTGGGTATAGGATGAACAAGTATCTCCTCTAGTTGAACCCAAACTGGACGGTGTAGTCCTGGTGGTTGACTTGCCCAGTAGGAACCTTGCTTAAGAATAAAGGAATGTTAGTACCACTTAAAGACCAGGAACTCAATGCCTCCCTGCTCTATAAGTAGCTTCAATTTCCAGGTGGCTATGCACGGGATTTTTTTCTTACTACTACTACTACTGGAAGTGGCGGTATAGAAGAGATGTATAAATAAATAAATAAATAAACACTACTACTACTACTACTGAGCTACTACTACTATTCTTCCAACAGAAAGCAAGCAAAAGTTTTTCAAGCTTCTTATAGAAGGAGTTGGGAAACAATATGGGTAGCATACAGAGAACGTAGTTAACTTTGGGAATGATCATCATTTTGATGGCCTCTAGGCGACCCCACCAGGAGAGGTATGTGGGGGGACCAATGAGAGGTCAACAATTGAATCAGGTTAAGGCACTCAGCAGCACTTCTTTCTAAGGTCTCCGCTAGTGAAGGGCAATACTGAACACCAAGATGTTTAAAAGAATTGCCTGCCCATTGGAAAGGGAATGGTGCCAGGTCTGTCTTAAATACATGCTTATTCAATGGAAACGTGGAAACGTGACTGATTTAGACCAGTTGATCTTGTGGCCAGATAGCTGTGAGTATTGGTCAGTAGTTCTTAGAACAGCAAGAATTTAAGGAAACTCAACAAAGAGTAGAAGTTCATCAGCATAAGCAGAGAGCTTAACCTAATCTCCTTTAGTCTACAATCCAACTATTGTTGATGTTTGCCTAATGAGTAGCACTAGAGGTTCCAAAGCTAGATTAAAAAGTAGTGGAGATAAAGGGCATTCTTGTAGGGTGCCTCTGTGACGAGGAAAGGCACCAGAGAGGTCTGAACTGGCACAGACATGAGCAGACAGTTGAGCATAAAGAATTCAGACCATGTTAATAAATTTACTGCTTATACCAAACCAATGCAGGGCCTGAAAAAAGAAACAACCACTCCAGCCTGCCAAATTCTTTTTCTGCATCTAACGAGAGACCAATCAAAGGAGTCGTGTGAGTATGGGAAATTGCAAGGACATTGTGAAGTAGTCATCCATTGTCAGTTGTGGAACAGCCGGCCACAAAACCACATTGGTCTGAATGGATGATATTAGGGATTACTTTGTTCAGACAATTGGCTAGGATTTTGGCATAGATTTTATAGTCTGTGTTCAATAAAGAGATAGGGCGGTAACTTTCAACTCTCTGAAGGCCCCTACTGGGCTTCTCATGTACAACAATTGTTGCATTAATGAATGCACTGACAAGGGGGGACTTCTGAGAGTGCATAGTAAAATAAGTCAGCAAATGAGGCAATAATTCCACACTAAAAGACCGTAGAGTTCTAAAGGGAGGCCATCAGGACCAGGGGTCTTCCCCAGAGGCATCTGTTTGAGGAGTTGGAGAATTTCTTCTAAGTGGATATCTCAATTCAGATCAGTGGCTTGTTCTGCAGTTAAGGTCACTCTATCTAAGTGGCCCACCAGGTTACTAAACCCTGCTTGATTTGCAAGGACTTCTGATTGATAGAGTTGATCATGTAAATGCTCAAGAATAGCTGAGTCATGGACCACAAGCTGATCGTCACTGTCTCGGAAAGTGGCAATACACATGGTGTCTTTGCGAGCCTTCAGTGAGTTAGCAAGTCACCTCCCAGCTTTGTTGTTTTCTGCAAAGTAGCGGCTGTTCTGATTTGTTTCTATACTGCGACATCCTTGTTACCTGGGCCCAAGAGCTTACAGGTAGGGACGGCCTATTAAGTGTCCTTTAGGAGTGAAGCTCTAACACTTGGCCCCAGGAGTTCTGGGATATGTAGTTGCTTAGTCTCCTGTGGGACTGAGTTGTAGTTGTAGCTCGAGTAGAAAAAGGCATGCAAGACTATTTATTTTTAAGAGGGTTTATTCCAGCGCATCAAGATTCAGTATCTCAGACACAAAAGAATGCCAATTCCAACATAAGGGTTGAAAATAAACACACACAAAAGATGCAACAAAACGGCTCAGCTCTACTTGGCTGTTTCACAGTTCCTTTAGTCTCAGGCTAGGCAATCATGTGATCCTTCAGCAAATTGAAACAGGTGCTCTTCCTTACGGCACGGCTTCTCAATTTACCATGTGATTAAGCTTATTAAACAAGGCATAAGGTTTTCTCACAGTGGCTGCAGGTATGGCAAACCTTATACTATATTACTTCATATAGCTTTCAGTGCTCATTAACCTGGTTATTCTCAATTACACAAGTTGAACAATCCATAGGTGAATCAAGCTCTACTGAAGGCAGACAAACGTCCAGTTGCATAGCTTCCTCAAAGTTACTGGAATTCTGGTCAGGGTTATTATTCTACTCTGCCCTTTTCTCCAGAAATTCCTTAAACTGACCTAGAAGTAATTCAGCTTGCTTGTGCACGTTTTCAGACTGATAGCCTTCCTTCTTCTCTAACAAACGTTTACTTAGGACTCCCAGCTCAGGATAATCATCTATCCTGTCTTTGTCAAAGGAACAGTTCTCAGTAAGGGTAAATCCTTTCCCCCACTTATCATTAGCTGAATATGCTGGGTTTGTTCTCAGGAGGTTAACACATGCAGGAGACTTCTTAAACAAAGGGTTATAACCAGAAATGTCGGCTTTACCTTTTCCAAGGTCTTTTAGATAAACATTGGTACCTTTTCTCCTGTTAATTCTCAGGCTTTGTACTTCAGCTTTCTTATCCTTACTTCCAGTGCCTTGCAGGTAAATGTCAGGCTGAACAGTTTCCTCGTAGCTTTCTCTGAAACTGTCTTGGCTTTTACAGCTGTGAATCCGGCTGCCCTTATTCCAGGTATCTGGCCTGCGGGCTCCCTTAACCAAAGGCTCTACCTTGCAGTGAGACTTCCTCCAGGGTGAATCCTTGCACCACTGTTCAGTGCTCCCAGGTTCTGCTCGGGTCTCAGATTCTAGCTGACTTCTCTTCCAAGCAGTGTTCTCAGCTGTTCCAACGTTTTCCCTTCTGCTGCTCCTGACCTCATGCTTGCACTCGCTCCTCCTCCTCATTGTTTGAGTATTTAACAAGCCTTCACTTCTTTGGACTCCCTGACTCTCCCTTGGGTGTGCCCAATCAGTGAACAGACCTGTCTCCTCCCCTGAGGTGAGGTGTGGCTTTAGATCATCAACTGGCTGTGTTTTTATTCCTGAGGTGAAAATCCTGTTTGTCAGTGCAGTATTGTTTACCTCATCATTCCAATCCTGTAGTTCCTATTTACGCTTTTTTGTGACACCTATTGCATAGGCATTACAGGCAAAGTAAGTGGAAATGGCTTGCCGGATAGTGGATAGGAGGTGATCATCACTCAGTATGGCCTTATTAAACCTCCACGAGGCGTAAGAGGGATCTTGTTGGGGGATCTATAATGATAGAGTTATGGCCGCATGGTCAGAGATGGTAATCCCAAGAATATCGGTGGAAGATAACCCCTAGAGTAACATGTTAGAAGTCAAGAAGAAATCTATCCTTGAGTGTGTATGATGTGGCAGAGAGAAGAAAGTGCACTCTTTGGCGGTAGGGTTTTGGAGACACCAAGGGTCAGCTAAGCAGTGTCTTCCATAAGAACATGGAGTACTAGGAGGGCCTGCCCTTGTTGGGCTATCCACTATGAGTGATGGTCAAGAAGGGGGTCTAGTATCAGATTAAAGTCTCCTGCGATTATTGGAAGGGGAGCTATATCGTTAATTTCTTTGGAGATAGTATGAAAGAAGCCTGGATTATCTGTGTTCAAGGCATATATTGTGAAGAGAACGAGCTTCGCTTGGCCAATTTGGAGGGTAGCCTTAGCCCACCTGCCCTCTGTGTCGGCTCTTGTCTGCAGTACAGATGGGGAGAGTGTTTTCTGTACTAGGATCCCTACCCCATTTTTTTTGTGTTGGGCTGCGGGACTCAGCCAAGAAGTAGGCTCCGGTGCCTAGTTTCATTGATTCGATTAAATTTAGGTGCATCTCTTGAAGGTATACAATGTCAGCTGACTCTTTTTGACAGTATAATTGAATTTTCTTATGCTTGATAGGATTATTAATGCCTTTAACATTAAGAGAGATTTTGAGCGAGATAGCATTAACATAGTAAAACACAATTCTGAAAATCCACCCCTCAAGGGAGGGTGGAATTGAATGACATACAAAAGGAGATATGGGATACCCAGGTTACCATAGAATTAGGTGTCTCTCAGGGAGTTATCATGCAGGTAAAATGGAAAGGCAGCTTTAAAACGTATGCAAAATACATAAGGAAAGAGCCAAGGGACCTAACAAAACCCAATATAGCAAACACTGCAGCTTGTAGGAAAGCCGACATGCTGTGTAGCTAAGTGGCGGTCCATGGGGCCACAAAGAAACCATCCTCCCCCCATCCTCCCTCCCATGAAACTATGACTACGTATGTTAAGAAATAGATCGAAAACAACATCAGCCCTCCCCTTACATAGTCCCACATAGAAAACAATAGCACCATATCACATATTGTGACAGGAGTCTAGTAGAGTAGAACAAAATGCCATAATCAAGTAGCATTCATACCTCGATACACTCACCCAACACCATAATGTAGGAAGCCCCACGATTACCCCAAAGTGATAAATGGAGCCTGAGGTCTCATGATGGGCTATACTTCTGAATCAGATGAGAGGGTCGTAGCACGGTACACTGAGCATTGCCAAGGAAAAATGTCCCTTAAAAGATGAAGAAGAGTCTTGGATAGCTAGTTGGGAAAGAGTCCATAGTGCACTCAGGACTCCCAGTGTTGTGGGAAATGAAGTTAGTGCATGTTCATCCCATCGAGGTCAGCCAGGAAGGCCCTTAGTAGCTTGGGGTCCTCAAAAGAGCAGATCTAGTTGAGGACAGTCATTCAGAGGTGTGCCGGGAAGAAGAGGCTGGAGCAGGCTTGCAACTTTTGCAGCTGGGGCCAGAATGACAGAAGCTGGTTTTGGCGGTCGGGAAAAAAGAGTAGTTTGACCTTCATGCTGAATTGTCGAATGGAGCCAGGCGGCTTGCAAGATTTGTAATGCGTGTGGATTCCTAAGCACTTTCAGCAC
This sequence comes from Ichthyophis bannanicus, assembly GCA_033557465.1. Taxonomy (NCBI): domain Eukaryota; kingdom Metazoa; phylum Chordata; class Amphibia; order Gymnophiona; family Ichthyophiidae; genus Ichthyophis; species Ichthyophis bannanicus. The sequence goes on from CM066037.1 coordinate 200,495,846, forward strand.
AAATGGTCTCTGGGTTTTCATGTGGGACATGCGATGTGAGGGTGTCCTTTGTGCGCACTGTATCTCTAGTGGCCTGTGCAGATCCATTTGCAGAAGCTTGGGCAGTAATTGCTTGAAAAAATGAATTGGATCAGTTCCTTCAGCACCTTCCAGGACTCTCAGGATTCTAATGTTATTACGACGAGATCAATTATTTAAATCTTCCAGTTATCTCTGAAGCTGGGTGAGTTATTTAGTATTCGCCCAATCTGTTGCAAGCACTCTTTGTGGTTGAGCACGGTGGCATTGAATTTTGTCAAGTCGCAGAGAGAGCGAATTCAGTTGGTTTTTTACATCAGCAAGTTCAGCTCGCATAGGTTCTAACAATTTCCCATTAGCTGTGACCAACTCCTTGACCTGCCGAATTTCAGCTAGGATCTCTTTTAGGCCCTCATCCATGTCTTTAATGGCTGCCATCTTGCTAGGAGATGGGGGCTCCTGCTTCAATCTCTTAACCCCCCTCTAAGGATGTCGCCGGGTAGTCTAAGCAGGTTGGCTTTATGGTAGACATACTCGGGATGACCGGAGTTGGGGGAAAGATCGTCGTGGGGGAAAGAGGCATGGAGGAGAACTAAGAGTCAATGTAGAGCCATGAGAGCGGGACTGTTAGGCGCCCATCTTGGTTGGCAATCGGCTTCAGCCCCCAAATGCTCTCTTTCAATTTCGCTGTCAGACTGCATCTCTCTTGCTTATTCCCAGGCAGGCCTGAACCTTGATGGTCATGTCATTGCTCATAGTGTTAGAGCTATGGCTGCGTCAGGGGTCAACTTATGCCCGTTCTCCGTGGAAGAGATATGCAGGGCTTCAATGTTGTCTTCAGTTCAGACATTCACATCTACTGCCTAGATGAGGATTCCCGACGTGACAGCAACTTCAGCCAGTCTGTACTCCAGAGAATGTTTGAGGATTAGAATCCAACTCCATCCCCCCTAGGCCCATTCTATTCTGTCCAGGTTAAACAACCCCCAAAAGAACAAGAAAAGGAAGAGAAATTCTCTCATTTTGTACATAGTTGATGGTTGAGTTGTTCTGACCTCTTGCCATTTCACAGTTGAGTTTGCCCTTGTTGGGCTTCTCGGTAGCCTGTAACTTAGGATTCCCATACGTGAGGAGACTTTTCTCCGTGGACAAGCAGGAATGGTAGTTACTCACCTGTAGCAAGTGTTCTATGTGGACAGCAGGAATAAGTCCTCGCAACCCTCCCACCTCCCGAGAAGTTGTCTTCTGCTATAGCTATGTTATCAGACTGAGGCATTATAGTGCCACAACAGCAGGCGGGCAGGAGGCACGCAGGCATGATGGAGCATCCCAAAAGCTTCCAATACAAGCTGGAGAGCAATCCTGTGCAGGGCTCCTTCGGGGACATCACCCATATGTGAGGACTTATTCCTGCTGTCCATGGAGAACACCTGCTACAGGTGAGTAACTACCTTTCCTTGTCCTTTCTTTCGACATTGAGATTTTCTTGAAATTCAAAATATATGTGTATATTTCCTGATTTATCTTGAGCTACTCAGGATATGTGCCATGAGTTCTTGGCTGTAAAGCCAAGAGTCCTGGCTCTGGGTGATAGCTATAATTTGAAATTTCCTTGTTGTTGATGTTTTGTATCTTTTGGTGGGAAAAATCTTTCTTTCTGAACCCCAAGCAACCCCCTGAGTTTTCTTACTGCAAGAGAAGAGCCTAAGGTACATGTTTCAATATCCCAGGGGTTTATCATGTATCCCACTATCAAAATGTTCTACAACCATCTCTTTGTATAGCATTTTATATTCCTGATTTGTTTTTTCTCTCTTGGACCAAATATGGTGTTCCAAAAGCTATCTTGTTATTTTCTTGTTAACTGCAACTTTCCTGTTTTTCTTTTTCCTGATTTCTGTGTCATTCAAGATGTTCTTGGATATAAAAAAAAGTTTAATTTTAGTAAATAATAAATAAAAACTGGCCAAAGAAAGCATATTTCAGAGGAAGCTTGGTCCTAAAGCACAAGGAACTTGTGTGCAATGATCCTGAGTGCGGACAGCACCTGCTCTACAGCAAAAGCTGCTAGTGCTGAAACCTAAAAATAACTAGCCTATATTCAAATAAAACAAAAACCAAGCACTTTGTATGCGGTTATGGATACAAAATTACCATCCAACGCTGCTCAAGAAAAACAATGTTTTTTTCTAAGTGAAGGAAGGTCTCAGCAATATCGGGCTGGTGTCTACTGTGGCGCTTGCTCACAAACACCAATATACCATGCCCATTTCACATCAACGACCTCCAACACCAGAGCCCCAAAATGATTAAATAGAAAAGCCACAGAAAACTTAACTTGTGAACACTTCTACTTTATGTGGTCTTTTCAACCCCAACGCCTCCATTCAAGCGCTTATGAGCGTTTCGCCATTCATGTCGCTTCTTCAGGGGGACTACTAAAAATATAAATATAAACATACAGCGATCAATACAATACCATCTAACCACAACCTATACCTAATACAACCACAAAATAAAATAAAAACAGCTCACTTACCCCAGCTCATAAGGGTCCTACACGTTAACAACTAGCTCTGTGGCTACCAAGCCATCCAGCTTCATACCAACGCGCATGAGCCTAACGCAATCCAACACCCTTATAAACCGACACGCAATGCTTGCATCATAACGCCTAAGAAACACCCCACTCAACTCCTTAAACTAACCGTACAATCACTGTCAACTCAAATGCAACTACCCCACTCAATCTGAGCATTCAACCCCTCAGGAGACACCGTCCTAACTGTAAAAATCCACTTCTGCTCACGCAGCACTAACGATTGCTCCCGTGTCTGTGCCTTTCTCCAGTCCTCTGGCACCATTCCTGACTATTCATTCTAGGATTATGAGTCCCCAGTCAAAAAATCAGTCATTCTGCAGGTGATTCTGCTGAACTCATAAAACCACTCTGAGACCATGAAATCAGAGAACTAAAGTTCCTAAACCTTACCCCCGTCAATGGCCCTTGAGGACTGCGCGTGAAGACCAAGGTACTAGACTGTACATAGAACACAGAAATATGATGACAGAAAAAGACCACATGGCCTATCTAGTCTGTCCTTCCATATCAACAACTACAACAGTCCCCTTTTTACCTTTAGAGATCCTCTGTTTGTCCCATGCTTTTTTGAATTCAGTTACTGTCCTCATCTCTACCACTTCCACTGGGAGACTATTCCATGGATCCACTACTCTTTCCGTAAAGAAATATTTCCACATATCACTCCTGAATCTATCTCCCTTCACCCTCATCCCATGTCCCCTCGTAGCAGAACTTGCTTTCAATTGAAAGAGGCTCTCTCCGTGAACATTTATGCCACGGAGGTATTTAAACATCTCAATCATATCACCTCTATCCCGCCTTTCCTCTAAGGTGTACATATTAAAATCCTTCAGTCTGTCCTCATATGCTTTATAATGAAGACCACTAATCATTTTAGTAGCCACCCTCTGCACCGACTCCATCCTGTTCGCATCCTTTTGAAGGTGTGGTCTCCAGAATTGCACACTATACTCCAAATGAGGTCGCACCAAAGACTTATAGAGAGGCATTATCACCTCCTTTTTTCTGCTAGCCATTCCTCTCCGTATGCACCCAAGCATCCTTCTAGCTTTTGCCGTCGCCTTTTCTACCTGTTTAGCTGCTTTAAGATCATCAGACACAACCACGCCTAGGTCCCACTCTTCTTTAGTGGACAAAAGTACTTCACCCCCTATACTATATTGCTCCCTTGGATTGCTGCAGCCCAAATGCATGACCTTACATTTTTTAACATTAAATCCCAGCTGCCAAATTCTAGACCATTCTTCAAGCTTAGCTAGATCCCGCCTCATGTTATCTACACCTTCCTGGGTGTCTACTCTATTGCAGATTTTGGTATCATCCGCAAAGAGGCAAACCTTACCCGACAGCCCTTCCGCTATATCACTAACAAAGATGTTTAAAAGAATCGGACCAAGGACAGATCCCTGGGGCACACCACTGGTAACATCCTTCTCCTCAGAGTGAGCTCCATTTACTTGTACTCTTTGTCGCCTCCCACCCAACCAATTTCTAACCCAAGCAGTAACTTTAGGGTCCATCCCTATGGTGCTCAGTTTGTTTATAAGTCGCCTGTGAGGAACATTGTCAAAGGCTTTACTGAAATCTAAATACACCACATCTAGAGCTCTCCCTCGGTCCAACTCCCTGGTCACCAGTCAAAGAAATCAATCAGATTTGTCTGACAAGACCTGCCTCTGATGAATCCATGCTGCCTCGGATCCTGTAATCCGCTGGACTCCAGAAACCTCACTATTTTCTCTTTCAGCAGCGTTTCCAATAATTTACTCACCACTGAAGTTAAACTAACCGGCCTGTAGTTTTCAACCACATCCTTACTTCTGATTTTGTGTAAAGACACCACATGAGCCTCTCTCCAGTCCTTTGGCACCACTCCCGACTCCAACAAGGCATTGAAAAGGTCAGTCAGTGGAGTTGCTAGAACGTCCCCAAGTTCCCTCAGTATTCTAGGGTGTATCCCATCCGGTCCTATCGCTTTGTCTACTTTAAGTTGAGCTAGTTTCTCACGAACACAGTCTTCTGAAAATTGTTCAAGATGTCCCTCGCTTCTGTTCCTATTTGTGGGTGTTTTCTGAGGTCCTGCTCCTGGTTCTTCATCTGTGAACACAGAACAAAAATATTTGTTAAGCAATTCCGCTTTATCCTTATCAGCTTCTACATATTCCTCCCCTGCACCCTTGAGTCTGACAATACCACTTTTGCCCTTCCTCTTCTCACTAATATATCTGAAAAAATGTCTTATCCCCCCATTTTATTGCATTAGCTATTTCCTCCTCCTTTTGAATCTTTGCCTTCTTGACTACTTTGCTAGCTTCTCTAAGTTTTTCCAAATACAGATGCCTGTCTTCCTCTCTCTGTGATCTCTTGTATTTCATGAAGGCCTCCCTCTTTTTCTTCACTTTTTCATCTACTACTTTCGAAAACCATAGCGGTCCCCTTTTGCTTTTACCTTTATTTACCATTTTAACAAAAAGGTTGGTTGCCCTTAAAATATCCCCTTTCAGTTTTGCCCACTGTTTTTCTACATCCCCCAGCTGTTCCCATCCCACTAACGACTCCCTGAGGTATTGGCCCATCTTCGCAAAGTTAGTCTTCCTAAAGTATAAGATCCTCACCTTTGAATGGATTCTAACAGCCCTAGTCCTAATACTGAACCACACCATCTGGTGATCACTGGATGCAAAATGATCTCCCACTACAACATCAGAAACACTTTCACCATTGCTAAGCACCAAGTCCAGTATGGCCCCTTCACGTGTGGGGTCTGTTACCAATTGCCTGAATAGTTCTCTCTGTAGAGAATCCGGGATCTCCTTACTTCTAGATGATACTGCAGCAGGAATGTGCCAATCAACATCTGGCATATTGAAATCTCCTATCAGTAGCACTTCCCCTTTCCTAGCAATGCTGCGTATGTCTTCAATTAACTCTCTGTCCATCTCTTCCTCTTGTGAGGGAGGTCTGTATATCACACCAAAGGAAATAGATTTCTCTTTCCCTCTTTCTAGTTTAACCCACAATGCCTCCTCTCTCCCTTTTACGCTCTGTAATTCCAAAGCTTTAATAGTAGTTTTTACCTATAGTGCCACTCCTCCTCCCCTTCTTCCTACCCTGTCCTTTCTGAATAAAGTATAGCCAGGTATAGTTACATCCCAATCATGGTTTTCTGTGAACCATGTTTCTGTAACTGCCACTAAATCCAAGTCAGCCACTCCCACCAAAGCGTCAACATCAGGGATCTTATTTCCCATGCTACGGGCATTTATGCACACTGCTTTCCATATGTTACCCATTTCCATAAAGGTATTTAATGTATCACCTACCTGGGGGCTTTCACTTACCTGGGGGCTTTCTTCACCCATCCCCAATGAATCTAATTTAAAGCCCTCTTCAGTAGATTAGCCAGTCTACTACCGAAGATGCGTTGACCTTTCTTGGACAGATGGATGCCATCTCTGCTCTGCAACCCTTGGAACAGCAATGTAAATAAGCATTGGCATACTATATGAAAATGTAAAACTATATGAAAGGGCTGTATGTCCCTTTCAGAAGTATGCAGTGCTGCAAGACAGTTTGTAGGCACAGATTCCAAGAGTCAGACCAGCCCTGCAAAGTTTGCAGAGGTTCTTGAGGCGAGATCAGGATATTCCTGGGCGGCCTCTTGCACTCACAGTCACTCTTTCCACTGCAAAAACTCAGCTTTGTCACGGGATTGATTTTGAACCCTATGAATTTACTTAAGGAACTTTGAGTCACTCTCAAAGATTTTCCATTACCAAAATGTATCACTTCTTAGTACAGAAAGTCCAACAAATCACTTATAGTCTCCTGACCCTGTACTTCAGTCCAAGTCCATTGACTGTCAATGAGCAGAATCCAACCTTCCTACTTTATTTCTCACTAGATCAGGGAATAACTTAATAGGGTCCTTCTGCTTTAAGAGGAAACAGCAGGCACTGTTCTTCTTCAGTATGCAAACTTCTGTGGCTCAGAATCCCAAAGTCTTTGCATCTCCCTGAATTCTTCCTTCTGCTCCATGGGTGTTGCCTCTATTGGTCTCCTCTAGTGTTTCTGCTGAAGCCCCTGCGTGCTTTGACTCAAATGGCCTTGAACACACCTTCTCAAAAGTCCTTTGGTAGTCATAGAGCTTCTCCTGGCTTCTCCTTCAATAGTCCATGAGAAGACACCTTTGTGTTTTGGCTTAAGCAGCCTCAAAACCTGTCCTCAGTAATTCCTTTGAATAAGCACAAGGCTGCACCACTTCTTCTTTGCCTAGGTGCTTGGCCAGAGGCTGCTTTGGTGCAATGGTTGTGGAGCCAAAGACCCAGATTTGAATCAGCACTGGGGTTTTATAGCCCCTACATTTCCTCTCCAAATGTACACTCCTCCTCCTCCACTCACATCATCAGTCAAGGACCCCTCCCAGCAGGACCTCACTGAGATCTGTGCTTATTACCAGTATTAAGCACAGGTGCACTCTAGTCCTCTGGGATTTCTCTCCTGCCTGTCCATCATATATCTCCTCCACCTTCTACTCCCTCCCATCTCATTGCGATGGTGCCACGTCACTTTCTTTTCCTAATGTTGACACTCCCTAATCCTCTCCCCTCATTCCAATGATCTCATGCCCCCACTTCTTACTACCCCCCTTACCATCCTCAACTCTTCTGACATCTTTTCTTCTACCCTGTCATATGCTCTTCAGTTTTGCCATTTTCTTCCTCTCATTCAGCCATCTCCCCTCTCTCTCTGAAAGAACCTCACTCATGTTACCATTGTGCCCCCTCCTCTCTCCCCTGCACTCTCCTTCTGTCATCCAGGAATATAAATCCCAATCCTGCCCCCCCCCCTCCGACATTTATCACACTTTCAAGGCAGATCCACATGCAACCCCTCAAATCTCATTCCTATCTCTCTCCTTTCCCTGTCCTCTCTCCCTTTCCCATGTGCCTTGTGGAATGCACATTCCATCTCTAATAAGCTCACCTACATTCACAACTTCTTTATCTCTAATAATTTTATCTCTAATACTCCGCATCTTCTTGCTCTAATTAAAACCTAGCTTCTCCCTGAAGACTCTACTTCAGCTGCTGCCCTCTGTCATGGGGCCTGCCAATTCTTCCATATGCTTCACTCTGTTGGGCATGGTAGTAATATTGGGTTTCTATGCTCTCATTCCTGTCAGTTTCAACCCCTCTTTCTGCCTCAGTCTCATGCCTTAAAGCTCCTCACCTTTACAATCTCATTCAATCTCCAGCTATGCTCTACTGCCCCTACTCACCAGCAAGGCCACTGCCTTGACCTTGTCTTCTTCTCTAACTGCTTCCCTCAAATTTCTGATCCTCAGTTCTTTGCATATTTGACCATCACCTGCTAAGTTTCACTCTTCATCACCCCCCCCCCCTCCATCTCACTCTTGCCCAATCTCCTCCAACATCTTTAGGACTCTTCATGCTATTATTTATTTTATTTATTTATTTAACAGGTTTTATATACTGCTTTATCATTTCAATCAAAGCAGTTTACATTTAAACTAACACTTGGTAATGTACATTAAACAGGGACATTGATAACTTGGATTTTTCTAAGGTAATGGAGGGTTAAGTGACTTGCCCAAGGCCACAAGAAGTGCTAGTAGGAATTGAACCCTGGTCTCTGGGTTTCCAAGCCAGTGTTCTTAACCATTAGGCCACTCCTCCACTCCTAACCCATTAACCCATCAGTTCTCTCCACCTCTTTCCTCCACTATGTCAACTAAGTCTGCTAATGAAGCCATGTCTTCCTATAACATTGTACTCTCCTCTGCTCTGGATGCTCTTGCTCCTCTCACTTCACTATACCTCAGCTCTATCTTTCTTCTAAAATCCGCTACCTATGTTCATGTGCCCTCTCAGCTGAGCGCCTTTGGCTCCAATCACACAACCTTGAGGACTTCCAGCAGTTCAAATTCATGCTAGCCGCTTTCCAGTCTGCCATAACACTTGCCAAGCAAGAGTACTATGTCCATATGACTAACTTGCTTGCCTCTGACCCTCACTGTTTCTACGCTGTTTACAACTCTCAACTCTCTTCTCAAAGTGCTTCTGCCTCTGACCCATTCTTCTCTTTCTGCCAAGACTTTGATTGACTACTTCCATGATAAAGTCCACAAGATTACTCTTGAGTTCCCCCCGGGGTCATCTGTATGCCTCCTTAGTTCCCTAATCCTTCCCAAAACCTCTGTTGCCCTTTCCTCCTTTTCTAAGATCACTGAGAAAGAAACCACACATCTTCTTTCCTCCTCTAAACTTACTACTTGCCCCTTTGATCCCATTCCCACCCATCTACTAAACTCTATCTCCTCCACTGTTGCCCTTCCATCGGTCATGTCCTCAACCTCTCACTTTTTACAACTGTTCCTGCAGCCTTCAAGCATGCTGTGGTTACATCTCTTCTCAAGAAACTATCCCTTGATCCTATCTGTCCTTCTAATTATCAACCCATCTTTCTACTCCCATTTATTTCTAACTACTTGAATGTGCGGTTCATTGCCACTGTCTTGACTTTCTGTCCTCTCAGTCCCTTCTGGATCCACTGCAATCTGGCTTTCGCCTTCTACAGTCTACTGAAATGGCTCTTACCAAAGTCTCCAGCGACTGCTCCTCGCCAAATCTATAAGAACATAAGATATGCCATACTGGGTCAGACCAAGGTCCATCAAGCCCAGTATCCTGTTTCCAACAGTGGCCAATCCAAAGGCCTTTACTCAAGCCACATCCTTCTCGACCTTTCTTCTGCTTTTAACATTTGATCACTGCCTTCTCCTCAATACCCTGTCCTCACTTGGATTTAGGGGTTCTGTCCTGTCCTGGTTTTCTTCCTATCTCTCCACCACACTGTTAATGTATGTTCTGGTGGATCCTTTTGTACTGCTAGCCCGCTTTTAGTCTGTGTACCCTAGGGCTCTGTCTTGGGACCTCTCCTTTTCTCTCTCTACACTCAGTTCCTTGGTGTACTCATCTCCTCCCATGGTTTTCAGTACCATCTCTATATTGATGGCTCTCAGATCTACTTCTCTGCACCTGAAATCTCTCCAGGCATCCATGACCATATCTCTGCCTGCTTATCTGCCATTAGTGTCTGGATGTCTCACCGCCATTTGAAATTGAACATGGCCAAAATAGAGCTCCTTATCTTGCCCTCTAAGCTCACCTCCCCCCTTCCTTCTTTCTCTTTTTCTGTGGATAACACTCTACTCCTCCCTGTTTCCTTGGTTTGCAACCTTGGGGTCATCTTTGACGCCTCCCTTTTCTTCTGCGCACACATCCAACAGATAGCTAAACCATGTCGCTTCTTTCTCTATAACACTGACAAAATTCATCCCTTCCTTTCTGAACACACTACAAAGACCCTTATTCATTCTCTAGTCACCTCCCATCTAAACTAACGCTGGTCTTCCTTTGAATCACATCTCTCCCCCCTTCACTCTGTTCAAAACTCAACTGCACGGCTGCTCTTCCACTAATGTCGCTATGCTCATGTCGCCCTTCTTCTCAAGTCACTTCATTGGCTCCCTGTCTGTTTCCACACCCATTTCAAACTTCTACTACTGACCTATAAGTGCCTTCATTCGGCTGCTCCTCACTACCTTTTCTGTCTTATCTCTCCCACTACCCATCCTCAGTAACTCTGCTCTTCTGGTAGATCCCTTCTATCTGTGCCCTTCTCTTCCCCTGCTAACTCCAGACTTCGATCTTTCTATCATGCTGCTCCTTATGCCTGGATCAAACTACCTGAGTTGATATGCCAGGCTCCATCTGTGGCCCTGTTCAAATCCAGGCTAAAAACGCACTTCTTCGAGACTGCTTTTAGATCCTGATACCCCCAGTCTCCTGTTCATCTCCTATGTGTTTCCTTACCATTCCCCTAGATAATCCTAGTCCCCATTTGTGTTGTCTGTCTTGACTAGATTGTAAGCTCTTAGGAGCAGGGAACTGTGTCTTACATGTCTCTGTACAGCACTGTGTAAACCTTGTAGTGCAATACAAATGATTATTAGTAGTAGTAGTGGTGGTAGTAGAGATTTACTGGACGAGACAGAGGCCTGAAGAGTTCCTCCTGTTCCAGAAACAGGCAGGTTACAGAAAATTTAATTAGAACTTTTCTGACAGAGCCACTAGAGGTTCTAATGAAAGAAAATACCTCACCTTAGTAGTCTCTACAAAAAGAACAGGGGCACCTTGTCACTCTACTCATTTTATTTATTGCATTTATATGTTGTTGTTGTTAAGTGACGTCGAGTCGGAGTCGACTCATGGCGACCCTCTGGATAGCTGTTCGGTCTTCAGTCAGGCGGCTCATTGTTGACAGACTGGTACCCGTAGCTTCTGTTATTGTATCGATCCATCTCATTGCTGGCCTTCCTCTTTTGCGTTGACCTTCTATCTTGCCAAGCATAATGTCTTTCTCTAATGATCTCTCTCTTCGCATGATGTGTCCAAAGTATGAAAGTTGAAGTCTTGTCATCTGAGCTTCTAAAGAAAGCTTAGGTTTGATCTCCTCTAGTACCGACTGGTTTGTTCTTCGGGCAATCCATGGTATACACAGTATTCGCCGCCAGCACCATAATTCAAAGGCATCAATTTTCTTCCTGTCTATCTTTTTCACTGTCCAGCTTTCACATCTATATGATGTTATTGAAAATACCATGGCTTGAACAAGTCGAATCTTTGTATGGAGAGAGACATCTCTGCTCTTGAGAATCTTATCTAGGTCTTTCATAGCCATTCTGCCAAGAGCAATGCGTCGTCTGATTTCTTGACTTCTTGTTGCTTCTTTATTGATAGTTGATCCAAGTAGGTTAAAGTTGTTCACAATTTCAATTTCTTCTCCTTCAACGATGAACCTGTTGATTATGCCATTTGTCATGATCTTTGTCTTCTTTACATTAAGGTGCAGGCCCATTTTGAGACTGTTCTTTGATTGTGAGAAGCAAATGTTTCAGATCATCTTCACTTTCAGCCAGTAATGTGGTATCATCAGCATAGCGAAGGTTGTTGATGAGTCTTCCACCAATCTTCACACCTCTGTTGTCTTCATACAATCCTGCTTCTCTGATGATTTGTTCTGCATATAAATTAAACAGGTAGGGGGAAAGTATGCAGCCTTGTCTTACACCTTTGCTTATTTTAAACCATTCTGTTTCTCCTTGTTCCTTTCGAACTGTTGCTTCTTGATCAATGTACAGATTGCACAAGAGAACGATCAGGTGTTCTGGTATACCCATGCTTCTTAATGTGGCCCAGAGTTTCTCATGGTTTACACAGTCAAAAGCCTTGCTATAGTCAATAAAGCACAAATAGATATCCTTTTGGTATTCTTTAGCCTTCTCAAGGATCCATCTCACATCCGCAATGATGTCTCTTGTTCCTTGCCCTTTCCTGAACCCTGCTTGCACTTCAGGTAGTCCTTGTTCCAGGTATGGTTGTTGTCTCTTTTGAATAATCTTCAGTAGAATCTTGCTGGCATGTGGGATCAGAGCGATTGTGCGATAATTTCCACAGTCAGTTGGATCACCTTTCTTTAGTATTGGTATAAACACAGATCTTTTTCAGTCAGTTGGCCATGATGTTGTCTTCCATATTTCTTGTCAGAGCCTTGTGAGTACGGTAACCGCTGCATCAGATTGCTGCAATACTTCTATGGGAATGCTATCAATGCCTGTTGCTTTGTTCTTTGATAAAGCTTTCAATGCTGCTTCAACTTCTTCTTTCATCACCAATGGTTCCCGATCATAAGGTACAGGTTGAAACGGCTGTTGGTCCACTTGATCTTTCTCATATAAAAACTCTGTATATTCCTTCCACCTTTTCTTGATCTTCTCAGCATCATTCAACATAGAACCTTGAGCATCTTGTAACATTCCAATTCGAGGCTGGAACTTTTTCTTTAACTCTCGTAGCTTTAGGAAAGCCGATCTTGTTCTTCCTCTAATAGTTTCTGCTTCTTTTCCTTGCAAGTGTCATTGTAGTACTTTTACTTGTCCTGTCTTGCTGCACGTTGGAAATCTCTGTTGAGTTCTGCGATTGTCTTTCTTTCTCCTCTGGCTTTAGCTTCTCTGCGTTTCTGGACAATTTTCAGAGTTTCTTCCGTCATCCATTTTGGCCGTTTTTGCTTTTTCATATTTTGTAGAGAATTCTCGCTTTCTTCCAACACAACCTTCTTGATGTCATTCCATAACTCTTCCGGAGCTCTGTCATTTGTATCTAAAGCAGCAAATTGATTTTGCAGGCAGTCTTTAAATTCCAGTGGTATATTCTCAAGGTCATATTTTGCTGCATTCATGAGTGGTTTGCTCTTTTTCAACTTTAGCTTGAGTTTGCATACTAGTAGTTGATGATCTGTACCACAGTCAGCTCCAGGTTTTGTCTTTGTTGATGTTACAGAGCTTTTCCATCATTGACTTCCACATATGTAGTCAATTTGATTTTTATATAATCCATTCGGTGAAGTCCATGTGTACAGTCGCCGCTTGTGTTGCTGGAAGAAGGTGTTTGAGATGAATAGATCATTGGTCTTGCAGAATTCTATCAGTCTTTCTCCAGCTTCATTTCTGTTGCCAAGTCCATATTTTCCAACTACTTTGCCTTCTTCTTTGTTGCCAACTTTTGCGTTCCAGTCACCCATGACTATCAGGATATCCTGTTTGCATGTTCTGTCAATTTCAGCTTGTACTTGTTCACAGAACTCTTCAATTTCATTCTCTTCTGCAGCTGTTTTTGGGGCATATACTTGAATTATAGTTGTGTTGATAGGCAATCCTCGTAGACGAATAGAGATTAAGCGTTCGCTGACTGCATTGTATTTCATTACAGTTCTTGCAAGTTTCTTCTTTATTATAAATGCAACACCATTTCTTCTTTGTCTTTCATTTCCAGCATAGTAGACCATGTGATCATCTGATGCAAAGTGCCCCATGCCAGTCCATTTCATTTCGCTGACACCCAACAGATCAAGTTGTACACGTTCCATTTCATTCTTGACCACCTCCAACTTCCCTTGGTTCATGCTTCGTACGTTCCATGTTCCAATGTGTAAGACATCTTTACAGCTTCTGACTCTCATTTCATGCGCAGCTACATCAGCAGTCAGACTTCCCGAGGGCTTTGATCCAACCACATCATAAATGCTGGCTTTACTCTGAAAAGTCTTCAGCTCTTCCCCAGTAGCTAGTTGAGTGCCTTCTGACCTGGGGGTCTCATCTTCCAGCACCATAGCACAATTTGTTTTGTTGTAACTATCCATTGGGTTTTCATGGCAAGATACAGAAGTAGATTGCCGGGCCTTTCTTCCACGCAGTTTAAGTTTGGTGTTGTTGCCGTTGTCACAAAAATGTGATCCTCCGCCGTCAACACTGTCCCATTCTGCTGCTGCCCAGATGGGTGGTTTGTCTTGGTCTGGCACCTCAGCTGAGACCTGTCCATCTTGGGAGACCCTGCCAGTAGTTAAACTACCGATAGTTTAGCTCTCAGCATCACTGATGCACGCAAGCCCTCACAGCACAACAAGAGTGCATTTATATACAACACATTTATATACCACTGTGCTCCTTTCATATACCCTCTCATACTAACAGATTAGAAACTGCAGTTTATAGAAGAGGTTTATCAAAGTGGCTAGTGGACTGCATTTCCCACTGCTGTGACCTAGAAAAATAGAAACATGACTGCAGAAAAAGACCATGTAGCCTATCTAGTCAGCTAACCATTGCAATCTGTGTTTCCCATCTCGACCCCCTTTCTCTTGGAGAGAGAGAGAGATACAATTTGATCATTCCAGGGCCAGCGCATCCACTAGGCAGGCTAGTTGGCTGACTAGGGTGTCAGGCCATAGTGAGCGGCATGGCAGCTTTGTACCTCCCCTTTGGTGCCCATGGCCAGCTTCTGTATACATGGCCTGCCTTTTCTGACCCCGCTCTGATACAACTTCCTGTTGGAGGAGGTCAGAAGCAGCAAGTCATGTGTGTCGAAGCATATGGCCTGCCACGAGCACCAAAGCAATGACAAAGCCGCCGATTTTAATCTGTTATCGCCACCACTGATGGTCCCCCCCAGAAGACAGAATCAGCAGTGGTGGAGGGCGGCGGCATGGCGCAGGGAAAGGGGCAGCTCGGCCGACTTTCTTGCCTGGGGCAGCAGAAACCTTTTTGCCGGTCCTTGGTCATCCATTCACAACTTCACACCTCACTGCTGTCTGAACAATACGTCTACAAAGCCTTTTCAATTATTTTCCCCACATCAATTTCTGGGTTTTCCTTCAGAGTCCTTAGATCAAGTCACATGTAGGGTAACCCTTAGTTACGGGATTCCACACTATGTGGCTGATTCATCCTGTTGTCTTCAGAAAAATCAAAGTTGCTTACCTGTAATGGGAAGCATAGACAACTGGATAAATCAGAGACACCCACCCACCCCCTTGGAAGTTGACACATTCTAATAGACTGATGAGACTTGGAGAGTCAGTGGCTGAACAGGAAATCTGAATCTTCTGAAAGAGCTTTCTATTTTGGTCCATCAGAAGACGTCACACACTTCTTTTTCTAATTTATCCCACTATCTATGGAGTACTCCTATTACAGGTAAGCAGCTATGTTTTCTTCCAGTGGGTTTTTGAAAGAGAGATTTTTTGTTGCCAGCACTGTAAAACTAGGTTTCCAGTGATGTGTTTCTCTCTGCAATTGCAACCCTATAATTTACATGTTTCCCTGCTTGGTTTAATCACTAGGTCATAGTTTCCCCCTTTATTACCCCTTAGGAAGGTTTTTTTTCCCACAACTCTGTTATAATTTTTCTCTTACTAGATATTTTGCTGTCTAGTATACAGGTATCTTTTTCCCTTTGTTATAATGAATAAAAAGGTTTGGGAAAAGAGAGATACGTGTTGTTTGGACTTGGACTGTCTAATGTGTATATTTTGCATTACTTTACATTACAAATTTTCTATACCACCTTTCGAACACAAACATCAATGTGGTGAACAATGCTGGAAAGGGTAGAGAGTGTTTTTAATTAAAGAAGTGCATATTTGGGGGCAGAAAAAGAAAGAGGAATATATCCATTTGACAGAGGACGAGAAGGATATAACGACAGTACAGAAGGGAAGCTAAAGCCAGAAAAATGGAATGATAAACAAGGCCTAGAAATTGACAAGAAAAGCAGGTGGCAAGCAATTGATTTAGCTCCTGAATGCTTCTGTAAATAGCCAACCTTTTACTGTTGTCTTAAATGGATTCTAACCGGAGGGGGGGGGGGGGGAGCAGAGGGCATTCTACAGGCTAATGCCAAATATGCCAATAATGTGGCATGTTTTGTTTTCCTAAGGCAAATCTTAGAGTTTGAAGAGATACAAAGGCAAATCAGGGAATTCATGAGGGAACAAGTGGCACTCAGCTTAGTGCTCCAAATGTATTGTATTTAGTCTCCTGGAGGCCATAGCACTAATTCTTGAGGGTTGCCCTACATAAGGAAGAGTAATTATTTTTATGACCGCAATTGTCACATCAAACTTCTGAAAGTGAATACAGAATTTTGTTTCCCTTAGTTAGACATGGCCTGTGTGGTAGAATCAGCTTGGTGTAGGATAATTAGTTCTATGATGTATATGATGACATCTTCCGTGGCAAATGCATGTTTCAGAGTAGTGTATTAATAGAGACATATTTAGCTTCGGTGCATAATGTGTATATTTTGGTAAGTAAAATCTTTCTTGAACTACTTTAGATGCAGTGGAATTTACCTTGAATAATTGTTCTTTATTTTCTTGTTTTGTCTTAATGAGGGTATTCATAGCAAGGCAAAGTGAATATTTCCTCAGAATATATGAAATCATAATTCTTTTCAAAGCAGCAGATTGTGTGGTCAAAAATAGAGAATAATTTCTTCAGATGAAAATAAACTGGAACTAGGAGACCCTGTTTCCATGGGAAAGGATATAATTTAAACTACTTTAGGATTATTTGATGAAAATGTCATACTTGCTGTATTCAGAACATTAAAGAATAATTCTCTTTCTTGTTAGGATTCCTCTGTGAAACTACCTCCACCGCCAGTGGATCGCAGCACACAGACCACTGTAGCGCCCGATTATAACATTCATCAACAGAAGATGTTGGAGGCCGCAGAATTAGCAGCATCTCAGACTCATCTCTTCAGTCATCTTCCTTTGCATTCACAGCAGCCAGCACGAACACCCTACAGCATGATTCCAGTAGGCGGTGTCCAACTGGTTCCTGCATACTCCACATTTGTGCCCATTCAAGCTGGGCCAGTACATCTTACAATACCTGCTGTCGGTGTGATCCACAGATCCACAGGTGCCCTTGGTGACAATGTTTCTGAGATATCTAGCACTACAAATCCTATAGGAATTGCTGAAGTGAACAATGTTGTGCCATGTATCCCAGTAGGTCAGGTAAATGTGCCAGGCCTACCAAGTCTGAATGCACCCAGCCTACAACCTCTTCCATCACTAAGCATGGAGACTTTAAATATATTAGGGCTGACAAACACAAATGTGGCCCCTCAGATACATCCTTCTGGACTTACTTTAAATGCTGTAGGACTACAAGTTTTGACTGCTAGCCCTTCTCCTCAGAGCAATCCAATTCCTCAGACACATATTCCAGGCCTGCAGATACTAAATATAGCACTCCCTACTTTAATTCCATCCATTAGCCCACTAAGTGCTGATGCTCAGGGCAAGAAAACCTGTCAGACTCGTTCAGAACCTATTGGTCATTCCAATCAGACTAACAGAACTGGATCTCCTCAGATAGCACCTCCCTTACAGGAGTATACTGGAAAAAAGATATCACACCCCGCCACTTTACATGAATACAAAAGTCTGAATGCTCAAGATAAAGCAGACATAGAAGTTGTTGACGCAGTGAATCACATGAACCCACAGAGCAACATCATTTCTATTCTGAGCAAAGCAATGTCTACGCCAGAAGTCTTCACCAAGATGAACTGTGGAAATACAGCCGATTCCTTGATCCACAAGACTCGGCCTGCTGAAACACAAGTACAGAGGCTAGGACTGCCACGCAGGCAGAATACTGTGCAGTTCAGTGACGCCAGTAGTGATGACGATGAAGACAGACTTGTAATAGCAACCTAAAAGCTTTATTTTTATATATATAACACTTAAAGGTTTGTTTGCAAACCTTCTTTTCCTTAAAGCACATTTTTCTCTGACACAGACTTGTACTAATCTTTGTGCAATCATGAACTCTTGACCAATAGTTGTCTCTTGTCGGCTCCAGCCATTTTTGTACATGTTGTATAGACAATTGTGCCTTTTGGAGTTTTTTGTTTTAGAAACCTGTACAGATCATTGAATATATATATATAAATATATATATATATTATGTATGTATAATAAAACCGAGATAGTTGTTTGTGTTTAGTAAGTGATACACCCTGTGTCTTCTAAAACAAATGATTTAATTATATATGTTGCACTGTTTAATGTAAATTTATATGGCTGTGGGGCAAAGTTTTTGTGTACAGTTCCAGTTATGTAAAACTCCATATTTATTGTATCCACATTCATCTTGGAAAATGGGTCTGTCCATCTTTATGTTCAAGAAAGTAGCTTTATACATGAAAAGAGAATTTCTCTGTGTTGAGTTGTTCCAATAAAATTTTGATTACTGACTTTATCTTTGCTCACCAAGTGCCCTCTTAATCTCGCACAACAGCAGGGAAACTGCACAGAGCCCCTCCTGTTCTCAGTTTCAGCAGTGAAGTTTACGGTGCGTTTTCCATCCATTTAAAAGGTAACTTTGTGTACAGCTTTACTTTAGAGTTCAAATGGTGCCAGCTTCGCTCACTCAGCAGAAATCAGGCTGCACTGCGATCACAAACCCTCATTCACTAGACGGCTTTTATTCTACCTTTCAAATAGTTAAAAGGCAAAAGAAGGCTTAGGCCTTGATTCACCCAGGTAGGGGCCAGAAGAGGCGTCTATAAATCTTTAGAATATATTCTGACCCCCACAAAAAGTCATCCTTGGGAGGCTGAATAGCTGAATGGTGGTGATGGACTGTTAATTAGAGTATAATGAGGCGTTAGGGGTTGATGGGGCTCTGAGACATGGGATGCATTGCCAGCTTTATTATCCTCTTCGCATATGCAGAGTTGCTCTGATAATGTTAAACACCTATAGAAAAAAAAGAGGTAGAAGCACACAGAGCATACTGAAGCATAGAGAGAGGGCAGCAAGCCCAAAATGTTTGCCTACACTTCAGTTGCAACCCATAGCCTCATTCAACACTCATTCAGCCTAGCTCTGTAGGGCATAATGAGAAAAGACCTGTACACACTTCCAATGAAAGCTTGTATCTCCAGGAACAAGCAGGAATGAGTCTTCTCATATGGGTATCGTCGGTACTGACGGAGCCTGCGCGGGAACGCTCCCCAGCGTCCAGAAAGAAAGCTTTTGGGAGCATCCCACAGCGCCTGCGCTCTGTCTTCCCGCCTTTCCCAACCGCCTCTCTCCAGTTCTTTTCCGCGGAGCCAGCAGATCGTGTTCCTGTCACCGCTGAAGAAGTTCTTTATTTTCTTTTATTTCTTTGGTCGCGCATCTGCCTTCTTCGACGTCGGACCGGTACCGCTGGTCTTTTCTTCTTTCTTCTTTGAAAAAAAAAAAAAAAACCCGACCGTTTCCCACTTCTGTGCATTTTTTCCTTTTGGGCCTTAGGCCTAGAAAAATTTTCCTCATGGAAAAGACCGCTTCCGGGTTTAAAAAGTGCACGAAGTGCAGCGGTACTCTTTCTATCCCCGACACCCATGACTGGTGTCTAAAATGTTTGGGTCCTGACCACTCCATCACCGATTGTGAGTCCTGTTCCATGATGTCTAAAAGAGGTCGACAGAATCGAGCGGCCAAGCTCAGTACCCTGTTTCCCTCTGATGCAACTTCGGTGGCATCGACATCTTCCAGGGCTTCTTCTTCCTCCCATGGATCTCAGGTAACCAAACATAAGTACAGCCGGTCCTCGAAGGGTAGATCTCCCTCTAAGTATCAAGATGCCTCCGGGCTTGCTCTCGAGGATCCCGCACCGGCATAATTACCCCGGCGGGAAGCTCCGGCTTCCAAAGCTTTATCTATGGGGTTACAGGTTGACATCGATGGCTTGGCCTCGACCGATCACCTGTTGCCATGTTCTGGGGTACCGGTGGTTTCCACTGGTACCGACATCCAGACATTGGTTGCGTCGATGGATCAGAATATTCTGACCATGCAGCGTGCCATTACGGCATTCATACAAGCTGCGACGCCTCCGGTACCGCAACAAACTCCGTTGTCGGCACCGGCACCGATATTGGTTCCGGTGCCGGTACCGATTGCATCGGCTTCGGTCTCGACTGCAGCGGTACCCTGTTCTGTGATGCCCATCGGTACCGAATCGGTACCGATCACTCCAGATGTCGATACCATTCGGTACGCGTATCGGGCTCTGCAGGAGCATCCAGACAGGCGATACTTCGATTCCTCCGAAGACTCTGATGAATCAGAGGCTTCTGTCGAAGCATCAGTACTCCTTCCTCAGGAGCCCTCTTCTCCAAAAAGAAGAATGTCTCCTCCAGAAGACTTGTCTTTTCAAGACTTCATTAGGGAAGTGGCCAGGGGCCTCTCCATTTCAGTGGCCCATGAATCAGAGCCTAGAGCCAAGAAATTGGATATTTTACAATATCCTAAGGCTCCTAAAGAGGCAGCTACTTTACCAATTCATGAGATCCTTTATGATCACATGTTGGGCATATGGGAGACACCTCTTACTATCTCCCCTCATTCTCGTAGGTTGGACACCATGTACCGTGTTCCTCCTTGTCCTGGCTTTCATAAGACTCAGCTTCCTCACCACTCTGTTGTGGTGGAGTCTGCTATGAAGAAGATAAAGAGTGCAAAAAGATACTCATCTAATTTTCCAGGAAGAAAATGCAGAACCTTGGATGCTTTTGGCCGGAGAATTTTCCAGGCCAATATGCTTGTTGCCAGAATCAACTCCTATAGTCTCTATATAGAAACATAGAAACATGATGACAGAAAAAGACCACAAGGCCCATCTAGTCTGTCCTTCCATAACAACAACTACAACAGTCCACTTTTTACCTTTAGAGATCCTCTGTGTTGGTCCCATGCTTTTTTGAATTCAGTTACTGTCCTCATCTCTACCACCTCCACTGGGAGACTATTCCACGGATCCACTACTCTTTCCGTAAAGAAATATTTCCGCATATCACTCCTGAATCTATCTCCCTTCACCCTCATCCCATGTCCCCTCGTCGCAGAACTTGCTTTCAATTGAAAGAGGCTCTCTCCCTGAACATTTATGCCACGGAGGTATTTAAACATCTCAATCATATCACCTCTATCCCGCCTTTCCTCTAAGGTGTACATATTAAGATCCTTAAGTCTGTCCTCATATGCTCTATAATGAAGACTACTAATCATCTTAGTAGCAACCCTCTGCACCGACTCCATCCTGTTCACATCCTTTTGAAGGTGCGGTCTCCAGAATTGCACACCATACTCCAAATGAGGTCGCACCAAAGACTTATACAGAGGCATTATCACTTCCTTTTTTCTGCTAGCCATTCCTCTCCGTATGCACCCAAGCATCCTTCTAGCTTTTGCCGTCGCCTTTTCTACTTGTTTAGCTACTTTAAGATCATCGGACACAACTACGCCTAGGTCCCGCTCTTCTTTAGTGGACAAAAGTACTTCACCTCCTATGCTATATTGCTCCCTTGGATTGCTGCAGCCCAAATGCATGACCTTACATTTTTTAACATTAAATCCCAGCTGCCAAATTCTAGACCATTCTTCAAGCTTAGCTAGATCCCTCCTCATGTTATCTACACCTTCCTGGGTGTCTACTTTATTGCAGATTTTGGTATCATCCGCAAAGAGGCAAACCTTACCCGACAGCCCTTACGCTATATCACTAACAAAGATGTTAAAAAGAATCGGACCAAGGACAGATCCCTGCGGCACACCACTGGTAACATCCTTCTCCTCAGAGTGAGCTCCATTTACTTGTACTCTTTGTCGCCTCCCACCCAACCAATTTCTAACCCAAGCAGTAACTTTAGGGTCCATCCCTAGGGTGCTCAGTTTGTTTATAAGTCGCCTGTGAGGAACAGTGTCAAAGGCTTTACTGAAATCTAAATACACCACATCCAGAGCTCTCCCTCGGTCCAACTCCCTGGTCACCCAGTCAAAGAAATCAATCAGATTTGTCTGACAAGACCTGCCTCTGGTGAATCCATGCTGCCTCGGATCCTGTAATCCGCTGGACTCCAGAAACCTCACTATTTTCTCTTTCAACAGCGTTTCCATTAGGTGTTAGCAGTTCCTGAACCTGAGGGGGTTACAGAGTTCAGCAATACTACGGTGCTCAAGTACAGATTCCCCTAAAACAGCAAAAATGAATTTAACCTTGCTTTAAAAAAATATACACAAAACCCTTTTAAGAGCTCCCAGTCAGAGAGCTAGCAATGTAACAAAAAACACCAAACAAAGAAACCCTCAAAACCTCACTTACTGTTTGATGTGTGGAGCCCTGGTTAAGAAAGCCTCAAAAGGGCAGGGCCAAGCAGCCTTTTTATGCAGGCTTCAATTGCACTCAGGAAACAGGCCCACTAACCCCTGATTAGGTGTTAGCAGTTCCTGAACCTGAGGGGGTTACAGAGTTCAGCAATACTACTGTGCTCAAGTACAGATTCCCCTAAAACAGCAAAAATGAATTTAACCTTGCTTTAAAAAAAATATACACAAAACCCTTTTAAGAGCTCCCAGTCAGAGAGCTAGCAATGTAACAAAAAACACCAAACAAAGAAACCCTCAAAACCTCACTTACTGTTTGATGTGTGGAGCCCTGGTTAAGAAAGCCTCAAAAGGGCAGGGCCAAGCAGCCTTTTTATGCAGGCTTCAATTGCACTCAGGAAACAGGCCCACTAACCCCTGATTAGGTGTTAGCAGTTCCTGAACCTGAGGGGGTTACAGAGTTCAGCAATACTACTGTGCTCAAGTACAGATTCCCCTAAAACAGCAAAAATGAATTTAACCTTGCTTTAAAAAAATATACACAAAACCCTTTAAAGAGCTCCCAGTCAGAGAGCTAGCAATGTAACAAAAAACACCAAACAAAGAAACCCTCAAAACCTCACTTACTGTTTGATGTGTGGAGCCCTGGTTAAGAAAGCCTCAAAAGGGCAGGGCCAAGCAGCCTTTTTATGCAGGCTTAATGGGGATGTTTCTAAAGGAAGTTACAGATCATCTGCAAACTTTATCTCCTTTTATCTCAGAAGATAAAAGGGAAGAGTTTCTCACCTGGCTTAAACATGCCCAAGATGTTTCCAAATTTTCCAACCGTGCAGCCTTTGACTCTTTTGAGTGTGCCAGCAGAGCCTCGGCTATTGCCATAGGTGCACGCAGAGTTGCTTGGTTACAAGCTTCTGATTTGGAACCCTGGGTCCAGGATGGATTAGGAAATCTTCCTTGTACAGGTGCAAACCTTTTTGGCAAGGATTGGCAAGCAAAGGCCACTCAGATGGATGCTGAGAATTCTGCCTTAGATAGACTTTCAAAGTCTACTTCTGCTCCTGTTAGAAAAAGGTTATTCAGAAAGGCTTTCTTTCCCAAAAAGGGGAAATATTATCCTGTTTATGGTCAGCAGGCATCTTCTGCAGGTCGTTTTGCTGCAAAGCGTCAGCAACAACCTAAACAAGCCAAGCCTAAGGCTGCAAGGACTGCTACGGCCCAACAGCCTCAGCCTCCTCAGGGCCTTTGACTTACATCTAGAGAACTTAGCCGTTCTGGCTCTAGAAGAACCAGAACCTCTCACCATTCCAGGAAGGTTAGGCCACTTTGCTCCCAGATGGGAACAAGTCACGGCACAGCAATGGACCCTCTCCATCATAAGGGAGGGGTACAAGCTTCATTTCTTAAACCTTCCTCCTCACACCATGGTGAGACAGTTCAATTCTCCAACATCTCTCCTCGACCTTCTGGGTCAGGAGATTGCTACCCTTCTTGCCCAAAGGGCAATAGAAGAAGTACCCCTTCTTCAACAGGGCTCAGGGTTCTACTCCCCCTATTTTCTTATCCCAAAGAAAACAGGGGGCTACAGACCCATATTAGATCTCAGAGAATTGAACAAGTTTCTATGCAAGGAGAAATTCAAGATGATTACTCTCGGTGCTCTCCTTCCATACCTTCAGAGTCAGGTTTGGCTTTGTTCTCTAGATCTCAAGGATGCGTACACTCATATCCTCATCCATCCAACACACAGAAGGTTCCTTCGGTTCCTTTATCAAGGAAAGCACTACCAATACAGAGTGCTTCCTTTCGGTCTGGCCTCTGCTCCAAGAGTGTTCACAAAATGCATGGCAGTAGTAGCTGCATTTCTACGCACTCTAGGAATATTTGTATTCCCATATCTGGACGACTGGCTCATCCGAGCTCCGTCCCAGTCAGAGGCCCAGACTTCCCTAGCCTGCACAAGGCGTGTTCTTCAGTATCTGGGACTTGTAATAAACATCCCAAAATCCCATCTCACCCCTACTCAGTCACTAGAGTTCATAGGGGCCTTGCTGGATACCACAACTGCAAGGGCCTATCTTCCCCAGGCCCGTTGCCTACGCTTGGTGCAGTTAGCCTCACAAATTCAGTTAAAGTCCCATTTAACTGCTCGAGAAATGTTACAACTGTTAGGCCACATGGCATCCACCGTGCATGTGGTTCCTTACGCTCGCCTTCACATGAGGGCAGCTCAGTGGACTCTGTCCACCCAATGGACCCAGGCATCAGGGTGCCTGTCAGACAAAATAGCAACCTCCAGTCGCCTCTTCTGGTCTCTCCAGTGGTTGAGGTCCACTCAAAATCTGTTGCTGGGGTCCCCCTTTCAACAATCGCTACCCCAAGCAACCCTTACAACAGATGCTTCTCCAAAGGGTTGGGGAGCTCATCTACAAGATCTCTCCACCCAGGGCATCTGGTCTCCACAAGAGACATCTCTACATATCAACCTCTTGGAGCTCAGAGCAATTCTTCTAGCTCTCAGAGTCTTCCACACCCTGCTCAGCTACAAGACAGTCCTCATCCACACGGACAACCAAGTAGCCATGTTCTACGTGAACAAGCAGGGCGGGACTGGCTCTCTGTCGCTTTGCAACGAAGCTTTGAGATTGTGGGCCTTTGCCAGAGAGCATCAAATTCATCTCGTGGCAGTGTATCTTCCAGGGGTTCAAAACTCTTGGGCAGACAGACTCAGTCGAGTTCTGCTTCCACACGAATGGTCCCTCCATGGGGACCAGATAGCCAGGATCTTCCGAATTTGGGGAACCCCGGACATAGACCTGTTTGCAAGTCCATGGAATGCCAAACTTCCCCGGTTCTGTTCCAGGATTCCGTGTCAGGGAGTTCAGGCCAGGGATGCCTTCCTCCTTCATTGGGGGCAAGACTTCCTCTATGCCTTTCCACCCATTCCCCTAATTCCCAGGACACTGTTCAAACTTCAGAGAGACAAGGGGGTCTATGATCCTCATAGCACCATATTGGCCACACCAGGTGTGGTACCCTCGACTTCTGCATCTCTCTCAAGCTCCCTCCCTGGACTTGGGATCTGCTCCAGACCTCCTGTCCCAGGAGGAGGGAACATTGTGGCACCCAAATCCCCAGTCTCTTTATCTCAGAGCCTGGTTGCTGAAGGCCTAGACCTTCAAGATTTGCATCTTTCTCAGCAGGTGAAGGATATCCTTCATGCTTCCAGAAAGCCTTCCACTAGACGTTCCTATGCTTTTAAATGGAAAAGGTTTACCATTTGGTGTGCACAGAAGTGTCTTAACCCCCTTGCAATACCTCTGAATTCTTTACTAGAATATTTGCTGCATTTATCCTATGCAGGCCTTAAAACGAATTCAGTAAGAGTCCATTTGAGTGCTATTGCAGCATCCCTTAAGCCTCTCAATGGACAGCCTATTTCCTCTCATCCTCTTATTGCAAGATTCATGAGAGGCCTTCTTTTAACTAAACCTCCCATTAGACCACCTTCAGTGGCATGGGACTTGAATTTGGTTCTTGGCCAGCTTATGAAGCCACCCTTTGAACCCTTAGCCACTACCTCCTTGAATCTTCTTTCCTGGAAGGTTACTTTTCTCATTGCAGTCACCTCAGCTCGCCGCATCAGTGAGCTGCAAGCCTTGGTGGCTAATCCTCCTTATACAAGGTTCCATCATGAAAAGGTAGTCCTCAGGACTAATCCACACTTTATGCCTAAAGTGGTCTCACCTTTTCATCTGAACCAGGAGGTGTATTTACCTGTCTTTTTTCCAGGACCTCATGCATCAAGTGCAGAGAGGAATCTCCATACCCTGGACTGTAAGAGAGCGCTCGCTTTTTACTTACAAAGGACACAGCAACATAGAAAGTCCTTTCAACTCTTTGTTGCTTTTGATTCCTCTCATTTGGGACTTCCAGTCTCTAAGAGAACTCTGTCCAATAGGATTTCTCAGTGTATTTCTTTCGCCTACCAGAGTAAGAACCTTTCTCTGGAGGGCCATGTCACAGCTCACAATGTGAGGGCCATGGCAGCCTCTATGGCTCATCTGAACTCTGTGTCCATCGACCAAATCTGTCGAGCGGCCACCAGGGCCTCGGTTCATATCTTTACAGCCCATTACTGCTTGGACAAGGACTCCCGCCGGGATGCCTTGTTTGGTCAGGCTGTTCTCAAACACCTGTTCCATACCTAAACAACTCCCTGGTTGGATGCCCGAGATCCATGGGGGCAGGTAGAGCCCTTCTCAGGGACTCACAACCTTGGAGATCTCCCTGGCATCTCTAGCTGGGGAGTCCCCATATGTGAAGACTCATTCCTGCTTGTTCCTGGAGATAGCACAGTTACTTACCTGTAACAGGTGATCTCTGGGAACAGCAAGAATAAGTCTTCACAACCCACCCACCTCCCCTAGGAGTTGTATCTCTCTATCTATCTTTCCTTTCCTCTCTCTCTCTTTGTCTCAGCTTAAAACTTGAACTGGAGAGAGGCGGTTGGGAAAGGCGGGAAGGCAGCGCGCAGGCGCTGTGGGATGCTCCCAAAAGCTTTCTTTCTGGACGCTGGGGAGCGTTCCCGCGCAGGCTCCGTCAGTACCGACGATACCCATATGTGAAGACTTATTCCTGCTGTTCCCAGAGATCACCTGTTACAGGTAAGTAACTGTGCTTTACAGCAGTAAGGAAAGAAGTGATGCCAACATCTAGCATACAAGGACAGCAAATATAAAAAAACGCATTTACCCTGCTTTTCCCCGTCTTGGTTCTCTTTCAAAGAATAATGTCCATCTTATACATGAATGCACATATTGCATTATAAACAGTATTCACTGGTCAAACCCTGCAAAGTTGTTTTTTTATCATTTATACTTTAATTTTGTTTTACAACTTCCTACTACAGTCTGTTCTCTTATCCAAACATTCTCATCATCATTATCATTGCCAGTGACAATACTTCCCCACTCTATTTACTGTACATTCCAGTGTCCCCATAGATCCATCCCCTCTATAACATTCAATTACTAACTTACCCCCTCTCTCCCCTTCCACTCCTCCCTCTATCCTTGAACCTTTCTACTGTCTTCCCCCCTTTAGCCAACCCCTCAGATTACAATCGTTAGACACTATTTGTTTTCCTCCACCACTTCCTTTTCCCTCCAAAGTTCTCCTACCCCTTTCACCCTCCATGTTTCATACCAGTGCGACAACCTTTTGTGCTTATTGACCTTATGCAATTTTTATGCTTCCACCTCACAAAGGCCCAATATCTGTTCCAACCTCCCCACCACCTCCTTCATAGGTGGGACCTCTGTTTTTCCACCATTTTAGGAGGCTCATTCTAGCTGTTATTATCCCATACCCCACAAATGTGGCCAAATCCCCCTCCCCCCCATCCCTTCATTTAACACTACCATCGCTGGAGTGAGTTTAATCAGTACTCCCATAATTTCCCCGTACAGCCCTTCCACTTGTCCCCAGTACCCAGACACCTTTGGACATTGCCATATCATATGGATTAGATCCCCCTGTGCCCCACATTGCTTCCAACATTCATTTGAAAGGTCCGGATATATAGCTTTTAACCTTACCGGTATCCAGTGCATCCTTAGCCTCACCTTTAGGCTATTCTCCAACACTGGGGTCCGCCATGCTAACTTATATATTCTATCATATATATTTTTCTATCTCCTTTCATCCCACAATCCTAGGATTCCTTCTTCCCACCTCCTCCGCCCCTTCACCATTCCCTCCCCCTTCTGGAGAAGCAATTTATATAGCAGATATCACCCCTTTCTGTGTACTATACTTTCCCAACAGCTCCTCAAACTTTGTGGGTCTCTGAGCCAAACTTGATTTTACCTCCCTCTTCTGAAGAAAGTACCACAATTGTACATATGCATAATGGTCTTTCTGTTCTATTTGATAATCCTGTTGTAACTCCGCAAAGGTTCTATCTCCAGGAACAAGCAGGAATGTAGTCCTCACATATGGGTATCGTCGGTACCGACGGAGCCTGCGCGGGAACGCTCCCCAGCGTCCAGTAAGAACGCTTTTGGGGGCATCCCTCAGCACATGCGCGCTGCCCTCCCGCCTTTCCAACTATCCCTCTTCAGTTCTTCGTTTTCCGCGGAGCCGACAGGACCTATTCCCTGTCACCACAGAAAATTCCATCTTTAAACTTCTTTCTGTGGCCATGTTTGCCTACCGCGCGATGCCTACCGGTACCGCCAGTTCTTTTCTTTTCTTTAAAAAAAAAAACTTTGAGTGTTTCTGTCAGAAACTTTCCTTTTTGGTGCGAGGCGCCATTTTTGGGCACTAGGCCCCCTTTTTCCTAAATCATGGAAAAGCCAACTAATGGTTTTAAAAAATGTACAAAGTGTGGCGGTACCATTTCCGTCACTGACACCCATGACTGGTGTCTAAAATGTTTAGGCCCTGATTATTCTCCAACTGAATGTCTCTCCTGTATGGGGATGACCAAAAGAGGAAGACAGAACCGGGCCGCAAAGCTCGGTACCCTTTTTTCTTCAGATGCCAGATCTATTGCATCAACATTGTCGAGGGCCTCTTCTTCCTCCCATGGATCTCAGGTAACTAAACATAAAAGCCAGTCCTCAAAGGGTAGCTTTCCTGCTAAGCATCGAGAGGCCATTGGCATTGCCCTTGAGGGAACCACACCGGCAAAACAGCCCCGGCAGGAGGCTTCGGCTTCCAAAGCATCGATGGGGCTTCAGGATGTTCTTGAGGCCTCAACCTCGCAAGAACTACCTGTGCCATGCTCAGGGGTTCCGGCCGTCCTTACCGGTACCGACACCCAAGCATCGACAGCGTCGATAGACCAGAGATTCCTCGCTATCAAGCACAGTATCGCAGCTCTTCTTTCGGCTGCGGTACCGGTGATCCCAAGGGCACCGGTGCCGACACCGGTGATGCCGGTACCGATGGTACCGGCCCTGATGGGAACTCTTTCTATGCCACCTCTGGCTGGAGGGGACAAAGCGGTACCGGGTCACCTCGGTACCAACTTCGATCAGTACTGGGATCGTGCTTTGCCAAAGCATCGGGGTCAGGAATACTTTGATTCCTCCGATTCCGAAGACTCTGACAATTCTGCTGGCACTAGAGGGTTTCTCCTAGAAGATCCCTCTTCTTCCCAATGCAGAATGTCACCTCCAGAGGACATGTCTTTTCAGGATTTCATCCGTGATATGGCCAAAGGTCTTTCAATCACAGTAGCTCCTGAAGAGGAACCCAAAACAAAGGAATTGGAAATCCTCCAATATCCTAAAGCTCCCAAGGAGGCAGCCACTCTGCCTATCCATGAAATTCTGCATAGCTTGATGCTAGAATGTGGGAGACACCTCTGACTACTTCTCCTCACTCTAGGAGGCTTGATACTATGTATCGAGTTCCACCATGTTCTGGATTTCAGAAAACCCAGCTGCCACACCATTCAATGGTAGTGGAATCAGCCATGCGTAGGATGAAAAGTGCAAAGAGGCATGCATCCAATCCTCCAGGTCATGAATGCAGGACTCTGGATGCTTTTGGATGCAGAACTTTTCAAGCTTCCATGCTTTCAGCTAGGATCAGTTCATACATCCTATATATGGGAAGGTTCCTTAACGAAGTCACAGGAAACTTGGAACTTATGAGCCCATTTCTCCCAGATAATAAGAGAGAAGATTTTCTTGCTCTAGTTAAGCATGCTCAAAATGTCTCCAAGTTTGTCAATCGTGCAGCTTTTGACTGCTTTGAATGAATCAGCAGAACTTCTGCTATTGCCATTGGTGCACGACGGATTGCCTGGCTGCAGGCATCAGACTTGGAGACTTGGGTACAGGACAAATTAGGCAACATTCCTTGCATGGGGGAGAATCTCTTCGGCAAGAACTGGCAGAAAAAGGCTAATGAGTTAGATGCTGACAGTTCCACCTTAGATAGATTGTCAAAGTCTACAGCCACTCCAGCCAAAAGGAAGCCTTATAAAAAACCCTCTTTTAGCAAAAAGAGGAAGTTTTATCCTTCCTATACCCAGCAGAGTCAGACTTCAGGTCAGGTTGCCCAAAAGGGACAACCTAGACTGCAAAAGAAACCAAAAGGACCGAGAGCTCAACCAGCTCTCCAGGTTCAGCCCCCTCAAGGGCTTTGACTCTTTCCCAGAGAGCGTCGCCTTCCTGCCTCCGAGGGGTCCCCATCCTCTCAATATTCCGGGCAGGTTATGCCACTTTATCAACAGATGGCATCAAATAACAGCAGAAGAGTGGACTTTGTCATTGTAGGAGAGGGGTACAAACTTCATTTTCATAGCATACCCCCTCCTACAATTCTAAAGGAGTTCAATTTACAAACCTCTGCAGACAATCTGCTAGATTACGAGGTCTCCACACTTCTTGCCCAAGGGGCAATAGAGGAAGTACCTATTTTTCAACAGGGAACAGGGTTCTACTCCCCCCTATTTTCTTATCCCAAAGAAAACAGGGGGACACAGACCCATTCTAGACCTCAGAGAATTGAACAAATATCTCTTTCGAGAGAAATTTAAAATGATTTCTCTAGGAACTCTTCTGCCATACCTTCAAGGCCAGGACTGGCTTTGCTCTCTAGACTTAGAGAATGCATACACTCACATTCTCATCCATCCAGATCACAGGAAATTCTTACGTTTCCTTTAAGGAGAAGACATTTTCAGTACAGGGTTCTTCCTTTTGGTCTGGCTTCAGCACCAAGGGTGTTCACGAAATGCAGGGCAGTAGTAGCAGCATTTCTACGAACCTTGGGGATTTTTGTCTTCCCTTACATAGACGACTGGCTCATTCGAGCCTCCACAGTTACAGAGGCCAGCACTGCACTGTCTCATACAATGAGAATTCTCCAATACTTGGGATTGGAAATCAACTTCCCGAAGTCTCAACTAGTTCCTTCCCAATGCCTAGAATTCATAGGAGCCTGTCTGGATACCAGACAGGCAAGGGCTTTCCTTCCACAAGCCCGGTGTCTTTGCATTATGCAGCTAGCTTCCCAAGCAGCAGGCAAATCCTCCCTCACGGCTCGGGAATTACTGCAGTTACTGGGACACATGGCATCCACAGTTCATGTAGTCCCATATGCTCGCCTCCACATGCGAGCAGCTCAGTGGACCCTCTCCACACAGTGGACACGGGCCACGGGCCATTTGTCGGACAAAATAACAGTCTCTCAATGACTAATTTTGTCCCTCCAAAGGTAGCAATCACTAGAAAATCTGACAGTGGGGTCTCCTTTCCATCAACACCTCTTTCAGGCCACCTTAACAACAGATGCATCAAAGGTGGGTTGGGGAGCACACCTGGATCATCTCTCTACCCAGGGCACCTGGACTCCACAGGAGGTAGATTTACACATAAACCTCCTGGAGTTAAGAGCAATTTATTTAGCTCTTCGAGTGTTCCACGCCCAGCTCAGCTACAAGACAGTCCTAATCCAGACGGACAATCAGGTAGCCATGTTCTATGTGAACAAGCAGGGTGGAATGGGCTCTCTGTCATTATGCAATAAAGCTTTATGACTATGGGCCCTTGCCAGAGGGCACCAAATTCACCTTCTAGTGGTATATCTTCCAGGTATTCAAAACCTTTGGGCAGACAAACTCAGTCGAGTACTGCTACCTCACGAGTTGTCACTCCACCTAGACCAGGTGGCAAAGATATTTCATCTCTGGGGCACTCCAGACATAGACCTCTTTGCAAATCCGCTGAATACCAAACTTCCCCGGTTCTGTTCCAGGATACCGGCACATAACTGTCAGGCAAGGGATGCCTTCCTCCTTCACTGGGGTCAGGACTTCCTTTATGCTTTCCCACCCATTCCCTTCATTCCCAAAACACTCTTCAAGCTTCAGAGAGACAGGGGTCGCATGATTCTCATCGCACCACGATGGCCACGCCAAATGTGGTATTCCCTGCTTCTGCATCTCTCTCAACCAGCACCTCTGGAGTTAGGGCACGCTCCAGATCTCCTTTCTCAGGAGAACGGGACGTTATGGCACCCGAATCCCCAGTCCCTGCACCTCATGGCCTGGTTGCTGAAGGCTTAGACCTCCAGGATCTCAACCTGTCTCAGCAGGTGAAAGATATCCTTCGAGTTTCTAGGAAACTTTCCACAAGAAGATCTTTTGCCTTCAAGTGGAAACGTTTTACTATATGGTGCTCCAGGAGGGGATTAAACTCCCTGGTCGTACCCTTAGAATTGATACTAAGAACATAAGAACATAAGATATGCCATACTGGGTCAGACCAATGTCCATCAAGCCCAGTATCCTGTTTCCAACAGTGGCCAATCTAGGTCATACATACCTAGCAGTATCCCCAAAAGACACAGGTTCCACAATGCTTGTATTGGGTCAAACATTGATATCCTGGGTCCCTTTTTAATAATGGTTTATGGACTTTTCCTCCAGGAACTTGTCCAAACCTTTTTTAAACCCAGCTACACTAACAGCTCTTACTACATCCTCCGGTAACAAATTCCAGAGTTTGATTACACGTTGAGTGAAAAAATATTTTCTCTTATTTTTCTTAAATAGTTTACCCTGTAACTTCATTACATGTCCCCTAGTCTTTCTATATTCTGATAGCGTAAACAATCGAGCTACGTTTACCCGTTCCACTCCACTCATTAATATATAGACCTCTATCATATCTCCCCTCAGCTGTCTCTTTTCCAGGTTGAAGAGCCCTAACCTTTGTAGCCTCTCTTCATAGGAGTAGCCTTCCATCCCCTTTACCATTTTGGTGGCTCTTCTCTGTACCTTTTCTAATAACGCTATATCCTTTTTAAGATACGGCGACCAGAATTGCACACACTATTCAAGGTGCGGTCGTACCATTGAATGATACAGAGGCATTATAATATCCTTTGTTTTATTTTCCATCCCTTTCCTTATGATACCTAGCATTCTATTTGCTTTCTTGGCCGCCGCTGCACACTGGGCGGAGGGTTTTAACATGTTATCCACGATGACTCCTAAATCTTTTTCCTGGGTGGTGGTTCCCAATGTGGAACCTTGCATCGTGTAACCATAGTGTGGGTTGTTCTTTCCTAGGTGCATAACTATGCACTTGTCCACATTAAATTTCATCTGCCATTTGGATGCCCAATCTTCCAATTTATCCATATCCTCCTGCAATTTTCCACAGTCCCCTTGGGTTTTAACAACTTTAAACAGTTTTGTGTCGTCTGCAAATTTGATAACCTTACTAGTTATTCCCTTTTCCAGGTCATTTATGAATATGTCAAAAAGTAGCGGACCCAGTTCAGATCCCTGGGGTACTCCACTATTCACCTTTTTCCATTGGGAAAATTGGCCATTTAGCCCTACCCTCTGCTTTCTATCTTTTAACCAGTTCCCGATCCACAATAGTACCAGATCTAGTGCAAGAGATAAGGGTGTTGGGGCCACTTGGCAAGAGTGATCATAGCATGATTGCCTTTGATTTAATTAGTGGAGGAGGGATAGTACGGAAATCCACAGTACTACCTTTTAACTTTTGAAAGGGAGACTATGATAAAATGAGGAAAATAGTTAAGAAAAAACTAAAAGGAGCAGTTGCAAAGGTTAAAGACTTACATCAAGTTTGGGTGTTGTTGAAAAATACTATCTTGGCAGCCCAGACCAGCTGTATTCCACGCTTTAAGAAAAGTGGAAGGAAGTCCAAAAAACAGCCAGCATGGTTTAAAGGTGAGGTCAGAGAGGCTGCTGTTGCCAAAAAAGCATCTTTCAGGAAATGTAAAAAAGAGCCAAACAACGAAACCTGGAAACAGCACAAGCACTGGCAAGTCAAATGCAAGACATTGATAAAGCAGGCAAAGGGAGAATTTGAGAAGAAGCTTGCTGTGGAAGCAAAAACGCGAAATAAAGATTTTTTCAAGTACATTCGTAGCAAAAAACCTGTGAGAGTGTCAGTTGGTCCATTAGATGATAGAGGGGTTAAAGGGGCACTAAGAGGCGACAAGGCGATAGCGGAGAGACTGAATGAATTCTTTGCTTCGGTCTTTACTGAGGAAGATGTAGGGATGTTACCCATAACTGAAGTGGTATTTAAAGGTGCGGACGAATTGAAGGAAATATCGATACATCAGGAAGATGTATTACAACTATTAGATAAACTGAAGAGTAGCAAATCACCTGGGCCGGATGGTATACATCCAAGGGAGTTGAAAGAACTGAAATATGAGATTGCAGACCTGCCATTAGTAATCTGTGAACTATCATTAAAATCATCTCTAATACTTGAAGATTGGAGGATCACCAATGTAACACCAATTTTTAAAAAGGGTTCCAGGGGTGATCCGGGAAACTACAGACCGGTGAGCCTCACGTCAGTACCGGGAAAAATGGTAGAAACCATCATAAAGAATAAAATTACTCAGCATGTAGATAGTCATGGCCTAATGGGAGACAGCCAACATGGCTTTAGACAAGGAAGATCTTGTCTTACTAATCTGTTATGTTTTTTTGAAAGTGTGAATAAACAGGTGGACAAAGGTGAGTCGGTTGATATAGTGTATCTGGACTTTCAGAGAGCCTTTGACAAGGTCCCTCAGAGACTTTTGGCAAAACTAAAGAGTCATGGGATAGGAGGCAGTGTACTACTGTGGATCAGGAACTGGTTAAAAGATAGAAAGCAGAGGGTTGGGCTAAATGGCCAGTTTTCGCAATGGAGAAAGGTGAATAGTGGTGTACCCCAGGGATCTGTGCTGGGTCCGCTGCTTTTTGACATATTCATAAATGACTTGGAAAGTGGAATAACGAGTGAGGTTATCAAATTTGCAGATCACAAAACTATTTAACGTTGTTAAAACCCAAGGGGATTGTGGAAAATTGCAAGAGGATCTTGATAAATTGGAAGACTGGGCATCAAAATGGCAGATGAAATTTAATGTGGACAAGTGCAAGGTTATGCACCTAGGGAAGAACAACCCAAACTATGGTTACACAATGCAAGGTTCCCCATTAGGAACCACTACCCAGGAAAAGGATTTAGGCGTCATTGTGGATAACATGTTAAAACTCTCTGCCCAGTGTGCAGCGGCAGCCAAGAGAGCAAATAGAATGCTAGGTAACATAAGGAAAGGAATGGAAAATGGTCTTGAAGGACTGGAAAGGGGGGCTGTTACTTCTGGAGAGAAATCTGAAATTGTGAGTATATACTTCTGGGAATTTTTCTGAAAGGAATTTTTTTTCTTTTAAAGCTAATTAATCTGTGAACCCACTATTTTTTTTTTTTGTTAAATCAGTCAGGGCCTAGTAGCAACAGTTTAAGATTCAATTTAAAAACACAGAAGAGAACTTTCTGGTTACCTTTCATACCCAGTAGACAGCTGTAGTTTAAATTTCATAGTCACTCAGGGCCTAGCATCAGCAAAGTACTTTTAGTTTCAAATTAAAACACAGAAGAGAGCTTTCTGGTTAAATTTAGAATCCAGCAGAGAGCTTGTAGTTTAAATTTCATAATAGGTTAGAGCCTAGTAGCAGCAAAGAGCTATAATTTAAATCAAATCAGAATATAGTTTTCCTCAGCAGCACAGGACAAGGTACTGTGTAGCAGCCCTTTTTTAATAAGTGTTATGCCTGTAGGTCTCGTTCATGTACTTCTCTGTCTTTCTTATGTCTTCCAGGTCTGCTACTCTAGTTTCTAGAGAACGGACTTGTTCCCTGAGAGCAAAGAGCTCCTTGCACTTAGTGCATACGTAAGACCTCTCACCAACTGGGAGAAAATCATACATGTGACACTCAATGCAAAAGACTGGAAAGTCCCCATCTCGCTGCTGGACTGTTGTCTGCATCTTAGTTTAAAGCTTGTGTTTAGGTCTTTAAATTCTGTATTTACTAAGGGTTGGTGTAGATGCTTATACTAATAAAAGTGTATCTAATACCTCTAATATACCTTGTTCACCTGCAGCTTAATTAATCTCAGGTCCTCAATGTATGACTGATTTGGATAAAGAGCTGCACCTGAGAGCAGCCCCTTTCCTCTAAGACGTGTAAGTACCTATAAAGCTACAATTACCCCAGGGGCAGGTGGGTGTTGGGGAGGGAGGGAAATAAGACCTATTAAAAGAGGGCTGTTACAAGGTACCCTGTCCTGTACCCTCAGCAGGGGGGGAGGGGTTAGTCCCTCAGGTAGGCTAGAGCAGGAAAAAAAAGTTTAAAACGCAGCAGGTTCTGGGGACAGAGCAGATACTAGAGTATCTCCTTCACTTATCGAATTCTGGGTTAAAGACCAATTCGGTAAGAGTCCGTCTTAGTGCAATTGCAGCTTCTTATAAGCCTCTGAATGGACAACCAATTTCCTCTTATCCACTCATATCAAGACTTATGAGAGGCCTTCTATTAACCAAACCTCCCATCAAGCCACCACCAGTGGCATGGGATCTAAATCTAGTTCTCGGGCAGCTCATGAAGCTGCCTTTTTGAGCCTTTAGCCACTGCAGCCCTTATGTTTTTGACCTGGAAGGTCATCTTCCTAATTGCAATCACCTCTGCCCGTCGCATCAGTGAATTGCAAGCTTTAGTGGCTGATCCTCCTTATACTAGGTTTCATCATGATAAGGTTGTTATTAGGACTCAACCACATTTTATGCCAAAGGTGGTTTCTACTTTTCATTTAAATCAATCAATTTACCTTCCTGTATTTTTTCCGAGGCCTCACGCCTCTAATGCAGAAAGAAACCGTCATACTTTGGATTGCAAAAGGGCCTTGTCCTTTTACATACAAAGAACACAGCAGCATAGAAAGTCTTCACAACTTTTTATATCGTTTGACCCTAGTCATTTGAGACTTCCAGTCTCCAAGAGAACTTTATCTAAATGGATTGCCCAATGCATATCCTTTACTTATGAGAGTATGGGTCTTCCTCTTCAGGACCATGTCACAGCTCATAATGTCAGGGCCATGGCAGCTTCTATGGCTAATCTCCACTCTGTGTCTATCGATGACATTTGTCGAGCAGCCACCTGGGCTTCGGTACACACCTTCACAGCCCACTACTGCCTGGATAAAGCCTCCCGTCAGGATGCCTTCTTTGGCCAAGCTGTTCTTCAAAACCTCTTTCAAACCTAAACCAACTGCTACCCACCAACCCTGGTGGGATGCCAGAGATCCATGGGAGGAAGGATCCTCACCTCTAACGGTGGCACCTTCCTGGGGCTATCTCCCTGGCATCTTCAGCTAGGGAGTCCCCATATGTGATGACTACATTCCTGCTTGTTCTTGGAGATAGCGCAGTTACTCACCTGTAACAGGTGATCTCCGGGAACAGCAAGAATTTAGTCCTCACAACCCACCCACCTCCCCTAGGAGTTGTCTCTATCTCTCTCTTTGTCTCTTTCCTCTCTCCCTCTATCCTTTCACTCAGCTACAAACTTAACTGAAGAGGGACAGTTGGAAAGGCGGGAAGGCAGCGCGCATGTGCTGAGGGATGCTCCCAAAAGCGTTCTTATTGGACGCTGGGGAGCGTTCCCGCACAGGCTCCGTCGGTACCGATGATCCCATATGTGAGGACTAAATTCCTGCTGTTCCCGGAGATCACCTGTTACAGGTGAGTAACTACGCTAATTCCCCCCTCTTTCCCTATCAGTTGACCTAGCTTTACTAGCCCACCTCTCATAGACCTTTAAATCTCTTCCAACCCCAAATTCACCTGCCGCCCTTATATATGTGTACCTAGAGTACACTTTCCCATTTAAAAGGTGCCCTCTCCATTTCTTCCATACCTGGAACAACAACTCTGTGTATGGGTTGTGATTCTTCTCTTTATCCCGTCCCCCGCCCGTGTCCCATATTCGTGCATCCCTATATTCCTCTCCCCCGAATCTTTGTACCCAACTCAAGGTCTCCACCTTTTCCCTCCACACTAGGGGAGCTCTTAATTGTGCCACTTCATAATACTTCATCAGGCATGGTACCCCCATGCCGCCTCCTGTCCTCAACTAGTGTTTCTTGCCACCTTCAGGGCTTTCCTTTCCCAAATAAATTGCAAGACGATATTTTGCATCGTCCCCATCTTCTTGGTCACCCTGCAGGGCAGAGCTACAAACAAGAACAGCAGCCGTGGCAACACATTCATCTTTACCACTGCAATACGACCTAACCACAACAACCGTAAAACCCCCCTCCCCCCATTTAGACAAATCCTGCCGGATGTTTTCCAGGAGTTCTTGATAATCCCATTGTTTAATCTTTTCTATGGGACTTCCTAATTGTATCCCTAAATATCTAAAGTGCTGAACCACCCATTTAAAACCGAAATGGGATTTTAACCTTTCTTCGAGGCTCTTCCCTAAATTAAAACCAAGGACCTTACTCTTGCCCTGATTAATTTTGTATCCTGCTATACTACTAAATTCTCTTATTACTCTCATCAGTATTGATAATGTTGTGTTAGGTTGTTTCAGAATAAGTATTACTTCATCGGCAAATAGCACAATCTTTTCCTCCCTACCCCCCACCCACACTCCTTTGACATCCTCTTCCCTCCGAATCCTTTCTGCCAGGGGTTCAATTGTCAAGGCAAATAGTAGTGTTGAAAGTGGGCACCCCTGCCTCGTACCCCTTTCCAATGTGAATTTATCCAAATAACCTCCATTTATCCTTATCCTTGCAGTAGGATACTCATACAATGCCCTTATCCAAGCTATAAATTTGTTCCCAAATCCCATCCTGTCTAGCACTTGAAACATGTACTGCCATTCTACCCTATCAAATGCCTTTTCCGCATCCACTGTGACTAGGATTGCCTGTTCCCCCATGTTCTGAAGGTGCCAGGCTATATTCATCACCTTCCTTATGTTATCACTCCCCTGCCTCCCCTTTACAAAGCCTGTTTGGTCTCCATGAATAACCTTTGGAATGAAGTCTTGAATAAGGTTAGCTAATATTTTTGCTAATATTTTTGCATCTAAGTTGATCAATGATATAGGCCTATAAGAACCACACACCCTTATCCTTTCCGGGCTTCGGCAACACTGTTATTCCCGCTTCACCCACAGTCTGGGGGATCCCTTCCCCCTCAAGTATTTTATTAAAAACCTGAGTTAGGATAGACGTGACTTGCTCCACCATCACTCTAAAGAACTTCGCCGTAAATCCATCCAATCCTAGGAATTTTCCTATTTTCAGGGATTTTATGGTCTCCTTCACTTCTCCCTCTGTAATTCCCCCCCCCCCCCTATCCTTTCCCTGTCCTCTGGTTCAATTTGTTTCAAGTGACATTCTTGTAGAAATTCCCTTATCTCCTCTTGCCCTGCTTGCGCCACTCTTTTGTACAATCGTTTATAGTATTCCTGAAATACCTGACTTATTTCCTTCGTGCAGTGCACCATCCTCTGTTTATGGTCCCTAATACCATCAATATACACTGCCTGTCTCTGAGTCTTCAGCCTACTTGCTAAGATTTTCCCTGCTCTATTCCCTCCTGCAAAAAACCTTTGCTTCAACACCGTCAATTTATAGGCAATTTCTTGCGCTCACAGTCTACTTAAATCTGCTCTTGCTTTCACCAGATCAGCCCCCACTGTGGGGTTAAAGTCCCTCTGGTGTTACACCTCCAACTCCTGTATCCTCTTTAACAGCGCTACTTCTGCTTTCCCCTTTTCATGCTTAATTCACGCTGCTAAACTAATTAACTGCCCTCTAACTACTGCCTTTAACCCATCCCACACTATTTTCAATCTTACCTCCTCCGTCATGTTAAGAAGCAAATATTCCTGTATAGCCCTTCTGATTACTTCCACTTGCTCTGCCTCCTCCAACAGAGAGTCATTCATCTTCCAGAATTTAATCCCCTCAACCTCCTCCACTATCTCAAATATTACAGTGACTGGGGCATGGTCTGTCCATGTAATTTCCCTTTGCTCAACCTCCTTTGCCCTTGAGACCCATTTCCCACTTCTCCAAATCATGTCCAACCAGCTGTACGTGCTGTGCACATGCGAATAGAATGTACCTTTATGCTCCCCTGGATGCGTGGTCATAGCAAACTCACAGCAAACTCCTCTTCCATCCCTCTCTCAACGACTCCTGCTTCTCCTTGTCGTCCTCCTTCCGTTGCTGCCTCTCTACTGTTGGGTTTACTCTATTTTCGGGTGCTCCACGTGGTCTCTGAGTGCCATTTTGCTTCTACTCTGCCTCCTGCTCGAGCTCTTCAGCGTTGCGGTCCTCCCTCCGCAACCCTCTGCCGCTCCTCTCACTGCTCCCCAACTGTTCCCAGCATCCTCAGCCCCTTCTTGCACTGCTTTTGCACTCCTTTCGTGGGGTGTTTATGTGCCATTTAACGGGATCGGCCCCAGAGCGATGCCCTCACGCTGCCATCGGGTTCGCTGACATCACTTCCTCCCCAAAACCCTGCAATGTTTTAATGGCATCACACCTCATGTTAGTCTTCAGCAAATCAACATATTGCACAACGATAGAGACAGAAATGGAACCGCTTCTGTCCCACAGAAGGGCTCCATAGTGCTACAAGGCATAAACAATACTCAGGGCTGGCACAAGGGTATCTGGCACCCTAGGCAAACCTTCAGCCGTGCTGTTTCCCCCACCCCCCCCCACTATGTTGGATTCCCAACTGCTGCTGCAGGGCAGCTCTGGTGCTTTACTGACATCACGCTTCTTCTGGTCCGTAACCATGTGACCACTGAAAATCAATTCTGTTACTATGCTCCAGAGCCAATTACATTGACGCTAAGTAAAGATCTCGCATACTGCATGTGAGATCGTTTCCACTTTTGGGGTGGGGTGGAGAAGGAAGAAAAGTCAGAAAATTGCCCAGCAAACAACTTGAAAGAACTCTGCTGGGGAGTTGCATCGCTCACAAGATTGTTTGAAGACAGGGTAATTCATTTAAAAAGAGAAGAGGTGTGAGAATTTTACATAAGAAATGCCATACTGGGTCATAACAAAGGACCATCAAGCCTACTATCCTGTTTTCAACAGTAGTCAATTCAGGTTTCCAAAATGTATATAGATGCCATGCTGCTTATCATAGGGTTAAGCAGTGGATTTCCCTGGTTCTCTTTAATAATACTTAATGGACTTTTCCTCCAGGAACATGTCCAAGCCTCTTTTAAACCCAGCTACCCTAACAGCTTTTACTACAGCCTCCGGCAATGATTACTCATTGAGTGAAAAAAAAATATTTTCTCCAATTAGCCTTAAATGTGCTACATTGTAGCTTCACTGCATGTCCCATAGTCTTTCTACTTCTGGAAGTATAAACAACCAATCTACCTT
This sequence comes from Ichthyophis bannanicus, assembly GCA_033557465.1. NCBI lineage: Eukaryota > Metazoa > Chordata > Amphibia > Gymnophiona > Ichthyophiidae > Ichthyophis > Ichthyophis bannanicus. The sequence continues at coordinate 200,537,345 of CM066037.1, forward strand.
TACCTGTTCCACTCCATTCATTATTTTATGGACCTCTATCATATCTCCCCTCAACAAGCTGAAACGTGTACACTTACAGTACAGGGTTTCCTCCATTTGCAGAATCAGGCATGTGGAGGGTACATGTCTGTATGTGTGTCATGTTGACTGTCAAAGGCTGTGTGTGCATGTGTGTGTTTGTCATGGGGAGTGTTGGGGCAGGTTAGTGTCTTTGTTCTTGTGTGTCATCATGGCTCTATGTGGGTATTTGCATCTGAGGGCTGCGTGAGCATGTATGTGTTAGTATGTGTGGTGGGAGTGTATGTTGGGACAGTGGGGGGGGGGGGGTGTATCTGTATGTTGGAGTGGTAGGTGTCTGTCTGCACTTTCCCCTGTCTTCCTGCACCTACTCCTTGTCCCTCCCATCCTTTTGCACTTTTCCCATGTCCTAGTTTTCACTTCTCTTTATTACACTATCCCGTTTTTCTCTCCACCCCACCCCCTATGCACTCTTCTTCCCCCACTAGCCAACTTTGTACTCTCTCAGGCCTTTTATTCTCTCCCTTCCCTTCCCCCTTAGTGCATTCAGTCTCCTCTTCTCCTCTAACTCTGCTCCTTCCCTTGTGCTCAACCACTTTCCTAATCTTCCACCCTTAGCCCAGCTCCTTCCCTTATGCCCCACCCCTTTCTTTCATGCTAACTCTACCCTTTTCCTTAAGCTCCACCCCTTACCCACCCCTTCCTTTAAGCTCTCCCTTCTTTCACTATTAACCTTCTCCTCAGAAAGCAGCCCAGCACTGAGGCAGAATTAAATGAAGGAGAGAGAATCCTCACCCCATGCTGTCTATGCACTGGGAATTCAATCAATGCTACCAGACAGAGTAGGACTGACTGAATTACTGGATGCATCGGCAGCATTGGGTGAATTATTATTCAGTAGCAGACACACACCCTTCTTTTTTAATGCAATTACCTTAAAGCATCAGAGTTTCTTTGAAGTTTCTTGCAGTCAGCCTGTGCAGGCCTCATAGTCTTCTGAGAGGAATTTTCCCAGAGGACTTGGAGGATTGCCCAGGTTGCTTGCAAGTCCTACTCTCGCTTGTAGCATTGATTGAATTATTGGTGCATCAACAGCATTGGTTAAGGATTTGATCCCTTCTTCAGTTGAGTCTACTGCAGTGGTGCCCCTAAACTGCTGCTGCCCTAGGCGGTTGCCCAGTTTGCCTAGTGCTAGGGCTTGCTCTGACAACACAATATATCAGGGATTGCCCAACCATTAGAAAGCTAAGTGGATGCCGGGGGGGGGGGGGGGCAAAGAGCAGAGCAATCAAAGCTAAAGAATAGCTTTTGACAGCCCGGGGGAGGGGGGGGGGGGCATTTTAAAGTTTAACATTTGCTGAGATCACCAACTTTGACCGGCTCTGCTCTGCTGTACATATATGTATAAGAGACTGTCGCTGGTCTATGGAGCCTACAAGTTAATCAAGACACATGGCAGGCTTCAGGAAATTTATTAAAGAAAAGCAATTAAGGGAGGCGAAGCCAACAGGGTTCAAGATGGCTGCTTAATTCTCAACCTCGCCTTTCCTTCAAGATAAAACCCGGTTTTTCCCTGTTTAAGCTGCTAAGCTTCTCCTCTGGGTTCGCAGCAAGCCCTCCGGATAATGGCCACTGGCTAACCTACAAAGTTAGACTACAATGCCAGCGTGAATGCTGGGGTAAAAAGGGCCAAACCTGACCCGCCCTATCCGCAAAAGTCATCAGGTGCTCGCGAGGGCCCGGTGGCCATGCAAGAATTGCTTGAAGAGATTCGGGCAGTGCGGGAGATGGTGGCCCCGAATGGCTTAACCTTGAGCGGGGTGGGGTGCAAGCAGACTTAAGTGAACTGAAAGAGATAAAGGAGCAAGTTGTTGCACTCACGGAGAAAGTGGGTGGGCTGGAGATTAAAGTTAGTGTGAAGGAAGAACGCTTTAAGCAGGTCAACGCTAACAGCAAAAAGATCGGATACCTGGAGCGGAGCTTGGAAGACTTAAACAATCGTACAAGAAGAAACAATATTCGCCTGATAGGTATTCCGGAGGGTGCTGAGGGAACAGATCTTAAGGATTTTCTGGTGTCAACTACTGCTAAGCTGCTGAAAATAAACTTTGAATCTCCGTTTGAAATAGAACGAGCACACCACATTCCAACGCACTCAGGCCCAAACATCAAGCAGCCGCGCCCAATCATCATGTGCGTACTCAGGCACTCTCAAGCGATGCAGATCCTGTCGGTTGCTAGAGCATCGGGGCCTATTAAATTCAAGGGCAGAAATGTGGCTTTCTTCCCAGACTTCCATAAGGCCACGGTGGAGAGAAGGAAACTTCTGCTAGCCTTTCGTTCAAGGTTGAGGCTATTGCAGGCCCGGTATGGTTTGCTCGCTCCAGCAAGGCTAAGAGTTATGCTGCACAATCAAACTCGTACTTTTGAGGATCCGGCTCAATTGCGGGCCTTCATTGAAGAGAAGGAAGCCTCCGCTATGCAGTGAATATGGAATGAGCAAAGCTGTGGAAATGGCTGAGAGAGACGTTCTACGAGGGGGTACCCAAAAAAAACAGGAATTATTTTTTAAAAGCTATTTATTTCAAATTCTTTACAAAACAACCTTATCCCCTTCAAAATACTCTCCATTACAACTGATACATTTGTCCCACCGGTGCTTCCACTGTTGGAAACATTTTTTGTAGTCATCTTTAGAAACGGCTGACAGCTCCTCCCTCGTTTTTTTCTTGACTTCTTCAATGTTGTCAAATCGGTGTCCTTTCATGCCCCTTTTCATGCGTGGAAATAAGAGAAAGTCGCACGGAGCCAGGTCAGGCAAGTAAGGTGCGTGGGGCAGCGGAACCATGTCATTTTTAGCCAAAAACTGTCTAACAGAGATGGCTGTGTGTGCAGGTGCGTTGTCATGGTGGAAGAACCAGTCTCCTGTCTGCCACAAATCGGGTCTTTTTTGATGAACACTGTTGCGCAATCTTCTTAAAACTTCCAAATAAAAGGTTTGATTGACGGTATGACCTGGGGGAACAAACTCTGAATGAACTACCCCCTTGGCATCAAAAAAGCAAATCAACATTGTTTTGATGTTTGATTTGACTTGACGACATTTTTTTTTGGACGGGGTGACGATGACGTCTTCCATTGGCTTGACTGTTGCTTTGTTTCTGGGTCGTAACCATAGCACCATGACTCATCACCTGTAATGACCTTTGACAGAAAATCTGGATCAGTTTAAAGCTGTTGTTTCAAAACACGACATGTTTCAACTCGATGTTCCTTTTGATTGTCAGTCAGAACCCGAGGAACAAACTTGGCAGCAACCCTTTTCATTCCCAAATCTTCCGTTAAAATTCGCTGAACCGAGCTCCAAGATAACCCACTAATCTCTGACAGTTGATCAATTGTCTGTCGATGGTCTGTGAGCACAAGCTCTCTAATTTTTTCAATATTCTCGTCGATTCGGGCAGTTGATGGACGCCCAGAATGAGGTTTGTCATCAATCGACATGTTGCCATTTTTAAACCGAGTAAACCACTGGTACACTTGACTTTTTCCCATAGCGTCATCTTGATAAGCTGTTTTCAACATTAAAACAGTTTCAGCAGCATTTTTACCGAGTAGAAAACAAAATTTCACAGCTGCACGTTGTTCACTTAAACTTGTCATCATAAAAAAAGAAACAAGAACAAAACAGCGCTAGCAAAAACAATCACTGCAGATGAACAGAACAAGCCAGGTCGACAACACAGGCGGCACTGAACTGACAATGAGTTGCACTATACACGCCTAGCGGCAGAAGTGCGTACTACACAAGCTCCGCCCACGGCAATGTTATTCCTGGTTTTTTTGGGTACCCCCTCGTATATCTTTATGGAACAGCGTGGTGTGCCTTGGGTTGAGGCAGAGCGCTGACTCTTTGGGAAGCCATAGATGGCTTAGATGGACGGAGATAAAAAGGCTATGGCCGTAGGAGAAGTCTCAGGATGTTTCATTAGTTAAGCATTTTATTAAAGCAGCAAAAAAGGGGGAAAAGATTGTCTGTTTTGTATCTATAATCATGGAGGGGGGCGGGGGGGTCATTGGGTGGGAATTCTTGAATTGTTGGTTCACCTGTTTATTTTTCCCCCTTGGGGTTTTTTTTGTCTCCTTGTGGCCTTTTATCTATGGGAGTGTATAGCCATATTGTAAATGTTTGTTGGAAGTTAAGTAAACTTGTTGCCAGTGTGATGGGGTTTGTATATAGCTTGTCCCATGGGTCCACTTAAGTGTCTATCCCTGAATGTGAAGGGCATAAACAACCCAATCAAGAGGAAAAAGATTCTGTTATACTGCGCAAAAGAGAAGGCGGATGTTGTCCTGCTTCAGGAAACGCGCCTTCAGTCCCTGGAAGCTAGGAAATTGGGCACAGGGCAGTATGTGGTGGTTTCTCACTCTGCAGCCTCGCAGAAGAAAAATGGGGTTGCAACTTTGGTAAGGAAAAATCTAGCCCCTGTGGTGGAGCAATCACGTGCTGACTTAGAAGGAAGATGGTCCTCAGTTATTTTGCAAATAATGGGTAGGAAATTAGCTTTAATAAATCTATATGCCCCCAACCGTGATGATGTAAGCTTTTTTCGGAAAATCACAGAGGTAGCCCAATCTTTATCATCTTATGAAATTATAATTGGGGGTGATTTTAACCTGGTGCTGGATCCTCTGATAGATTGAAAACCTTACAAATCTCATAGACAGCAGTTGGCCACCTCGGTGGTTCTCTCCATAATGGGCGACATTGGCCTTTCAGATATCTGGCGCTTAAAACACCCAACGGAAAGAGATTATTCCTTCTTTTCCCTCCCTCATGGATCTCATTCTCGCATAGACTATTTCCTTATTTCCAAAACATTAATCTCCTCTGTAGATAGGGCGGACATACAAGCAATGCAAATATCTGATCATGCGGCGATCACTCTTAATTTGTGTTTGGGAGAGCAGAGTGAACGTAAACTAGGCTTTGTCCTTAGGAGATCTCTTCTAGGGGACAGGCAGTTTCAAGATTATATAAAATCTAGTATTGGTGAGTACTTTGATAAGAACCTCATGGGGGATATGGCGGGTTGGGCGCGGTGGGAGGCGTTTAAAGCCTCCATTCATGCCAAAATAACAAGTTACACAATTAAGATCGATCGGGAAAAAAAGGCCAAGCTAAGTGCTTTGGACGCCCAGATCAAGGCAGGAGAAAGACTGCTCATAAAAAGGTCAGAGGCGGAGATATTGTTACGATTACAAAGGTTAAGGTATCAATACAACCATATACTGAGTGAGGAAGCAGAGCAGTCATTAGGACAGCAGCAGGCTAAGTATTATGTAGAGGGAAATAAGGCTGGTAGAATGCTAGTGAATAAGTTGAATCCTCGGATTGCAAAAAATAGAATCGAGGTTATTACAAAAGATAATCAGGAAGAATTGACGAAAAGTTTGGATATAGTTGAGGCTTTCCGAGTACTCTACGAGAATCTATACAGGTCAGAGAAAGAGTGTGACCTAGAGGGCTTTCGGAAACTGACCGTGCAGGTACCGCATCCAAGCCTCAAATCTCAGCAAACCATGGAGTTGGACAGGGAAATCTCTGCCAGGGAAGTCCAGGAAGCAGTAAAATTCATGGTTAAGGGGAAGGCGACTGTCCCCGATGGACTCCCGTCCGAATTTTATCAAACTTTTGGAGTGGAGTTGATTCCCCATTTGTTGAAGTATTTTACTCTCCTTGATGTACAGCTGCCAGTGGTAGGCACCTTTAATGAAGCTACTATCGTGGTTCTGGAAAAATCTGGTAGGAATCCAAAAAAAAGTAGAAAATTACCGTTCTATATCTTTATTGAATGCTGATTATAAGATCTATGCGACGGTGTTGGCCCAGAGATTAGCAAAAGTCATACCGCATTTGATTCATCCGGACCAATGTGGTTTTATTGCCGGCCGTTCGACCTCGGATAATGCGCGTCTGTTGCTAGATCTCCTTTCTATTGCAGAGAGTAAAGAGACACCGTTGGTGGGCTTGTCCCTGGATGCTGAGAAAGCCTTCGACCGGTTAGAATGGGCTTTTTTGAATCGGACCTTGCATTGGTTTGGCTTCGGAGAGAAGTTTATTCGCTTGTTAAAAGTGTTGTATACCAACCCCTCGGCACGCATTTTCACCAATGGTACAGCCTCATCCCCCCTACTTTTACACAGGGGCACCAGACAAGGGTGTCCCTTATCCCCTCTCTTATTTAATATCGCATTAGAGCCATTAGCCCTGATGATTCGTCATTCCGGAGAGATTCGGGGAGTTGAGATTGGAGACCGGCAAGTTAAAATATCCGCTTATGCCGATGACGTGTTGTTATTTGCTCATCCCGCTTCACTGCAAGAGATAATGAAAATAATAGGGGATTATTCCCAACTGTCAGGGTATAAGATAAATTGGTCGAAATCCATTGCGTTCCCAATGAATAAACGGACATGTAGAGCAGTGATTGAATCTACCCCATTTGCATGGGTGTCGGAGACTTTCAAATATTTGGGGGTGAGATATAATTGCTATTTGGATGAGACCATAAAGGTTAATATAAGTTTTTTGCTAGAGTTAGTGACGTCGTTTACCGTGCAATGGTCCCCCCTACATCTGTCATGGTGGGGTAGACTTGAGTCAATAAAAATGGTCTTGGCTCCAAAGGTCAATTATGTTTTGGAGATGCTCCCTGTCTCGCTACCTTCTAAGTTTTATAATGCCTTAGATAATATAATCATTAAGTTTTTGTGGCAGGGCAAGCCTCCAAGAATTGCAACTAGGAAATTAAAAGCGAGGAGAGGTTTAGATGGGGTGCAACATCCAGACTTTAAGAAGTATCATCAGGCTTTTAAGCTGAAACAGGGGGCGATGTGGACCATCGCGGACTTCACAGGGGATAAGCTGACCTGGTTAAAAGTAGAGGAACAAATAACAGCTCCTATTCCTCTAGGCCTTCTAATAGGAATGAAACTGCCAGATTCCTTCGTAGCAGGTCAAGTGATCCATGCTACGCAGGATGCATTTCGCAACATGGAGGAGGGGACGGCCAAGGATGAGTTGCTCTCACTGCAGATGCCAATATGGTATAATACTCGGTTTAAAATTGGGCACAAAGTCATTGCCTGGAAAGCCTGGCAAAGCAGAGGGATATGGATTTTAGATCAATTGGTTGATTCCCACACTTGGAAGTCCTTTGAGAAGCTAAAGAATGAATTTAAGCTGCCTACTTCATATTATTTCCAGTGGTTGAAATTAAGACACTGTATTTCTAAAGCAAAAGTAGTAGTTGAGAGTCTATCCCCAGAATGGAAGCTCTTGCAAACAGTTGATGCTTGCCTAAGTGTTAAAGGGGTAAGCTCCTGTTTCTATGCTACACTAAGGGAGAGAGCCTCAGTTCATCTGGCGGGGTTAGAGAAAGCGTGGGAATCTGATCTGGAGGCATTAATCTCGCAGAGAACCTGGGAGGAGGTATGGGAACAGACGAATAAAATCTCAAGGGGGGGCGTCGATAACGCAAACTTTATCTTTTTTAACCCATCGTGCCTATGTCACTCCTGCGAGGCTTGCAAAGTGGGACCCAAAAGCTGGTAATAAATGTTGGTCTTGTGGGGGTTCCCCTGGTACGCTGAGGCGCATGCTGTATAGCTGCCCATATGTACAAGAGTTCTGGACGCAGGTGTGGGACAGGATTCAAAGGGTACTTTGTTTTAGAGGGCAACTAGCTTGGACAACCATCATGCTGCGTTCTAAAGACAGCATGGTGGTGTTGTCAAAAGATAAATGTCATGTGTTTAACTTTATGATGGCTATAGCTATTAAAGTGATTGTAAGCTGTTGGAAGGATTTTTCTAAATTAGATGCTACGTACTGGTGGAACTCAGTATGCTTGTATGCCAGGTATGAAAAAATTCAGGACAAAGTAATGAAACAAAGAGGGGGTAAGACAATCCAAAAACTTCTGGGAGGTCCAAGCGAATCCAGTACCTCTGTAGAAAGCAACAGGTGGTTTTACCTGGATGAGTTTGCTGCACTGGCAAAGTTAAATAATTAAAGTGATGGTGAAATGATTGTTAACTTCCACGGTATTTGTGTTCCTTTTATATGTAACGGTAGTTTTATGGGGTTTATGCCACAAGGAGACGGAGACGGGGGGGGGGGGGGGAGGGTGTAAGGATAGTAGGAGTAGTAGGTAGCAGGGTGGGGGAAGGGGAAGAGTAGTTCATTAGGTGTTGGTGGGTTTTTAGTAGAGTAAGATTGTCAAGATGTGGTGCGTATGTTTGTGATGTTGAAAATGTAAATATTAAATAATAAAAAAAAAAGAAAAGCAATTAAGATAAACAAGATGAACAGCAAGCACTAAGGTACTTAGTTAGGGTAGGGCTAAATGGCCAATTTGCCCAATGGAGAAAGGTGTACCCCAGGGATCTGTGCTGGGTCCGCTGCTTTTTGACATATTCATAAATGACCTGGAAAAGGGAATAACGAGTGAGGTTATCAAATTTGCAGATGACACAAAACTATTTAAAGTTGTTAAAACCCAAGAGGATTGTGGAAAATTGCAAGAGGATCTTGAAGACTAGGCATCAAAATGGTAGATGAAATTTAATGTGGACAAGTGCAAAGTTATACACCTAGGGAAGAACAACCCAAACTATGGTTACACGATGCAAGTTTCCACATTAGAAACCACCACCCAGGAAAAAGATTTAGGTGTCATTGTGGATAACATGTTAAAACCCTCTGCCCAGTGTGCAGCGGCAGCCAAAAGAGGAAATAGAATGCTAGGTATCATAAGGAAAGGAATGGAAAATAAAACAAAGGATATTATAATTCCTCTGTATTGTTCCATGGTTCGACCGCACCTTGAATATTGTGTGCAATTCTGGTCGCCGTATCTTAAAAAGGATATAGCGTTATAAGAAAAGTTTCAGAGAAGAGGCTCCAAAATGGTAAAGGAGATGGAAGGCTACTCCTATGAAGAAGGGCTAAAAAGGTTAGGGCTCTTTAACCTGGAAAAGAGACGGCTAAGGGGAGATATGATAGAAGTCTATAAATTAATGAACGGAGTGGAACGGGTAAACGTAGATCGATTGTTTACATTATCAGAATATAGAAAGACTAGGGGACATGCAATAAAGTTACAAGATAAGCTATTTAAGACTAATAAGAGAAAAAAAAATTTCACTCAACGTGTAATCAAACTCTGGAATTTGTTACCGGAGAATGTAGTAAAGGCTGTTAGTGTAGCTGGGTTTAAACAAGGTTTGGACAAGTTCCTGGAGAAAAGGTCCATAAACCATTATTAAAAAGGGACCCAAGATATTAGTGCTTGACCCAATACAAGCATTGTGGATCCTGTGTCTTTTGGGGAAACTGCTAGGTACGTATGACCTAGATTGGCCACTGTTGGAAACAGGATACTGGGCTTGAAGGTCCTTGATCTGACCCAGTATGGCATATCTTATGTTCTTATGACCACAACCATAAAGATGAGTATACATCTGAAGCCAGAAGACTGTTTCCACTAATATTCCTATCCTTTTTTAAAGTTTGATGGTGTTCAAATAGGGCACAAGGGAGCATAAACAAACATGGTCCTTGTAAAAAACTGTGAGACACAATCTAGTGGTGATGCTGTACATTATAAAATTCCAAATCTAAACCCAATACCAGGAAATCAAAAACATCATTGAACATAAAAAAGATCCCCACATCATATGACCTGGCAGATTCCCCCAAACGAATTTTAATTGAAACCAACTTCAATTTATCCTGTTTGGGTGGAGATTCTTGGATGATGTCTTTTTTCTATGGACTAGTACTGCACAAGCCTTTACTGAGTTTTTGGCATGGCTTAATACTATTAAACCCAACATCCAGTTCACTGCTCAAATGGGGACTGAATCAATTCAGTTTTTGGATGTCACAATCACTTTGACTTCTTCAGGTTTACAATCTTCATTGTATCGGAAGTCAGTACAGCAAAATGCCTTATTGCACTACGACAGTTACCATCCAGGTCCTCTTAAACGAGGTTTACCATACGGGCAGATTTTGCACTTGAAGCACATTTGTTCCATGCTGGGGGAGTTTAAAAATCATTCAGATGACCTTTGTGATCACCTTAAAGCTCGGGGTTATTCCTCTAAAGTCATAGCTCATGCGTACAAAAGGGCCCGATAACACACATAGAGAGTGGTTGCTCTCTGACTGTTTCCTCATGAGGGTCTTCCGCAGATGATCAGGTGGTAGGAGTTTTGCCCTATATGCAGCATAGTTATGAGGTTACTCGCCTTTTACAACATCACTGGCACATTTTGAGATTACATGCTTGCTTCAACAAACCTCTTCTCATGGCATTTTCTCAGGGGGCCAACCTGCGGGATAAGCTTGTATATTTGGCCTCTCCTAAAGGGCACTTACTACGATCTCGCTGGCGCACAGATTGTCATTCTGAGTTTGTAGTTTACCTCAAAATTTGTCCGTGTCAGCTTTACTACATAGGTCATACAACCCGGCAGATTAAAATTCGTTTGGGGGAACACGCCTCCCGGCTACGTATATCTACCACATCGGCCCCTTTGGTGGAACACTGTCTCCAGTTGGATCATAATTTTGAACAATTATGTTGGCAAGTAATTGACCATGGAACAAACTACCTGAGTGTGTATGTCAGGCGCCTTCTCTGGCCCTTTTCAAATCCAGGCTGAAAACTCACCTTTTCGCTGCCGATTTTGGATCTTGACTCACCTGATCTCCTTTGTGTTTCTTTACCATTCCCCCTAGATGTATCCCTCTGTACACCTACTGTGTTGTCTGTTTTGACTAGATTATAAGCTCTGACGAGCAGGGACTCTCTTTTATTTATTTACTTATTATTTTATTTATTTATCAGGTTTTATATACCGCTTTATCATTTCAATCAAAGCGGTTTACATTGAAACTTAAACTTGGTAATGTACATTAAACAGGGACATTGGCAACTTGGATTTTTCTGAGGCAATGTCTGTGCAGTGCTGCATATGTCTTGTAGCACTATACAAATGCTCAGTAGTAGTATTTTCAATTGACCCATGGTGGGGGACAGGCTCTCCCAACTTCAAAGGGCAGAGAAATTTTGGATATTCACATTGCAGACTGTTGCTCCCCAGGAACTAGATATGGAACCTGAATGGTTCTCTTTATTATGAATGACATCTTTACCAATCTGATTGGGTGTTTCCTTGACATGGATCTTCCCCTTTCTTTTGTTTAGTCAATTATTCCCTTCTCCAGTGATGACATCAGACATCCATGCTTTTTAAATACGGCGGGTTTGGTGAATTAATGTTAGTGCGAAGGGTGTACTTTTTGGAGTCCTCGATACCTGAAGCAGAATCCGGTTTGTGACTCAAAACATGGCATGTTGTTTTTGGATTCCATACTTATGTCAGAATTTGTTGGTACTACAATTTTCAAGTTAAATAAAAATTCTTTATTAATAAAAACTATTAAAAGGAAGCTGCTGCTTAGTGGAAATGGGGGGGGGGGGTGTTGTTCTCCTCTTTTCCTGGGCAGTACCTTCGACCTTTCATAATAAGTGATTCTTAACATTTCATGAAGTGACTTTGCACCTGCGGTGAGCTTCTGGGGATCTTTTCATGTACATTATAAAATGACTGTCATCATATTCATGCACACTGCCTGAACGAGAGCTGAAAATGGTAGCCTGATTCGGCATGACAACCGTAACAATGGAACTAAGGGGTATGTTTACTAAACCGTCTTAATGTGCACCCGGCGACGTTATCGGGCGATAAGGTACCTTAGCGCGTGATAACGCGCGCAGCGGCGCAAATGAGCGCTGAGGGTGGGGAAATGCTCCCGGAGGGCGGAGGAAGGCTCCCCAAGGGTGGAGAGAGAGGGTCAATGGGCGGAGATTGGGAGGGGAGAGGCTCCCTGCACACTAACGCTCTGGAATCCGGGGCTGAAAACTAACGCCAGTGAAACCCTTGCGTTAGAGCAGATTTAAAGGGAAAAGAAACCATTTCCGTCAGCAATGTACAGCAAAACCAGGGAAACCTACAAAACGTGATAAGTGTGATACATTTGCACAGAACAAAAGGGCAAATAAACAGTGAAAATGACCAGAAGAAAATATAAAAACAACATAACCAAGCTGGGCAATAGTGATATTAATGGGAAACATCTAAAAATACTCCCAAGAAAGCTCCAAAAAAAGATATGAATTTTGGAAGGGTCTATGCTCCGTCCCCATACAAGGTGAATGAGCCCACAGTGAAATTGCGCTGATCAGGGTTTTCCCTCTCCATTGGACAGGTTTCCTATGGCATGCACATGTTCCGCAACAGCAGGGCGGGCATGTCCGAATGGGCAACTTGACAGATGCTGGAAAAGGGGACACAGAGGGATGCAGGCGGCACATGCTGTGGTGCAGCTGGGCCACAGTGCGGACTATGGTGATGCCTAGGTGGCCCATAGGAATGCTGAAACAGTAGAGCAGCCAGACAGCAACTGATGAGGCCCAACATGGGCATGAGTGTGTTTCCCACAGTGTCACAGGGGATAGTACCCAGCAGGTACCCCCAAGAGCACAGAACATTGACAGGCGGTGCTGGGGGGAAGCGTGGACAGCTATGCAGGCACCCCTACCCCAGAACCCGCACCATAGGCAGCTGCCTACCCGCACACTGGATGGCCTGAGTGCGCACCACCAGCAGAAGGGCATGTCAGCATGGTGGCACAGGGGTACTGGTGGTGGAGGGGGAAGTGGCAGCTGCCCAGAGCAGACCATGGCCTAGCCCTGTGTAGGTGGGTGCCATGCACTGCAACAGACAGGCCCTGTCTGATGAACAACACTACAGAAGCAACAAATCACGCAGAGCAAAGAACAACCAATCCAAGGCGTGATAGAATGGAAAGACAGAGTCTTTATTAATGAGCCTTTGACTGCCCGACACAGGCCGTGTTTCGTTACCCTTCGTCAGGGGCTAGCCAGGCAAAAAAACTAAAAACATAAATAAACAAACACTTAAAATCATTGTAAAAGAAGAGACGACAAGGCAATGAATAAATACAATAAACACAATAAAAAAGTATTAAAAAATAAATACATAAATAAATACTAATATCATATAAACCATATATAATCAAAATCAATTGGCATACTCTGGACCTGATACACATGTGAAAAATACTTATCAATACATATATATGCATACTAACCTCTGTTGAAGGTTGTTAAAAAACTCTTACACCATGTAGTTATAAATCTGTCTATGTAAACATGCACACTAGAAAACATAAATAGTGAAGTTAAAAACAAATACAAATTAAGATGACATCTAGCAAAACTATATAAATAAATAAATAACTAAAACAGAAGGTGGAAACTAAGAGAGAGGAGGAGGCAGGATCTAATACAATAGATACAAAGATCTCTCAAACCTTCATGGCACTAGTTATACTATTACTACAGGAACGGATCAGGATTGCTACTGATATAGCTACAAAAGTGAGTCAGTGGAAAAAGAGGGGAGTGAACCTGAAATCGAACATTAAATCAAACAATGAAAATAAAAAACTGTACATATAGCAAATCTTTATATGTTTCATTTCGAAGAGTGTTTTTTAAAATCACATCCTTTTAAGTCAAATGTTGTCCTTTGGAGGCGCTATATTGATGATATTTTAATCCTCAGGAACGGGTCCCTTGATTCTCTTTCTCAATTTCATTCTTGGATTAATCAATTAGACGAAAATTTGCGTTTTCAAATGACTTATCATCCAGATCAGATCTCCTACTTAGACTTATTGATCAAGAAGGAACATGATTCCTTTTCTACTACTTTGTTCAGGAAACCGACAGATAGAAATACTATATTGCATTACAAGAGTTTCCATAATCCATCACTCAAAAATAATCTTCCGGTTAGTCAGTTTTTAAGAGCAAAAAGGATCTGCACCAGTAACCACGATTTTGAAATACAATCTCAAGATATGAAAACAAGATCCCTGGCTAGGCAATATCCGATCTGTCACCTTAATAAAGCATATATCAGAGCTAGAGACACTCCCCGAGAAGAATTGCTCAGGGTTAAAACACGAAATAACGATACGGGCATGGTTTGCCCTCTTATCTACTCCTCACAGTCTAGTAAGATCATTAAGATTCTACAGAGAGAGTGGCACTTGGTCCAGACACTTCCAGCATTCCGGGATTTGAAACTTACTGTGGCACATAAACGCAATGTCAACTTGCACAATCTGTTGGTCCCCTCTGCCTTCACTTAGAGGAAGTTACTGTCTTAAGTTTAAGGGGCAGTTTCAGTGCGGTAAATGCTCAGTGTGTTTAAATTCCTTACCTGTGCGTAACTCCTTTACACACCCTGTCACTAACCAGATATTCCATATTGATGATTTTGCTAATTGCGAAACGAAGAATGTTATCTATGTGATTCAATGTCCCTGTAAATTACTATATGTAGGAAAGACCACCCGTACCATAAGAACCAGAATAGTAGAGCATAAAAGCTGCATAAAACGTGAATTAGTTGACAAGCCTTTAGTTCAGCACTGGTTGGAAGCCCACCATAAAATCATGGATTTAAAATTTTTCGTTATCAAAAAGGTGAGGACCAACTGGAGAGGTGGAGACATTGATAAAACTATTAAGAGATTGGAACAGAGATTTATTTTTCTATTAGATACTATGGCTCCCAAAGGATTAAATTTAGATAGAGATCTGTCAGTTTTTCTCTGATCCTTATTCTTATTTGTCAGGTGTAGTGTCTGTTATACACCTTTTCCATTTGGATCTGTTTATCTGACTTTCCTTTTTTACCTCCGTGGTTCTTGCATGGTTTTTGCAGGTTTACTTTCACTTTCTGATTCCTTTAATTCAGTGGTTTTAATTTTCTTGTACCTAGTCATGCTTTTTTCTAGAGTGCCTCTGTTAGTCCTGTGTGCTTCGTTTCTCCAGGACCAAGCAGGAAGTCAGTCCTCACTTACGGGTGATGTCGGCGCCGACGGAGCCCTCGCGGAGCAATTTCCCCAGCTTTCGAAGAAAGCCTTTGGGATTGCAGCGCGCATGCACGGTCCTCTTCCCGCCCAAGGATGCCATCTCGCTCAGTCTTCTTTTTTCCGCGGAGCCCTACAGACGTAGTTTGTTACCACCGCTGAAAAAGTTGATTAATTCTTTGTTGTTTTCTCGGTTCACGTGTCCTTTTCCTGCCCGGCCTCGATTTTCCTTATCGAGTCCGTTCACATTTCTTTTTGTTGTTTCAATTTTTAACTGGCGTTCCCGCCACTTATTTTCCATCCCTGGCGGCTCGGTCTTTCGACCTCGCGGGGGCCCTTTTTCCCCCGATGGCTGCCAGCGGGTTCAAAAAATGTGATCATTGTTCTAAATTAATGTCTCTTACAGACACGCATAATTTTTGCCTCCGTTGCCTCGGACCCAACCATGACTCTGGGAGCTATGGTCCGTGTGGCAAGATGTCCTCCAAGTCGCTGAGGAGTCGGCAATCGCAAAAGGACCGAATCTTCTCTGACCCCGAGTCCGGTCCGGCCCGGACCTCGTCGGAGGCTTCGACGTCTCGTGACTCCGGCCACGAGCTCCGTCGGAGTTCCTCTGAGCGGGGGTCCCCTGGCCGTGAGCATCGTCAGCAGAGGAAACTCGCGCGGGCGGCGTCGGAGGACGCACCTGGTCCCTCGCGGGCCGGGTCGCATAGCCCCGCCAGCCGCCCCGAGTCCTCGGAGGCGGAGAGACCTTCTAAACTTCCTCGACTCGAGGTGGAGCCGCACGTGAGTACTATTGTCCTCCTGTACTCCCCTACGGAACTGTCGTCAGGCCCGACGCCATCGGGGCCCGAGTCGGTGGCTGCCGGGTCTTCTGGGCTTGACCTCAGATTGACATCCTTGGAGCGCAGTATCTCTGCCTTCTTGGACCAGCAGCGGGTTTGGATGACCGGCATCGCCAGTGCATCTGCCCAGACCACCGGGACGTCGACGCCCAAGTCGACCCCGGCGGCCGAGTCGATCCTCGAGTCGATGCATGCTCGAGTCGATCCTCGGTCGAGGTCTCCCTCGGCCTCCCGTTCGGGACCGAGGTTGTCGACGCCGGCGTCGGCGTCGGGACGAACCCTCGCCCGCACAGAGCCCCTCGATTCCTCCACGGAGGCGTTGGACTGGGACACGGAAGGGGACGAGTCGCCCGGCTCTTTTCAGACCCGGTGCGTCCCCTCTGACTCGCCCGAGTCGGAGCCTCGAAGGCGATCCACTCTGGAGGATACGCGCTTCTCTGATTTTGTGCGGGATATGGCCAAGGCTTTGGCTTTCCCCGCGGATCCCGAGGAGGAGCCTCGCGCGGAAGAGCTCGAGGCACTCCAGTACGACTCTCCCCCGAAGGAGGCCTTTACTGTGCCGGTCTCCTCCGATGCTGGAGCGGCTGCTCTTCCGCATGTAGGAAAGCCCGGCCTCGACACCGGTGTTAAGCAAGCGGATCGATTCGATTTATCGAGTCCGCAAGAGGCCCGGGTTCCAGAAGGCGCAACTGCCACACCACTCCATGGTTGTGGAATCGGCAATGCATCGGCTTAAGAGTCAAAAGATGCACTCCTCGGTGCCCCTGGGTAAGGAGGCCTGTAACCTGGATGCCCTCGGTAGGAAGTGCTTCCAGGGTTCCATGCTTGCCTGCAGAGTCCAGACATACCAGCTGTATATGGGCATGTTCCTCCGAGACCTGGCGATAGAGCTCGCCGGGTTCTCGGCTGGTCTCTCCAACGAACCTTTGCAGAGGTTCCTGGCCTTGTCCGATAGCATGCGAGACTGCTCGAAGTTCCTTTCTCGGGCGGCCTACGACGTCTTCGAGGCGTCGGCCCGAGTAGCCGGAGCCGGCATCGGTGCCCGCCGGCAGGCCTGGCTCCAGTCATCCGACCTCGAGCCATGGGTACAGGACAAGTTAGTCGATGTCCCTTGCCGAGGTGACAACCTTTTCGGCAAGCCCATGTCCGATAAGGCTGCGGAACTCGAGTCCGAGACTCTCACTCAGACTCGACTGTCCCGTAAGACCTCCGCTCCCCCGCAGAAGAGGAAGGGTCCGGGGAAAAAGCCTTTTTACCCGAGGAAGGTGCTTGCCTATAAGCAATCCCACCAATACCAAGTACCGGCGGCTTCCACTCAGGGCCCACAGACTAAGGGTCAGGGGAATGGCCCCCGTAGGCCGTGGGCCCCCAAGCCCGCTACACAGCCCCCTGCCACGCAGGGTGGGGGTTTTTGACTATGCCAGCATAACCTCTCCCCCTCCGTGCCCGTCGCTCAGCATGGGGGGCAGGCTGATCCACTTTGCTCACAGGTGGTCAGCCATAATATCCGATTCCTGGGTGCTGCAGGTGGTTCAAAGGGGCTACCTCTTGCATTTTCACCAGGTGCCTCCCCCCTACTTCCCGGGGGAGCCTCCGAGGCCCCCTCTACACAGAGACTTACTCCTTCAGGAGCTGCAGGGTCTACTGGAGGAGCAGGCTGTGGAACCAGTGCCCCAACCTCAGTGGGGTCAGGGGTTCTACTCCAGATACTTCCTGGTCCCAAAGAGGACGGGAGGCCTCAGACCCATTCTGGACTTACGCAACCTCAACATGTTCCTGCAGCGGGAAAAGTTCAGGATGCTTACCCTTGGAATCTTGCTGCCCTACCTCCAGCAGGGAGATTGGCTATGCTCCTTGGATCTAAAGGATGCCTATACTCACATCCTGATTCATCCGGACCACCGACAATATCTCAGATTTGTAGTGGCCGGGAAACACTATCAGTACCGCGTGCTGCCCTTCGGCTTGTGCTCCGCCCCCAGGGTGTTCACAAAATGCCTGGCGGTGGTCGCGGCCTTCCTGAGGCTTCAGGGCCTATTCGTTTTTCCTTACCTGGACGACTGGCTCGTCCGGGTGCAGTCGGCCCTAGAGGTTGCTCAGGCCACGCAGCGTACGGTGGCTCTGCTTCAGCACTTGGGCTTCGTCATAAACGTCGGGAAGTCCACGTTGCGCCCCTCTCAGGATCTCGAGTTCATAGGAGCTCGGCTCGACACTCTGCGAGCTCGTGCCTTTTTGCCTCGAGAGCGAGCCGACAGGCTCATGGCTTTGGCCGGCAGGTTCCACAGTGCGTCTCCGGTTCCGGCCCGGAGGTTCCTGCAGCTGCTCGGTCATATGGCCTCCATGGTCCATGTCACGCCGAACGCCCGACTGCATATGAGGCCTGTCCAGTGGTGTCTCCGCACTCGTTGGCATCAGGCCACAGGAGGTCTGGCGGACCTTCTACAGATCTCCGACCGCCTGGTCTCCTCTCTGCAGTGGTGGCTCCACCTGCCCAACCTGGTACGGGGTATGCCCTTTCAGTCTCCCGCACCTTCCCAGGTGCTGACGACCGATGCCTCTCTCTTGGGATGGGGAGCGCATTGCCAGGGAGCGTGCACTCAAGGCCTTTGGACTCCTTGGGAGGCGGCTCAACAAATCAACTTCCTGGAGCTGCGGGCGATCCGCCTAGCTCTGCGGACCTTCTCTCACCTCACCTCTCGCCAGTCCGTACTGGTGCAGACGGACAATCAGGTGGCCATGTTCTATGTGAACAAACAGGGGGGCACGGGCTCCCTCCTGCTCTGTCAGGAGGCCCGGCGACTGTGCTCCTGGGCAGTCGACCATAACATCCTCCTCAAGGCTGTTTACCTGCCCGGGCAGGAGAACTGCCTGGCCGACAGGCTGAGCCGGGTCTTGCAGCCCCACGAATGGAGGTTGAACCCCGGTGTTGCCCAGCAAATCTTCCGCCGGTGGGGCTCCCCCACCGTGGACCTCTTTGCCAGTCCCCTGAACCGGCAGCTCCCCCGGTTCTGCTCTCGGCATCCGCATCCCCTCAGAGTGGCCCCGGATGTTTCCTCATTTCGTGGTCCACAGGCCTACTGTATGCCTTTCCTCCCACGCCGCTGGTGTCCCAGACGCTCTTCAAGGTTGCTCGGGACGGGGCCTACGTGATCCTGATAGCGCCCCGAAGGCCGAGGCAACCCTGGTTTCCTCTGCTCCTGCAGTTAGCGGTGGACACCCCTCTCCCTCTGGGGTTTAAGGCTGATCTTCTGACCCAAGATCAGGGCACTCTTCTGCACCCCAACCTCCGGGCCCTTCACCTGATGGCCTGGCTGCTGAGAGGGTAGTCCTGGCCCCGCTCTCGCTCCCCCCGGAGGTGGAAGCTGTCGTCCTGGCGTCTCGGCGACCTTCTACCCGGAAGTCTTACGCACTCAAATAGCGCCGCTTCTCCGTCTGGTGTTCTCAGTGTTCTGAGGACCCATTCGCCTGCCTAGTGTCGGTGGTACTGCAATACTTGCTGCACCTCTCTGATCTAGGCCTCAAGTCCAACTCTGTCAGAGTCCACCTCAGTGCTCTCTCTGCACATCATTCGCCGGTGGAGGGCCAGCCCCTTTCCTCTCATCCCTTGGTGGCGCGTTTCCTCAGGGGCCTGCTTCTGCTTAAGCCCCCGTTGCGTCCTCCGGCTCCTGACTGGGACCTCAATGTGGTTTTACAAAGGCTTACTTGCCCGCCTTTCGAACCCATGGCTACCTGCCCCCTCCGCTTCCTCTCATGGAAAGCTCTCTTCTTGGTAGCCCTCACCTCCGCTAGGCGTGTTAGTGAACTACAGGCCCTAGTGTCGGAGCCCCCTTACACTAGGTTCTACAGGAATAGGGTTGTCTTACGGACTCACCCTAAGTTTCTTCCTAAGGTGGTTTCCTCTTTCCACATCAATCAAGAGGTGGTTCTTCCGACCTTCTTTCCCAGGCCACATACCAGCAGAGCTGAGACTGTTCTGCATACCCTGGACTGTCGAAGAGCCTTGTCCTTCTACCTTGACCGTACGCGTGAGCATAGGAAAGCTGCCCAGCTTTTCATTTCCTTTGACCCCAATCGGTTGGGGTTATCTGTATCGAAGCGTACTCTGTCCATCTGGGTAGCTGACTGCATCGCCTGGGCGTATGGGGCAGCCGGCCTCTCTTTGGAGAGTCGAGTCACGGCGCACCGTGTCAGGGAGAAGGCGGCGTCTGTCGCACACCTCCGCTCTGTTCCGTTGGCAGACATCTGCCGGGCCGCTACTTGGTCTTCTAGCCAGACTTTTGCGGCTCATTACTGCCTGGAGAGGGAGTGCCGCAGGGATAGTGCTTTCGGACAGGCAGTCCTCCACAATCTCTTTGAGGTTTAGGCAACTCCTACCCGCCGGCCCCGATGTTGGCTACCGGCCGGTTTCGTATTCAGAGAAGATTCCTTCCTTCTGTGCGGTTGAGCTGGAGGGAGCTCTCTTTTTCCAGCTTGAGGTCTCTGGTAGCCTTAAGCTAGGGAGTCCCATAAGTGAGGACTGACTTCCTGCTTGGTCCTGGAGAAAGAGTGGTTACTCACCTGTAACAGGTGTTCTCCAGGAGCAGCAGGAATCAGTCCTCACTACCCTCCCTCCTCCCCTGGAGTTGCAGTCATTCTTATGGTTGCTGTCTTCTGCTATGTCATTCGACTGAGCAAGATGGCATCCTTGGGCGGGAAGAGGACCGCGCATGCGCGCTGCAATCCCAAAGGCTTTCTTCGAAAGCTGGGGAAATTGCTTCGCGAGGGCTCCGTCGGCGCCGACGTCACCCATAAGTGAGGACTGATTCCTGCTGCTCCTGGAGAACACCTGTTACAGGTGAGTAACCACTCTTTCCCCCCCCTTTCATATATGAGTTTCTTCTTTCATTCTGCTACGTGAGTTAGCCCCGCCCCTTTCTAGTTTGTTTTTTTAAAGCGCATGTCTTGGCGTATTTTAGCTTTGCTGCCAGTCTGCATGCGGTCACGGCAGCCTTCATAAGGTATTTTCTCTTGGAATTTACTAGATCTTTACACATTTACGCCACTACTATATTTTGCTATTGTTTTATCTGAAGGGGCCATCTCCACACATGCTATTTTGTCCTTTCGATTGAAATTTTATTGTTTACTTTGATTTACGCTCTGTTTCCCTCAGGGTTAGCTTTGTTCAATCGTCTGCTACACGTCAGTCTTATTAGCATGATCCACAGTTTTCAATATCTCAATTGTGCATACAGCATTTTTGATGTTATATATTTTTAGATGCTTGTTTCTTCTCCTTTCATCTGACCTCAATTCTTTCGTTTTTGATACATGCCATTTTTACACGTTTTTTTATACATCCTTCTTATCATATTTAATATGGTTTTTATTCCATTTTTTATTCCATTACTAAGATGTATTTTTTATATAATGTGTATACATCATCTGTCTTGCATCATTTGATGTTCCATCTAAGTTTTATTTCTTTGTTCCACTAATTCACTTTTGTAGTAATATTAGTAGCATTTTTGATGCACTCCCGCAGTATTAAACCATTGCCATATCAGTTTTCTATATATCAGTGGTTCTTAACCAGTCCTCCTTGAACCTCTAGGCCAGTCGGGTGTTCAGGATAGTCCTAATGAATATGCATGAGATATATATGCATTAGAGATATCCTGCCAACCTGACTGGTTTGTGGCCCTCTAGGGCTGGATTTGGAGACCCCTGCCTTACACCTCTGTCATTTAAGATTGTGAGTGGGCAAGGTGCAGATGTCCTAGACATCAAAAGGGTAGACAGAATGTGTCACATGCCTCCTCAATTCTCACCACCACCAAAACGTTGTCTAATAGACAATATTCTGGTGGTGGTGAGAAGCAAAGAGGCATGTGACAAATTCTACAATTTTTATTGTGCATAGAGTATTTTTTGATGTCATATTTTTAGATGTCCTTTCATTTGTCGTTTTTCTTCCGGTTTTAATTTGTCGTTTTTATACAGGTTTTTACATTTGTTGCCCATTGGATTTAATGAGGTTTTATTATTTTTTTAGGATGTTTCATCCTTTTACCACAGTATTAAAAGGTTTTTTATTTTCATTGTTTGATTTAATGTTCAATTTCAGGTTCACTCCCCTCTTTTTCCACTGACTCACCTTTGTAGCTATATCAGTAGCAATCCTGATCCGTTCCTGTAGTAATAGTATAACTAGTGCCATGAAGGTTTGAGAGATCTTTGTATCTATTGTATTAGATCCTGCCTCCTCCTCTCTCTTAGTTTCCACCTTCTGTTTTAGTTATTTATTTATTTATATAGTTTTGCTAGATGTCATCTTAATTTGTATTTGTTTTTAACTTCACTATTTATGTTTTCTAGTGTGCATGTTTACATAGACAGATTTATAACTACATGGTGTAAGAGTTTTTTAACAACCTTCAACAGAGGTTAGTATGCATATATATGTATTGATAAGTATTTTTCACATGTGTATCAGGTCCAGAGTATGCCAGTTGATTTTGATTATATATGGTTTATATGATTTTATATGATATTAGCATTTATTTATGTATTTATCTTTTAATACTTTTTATTGTGTTTATTGTATTTATTCATTGCCCTGTCGTCTGTTCTTTTACAATGATTTTAAGTGTTTGTTTATTTATGTTTTTAGTTTTTTTGCCTGGCTAGCCCCTGACGAAGGGTAACGAAACATGGCCTGTGTCGGGCAGTCAAAGGCTCATTAATAAAGACTCTGTCTTTCCATTCTATCATGTCTTGGATTGGTTGTTCCTGTCTGATGAACAGTCATGGTATCACCAGGGAATGCACTGTCTCTGTGGCAACACGCTGGTGCAGTGCACACAGCCAGTGTGTTCAGGAGCAGAAAGTGACAGGTTCAAGTCCCAGCTGTGGTTCCTGCCCACCCAGTCCCCATATTTTACCCACTACTAAAACGTGCTAATACAGACAGAACCTTTATTGCAGGTGACGTAAACATGCCCAAAACAACTACATTTTACCCTACAGAGCACAGACACCATAAACATGTGCATTACCTAGAGCAGAGTCTCCCAAATGCTGTCCTGGAGGGCCAAACACCATTGAGGTTCCATGCTGCCTCTAATAAAGATACCTGTGTTGCATTTCTATGCGCCGCCCCCATGGCATGCAGATGTATCTCATGCATATTCAGTAGGGACAGCATGAAAACCCGAACAGTGTTTGGCCCACCAGAACTGGAGTTGGGAACCTCTGCCCTAGAGCAGTGGCCAACAGGGGCAGACACACACGAAACCACAGGCTCCATTATCCAATGCCTCCTGGAGAGGCAGGATGTTGGGCCCTGCGTGCATTTCCCAATACTAGCACTTGCATACCTTAGCAATGCCACCCTAAAACTTGGAATATGGTACACAGCTATCAAAAGGTTGCTATGATTGCTGGCAGATAGCAATTCCTAAGTTAAGCACAATTTGCTGATTGAGCTGCATCATAGCAACCTTTCTGATGTCTGTGGAGTGTGCTTCAGGTCTGGTGTCTGACAGTGTTTACCACCCTGGGGAGTGACCCCAACAGTATGGCGTACCATAGCCATGCCTGCACTGTGACCGGGACTGGTGCGGTGGCCAGGGCTGCCAAACACCTCTATAGTTGCACAATGCTGGCATAGGTGTGGGGAGTGTGTGTCTGTCTATCCAGTGTGTGGTGGCTGCTAACACCTTCCTCAGCCCACACTGCTAGCACTGTTGCCAGTATTGGCCTGCCGAAGTGCATAATGAGGAGCAAGGTACTGTGGCTATAGCCTGGACAGGGTGGCCTGGCCTGGATCTATCAGCACAGGGCATAGGGCAATGGCTCGGACATTGTAGTGCCCGGCCACAACCTGCACCGACAGGGTGGCCACAGCATGTCCTGCTGGGAGGTAACTCTCACCTTGACTGAGTAGTGACCACAGCATGGCTAGGCTCCCCCATAGTGCTATATTGTATTTCTCTTCAGTGAAATATGTAGGTTCTCTTTTCTGGGGCCTAATTGCTGACTTATGTGCTTGGTGGGTGTGCTGACATCCCAGCTTTTGGGTGCACACATCTCCTCCAGGATCATGCACTGTGGACTAGCTAGCAGATTGTCTGCAGTTATATGTGTATGGCTGGAACACCTTTCAGGGTGCAGTTGCTGGTGATTCACTGTGCTTGTTGCTGGAGAATGTCAGATGGTGTTGGGGGGCAGCTGAGCATTTCCAGGCCTACTGTCTTCCTGCCATTGCCTTAGGGATGTGTACAGATCTGCATTGACTGTCCTGTAGGGTGTCTGTTCCCCAGCATGACTGGGGTTGATGGCCCCCCCCTCTACTGCCACTGTTGCAGGGAGGTAGAATGTGGATTTGTTGGTGGGGGGAGTCCTGTCTCCCACCCTGAGCCACAGAGGGTGGGTTGGGTGGTGGTACATAATCTGCCTATGGGTCCAAACCAATGTTCCCTCTAATTTTCTGTAGGCTGTGTGCGCATAAAATATCAGCTGTGCAGCTTTTGAAGGAAGGTTAAATTTTTGTGCGCCACATAACGACACTCGGAGTTATATACTTTAAAATTTGACTACACATCAGAATACAGTATGTACACCACATTGATCGCACTAGAAAATATTGTAGAACTTGTGAAAACCGTAAATACACAACAACTTTTAAATTTTAAGACGTCTGTGTTGTTTTCTATCAGAATCAGAACTGTAATTTTTGTGCGCTCTGTTGTAAAGTATGTGCGCTTGCTCGGCAAGGTGTATGCGTGCGCACACACGCACAGCTTAGAGGGAACAGTGGTCCAAACACCCCCTGTCACTTACATCATGTTACCATGGCACCAAGACAGAATATGCACAATTCTGGGTGCATCATGGCCCATAAAGGCCAGACCTGATTTACAACTTCAGATAGACACTAATGTATCCTAGGTGTGTTTGCAGGAACTACCTATCACACACACTGGCACTGATGGGTACCTGCAACATGGCCTATTTCAGCCATTGAAGGTGCTGTGGACCTGGTGCTGGCTGCTCCACCTCACCCTCAGGGTGAGCACAATACCCACACAATGTGACGGTCTGTAGCTACTCTGTGCCACTAACACACACCGTCGGCACCCCCTACCAGGCTGAGGTGCTGTGGAGTGCATACCCCATCTTATGATCATCTGTAGACTGCTGATATGCATGTGCTGTGCATCATGGGTACGGGTGGGTTGCCCCTATCCTGGTAGCCACAGCAGACTGTTTGTGTGGTGACGTGCAGTCCTTCTGTAGCCAGCCAGGGGTTTGTTAGCAGCTGTAGAGCTGTAGCCCACTGGTTATTTCACTGCCTGTGAAGCCAGAAGTCATTGGCTCTATCCCACAGTAGGGTTATTTGCTAGGGCTGTCTGAGGTATTGTCTGTTTTTAATGTACATTAGTGCTGCCAGCAAAAACACCCTCAGAGTACTGTAACCTTAAGGTGCCTCATAAGGCGCCCCATAAGGCACCTTAGAGGGCGCCCTATAAGGTGCTTTATGGGGCGCCTTATAGGGCGCCCTATAAGGTGTCCTATAGGGGACATTGTAGGGTGCCTTGGTGGACAGTGCACTTTATAATGTGCCCTCTGGAGTGTCTTATAGGGTGCCTTATGCGGCACCTTAGGTTACGCCACTGTGAGCGTGTGTTTGCTGGCAGCACTAATTAAAATAAAACTACAATGCCTCAAAAAGCACTACTTAAACATAAAGGGAGATGCCTCAGCCAGCCTTGTTCATTAGGC
The DNA here is from genome assembly GCA_033557465.1 of Ichthyophis bannanicus. NCBI lineage: Eukaryota > Metazoa > Chordata > Amphibia > Gymnophiona > Ichthyophiidae > Ichthyophis > Ichthyophis bannanicus. The sequence goes on from CM066037.1 coordinate 200,563,019, forward strand.
ACACTGGTGGATTGAACTCATGTCCTCAGTATCATCAGTCAGTGTATTAACCATTGTGCTACACCTCTGTTTCTGAGTTTAGATGTCAGCGCGCCTACTTAAGATTACCACGTGTTAACGTGCTTAGCGGCGTCTCGCCCGATAATGTGCTCAGCGCACGTTATCTCGCGATACTTCCGTTTTGCTATGTTAAGACCAAAACGCCCACTCCTTTTATGGCAGCCTGCACACTATCGCCGGGCGCACGTTAAGACTGCTTAGTAAACATACCCTTAAGGCTCTTCTAACAACTGGTCCTTCTGGACCAGTAATTATTTCCCCAATATTTCCTCTATTTGGTTTTCCTGACAATTCTTGTATTTTTGTTTCCCAGAACTATTGCGTTCTCATACAGACTTGATGGGTTATGTTTGCTAAGGTAAGCAGGATAACCAGTATTAGTGTATTTGCAGTTTGCTCAAATTTTGTCTTGGTCATGTGGCTGGTTCTATTCAGTGTCCCTGGGAATGATACTGTTGAAGAATTAAAGATAAAAGTGTGCCTGAAACAAAGGTCTGCAACTGAGTAGATAGTCCTGAGAGAGTAGACACATTAGAAATGATCTAACAAAGAGTAAGAGGTGGTTGAACACTTGGCAATTAATGCAAAATATCCAGTAATGCACTTGATTGCTGAAATCTGCAAGAGCAGTGCGTGATAGTTGGCAAAAAGCTGATATGGAAAGGGGGAGGAATTTGGGATTTAGTCATATCTTTTTCAGTAGTAGCTCGAGGTGAATTACATTTAGGATAGAGTAATTAATTTCCTGTCCCCAGAAGGCTTACAATCTAAATATTGTATATGAGCAAAGGGAGGGTTAAGAGACTTGCACAAGATCACAAGAAGCAGTAGTGGGATTTGAACCCTGGCTTCCCACCTGCTGGTCTGAACGTTTATGGTGCTGCTCCACAATGTGCATTAACCAACAGGAGAGTATTCCTAAGGTGAGTGTCTGATGACTTCACACTGGCTTAGACTTACACACAAGCAACTACCTAGAGCACCACATTTTGAAAGTGACAAAAATCCAGGCTAAAGAGGAGCCTACTCTCCTTTGCTTGAGGGGCCACCACCATGACATTCTAATCCACTCCATCTTTTTTCTTTTGAGTTCTGCCAATGTGGGCCATAATTTTGAATCCAGCTTTGATCTCATGGTAGAAAACAGTATGAGAAAGTGGTGGCTAAAGCCAGAAGGATGTTGAGGCGCATAGAGGCCAGCGCCATACCTAGCCCTGTGTGAGTGGTGCAGCTGCACAGAGTGCAAAGGATTAGGGGCACATTTTGGTCTGCCAGCCTCTGCTCCCCTCCCCCCATGCTGCCTGCTGTTGCCCTGCTGGCACCACTTTTTGTTTTCTCAGTGGTGGCACGGGTAACAGAAAAGCAAACCTGACTTAAAAAAACAAAATACACGCAAGTCTTTCCGACACTGCGCTTGTAGGCAGGTCTGGTCCCTCCCTCCCTTTTCTGATGTAGGTCACATCGGAGGAGGGAGGGACCAGACCAGTCATTCAAGTGCGGAGTTGCAAAGATCCATGTTTGAATGGCTGGTCTGGTCTATCCCTTCTCTGACGCGACCCACATCAGAAAAGAGAGGGAGGGACCAGACTTGCCTACAAGCACGGAGTCAAAGGACCTTGTGTGGTTTTGTTTCTTTTTTAAAATTTGAAGTCATCTCTGCCTCACTGCTGCTGTCGTGGCCTCCGAGAAAACAAAAGGTGGCAGCAGCAGGGTAAGGGCAGGCAGCCGGCTGGACATGGAGGGATGGGGGGGGGGGGGGGCGCCAGATGTGCAAGTAGCACAGGGTGCAATTATGGCTTAATATGGGCAATATAATCACAAACCATATAAAGGGCGATCCAGTTCTACACCATAAGTCAACCAAAAAATAGAACTGTATAAATGTAACACTATGATTTTGCTGCCCTGAATGAGTCTGATCTCAGCCAATCTTTGAAGCTGACCCTGCGTCAGGCCTGGCTAGTACTTGGATGGGTGACCACCTTGCAATAGCAAGTGCTGTGGACTCAATGTGCAGAAGAAAGGCCTGGTAATCTACTTCTGGTCACACTTTTCTAAGAAAACCCAAGAGTTGGATTGCCAGGAGTCCGTATTGACTTGCTAGCACACACTTTTGCTTTTTAACAAATATCATTCGTGTATCTTCAAAACATGTTCTAAAATACAAAAAACCCCATTAGTTATGATGCTTTACATCCTGAATTCTTTCATTGTCAAAAACCTTTTTTAAAGAAAATCTTCAAATATTTCAATCATTGTTTCTTAACTTTATTTTCTAAAAAGTCATAAAGTGGTATAAGTATTTCATAAGACATATGACACTAGCCATGTAAATGGTATACAATATTAAGAGTGGTGTTTTAAAAGCACAGTTCGCAATTTGGATGTCTGCAAATGGGCATGCAGCTGTCCAAATCACAGAAGCATCCCCGGAGCTCTTTTAGAAGATGGGTCTGTGGACATCCCCAGCGCAAGGATATACAAGTCTGAACCAAGGTGTGGCTGTGGCATTCCTAAGAACCTGATCGCAGAAAAGCCCTGGACATCCCAAATCACATCTGAAGTTAAATCTGCTCTAGGCACAGACAGGTATCTGAGAAATGCTGCTTTTGTCAGTCAACTATCTGAAAGATGTGGCATAGGAGCTCCACTAATATCCCCTGTATTTTACACTATGGGGTATGTTTACTAAACCATCTTAGTGGTATGTTTACTAAACAGCGCTAACGTCATCACGCGATAAGTGATGTTATCGCACAATAATTATTGCGTGATAATGTCTCTGGTGGCGTTAAGGCGCACAAAGGGTGGAGTAAGGCTCCCCAGAGGGGGGAGATAAGGAGTCAATGGGCGGAGAATGGGTGGGGAGAGGCTCCAGGCACACTAACGCTGTGAAATCAGGGTCTGAAAATTAACGCCAGTGAAAACCTCGTGTTAGAGGCACGTTTGCAGGAGAGAGAAACCATTTCAGTAAGCAATGTACAGCAAAGGCAGGGAGACCAAGAAAAGTGATAGTAGTGATATATGTGCAGCAACAGCATAGTGCCCAAGTACAAAAGGGCACTATGGTGAGGCTGCAAATGGCATACAGGGGGCTGCAGGCGGAATATGCACTGGGGCAGCTGGGGCACAGGGTGGACTAAGCAGATGCCCAGGTGACACATAGGAATGTAGAAACGGAAAACCAGTAAGACAGCAACTGACCAAGGGCAAATATGTCCACGAGTGTGTATCCCACAGTGCCACAACGGACATCACCCAGCAAGTACCCCAAAGGGCACATAACATTGGCAGGCTGTGCCGAGGGGGAAGCGTGGACGTCTATGCAGGCACCCCTACCCCTTATCATGCACCATAGGCAGCCGCCTACCGGCACACTGGATGGCCTGGGACTGCACACCACCAGCACCACTGGCATAAGGGCATGTCAGCATGGTGGCGGAGGGGTGCTGGTGGTGGTGGAGGGGGCAGTGGCATCTGCTCAAAGCAGACCAAGGCCAAGCCCTGTTTAGGTGGGTGCCGTGTACTGCAAAAGACAAGGTCTGTGTGACGAACAGTAATGGTATCCCCAGGGAATGACCTGCCTCTTTGGCAACAGTTTGGTACAGTACACACAGCCAGGGGCATAAGGTCATAGGTTTAAGTCCCAGCTGTGGCTCCTGCAGATCATGTCCCTATATTTTACCCAGTACTAAACCGTGGTAATAAAGACGGAACCTTTATTGCAGATAAAATAAACACGCCATAAACGCCTATATTTTACCCTAAAGAGCACATACACCATAAACATGTGCAATCCTTAGAGCAGAGTTTCCCAACTGCAGTCCTGGAGGTTCAAACACCATTCAGGTTTCATGCTGTCCATAATAAATATACCTGTGATGTATTTGTATGCACTGCCCCCATTGTATGCAAATGTATCCATGCATATTCATTAGGGACAGCATGAAAACCTGAACTGTGTTTGGACAACCAGGGCTAGAGTTGGGAACCTCTTCCCTAGAGCAGCGACCAACAGGGGCACAAACCTCCACACCCACAGGCTCCACTATCCAATGGCTCATGGAGAGTCAGGCTGTTGGGCCCTGCGCGGAGCAGCATCTACCAATACTAGCACCTGCATACCTTAGCAATGCCATCTTAAACTTGGAAACATGTTCCACATATATCAAAAGGTTGCTATGATTAATGTCCGATAACAAATCCTAAGTAAAACACAATTTGTTGACAGAGCTTCATCATAGCAACCTTTCTGATATCTGTGGAGTGTGTTTCAGTTCTTGTTTCTGACAGTGTTTACCACCCCGGGGAGTGACCCTAACAGTATTGAGTACCATAGCAATGCCTGCACTGTGCCCAGGACTGGTGTGGAGGCCAGGGCTGCCAACCACCTCTATATTTGCACAATGCTTAAATAGGTATGGGAGTGTGTGTATGTCTATCCAGTGTTCTGTGGCTGCCTACACCTTACTGAGCCCACAATGCTTGCACTGTTTCCAGTGTTAGCCTGTCAATGTGCATAATGAGGAGCAAAGTACTGTGGGTATGGCCTGGACATGGCGGCCTGGGCAGGATACATCTGCACATGGCAAAGGGCAATGGCTGGGACATTGTAGTGCCCGACCACCACCTGCACGGACAGGGTGGCCACAAAATGTCATGCTTGGGGAGGGGGTCACTCACCCTGACTGAGCAGTGAGCATGGCATGGCAAGGTTCCCCCATAGTGCTATACAGTATTTCTCTCAATTGATATCTATGAGATCCCTTTTCTGCGGGCCCAGTCACTGACTGACTGACTTGCTTGCTGTGTGTATGCTCACATCCCTTTTTTGGGTGCACATAGTTCCTCCAGGAACATGTACTTTGTACTAGCTAGCAGATTTTCTGCAGTTAGCATGTGTATGGCTGGAACACCTTGCAGGGTGCAGCAGGTGGAGACTGACTGTGACCTCTGCTGGTGAATGTAAGATAGTGGTGGGGGGCAGCTGAGCTTTTCCAGGCCTACTGCCAGTGTCCTATGTGATGCATGCAGATCTGCATTGACTGCCCTGTAGGGTGCCTATTCCCCAGCAGGACGGGGGTTGATGGTCCCCTCTACTGCCACCATTGCAGAGATGTAGAATGTGGATCTGTTGGTGGGAAATCCTGTCCACCCACCCTGAGCCACAGAGGGCGGGTTGGGTGATACTGCATAATCTGCTTTTGAGTTTAAACACCACCCTTTTCTTGTAATATTTGACCATAGCAACCACACAGGATATGCACTATTCTGGGTATATCATAGTCCACAAGGGCTAAACATGACTGGGAACTACAGATGGACACAGGTGTATCCTAGGTGCGTCTGCAAGGACTACCTATCACACAACGGCACAGATGGGAACCTGCAGCACTGCCTATCTCAGCCAAGCCAGGTGCTGCAGACCTGGTGCTGGGCGCCCCACCTCACCCTCAGGGTGAGCACAGGAACCACACAATGTCACGGTCTGTAGCTACTCTGTGCCAGTAACACACAGTCAGTTCCCCCCTACCAGACTGGGGTGCTATAGAGGTGCATAGCCCATCTTGTGATCAGATGTAGGCTGCTGATCTGCATGTGCAGTGCATCATGGGTACAGGTGGGTTTACCCTATCCTGATAACCACAGCAGACAGTTTGTGTGGTGACCTGCAGTCTTTCTGCAACCAGCCAGCAGTGTGTTAGATGCTATAGACATGTAGTCCACTGGTTGCTTCAATGACTGTGAAGGCCGAGGTCATGGGTGTTATTTAATAAGGCTGTCTGAGGCTTTTCCTTTTAATTTAAATCAGTACTGCCAGTCAAAACAACCTCACAGTGCCATAGCCTAAGGTGCCTCATAATGCGCCCTATAGGGCACATTATAAGGTGCCTTGGCGGACAGGGCACTTTATAATGTGCCCTATGGAGTGCCTTATAGGGTGCCTTATGCGGCATCTTAGGTTACGACACTCTGAGGGTGTTTTTGCTGGCAGCACTGATTTAAATTAAAAGAAAATGCCTCAGACAGCCTTCTTACATAACACCACTGCGGGATCGAGCCCATGACCTCTGCCTCCACAGTCATTGCGGTAACGATTCCTTGCAACCTTCCCTCTGGACCACACACTACCTTATATGGAATTCTTCACATTAATGCTGCAACTAGTGCCGGTAACATTAAGACGGTTTAGTAAACATACCCCTTAATGTTACCGGTGCTAGTTACAGCGTTAATGTGAAGAATGCCATATAAGGTAGTGGGCGGTCTGGAGGGAAGGTTGCAAGGAATCGGTACCGTGCGATAGTGTGTGCCATGGCACGTTAACCCTAAGTTCATGCCAGCGCTATGTTAGAAGCTATAAAGATGTAGCCCACTGGTTATTGCAATGACTGTAGAGACAGAGGTCATGGGTTCAATCCTGCAGTGGTGTTATGTAAGAAGTCTGTCTGAGGCATCTCCTTTTTTTAAATCTAAATCAGTGCTGTCTGAGGCATTTCCTTTTTTAATTTAAATCAGTGCTGCCAGCAAAAACACCCTCACAGTGCCGTAACCTAAGGTGCCGCATAAGACACCCTATAAGGCACTCCATAGGGCATATTATAAAGTGCCCTCTCCACCAAGGCACCTTATAATGTGCCCTATATGGCGCTTTATAGGGCGCTCCATGGGGTGCCTTATAGGGCGCCCTATAGGGAGCCTTATGAGGCACCTTACGCTACGGCACTGTGAAGGTGTTTCTGCTGGCAGCACTGATTTAAATTGAAAGGAAAAGCCTCAGACAGCCTTATTAAATAACACCACTGTCTGATCAAACCCATGATCTCTGTTTTCACAGACATTGAAGTAACCAATGGGCTACATCTCTATAGCATCTAGCACACTGCTGGCTGGCTAAAGAAAGACTGCAGGTCACCACACAAACTGTCTGCTGTGGTTACCAGGATAGGATAAACCCACCTGTACCCATGATGCACTGCACATGCAGATCAGCAGCCTACATCTGATCACAAGATGGGGTATGTGCCTCTATAACACCCCGGCCTGGTAGGGGGGAACTGACTGTGTGTGTTACTGGCACAGAGTAGCTACAGACCGTGACATCGCTCACCCTGAGGGTGATGTGGGGCGCCCAGCACCAGGTCCTCAGCACCTGGCTTGGCTGAGATAGGCTGTGTTGTACATTCCCATCAGTGCAAGTGTGTGATAGGTAGTCCTTGCAGGTTAAACCTGTGTTCATCTGTGTTTCCCAGACATGTTTAGCCCTTGTGGACTATGATGCACCAAGAATAGTGTATATCCTGTGTGGTTGCTATGGTCACATGTTATAAGAGAAGGGTGGTGTTTGGACCCAAAAGTGGATTATGTAGCACCACCCAACCCACTCTCTGTGAGTCGGGGTAGGGAACAGGATCTCCCCCCAACAGATCTACATCTCTGCAATGGTGGCAGTAGAGGGGACCATCAACCCCAGTCCTACTGGGTAATAGGTACCCTACAGGGCAGTCAATGCAGATCTGTATGCATCACATAGGGCACTGGCAGACAGGCAGTAGGCCTGGAAAAGCTCAGCTTCCCCCCATCACTATCTGACATTCACCAGCAGAGGGCACAGTCAGTGTCCACCCACTGCACCCTGCAAGGTGTTCCAGCCATACACATGCTAACTGCAGACAATTTGCTAGCTGGTACATAGTGCATGTTTCTGGAGGAACTGCGTGTACCCAAAAATGGGATGTGAGCACACACACCAAGCAGGTATGTCAGTGATTGGGCACCAGAAAAGAGAACTCATAGATATCACTTGAGTGAAATACTATATAGCACTATGGAGGAACCTAACCATGCCATGGTCACTGCTCAGTCAGGTAGAGAGTGACCCCCAAGCATGACATGCTATGGCCACCCTGTCTGTACAGTTGGTAGTCGGGCACTACAATGTCCCAGCCATTGCCCTATGCCCTGTGCAGATGCATCCTGCCCAGGCCGCCCTGTCCGGGCCATACCTACAGTGCATTGTAGAGCTACAGGTCAAAAATGAGGTTAGGTATTGGGCATCACTATCCATGAGATGTAAACCCACATTCACAGATTAGAATACTGCTAAAGCAACCTACATCAAACTGGAATCTGAAGAACCTGCGCTCCTTGTTAAAACCAGACGACTTCAGAACTGTAAGCCAAGCAATACTGAGCCCAGCATGATTGCAGCAATATAATCTATCATGATTTACCTAAGAGTGCACTTTACCCACTTCAACTAGTCCAAACACTGCTGACTGAATCATCTTCAGTGCCCCATGGCACTCCCACATTACCCCTATATTGAAACAATTACACTGGCTCCCCATTCATGCCAGAATCAAATACAAGATGATATTCACCACTTTTAAGGTGATTCACAAGCAGTCAGGAGAATGCCTACTTCCGCTAATAACACTAATCAGAAATGACAGGGTAAGAAGACACTCCATCCAGAATCTCCTCACCATATCACCCCAAAAAGTAAAGTAAAGCACCCTCCACCTCTCCGCTCCCCCGATCGAGGTAGAGCCAGTGAGCACGTGGCTCAGCACCGCCTGCTCACCAGCTCCAGCCCAATCAGCAGCTGCACTGGACAGTTTAAATTCAAGGTGCCATCAGGCGTGAAGATCAGAGCACCCTCCACCTCTCCGCTCCCCCAATCAGGGTAGAGCCAGCAAGCACGCGGCTCAGCACTGCCTGCTCACCAGCTCCAGCCCAATCAGCGGCTGCACCGGACAGTTTAAATTCAAGGCACCATTGGGTGCGCCCGCGCCTGGTGGGCCCCACCAGAGGGCCCTTAGGCATATCCCTTAAACGTGACCCTGCAAGATAAAAGATCCTAACCTTCAAACTAAAAAAACAACCAAGGAAATAGTTCTCCACAGTCAGGCAAAGCTACTTCACCCACTCTGTAACAGGACGTAATCCAGCTGACAGACTCCAAGAGTTCACCTCTCCTTTACAACTGGCTACTAAGAGGAGCGCTATCAGGCGCATCGCCAGCAGATGCCGTCTCCACTCCACTCTCCCGATCGATCGGAGTTGAGCCTGGGCCTGCTGCACCAGATTCCCGCCTCTAGGAGCAGCCAATCAAAAGGCCCCAGCAGCCACTACTAAGAGGAGCACCATTGGGTGCGCCTGCGCCTGAGCCCTGTGGCGGGAACCGACACACGTCACAAGAAGATCCCAACGTTTAACTCACACCGCTATAATGATCTGATGACTTATACAACCATACAACCAAACCCCACAGATCACCAACCAAGATTCCAGCACTACCGCCCAACTATAACATAAGATCTTACAAACGGTGAGTACCTCACTCCACATGGCGGACAACAACATGGAACAGCAACCCCATCATGCTCTTTCTGCACACAAGACCCACAAACTCCTATGCAGACTTCAAATGTACAAAAAGACATTCTTCCAACAGATGTATGCTTTCATATTAATTCTTATTCTATGCTCTCACCAAACAAATGCTTATTACTACACTACCTACTTTACAGCCTTGCAAGCCTCCCCCATATATGTATCATAGCTCCCTACCATATACCAACCTTTCCACATATCTGCTCCCTACAGAAATCCCAGCAAGAGACCTACCAGATACAATCAAACAGAGCCATCCTCACATACAGCGATATCTCAACCTCACTCCCCACATAACACCAGCATAACTATAGGCCTGATAAATGCAAGATCAATATGCAACAAAACAAACACTATTACAGACCACATCCATGAAAACAATATTGACATCCTATGCATTACTGAATCATGGCTCAAGAACACAGACCAGGTGATACTAAATCAAATAACACCACCGACATTCAAAGCATACAACTGTCCCCGAACCCACAAAAGAGGAGGCAGAGTATTAATCCTTGCCCGATCTAACCTAAAGCTCAAGATATCAACCTCTAAAAGCTCTGAACACTGTGACTTCATCAGCACTGAAAACAAGCAGCTATCGATCTGCCTGATCTACCGACCCCCAAATGCCCCAACAGAGGACACATCCAACATCCTGGATATGATATATGCAGCTAACTCCCCACACAAGATTCTCATTGTTCTAGGAGACCTAAACCTCACATCTACTCCTACAAAACTCGAAATGACTTTTCACAAAGCAATGGAATCCATCCAACTCAAGCAAGTCCTATTGAGTCCATCCCATTGCTCTGGCTCTACACCAGATTGCATATTTGTGCCAACTAATGCCCTAGATCATAGTTTCATGACATTACTTAAAACTTAACCAATACCATGGTCAGATCACCACACTATATTATTCGAGCTCCACCACATCACTCTACAGACAGATCGGAAAACTGAACAACTAACCAGATGCTTCAAAAGTTTTTAACAAATAACACTTCCTCAAAGACACCATGCAGTACCTACCCCAAGATTTCACCGACTTAGACGAGGCCATCAATGCATGGAATACCACCATCCTTGCCGCATCTCAACTCCCACCCTGAAAGAGCTCACACCACAACAATAACAGGCCCAAATCTACACCATGGTATTCTAATACAATTAGAGAATCCAAAATAAAATTACGACAACTGGAACGCCGCTGGAGATGTAACAAATCAGAAACTACATTGAAGCAATGCCAGGAGATGCAAAAAGAATACAACAATCTAATAAACAAACATAAACAACAATACAACACAAATCTTGTGCTAAAAGCCCGTAACAAACCCAAGGAGGTCTTCAACATCGTTCGCACCCTTACGAATGACCCGACCATGAAAGATGAAAGCAAAATGCACCCTCAAACCTTTGCTGATCATCTAATATCCAAGAACAGTCTCATCACACCCCATATGAACATCCCTCTTATGGACATACCAACTACAGATGCGGGCTCCACAACTACCAATCAATGGAAGAACTTCAGCATCCCATCAACTAAACAAATAGAACAAACTATCACTGCTCTAAACAACACCACCTCTCCATCAGACCCCTGCCTGGTGAATTGGATTAAATACACCAAAGAAGATTTCAACACATATATCCAAAAGATAGTAAGCACCTCTCTTACTCAGGGCTACATGCCCAAAGCACTCAAACAATCTACTATTCGCCCTATTCGTAAAAAAACCTCTATTAATAGTACTGACCCCTCAGCCTACCGCCCAATATCCAGCTTCCCATTCCTGGCAAAAATAACTGAAAAATTTTTTCAGAGACAGCTCCAAGACCATATCAACGAAAATGCCCCACTAGATCCCCACCAGCACGGATTCCGTCCAAATCATAGTGTTGAGACACTCCTCATACATCTATTCGATAAAATAATCAAAGGAATAGACAAGATAAAGAAGGGCTTCTTACTAATTTTCATTGACATATCTTCCGCCTTCGACACAGTTTCCCATCATATCCTATTGAAGCGCCTAATGGAGATTGGCCTCCAAGACACCACCATCAAATGGTTTCAATTATACCTTGAAGACCGACAGCAGAGAGTAACATCTAGTAACCTCACCTCAGCACCCTTCCGTACAACTCAAGGAGTATCCCAAGGCTCCTCACTGTCTGCTCTTCTTTTCAACATCTATATTCAGCCCATATGTAAAATATTCAACAAATACAAGATACAATATACCATATATGCTGATGATATCATGGCATATACGCCTATACAACTGGACGCCCCAGACTACACCACTATATCAACCTGTATTCATGAAATAACGACCTGGCTTACTAACAACAACTTAAACATCAACATAAAAAAATCTGAAGCTATCATCATCACAAGGGATTCCACATTCACTCCTCCTACCTCTTTCAACATAAATACACCGATTACAATAAGAAATGAAATTCGATATCTTGGAGTGATTCTAGACAAACAACTTACCCTCCAACTGCATATCAACAAGCTATCCAAATTGGCTTTCTTCAAACTAGCAATGCTCCGGAGACTAAAACCTCTCCTCAATAAAGAACATATCCGTACAGTATGCCAGGCGATCATTACACCTGTACTGGACTACTGTAATCTCCTTTATCAAGGCCTACCTAAATAATCCACTCGTCCCCTTCAAATAGTACAGAACACTGCTGCTCGTATCATTGCTGGCACCTCATTACAAGACCATATAACTCCCATACTACATGACCTGCACTGGCTGCCAATCTCTTCACGGGCGAAATATAAATCATCACTTACCATCTTCAAAATTAAAAAGAACATATCAGCAGGAATACTACAAGAGCTCCTCAGAACCAAAGAAAGCAAAAGGGCAGACAGAAAAAGCACCAAAAACACTATACCAACCCCCAGTCTCTTCAGAAGAACCAATAAATCAACATCCATGCGAGCCTTCTCTCTTGCTGCCCCTGCTATTTGGAATGTCCTCCCAGAAAATCTAAGATCAACAACCGACATAAAAGATTTCCAGAAGTTGCTCAAAACCACTCTATTCATTGAACAATTCAACGAAGACCCCCAATCACACTAACCACTACACAAGCCGATTAGACAAGCAATGCCATCTACATCAGTCAAGCTTCCTACTACACTAGGATGTACAAAGTAGAGTTGATGCTACAAGAGACTGTTTAAGTTCTCAAAGTCACGATGTTACTGCCTAAAATTGCAAGTTCTCTGTTATTGTTTAAATTTGCAAGTTCTCTGTAAAAGTTAACATTTAAATGTTTAAAATTGCAAGTTCTCTGTTATTGTTTATATTTGCAAGTTCTTTGTAAAAGTTAAAGTTATTGTAAACCCCCTTGATTAAATGAAAAGGCGGTATATAAAAATTGTTAAATAAATAAAATAAATAAATAATCAGGAATGGAATGGAAAATAAAACAAAAGATATTATAATGCCTCTATATCGTTCCATGGTGAGACCGCACCTTGAATATTGTGTGTAATTCTGGTCGCCGTATCTTAAAAAGGATATAGCGATTTTAGAAAAGGTTCAGAGAAGAGCCACCAAAATGGTAAAGGGGATGGAAGGATACTCCTATGAAGAAAGGCTAAAAAGATTAGGGCTCTTTAACCTGGAAAAGAGACGACTGAGGGGAGATATGATAGAAGTGTATAAATTAATGAACGGAGTGGAACGGGTAAACGTAGAACGATTGTTTACCTTATCAGAATATAGAAAGACTAGGGGACATGCAATGAAGCTACAGGGTAAGCTATTTAAGACTAATAAAAGAAAATATTTTTTCACTTAACGTGTAATCAAACTCTGGAATTTGTTACCGGAGGATGTAGTAAAGGCTGTTAGTGTAGCTGGGTTTAAAAAAGGTTTGGACAAGTTCCTGGAGGAAAGGTCCATAAACCATTATTAAGAAGGGACCCAGGATATCAATGCTTGAACCAATACAAGCATTGTGTAACCTGTGTCCCTTGGGGAAACTGCTAGGTACATATGACCTAGATTGGCCACTGTTGGAAACAGAATACTGGGCTTGATGGACCTTGGTCTGACCCAGTATGGCATATCTTATGTTCTTATGTTCTTATGTAGGTGACGTGCAACCACATCTTCAACCTCTATGCTCCTATCATCTAGAACTCACTACCTGTTGAACAAAGGACCATAGATGATCTTGTTGACTTCTGGAAAAGTCTAAAGACCTACCTGTTCGCGGAATCCTTTGGCCTAGACCCACACCATGGGTAAGGCCCCATCCACCCCCGCAGGCCTCACAGTTTTGCTATCATGATATCAGACCACCAACAGCTACTACACACAGCATCCACATGAGCTACATGCCCTACTCTAAAACAAATAATTCCCTCTGTCTATGCTCATAATTAAGCATGCTGTAAACCAGTGGTTCCCAACCCAGTCCTCTTGGATCCCCAGGCCAGTCAGGTTTTCAGGATATCCACAATGAATATGCATGAGATAGGTCTGCATGCACTGCTTCCATTGTATGCAGATCTATCTCATGCCTATTCATTGTGGATATCCTGAAAACCTGACTGGACTGGGGGTCCTAGGGGACTGGGTTGACAAGCACTGCTGTAAACTAACCACAGAAGACCTGTAAATAGCCCAACATGTATATAATTACCTAATGAAATCATTGCATCTCCTGCATATGACAAATGTATCCGGTTGCCACCATTAGTTATGCGTAGACTTAGAAACTTACAATATAATAAAAATGTTGCATTTCTTGTCCTTACAAATGTACTTGTTCCTTCTACTAGTCATATGTAAAAATGATAATATACTCAAAGAGTTCTTCATTTGTGCAGAGTTTACTGTAAACCACCTTAACTCTTAGAAAGGCTGTGTAAAAAGTGTTAAATAAATAAATAAAATTACCCTCTAAATCTTTAACCATTTTAATCCAGTCTAAATCTTGCTTCACTCAAATCATCTACCCCAGTGACTCAAAATTATATCAGTGCACACTCTAAGGGGTATATTACTAAGGATCATTAAGGATGTGCCCTTTGCGAGTGCAAAATGGCAGCGTTAAGGGCTCCAACATGGGTTAAAGGACGAGGCAGGGAGTAGGTGTTCTGCGGTAAGGGTGCTAGCAGCCAGTTATTGGGTGGTAACAAGACATCAAGCGGTAAGAGTGCCAAGCATGCACCTTAACATTCAATAAGGCCAGTTGCCTTAACACAGGATAAGGGAGGCTATCTGCCAGTCACATTTGAGCTGCTGGATGGGAGCAAAGGTAATAGTTGATGGACCTGGCACATCCATATGTCCCTTACGAGTTAGACAGTGAGTGTGAGGATAATGTGGGAGGCAGTTTGACTGTATCAGTGAGGGGTGCTCATGTAATCTGCGGAGATGTCAGTGGTTGGCATAGGATTGGGTAAAAGTGTGCCCTGGAAGTGCCAGTATAGCCACAATGTGGGCACCAAAAAAATGACCGGCAGGAGTTTTGACATGCACATCTGCTGCAGGAGAGGTGTGAGTGATATGTCCTAATGAGTAAAATTTTACTCTGTGGGCTATGATGTAGCAGCTGGCAGGAGAATACATGAGTGAACATGATGGATATATGCTGATGAATGGACTGAAGGATGGATGGGGTAGATGAGAGTGCTGTATGGCTTTGTTGCCCTAATGTACCCGATGTGACCTCACAAACGCAACTAATCTCAGTTGTAGTGTGTGAGCAAAATAGTTGCTGTGCCATAGGGAAGATCTATTACCATCTATTTGGGTGTTACAGCTGTCTCCGCTGTTCTAACCACCATGCAATCTTCCTGACACATATGCATATAATAACTGGCCAAGTAAGTAGACTATGATCCAAGGACAGAAGAGCCACACATTTGTAGAAGCTGCATACAAATGCAAAGTGCTCCTGTACAGATAAGGTCTACACTCATACTGTCTGGTGGTACAAGGTCCCTCGCATAGTGTTACACACCTGGCATCCATTCATGTCTCTGAACTGATGTCTCCCCTGCATTAGCAATATAGAGCAAGTAAAGACCTATGATGATGTGTGCAGGTGGCCATCCCAGGAGCGAGCCATGACTGCATGTACTGCATATATGTGATGGAACAAAAGATGTTCGTTCACAGTTATTACAAAAGTTTTCGTCATGTACAACTCATGTGTCATGCATCTACAGGGTGAAGTTGTAGGACCCTTTGCAATGTGCTGCCGCAGAGCTAATAAAATCATGCTGTCAGATAGGTATAATTGCAATGTGCATGCTTGCAAACCCAATGTGCAATCCTAACACATAAAAACATACTAATAATAATGTATGCCCTCAAATCAATGCTGACTCCTGGCAACCCAGCAGCAAGACCAGAAGTAAATTGCCAGATAATGGAGGGTGAAGTGATTTTCCCAAGGCCACAAGTGGGATTTGAACCCCTGATCTCTTCCTTATTGTAGAGGATTTCTAGTCTTTTTCCACTGAGGTTGTTTCTCCTTTAGTTAGTAGCACTTTACTATCTCTGATTGAAGTGGTTCAGCTCTCTGGGGTGTGAGTAGTGGCTGTGTTAAGTTTAGAATGTTGTATATTGAGAGCACTGCTTCTTTCTTTAGTAATAGGTATAAGCAATTGTGGTAGGCGACGGCCTATGATCCATGCTAATTGAACTAAGCAGACAGGCCTGAGCAGCTTGACCTGTAACTGAAGCCTGTAGTTAGGCCCAGAGGAATGAAAACCCCCCTGAATGACGACACCATAGAATTGAAACTTAACTCAGTTTAACTGAACATAGCTAAGCAGAAACGAAACTTGGAAAATAGAAGAAAAACAAGTTTAATTGGTACTGATAAGGTGTGCTATGCTTCTATGGAATTAATTAACTCTGCAGAGAGCAAGGTCACAGTGCCTCTGCTTCCCATATGTTTTAACAAGCTCAGCGACCTTGGAGGAGAGAAGTAACAAGTTGGAGACACTGACCATTGTAATTGGGACTAGAAGGGGGGCAACCAGGTGCTGGGCCCAGACCAGAGTCCCGATTGGGTAGCCATATCAGTACCGGGACCAATAGATGGGTGAGAGGGGTACTGGGACCAATGAAAAGTTTGCCTATGCTTAGAATGGACAAGAAAGCTATAAAAGTTGTTGTTTTACTAGAAGCCATTGCTCAGCCATTTTGAAATTGCTTATTGCTTGAGCCATGTGCACATTAAACTGGCTTGGATCCTTGAAAAGACTCCTGGATTTATTTATTGCATGCTTATCTGCTGCTACATTCTTGGTGCGTTGGCCGAGAAGTGCGAGTGGTGGATAGTGTTCAAGTGAATAAATCCACGTAATTCGCCTTGAGGTTTGGTCCAGTTGGAACCATGCCAATCCGACGCAGGGGAATCTCCCTGGGCCCACCGATCCTCTTGTATCGGAGGGAGTTCTGCCTGGCCTCGGCAGGCACTGAGTCCAGCTGGCCAACACTTCCGACCCGGGGGAGTCCAGGATCCAACTCAGAAGCTTGGGAACCAGATCTGGTAAGTATAGTTTTGAAAACCTGTCTAGACAGATGAGTTAGAGCTGCAGTTTGCAAACTTTGGTAAGACTTAAGTCTTTGTTTGAAAATCCTTGCATGAGTATTCGCTAGGTACAGTTGTTATAGAGAATCATGATTCAGCCTGGTCAGAGCAGACAGGACTGGGTTTTGGTATGTCTAGACAGAAATAGAAAGAGCAGTACTGCCAGTGGAACTTGGAATTTGTAATCTCGAGATATTGGGAATTGGTAAGAGAGCTCTCAAGGAAGGGCCGAGTAACCCCGCATGGGAATTCGCCGGGTGAAACCCTCATCCTTTTTGTAATTGGGAAAAAGACTAGTCAGAATAGATAGAAAGGAATGCATTCTAAGATACGTTGCTAGCATGATTGTGTGAATGAAGTGTGAATGAGAGGTCTGGCAGCACGGACCAAGCAGAGTGGACTCTGGACTAGCGCAGTTCCTAGTCGGGTGACTGCGTCTAGGTCGCGAAACGGATGAAGCGTTTGGTGTATTGTCCGTCCTGTGTATTTGATTTTTGCTATCTGTTGAAACTGCAAGTTTCCCTTTTGTTATATATGTGAGATTATTCTGTTGAGTAATTTGTGACAGTTCACTGATTAAGAAATTGTATTAATAGAGCAGAATGAAGACCCAAAACACCTACAGTCATTTTTAGAAATCAAAAAGCTGGTCTGACCCAGTTAGTTTTTCTACTGCAGTGTGAAAAACTGACAGGGGGCGTGTCTGAAGGAAAGAATGTCTAGTGTCGTCTTTCTAATCTTGTGCAGGCTTAAACCTCAATGCTGGTAGTTTGTGCTTATTTCAGGCAAATTGTACCTGTTTTATTTAATATGTTTTTGTTCCTTCTGCTGTGGTTATGTAATATATATCATTTATTTATCATTTAATAAGAATGTTTAGTCAGGATTGTGGGTCCCGATAGTTTTTGGGTTTAGCCTGAAAAGGATTAAGTTTGTATTAATCCCTTATGGGTTGCGGACCAAGTGAGAGGAATTTCTGTCGGCTGTATGTTCAAATTTTCAGTAAGCACTGAAACAGTTTAAATAGGAAATGATAAAGAACTGTTTTTGTTTTTCCTTTGATCTACAAAGTAATTAGATCACGACTTAACATTGATTTAAATTGTTTTTTTCTGGCATCTCTGTCCATGTGAATGAGAAGTCTCTTTTTATGAGCACAGTTCAATTGTTTCCCCGCGAGCAGAGGAGTGTGGCTTCCACATAGCCTGCAGAGAAAAAAAAAAAGGTTCTGGAGAGACAGCTGGAGACTGCAGGAGATTTCTCCTAGGAATGAAAAGGGACTCCCGATTTGAAAAGTCTCTTCATTTAATCGAAGCGTGATGAATTTATAATTAGTTTTTTCTCTGGTTTCACTAGCTCTGTTTAACCAAAAGTTTTAAAAACAAAGTTTATCTTTTTATGAATGAGTATAAGTCATTTGAATGCATGCTTCCCCTCTGTGCTGGTTACTAATGAACAAATCAGTTAGCTACACTGACCTTTACAATATTGGCTTTTAAGATAAATTAATCTGTGTTTCTGTATTTAAAAAAAAAAAAGGAAAGGTGTACTGTATTTTATGAAAAATATCCGGAATGTCTTTTAAATATTTGCTTCCTGAACTAAAAAAATAATTTCTTTTGCAGAGACATGCTGACAGATAGCTATAGTTCTCTCTATAAGAAGCATAATGGATGTATGTGCTCAATCTAAGTGTTTCCTGCCTGCCCTATGTTTACAGAAATAATAAGTGTCTTTTCAAGTATGATCAAGAATTTCAGTAAGGGATTTACTGAAGATTATGAAATGTCTCTGTCCCAATCAGGATTTTGCCCCAGAATTTCTAGATATCCTGTCTCGTCTCTCTCTCTCTCTCTGTAAGTAGTTCTGTTCAGAGTGCTTAAGGGGGGGATGGAGCCCAGTCCACCGATGATGTCAACCCCCCCCCCCGGTGGGCGTGAACTAATGTGCCCACAGCAGAGAAGTGGATCCTTAAAAAAAAAAAAAAATCAACCTCCTGGATAGAGCATTGCTAGGAGAAACAGAATCCAGGAGAGGGGGGGGGGGGGGACTACAGATTCCCAAGTAGTTTGCTAGCCACCTCTGCAACAGGGGAATGTCCACCCCCTCCGGACTAGAAGTGAAAGTCAGCTGACCAGACTTGTTTAGAACTGAAAAAAAAACTGCATTATACACTGAGAAGTTTTAGGACTTGATTGAACTAATGAACGGAAATTGCAAAGAACTGGATGAATTTGCGGGCATAATGGTTAAATGAAAGTTAATCAGAGGGTGTGTGAATTATGAAAATAAATGTAACAGAGAAAGTGAATGATATTTTAGTTGAATGATGTGAGGAGGTTATCTTAATCGAAGGAACAGAGGAAGTGAAAAACTGGGTGTGAGTACGCCCATTATAGAAAAAGAAGGACATTAGAGAAGTGAATGCCCGTATCTTGACTCCACCCCAGGAGGGAGTACTTGATTGTAGAATCATAGACAGAATAAAACCAAGCACAGTGTTTCAGCACGAGAGTGAAGCAGCTATAGCGTGAGTGACAGCCGAAGAGGGCTACAGCATGGATGAAGACTAGGCCAGACCGGACTCTCCAGTTTCCCTGGGTCCCCAGGAGTCAGTCTGAAAAATAGGGGACCAATATATGGACTTTTATGGGGGATACAGGAGCAGAATACTAAAGCCAGTAGCCCCTGTGTTTTTCCTCGCAAAGCCTTTTCTGCAGAACCACATGTGTGAACTAGAAAAAAAATAATAAATAATAATGTACCAGTTCCTGTATATGCCTGAATGCCCTATTCCATTTTTGGGCCGAGACCTGCTTGCAAAGCTTCAAGCACAGATATCCTTTGTTGAAGGGGAAAAAAATGAAACTCAAAATCTGCTGGCCTGATGGTGTTAACTGTCCCCAAGAAGAAGAATGGCGGTTCTATTCACCTGCATCCAAAGCAACAAGCTGTACACTTACCAACCTCATAGCCCCACCTGGAGGATGGGCAGAAGATAATCTACCTGGCCTAGCGAAGAACATAGCCCCTGCCATTGTCACCCTCAAGCCAGTCAAGAAGCCTGGGACAGGTGATTACCGCCCAGTGCAGGATCTAAGAAAGAATGAATGATGCAGCTGAAACTATACAACCAGTGGTACCAAAATCCTTATATTCTCTTGGAACTGATCTCTGCTGAAGCTATACATTTCATCATTCTGGACTTAAAAAGATGCCTTTTTCTGTATACGCTTAGCCCAAGACCCCACTACAAGGAGGCGGGGCCAACTCATCTGGACAAGATTACCTCAAGAATTCAAGAACTCGCCTCACTCAGCAAAAGATTTGACAAGTTATCCAGAAACTCCAGAAAAAAAAAAAGAAAAAATTCTACTTCAATATGTGGACAACTTGCTCATAACCACCAACTCAGAAAGTGAATGTCCACCAGCCACCAGTGAACTCTTGCACCTTTTTAATGAGGCTGGATACAAAGTCTCAAGAGCCAAAGCATAATTATGTCAAACAAGTTAAATACCTAGGATTCCAGTTGTCCAGCGGAATTCGACGCCTGGAACCCTTACCAGAACGCAAAGCAGCTGTATGCAGTATTCCTACTCCAATCACCAGGAGGCAAGTGAGAGCCTTCTTGGGTGCCACAGAGTATGTTGTATATGGATCCCCAATTTTGCGCTGCTAGAGAAAAAAAACAAAACAAAAAAAAAAAACCCATTGTATCAAGCTATCAAAGGAATGGAAAAGTCTCCAGAGGAATGGGGACTTGAACAGGATGCAGTCTTTTGATCTTTGAAAAAAACACTCTGATGTTGTCACCAATTCTGGGTCTACCAGATGTCCAGAAAACCTTACAGTCTCTATGTTCATGAGTCGCAAGGAAATGTTCTGGGAGTGTTGACTCAATCTCTTGGACCTTATTTGAGAAGCTGTTACAGCTACAGCCTTCCTAGTAAGCAAAAACTAAAAGAAAAATCCCTTCACAAAGGAAATTACTAGCTAACAAATCTATGAATGTTGAAATATTAGAGTATGTTGTGTGAAAACCCCAGATACAACTGAAGGGTCAGTCAAGCTTTCAATCCTGCTATGTTGTTATCAGTTGGTCTTGATCCCCTGATCATGACTGTTTAGAAATTATGGACACTGTATTCTCAAGCCACCTGGATTTGACTGATGTCCCTCTGGAGAACCCTGAACAGACTTTCTTTGTGGCTGAAGGCAGTTTCATCATCAATGGACATTGTTGTGCTAGATATGCAGTGGTGACCCCTGATTTGGTAGTTGAGTCCTCAGCCCTGGCCCCAGAAACTTCACCACAGAAAGCTGAACTGATAGTCCTCACTAGAGCACTAACAATAGGAAAAGAGCACTGTCTAAATGTGTACCCAGATTTCAAGTATACCCTTACAACCTTGCATGCATATGGGCCCCTGTACAAAGAATGAGGATGGATAACCTTAGGAAGCAAGTCCATTAAGTATAGCCCCAAGATATTGATATTAACAGATACATACTGCCTATAGATCTCAGAATTTAGGAAAAGTAGAATGTATGAATAGAACCCTGAAATCTCAGTTGTCTAAACTTTGCCAAGAGGTTTACCTGAAGTGGCCCTAGGTTCTTCCTATAGCCCTTCTTAGGATATACTTAGCCCCTGCTAAGTCTTTAGGAGTTTTCCCTTTTGAAATTCTGTATGCGCAACCCCTGCCTATTGTATAGGAAATAAAAGGAGATATGAGACAGATAGGATCTGAAATTATTAGACATAAACTATTGGTTTTAAGTTCTGTTTTGCAGAGTCTTCATACCTGGGTACAAAATCGATTACCCATCAATTTGCCTGCACCCTTTCAAGCCTGGAGTCTCGGTGTGAATCAAAGAGTGGAGAAAGACACCGTTGACACCGCATTAGAAGGGACCTTATGTTGTTATCTTGTTAACCCTACAGCAGTGAAAATTGCAGAACTCGAACTCTGGATTCATCACAGCAGAGTGAAATCAGCAGCAGCTCCAGAGCCAGACCAGTGAACATCAGAACAGATCCAGAAGTTCCATTGCAGCTAACTTTGCAAAGACAAGCAAATTGAAAAAATTCAGGAAGTTTTAAAAACAAAAAGAGAGACTGTGCTAATATAGAACTCCTGAATCTCAAGAGACTATTTGTTTATTCTGAAGAGATTATCATCAACAGAAAGAGACTGTATTATGAACTATATTATTTGAAAATCTTTGTGCCATTTTGATCAAGGACAGTGCAAACTAAAAGGACTGTGTTTATTGAAATACGCTGGAATCTACAGCTCTACACTCCTACCAATGAAATTGGTAAGGTCATGTACAGCGGAAGCTTGAGGATCTACAATCAACGCTACACCTGTTGCATGCTACTGAGAGCAAAACAGGTCAACGTACAGTAAAGAAGAAGAAGACTTCGTGGTCAAGAATTATCAACAGATTGCACTGGTTTTTCAAAGACTTGCACTAATTCTTCAGAGAACTTTCATCATGATTCTCTACTGTTTCATCGTGATAGCAGCCTTGGAGTGCTTTGAAATGACTTTTGCCTTATCTCCCTGGGCAGCCTGTATAAGTACAACATGAACTGGACCGAAGGTCACTCAGACCTTGTTTTATCATTCTTCCTATACTTGCATTGGTATACTCTCCAATCCAAAAGTTGTTCTAGATCTTGACTTTCTACAAGGCTATGCAAGCCACCGTTGCAATTCCTCATACCACCACCAGAACTTGTTTCTTGAACTTACTGGAGCAATAGCATCTAGTCTCCACACTTCTGACTGTTTCTATTGTGGAGGAACTAAGATGGAAGATCAGTGGCCCTGGGAGACGCAAGAACTGAACTATTCTATCCTATACAATCAGACTGATTTACATAATACTACTAGTGAGTGGGTATTGGCCCACCCCATTGTTGACAGTTTGTGTTTTGTTCGGACTGGACCACAATCTACTACGAAGGATGGACAGCTGGTCTGTCTAAATCAGAAGCTTTACGACAGCACAACAAAGATGCAACCGAACCTTCTAATCCTTTAGTTCTTTTTCCCACTCTTGCCAAACTATGGACTTTGACTATCTGCCTGTTGCTCCCTTGTTTCTTGCCATTTTGCTTGCAAATGATAACTTCAGTTATTAATAACACTGTAGAGCGTAAGACAACTACAAAGATATTAGCTATGTGAACTTACTACCCTATACCACAGAGTGATACCTTTACCTAGTATTATGTGATTTGATTCTCACACCTTATTAACATGCGGGTGAGAATAATCAAAGGGGGGAATGTGGTAGGCGACGGCCTATGATCCATGCTAATTGAACTAAGCAGACAGGCCTGAGCAGCTTGACCTGTAACTGAAGCCTGTAGTTAGGCCCAGAGGAATGAAAACCCCCCTGAATGACGACACCATAGAATTGAAACTTAACTCAGTTTAACTGAACATAGCTAAGCAGAAACGAAACTTGGAAAATAGAAGAAAAACAAGTTTAATTGGTACTGATAAGGTGTGCTATGCTTCTATGGAATTAATTAACTCTGCAGAGAGCAAGGTCACAGTGCCTCTGCTTCCCATATGTTTTAACAAGCTCAGCGACCTTGGAGGAGAGAAGTAACAAGTTGGAGACACTGACCATTGTAATTGGGACTAGAAGGGGGGCAACCAGGTGCTGGGCCCAGACCAGAGTCCCGATTGGGTAGCCATATCAGTACCGGGACCAATAGATGGGTGAGAGGGGTACTGGGACCAATGAAAAGTTTGCCTATGCTTAGAATGGACAAGAAAGCTATAAAAGTTGTTGTTTTACTAGAAGCCATTGCTCAGCCATTTTGAAATTGCTTATTGCTTGAGCCATGTGCACATTAAACTGGCTTGGATCCTTGAAAAGACTCCTGGATTTATTTATTGCATGCTTATCTGCTGCTACACAATAATGTAAATGTGTTTGGTAATGTGGTGTTACAGAGAATGTAGTCCAGAGGTTTTCTTTTAGTGTTGCTGTTCCTTATTGAACCAGTGCTCTAACCATTTGGTTACAGCTCCACACCTTTTTCTACAGCACTCTCTAGAATAAACCAGACTACAGGTCCCTGCCTGTAATGGCCTAAACCCAGGACTTGAAACAATATTGCAGGCACATTCTGAGGCAGTTGTAAACTACACCTAGGGCCTGCCTGCAGCGGTACACATATATTACAGATGGCACTAGACACTCAGTACTGCATCTGCATAACAGACACAAAGTAAGCAGTATCCATCTCCTGTCCAAAGGCCAAGCCACATGTGAGGGCAAGATGCCTTTCCCTCCACTGTACCTTCTAAGCCAAACAGCATTCGCACACAGTGGTCTGCTGGGCTGCAGTGTGACCCTAATCTCTGAGGCAGCACATCAGCAGGAGTACATTCTCTTGTGACCTGTTGTTCACTACAAGATAAGTACTTTTGCATATACACCAAACTCAAACCTCAGTCATGATCCATGAGGATCATCCCAGACCATCCTGTCCTCTCTGAGGGGGCCATGCCTCTTGCTCCTTTGTCCTACAAGACATGCAGATACTGGGCAATGCTCCAGTAATCAGGGTCACCAATATGGCTGCAATGTGGACTATGTGTGCTGGTATTGGTTTGCCCCTTTATTTCCCAGGATGCACCACAATCAGAGCCCTATATACTACTTTTGTCCCTATAGAGAATGCAGCAATCCATCACATGAGCTCTGTAATGTGCTGGCACGTTGTGTGCTTCATGGACATAACAGCTGCCACATCTACAAGTATCCCCTTTCACTGGCCACCCTGACTGTGAAGAAGGGCACACATTACCTGGCTCCCAGCCCATGCACTGCCACAAATGTTCACTCCATGTTCTGGAGAAGACCTATTTCCCTGCCAGAATATTGTAGCTTTTTGGTCTCCCTGCAAAACTGCAGCATGTTGGAGTGGCATATCTTATCTGGCCCTTGTGTCTTGCACCTGTTGGTGAGGAACTCTTGTGTAACATTTTCTGTCATGCTTTAGGACTGGGGCAGCTGTTTCCAAGGACCTTGAATGCAGTGAGAGTTGT
Source organism: Ichthyophis bannanicus (assembly GCA_033557465.1). NCBI lineage: Eukaryota > Metazoa > Chordata > Amphibia > Gymnophiona > Ichthyophiidae > Ichthyophis > Ichthyophis bannanicus. The sequence continues at coordinate 200,588,167 of CM066037.1, forward strand.
CGAGGTAGGAAGAGGGGAGCTGAAGTCAACCTGCAGGGCCTGCCAAAATCATATTCAGCAGCCATACTCTCCTCTCTTTATGAGACATCTAATCAACTAAATCAATGCCAGTCATCCTGTCTATATTGTACAACAGTGGGCTGTATCAGTTACTCACATACTATCTATGCCCAGTCTGCTAGTCATCACCCACTGCATGTACACATAGCCACGAGTTTTCATGCTGTCCCTAATGAATATGTATGAGATACATCTGCATACCATGGGGGCGGTGCATAGAAATGCAGCACAGACATATTTATTAGAGGCAGCATGGAACCTGGATGGTGTTTGGTCCTCCAGGACTGCATTTGGGAGACTCTGCTCTAGGTAATGCACATGTTTATGGTGTCTGTGCTCTGTAGGGTAAAATGTAGATGTTTTGGGCATGTTTACGTCATCTGCAATAAAGGTTCTGTCTGTATTAGCACGTTTTAGTAGTGGGTAAAATATGGGGACTTGGCTGGCAGGAACCACAGCTGGGACTTGAACCTGTGACCTTCTGCTTCTGAGCACATTGGCTGTGTGCACTGCACCACTGTGTTGCCACAGAGATGGTGCATTCCCTGGTGATACCATGACTGTTCATCAGACAGGGCCTGTCTGTTGCAGTGCATGGCACCCACCTACACAGGGCTAGGCCATTGTCTGCTCTGGGCAGCTGCCACTGCCCCCTCCACCACCAGTACCCCTCTGCCACCCTGCTGACATGCCCTTCTGCTGGTGGTGCTAGTGGAGCACAGTCTCAGGCCATTTAGTGTGTGGGTAGGCGGCTGCCTATGGTGCGGGTTCTGGGGTAGGGGTGCCTGCATAGCTGTCCACGCTTCCCCCCAGCACCGCCTGCCAATGTTCTGTGCCCTTGGGGGTACCTGCTGGATACTATCCCCTGTGACACTGTGGGAAGCACACTCGTGCCCATGTTGGGCCCTCATCAGTTGCTGTCTGGCTGCACTACTGTTTCAGCATTCCTATGGGCCACCTAGGCATCACCCTAGTCCACACTGTGGCCCAGCTGCACCACAGCATGTGCCGCCTGCAGCCCTCTGCGTCCCCTTTTCAAGCATCTGTCCAGTTGCCCATTCTGACATGTCCGCCCTGCTGTTTTGGAACATGTGCATGCCATAGGAAACCTGCCCAATGGAGAGGGAAATCCCTGCTCAGCGCAATTTCACTGTGGGCTCATTCACTTTGTATGGGGATGGAGCATAGACCCTTCCAAACTTCATATCTTTTTTTTGGAGCTTTCTCGGGAGTGTTTTTTGATGTTTCCTATTAACATCACTACTAGCCAGCGTGGTTATGTTTTTATTACATTTTCTGCTGGTCATTTTCACTGTTTATTTGCCCTTTTATTCTGTGCACATGTACCACACTTATCACTTTTGTAGGTTTCCCTGGTTTTGTTGTACATTGCTGACGGAAATGCTTTCTTTTCCCTTTAAATCAGCTCTAACGCCAGGGTTTCACTGGCGTTAGTTTTCAGCCTCGAATTTCACAGCGTTAGTGTGCATGGAGTCTCTCCCCTCCCACTCTCCGCCCATTGACCCTCTCTCTCCGCCCCTGGGGAGCCTTCCTCCGCCCTCCGGGAGCCTTTCTCCACCCTCAGCGCTCATTTGCGCCGCTGCGTGCGTTATAGCACGTTAAGTTACTTCTGCGCCCGATAAAGCACCATTATTGCACCATAAGGTACCTTATCGCACGATAACGTGGCAGAGCGCACATTAAGACAGTTTAGTAAACATACCCCTTAGTTTAGGACTTCGGTTTACCGATCTTTTATAATCTACACTTGAAAAGCATTTTATATGTCATTATCCTAGGTTTATAAATGTTATTTTTTAATATCTTAAGTATTAAATTATGGAATTTACTGCTGTGAATTTTATACTATTTTTAAATATTAGTGTTTACATTTTTCTGTCTTTCACTCTGGGTATGAGTATTGTGATGAGGAGAGTATTGCTGAGTCCATGGAATTGGAAGAAAATCAGTCATTTACCTTTAAAGAAAGAGACAGGCAAGGAATCAGTAGCTCTCAAACTGCAGGCAGAGAAAAAAAAACCACGCAGCTACTGAGGACAGGACACACCCAAGCTCTGCTAATCCAAGGGCAGGCTTGGAAATTAATGAGGGACACCTTGTTGAAGGGGAGTGCACGGTAGTTCAGAGACACTCTTATAAACCCAGGGAAATATTGGAGGAAAGAACAGCCAGAGAGAACAGCCAGAGAGAGGGCAACAGGAACAGAAATACCAGTACGAGGCAGCACATGCAGCAGCACGCTGGAAGGAAAGATACAGGAAACCAGCACTCGAGAGAGCTGACCAGGGAGAACACTGGAGAATTCAGTGAGGAGAGAAGCACCAGAGAAAGGCCCAGAGAGTTCACCGTGGAGGAGAACGGTGGAGACTTCCGAGGGAATCTCAGAGGTGAAAGCCCTAGTCAGAAGGAAAGCCAGGATTGCAAGGAAACTGCAATTGGTTTTAAAACTAGGAGAGCTGTGCCAGAGAGAAGTGCTGAAGGGGGTCAGGCTGCACTGCCAACCGTTCCTGAACCAGCTAAAGAGCTGCAACTTCCAAAAAGGTGTGTGAATAAAAGGGTAGCCAAAAGTGCCATAAGCCAGTTAGAGGCATTGTGTCATTTGATGCAAGAAAAGAATCTCCACATTCCTGGAAACCCTGTGCATAGGGAAAAGCCTCAGTGGAAAAAGGTTCTGGAACTTTTAGAGAATATTAAGCCTGAAGTTGTTCTTGTTGGCTTAAAGCCAGATTTACCAGACACAGGTCCTGAGGAAATGCAGATAGACTATTATGAATCTGATGAGGGGTCTGAAGATTCAGTAATGGATTGTTCTCTGTGCCAGAAGACAGTATAAAAAGTTCTTGGATAAAAGAAGGGAAAAGCCTATAACCTGAATGTCCTAGAAGGCAGTGTGAAAACAGGGAAAAATGTGTTTAGCCAGGAATGCTAAAGAACCCTGTTGCTGAAGAAAGAATATTTCTTTTGGGTTTGAAGAGAAGAGAAACCTTGCTGATTGCTGAATGGTTTTGAAAAACAGCGACATATTAAAAAGCTACATAAAGCAGTTTCATTGTTTGTTTGGGATAAATGCCTATGGATTATTGTTTGGAGGAAGAATCCTGTTTGTTTTGCGTTGAGCCTTAATGCTCTTAAGAAAAAGAAATAAATTCCTGTGTTTTGCCTTGTAAACCCTCGGTCTCCACACTACTTGTTTTTTTCTAAACAACACAACTACAAATCCCAGCAGCCCCGGCGCTGGATGAGGAAGAAAACTCTATAATTAAAGGACTAACAAGTGCAGTCCTAGGCTTATAGGCTGTTGCCTGGGCCAGGGGCCTCCACAGTATGTTATGGTTTTGCACATGTTTGTTTTTTAATGGCCATGATGGGTACTGTGGCAAATCAAGTTCATCACAATCCATACACAGAGCATATTTTTTTAAATAATTTTTTTAAACTGATCATGGTGAGCAACTTGATAGAATTTTTTCCTTTGGAAACTGTTTCAATATGTTCCTGATTTAACAACATATACATTATTAGGAACATAATGTGACTGTAAAACTTCTTATTACTGAGTACAAGAACAATGATGCATAATACTAGGTTTATGGACCCTTCATGGTTCCCACATCAACTGTTAATCAAGTGACATTGGCGGGAAATTGAGCTTAAAAATGGCTGCCAAAATTTATAATGGTTTTGCTGATGCTATGGATCCTGGAGATCCGTGTGTTTGACGAATTCAAGAAAAAGGCAATGGAATGGATTTTTGCAGTATGTAGTTTGTCTAGTAGAATAAAAGATACCTTTAGAAACTTGCTCACTAGTGCACGGGGATTCAATCACAGTTTAGATGTGCTAGTTTACGTTTGTATAAAGCAGCACAACACCACTGTAAATGCAGCATGGTACAACTTGTCATTTAGTTGGAGTTAGTATTGTTTTATAGCTGTTTAAGAAAATATCATTTTATAAAATAGAAATCACCAGAACTCCATGAAGTATGATGATCAGGAGACTGATGGCTATTAGGAACACTTAAATAGACAATGCCACTACAGTGATATGCTAGAGGGTTTTGATAGACATATGGTTGTTCTTAGTTTTTAATACATGTTTAGGTGGTGCACATTATTTCCCCTTTTCTTTTACCCAGTGGGACTGTGACCTCCCTCTGATATCACACCAATATTGATTGACTGGAAAAATGAATAAAACGTATTGAATAGTTTATGTATGTCTAACCAAGAGTACTTAGGGGTATGTTTACTAAACTGTCTTAATGTGTGCTCTGTGATGTTATCACGCGATAAGGTACCTTATTGCATGATAATGGCGCTTTATCGGGCGCAGAGGTACCTTAGCACGCGATAACGCGCGCAGCAGCGCAAACGAGCACTGAAGGCGGAGAAAGGCTCCTGGAGGGCGGAGGAAGGCACCCCAGGGGCAGAGAGAAGGGGTCAATGGGTGGAGAGTGGGAGGGGAGAGGCTCCCCGCAAACTAATGATGTGAAATCCGAGGCTCAAAACTAATGCCAGTGAAACCCTGGCATTAGAGATGATTTAAAGGGAAGAGAAACCATTTCTGTCAGCAATGTACAGCAAAACCAGGGAAACCTACAAAAAAGTGATACGTGTGATACATGTGCACGGAACAAAAGGGCAAATAAACAGTGAAAATGAACAGAAGAAAATGGAAAAATAAAATAACCAAGCTGGGCAATAGTGATCTCAGTGGGAAACATAAAAAAACACTCCCAAGAAAGCACCAAAAAAAGGATATGAATTCTGGAAGGGTCCATGCTCCGTCCCCATACAAGGTGAATGAGCCCACAGTGAAATTGTGCTGTGCAGGGTTTCCTCTCCATCGGACAGGTTTCCTATGGTGTGCACATGTGCGGCAACAGCAGGGCGGGCATGTCAGAATGGCCAACTGGACAGATGCTTGAAAATGGGATACAGAGGGCTGCAGGCGGCACATGCTGTGGTGCAGCTGGGGCACAGTGCTGACTAGGCAGATGCCTAGGTGGCACCTAGGAATGCTGAAACTGTACAGCAACCAGACAGCAACTGATGAGGGCCCAACATGGGCACGAGTGTGTTTATAACAGTGTCACAGGGGATAGTACCCAGCAGGTACCTCCAAGGGCACAGACATTGGCAGGCGGTGTTGGGGGGGAAGCGTGGACGTCTATGCAGGCACCCCTACCCCAGAACATGCACCATAGGCAGCCGCCTACCTGCACACTGGATGGCCTGAGACTGCGGACCACCAGCACCACCAGCAGAAGGGCATGTCAGCATGGTGGCAGAGGGGTACTGGTGGTGGAGGGGGGCAGTGGCAGCTGCCCAGAGCAGACCATGGCCTAGCCCTGTGTAGGTGGGTGCCATGCACTGCAACAAACATGCCCTGCCAGACGAACAGTCATGGTATCACCAGGGAATGCACTGTCCCTGTGACAACATGGTGGTGCAGTGCACACAACCAGTGTATTCAGAGGCAGAAGGTCACAGGTTCAAGTCCCAGCTGTGGTTCCTGCCAACCCAGCCCCCATATTTTACCCACTACTACAACGTGCTAATACAGACAGAACCTGTAGTGAAGATGACGTAGACATGCCCAAAACACCTACATTTTACCCTATAGAGCACAGACATCATAAACATGCGCATTACCTAGAGCAGAGTCTCCCAAATGCAGTCCTGGAGGGCCAAACACCATTCAGGTTCCATGCTGCCTCTAATAAATGTGGCTGTGCTGCATTGCTATGCACCGCCCCCATCGTATGCAGATGTATCTCATGCATATTCATTAGGGACAGCATGAAAACCCAAACAGTGTTTGGCCCTCCAGGACTGGAGTTGGGAACCTCTGCCCTAGAGCAGCGGCCAACAGGGGCAGACACAAACGAACCCACAGGCTCCATTATCCCAAGCCTCCTGGAGAGGCAGGATGTTGGGCCCTGCGTGCATCTCCCCATACTAGCACTTGCATACCTTAGCAATGCCACCCTAAACATGGGAAAACTGTACACAGCTATCAAAAGGTTGCTATGATAACTGGCAGATAGCAATTCCTACATTAAGCACAATTGGCTGATTGAGTTGCATCATAGCAACCTTTCTGATGTCTGTGGAGTGTGCCTCAGGTCTGGTGTCTGACAGAGTGACCCCAACAGTATTGCGTACCATAGCCATGCCTGCACTGTGCCCAGGACTGGTGTGGTGGCCAGGGCTGCCAAACACCTCTATAGTTGCACAATGCTGGCATAGGTGTGTGGAGTGTGTGTCTGTCTATCCAGTGTGTGGTGGCTGCCAACACCCTCCACAGCCCACACTGCTAGCACTGTTGCCAGTATTGGCCTGCCAATGTGCATAATGAGGAGCAAGGTACTGTGGGAATAGCCTGGATAGTGTGGCCTGGCCGCATCTGCGCAGGGCATAGGGCAATGGCTCGGACATTGTAGTGCCCGGCCACCACCTGCATGGACAGCGTGGCCACAGCATGTCCTGCTGGGAGATCACTCTCACCCTGACTGAGCAGTGACCACGGTATGGCTAGGTTCCCCCATAGTGCTATATAGTATTTCTCTCATGTGATATTTATGGGTCCCTTTTGGGTCCCAATCACTGACTTATCTGCTTGGTGTGTATGCTGACATCCTAGTTCTGGGTACACACATCTTCTCCAGGACTATGCACTATGGGCTAACTAGCAGACTGTCTGCAGCTAGGATGTGTCTTGCTGGAACACCTTGCAGGGTGCAGCGGCTGGAGGCTTGCTGCTGGAGAATGTCAGATAGTGGTGGGGGGCAGCTGAGCATTTCCAGGCCTACTGTCTGTCTGTCTGCTATTGCTTTATGGATGTGTACAGCTCTGCATTGCCTGCTGTGTAGGGTGTCTGTTCCCCAGCAGGACTGGGGTTGATGGTCCCCTCTACTGCTACCATTGCAGGGAGGTAGAATGTAGGTTTATTGGTGGGTAATCTTGTTTCCCACCCTGAGCCCCAGCGGGTGGGTTTTGTTGTGGCACATAATCTGCCTATGGGTCCAAACACCTCTCCCCCTCCGCAGTATTCTGGGTGCATCATAGCCCATAAGGGCAAGACATGACTGAGAAATACAAAAGGACACAGATGTAACTTAGGTGTGTCTGCAGGAACTACCTATCACACATAGTAGCACTGATGGGGACCTGCAGCATGGTGTATTTCAGCCATGAAAGGTGCTGTGGACCTGGTGCTGGGTGCCCCACCTCACCCTCAGGGTGAACACAGTACCCACACAATGTGACGGTCTGTGGCTACTCTGTGCCAGTACCACACACGGTCAGTTCCCCCTACCAGGCCCGAGGTGCTGTGGGGGTGCATACCGCATCTTGTGCCCATCTGTCGACTGCTGATTTGCATGTGCAGTGCATCATGGGTACGGGTGGGTTAACTCTATCCAGGTAACCACAGCAGACAGTTTTTGTGGTGTCGTGCAGTCCTTCTGCAGCCAGTCAGGGGCTTGTTAGCAGCTATAGTGCTGTAGCCCACTGGTTACTTCACTGTCTCAGAAGTCATGGGTTCAAACCCATGGTGGGGTTATTTGTGTGTCTATTTTTAATGTCTATTAGTGCCTTGTCTATTTTTAATGTACATTAGTGCTGCCAGCAAAAACACCCTCAGAGTACTGTAACCTTAAGGTGCCTCATAAGGCGCCCTATAGGGCGCCCTATCATGCGCCTTATAAGGTGTCCTATAGGGGACATTATAGGGTGCCTTGGCGGACAATGCACTTTATAATGTGCCCTATGGAGTGCGTTATGGGGTGCCTTATGCTGCACCTTAGGTTACACCACCGTGAGGGTGTGTTTGCTGGCAGCACTAATTAAAATAAAAGTAAAATGCCTCAAAAATCACTACCTAAAAGTAAAGGGTGATGCCTCAGCCAGCCTTATGCATTAGGCACACTGGGGGATTGAACTCATGACCCCTGTACTAGCAGTCAATGTATTAACCATTGTGCTACACCTCTGTTTCTATGTTTGCATGTCTGGGCGCCTACTTAAGATTACCGCGCGTTAACACGCTTAGCGGCGCTTCGCCCGATAATGTGTGCAGCAGCGCACGTTATCGTGCGATAATCCCGTTTTGCTACTTTAAGACCGACACACCCACTCCTTTTATGGCAGCCTGCACACTATCGCCGGGTGCACGTTAAGACGGTTTAGTAAACATACCCTTAATTACTTATGTACCCAGCATGGATCATGATTAGAAGTATTATTTTAGATATGGAGGTATTCCTATTCTTCCCATTTAACTTGTTTACATGTCTCTTTTAATATTGTTTTCAGCTTACAAGATTGTTTCTCTTTTACTATACCATTGTGAGGTACACAGTTAGGCACTTGTGTGATCCCACTTGAGCACTCTACCCTCTTGTAAGTCTGTTTATGACTATTATATTTATATCAGAGCTTTGGATCTCATACTCTAAGGGGCACTTTTACTAAACGGCTGTATGGTGTTGTGCCTAATGCAGCAAACGCGCTGAAATGATGGCATATTAGATGCAACACCGTGGCGTTGACTGTCAGGAGCATGGAAAACATTTCCCTGCAAGTTAATGCAAAGCCCTCTTCTATAGTGCATGATGTGTTAGTGTGGTTGTACCTACCACTTCCTATGGAGGTGGCATTAGGTGATCCTGCACTAATGCAATTAGTACACAGTATGAACCCCACGCTAACTTTGCAGAGCACACCATGCCCACTCTTTGCCCCAACCCCGCCTACTCATGCCCTTAACATGCTTTGGACAGTTAGCATGGAAGTCGTTACGCTATACCTGTCATGGCAATGTGTATCTCAGTGCTCATTTAGCATGCGCTAGAATATGCGTTGTCAGCTACTGCCCTTTAGTAAAAGAGCCCCTAAGAATTAATACTTTATTACTGATGTCTTAAATGTATATGTGGATACCACAATTAGCTATCTGTGCAATCACATTTATTTGTACTCTTTATTTATTTATTTATTTTTATTTATATTTTAAACAACACAACAAATATTCATAAACAATACAACTTACATCTCACCCAGTTTCCATACCACTATATAAGCACATTTGTTATAACATTCCCTCATATCACGTTGTTCTGGTTTTTCATTTATTGAGACATTCTAACCACCCTTCCCCCCCCTCGGATCCCCTCTGCCTTCTCCTTCTAACACAAGTCAACCTTTTCCACTATTGAATGTTTTACAGCAACACTGTTCACTGTATATATTTCCCCCATACTAATAGAAATTTTTTCGGTCTAGCGCTTTTAAGTGCTGTTAATTTACTCATCAAGTAAACCTGTGCCAATGACCCCTTGTATTCTGCCATCTTGGGTGCTTCTGACCACATCCTCTCCCCAGTTTCATACTCTTCCACCTTCGCCACTAAAGATTTGGACACCCATATCATATCTATTCTAGAAAAGGAGTGATGAACTGGTGAGTAGAATGTAAATATTTTTTCCCTCCCCTTCAACTCCCTCCAAACGTCCACCACTCCCAAATTTTTACTCAACTCCTTCAAACACCTCCTACTTTTAGCACTCCCCATCCATTTTCCCATGGAGTTATCTATATCCGGGTTAATTGTTAAATTAAAGTCCCCCCAACGTACACAGGTCTGCAAAAAATTTTTTTTCGAGAGCTGTTTTGGTTATTCCACGTAATCTTTATGTTTTTTGGTGCACTGAATCCAAAATTGACCTCCATTTTGTCATAGGACATCACGTTTCCTGACAATTTAGGTAACTATGTTAAATAAGGCAATACCTCAAAATAAATGGAAATAGACATAAAATTAAAGTTTTATTACAATATTTTCATGAGAATCCTTTTTTGAACTGAAATGAGCTCACCTACACACACTAAACTCGATTCTTCTTCCTTGTGAAGCTCCTATTGGTGCATTTACGCTTGTGAGTAGCATCTGGAATGTCTCTCTGAAGCATCCAACAGTAGTCTGCCATCATTGTAATGCTCCATTTTCCCTGGTATCTCCTTTCCATCTCTTTAATGTCTTGGTGGAATCGTTCATCTTGTTCCTCACTCACAGCTCCCATATTTTCAGGAAAGTAGTCAAGGTGGGACTGGAGGAAATGCACTTTCAAACTCATCAGGCAACCTAAAGCTTGAAATGCTTTCAGCATTCGTCCGACGATCTTTTTGTAGTGAGGATCTTTGTTATTGCCTAAAAATTTCTGTACGACTTCTTTAAATGCAATCCACCCTTCTTTTTGAGGATCCGTCATGGTATTGACAAACTCTTGATCAACTATAAGCCTTCTAATGTCTGGTCCGACGAACACACCTTCCTTCAATTTTGCCTCCGACAGGCCTGGAAACTTGGTGACCAAGTATTTGAAGCATTCTCCATCTCTTGGAAGTGATTTTACAAATTGCTTCATCAATCCCAATTTTATGTGGAGAGGTGGTAGAAGACCTTTATGGGAAGGTAGCAAAGTTTCTCGGAGGACATTTTTTTCACCGACTGTTAGCACCCTCGGCTACCAACTCTTCTTGATCCAGTGATTTTGTCGGTCTCGACTGTCCCATAGACACAGAAAACAAGGATATTTGGTATACCCAGCTTGTTGCTCAAGCAGCATGCACAAGACCTTCAAGTCCCCACACACTTGCTAACCATGGTCTTCATATTTAAGTTTACGAAGAACCAATTCCAAGTTCTCGTAGGTTTCCTTCAAGTGTACGGAATGACCTACAGGTATGGAAGCGTAAAAACCATTGTGGAGTAAAACTGCTTTGAGACTTCTTTTTGAAGAATCTATAAAAAGATGCCATTGCTCTGAATTATATTGGATTTTAAATTGATCCATCAGACCTTCGACATCGATGCAATAAACCAACTTGTCTTCCTGGGCGAAGTAAGGAACGAACTCCTTTTCACGATGTCTGAACCATGAAAATGACACTTCTGGCAACAATAAATTCCTACTTTTCAGCCTTGATCCGAGTAACTCAGCGGCATCTTTGGGAAGATTCAAGTCTCTTACCAAATCATTCATCTCCTCCTGAGAAAACAATTTTGGTCTTGTATCATCTTCAAAGTCAGAACTTGATTCGTCATCTGGTTCAGGTATGACTTTACCTTCATCGGAGCTAGGTATCTCTTCCAAGGTAGCAGGGGGCTTGGGTACTGGTATATCTGTGCCATGGGGGATGGGATGAATTGCTGAGTGAAGATTGGGGTATGAAATGGAATGCTTCCGTTTGGAATTAAACCCTTTCACATCGCATGAACAAAAGTCGTCACTATGGTTCTTTTGCTCTCGCCATACCATAGGAATCCCACAACGGAAAGATTTTTTCTTACCCTTGAACCAGTTTCGGAGGTCCTCAACACACCGTTTGCACACTTTATGAGGCGCCCAGACTTTATCTTGATCTCCAATTTTTAGTCCAAAGTATGCAAAGTATACTTTTTTCACAAAGTCTGTAATATTCTGCTGTTGCTTCAACACTGTATATTCACCACAGATGAAACAGAAACTGTCTGGTGAATTAATACACTTTCGCGGAGCCATAACATAACGGTTGAAGAATGACGAGCTAACATGAATTGCGATGAAAATGTGTGAACAGCCTAGAACCAAGAACCTGATGATGATTCGTGCACAAGTGTGGCATGCAGGAGAGAGCAGCTCTGTGTCTGTACACGAGACGTCACATTGTTGGCCACGCCCCACTGCACTGACCGGAGCTGCTGCTATCTGCCCTGTGTCTCCCTCCCATTGGATTCTTCAGGAACGATTAACCCCTTCTACCATTAGAAGTACGGACTTAAAACTTGCTTAGCTTATGTATATATTGCTGACCATCAGATTTACAGTGCTATATTTTTTTTTACATAACTTGGACAACCTCTTTAAGGTTTTTTTGGCATTTTATATCTTAAATGCACTTATGTGACTTAATTAATAGTAATTTGAAAATTTTTGATAAATTTGAAGACAATTTTGCATGTTGTGGCAAATCATGACGTCTAGGAGTTTTTTTCAATATTTTATTTGTTTTCAGCACACCAAAGTACATGGAAATTAGATGAAAATAATCAAACAGCTTTTTAGTCTCAGATCTGTGATTTGTCCTTCTGCAACTTTTTCCACCAGACCAGTCAATTTATCATAAAATATCCCCTGGCCCACATTTGGCCCATACACATTTACCATGGTATACATGTTTTCCTTAATCCTTAGTTTAACTATGATATTCCTTCCCTCTTTATCTCGGTGCACCGCGCACTCCGAGTATGATATCCGCCCATTCATCATGATTCCCACCACCCCTTTTTTCATTGCCAACCTATTAGATGCGAACCATTTCTCTTGAAATTTTTTATGTGTCACCCTCCATTCATCACATTATTTCAGGTGTGTTTCCTGTACAAATATAATGTCAACTTTAAGCCTTTTAATCTCCTTGAACATTCTCTGCCTTTTTATCGGGGAGTTTAGCCCCCTTACATTCATCGTCATTATTCTAAAGCTCTCCATGTGACAGTTCCCCCCTCTCCTGTCCTCCCCTTACTATGCAGTTGGAAATCCTTTTGCCCCTCACCCCTTCCTTCCTCCATCTGCCTCCCCCCTCCCCCCAAACCCTTTCTCTATCCTCCAGCACCCCTTCCCTTCTACTTCCTTGAGGCATGATTCATCACCGCTCCAGGAAGCTCTATCCTTTTCCTCCTTCTTTTCTCCTTTGCCCGCTTAATATGTTTAAGCAAAAAAAAAAACAAATTCCTTTTTCCTTTTTCTCTCCTCCCTCTCTTCCCCCTCCTCTTTTCTTCTTTAACAATACCCACAACATACAACAAACATATTCATAACATTCGCGTTTAACTTTTACTATAATCCTATTGCTACATTGTCCAGCTCTTCATCCATCGCTTTCTACCACAGGCCCATTGCTTTGTCTTTGCCTGCGCAGTCTGCAATCTCCTTGTGGTGCTCTTCTCCATCCACTTTCCCTCATCTGGCGTCTCGGCCCTTTATTGTGCTTTGGTAGTGCCGCTTCCAGTATCTCAGTCCATCCTGCTTCTTTCATCACCGTGACTGCTTCTGCTGTTGTCTTAACATACGATGTTCTCCCCTCAATACAAAATTGTAATCCAAAAGGAAATAGCCATTTATATTTAATGGATTTCTCTCTCAACATTCTAGTTACTGCTGCCATTTCCCTTCGTTTCCGCATTGTAATAGCTGACAAGTCTGTATATAATTCAATTCGCTGGTTGTTCCACCTAAAGTCCTTAAGCTTCTTTGCCGCCTCTACTACTACACATTTAGTGGAGTACTCATTATGTCCCTGGTATATCCATCTCTTTTGGGACCCAGTGCTCTATGAGCACGGACTACTTTCCAACATAATTGAGAGCCATCCTGACCCCCTTCCTCCATTAAGCGTTTGCATATGCGTTCTACCAAGTTTCCACAGTCTAAGTTCTCCATAGTTTCAGAGACCCCTCTCACCAGAATATTTGCTCTTCTTGATCTGTTTTCCAGATCCTCAACTTTGGACCACAAATCTTCCGCTTCCATTTCCATATAGTCCATTCGTTCCTGCATTCTCTGCATTGTAATGTCCTGCACCTCCATTTTACTCTCCAGGTCTTCCACACGCTGTCCCACCTCTCTCACATCCGCTCTCAGCTCGTCCATCCATGACTGAGCCTCTGTTTTAAAGTGAGCTAAGTCTTGCCTGAGAATGCTGAACCAGCTTTTTATCTCCCCTCTCAGAACCTCCATATCTCCACCCTGGTTGTTATCTCCGTTCTTCGTTTTGCTCTCCTCCTCCGCATTTATAGCACTCATCATGGCCATTTTGTTCTTCCCTCTGGTGCTCCCCACGGCGTTTTTATACGCGAATCCTTTTAAGTCTGCTGCACCCTTCTTCATCTCCCCATACTACCGCAGCCTCTTCAGCCTTCACAAGTTAATTTTGCTCGTTTTACGTCCTCCATTATGTATTTTTGCAGGCAATTTTCCTCTCGCTTCCACGGAGCTCCACTCTCACGCAGCTGCTCCGTTCGATGATGTCATTTCCTCCCTGTACTCTTTATTTTTATCATTTTATTGGTCATTTAGTAACTTCTTTCCTATGTATTTGTTCTTTGTCTACCTATTTTATAATGTGATAAAGTAGATATTTATGTTTTAATGATGATGGCTCTACATGGACTAGTTCCATTGTCAATGTGTTTTTAACATTTTATTCATTATAATTTCTATTCTATTTCATTGCATTATTTCATGATATTTATTATCTATAATTTCATTAATATATTGGTCGCCTTCTTGATGTATACGCAAGTATGTATTGTGAATTCAGGACTATTCGTTGCACAATGAACATGTCTTGATATATGTTTTTAATTTATGTAACTTTGTTATTTTTGCTGTTTATGATATATGTATATATATGTGTTTAATTTATTTATGTTCTATGTTTGAGGCACACACTAAAACACAGAGTGGAAGAATAGAGAAGATAATAAATTCAACTATATATTATCTACTCCGTTGGTTACTTTTTATTCACTTTGCTCCTGCTTCTGTTCAATATTGGCTAGAGCACAGGCCCTGTCTCTCGACACCGCCACAGGAAAATAACTTTAGCAGCCCTCTAACATCTATGCAATGTATATGCAGATGTGAACAGTTGTTAGTCAAGACAGCTGTTGATGTTTCTGTAGATGTTTGCCCACTGTCCCAGCTGGGTCACTCATGACCTGCAGGCCCTGGGTTTGTGACTGTCAGATTATGGTCAGCTGCCATGGCAGTTGCACCATACAGCCCCTCCTTACAGGTAGTATTGGCAGGTATTCAGGTAACATTGCTATTAACCCTTTTATTTGTCTTCTTTGGGTTTATCCTATTTCTGCCTTTCATATTTTTGAATTATTGCATATGAACCATGTGTTCATGATGCGCTAGCAAGGCGGGTGCAACTATTGCCTGGTCAGAGGTAGACGGTAGTTGCACCTGTTCTAGTGCATCTTTGTGCCTCCAGAGTGCCACTAGTGTGGTTGCACTAGCGGCACTTCACAATTGCCATCCACTTTCCACTCTGACTCCATGCTAACCCTGGCTTATGTGAGCACTGTTCCAGTAGCATGGCAGTTTTAGTGGGTGCCTTTTGGTGGGTCGCTCCCGACTACCATGAGCTAAAAATGCACGCTAGCCGAATGTAAAGCCCACACTCCTGAAGTGCCCATATCTGTCACTGATATTCATAAATAGTGTCTGGGGCCTGATCCCTGTCATTGTAATTTATGTTCACAGCTGTCAAAAAGAGGGTTCAAGGGTCATGCAAAGCAGTGTGAACTTAGTTTTGTTGCTGATAAGCCCGGTCCACTTTGGCATTAGAGGTATCAGTCATCTGGGCCCTGAGAGCTGCATCAAATGCTAGGGATGCATCAACATTGAAAATGCATCAATCACCCTCAACATCAAGTATCAGTAGAGCGCATTGGTCCTGGATATCTTTGGATTCCAGTCTGAAATAGAGGATACATTCAATCTCATTCTGATTGACATCAAGAACCAGGCAGAAGCTGAAGTGCATCAGAGCCGCACCTCTTTGGAGCACAACTTTATGAAAATCAAGGCATTGAGAAATCCAGTATCCCTGTAGTGCCCCCATCATGAAGACTGCTTATCCTTCTTGGCACAGGAAGAGACTCAACAAACTCGAAGGGACTGAGACTACCCTTTTGATATAACCCAAATATCTCAAGAGAATGTAGCCACTGCTACAGTAGTCCTAATGCCTTTGTTGATGGCAGCTTTTGAGGACCAGCTCATGAGGGCATTTGAGTGCATTTTTAGCACAATGCTGCCGTTTCAACTTTGTCAACTTCAGTGCAACAAACGTGCAGCCAATACACGAGATTCATACCCTTCCTGAGGGAGAGGCGTCAACACTGAGGCATCAAAGGTTCTCAGAGTTTTTGAACATCATCTGTTTCCATCTCCAGTGCACTGGAGGAAAATGTTTCACTGAGGCATCCTTGGTGATTCAGTGCTCTCAATCGAGACCCACACCCCAGGAAGAGCAGAGGTCGAGGCAGGCAGTGACTCAGACTTCTGGGTCAGACTCTGATCAGTTTTGAGATTGTGACTATGAGCCAGAATTATCCTCTGAAGAAGAGGGTTCCAATGTCTTACCATTAGATCCATCCCAACTTCTTGAAAGAAGGAAATCCCTGCTGGAGGACTGCACCTTGAATACTGAAAGGATATAGTAGAATTAGAAAAGGTACAGAGAAGAGCCACCAAAATGCTAAAGGCGATGGAAGGATACCCCTCTGAGGAAAGGCTTAAAAGGTTAGGACTCTTCAACATGGAAAAGAGATGGTTGAAGGGAGATATGATAGAGATCCATGAATTAGTGAATGGAGTTGTTGTTGTTAAGTGCCGTCGAGTCGGAGTCGACTCATGGCGACCCTCCGGACAGCTATCCTAAATTGTGTTCGGTCTTCAGTCAGGTGGCTCATTGTTGACAGACTGGTACCCGTAGCTGCTGTTATTGTAGCAATCCATCTCATTGCTGGCCTTCCTCTTTTGCGTTGACCTTCTATCTTGCCAAGCATGATGTCTTTCTCTAATGATCTCTCTCTTCGCATGATGTGTCCGAAGTATGAAAGTCGAAGTCTTGTCATCTGAGCTTCTAAAGAAAGCTTAGGTTTGATCTCTTCTAGTACCGACTGGTTTGTTCTTCGGGCAGTCCATGGTATACACAGTATTCGCCGCCAGCACCATAATTCAAAGGCATCAATTTTTCTTCCTGTCTGTCTTTTTCACTGTCCAGCTTTCACATCCATATGATGTTATTGAAAATACCATGGCTTGAACAAGTCGAATCTTTGTATGGAGAGAGACATCTCTGCTCTTGAGAATCTTATCTAGGTCTTTCATAGCCATTCTGCCAAGAGCAATGCGTCGTCTGATTTCTTGACTGCTTGTTGCTTCTTTATTGATAGTTGATCCAAGTAGGTTAAAGTTGTTCACGATTTCAATTTCTTCTCCTTCAACGATGAACCTGTTGATTATGCCAGTTGTCATGATCTTTGTCTTCTTTACATTAAGGTGCAGGCCCATTTTGAGACTATGTTCTTTGATTGTGAGAAGCAAATGTTTCAGATCATCTTCACTTTCAGCCAGTAATGTGGTATCATCAGCATAGCGAAGGTTGTTGATGAGTCTTCCACCAATCTTCACACCTCTGTTGTCTTCATACAGTCCTGCTTCTCTGATGATTTGTTCTGCATATAAATTAAACAGGTAGGGGGAAAGTATGCAGCCTTGTCTTACACCTTTGCTTATTTTAAACCATTCTGTTTCTCCTTGTTCCGTTCGAACTGTTGCTTCTTGATCAATGTACAGATTACGCAAGAGAACGATCAGGTGTTCTGGCATACCCATGCTTCTTAATGTGGCCCAGAGTTTCTCATGGTTTACACAGTCAAAAGCCTTGCTATAGTCGATAAAGCACAAATAGATATCCTTTTGGTATTCTTTAGTCTTTTCAAGGATCCATCTCACATCCGCAATGATGTCTCTCGTTCCTCGCCCTTTCCTGAACCCTGCTTGCACTTCAGGTAGTTCTTGTTCTAGGTATGGCTGTAGTCTCTTTTGAATAATCTTCAGTAGAATCTTGCTGGCATGTGGGATCAGAGCGATTGTGCGATAATTTCCACAGTCAGTTGGATCACCTTTCTTTAGTATTGGTATAAACACAGATCTTTTCCAGTCAGTTGGCCATGATGTTGTCTTCCATATTTCTTGGCAGAGCCTTGTAAGTACGGTAACAGCTGCATCAGATTGCTGCAATACTTCTATGGGAATGCTATCAATGCCTGGTGCTTTGTTCTTTGATAAGGCTTTCAATGCTGCTTCAACTTCTTCTTTCATCACCAATGGTTCCTGATCATAAGGTATAGGTTGAAACGGCTGTTGGTCCACTTGATCTTTATCATATAAAAACTCTGTATATTCCTTCCACCTTTTCTTGATCTTCTCAGCATCATTCAACATAGAACCTTGAGCATCTTGTAACATTCCAATTCGAGGCTGGAACATTTTCTTTAACTCTCGCAGCTTTAGGAAAGCCGATCTTGTTCTTCCTCTAATAGTTTTCTGCTTCTATTTCCTTGCAAGTGTCATTGTAGTACTTTTCCTTGTCCTGTCTTGCTGCACGTTGGAAATCTCTGTTGAGTTCTGCGATTGTCTTTCTTTCTCCTTTGGCTTTAGCTTCTCTGCGTTTCTGGGCAATTTTCAGAGTTTCTTCCGTCATCCATTTTGGCCGTTTTTGCTTTTTCACCTTTTGTAGAGACTTCTCGCTTTCTTCCAGCACAACCTTCTTGATGTCATTCCATAACTCTTCCGGAGCTCTGTCATTTGTATCTAAGGCAGCAAATCGATTTTGCAGGCAGTCTTTAAATTCCAGTGGTATATTCTCAAGGTCATATTTTGGTGCATTCATGAGTGGTTTGCTCTTTTTCAACTTTAGCTTGAGTTTGCATACTAGTAGTTGATGATCTGTACCACAGTCAGCTCCAGGTTTTGTCTTTGTTGATGTTACAGAGCTTTTCCATCGTTGACTTCCACAGATGTAGTCAATTTGATTTTTATACAATCCATTGGGTGAAGTCCATGTGTACAGTCGTCGCTTGTGTTGCTGAAAGAAGGTGTTTGAGATGAATAGATCATTGGTCTTGCAGAATTCTATCAATCTTTCTCCAGCTTCATTTCTGTTGCCAAGTCCATATTTTCCAACTACTTTGCCTTCTTCTTTGTTGCCAACTTTTGCGTTCCAGTCACCCATGACTATCAGGATATCCTGTTTGCATGTTCTGTCAATTTCAGCTTGTACTTGTTCATAGAACTCTTCAATTTCATTCTCTTCTGCAGCTGTTGTTGGGGCATATACTTGAATTATAGTTGTGTTGATAGGCAATCCTCGTAGACGAATAGAGATTAAGCGTTCGCTGACTGCATTGTATTTCATTACAGTTCTTGCAAGTTTCTTCTTTATTATAAATGCAACACCATTTCTTCTTTGTCTTTCATTTCCAGCATAGTAGACCATGTGATCATCTGATGCAAAGTGCCCGATGCCAGTCCATTTCAGTTCGCTGACACCCAACAGAACAAGTTGTACACGTTCCATTTCATTCTTGACCACTTCCAACTTCCCTTGGTTCATGCTTCGTACGTTCCATGTTCCAATGTGTAAGACATCTTTACAGCTTCTGACTCTCATTTCATGCGCAGCTACATCAGCAGTCAGACTTCCCGAAGGCTTTGATCCAACCACATCATAAATGCTGGCTTTACTCTGAAAAGTCTTCAGCTCTTCCCCAGTAGCTAGTTGAGTGCCTTCCGACCTGGGAGTCTCATCTTCCAGCACCATAGCACAATTTGTTTTGTTGTAACTATCCATTGGGTTTTCATGGCAAGATACAGAAGTAGATTGCCGGGCCTTCCTTCTGCGCAGTTTAAGTTTGGTGTTGTTGCCGTTGTCACAGAAATGTGATCCTCCGCCGTCAACACTATCCCATTCTGCTGCTGCCCAGATGGGTGGTTTGTCTTCGTCTTCGAATGGAGTAGAACAGGTAAATGTAGATAGGTTGTTTACTCCATCAAAAAGTAGAAAGACAAGGGAATATGCAATGAAGCTACAATGTAACCCATTTAAGAGTAATAAGAGAAGGGGTGGAGCCTGATATCTGGTCAAGATGGACATGTAAGAGCGGTGCTGCAGAGGGCAAAGACAAGAATCCTGTTTTTCTGCAATATTTGATCATATAGTTCCTACCTACGTGGCTACCATTCGATCCCGGATATGTCAGGTTCCAAGCAGACACGGTTGGATTTCCAACTTTCTCAAAATGCTAGTGCAAAGAGATCCAAGACAGAACCTCTCTCACCTCACAAGATGGCGGTCATCCATGATGGCCCTGAGACTTCATAGGAGATCTTAGCTGAGATTCGGGCAGTCAAAGAAATGGTCAAAGCTAATGGAAAATCACTAAGGGCAGTGTAGGAAGATATCAACGCTTTGAGATCTTCGTTAGAGGCAAACACGGCCCATTTTGGAGAAGGTAGAGGAGGTGGTGGCATCGCATGAGGAGAGACTTGAGGCCATCGAGAAGCAGGCCAAGTTGATTCGCACACTGCAAAGAGAGGTGGAAGATGGCAATAATTGCTCGCGGCAAAACAAAATTAGGGTGCTGGGAGTGCCTGAAGGAGCAGAAGGGCAAGATTTGATATCCTTTCTACAGGCTATGATTCCAGATGTGTTAAAGTTGCATTTCACTATGCTGTTTGAGATTGAGCATGCCCATAGAGTGACTATGCAATGCAAGGCCATAAACAGGCATCCACGCCCAATTATCCTGAAAGTTTTACGCTTTCAACAAGTGTTGCAGATAATGAGAGCTACCAGAGCACTCACAGCTTTGGAATATCAAGGGCATAATCTCCTGTTTTTTCTGGACTTTGCGAAGGCGATGGTGGATCGAAGAAGGAGTCTTTTGGTGCCTCGTCCATGCTTGATACAACTGAAGGCCCATTTTGGATTGTTATATCCTGCTCGCATGAAAGTCACGCTGCACAATGAGACCAAGACTTTTGATGATTCTAGAGATTTATGTGCATTTCTGGAGAATATGGAGTCGGCGATGATGCAGTGAAAAACAATGGGTTACATTGTAGTCGTAACTGACTGGCTCCAAGATAAACTTCAGCAAGACGGACGTACTGTTCATTACAAGAAATCAATCCTTCTCCCCACCAGCGACATTAAAGACGAGAGACGCTGAGCTCCCAAGTAGACCTACCATCCGTTACCTAGGCATTATGCTAGACCAACACCTCAAACTTAAAACGCACATCAGCAACATCATCAAGCAAATTTACCACAAAATACGAACAGTGCGACATCTCCGACCCCTGCTGCAACCAGATGACTTCAGAACAGTTTTTCAGGCACTGGTGACCCCCACTTTGACTACGCCAATGTGATCTTGCACGGTCTACCCAAAAACACACTAAACCCTTTACAGTTGGCAATGAACGCAGCTGCACGCTTCCTACATGGTGCCTCTAGAAGAGACCACATTACCCCAATCCTAAAGGATTTGCACTGGCTACCAATCTCCTGCCGGCTTACTTATAAAGTAGTCCTGATGACCTTCAAGGCCATCAACAAAATATCACCCACTTCCCTGACAGACCTTCTCTACCCCACTCCAGCAAACAGAGCAAGGAGGACATTCGCCACCAACACGCTACAGACCCCCAAGGAAATAACAAAATGCACCCAGGCAACAAAGAACCGAGCCTTTAAGTTCTATGCTCCCAGCTGCTGGAATGCGCTCCCAACTACCGTCTGAGCGATCACTGACCTTGCTCAATTCAGAAAAGCATTAAAACACCACCTTTTTCTCCTGCACTACTCACAGCCCTATAATTCAACCTCATCTGCCATACACCCAGCTAGCCATCTGTAAATAACAAACAACTCATGTATTATTGCAGATATTGGTAGATAATTGTAGTCAGCTAGCCATCTGTAAATAACAAGCAACTCATGTGTATATTGTAGATAGTGGTACATAGTTGTAGATAGTTTCCCCAGTTTGAAATCCAAGTTGTATTACCCGTTCAATGTAAGTGCATAACAGGCCTCCTGTTCTGTACAAAAGTGTTATCTGTAAACCGTACTGATTTTAAAGAGCGTGATATATAAAAGCGATAAATTAATAAATAAAAATAAATATTGTATCTTCTGTTTGCCACAGTTTTACGGCGCTTGTATTTGGAGTGGTCGACTGGCCTGTGATCGTGAGAAGGCGAAGTATCCATGCAGAAGCGACACATAAGTGTGTCACACTGCTATTTCCTGAGACATTTGTGCTGTTTTGTCTATTAGACATTATTTCTACTTTTAAGAAGGGAGGTGGGCAAGATGTGATATTTGGAGTTTTGCAGCAATGTGGGAATGTTGGGTCATTGGGCCCTCCATGTCTATCTTGTCCTAGTAGGCTCACCCGCTACGTTTTGTGTCTTATAGCCCCCCTGGAATGTTTTCTGTTCTTTTTTTTAATTTAGTTTCTTTTCTTACTAAAGTTGGGTTTTTTATTGCATTTGATCATATGACGGGGCCTTTGCTCATTTTCTGGGCTATAGATACAGCCATACTTTAAAAGCGCTTGAGAAGCTGTCCTATAGTAAATGTAGATGTAAATGCTTAACAGTTTACTGAGATGCTTAAATGTTGCCTGTAAACCGCATTGATTTTAAAGACCGCGGTATATAAAAACAATAAATAAATAAATAAAATAAATATAGTGTTAAATGAAAGGCTACAACACCGAATTATATATTTAGTATGTTCCTTTCTGGGATTGGGTACCTAAATGTTAAGGGCATTAACGTTCGCTATTAAGAGGAGTATTTTCTCTTCTATATGGTAGAATAGAAACTGTTGACATCTCATTACTGCAAGAGACAAATTTGAATGTAACGGAGGTATTGAAATTTGGCATGCCAGCCTGATTTCAAAGGAATTTCTGCTGCCCATGTTACAATCTCATTCATCTTCTTTGACTTAACGAGCTCTAATACACAGTAATGTGGTCGTTGGTCTGATTCTTGGTGAGGTCGTTTTAAAGATATAAATATGTCTATCACTCATAAAGTGAATTATATAATAGGAATACTATCAGTGCTCCTTCAAGTAAAACACGTTCTTATTATGGATAGATCTTTAGCTCAGTTCTCAGAAAGAAATAACCGCCTAGATTTGCTTGTGGGAAACTTGGGTGTGATTAAAACAGTGGGGGAACACTGAATAACTGACCCATATTACGGTTTTGTCAATACAAGGTTCACAATGGGTGGAGGGGGCTATAGGTACACGTTCAATATGTAAATGAGAATAAATGTTGGTCTCATCAAAGAGATGTCAACAAACTGAGATACTTGACATAGGTTTGACTTAACACTCATTTGTACTGTGCTTAAGTATAGAATCATACTGGGTGGTGCTGTGATTCGGGGCAATTCTCTCCTGATCGGGGGCCGTTTTTCAATCAGCAAATCGGCATTTCGTACTTATAAAGGAACTGCCGGTTTAAGGTGGCTCCATTTTGGGGTGTGGCCCTTTACTGTTATTTCTAATTGGAAACATGCTACTGAACTTGGTAGACATTCATGATGACGCAGTTATGTCTATGTTTCTCCATAATGGAGTTCTGGCTCCTTTATAGCCCTTGCAGGTCTTCTAGGTTTGCAGTTTCATTTGGTTCCTGATGATCGTAGGACAAGGGGAGGGACAAGGTGGGGTGGGCTGTGTTCTGTCTTTAAATATCTTATGTCACAGAGAAGATTTGTATATTTTAATTTCATTGTAACCTGGTTATTTTATTTCTGTTTTGCTCTTCTGTTTGTATTTAGTTGGAAAATATAAATAAAGAAATGTAAAAAAATGAGTAATAAAAGAAAATATTTTTTCACTCGATGCATAATCAA
This sequence comes from Ichthyophis bannanicus, assembly GCA_033557465.1. Classification (NCBI taxonomy): domain Eukaryota; kingdom Metazoa; phylum Chordata; class Amphibia; order Gymnophiona; family Ichthyophiidae; genus Ichthyophis; species Ichthyophis bannanicus. The sequence continues at coordinate 200,611,826 of CM066037.1, forward strand.
GCTCTGGAATTCATTACCAGAGGATGTAGTAAAAGCTGTTGGTGTAGCTGGGTTTAAAAAAGGTTTGGGAAAGTTCCTGGAGGAAAGGTCCATAAACCATTGTTAAAGAGGACCCAGGAAATCCACTGCTTACCCTAGGACAAGCATTGAGGAACTTGTGTACATTTTTGGGAACCTGCCAGGTGCATGTGACCTGGATTGGCCCCTGTTAGAAACAAGAAACTGGGCTTGATGGACTTTGGTGGTCTGACCCAGTGTGGCATTTCTTATGTTCTTATGCTAACTTTGTAAAGGAAATGGCTAAATCCATTCCATTTAAGTTAGAGATGGAGGAGAAACATGGCAAAAATGCTGGGCATCCTCCAATTCCTTAATTCTCCCAAGAAAGCTGTGACATTGCCCATTCACAGAATCCTGAAAAATGCATAGAAGAGAATGTGGGAGTTCACCCTCTCTGTAAAGCCTACTAACAAGAAGGTTAATTCTATGTATGGAGCTCAGAAGGCTCCTGGATTTGAGAAGCAGAAACTTGCTCACCATTCCATGGTGGTAATCTGTTCTCAAACGATCCAAAAGTTCCCAGTTGCACTCTTTGGAGTCTTTGGGATAACGGCTCAGTCATTGGTGTCTTCGGGGAGAAAGCTTTTTCAGAATGCTAGGTTCATATCCTGTATAGCATCCTACCACTTCTTCACGGGCATGCACTTGTGGAACCACTCAAACAAAAATGCAGATTTACTCAGGTAGTTGAATTTTATGGATGTGGCTTCTCAGTGGCCATTAGCATAGTCCTCCTAGGGGTGGTAAGCCCAAATCCTAGGAGCCTCATCATAAACTGTCCATTGCATGGTGAAATCAGAGCTCAGTATTTTAGAAGCTTATTGTTCTGTGACCAGCAGCAGACTGTGTAGAGAACCAGATCAGAGGCTTTTTGCAGGGGCAGGTAACATATCTAATAAATGAAATGTTACACTTGAAATAGCATACCGCAAATCAAACTGGCTTTAAATAAGATGAAGTGCAAAGACAAGGCAAATCTTACAGAAACGCACTAAGGGCTCCTTTTACCAACACTTAGGGGCTTGTTTACAAAGCCGCGGTAGTGGTTCGCGATCGCGATCGCAGCCGCGGCCCCATTGAAATCAATGGGGCCGCGGCTCCGATTACGATCGCAAACTGCTACCGCGGCTTTGTAAACAAGCCCCTTAGCTGGAGCTATATGCTGCCTGACCCATTTTATTCCTATGGCTGTGTGGCAGGTAGCTCGAGCTAAGTGTTAGTAAAAGGGGCCCTAGAACATGTAGCAAATAGTAAACAGATACTAAACTTAGCAAAGTTACAAGCAAAGAAAACAGTGAGTTAGCAGAGGATAACATACAATAAAATAATACATATACAGGGTGGCTCAAAAAAAGTGAGAACATCTCGTAGCATATAAGTTATTTAAAAATTCAAAAAGACAGATGTAAACGATTGACAAATTTAAAAAAAAAAAGATGGTGACCGGAAATTGTCGAAATAAAGACGTTATATAGCTAAAAAAGGTAAATAAGTAAACTATTTAAGCTTTTAATTTATGAGATGTTCTCACTTTTTTTGGGCCACCCTGTATAGTGCTGAGAAAGTTTGTGAACCCCTAGGATAGTCCGTTTTAGCACAATTAATACTCAAAACATGATGAAATCTTAAGCTAACTTCAGTGAACACATAAAAAGATTAATTTTAATTATTTCTTCAATAAAATTGATCGAACGGTAAGGGGCCATTTTACTAAAGTTTTAAACACCCATTAATGGAAGTTGACATGTGTTAAGTGCCATAGGGTTGTCAACTGTCTCTAGATTTGCACACATGACACACTTGATTCAGTCCTGGGTTTACCCCATTGCATGACAGGACTTGTAGTTCTGACATCTATATTGCACACCGTAAGAAAAGCAAGACAAGTTTCTGCATGCAGTGGGGTAAATCCAGGACTGCATCAAACCTGTTGGGCGAATCTGGAGCCAGATGGCATCCCTATGCCCACAGCCCTTTTTTTACGATGGGCGCAATGACACTTAGGGGTATGTTTACTAAACTGTCTTAACGTAGCAGCACCGACGTTATCACACGATACGTGACGTTATCGCATGATAATGGCGCTTTACCGTGCGAGAATGTCACGTATCGCGCAATAATGTCTGCGGCGGCGTTAAGGTGCGCAGAGGGCGTAGTAAGGCTCCCCAGGGGCGGAGATGAGGGGTCAGTGGGTGGGGAAAGGCCCCATGCACGCTAACACTGTGATATGAAGCTCTGAACACTAGCGCCAATGAAAACCTCGTGCTAGAAGCACATTTGCACAAGAGAGAAACCGTTTCAGTCAGCAATGTACAGCAAAGGCAGGGAAACCCAAAAAAGTGATAGTAGTGATACATGTGCAGGAACCAAAGAGGCAAAAAAACATATGCATCAGCTCTCTGTTTGCCAGTTGGCTGGGGGTTTTGCCTACACAGTCCGTCATCATTTATCTCAACTGGCCCTATTGCAAATGGTGATAGTGTGTGTCTGTTGTTCGCAGGTTATGTTCCCTACCCTGACCCACAGAGGGCGGGCTATATCTTCATCATGTGAGTCTAGACACCCCCCTTCTCCAAAAACAGGTGTCCATGGCAACCTCACTGAATATGCATTATGTTACAAGCATCATGGTCCACACAGGCTACACATTATTGACAAATAGAAATGGACATAGAAAACTCCTAAGGCTGTCTGCAAAGAATACCTAACACACTGACAGTGATGGTGAACTGCAGCAAAACCTAGCGCAAGCAACCCGGGTACTGTGGACCTGGTGCTGTCCCCACGACTTTACCCTCAGGGTGATCACAGAACACGCCCAATGGCATGGTCAGTAGGCACACTGTGCCAGTAACACACATGCTGGGTCCCCCTACCCAGCTGACGTGCTGCAGAGGTGAAAACCACATCTGGTAAGCAGATGTAGACTGCTGATCTGCATGTGAATTGCATCATGAGTACTCTTCTTGCTAACTTATCCTGGTAGCCACACCAGACAGTGTGTCTGGTGACCCGCACTGGTTGAGTAGCTAGCCATAGTTTAACTATAACCAATATTGTTGTAGGACAATGGTGAATATACTGACCTCAGTGGGAGAGGTCATGGGTTCAATACCCCAGTGGGCCTGTATATTGATGTATCAGGATGGATAGGATATAGTGTATTGTCATTACATCAGAGCGTTTTACCACATGAAAATATTTTTAAAAGTGTGGCCAGTTGCATGCAGTGGGTATGTTGGAAGAGTGGTGTGGGCTGCAGGTTGCTAGATTAGCTGGTGAGCTGTATACAAAGTGCGTCCATCAGTCTAACTGTCCAAGGATACGGCCGTTTATGCCTTTAACAGTCTGACATGGATCTGAAATCCGTGTGCACATACCAAAGCACCCTCAGCTCAGTTGGCCAAACTAAGTTGCCCTGTAAAGTGCCCTAGCTGTGTCCTTACACTAGCCCGGTAAGCAGAGCAGAAAGTGTGTGTAGATGACCTGGTGTAGCTGTGTAGCCAACCATTGCTGTGTTAAAAGGCATAGCACGCTGGTTAATACAATGCCTTCCAAGCCAGTGGTGATGGGTTTGAGATCCCAGTGCACCAACACCAAGATGAATGCCTAATATGCAAATGGTGGTAAGAAATGTCAGACACATCTCTGCAATGTGTGTCTGAAGCATAAATCTTTATATATATTGACGGCGCCACTGTTTGCCGTGTACCGGCCGTGGCACGGGCACTAGCAAGCGCGCCGTAATGATGCGTGGCAGTGCATGTTGATGCACGGCAACGCACGTTGATGTGTGGCAGCACATGTTGAAGTGTGTTGAGGCGTGTCAGCATGCATGCGTGCATATGTGGCGTGGCATGCGTGCGTGCGTCAGCAAGGCATCGGAGAAAATGGCGACGCGGTCCAGGAAGCCTGCCTTCATCCGTCGTGAGCTGCGACACCTTGCTGGACTGATCTGCACTAGGCAGCAGAAATTATTCCCTGGCTCCTCCAAATGCCAGGACCTCAGCCGCGTTAGGAGGGCATGGGACCACGTCACGAGGAGGTATAATCGTCTTGCTGACTACCCATGTGAGGTAAGTGTATGGGGACAGGTCTCACAATGCAAGGTGTTCAACACATTATCCAGCAATAAACACACATCATACATGTACAACATGGTATAGACACCAGTCTGTGGGATATCCAGTGCTGAATGTAGCTGCGTATGCTGCTGTGTGTAGGTATTTCATTTCATTTATTTTTTTCATTTTTATTTCACGTGATATACTGCCTATTTATCACATCAAAGCAGTTTACCCTATCCCCATGAGGCTAAGGACCTGATCACAGACGTCCAGTTGTCAGCCTGGTGTTATGGTACCTGCTGCTGTTGCTGTGTTAAAATCCACCCTAACCCCAGGAGCCCCTAGATCTGCCTAAAGAGGTCTGGTAAACAGCATGCTGACATGGTAGGTTCTGCAGTTGCAGGTTCACACATCTGCCCTACCCCTAGGGGTCCTGAGACCTGATTACACAGGTCTGTGTTAAATTCTGTCAGTATGGTAGTGTATGCAGTTGCAAGTTCACACATCTGCCCACCCCCAGGAGTTATGAGACCAGATTACACAGGTCTGTCATAAATCCTGTTGGTATGGTAGGTGCTGCTGTTGATGTGTCCCTATCCACCACACCCCCAGGAGTCCTGTAACCTGATTAGACAGGTCTGTAATAAATCCTCTTAGTATGGTAGTGTATGCAGTTGTAGGTTCACACATCTGTCCATCCCCAGGAGGCCTGTGACCTGATCAAAGTGGTGTGTTAGTCACCCTGGTGGTATGGTCATATATGCATTTTCAGGTTAAAACATCTGCCCTTCCCCCAGGGGGCCTGAGACCTGATCAAAGTGGTGTGTCAGTCACCCTGGTGTTATGGTTTATGTTGCTGTTGAAGTGTTCTAATCCACCCTACCCCCAGGAGTCCTGAGACCCGATCAAAGTGATCTGTCAGTCACCCTGGTGTTATGGTGTAGGTTGCTGATGAAGTGTTCTAATCCACCCAACCCCCAGGAGTCCTGGGACCTGATCAAAGTGGTCTGTCAGTCACCCTGGTGTTATGGTCGTTTATGCATTTGCAGGTTAAAACGTCTGCCCTACCCCCAGGGGGCCTGAGACGTGATCAAAGTGGTCTGTCAGTCACCCTGGTATTATGGTATGTGCTACTGTTGAAGTGTTCTAATCCACCCTACCCCCAGGAGTCCTGAGACCTGATCAATGTGATCTATCAGTCACCCTGGTATTATGGTGTATGTTGCTGATGAAGTGTTCTAATCCACCCTACCCCCAGGAGTCCTGAGACCTGATCAAAGTGGTCTGTCAGTCACCCTGGTGTTATGGTCGTTTATGCATTTGCAGGTTAAAACATCTGCCCTACCCCCAGGGGGCCTGAGACCCGATCAAAGTGGTCTGTCATTCACCCTGGTGTTATGGCATGTGCTGCTGTTGAATTGTTCTAATCCACCCTACCCCCAGGAGTCCTGAGACCTGATTACAAAGGTTGGTATGAAATTCAGATATCATGGTAGTGTATGCAGTTTCAGGTCATACATCTGCCCTCTCCCCAGGAGGCCCATACCTGATCGCAGAGGAACATTATAGAAGCTGGTGTAAGGGTACTTGCACCTGTTGGGGTTTCACAGCTCTGCCCTAACTCCAGGAGGGCCCAGACCAGATCACAGATGTTAATAGCTCAGCTAGGTGTGGTGGGCCATGCTTCTGTTGCAGTTGCCCACAACTGCCCTATTCACAGGAGGCCTTAGTTGTGACCACAAAGGTATAGTAGAAAGCCTAGTGTCATGGTAGTGGCACCCAGTGGCGTAGCGTGAGTTGTCAGCACCCGGGGCAAGGCAAGTAATTTGCGCCCCCCTGGTCTGGTGTGGTTCTCTCCCGCGATCAGCGCTGCACTGTCCCTCCCCCAGATAGTGCCTCGCTCTCTCTTCGCACCCACCGCACCGCACGCCTGGCACCCCCCCTCCACAGTGGGCGGCGACACGGCGGCTCGGATCGGATTCGCACAGCCAGCACTGCAGAGAGCTGCGAGTGCGAGCGCGCCCCCCAGGGCCGGATTTACCTTGAGTGAGGCCCTACGCCAACAAAAATTGTGGGCCCCCAGCAGGGGCGACCCAAGGGGGGTGTGGGCCTCATTTGCATAAGGGGCCTCATTTGCATAAATAGTTGCATAATGTTACCATATACTAACTTTTAGTAAACGTGCCTCTTAATGAGTGTATGGATAAAGAAAGACTAAAAGATTTCTACATTACTATAATCCAGTGCCAACTGCCAGACACATTAGGAACTACTACAAACACTGCCCATTTAGAACCCATAGCAAACCCACCGTATCCTAACAGCACTACCAGGACTCACAAAGCACCATACTCTACCAATCAAAAGGCAACACTGCAAATATTAAACCAATACATTTCAGAGAACAACAATACATGACCTACTGGGGAAAGAGAACAAGTGGCAATGTCAAATAGGAATTATATAAACAGAACACCTCAGCTCAGTTACACATGCAGAACATAGACCATCACCAAACAAGTAATCACATTTTAGAAACAGGAAGACAATAATTAAACTGGGAATCCCAAAAGCCAAACTTGGAATGTACAACACTGTAGAAATAAAACTATACATTAATTTGCTCTTGTACTAAACAAAGCGCAGACGTTAATGATGCACATTTACCAGAGCTGACATATTCCAATTAATAAATTCAAAATAAAGAGATATTTTTCTACCTTTTGTGCATTTTTTTCAGCTGCAATTGCTCCAGCCACTTTCTTCTGGTTTCTTCATGTCGTCTGTTAACTCTCCATCGTCTGCTGTCCATTTGTCCTTTCTTCTCTCTTCTAGTTTTTTTCCATTCTCTCTCTACATCTGCTTTAACATACTAATCTTTCTCCTTTTGCTCTTTCCTCATTCCTATTTCATCCACTCAAATTTTACCCCTCCATCCTCAATCCCCACTTACTCTCCCAATACCCGGCCAATTGTAGATTTTTTATCCCTCCCACACAAAATATTTTTCCCTTCTCCATTTTACTCTTCCAGCCCCATCCCATTCTAATCCTCCCCCAACATCAGCTCCCTTCTAGTTCCAGCCTCACCCAGCATCCATTCCCTTCTAGTCCCTGCATCAGCCCATTTCCAGTCCTAGCCACCCATCAGCCCATTTCCAGTCCTAGCAACCCCCCAACCCAATACCAGTCCTAGCCCCCCATCAACCCACTTACAGTCCTAACCCCCCATCACCCCATTTTCAGTTTAAGCCCCCCTATAACCCATTACCAGTCCTAACCCCCCATCAGCCCACTTCCAGTCCTAACCCCATCAACCCATTTCCAGTCAGCCCCCCATAGCCCATTGCCAGTCCTACCCCCCCATCAGCCCACAGCCCATTACCAGTCCTAATCCCATCAGCCCACCTCCAGTCTTAACCCCCCCAGCCCATTTCCAGTCCTAGCCCCCCCATTGCCCATTACCAGACAGCCCCCATCAGCCCACAGCCCATTACCAGTCTTAACCCCCCCAAAGCCCATTACCAGTTCTAAACCCCCCCAACAGCCCATTATCAGTCCTAACCCCATCAGCCCACCTCCAGTCTTAACCCCCCAGCCCCTTTCCAGTCCTAGCCCCCCCATAGCCCATTACCAGACAGCCCCCATCAGCCCACAGCCCATTACCAGTCTAAACCCCCCCCAAAGCCCATTACCAGTTCTAACCCCCCCCCAACAGCCCATTACCAGTCCTAACCCCATCAGCCCACCTCCAGTCTTAACCCCCCATCCCATTTCCAGTCCTAGTCCCCCATAGCCCATTACCAGACAGCCCCCATCAGCCCACAGCCCATTGCCAGTCTTAACCCCCCCAAAGCCCATTACCAGTTCTAACCCCCACAACAGCCCACAGCCCATTACCAGTCCTAACCTCATCAGCCCACCTCCAGCCTTAATCCCCCAACCAATTTCCAGTCCCAGCCCCAGCCCCCCCAATAGCCCATTACCAGTCCTACCCCCTCCCCCTGCCTAAAGTAAAATTTAATTTAAAAAAAAACCTTCTGGCTGCCGCCGCGGGGCCCCCTCTGCTGCCGCAGCAGCATGGACTGACCCGCGGGGGCCCCCTCTGCAAGCTCGATCCCTACCTCCGTGCCTCCCTCCGTGCAGGCTGTGAGAGGCGCGAAGGGAGACTGTCTCCCTCGCGTCTCTGTTAAGCCCGCAGGGGCTGATGGGCAATTTCCCATCAGCCCCTGCGGGCTTAACAGAGACGCGAAGGAGACAGTCTGCCTTCGCGCCTCTCACAGCCTGCACGGAGGGAGGCACGGAGGCACAGAGGGAGGGATCGAGCTTGCAGAGGGGGCCCCCGCGGGTCAGTCCATGCTGCCGCGGCTGCAGAGGGGGCCCCGCGGCGGCAGCCAGCAGGTTTTTTTTTTATTTTATTTTTTAAAAAAAAGCCTAACTTGTTCCATTTTTGTGGGCCCTTTGCAGCTGTGGGCCCTACGCCATGGCGTACGTGGCGTATAGGTAAATCCGGCCCTGGCGCCCCCCCATGTTGCGCCCGGTGCGGCCGGCCCCCCCTGCACCCCCCACGCTACGCCTCTGGTGGCACCTGGCAATGTGTACAGGGTCACCCACCTCCCGCTCTATCTCAGAACACATCACCCATGTGTTGTAAGGATATCATGGTACCATGGCGGGTGTGTTGGATGAGGTGTGTAGGTCAGGCAAACACACAGGTGTTTGCCGGACCACACAGGGGGTTAGGGAAGACCTCCCCTGGACACCAGCATGGCCATACAACACGTGGCATGGCTCTGCCATGTCATGCAAGGAGAGTGTAGGAACAGGGTATGGGGTGTCTGGGGGGTTATGCACAGTACACTTAGGTGGCACCTCACACATGCCCAGACCCACAGCCACACATGCAGGGGGCGCTGGCAACAGGTAATAGAGGATACACTGGCCAGAGGAGCAGGAGCAGCACGATGCTGCTCACAGAGATGTGTGATATGTGTTGGGCACCCACCAGAGATATATGACCCCTAATGCTCCCACTCATTGCTTTCCCCCCCCAGGTAGAGGATCTATGGAAAAAGGGTTGGGAGTTGTGGCTGCACTGCCCGGAGGTCCTTGCCTGCCTCCAAAGGGGGGCGATGGAGCAAAGTGGTGGTGAGTATTGCGGCCTCTGCAGCGCAGTACAGCATGTCACAGTGGCCCACCAGCCTGTGGGAGGCCAAACTTTGTACATGTGGTATGTGACTCACATGATGGTGTGCTAATGACTGTCTTCCCCCACAGAGGATGCTGCTGCTGGTGAGGGCCCCTCCATATCGGGGCACCCCAGAACAGGCCCCACAGCACCAGTCCAGCCAGAGGAGGAGGAGGAGGGGACAGAGGGCAAAGAGGAAGAGGACAACATGGAGGGGGCGGAGTTTGGGGTGGTGCGGGAGGAAGGGGAGGGGGAGGGTGAGCTGTATGTGACAGGGGTTGAGGAGGGCGAGGGGGAGGTGGAGGAGGAGGAGGAGGAGGAGAGCGTGGAGGGGGACGACAGAGGATGGGTGGTAGGGGCCAAGGGGGGAGGAGGGGGAGGGTGTCTCTGTAGGTGGGAGGGGACACAGGACAGCACAGGGCACTGTGGGTCCCTGCCTGCTGCCACATGTTTACGGCGATGGTGTCTGTCTGGGAGTAGTGTCCCCACCCATTGTCACAGACAGGACCCACGCTCATGCCACCACACAGACACCGGGACCTGACGTGGATGTGGTGGCAGGTGAGTGCGGGACCTGTATGTGGCAGTGGGTAGTGTGCTACAACACCAGCGGACCCAGGACCGCACCATACGGTGGCTGGCAGGTGCCATTCAGTGGTTGGCTGCCAAGATGCACATGCAGCGTGCAGCTGCTATGGGTGGTGCATCTCGATAGCCATCCCCTGATGGGCATCCCTGGAATGTTTAAGGGGCACAACGGCACCCACACATGTACCCTGTGCTGTTCTGTCACCAGGCACAGAACATGGGGTGTTTTTTTGGTTTTTATGTTGAAAAGTTTGTATGACACCTTTTCCTCCAATCAAGGTGGTCACGTCACATCACAAATGGAGGTTTACATTTAACATTAGGGTACGTGTAAACATGTGTACAGTTTAAACATGTGTACAGTTACTTACCAGTGTTTAAACAGTACAATGGAGGTAACAGTTAACATAAAGGTATTCTATAACGTGGTATGATAGATATGTGTGTGTGGATGGGGGTCTGTTTAGTTTGCGGAGGTAGTAGTGTTACTGTTTGGGTAGGGGATATTGCCTGAATGCTCATAGGTTTCCATAAATAATAATGTTTTGAGGTCTTTGTGGAAGTCTGTGAGGTCATATAACACCCTCAGTCTGGTTGGTACATCTTTAAATATGTACAAATGTAAATTTGTAAATAAAATATTTTGTACGTATGGCACAATGATCACGTGTCTCCGCTACAGACAGACTGTGGACGTGAGCATGGGACATGTGTGTAGATCCCTATGTGTATGTGTGGTAGACATAGGTAACATACATGGACCGTCTCCACACGCAGATGTGGGGGCTGCCCATGTGCATAGGCATCTGTGTCCCATGATGCCCCTGTGATGTGCCAATGTGCAGTATGTCCCAACAGCTATGGTCTCATGCATGCTGCCTGTGATATGTGGGCACCATATCTGATGCACCATGCTTGTGGGGCAATAAGGATAAAGGCTATGTGGCAGGAAGGGTATGAGGAAATGCTGTACCCAGGAGCTGCACAGTGGGATAGCTGGTGAGGGCGAGACAGGTTGATGCATGTCCAGAGGATGAGCGGTGGGGGACTACAACCCTGGTGAACAGTGATCAGCTGACTGAAGCAAGCTACCTTTGTCTGCCTGTGCCGCATGCAAGCCTATGTGGGTAGACAGCCATGTAGTCCCTGGTGTGGGCAGGGAGGATGGTCACACATGTGTGTCTAATGATGGAGAGCATACGGGATGGGAGAGGGAGACAGATCCTTACAACAGACATGTACCACCGTGAACATCTTGCTGGGCAACGGGTGAGGTTGGGTATATCCCCATGCATAGGTAGGAGGGTGACCACCTGCCACAGTCCATGGCACACAGGGCATGGTATAACCTATGTGTGATGATTGGTAGCAGTACAGACACCACACCCCTGAGGGATATGGGTAGGCACATGTGGGCAGGGTGACAACATGGGGTGCAGGGTACGTAGGGGATCACAGTGCCACACATTGGAAAGAAACACATAGGTTGTAATAGGTTGTGATGTCTTTATTTATAATGTTCACATCCTCCGTGGCGAGCCACGGTGACCACGGCCCAACCCACCCCTCTGTCCCGGGACTGCTGGTGCTGCCTCTGGTGCCAGTGCTGGCTGCTGTGTACAGGCAGCCATGGCCTCCTGGGCATCCACAATATGAAGGAGCGCCCCTGCCATTGTATCCGCTGTGGCATGCAGCTGGTGGATCTCCTGGTGAATGGCCAACAGAGCCTGACGAGTGCCTGTGGGTGGGACACAAGGTGATGTGTGAGACACCTGTTACAACCCCCACTGTGACACATGCACATGTCAGGCATATCCCACCAGATCAGTCTACAGATAAATCATGCATGCAACATGTTTACATCTGTGTGTCCCATGAGCCATTCTCATGCCAGGAAAGGGTCCTGATGAGAGGTCATGTGAATCACAGATCTGACACATGGTACAGTGTCACAGTTCAATGTGTCAATGCTTGATCTGCGCACTGGTCGTATGAGATAAGGCAGATGACGTGAGGAGTCATGGCACACACATACATATATCTGGGGGGCCCTGTTTTCTATAACGCTGGCGCACAGTACAAATTATGCTGACAAACTATGCTAGGTACCAATACCCATGGGGAGGGGTCAGTCATGTAAGCTGTCTAGGTGACCTGGGATAGGTGTTTACCGCTGTGCGTTTCCTTGGGGTATATGGCCATGAACAGTGTGCATGTGTCTGAGCTCCTCACACATGCTGACACCTGACAAGCCATGCTACAAGAAGGAGGAACGCACATGGCACAGACCCCCCCTCCTCCCACATATGAGACGATCTGCTTTGTTGCCAACATATTGTGGTGCACATGCAATCTCATTGTGGATGTTACGGCAACCCCCAGGGGATTGTTGTGTATGCTGTTACCCACCTTTGGCATCGTGCCTTGCTGAGGCACTGTGGGCCCGCAGCTCTGCCAAGATTGTAGCCATGCTTGTGGGAGGGGTGGCTGATGTCCCTGGCGCCTGCACGGTGTGGTGACTTCCCTCCATCTCCATACTCTCTAGAGCAGCGGTTCTCAACCTGTGGGTCGCGTTCCCTGTGGGGGTTGCCTCGGGATTTACCGGGGGTCACTGCAGCAGCGACGGCGGCGGCAGCGATGACTCTTTGAGAGATCATCAGTTTAAAAAAGCCAAGCTGGTGCAGAGCCTTCCGTCTCTGTGAAGGAGCCTGTGCACATGCATCCCGCCCCCAAAGGAAGTTACATTAACTTCCTTTAGGGGCGGGACATATCCGCATTGGCTCCTCAGAGGTGGGAAGGCTCTGCATCCTCTTGGCTTTTATAAATGAAGATCACTCCGACACCTGATAGTGGAGTGAGGTGTTGGATCGGGCCCGGACTTAGAGCGGAGCGGCGGAGGATAAATGGAGGTGGGCAGAACAGGACGGGAGCTCCGGCGCATGCTGGCAGTGGCGTGAGCAAAGGAGGCAGGAGCACAAAATGCCAGACAGCAGAGGTAGCCCGCCGAAGCGACTGAGCAAGGACCATGCGGGTCCAGGACGTGCAGCCACATGGCAGAGGTCTAAGAGGAACGCGACAGAGGTGCAGGAGGCAGAAGGAGACAGTAATTGTTAACATTGGAGGGGAAAGTGTGCCTCAGTGGAATAAAACATAGCCCAGCTGAACAACTCAAAGTGCAAGGTCCCCCAGCCAGGCTCATATGGATAGAAGTACTATATTTTCCTTCTGCATTTGTATTTTCAGCAGCCTGGTTTCCGTTTTCATTGTGTTGAATATTATACTTTGGTAGAGTACTGTAATTGTGTGGGTATGCTGGATGGTATTTTGTATTTCCTTTTGAAAAGAAGGTGATATGTGCAAAGGTAACTATATACTGTTTGTCATTGGTACAAGTCAGCCTAATTAACAGAGACTTACTACTACTGCTACTTCTGAGCATTTGTATAGCGCTACAAGATGTATGCAGCACTGCACAGACATGTAAGAGACAGTCCCTGCTCATCAGAGCTTACAATTAGTTTTTATGGAGGTCTGTTGACATGGATGGAGTGGAGGAATAGCCTAGTGGTTAGAACACTGGCTTGGTAACCAAGCAACCAGGGCTCAATTCCCACAAGCACTCCTTGTGGCCTTGGGCAAGTTACTTAACCCTCCATTGCCTCAGAAGAAAGACCTGGCAATCTACTTCCAGTGACACTGCCAAGAAAACCCAGGAGCATCTGGGTCACCAGGAGTCAGGACTGACTCAAAGGCACACATTGCATTTTTGTTGGTATGGATGGATAGTTCTGTTGGTCTTTGCTGGATGCCCTCAATCAGTGGTGCTCCTGGATTGTCCCGCTGTTTGGCTTGCGCCTAAGTGCCACACCAAAGGGCCCTCTAGCGAGGCTCTCAGGCACAGGCCCACCTTCCGGCGCTGCTTTTTATGTTGCTGGGGTGCAGTGGGCCGGATCGGGCCTTGTGGAGGTGATCGGGGAGGGGCTGCTCTTACCATATATCTCCTATGCTGGGTTTTTCGGTGGGAACTTCTACTGGGGAGGGCATTTCTGTCCGTCTGATTATATGACTGTATGCAAGAAAGTCCGGTGTGCGACTACATACGTTTACTAGAGTGGCTGTGCATGCATCCTTGTGTTTCTGGTGGCTTGGTTTTGGGAGTGGGGAAGCACAACAGTCAATGGAGAATTGGTTGGTTTGGTGTGCTTTGGGTCCTATCCAGGAGTCATGAATAATAAAAATGCTAATGGTCACAGGAAGGGTGGGCTGATTTTCTGCACAGAGTCTGGGAGAAAGTCAGTAGAATAAATGGGTTTCTTGGTAGGGGTGAATAGGGTTGCTGAGAAAGGGTAGAAATGTAAGAGGAATGGGATAAAGTGTGAGGAAGCTATTGCAGGCTGAGAAAAACGACTGGTAGCAAAAGCAAGAACTGGAGGCATTGAAATAGAAGAGTTCAAAAGCAGCACAGCACATTATGTATTTCATATTATATATATATATGTTTTTTTAACATATATTTATATGTGTTTTTTATACAGCTGAAATGCGTAAGTTGGCACCTATGACCTAATCTGCCTTCGCCTTGTGTGTAATATTATATAACTCCAGCGACTCCATCTGGAACTCCCTACCTAATGATCTGAGAGCAGCTCAGGACATCAAAGACTTTAGAAAACAACTGAAAACAGTTTTGTTTACGGAGCACTACGGTCATGCAATCAACTAATTAATTTTTAAGAAAGCAATTATTTATATATACATTGTACAATAGCTCACTTTATAGTATAGCTCACAATATATATAGTGCACCTTTTCCCAAGACATTTAATCATATATTTACAAACTATGTATATATTATCACAGATTTTTTCACTATTACTAATTTTCTCTTTTGTTAAACCGCTTTGATTGTATGATAAGGCGGTATAAAAATCCAATTAAATAAATAAAAATAAAATAAATAAAATAAATAAATAAATTGAGTTACACTTGATCAGCAGCTTAATATGAAGGCTCACATCAATAACATAACAAAAGCTGTCTATCATAAAATCCGGACCCTTCGCCATCTTCGTCAGCTATTAGAACCTGAAGACTTCCGAACTGTTTTTCAGGCCCTAATAATGCCTCACCTTGACTATGCTAATGTGATAACACATGGCCTACCAAAGAGTACGACTAACCCCTTACAACTTGCTATGAATTCTGCTGCAAGAATCCTTCATGGAGCTTCCAGAAGATCCCACATCACTCCAATACTAAAACAGTTGCACTGGCTGCCCATACAAGCCAGGATCTCCTTCAAGGTTCTAACAATGACCCATAAAGCCATCAAGAAATTCCCGGCTACTGCTATTACCGACCTAGTATCTATCACACCTCCTAACCGGCTAAGGAGATCGAATGCTGCAAACACCCTCATTCTACCTAAGGCAAGCACTAAGTGCTCCCAAGCTACCAGAGCTAGAGCCTTTGCCTTTTTTGCACCATCTTGCTGGAACGCTCTACCGGCGGCTATCAGAAGCATCAGCGATCTCTCCCAATTCAAGAAGGAATTGAAGTATCACCTTTTTCTCCTTCACTACAATGTTGCAGTCCCCCCCACACACTCACCTACCTCCACACCTCATGGTAGCTCCTCAAGCCCACGCATCTTACACTCCTAGTCTGAATACCCGCAACCACACCTTAACCGCCTCCATACTTAACCCACCTTGAGAAGCTCGTGCTGTGCACTTAACCATGTATATAGTTACATTAACTGGCTTGTATATAGTTATCATGTTCTCCCTGTTAAGAAACTTGTTTATTGTATACCCAAGTTATTTTTACCTGTTTATTGTAAGCACAAATCACTAAACTGAGATGTGTAGATTTAATGTTTATTGTAAACCGCACTGATCTTAAATAGCGCGGTATAAAAGAAAATGTAATAAATAAATAAAATAAATAAAAATTGAAAATGAATGACAGAGAGAATACCAAGAAAAGAAAATATTGTGATGACTTTTTAAGGTATGGTTTCACCTCCATATTTTCAGCAGGGATTGAGAAACCACAATGCGTTATTTGTAACAAAGTTCTATCAGCGGAATCCATGAAGCCAAACAAACTGAAATGGCATTTTGACAGTAAGCATCCCACCTTTGTAGGCAAGGATATTCAGTATTTTAAGAACAAAGCTGATGGAATCAAGAAAAGTAGACTTGATATTGGCGGAAAGCTCCACCAGCAAAACATAGCCGCTGTTGAAGCTTCATATATGGTGGCTCTCTGAATCACCAAAGCCAAGAAAGCTCACACCATTGCCGAGGAATTGCTGTTACCAGCAACAAAAGATATTGTTCGAGTCATGCTTGGAGATGAATTTGTACGGAAATTGAGTCCAATTTCCTTGTCTAATGACACTATCGGTAGACAAATAGAAGATATGTCTGCTGAAATCCTTGACCAAGTAATCCAGGAAATGAAATCTGCTCCACTTGGACTATTTAGCATCCAGCTTGATGAATCCACAGATGTTTCAAACTATTCTCAGTTACTGGTTTACGTGAGATATATTAATGATGGTGAGTTTAAAGATGAGTTCCTTTTTTGCAAGCCACTTGAAACGACAACAACTGCTCATCATGTGTTTGAAATATTTTGTTCATTTCTGCAAAAACACGATATCTCCATCAACAAGGTTTGTGGTGTTTGCACAGATGGAGCTCCAGCTATGCTAGGATGTCGGTCGGGATTTCAACGTTTGGTGTTCAATGAGTCACCAAAAGCCATCGGAACTCACTGTATGATTCATAGACAAGTTTTAGCAACGAAGACGCTGCCACAAGAGCTGCAAGAAGCTATGATAAATGTAGAAAGTGCCGTTAATTTCATAAAAGCAAGTGCTTTAAACACTTTGTAATGATTTGGATGCATCCAATAATGTTCTTTTACTACACACTGAGGTGAGATGGTTATCAAAAGGAAAGGTTTTAAAGCGCTAATATTTTTAGTTCGCGATGAACTAAAAATGTTTTTTAAGCAAAAAGCAAAAACACAATTTCAAGCACTTTTCAGTGACAAAAAGCAGCTGCTGAAAATTGCTTACTTGGTTGACATATTTGCAATATTGAACAAATTAAATTTATCACTGCAAGGACCAAATGCAACATGCCTAGATTTGTCCGAAAAGATCCAAGCATTTCAAATGAAACTTCAGCTTTGGCAGAAAAAGTTAGCTGAAAATAGAACGTACATGTTGCTCAACTTATCCACTTTCTTTGAAGAAAATGAGA
Source organism: Ichthyophis bannanicus (assembly GCA_033557465.1). NCBI lineage: Eukaryota > Metazoa > Chordata > Amphibia > Gymnophiona > Ichthyophiidae > Ichthyophis > Ichthyophis bannanicus. The sequence goes on from CM066037.1 coordinate 200,629,005, forward strand.
TTGAACTTGACACAAGAAATGGAATTATAATTTCTGTCAAACAGCACTTAGAAATGCTGGAATAAGAAATTTCAGCGTATTTTCCAAATTTACCTGGCACACCATTTGCACTTGCCAGAACTCCATTCACAGTTAAAGTTGAGGATGTTCCTGAGATTGCACAAGAAGAGTTCATTGAATGCATTACTAGCGATGCAGCGAAAAATGATTTTTCTTCAATGTCAGTAATTAAATTCTGGATCAAGTATTTTCAATTGTATCCTGGACTGTCTGAGATTGTGTTGCGTCTACTTCTTCCATTTCCAACAACATATATGTGTGAAACCGGCTTCTCAAGCTTGTTGCTTATCAAGAGTAAATACTGAAATAGACTTGCTGCAGAAGATGATCTTCGTTGTGCTCTCGCAAAGACTGAGCCGAGAATTTCAATCTGGCGAGAAGGAAGCAAGCACAACCTTTGCACTGCCTATGCCTACTTTTTAGGTTTTTGAAAGCGAAGAGAGTTTGAAGACTTAATTTACCATCAGAAGCTAAGTGTTCCCTACAGAGTTGAATCTTGGACCGTTAGTGACAATATTTGTAGTACAGATATTGTCATGTTGTTGTTGTTGTTAAGTGCCGTCGAGTCGGAGTCGACTCATGGCGACCCTCTGGATAGCTATCCTAAATTGTATGTATGTAAATGTATGGATGTTTACCAAAAACGAGAACCGATGAGATGAGGGAGCAGTTCCATTCGCTTTCTTAGTCACTGATTTTTTCGTGAGAAGGTCATTGATGCTATTAGGCACTGATATTGGACATATTGCAAGTCCGAAAAAATGTGTGCCATATAAGTCTGAGACCTTTAACGAATTTCAAATTTAACTTGTTTGATAGTAAACGCCAGAAGAGGCGTTATAAGGAAGCTCCAAGTTCCACATTGAAGCTTTAAGTTCCACATTGATAATAGTTGGCGTTTTGGGAGGTTTTTTATTACTTGTTGGTAAACGCTTAGAGAAAGACCATCATTTATTACTTTTTAGGTTTGACAACGCTAACATGTTTGTCCTTCATCAGTCTTTTTGAATAAAGCATACTAAAACCGTTGACTACAAAATCATAATAATTTCGAGATCAAATATTGTTACTTGTTGTGATTAATTATTGTGGTTTAAATAAGTAAATTTTATAAATAAAAACATATTGCAAAGGCCTATAATATATTGATAAGTCAACAAATGATTACAGTGACAATGTGAAAAGGAAGAGAGATGCATTTGATTTTATCATTGGGGGTCACCACAAGTTGACCAATGGTAAAAGGGGTCACGGCACAAAAAAGGTTGAGAACCACTGATCTAGAGGATGATCCTACGTGCCCTCCTGTACGTGGCCGTGGTCACACACGTGAGGACACAGCAGTCAGGCGGCAGGTGATTGAGGAGGTCTTCTCATGTAAGTACTGCATATGTTGCCACATACATTTGTTTAGATATGTGTGTACTACTACTACTAGGGAACATTTGTATCCCAATAGCAGTAAGATGCAACACTGCACTGACATATAACAGACACTGCCTGGCCATCCCAGCTTACAATCTAGTCATGACTGAAACGCAGAAGATGTGAGCAGGGCACAACAGTGGGTGGAGGTGGATTATGTGTGTCAGGAGTAGTAGGCTTGTGGGAGGTGGTAAGCTGACACACATGATTTGTGGCTGATTGGGATAGGGGCTGCTGTACAGCCACAGGCAGTTATTTTGGGGCTTTGGGTGCAGGAAGGTGAAAGGTGTGTAGTATGGGGTCAACAGTAGGAGGGCGGCCCATAGATGGGACCAGTTGCCTAGATGTGTGTGTTTCACATTTTGTAATATGAGCTGTTGATTGGTTGGTATGCTCTGATGAGCAGGGACTGTATGTTAGTTGTTTCTGTATAGCGCTACATGCGACAAGTAGCATTATATACATGCTCAGTAGTAGTTGGATTACTGGTACTTGAGATCAGTAAGGAAAGTTACTGCAACACCACAGTGTGCCTGCATGCATAGGTCAGCAGGAGAGCCTTGACATGGATGCGGAGACGGATAGGGAACCTGCGAAGTATCCTGATAGGGGGAGTATTATTGCCATTATGTGTGTGGCTGTAGAATGGCCATGCAGTGCAGTGCAGTATTTTCAGGCAGACAGAGATGATTCAAAGGCAAATCAGCAAGGTGTAGGTTACAGTAGGCAAGCCGAGAGCTGATTAAGGGGGTGGATTTGGGTTTTAGTTGTGTGTTCAGGGAGGACTGGGGACATATAGCTGATGACATCTAGACAGAAACCACAAGCCTCAACTACAAGTTGGGTATGTGTGTAGAGGAGGAGAGTGCAGTCCAAGAAAACACCTACATTGATGACCCTGGAGAAAGGAAGATATGGCCACACACACACAAGGATGCTCTGATGGGAGGGGAGGGTTTAGGTGCACATATAGGATATCCATGCTTTGCCATTATCAATTTCACACAGTGGGATGACATGGAGCCATCAATGTCAGGTGACAAGCAGACATGGGGGTGTGGTTTGGCAGACATAACTCAGGCATGGAGAGATATATTTGCAACTCATCAGCACACAACTGGTAATGTAAGTTAAGGGATGAGATAGCCACACCAAGGAAATGTATATTGACAGAGGATAAGGAAGAGGCCCCTGGATATTTCCCTGTGGTACAGGAACTGACAGCGGGGTAGCAGAGGACATTGAGACACCATAACACATACTGAAGGGGCAGTGGCCGCGATATGGGGGACGCAGGAGCTCCCCCTTCCTCCCTGAGCAGCCAATTATCCACCCAGCTCAACGGCTGAAGAACTTCCGTTGCTGGGGCCGCAGCTCAGCAGCGCGTCAGTCCGGGGTGAGAGCAGGAGTTCCCCCTTCCTCCCCGAGCAGCCAATCATCCACCCAGCTCAACGGCTGAAGAACTGCCGTTGCCGGGGCGCGCCCGCGCCTTGCGGGCCCACGCCTGAGGGCCTCGCCAGAGGGCCCTTTGGCGTGGCCCTTAGGCGTTGGTTCGTGGCGTCAGTCTCTGGAGGCTATATTGAAGTCCTGCTTATTTATCTGGGTAATGTGCTGTTCCGTGTCTTTCTCCTCTTATCTGTTTGACTGTGTCTGTACTCTACTCTGTCCTATTTTATAATTGGCGTTCCTTTCTTTTTCCCTAAATGATGTAGTATTGTAAACCGCTCTAATACCTTTTTGGTCTGAGCGGTATATCAAATTCAAATAAACATAAACAATAAACATACTGCGGCCTTAGAGCCGAACAGGGACACAGTAGCAAGAAGACGGTTCTGTTCAACAGTGTTTACGGCAGCAGAGAGGTGAGGAAGGGGATGGACAGAGTACGGGCCCTTGTAGTTTGCCACACACACTTTAGTGATAACATTAGCATGAGGCAAATCTGTACAGTGTGATGGGGAACAGTCAGTCCGTAAAGGATCTTGGGGGGGTCTGGGAGCTGAGGACGTGAAGGTGCAGTGTGTGTTGCACAGCTTTAACATGACATATGTATGTTTATCTTGTGTTCCTCAATCCAAAGGACATACTTGGTGACCCTCCTGGTGCTGTGGTGCATTGGCAGCTGACTGTACATCATCCAACATGCAGAAGTCTGTGGTAGGTGGACCTACAGCTACTTTGTCTGTGACGACAGTCAGGGCGAGCACATGTCTGCAGTGATCTGTCATATTGTACATATGTCGTTGTTCATCTCTTTGCCCTGCACCCCTATACCCCATATGTTGCTGTTGGCACATATATCCACATGTGTTCATGGCCAGTTCGTCTTCTCCAACACTGTCTCTGGGACACGTCCAACAGAGCTGCGAGTGTGTGCAGGTCCTAAGTGTTTGGGTAGTGGGCTGCACGTACACCCTTCCCTGACATTGTAGCATTAGCCAACAGCAGTGTATAATTGCATTTGACAAGCCTTTATCTCCACTAATCTCCAATTGTGCACATACAGGCCATATGCTACTGCTGGCACGCTTACCTTAGCATACTGTGTATGTGTTTTTGGGTTGGCTGTGTGATGATACAGCGTGCAGGCATTTTGCATTATCATATGGTGTGAGGGTTCTGTACACCTGGCGAGCGGTGGTGACTGTGCTATCTCTACCTTACTGCTGTTTACCTTGTGCACATTGTGGCCATGTGTTGTGTGTTGTGAGCTGACCTATCTCTTGTGTGCTGACAGACCACTGTGCAACAGCATTATTGTATCACAGATATCACCATAATGTGGACATGCATCAACAGTGGCTGGACATGGGGACATGGTTATTCTACACATTTCATTCTGACGTGTTGTGGCCTTTGAGAGCCTCAGGGGATCCCAAAATGACACTTGCTGCAAACACACGGTAGGTTGGACCTTTGGTCTTTTGGGAATGACATCAGCCTTTACATGTTAATGATTTACTGTTTGTTTCATGGACATTTCATGTTGAGTCTCTGTACATGAACGCTGATGCACATGGGGTGGAGCTGTGAAACGCCTGTGTAACGTGGGCATGGACATGACTATATCCATGTGACATCCTCATCTGCGGTTCCAATTCCAAATGTCCACAACATGCACTGTGTTCTGTGTTATGATCATGTTATGTTTGCCTGTGTGATGTTTCATTACGTACATATTGATGTTTGACTCTCTGCAATTTGGGCTGATGTTTCAAGCAGCATACCAATACATTGTTTATCCTCTTCTGACACAGGGCAGAGGACACACAAAGCACATCTACTACAATGCATCCGGCATCACCATCACCCACCTGTTGGAGGACACAACAACACCTTGGAACTATCCCTGGGAAATGGTGCCCTAGGATGTTTGACCTCTGCCAGTGGGACACATGCCTAGGATGGACAGTATTATTGTTGGACTGCTACTTTGGCCATGACAGGCCTGTGCGACACACCATTGCTGCCGTGCTCTGACTGGGTGTCATGTTCATCGCAGGAGACACACATGACCTTTCCAGTACTGTGGCATATTGTGATGCCACACTTGACTATGCATGCCCATGGTTTCAAGGACAGTCTTAACAGGACTTGTTGGGTTGCAGACACCCTTTGCACTGTGGACACTGTGTACTGGTCCTCACGTGTGCAGCAGGGACTGACATTGTCACTGTATGTTGTACAACCTTCTGACATTGTGTTGTGTTTTGCCCATGTGTGTGACATGGAACGCAGGATACGCTCATCTGTTTGGTTCAACACGAGCATACAGCCATACGTGTGGCACAGGGGGAACAATGGAGAGGTCCTCTTGTCCATGTCCGCCTACCCTCCACTTGGACATGACACAGTATTTGCCACCACACCACTTTACTGCACACCAACATCTTGGATTGATGTTTGCACTCACCAAGGGTGTTACAGTGCATGTGTGGCATCACTGTATCATATTTCAATGTACATGGTGCATGTGCATGTGACTGACTATGTTGGTGCAACACAGCATGTGGCAATATGGCTTCTGTGTGGGTTACTGTAACATGTTTGACCTTTCTTTCCATCTCTATATACAAGTTATTGTGTTTGTTTACTGTACAGACGTGACGCTCTGCATTGATTTACAAACCTAGCATTGCATGTCTGCACAGTCCTATTTATCCCTTGAGGTCCCAGCACTCACATTGTCCCATTATATTTGGTGTGTGGCAGTGTGGGTGTCCATTTTCTTCCTTCATTTGTGCATTCCATGTACCATGATATATGTGTACAGACACTGTATCCATACCAACCAGTGCAGGGGACCTTCTGCATAGTGTTATCTCTGCATGTTTCTGCGGTTTGTTTCATTTGAATTCTCTGTGTTCATTTGCCTCTGCTACCTGTTAGCATATCCTCATTTTGCATTTGACCATTGTTTTGGGTTACATTGTTGCTGCTTTGATTCCTATATCAGGCATTATGTGACAGCTGTAACATATATTTCGAGATCTAAGTTTTCACTTTCTTACTTTTAACAACATATGCTGTTTCATTTGTGTGCCTCCTGTGTTGGCAGACAGATCTATTTTTATGAACAGATCATGATTGATGTATGTTGGGCCCTCGTCATGCACCGCCTACTGTCTATGTGTACACATATGTAACTAACGCATTTGGGGCATGCAGCAGCATGTGGGGGGTGGGGGCCTAATGCATACAGCACACCATGCACCTAATGCACATTATCTCTCCTGCCCATCATCTGTAGACGGGCCAGTGACTTTTCTGTAGTATGTGGGTTGCTGCCCTGCAAAATGTGTTTTCAATGTTTCCCCTGTTATACAATCACCTTGATATTATGATAGACGGTATCTACACTATCTCTGATGATCAACCAAAATAAATATATGTGTTGGACGTACATTTGTCTCTGCTGCTGCTTGACCACACTGACACATGTCTTTAGTGATTTCCTGGTCATGTACATGGCCCACCTGTGCTCACATCCTTGTACGGTGCCAGCTGTCTATCTGCCAGCCGTCTGCCACATCACTGGGTGTTACGGGTTCCCATACACACATTCCCTTTGAGGTAATATCTTTGCATCATGCTTGCTGTGGTTGTTAGGGATAGTGGTTATGGACATGTGTTGTAACACCATAGGTTGCAGGTTTGATTCCCACAGGGGGTTTTCTTATTTTTTTGTGTTGTGCTAACCTGACCATGAGCTACTTGCAGGTTCATCACCTATCCACACACCCTTCCATCTCTTCACTGTACACCAAAGTGTGCCCTCTGTGCTGCCTAACCATCACATATTAGCTGTTACATATGTCTCTTTCTTTGTAGTGTTCACATAGGCAGTCTGCTTGGGGGATTGGCATTGCTGTGGTTCTGCTGGTCTGTGACACACCTGTTTGCAGGTTCAATTCTCACATGCTTCTTTTCTATTCTGTTCCATATGTTGCCCTGCTCCACAGAGCATCCCCTGCCACCGTTTGGGTTTAGGTTCTTTCCTCTTTTGCATGCTGTATCCGCTGCATAACATTTCATTGTGTATGTGCATGTAGTTATATGTGGCTCTGGTCCCAATTACAGACTGTGATCTGAGCTGAACACACCAGATCTGCATGTGCATTCCATCATGGTTTCTGTTGGAGGTTTACCTATCCTGGCAGACAGCAGGCTTCTTGTGTGATGCCCTGCAGTATTCTTGTATGCAGCCTTTGCTAATGACCTCACATTGGTGGTGTAGCCTACCGGTTTGTGCAGTAACATTTGTGTTGATGGTCATAGGTTTGATTCCTCTCTGTTCTCTTTCATTTGTATGCCTGTCCTGCACAGCTACTTTTCATTCCTGTAATAGTCATATCTGGCAGATCTGTGCTGTTAGCACATTGTACCCTTATCACAGTTGCCAACCATCCTTCTGTCCATCTATGTGTGTCTGCCAGCTGTGTGCCGTCCTGCCCTGATGTGCATGCTGCTACCCCATGTCCTGCACTGCTACACATTTCTGCACTGCAGCTCTTCCTGGTTGCCTCTCCTGTGTGTGCTCTGCATGGCACTGCTACTCCTCTGTCCTCCTGTCATTGCACCTATCCTGCCACCTCTACCTCCTCTGCTGGACACGTCTTCCCATCCTCTGCCACACACTGTCATTGTTACACGGTACATTACCATCACCCTGTGCATCGTTACAGCTGCCCCCGATATTTTTGTCCATTTTTCCAGCTGCCACATGTGCTGGACGCAGATTTGTCTGATCCATCAGCTCAGATCTACTTCCTTCCATTACTTGTGCATTGTCTTTCCTTGGTGCTCTGTGCAGTGTTAGGGTTACATCTGTGTTTGGCCCATGCCTTTCTTGCTTTTCAACTTGGGGGACCTTACTGCCCTTGGCCAACATTTCTTGAGTCACCTATACATCCTTGGGGCATCTTTAGCCACACCTTAGATTCAGCCAGCTTATGGGGCACCTAATATGGTGCCTTGGGGGTTGACAATTTTTCGACACGCCCTCAGGGGCACATTATAACCCGCCTTGGCTGACATGGTGGTTTAGGATGTGCCTTCTGGTGCGCCCTAAAAGGTGCATTAGGTTATGGCACTGGGGTGTGGGTATTTTTAGCTGGCAGCACAGATTGTTGGACTGTTTCAAGCAGGAAAAGGAATTGCCTTGACCACCTTTATTCATTATGCTCACTGGGGGACCAAACTCATGACCCCTGTCTCAGCAGTCATTGTATTTACCAGTGTGCTACACCTCTGTTGTTATAACTGCAGATCAGCACGCAAAGTTAAGGTTAATGCGCGGTAATGCGCACGGCTCCCTCTATCGTGCGATAACAGGCACGGCACACTTTGCAGCGCGATAGCCCACAATTGCTACCTTAAGACCAGAACGCCCACTACCTTATGTGGCATTCTTCACATTATCGCTGCAACTAGCGCCGGTAACATTAGGACGGTTTAGTAAACATACCCCTTAGAGCCCGATTCAGGTAGGGGCACGTTTGGGCTGTCCGGACGGCCCCAAGTAAGATGGGCCTCTTTGGACCTGATTCTGGACCGTGGGAAAAAAACATTTCTGCAGTAACCAGAATCGGGCCCGAGGACGGCCTGGCATGCCCCTGTTGCCTGCAGGGTCATCCTCCTCACAAGCGCCCATGACTACCGTGGCTTCAGCCCCCTTTTTCCTGCCACCCGATCCATGGCTGCCCTGCCGTGGCCTGGATTGGATGGCAGGGACCCCATGCACCCGGCCCCGGCCCCTGCCCCCGAGGAGGCATTCTCCAGGCCCAATCGCCAATTTTGTGCTGCTTATTCCACCTTTACGTCCTGCCAGACTGGCCTGCCCCCACTCCACCCTCCTCCCACCCCCTCCTGTCCCCCGCCGGTTCTCCCTATCCTGATGCTCAGGATGTATGGGGGAGCCTGATGGGGAATTAGGCCCGGACAGCTTGCGGGGCTGCATGTCCTGCTGGGATGTGTAGCCCTGCAACCTACATCCTAGAATTGAGCCCATAATGCATGTTAAAAGAGCCCCTAAGTTTCCTTGTGTGAAAAAGTCTGTAAACCCTACATTCAGTAATCAGTGGGCACCTCAACAGCAACTACATGTTTCTGGAAACCTTTGAGTACTGCCTTGCATTACCTTTGGGGAATTTTGGTTTAGTTAAGTTAGTTAGTTTAGTTTATTAAAATTAGATATACCACCAATATTAAAATTAGATATACCACCAATCTCCTAACATAAAGAATGGATTCCTGCTAGTATTCATGGACATCTCGACAGCCTTTGACACAGTGTCCCATGCCAGGTTACTACAACGCGTGCAACAGATAGGACTATGCAAGAATACCCTGAAGTTGTTTACTTCCTACTTGAAAGATCAAACACAACAAGTCAAATTCACCCAAAAGAAATCATTGCAGTTCCCTGTCATGCAAGGAATACCACAAGGCTCAGCTCTGTCATCAATGTTATTCAATATTTACATTCAACCCATATGCAATATCATCAAACACCACAAACTCCACTATCATCTCTATGCTGACAACATCATGGTGTATACCGCAATCAACCTACTAGCACTTAACATCACAACAATGACCAGATGCCTTGAAGGCATGAATACCTGGCTCACAGCCAATAACCTGATGGTCAACTATGATAAAAATGAGGCAATGTTCGTCACCAGGAACCCTACCTTCAATCCACCACAAACTATCAGCATTCTAGGCAAACTCATAGTAGTCAAAGATGAAGTTAAGTACCTGGGCATCACAATGGACAGAGCTCTGAATATGAAATCTCACATCACCAAAACCGCAAACAAGGCCTATCAACGTTTGAGGACTATAAGAAAAATCAAGCCACTACTCCGCCAGGACCACTTCCGCACAGTTTGCCAAGAACTCATCACACCTCTGCTTGATTACGGAAACTCGTTATATCAAGGCATCCCTCATCAGACCTTACACCCACTCCAAATGGTGCAAAATACTGCAGCATGCATCACTACAGATACCCCAAGAGCTGAACACATCACCCCGTCTTACAGCAACTGCACTGGCTCCCAATGATGACCAGAGCAAAATTTAAAACAATCCTGATCATCTTTAAAATCATTCATCATCTCTTGGCAGATGCACTCCAAGATATCATAATAAGGGATATCAACAATAGACGAAGAAGGACCAATAATGACAATATGATCAGTACACCTGCAGGATATCACAAGACTAACCAAACAACTTCAAGAAGAGCTCCTTCACTACTGGCGCCCACACTTTGGAACTCCCTCCCAATGAGCTTGAGGGCATTAAATGACATCATAGACTTCTGCAAGGCCCTTAAAACCCTGCTATTTACAGAAACCTATGAGCAGACAGACAACAGTCCCTACACGAATGATAATGCAACTGTCTCTGCCAACTAGATACCCACTCATCCCAACTAGACACACAAATTCATTGTATAATGTTGTTAGGTACCCTCACGTTAAATGTAACCCTCAAATTGTGATGTCTAAATGTTGTTAAATATCCTCATGTTAAATGTAACCCTCCAATTGTAATGTGACCACTTTGATTGAAGAATAAGGTGGTATACAAATCTGTCTAAATAAATAACTAAATAAATAAATATTGATACAGTATGGTTGTGATATTTGAGGGCTTCCTTTCAACAACAGCTAGCATCAGACCTTGTAACATCATTTTAGTAGAATGTAGGCCAGGGTTTTGACTTGACGAGTCCAAAGCACAAAAACCCACCTCCTTCATTAATTCTGTAGTGGATTTACTTGAATGTTTAGGATTGTTGACTTGCTGCATCACCCACTTTCAACTGTGCGTCAGTTTATGGACCCACAACCTGACTTTTCCCCCTGAAGTTTCTAAAATAAAGCAAAATTCAAGGTCCAGATGCCACAGAGTAATGCTATACCATGATGCCTCCATCACAATGCTTGGCAGTTGGGATGAGGCTCTTAGTTTAGAAGTCTGTTTGTTTTTTTGTCAAATAAAGCACTTGTTATTCTGACTAAAAAAGTTCAGTTTTGACTCATCTGTCCAGAAAATGTTAATCCAGAAACCGTATTATGTCATCCAGGTGCTTTCTGGTGAACCTGAGGAGGGCAGTGGTGTTCTTTTGACAGGATGGTGGTTTCTTCCTAGTCAGTCTCCTGTGAATGCCATTCCTATTCAGTTTTTTTCCTGATGGGTAATGCATGAATCTTCATGTCAGTTTCCGTGAGAGAGACCTACAGAACTTTAGATATTATTCTGGGGTTCTTTCTTTTAAAAAAAAAATATTATTTATTAAATCTAACTAAAATATCTTTGAGTGAACATTCTGAATCAGAGACAGCTAAAACTTTGACAAAGAAAACTGAAACCATATTAAGGCAAGAACATACCCAATTATTTAAAGTCCACCAGAATGAAAAAAAACATGTGGGGGAGGGGGGGGCATGAAAAGAAAAATGGAGGAATTAGCAAAGCTGCTTTAACCACTGAGGTCACTCTGGGCAAACGTTTGTGGATGGGCCTTCCCTTTTATTTTAGATTACTCCTCCAAATTATGCATCTAATAAGTACTGAATTAACTCCCAAGGCACCTGCATCTAATTTTTACTTTGTCATATCAAACATCAAAATATAGAAGCATCCAATGAAAAGGTGATACCCTGAAACACTAAGGAGGTAATACATAGGGGTATGTTTACTAAACCGCGTTATGTAACGTTAATGCTACATTAACGCGCGTTAATGTTACATAACACTCGTTAGCGTTCCCGGCCACGGAAAGTCCCGCAGAGGGTGGAGAGAGGGCGGAGAGAAGGGGTAAATGGGCGGGGAGTGGGCGGGGAGACGCCTCTTCCACAATAATGCGGGGAACTGAAGGGCTGAATCTTACCGCGACTGAAAACCTGGCGTTAGCACACATTTGCAAGAGAGACAAACCATTTCAGTGTCGGCAATGAGCCCAAGAAAAGTGATAGTAGTGCTCCATTTGCAGCAACAGTGCCCAAGTATGAAAGGCCACTATGGTGATGGTGCAAACGGGGCATAGGGGGCTGCAGGCGGGACATGTAGTGGGGGCAGCTGGGGCACATGGTGGACTAGGCAGCCGCCTAGGTGGCATATAGGAACATAGAAACCAGACATCAACAAGACAGCAGCTGACAAAGGCCAAACACAATCCACCTACATCTACCTGGTCCATCCTAGCTAACAGTTGCCAGGGCACTGACCTGACATCCCCCCAGCCAACCCTTCCCCAAGCGGAAGGGACATAATATTGGCAGGCGGTGATGAGGCGGATGTGAGGATGCCCATGGTGCCTCCCCACCCCCAGATGCCGCTCCCTAGGCAACCGCCTACCCACACAGTGGATGACCTGGGACTGCGCACTACCAGCACCAACAGCATATGGTCATGTCAGCATGGCCGGGGGGTGTATGCCCATGCTGGAGGGGGCAGTGGCACCTGCCAGCAGTGGACCTAGGCCATGACCTGTACCAGTACGTGGTGTGCAGTGCAACATAAAAGGTCTGGCTGAGGAAAAGTACAGGTAGCTCCAGGGACTACTGTGCATCTGTGGCAACAGTGTGGTGCAGTACACACAGCCAGTGTGTCCAGAAGCAGAGGGTCACAGCTATGGATCCTGCAAAGTATGTCCCTATTTTTACTCTAGAATGCAAATACAACAGCAACATGTGCAAAGCCCAAAGCAGGGGCAAACAGGGGTACAAACACCCACTCACGCAGGCTCCACAATCCAAAGATGCATGGAGAGTCAGGCTGTTGGCCCTAGCACGGAGCTGCAGTTATCACCAGAAAACTACTACTACCTCCTGCACAGTTTATCAATGTTGGCACTGTGATCAGGACCAGTGTGGCGGGCAGGGTTGCCAACCACCCCTATCTTTGCACAATGCTGCAATAGGAGTGTGTGTGTGTGTGTGTGTGTGTGTGTGTGTGTATATGTCTATCCATTGTTCTGTGGCTGCCCACACCTCACTGGGCCCACAATGCCCCACTGTTACCAGCGGTAGCCTGAATTTGTGCATAATGAGGAGCAAGGTATCATGGGTATTTTATTTTATTTTATTTATTTATTTAAATATTTAATTTAATTTATTTATTTATTTATTGCTTTTATATACCACGCTCTTTAAAATCAGTGCAGTTTACATATAACATTTTGTACAAAAACAGGGGCCTGTTATGTACTTATATGAACGGGTAATTCAACTTGGATATCAACTGGGGGGATCTATCTACTGCTATCTACAACTATCTACAGCTATCTACAACTATCTACAGTATGCACATAGGTTTTCTGTTCTTTACAATTGGCTAGTTGGGTGTAAGGCGGGGTGTGGTGCTTATATACGCACTTTCCCATAGGTTCAAACGCGGTTTACATATAACAATTTTACGAATGGTATAACAATAGGGATACCTATTCGTATTATATAGAACATTTGTAACTATTTACAGAGAACAGAGTTAACTATTTACATAAAATGGGAACATGTCCCTCACACGGACAGGGCGGATTGGCCAGGATGCATCTTCACGGGGTGCGGGGCAATGGCTGGAACACTGTATTGCCTGATCACCGCCTGCACGGACAGGGTGGCCACAGCATGTCATGCTGGGAGGGCACTCACTCTGACCAAGCAGTGACAATGGCAGGTCTAGGTTCCCACATAGCGCTCTACACTATCTGCCTCCAATGATACTTGTGTGTTCCCAGTGCTGGGCCCCAATCACTGAGATACCGGCTTGGTGCACATAGTTTCTCTGTGAGCATGCACTATGGACTGGCTAGTAGACTGTTTGCAGTTAGACTGTGCATGGTTGGGATGCCTTGTAGGGGGCTGCAGGTGCAGTCTGACTGTGCCCTCTGCTGGTGCATGGCGGACAGTGGTGTGAGGCAGTTGGGGTTTTCCAGACCTAACCCCAGCATTATTGCTGGTCTGCCCCAGTCACAGGTATGGTTCTGGCCCACCAAACCTGGAGGGCTGTCTTATACCAGCAGGATGGAGGTTGCTTCACAGGGGCTCAAGCACCTGTCCCTTCCCTACAAAAAGTGTGATTGTGGGCCCTTTGGGGTATATAGTGTATACCACTTTGACCTGTAAAGGCACTGCTACACAAACCTCATGCAAGTCTAGAAACCCCTCTGTGCTGATAACAGGTGCCCATGTCAGCCAGACCCTAATACTGGGTACGCACTAATCTGGGTGGTGTCTTGTCCCAGAGGGCCACATGCGACTGCAGAATACAGATGGACACCAAATTACCTTAACACCTGTCACACACTGGCAGTGATGGGGATGTACAGCAGGACCTATCTCTAGCACCACATGTACTGCGGACCTAGTGCTGGGCACCCATCCTATCCCTCAGGGTGAACACAGAACCTGCACAATGGCATGGTCTGTAGCTACTCTGTGCCAGTATCACACACTGTCAGCTCGTCTTTCCAAGCTGGGGTACCGGAGAGGTGCAGACCCCATTTGGTGATCAGCTGTAGACAGCTATTCAGCATGTGCATTGCATCATGGGTACTGGTGGGGTTACCCTATCCTGGCACTCAGAGCAGACAGTTTGTGCGGTGACCTGCAGTCTTCTGTACCCAGCCATTGCTGTGAGATACGCCATGGAGGTATAGCTTACTGGTTAGTACAATGCCGTTCTCGCCTTTGTTCATGGGTTCAATTCCTCATTGTTCCCTCCTTTCATGCCTGAACTACTCAAATAGTTTGCATACCTGTAACAGTCATATTTTTGCAGAGCTGTGCTTCCAGCCCATAATACCCTCTCCAAAGTTGCCAACATTCCTCCGGTCCATCTATCTGCGTCTGTCAGCTGTGTGGAGTCCTGTCTGCCTGTGCAGGCTGTCACACCATGTCCTGCACTGCTACCTTTTCCTGCATTGTGCCTCTTCATGCTTGCCTCGCCTTTGCCTGATCTGCATGGCACCACCACTCCTCTGTCCATCCATCATTGTAACTATCCTGCCACCTCCACCTCCACTGGGAGACACGTATTCCCATCGTCTGCCACCCACTGTCTTTCCAGTACTTTACATAGCTATGTCAACAGTAATGGCAGCCACATGGAACGCCCACAGATATGGCAAGTCCAGCAGCTCCCAGCTCTCCCTCCTTCACTCACCTGTTCATTGCCTTTCCTCGGTGCTCTATCTAGTGTTAGGGCTACATCTGTCTCTATGCCTCACAGGTCATGCATGTCATCCTGAAGCACCTTGCAGCCCTTAGGGCACACTAACCTAGGGCACTGTAACCTTGTCAGGCCACCTTAACCTATGGTTCCATAACCCAGGGTGCCTTCTAAGGTGCCTTGTCTAGGGGTGCCTAATACGGCGCTTAGCCTAAGGAGCCCTATAGGGTGCCTTATAAAGCGCCTTTGAGGCACCTTACAAGGCATTTTATAAGGCACCTAACAAGGCGCCTTATAAGGCACCTTACTTATAAGGTACCTTACAAGGCACCTTACCTTTTAATGCACCTTAAAAGGCACCTTACCTTTTAAGGCACCTTATAAGGCACCTAACAAGGCACCTTATAACGCACCTAACAAGGCATCTTATAAGGCGCCTTACAGGGCACCTTGTAATGTGCCTTGTAAGATGCCTTATAAGTAAAGTGCCTTATAGGGCGCCTTGTAATGCGCGTTAGTCTAATGCGCCTTGTAACACGCGTTAGCTGATACGGCTTACCATAACGATGCAACGCCCACGCACCATTACCGCAGAACCTAACGTGGGTAACATTACCGCAGAACCTAACGCGGGTAACATTACCGTGGTTCAGTAAACATACCCCATAGTCATTCCCATGTTTATGTAGCCTCTTATAAAATACCCAACAGTGTGAAAGTATACACATAGCTAGGGACGTGTTCTGGATGAGGTTCACACAAAAACTGATTTATAAAATTCCATCATCTACACTTGTACTTGTGTAAGTGATCACATCTAGAATCAAAACACATTCTCTGTTACATATGCTGATATTTTATAAAGACAAGTAAGATAGAAACATAGAAAAAGACCACATGGCCTATCTAGTCTGCCCTTCCATATCACCCACTACAAGAGTCCCCTTTTTTCCTTTAGAGATCCTCTGTGCTTGTCCCATGCTTTTTTGAATTCAGATACTGTCCTCCTCTCTACCACCTTCACTGGAGACTATTCCATGCATTTACCACTGTTTCTATAAAGAAATATTTCCACATATTACTCATGAGTCTATCCCCTTTTACCTTCATTCTATGTCCCCTCGTAGTAGAGCTTGCTTTCAATCGAAAGAGGCTCTCCTCCTGTGCATTTATGCCACGGATGTATTTAAACATCTCAATCATATCACCTCTATCCCGCCTTTCCTCTAAAGTAACTTTCTATAGACCCCATCACACACCCTCCCCCTCAGCTCAACCATGCCCATTGAGCACTTGCCTCAACCGGGACCCCCATCCGGGAAATGAAGTCTGAGTTCAGGTGACTCCGACCAGCTCTATGATGGACCTGAAACTGGTAGGATTGGAGATTCAAAAGCCACCACATAATATGGCTGTTGGACTCCTTATGATGAGCCAACCACTTGAGGGGTTGGTGGTACATTACCAGCGTAAATGGATGGCCAAACATGGAGTATTGGAAGGTTTCAAATACCCACTTGACAGCCAGGGCCTCCCTCTCAATCACTGCATAATTCTGTTCCAGAGTAAGCAGCTTCCTACTGATGAATGCAACGGGATGCTCGTCACCTCTGACTTCCTGGGCAGAATGGTTCCGAGGCCCATCTCTGAGGCATCAGTTTGCATAATAAATGGTATAGAGAAATCAGGGCTAATCAAGACAGGTTCAAAGCACATGGCCTTGAGGCACTGGAAGGCCAAGTCAAGGTTCAGTGTCCACTGAGTCCATTTGGGAGCCCTCTTACAGAGGACATTATTTAATAGCTCCACCGCCTCTGCAAAGTTAGAGATGAACTGGCAGTAATAGCCAATCAATCCAAGGAAGGCACAAACCTCTTTCTTCGACTTCAGGGTGGAGATCTGGACAATGGCATCCACCTTCAGTAGTTGAGGACATATCTGCCCATTCCAGATTAAATATCCCAGGTATTGAACATCTCGACCTCCCAGAAAACATTTCTTGGGGTTGGCCGTCAACCTGGCCTTCCACAGGCTGGTCAACATGACTTGTACTTGGGTTAGATGCGTGGTTCATCTCTGCTGTAGAAGACAATGTTGTCAAGTTATGCGGCTGCATACTCCTTGTGCGGTCTCAGTAGGCTGTCGACTAGGTGTTGAAATATGGCAGGAGCTCCGTGTAATCCACAGGGCAGTACAGTAAACTGGAACAGACCTGGCAGTGTCAAAAAAGCAGCTGGAGTCAAGGGCACCTGCCAATATCCCTTGGTCAGATCCAAGGTTGATATAAATCATGCTTCACTGGGTTGCTCGATTAGCTCATCTACTGTTGGCATGGGATACACTTCCAGTTTAGAAGCCACATTAACCCTCCAGAAATCAATGAAGAATCTGATGCTTCCATCAGGTTTAGGAAGCAAGACAATAGGCGATGAACAGTCACTCACAGACTCTTCTATAACTCCCAGTTAAGCATCTCTTCCAGCTTCTTGGCGATGGCCTGTAACCGGGCCTCCAGAATCAGATAGGGTCACTGCTGGATAACCACCCCAGTCAGTAACAATATCAAGGAGAGTAATGATATCATGACAAATGAGGTGGGTTCGTCCCAGGCAGGCAAGAATACCTTTTGGCTCTGGTGGATCAAACCTTCTAGATCTCTTCTTGGGCAGCAGAGAGCTGGTTTCCAATCAGAACGTGAGCTGGATCTGACAGGGCTGAAATTTCTATCCCAAAATCATCTCCCTGTACCACCATAGCCATCACTGGAGTCCACTTTTTCAATAGGTTAATATGGTAAATTTTGGCTATCTTACACTATCTGGCTGGGCAATCTTGTAGTTAACAGGCCCCACTTTCTCACCTCATAGGGCTCCTGCCATTTACAGAGTAACTTGCTCTTGGATGAAGGCAAGAAGACTATAACTCTGTCTCCTAGTTGGAAGGTGTGGTGCACAGCTACCCGATTGTAGCCTCTGGCCTGCTCGGCTTGGGCTTTTTCCAGACCGGGTATGGCCACCTCTCCAGCTTTCCTCGGCTGGTCTTGCATTTGTATAGCATACTCCACCAAATTACACCTGGCATGGGATTCTTCTTCCTAGTTTTCCTTTACTATATCTAATAAGCCTCTTGGCAATCTTCGAGAAGAGGAACTCAAAAAGCGAAACCCCTATGGAACTCTGAGGTACCTCATGGATGGCAAACATCAAATAGAGTAGGAGAGCAACCCAATTCTTCCCATCCTCCTGCACAAACATTTTAAACATCTGTTTCAGAGTTGTATTGAATCGTTCAATGAAGCCATCCGTCTGTGGGTGATATACTGATGTTCGCAGCATCACCAAGGTACACACTTGTTTCATCACCTTAGATACAAAGGGCATTCCTTGATCTGTGAAGATCTCTTTGGGTATTCCCACTTGTGAGAATACTTCCCAGAGGGCATTCTTGATAAGAACATAAGATATGCCATACTGGGTCAGACCAAGGTCCATCAAGCCCAGTATCCTGTTTCCAACAGTGGCCAATCTAGGTCATATGTACCTAGCAGTTTCCACAAAAGACACAGGTTCTGCAATGCTTGTACTAGGTCAAGCATTGATATCCTGGATCCCTTCTTAATAATGGTTTATGGACCTTTCCTCCAGGAACTTGTCCAAACCTTTTTTAAACCCAGCTACACTAACAGCCTTTACTACATCCTCCGGTAACAAATTCCAGAGTTTGATTACACGTTGAGTGAAAAAATATTTTCTTTTATTAGTCTTAAATAGTTTACCCTGTAGCTTCATTGCATGTCCCCCTAGTCTTCCTATATGCTGATAACGTAAACAGGTGATCTACGATTACCCGTTCCACTCCATTCATTAATTTATAGACTTCTATCATATCTCCCCTCAGCCGTCTCTTTTCCAGGTTAAAGAGCCCTAACCTTTTTAGCCTTTCTTCATAGGAGTATCCTTCCATCCCCTTTACCATTTTGGTGGCTCTTCTCTGAACCTTTTCAAATAACTCTATATCCTTTTTAAGATACGGCGACCAGAATTGCACACAATATTCAAGGTGCGGTCTCACCATGGAACGGTATAGAGGCATTATAATATCTTTTGTTTTATTTCCCATTCCTTTCCTTATGATCCCTAGCATTCTATTTGCTCTCTTGGCTGCTGCTGCACACTGGGCTGAGGGTTTTAACATGTTATCCACAATGACGCCTAAATCGTTTTTCTGGGTGGTGGTTCCTAATGTGGAACCTTGCATCGTGTAACCATAGTTTGGGTTGTTCTTCCCTAGGTGCATAACTTTGCACTTGTCCACATTAAATTTCATCTGCCATTTTGATGCCCAGTCTTCCAGTTTATCAAGATCCTCTTGCAATTTTCCACAATCCTCTTGGGTTTTAACAACTTTAAATAGTTTTGTGTCATCTGCAAATTTGATAACCTCACTCGTTATTCCACTTTCCAGGTCATTTATGAATATGTCAAAAAGCAGCGGACCCAGCACAGATCCATGGGGTACACCACTATTCCCCTTTCTCCATTGGGAAAATTGGCCATTTAGCCCAACCCTATGCTTTCTATCTTTTAACCAGTTCCTGATCCACAGTAGTACACTACCTCCTATCCCAAGACTCTTTAGTTTTGCCAAAAGTCTCTGATGAGGGACCTTGACAAAGGCTTTCTGAAAGTCCAGATACACTATATCAACAGACTCACCTTTGTCCACCTGTTTATTCACACTATCAAAAAACCATAACAGATTAGTAAGACAAGAACTTCCTTGTCTTAAGCCATGTTGGCTGTCTCCCATTAGGCCATGACTATCTACATGCTGAGTAATTTTATTCTTTATGATGGTTTCTACCATTTTTCCTGGTACTGACGTGAGGCTCACCAGTCTGTAGTTTCCCGGATCACCCCTCGAACCCTCTTTAAAAATTGGTGTTACATTGGCGATCCGCCAATCTTCAGGTATTAGAGATGATTTTAATGATAGTTCATAGATTACTAATAGCAGGTCTGCAATATCATATTTCAGTTCTTTCAACACTCTGGGATGTATACCATCCGGCCCATTTGATTTGCTACTCTTCAGTTTATCTAATAGTTGTAATACATCTTCCCGATGTAGGGATATTTCCTTCAATTCTTCCGCACCTTTAAATACCACTTCAGTCATGGGTAACATCCCTACATCTTCCTCAGTAAAGACCGAAGCAAAGAATTCATTCAGTCTCTCCGCTATCGCCTTGTCGCCTCTTAGTGCCCCTTTAACTGCTCTATCATCTAATGGTCCAACTGACTCTCTCACAGGTTTTTTGCTACAAATGTACTTGAAAAAATCTTTATTTCGCGTTTTTGCTTCCGCAGCAAGCTTCTTCTCAAATTCCCTCTTTGCCTTCTTTATCAATGCCTTGCATTTGACCTGCCAGTGCTTGTGCTGTTTCGAGGTTTCATCGTTTGGCTCTTTTTTCCATTTCCTGAAAGATGCATTCTTGGCAACAACAGCCTCTCTGACCTCACCTTTAAACCATGCTGGCAGTTTTTTGGACTTCCTTCCACTTTTCTTAAAGCGTGGAATACAGCTGGTCTGCGCTTCCAAGATAGTATTTATTTATTTATTTATTTATTTATTTATTTATGCTTATTTCTATACCGCTTTTTCCAAAGATCAAAGGCGGTTTACAGGTAACATTTAGTGAACATGTTTTACATAGAACATCGTTTTTTTTCATAACTATGTACAGTTAACATGATAAACGATAACATGGAACATTGTTACAGAACTAAATACAGTTTAACATGGGTTATTGTTACAGAACTATATACATTTTAACATTAGCTAGTAATGCTTTGGCTATTTACATTGATTCTTTGTTAAATTAAGCTTTGTTTCTTAAATGTAGTGAGTGTTGAGGCTTGTTGAGCTGTAGTTAAGGAGGATTGTTATGGTTGTGTGGTGTGTTGGGTGGATAGGATTCATTTAAATTTGTGAAGTGTTCTTTAAATAGAAATGTCTTCAGTTCTTTCCGAAATGTTTGAAGATCTTTTATTTTGCGGAGTTCTAGCGGGAGTTTATTCCATAGGGTGGGGGCTGCATAAGAGAAGGCTCTTGAGCTTGTGGTCTTCTTTGTTTTCCGGATGGATTTTTTTATTTCTAGTGAGTAGGTTGCGTTTTGTCTGCGGGTTCTAATTTCTTTTGGAGCTTGAATCAGAGTGGTTAAATGTGAGGGTGAGATGCCGTTTGTTATTTTAAATGTGGTTAGGAGTATTTTGTATGTTATTCTACTATTTATGGGAAGCCAGTGTAGTTCGGCTAATACGGGAGTTATGTGGTCAGCGAGGCGGGCTTGTGCTGTTACTCGAGCACAGATGTTTTGAGCTCTTTGGAGTAGGTTGGTGCTTGTAAGAGGGAGGCCAATAAGTATGCTATTGCAATAGTCGAAATGAGGAGTGATAAGTGTGCTGATGACAGATCTGAAGTCATGTGTGTCAAGTAGTGGTCTTAAGTGTTGGGTGATCCTAAGTTTATAGAATATGGTTTTCACTGTTTGTTTTATATGAGGAAGCATACTAAGTGTGTGGTCTATTATAATGCCTAGGTATTTTACTTCTTTTTTAACTGGGATTATTGTGTTGTTAATTGTTATAGTTTCAGGGAGATTAGAGTCTGGTTTTCTTGATACTATCATTGCTTCAGTTTTTTTTAGGTTGATGCTGAGATTATTGTTTTCTAACCAAGTATTTGCTTCACTGATACAGTCTAGTAATTTCTGGTATGTGGGATTATTTGTGTTTATCGGTAGGGTGAGCATGATATCGTCAGCATATATGTAGTGGTTTACTTTATATTTTTTAAATATATTTGTGATGGGTTGAAGATACAGGTTGAAAAGAAGGGCAGATAGTGCCGAGCCTTGTGGGATACCTTGTCCTTGTGTGAAGGGCTCTGAGGTGGTTTGGCCTAATTTAACGCGTATCGATCTGTTTGTGATATATGATATGAACCATTGCAGAATTGTTCCACCTATTCCTAGGTTTAGGAGTCTATTAATGAGTGTGTTGTGGTGTACATTGTCAAAGGCTCCAGTTATATCAATGAATATGAGGATGTATCCTTGGTTGTGTGGGTCAGTGCCTTTGATGAGGTCGTTCATAAGTGTTATTAGTAGGGTCTCGACTCCGTGGGATGGTCTGAAGCCGAATTGGTGTGAGTCAAGTGGAGCATGAGTGTCAATAAAGTCTTGTAGTTGTATCTGTATTATTTTTTCTATTATTTTGGCAATAAATGGTATGCTGGCTATTGGTCTGTATGAGTTCGGGTCTTTCGGATTGAGTTTATTATTTTTTACTATTGGGCGTAAGGAGGTAAGTTTTAGTGCTTCAGGCATGATACCTTGTGATAGTGATTGGTTCACTATATTTAGTATATGGATAGCAAGATCAGCTTTGGTGTTCTTTATCCATGATACGGGGCATGGATCAAGGGGGGAGGTAGTGGTGTTGATCATTGATATTACATTGATCAGGTGTTTGTGATCAATGTTTTGGAAGGTTGTCCATGTATTTTTTTGTTTCTATGTCTGTGAGCGTAGTTATGGTTGTGCTAGATGAATTATTTTTTAGTTTATTAGCAAAATGAGTTGCAAGGGTTTGTGCACTTATTGTTGTTTGTTCTGGTTCTGTTGTTTGGGTTTTTGTTAGTGCTTTTATAATTGTGAATAGTTCTCTTGGGCGGTTGACTGCCATGTTTATCATTTTTGTATGGTATTCTCTTTTTGATTTATTAATTGTGTCCTTGTATTTGTTGAGGAGATTCATGTATTGATCTTTATTATCGCTCGTTTTATCTTTCCGCCATCGTTTTTCTTGTTTTCTTAGTTGCTTTTTTAGGTTAGAAAGGTCTTTATTGAACCATTTTTCTGATTGTTTTTTTATGAATTGTTTTGGATTAGCTTGTTTGGGAGTGGCTGCTTCTTTTATTATTGAGTTCCATTGGTCTATTAAGGTGTTGACTTCTGTCGAGTTATTTGTGAAGTTGGGTAATACAGTATTTAGGAAGGTATCTTTGTTAAAGTGGGCAAAACGGGATTTATAATGTGTTGGAGTTGTTTCAGTGTTGTTGTTAGGTAGTGAGTTTAGTGTGAAGGTTATTAAATGGTGATCTGACCATGGTACTTCTGTAATAAGGGGTGATGATTGGAGTTTATGTTTATTGAATGGTATGGGAATGAATACAAGGTCTAGTGTATTTCCTTTTATGTGAGTGGGAGTCTGTATGATTTGGTTGTAACCCATTTCTTTCATGGCATCCATAAAGTTGGAAGTGTGTTGTTGGTTGAGCGAAGGAAGGTTTAGGTCTCCTAATATGATAAGTGGTTTTTTCTGCGAAGCTGTACATGCAAGGTCTAGGATGGGCGTATTGTTCAACAACACCCAAGCTTGATGTAAGTCTTTAACCTTTGCAGCTGCTCCTTTTAGTTTTTTCTTAACTATTTTCCACATTTTATCATAGTCTCCCTTTCAAAAGTTAAAAGGTAGTACTGTGGATTTCCTTACTATCCCTCCTCCACTAATTAAATCAAAGGCGTTCATGCTATGATCACTATTGCCAAGTGGCCCCAACACCCTTATCTCTTGCACTAGATCAGGTGTTCCACTAAGGACTAGGTCTAATATGGCTTCCCCTCTCATCGGTTCATTTGCCAGCTGCTCCAAGAAGCAGTCATTTATGTCATCTAGGAACTTTATCTCCCTAGCATGTACTGCCGTGACACTGACCCAGTCGATACCGGGGTAATTGAAATCACCCATTATTGTTACCGCGCTGTAACTTTTGTTAGCTTCCTTGATTTCTTTGAGCATTTCATCATCCATTTGTTCATTTTGGCCAGGCGGTCAATAGTACACCCCCACAGCCATCGCCTTCCCCTTTTTACATGGAATTTCATTCCATAGAGATTCTACAGCAAATTTTGTTTCCTGCAAAACTTTAATCCTTTCTGACTCAATGCCCTCTCTAACATAGAGTGCAACCCCTCCACCAATTTGATCAGCTCTATCATTACGATATAGTTTGTACCCAGGTATCACAGTGTCCCACTGGTTGTCCTCCTTCCACCATGTCTCTGATATTCCAATCACATCTAACCTCTCATTTAGTGCTATATATTCTAACTCTCCCAGCTTATTTTTTAGACTTCTAACATTTGCATACAAGCATTTTAGAGACTGTATTTTATTCATATTAATTTGGCTATTGGTAGACATGGGTAATTTGGGATCTTTAAGCTCTGTCTGCTCCATACTCGAGGGCATTTGGGCTACTTTACTCTTATTTGGAACCTCTCTGCTTTTGGTAGTATCCTTCAAGGATACATTCTTCCGAACCATCTGCTCTTGGGCGACTGTTGGCTTTCCCCTATTATATAGTTTAAAAGCTGCTCTATCTCCTTTTTAAAAGTTAATGCCAGCAGCCTGGTTCCATCCCGGTTAAGGTGAAGCCCATCCCTTCGGTAGAGCCCCTCCTTTCCCCCAGAATGTACCCCAGTTTCTAACAAATCCAAACCCCTCATCGCTGCACCATTGTCTCATCCACGCATTGAGACTCCGGAGCTCTGCCTGCCTTTTGGTCGTGCACGTGGAACGGGAAGCATTTCGGAGAACGCTACCCTGGAAGTTCTGGATTTCAACTTCCTACCTAAAAGCCTAAATTTAGCCTCCAGAACCTCCCTACCATATTTTCCTATGTCATTGGTACCGACATGTACCAAGACAGCAGACTCCTCCCCAGCACTATCTAAGACCTTATCTAGGTGGCGCGTGAGGTCCGCTACCTTCACACCAGGCAGGCATGTTACCAGACGATCCTCACGTCCACTAGCCACCCAGCTATCTACATGCCTAATGATCGAATCACCAACTATAACGGCTGTCCTAATCCTTCCCTCATGGGCACATGGCCCTGGAGAAACTTCCTCGGTGCAAGAGGGTTTTACATCACCTGGAGGACAGATCCTAGTTACAGGATCACTTCCTCCACACCAGGGTGATGCTCTCCTGTTACGTGACCTCTCTCCTCCATGGCAACAGGGATGCTGCCAGACTGGAGGTGGGACTTCAGGACTATATCCCTGTAGGTCTCGTCTATGTACCTCTCTGTCTTTCTTATGTTTTCCAAGTCTGCTACTCTAGCCTCTAGAGAACAGACTCGTTCCCTGAGAGCAAAGAGCTCCTTGCACCTAGTGCACACTTAAGACCTCTCACCAACTGGGAGAAATTCATACATGTGACACTCAATGCAAAAGACTGGAAAGCCCCCATCCTGCTGATGGACTGCTGTCTGCATCTTAGTTTTAAGTTTTTGTTTAGATCTTTAAGTTCTTTACTTACTAAGGGTTGCTATGGATATTTAAACCAAAAAAACTGTACCTAATACATTTAATATACCTTGTTCACCTGAAGCTTAATTAATCTCAGGTCCTTAGTGTATGTCTGATTTGGGTAACAAGCTTCACCTGAGAGCACCTCCTGTCTTTTAAGATGTGTAAGTACCTATAAAGCTACGATTATCCCAGGGGTGGGTGGGTGTGGGGAGGGAGGGAGGGAGGGAAATAACACTTATTAAAAGAGGGCTGCTACACAGTTCCCTGTCCTGTGCTGCTGAGGTAAGCTATATTCTTATTTGATTTAAATTATACCTCTTTGCTGCTGCTAGGCTCTAACTTATTATGAAATTTAAACTACAAGCTCTCTGCTGGGTTCCAAATTTAACCAGAAAGCTCTCTTCTGTGTTTTAAATTTAAACTAAAAATACTTTGCTGATACTAGGCCCTGAGTGACTATTAAATTAAAACTATAAGCTCTCTGCTGGGTATGAAATATAACCAGAAAGTTCTCTTCTGTGTTTTAAATTTAAACTTAAACTGCTGCTACTAGGCCCTGACTGATTTAACAAAAAATAGTGGGTTCACAGATTAAATAGCTTTAATAGAAATTCCTTTCAGAAAATTCCCAGAAGTATATATTTACAATTCCAGATCTCTCTCCAGAAGTAACAGTCCCTTTTTCTAGTCCTTCAAGACTGAGGATCACAGAGCTCTGGTTGAGCTATTTATGCCTGTGCTGCTGAGGTAAGCTGTGACCAACTTCCTGGATGATTAACAGTCCTTGCTTGGATAAAAGGAGTCTTTCAAAATGGCCTTTTGAACTGCCACCTGGTGTTAACACCTATTGAAAAAGTTTCAAAGATCTCTTGCCCCCTAGGTAGAAGGCCTCTTTGTAAAGGTCTCTAGAAGACTTTATTTGCTGCTCAAAGAGTACTGACCCTATTTTGCCTTTTGTGCTAATCTATATTCTTATTTGATTTAAATTATAGCTCTTTGCTGCTGCTAGGCTCTAACTTATTATGAAATTTAAATTACAGCTCTCTGCTGGGTTCCAAATTTAACCAGAAAGCTCTCTTCTCTGTTTTAAATTTAAACTAAAAATACTTTGCTGATACTAGGCCCTGAGTGACTATTAAATTAAAACTATAAGCTCTCTGCTGGGTATGAAATGTAACCAGAAAGTTCTCTTATGTGTTTTAAATTTAAACTTAAACTAATGCTACTAGGTCCTGACTGATTTAACAAAAAATAGTGAGTTCACAGATTAAATAGCTTTAATAGAAAGAATTCCTTTCAGAAAATTCCCAGAAGTATATACTCACAATTGCATATCTCTCTCCAGAAGTAACAGTCCCTTTTTCTAGTCCTTCAAGTCTCAAAATACAAATAAACTGCCTCAGGAAACAATACTTACATGTCAAAGCTGATGCCTCAGCCAGCCTTATGCATTAGGCACACTGGGTTATTGAACTCATGACTCCTGTATCATCAGTCAGGGTATTAACCATTGTGCTACACCTCTGTTTTTATTACAGTAGTCTTCATATTCCTTAGAGTAATGGCCTCTGGGTATTGGGTAGCATAGTCCAGTATGACTAAAATATACTTGTTGCCTTGGGTGATTCACTCCAAGGGTCCTACCAAATCCATGGCCACTCTTTCAAATGGGATTTCAATGATGAGCATAGGTAAATAGTGGTGAATAGTGGTGTACCCCTGGGATCTGTGCTGGGTCACCTGCTTTTTGACACATTCATAAATGACCTGGAAAAGGGAAAAACGAGTGAGGTTATCAAATTTGCAGATGACACAAAACTATTTAAAGTTGTTAAAACCCAAGAGGATTGTGGAAAATTGCAAGAGGACCTTGATAAATTGGAAGACTGGGCATCAAAATGGCAGATGAAATTTAATGTGGACAAGTGCAAAGTTATGCACCTAGGGAAGAACAACCCAAACTATGGTTACACGATGCAAGGTTCCACATTAGGAACCACCACCCAGGAAAAAGATTTAGGCATCATTGTGGATAACATGTTAAAACCCTCGGCCCAGTGTGAAGCGGCGGCAAAGAGAGCAAATAGAATGCTAGGTATCATAAGGAAAGGAATGGAAAATAAAACAAAAGATATTATAATGCCTCTATATCATTCCATGGTGAGACCGCACCTTGAATATTGTGTGCAATTCTGGTCTCCGTATCTTAAAAAGGATATAGAGTTATTAGAAAAGGTTCAGAGAAGAGCCACCAAAATGGTAAAGGGGATGGAAGGATACTCCTATGAAGAAAGGCTAAAAAGGTTAGGGCTCTTTAACCTGGAAAAGAGACTGCTGAGGGGAGATATGATAGAGGCCTATAAATTAATGAACGGAGTGGAATGGGTAAACGTAGATTGATTGGTTATGTTATCAGAATATAGAAAGACTAGGGGACATGCAATGAAGCTACAGGGTAAACTATTTAAGACTAATAAAAGAAAATATTTTTTTACTCAACATGTAATCAAACTCTGGAATTTGTTACCGGAGGATGTAGTAAAGGCTGTTAGTGTAGCTGGGTTTAAAAAAGGTTTGGACAAGTTCCTGGAGGAAAGGTCCATAAGCCATTATTAAGAAGGGACCCAGGATATCAATGCTTGACCCAGTACAAGCATTGTGGAACCTGTGTCTTTTGGGGAAACTGCTAGGTACTGTGATAAGGAAGTCCATAGTGAGCCTATCGAAATAGGAGAAACTAAGGATTTTACCTTTAAGAAAAGTGACATCCCCAAAGTGCACAGGTTTCAGCGTTTCCCTAGAGAGAGCAAGCACAGCGAATCTGAACTTAGGCTGCCACACCCAAGCGCTGCTGACATAGTTGCAGGCTTGGAGGTTGATTATATGCACCTGTCTAGAGAGAGAGAGACACGGCCCGAGAAGCAGAGATATAAACCGAGGCTAGAGAGAGTGGAGGGAAGAGTCAGATCCACCATGGAGAGGAGAGTCACATCCACAGTGGAGAGAGGAGCCACACCCACAGTGGAGAGGAGAGTCACACCCACAGCCAGAAGGAGGATCACACCCAGAGCTGAGGAGACAGCTGGGGAGGAGACGAGAAGGCCGTGGAGAGAGCCTGGGAGGAGAGAGACCAGGCGAGGAGTGCTCAGAGAGAGTGCACAGGGAAAGCTTCAACCCCCAGTTCCTGTTGAAAGGATTCAGAGAGTTCAGAGCTGGAAGCCCAGGACTCAGCCCAAGAGTTCACAGAACCCAGTCTGGAACAGGAATCTGTGGCAGAGCTCCAGAGAGGAACGCAGGCAAGTAAGCCAGGGAGTGTTTCCCAGAAGCTGGAGGGAGACGGGTGAGCACAGCCAAGGGGAAGTGTCCACAGCCTCACAGATAACGTTGCCTTACCAGGGAGAGCTGTACTCCAGAGAAATGCAGGGTTCCTTAGAGAGGGTTTACCCTGGGATGTCCGTTGAAGCTTCAGAGCAGGGCACTGCATTACCGGAGCTAGAGGGAATGCAGGTGGACCTCATTGAGCAAGATTCTATACAGCCAGAGGAGCTCATGGACTGTACACTGTGTAAAGCTGATAGTGTTGACTCTCTCAGCTAAGAAATAGCTAAGAAGATAAAAGTCTCCTGAAAAACTGAGTAAGGAAGCCTAGCCATAAGCAGAAGGTAGCAGCTTGCCCTTGTTAAGAGGAGAATACTTATTGTTTCTGTATTTGAGTGCTGAATGAAGACAAAGGTAAAAGAAGGTATTTTACTTTGGCTGAATGAAGAAGCTATATTTTTTTTCTATCTGTTATTTTGAAGCACTTGCATAAAAGAAAGGACTGTGAAGCTAATACAGCCCAGTTTGTAAATGACCTGGAGCGAATACCTGGAAAAGTATCCTATTACAACATGCTTGAACTTTGTTTGCATTTTGGGGAAATAAACTTTGTCATTTATGCCTACACTCTCGGTGCATAACTACACTTCCTATTAGAAGGCTAGAACTACTATTCCCAGCATCCTTTACTGGAGAACAAAATATTCTGTTTAAGCTTTTACAAGGGAAGTTAATGGCATCCCTATCCCTCTAAGCCTTAGGCGGAGGGCTAGGGCATGACAGTACGTATGACCTAGATTGGCCACTGTTGGAAACAGGATACTGGGCTTGATGGACCTTGGTCTGACCCAGTATGGCATATCTTATGTTCAGTTGGACTCTGGCAGTGCTATGAATTTGGCAGGTAGGGCATGACTGGCAATATAATTGTACCTTCTTATGGACCCTGGGCTAGAGAAATTGGGCTAAAATACGCTCTAGTATTTTTCCACTCCCAGGTGTCTCTCTAAGAAAAGGCTACAGGCCAACGATAACACCTGCTAGTGCTAGAACCGAGGAACTATCAGTTGTTCCACCTCTTCCCCTTCTAGGGCCCCCTCAGCCACTCTGTATAATAAATCTCCCTTTAGCACAAAATAGAGAAAGGTTCTTTCAGGTGACTTTCTGTTACTTACTGGAACCCCATCCACCTCCAAAACCCACTCTTGGGCATGTTTAAGGGACTCATCCTCTTGCTGGGCTCTCCTGAAGTTCCCTGGGTCTTCTCCCAGCCCCCTCTCTGGGAAGGGGACAATTGTATTTGCGTCACTACCATTGAGCCCTGAGCTATCCCCAGCTGTTTCTTCCCTAGGTTTCCCTCCCCCCCCCGATCTCTTCCCCATCGTCACCCCCAGATTTTGTTGGTAGCATAGCTTTTCTTGGTGATGACAACTCTGGGACATAGCAGGCTTGAGATTCTCAACATACAGATCTGGGTCTTCCAGTGGGAAAATCTCTGGAATATCTTCCTGGTCCAGCTTAGCGAAGATGTCAGTTAGGGGGGCCCATATCACTCCGAAGTTTGGGTAGTCTCTACCAATCATAGCTGAATATGGGAGCCAGGGCAGCACCATGACCTCAAACATTGTTTGCCCTGTTGGAGTCTTAAGTGAAACCTGTGCCGATGGATACTATTTATTTATTTAACACTTCTTCTATACCGCGCTACTAGAATACTGCCTCTAGTCTCCAGGTACACAGGCCAGTGTTATCGTCTTTGCATAGTCAATTCAGTTTCAAGGCAAATGGGAGTCTGCACATACCACAGTCTATCAAGACCTGAAGGTGGTATCCCTCAAGCTCCACATGCCCCTGGGTGGAGAGTGTCCACAAAAGTACAGGTGTGAGGGGTGGTTAGACTGACATCCATGGATTCCTCCATACTCAGGGGACATTCCCGGGTAAAATGTCCCCAGGCTCCACATGTAAAACAGTTGAAGGGGTCATGGCTGGGACCATGCCGTCATCTAGGACCATCCTCATGATCAGAACATGGGAGGAAACAAAGCCACGGCCACACCAAAAGTATCTTCACATGAGTAGTTTTATTTGGTGACCCAACTAGGCAGGTCATTCCCTGGGGATACCATTACTGTTCATCAGACAGCCCTTGTCTGTTGCACTGCACGCCACCCACCTGAACAGGGCTTGGCCTTGGTGTGCTGTGGGCAGATGCCACTGCCCCCTCCACCACCAGCACCCCTCCGCCACCATGCTGACATGCCCTTATGCCAGTGATGCTGGTGGTGCACAGTCCCAGGCCTTCAAGTGTGCCGGTAGGCGGCTGCCTATGGTGTAGGATCTAAGGTAGGGGTGCCTACATAGACATCCGCGCTTCCCCCTTTCACTGCCTGTCACTGTTATGTGCCCTTTGGGGTACTTGCTGGGTGATGTCCCCTGGGACACTGTGGGACACACACTTGTGGGCATGTTTGACGTTGGTCAGTTGCTGTCTTGCTTATTTTCCATTTCTGCATTCCTATGTGCCACCTAGGCATCGGCCTAGTCCACCCTGTGTCCCAGCTGCCCCACTGCATGTCCCACCTTCAGCCCCTTGTACCCCATTTGCAGCCTCACCGTCATGCCCTTTCATACTTGGGCACTATGCTGTTGCTGCACATGTATCACTATTATCACTTTTCTTGGTTTCCTTGCCTTTGCTGTACATTGCTGACTGAAATGGTTTCTCTCTCCTGCAAATGTGCCTCTAGGACGAGGTTTTCACTGGCATTAATTTTCAGACCTTCATTTCACAGTGTTAGTGTACCTGGAGCCTCTCCCCGCCCACTCTCCATCCATTGACCCCTTCTCTCCGCACTCTGGAGAGACTTACTCCACCCTCTGTGCGCCTTAACGCCGCCGGAGATATTATCGCGTGATAACGTTGCCGCTGTGACGTTAGCGCTGTTTAGTAAACATACCCCTAGGGCTGTTAAAATCCATTCAAAGGGGAGGGTCTTAGACTTTAGGAAAACTAACTTTGCCAAGATGGGCCGATACGTCAGGGAGTTGTTAGCAGGATGGGAACAGCTGGGGGATATAGAAAAACAGTGGGAAAAACTGAAAGGGAATATTTTAAGGGCAACCAACCTTTTTGTTAAAATGGTAAATAAAGGTAAAAGGAAAAGGAGACCGCTATGGTTTTCAAAAGAAGTAGCTAAAAAGGTGAAGAAAAAGAGGAAGGCCTTCATGAACCGCAAGAGATCACAGAGAGAGGGAGACAGGCATCCATATTTGGAAAAACTTAGAGAAGCTAGCAAAGTAGTCAGGAAAGCAAAGATTCAAAAAGAGGAGGAAATAGCCAATGCAATAAAATAGGGGGATAAGAATTTTTTCAGATATGTTAGTGAGAAGAGGAAGGGCAAAAGCTGTTACCATACTTACATGGCTCTGCCAGGAAATTTGGAAGACAACATCATGGCAAACTGACTGGAAACGATCTGTGTTTATACAAATAATAAAGAAAGGTGATCCAACTGACTGTGGAAATTATCACACAATCTCTCTGATCCCACATGCCAGCAAGATTCTACTGGAGATTTTTCAACAGAGACTACAACCATACCTAG
This sequence comes from Ichthyophis bannanicus, assembly GCA_033557465.1. Lineage (NCBI taxonomy): Eukaryota > Metazoa > Chordata > Amphibia > Gymnophiona > Ichthyophiidae > Ichthyophis > Ichthyophis bannanicus. Next base: position 200,661,489 of record CM066037.1, read on the forward strand.
AATGAGACCTGCCTGAATTGCAAGCAGGGTTCAGGAAAGGGCGAGGAACGAGAAACATCATCACGGATGTGAGATGGATCCTTGAAAAGACTATTTATTTATTTTATTTATTTAGCTGTATTTATATTCCGCTTTTCACCGCGTCAAAGCGGTCAATTGGGGGATACATTTAACACGAGGGGATATGACACACATACGTTAATACTTACAGGGAACACGGGCAATGGAGGGTTAAGTGGCTTGCCCAAGACCACAGGGAGTGCCTATAGGACTAGAAATCCCAGTCCCACCGGCCTAAAGAATACTAAAGAATACTAAACGGATATCTATTTGTCCTTTATTGACTACAGCAAGGCCTTTGACTGTGTAAACTATGAGAAACTCTGGACCATATTAAGAAGCATGTGTATACCAGAACAACTAATTGTTCTCTTGCACAACCTTTACATCGATTAAGAAGCAACAGTTCGAACAGAACAAGGAGAAACAGAATGGTTTAAAATAAGCAAAGGTGTACAACAAGGCTGCATACTTTCCCCCTACCTGTTTAATTTATGTGCAGAACAAATCATCAAAGAAGCAGGATTGTATGAAGACAACAGAGGTATGAAGATTGGTGGAAGACTCATCAACAACCTTCGCTATGCTGATGATACCACATTACTGGCTGAAAGTGAAGACAATCTGAAACATTGCTTCTCAAGATCAAAGAACATAATCTTAAAATGGGCCTGCACCTTAATGTAAAGAAGACAAAGATCATGACAACTGGCAAAATCAATAAGTTCAGCATTGATGGAGAAGAAATTGAAACAGTGGACAACTTTAACCTACTTGGATCAACTATCAATAAAGACACAACTGGCAGTCAAGAAATCCGACAATGCATTGCTCTTGGCAGAATGGCTATGAAGGACCTAGATAAGATTCTCAAGAGCAGAGATGTCTCTCTCCATAGAAAGATTCGACTTGTTCAAGCTATGGCATTTTCAATAAAATCATATGGATGTGAAAGTTGGACAGTGACAAAGATAGACAGGAAGAAAATTGATGCCTTTGAATTATGGTGCTGGCGACGAATACTGTGTATACCATGGGCTGCCCGAAGAACAAACCAGTCAGTACTAGAGGAGATCAAACCTAAGTTTTCTTTGGAAGCTCAGATGAGAAGACTTCGACTTTCATACTTTGGACACATTATGTGAAGAGAGAGATCATTAGAAAAAGACATCATGCTTGGCAAGGTAGAAGGTCAATGCAAAAAAGGAAGGCCAGCAATGAGGTGGATCGATACAATAACAGCAGCTACGGGTGCAAGTCTGTCAACAATGAGCCGCCTGACTGAAGACGAAACATAATTTAGGATAGCTATCCAGAGGGTCGCCATAAGTCGACACAGACTCGATGGTACTTAACAACAACAATTCTTAATACATTCCAAGAAAAACAAGAAATGAAAATAAATTTATGGAGTAACAGTATCCAACAATAAGACAAATAGATAATTCCATTAAACAATCATCTCCATTAAATTAGACCACAATAATAAGGAAATAAATACAGAGGCTCCAGGAAATAAATTCATGGAGAAGTAACAGCCCCCTACCGAAAAGTTACAATCATTAATAGCAGGGTGAGAACTTATACATCAGCCGTATGGGATGGCACCATAACCCTAGTCGCCTCTCTAGCTACCAGGAACTCCAAAAGCTGCCCAGGTTCAAATAAAGAACATTTTTATCTCTATAGGTAATTATACAGACTGAAGAGAGGAATTCATATTCACCATGGCATCCCATAGCACATCCAATGTAACCTTTGCAGGTTTAACCAAACCCTCATTGACCGGAATCACACATTTCCACAGTTTACTGCCAGAGAGTTTAGGCGGAACGGGGGTGGCTGAGGCAGCAGTATGTACTGGGCCGATTCCAGGCACGGCCATATACAGTACATCCTGTGGGGTCAGGGGGAACATGCTGCTTATTCCACCTCAAAGGTGGAATAAGCAGTAGAACCCAGGCAATTGGGGCTGGATCCCCCAGGGCCAGGGCCGGGCCAGATGCAGGTAGGTCCCCGCTGCCCAATCCAGGCACTGGCTGCCCAGCTGTGGGTCGGGCAGGAGGGAAGGAGATGGTTGGTGCTATGAGTGACAGGGGAGCCTGAGAGGAGGATGTCCCCGCAGGCTTGCAGGGGTACACCGAGCCATCCTCGGCCTGATTCTGTATACCACAGGAACGTCTTGCTCCCACATTACAGAATCGTGTCCTAATGGGCCTGTCCTGATCAGGGCCGTCCGGATGGCCCAGATGTGCCTCTTTCTGAATTGGGCTCCATGTGTCTTTATAAAATACTAGTACATAAAGTCATGGCTAAAATGTGGCCATATCCGTTTACATCAGCTCCCATGGCTGAAATACACATGCAGGTGTATCTTTTATAACCACCATGAATATCTGTGACTTCACCGATGATCCACCCAAATTCCTCAAACACACCTACACCCAGGTCTCCTACAAGTATGTGACTACTTGTCATAGCACATATTTGTACATGTAGGTTAGTTTTATAAGAAGCATTTTACTTATGTATAAGGTATATCCATACCAAAAAATCCTTTATCAATCTTTGCCTAGTTAACAGATTTGTTCTGTTTTGCTGAATGACTACCTGGGGCAGGTGGTTTCTGCAACTGTCTTCGCCCTTCTAGACAACTGTAGTGAGGTTTTTTGAGTCTGCTGAAGAAAGGGATGACATAAATGCAATTGATCCAGAACATTGTGGCTAAGATGGTCACAGATGGTAAAAGATGGGAGAGGGCAACAATGCTTTTGAGACTACTGTCTTAGTTAATGATCCTCATACAAGTTGAGTTTAAATTACTGACCACTATATTTAAGATTCTGGGGTACTTAATGGGGAGGGAGGTGTATTGTATTTCCTTTTGGGAGCTATGCTAATTGTAACATAGTAATCCAGTAAATGATGGCAAATAAAGACCAGCATAGTCCATCTTGTCTGCCCAGTAAGGAGGCTTGAGTTGCAGAGTTACACCCGCCGATCTGTGCAGGTTACTTCCCTCTATTTATGAAGTTATTTAAGTTTGCTGTGATAGCATTCTCTTGTCATATAAGGATCCTCTGTGCCTGTCTTATGCCTTTTTGAATTCAACCATGGTTTCCAGGCATCCACCACTCTTTCGGTGAAAAAATATTTTCTGATATTGTTTTTAAGTTTTTTTTCTTGCACATTCATTTCATGTCTCTAGTTTATTTGTTTATTAATACAGTTAAAGTATTGGAGTGGAGAAGTAGCCTAGTGGTTAGAGCACTGGCTTGGTAACCAACCAACCAACCAGGGTTCAATTCCTGCTAGCACTCCTTGTGGCCTTAGGCAAGTCACTTAACTCTCCATTGCCTCAGAAAAAAGGCCTGGCAATCTACTTCCAGTAGCACTGCCAAGAAAACCCACAGGCTTCTGGGTTACCAGGAGTCAAGACTGACTCAAAGGCACACATTGCATTTATTTGCATCATATCCCCTCGATCCTCCTCTCCTCTAGGGTATACACATTTTGGTCTTCAAATCTCCTCTGCTGCAGGCCCCATAGTTTTCCTCTGAACCTTCTGTAAGAAAGAGCAACTTACTGTCCATGCAGGAAAGGTCCTTGCAAAGAATGGCTCCTCTGTTTTTGTAATCATTTAGCTTTGGAACTGAGTACAGAATCAAATTATTTTTTTTTCAATAAAAGGTGAAACAAGCTTTTTGAGAATTTCAGGGTCAGCCATTATTAAAACTGGGTTTTGTGATGTGATATGACTGTTTTGTTTTTCCTTGTTCATTGTTTTTAGTTTATTAGTTTTATTGACTCCATTTTATGTTTTGTATATTTTGCATTTTGTACTGAGGCCTGGTGCAGCAAAGATGTGCTAGGTCCCAGCACGAAAGCTCTGGTGTAGGGTTTCCTAATGCATATTTAGTGCAGACGTTTTGCGCAATGATATTGTAAGCAAACAGCATGCAAATGAGCTGTGCACTAAAAGCCTGCGCTAAACAAGGAGAGCAAGCAAGGCACATGAGCACAGGGGTCTATGTTATTAGCACTTATATCCTGTATACAATAAAAATAGTTTGCCATATGTACACATGCGCTGGATCACTATCTGGCACATAAACAGCAACAAAATAATATCAATATTCATAAACTTTTGCACAGAATAATATTGCTATTTAGGTACTAAATGCATTCCAGCTTATTCACATAACATTGTTCCAGCACATTTCCCCTGACATTTTTTTTTCATCATTCTCCTCAGCAAAGGCAGAAAAATGTTCTGGGCACAGTACACTGAAGAAACAGGCACATATTCTTCACTAGCATGGACCACAGACCTATGGAGCTAATCCTTAACACCTCCTCAGACCTTGCATTAAAATTAAGCTCAACCTTTTGGTTTTCTGCGCAGCCCTATGGTGTAATGTATTGTGTTCAGAACTAAAAGCAAACCAAAAAAGAAATACTTGAATCAAACCTTTTAGTTTACTATCTGAACAAGAAACAGTTCACGAAGAAAAGAAGAAAACAGATATTTAACAAAGCAAACCAAACTTGCAATTAGTTCCAAAATAAATCAGCAATTAAGGTATACTGGTAGAATACGTAAATTAAAAGTTTGCATTGCTGGCTGACAACAAAAACCAGGGCAGTTTGTTTTTTAGCACAGCTAAAGTAATCAGTTTGTTTATGGAAACCCAATGATTTTTGAGAATGTTGCACAAGTACTATCAATTATATTTGGATCCAGATACAAGCCCAGTCCCATCGAAAACCTTGGTGGCCTTTTCCTGCTAGGAAAAAAATCTGGCTTCCTTTAGTTTATTAATGGTTAGATCTCACAGTTTGAATGGCAGCTCAATATGGACTTTTTATTTACATTTCTTATATACCGCACTATTTGACATCAGCGCGGTTTACATCGAACAAAAATTCAGCACCAAAAACAAGTGTCTGAGTTACAATAAGCAGGGACATAAAACTTGGATAACAGGGTAAAATCAGTAACTGGGATCATAAAACCTGGATAGCAATGAGATTACAAATCACGGAATATAACAGTAAACTATTGACATCTTAAATGATAGCGCAGATGAGATTTAAGACAGGCCCGTAAAACCTTATACCAAAGGTCTGTGGAACCTTACTAAGTGGGAAATTCTGGTTCAATAGGTGATTCGGTGTGTCTATAATTCACAGAGAGGGGGCGTGCCTCAGCACTCACCGGGAAGTATTTAAGGAATAAGTAATGTTTGAGGGCTTTTCTAAATTGCAGTAGGCTGGTGATTGCTCTAATATCTGGCGGTAGTGCATTCCAGAGTTTAGGGGCACGAAGGCTGAAAGCCCGGTTTGCTGTTGCTGAAGTGCTTCTAGTAAGTTCGCGGGGAACCATTAGCGTATTTAATGCAATTGATCTCCTTGATCTATTCGGGGCTATGGGTTTGATGAGTTCGGTTAATGATGTGGGGGAGAGACTATTTACCGCTTTGAATGTAAGTAGTAATGTTTTGAATATGATCCTGGCATGTATAGGAAGCCAGTGTAACTGCATCAGTAGAGGTGACACATGCTCACACCTAGATGCCCCATAGAGAACCCTCGCAGCGCTATTCATTGCGAGCTGTAGGGGGTTCAGAGTGGATTGAGGGAGGCCTAGCAAAATGGCATTCGCATAGTCAAAGTGAGGCATGATCAGAGCCTGGTAGATGGTGCGAAAATCCTCAGGTTCAAGCAGGGGGCGAAGATGTCTTAGTGACCGGATTTTGTAGTATATGATTCTTACAGTATTGGCTATATGTGCTTTCATGTCAAGGTTCTGGTCGAGTGTAACACCCAGATATCTTATATTGGGTTTTGATTGTAGCTCAGCATCCTTGACCTTCAGGAACTGTGGGGAGCTGAAGCTCGGGTTCTTTGACATGAAGAGCACCTCTGTCTTCTTATGTTGAATCCTTAGGTTTTGTGACAATAGCCATTGCGATATGGCATCAAAGCAGTTACTTAGTGGGGATAGGTCCAGTTTGTCTATGTTGAAAGGCATATAAAGCAGGACATCGTCCGCATATATCATGCAACTCACATTGAAGGACCTGATGATCTTGCAAATAGGTTGCATATAGATATTGAACAGTAAGGCAGAAAGGGAGGAGCCTTGCGGGACTCCCTGTCCTTGGTGAAATGGATCAGACATCACACTACCAGACCGAACGTGTTGCCATCTTTCAGATAAGTACGATCTACACCATTCAAGGGCAGTTCCGCCAACTCCTTTCTCTTTTAGCCGTATTAGGAGGAGGTCATGGCTCACCGAGTCAAAGGCTGCGGCTATGTCCAGGAACACAAGTGCAAAACCCTGTCGGACATTGTTGATACCGGAAATTATGTTATTGAGGAGAGAAGTAAGGAGCGTTTCTACTCCATGTGACTCTCTGAAGCCATGTTGGCAAGGGTCCAGAGGAGCCGTTGTATCAATATGGTCTTGCAGTTGGCATTGGACCTCCTTTTCTATTAATTTCGCGAGAAAAGGAATACTAGAAATGGGTCTGTAGGATTCTGCCTTTTGAGGATCTAACTTACAGTTTTTTAACAGTGGTCTGATGGACGTTTGTTTGAGGACAGAGGGGAACGTACCAGACTTGAAGGACAGGTTTATTATTTTAGTTATTATTGGGCTGAATTCGCAACAAAGTTCCTTTATCCAAAAAGCTGGACAAGGGTCCGTCTGAGCAGTGGTGGAATTGAGAGACATGATCAGATCTTCAATTCGCTTCTTATCCGGCGTAGTGAAAGTGCTTAGAGCTGTTGGGCACTCTTGGACGGTGGGGGCAAATTCTGAAAGAGGTTTACTTGTTTGTGTAAGCTTGGATTGTAGGTAGACCGCAAAATCTTGGGGATGGATCTCACATTGCTTTTCAGGGGTTGGTTCCTTTGTTAGGGTCTTGACTAGGTTAAACAAATCGTGAGGTTTATTTAAGGCCCGCTTCAAGGTGTCCGTGTGGTACTGCTTCATTTTATCAGAGATGGCCTTGCGGTGGATGGTTAGCTGATTGAGGTAAGCTACCCGGTCTATGGAGGAGCGTGACCGACGCCAGCGTTTCTCGAGGCTCCGTAGTTGGGATAGTGATAGTCTCAGTTCATCATTGTACCATGGTGCAGAAGCTCTCTTCCTAGTCGGTCTATTGAGAGGTGGTCGTAGTGCAATCGTATTAAGACTGTTATTCCAGCATGTGATTAGGTCTTCTATCTCTAGAGAGGTCTCGTTACGAAGTGAGCAGGTTGCAGCAAGTATGCGCTCTCTGTTGAATGGAAAAAAGCTCCTAGTCAGTGATTTAAAGTTGTTATTTGGAGCATTGTTGGTCTTTGAGTGTCTGAGATGAGTAGGAATCTGGAATGTAATGAGTTTATGATCTGACCACGGTACATCAGATATAGATATCACCGAATTGTGTGATTGGTCATATACGATCTGTGGGGCGAATATAAGGTCAAGGGTGTTCCCCTTCACATGTGTAGGTTCATGCACTAATTGTTGGTATCCAAGGGATTCGAGGGCTTCGAGGAAGGCAGCTGAATGGCTATCTTGGAGAGCTGGCAGGTTGAAATCACCAACAATCCAAACTGGAGTATTAGGATTCTGTATGTTGGAGGCTAGGTCTATAATGTCTGGAAGGGCATCTGGGGAGGCTGAGGGTGCTCGGTATAGGAGATTTATAGCGCATATCTTGTTGGAGATAGAGACTAACTCTAGGTGGTCCGTGCTCGGGGCATTTAACAGTTGGAACTGAAGGTCTGATCTGGAGAGTATGAGCACACCTCCTCCGCGCTTGTTCTGTCTGTGACTGGTAAACACTGAAAAATTCGGTGGAAGTAGCTGGTTGAGTAGTACATTGTCTTCTGTGGACAGCCATGTTTCAGTAACCATAAGGATATCGAGGTTATGGAGGGATATTATGTCTGCAATCACCGGCCATTTCTTACAAATTGAGCGGGCGTTGATAAGGGCGCATTTTAAACTATGTGCATGGAGGCTTTCATCCAGTTTGGCTCTCATCGTATGTTGGAGTGGAATGTATTTTAGATGCCTGTGATGTGGATGTGGGTTCCAATTGTAACTGAACTTGGGTATACCTGACCATCTCTTCCCTTGGCCGTATAAAATAGGTATCCTGTTAGCTTCAAGGGATAGAGCTCGGGAGAATGAGAGGCAGACAGAGAGGAGTAGGTAGCAACCAGTTAAGGTGATAGGGGAACCCATTTTACCCCCTCTGAAAGTAATCACAGAGATTGTAAGATGTTAACAGTGAGTGGGGGAGATTTGTGAGAATTCGGTCAGGGCTGGTTCCCACTGGCTTTGAGACTCGCAAGTCCTATTAATCTAGGTATAGATAGGGTATGGGATGCGGATCTATTGTCCCTAATAACAAAGCTTAGACAAGCAAGTTATAAATTCACAGACTAGCAAGATACTGGCCACAGTAAACTTCGTCAGAGTAACATACTGGCAACAGTAAACTTTGTCAGAGTAACAAAGAAATGGCTGTTGCAAGGCTCTAACTCTTTCTAAGGGAACCTTGAAGTTACAAAGTTGTCAGGAAATGAAGGTCTTTTCCTTCTGAACTCTGACCTAGAGCTGGGGCAGAATAAATCCTTGCTGTTGTTTTAAAAGTCTGAGTCCAAGGTTTGGAACTCTGGAGAAGAGTTGAATGCCAACTTTCAGGTTCTCCCAAAGTTAGAAGCAGCCTCTTGATGCTTCTTAAAAAAAGCTGGCCAGCAAAAAACTGCCTCAGCTCAAGGTTTCAACCAATCTCAGAAGGCTTTAGTCTGATGCAAGAGCCAATCTCCCTGTTGCTAACTAAAAAGCCAGCCCAGCACTTTCAGACAATTTAAAAAGTTTGCTCATTGTAATTTAATTTGGGGTTTGCTTTTAGAAGTCTCTATGCTCAGTCTCTATGCTGCAATTCCAAAAGCTTGTAACAAGCATCCGTGCCAGGATTTGTGTCCTTAAAGACAGAAATCTCTGAAAGGAGGTATGTCTTTATCAGTCAGTTTTAAATATACACAAGGAATGGAGCCTCTATTTTAGTGAGGTCCTCACATTTGCATTGGATTCCTTCCTGCATTCTGAGTAAATGCTGCACTATTGCCTGCTGTAACAGAAGCGCACTTTGCTGTATTGAATGTATGCATGCTATTTTGTTTTATTATTGTATTTGCTTATAATGTTTAATTACTATGATCTGCCTTGAACTCTGATAAGCTAAACAAAATCAGGCCAATATTCAGTGTTTTTAAAGTGCTTGGCCGCTGTGGCTGAAACCAAAACTAGATATCTAGCGCCAGCACCGAGATAACTTCCAGTGATGAATATCTGCTGTCAGTGCTGACCATCCGCATAGCGGAGACATCTGGTCAGCAGACTGATTGTCACTAACCACCAGGTTATGTGCTGGGCCCCCCTTGTCCTGCCCACAGACCGCGCTGACACCGTCCATGCAGCGCTGCGGTGGCCAGAGAGGATATTCAGTGTACTTTCTGGTTAGTGCCTCTCACGGAGGTTTATCTAATAAGCAGGTCCTGCTAACCGGATAAACCTCTTTGAATATTGGTCCGAATATAAACTACAAATTAAATTAAATTAAATCCTATGAACTATAAAATTACTCTGGTATATTTGGCTCATCACTTTTAATTGTGAGTAATCCATTCAATTTATTTTTCTTCTATCTTACATTTCCCACAAGATCTTGTTTTCTGTAAATGGGACTGAAAAGGCAGGGTTTCCCAAAGCTGTCCTATGGATACCTCAGCCACTGCAGTTTTCAGAATATCCACAATGAATCTGCATGAGATAGATTTGTAAAAAGAAAAAGGGGGAGAAATTAATGTAATTGTCAGAGTAAATTAATTTCCACAAAGTAGATTTATTCAGCCCCACGAGGCCGTGTGATGGATCAGTCATAGCTCAGCACCTGCTTCAGTGCCTTTGCCAAATGTTCACCTCCTGCTTGGGCTACTGCAAACTGCTCATTGCTGGTCTCCTGCTGAACCATCTCTCTCCCCTTCAATCTATTCAAAACTCAGCTGCATGACTAATCGTCTGCCAGCGTTGTTACACTCACATAACTCCTCTTCTCAAATCTCTTCATTCAATCCTAATCTGTTTCCATTTCTCTTACTGATCTACAAGTGCATTCATTCTGCTAGCACCTTATTACCTCCTCTTTCTTACCTCTCCCTACACCCCTTCTCGGCAGCTCCACTCATCAGGTAAGTCACACTTATCTGTGCCCTTCTTTTGCCCACCAACTCCAGACTCTGTTCCTTCTGCCTTGCCGCACCATATGCCTGGTATAGACTTCCTGAGATGGTACGACATGCTCCGTCTCTAGTCCGGTTCGAATCAAGGCTAAAACCCACCTTTTCAAGACTGCTTTTAGATCCTGACCCCCTTTTCTCCTACTTAGTACCCTTGTATATTTTTATGGTTTCCTTGTAATGAAACACCCTAGCTCCTTGTTTGTTCTGTTTGTCTGTCTTGACTAGATCGTACGCTTCGTGGAGCAGGGATTGTCTCTTAAGTGTATATGCACGGCACAGTGTATTCCTAGTAGTGCTATGGAAATGTTAAGCTGTAGCAGTAGTAGCTCATACAGAACCCTGACTAGAGATGAAGCCCATGGACAGAGTGAGGGGAGAGGGAGGGAGGGACCCAGCTCCACTAACGTTCCACCGCCTATCCTAAGGTCTACAAAGGAGTGGCACCTATGACCAGGAAGGAGGGAGGGAAAGAAGCAGGCCAAAGGAGCAGAGGAAAGGTCAAAGGGTCCAAAGGTTATGCAGACTCAAGGGATACCTGGGGAGGCCTGGCAGATCCAAGGAAGCGAGTGGCACAGAAGCACGTTGCACAGATAGTCACGTGTACAGTAGTTCTTTGTCTCCATCAAAGTTCACCAACAATTACAAGTTCAGAAATCATATCACATGCACTCAATCTATAGCAATTCTTCCAATAATGCCCATATTCTGTAGGATTTACTATGGGAGGTAACTTTGGAGCTTTCATTGTGATTTGGATGTCGGAAGACAGACATTCAGATGTGCAAATCACAGAGACGTCTCTGGACCCATTTGAGAAACTGCATATATAGACTTGCTGGTACAAGGATGTCCATATAGCACGGGAGCAGGGAGGAGGCATAGCCAGGCCGAGCGACAAAGATGCAGATTGCAGTGTGATTTCAAAATGGCACAAACACGTCTGGCCCTGGCTGGTGAGGCGCCCATGCCTAGACCTGCTTCTGTCCACAAATAAGGTGCAAGAAAGTGCTTGTTTCATGGCTGCGATGCTTCCAGGATGAAGAGCATAATGCACTTTCATCTCCATGGTTAATAGTTCCTGGCTGAAGAAACCTGCAAGTAAATACAAATTCCAAACATATTACAGGCCTGCAACTGCAAGTCTGAGTATCTGGAATGGGTAATCAGGGCGTGCAAGTCTCATAACATAATCACCCTTCTTCTGAAATTTTCTTGCTAGTATCTGCATGGTTGGACCCGGGTCCAAGGCTGTGCAATTCTGGGTTGTCTACATTTGTGAAATGGCCTACGCTCATACATGTATCCGGCCTTGACATCTGCATAGGGCCCGTCTCCATAACCAGTTACTGGGATGTGCATTTTTTGGGGCGGAGATGGAGAGATTTTGGAAGGCACTCAAACGTGCCTCCCTTCAGTGCTGCTACTCCCCCTGCTTTTTGGACATTCTGCTCTGGACATCCTAGAGTCTTCCTGGATGCTCCTTCTAAAATCTCACTTTAGATCTCTCTGAAGTTCCCTGTTTTCCTCCCTTTCCTCTGCAAGAAAACACTGAGCTTCCAGAACAGCTGTCCTACTAGCAAGATTGTCTCTTCATTATCAATGCATATGTTCTCACATCCCTTAGAATGCAAAAACATACTCCCACAGATTATCTTCATGACTTCATGTGTTTTTATGTCTTCATCTTTTCCATTTAAGTATAGATCATTTGCAAAACTTGTTGACTCTTCTCTTCAGATTTCTTCTCCCTCACCTCAGAGTTTCATTTCCAGACTTGGAACGCCACTCTGATTGCTGCTCTTGAAAAATTAGCCCCCCTTTGCCCTGTTGCCCGTCCCCACCCATCTGCCTAACACCCTTGGTATCACCCTGGTGTCCTTTTGCACCACACATCTCCGTCGTGCTGAGCGCCTCTGGCACAAGCACCCTTTATTGGATTCCCTAGTGCACTTTTGTCACTGTCACCATCACTACTTTTCCCTACTACATACTGCTAAACAATTCTACTATCATCTCATCTCCTCTTCCTCCAGCTCTTCCCACCAACTCTATTCTGTTCTCCGCACTTGTGTCAGCTCTCCATTCTGACCCTCTCATCTGGTCTGCCAGACCCTGCCCTTCTGGCCACTCACTTCAATGACAAAGTTCAAGCCCTCCGCATATGCTTCCTATCCTGCCCTTTTCCACTCTCTCCCACCATCCCTGATTCCACACCCCCTATCTGCTCTTCCCCTATGAAAGTTCCCCCTGTATCCCACCACTGGTCTTCCTTCCACCCCATAACATCTGTCAAGCTAAGTAAAGCCCTTGCCACTTCCCGTAAGATCACCTGCCAGTCAGATCCCATCCCTTCCCATTGACTGGGTGATCCCTCCTTGGCCCTCTCCCCACTTATACTTAACAGGCCCAATATTCAAAGGCATTTATATGGTTAGATGCCCAAGTTACCCATGTAAATTCCTTAACCACGGATAGACGAAGGCACCTACACGGGAGTGCTTTTGTCTATCCACGGGTAAGCCCCTTACGCGCCCCAATGCTATCCAGTTAGCATTGGTGTATGTTGGGGGTAGGGTTGCCAACTTTTTCACCGAGAAAAACCCGACACCTGTGGCTCGCCATGCTCCACCCATTCTCCGCCCCCAGTCCCACCCTTGCCCCGCCCCCAGCCCCACCTATGAAAATTACCGAGGATTCACTCACACCCCCCCTCAGTGCTGGTTCACACACACCCCCTCAGTGCTGGTTCACTCACTCACCCCCCCTGCTGACTCACCCACCCCCCCTCTCCTCCACTGCTGGTTCACTCACACCACCCTCCCTCCCCTGCTGGTTCACTCGCACACCCCCCCGCCCAAGCCGCTGCTTCTGCTTTGTACAGAGCAGCGGCTGCAATACACTTACTTTGAAAAGTAAAGACAAACTGTGTGAGGAGCCCTCCGGTCATCGCAGAGCCCGAGGAAGTGATGTCATGGGGGCGGGCTCCTCACAGGTTGTCTTTCCTTTTCAAATTAACTTTATTGCAGCTAAAGTTAATTTGAAAAGGAAAGACAACCTGTGAGGAGCCCGCCCCCATGACATCACTTCCTCGGGCTCTGCGATGACCGGAGGGCTCCTCACACAGTTTATCTTTAGTTTTCAATGTAAGTGTATTGCAGCCGCTGCTCTGTACAAAGCAGAAGCAGTGGCTGCACTGCTATGGGGAATCGCGTTCGCGTTCGCGCCACGGACTTCGGGACAAAAGCCGTTTTTTTGCTCTGGCCGCTCCCGATCTTGCGGCCAGAGAAAAAAAATGGCTTTTCAATGGCTGGTTTTACATCTGTGCCGGCAGCCGGCCTGGCCATGGAAAAACCGGCCAGGCCGGCTGAAAACTGGCCGGTTGGCAACCCTAGTCGGGGGCATTCCAGAGTGAAGCAGGGGGTGGAGGAAAGGGCTAAGTGGGTAGCAGTGATTTTCAATCCTACCCGGTTATCCCTTGGTGCCTTAAAGATAGTGTAGCAGCTGATAAGCATGCAATAAATAATACCAGGAGTCAGTTCAAAGATCCAAGTCAATTTACTGTGCACAAGGCTCAGAGAGTCAAGCTTCAAAAAGGACTGAGCAATGGAGAACAGGAACAACTTCCTTATATACAAGTTTCACAGTTTGATACAGGCAAACTTTCTATTGGTCCCAACATCCCCTGCATCTATCCAATCGGGGACCCTCTCTGGGCCGAACACCCTGTTCCCCCTTCTCAGGCTATTCTGACAAAGGCTCAGTTTCTAGACATAAATACATTTCTACTACAAGGTCATTTCTAGGCTCAGAGAATGTGAGAATGCAAAACACTGGAACATATCTATCATCAGCATAAAAGAATTGAATAAGGATTAACACAAACTTATCAAAAGCAGTTTAGAGCAGTTTAAGGCAGGTCCTCAGACCTTCACTGACTTTGATCTTACTCAGCACTACTTCTAAGTGGGGGTGGGGACTCAGGCCTAGCTTGCAGGCCTCTCATACATGTACAGGCTATTATATAGGCCATGGCCTACCACAATAGGCGAGGCTTTTCCTCGCCTATCTTTGAGGCGCTGGGACTAAGTGGGTAGCATCGAAAATCTCTGCTACCCACTTAGCCTCGGCCAACCTGGATTTTCACTTCCTTCGCCACAGAAGTGAAAATCCAGGTTAAGGGGGCCGATGCGGCACATAGTCTGTCTAAATGAAAATCAGGCTCAATATTTTTAATACCAGCCTCTCTTCCGGTTCATTTCCCTCTCCATGGAAACTTGCCCTGATCTGTCCAATAATCAAGAAACTTTCCCTAGACCCATCTGTTCCTGCACACTGGCACCCCATCTCTAATCTTCCCTTTCTCTCTAAGGTCCTAGACAAATTGGGCTTCTTGCAGCTATCTTCCCATCTCGATGCCACCTTTACACTCCACCCTCGTCAATCAGGTTTTAAGCTCAATCACAGTACAGAAACCATCCTTCTTTCCTTCCTGAACGAACTTCACATTTCTCATGATTGTGGTCTTATCTCCTTAGCTGTCTCACTGGATCTATCCTCTGCTTTTGATCTGTTCGACCACTTCACTCATCTCACCTGTCTTCGCAATACTGGGATCTGTGGCACTGTTCTCCATTGGTTTCGCTCTTTTCTCATCTCCAGGTCCTTTTCTGCTTACTCTGGCTCTGCCTCCTCCTCAGTTATCCCTCTACCCTGCAGTGCTCCCCAACGTTCTGTCCTGACTCCCCCTCCTCTTTAATGTCTTTTTGGCCCCCCTAACCCTTCTTATCCAGCAGCATGGCATCTCAGCTTATTACTATGTGTTTGACATCATTCTTTTACACCGCACTAGTCCCACTGCTCCCGACCTGATGCCCCTCAACACCTGTCTCTCTTGGATCAACTCTTGGATGTCTTCCAATTTCCTCCACATCAACCTCACAAAGACCTTAGCCATCTGGTTTACCTTTGGTAGTCCCACACCAGCTCTTGCCCCTGTCCTTCCCTTCACCCTTATCCCATTAACTTCCACCCTGCACTATCTTGGTGTCACCCTGGACTCTGCACTATCCTTCCATGAGCACCTCTCATCTATCATCCATCGCTCCTTTTGTTTCCTGAATCAGATCCACACCATCCACTTTTTCCTCTCTACCCCATCTCTGGCCGCACTGCCCAGAAGCTGCAGAGGCTAACCGTGCGGCATCGATACTGGATGCTGCATGGTTAGCGCTCGGCACCTATAAGATAGGTGAGGTTTTACCTCGCCTTTCTTATAGGCACTGAGCACTAACTGTGTAGCTTTCAATATTGGTGCTGCACGGTTAACGCCGGTCCCCATCTCCGCTCTGCCCTGGAATGCCCCTGGCGTGCCCCAGTGCTAGCCGGCTAGCATTGGGGCACGTAGGGGACCTAGTCGTGGATATTCGATGGCACTACCTGTGTATATGCTGTCGCATATCCAGTTAGAAGGCATTTACATGGTTAACTGTGTAAATGCCTTTTGAATATCGGGCCCAAAGATTTTATTAGTATTAATAGCTGTATAATGCTGCCAGTCATACTCAGTACTTTACAGAGACACAAACTACTCAAGACAGACTAACAAAAACAAAACAAAAAAAACCAACATAGAGAAATAAACAAGAGACCTTGAGTTAGAAGATGGAAATGAAGGATTAATGTTTGGATAGGTTTGCTGTTGGATAAAAGGGTGGAGAGGACAAGAATCAAGAGATGAAAGCTTAGTTGAAAGAATTAGTAAATGAAGAAAGAAGTAAGACTTATCTAAGGTAATCTTGGGTCCTTTGAAATATTGCAGAACTGAGGGTGGAAATGACTTCAGTCTAGGTATGGAAAGCTGCCACTAGGGGGGTTGGTGAGTAAGGAGTGGAATGGAGGACTTATAATAATACAATAGAATTAGCACTTGTAATGGACAGACAGGAAAACCAAAGTATATAGAAAAAAATGCAGTTTAAAGTTATGTTTTGGCCCATATCTTCAAGAAGGAGTAAACTAGTGGTAAGAGCACAGCTTGACAGTCACAAAGACCAGACTACTGATGCTCCTTGTGGCTTTGTATAAGTCACTAACCCTCCGTTGCCTTAGGTGCTAAATTAGATTTTAAAGCCCCTTACGGACAAGAAAATACCTACTATACCAGAACTACTATTGGAAAGGTGTGTGCCAAAAGCCAATAAATACAGTGCAGTGTGATTTTTTACAGTAAAGTTTTAGAAACAGTCTTCACAGTCTCCAAAAATGAATTTAGCTGCAAAGCCACAACTCTCAAAACTAAAATCTACATCAATCTCTTGGGGTACTCCCAGCAGTTGTATCCACTTGCTGATATGAATAATCTTACAGTACTTTCCCTGAAACCCATATACAGACTCTGCACTTTTATAATAATGCAAATCAAAACTCACCACATCGTCTTAGCCAGGATTACATTATATGAAATGCGCTGTCTCACTCAATGATAGAGGTCTATAAATTAATGAATGGAGTGGAACAGGTAAACGTAGACTGGTTGTTTACTCCATCAAAAAGTAGAAAGACTAGGGGACATTGCTATTACTACTGAACATTTGTATAGCGTTACAAGACATACACAGTGCTGCACAGACACATGTAAAAGACGGTCCGTGCTCATCAGAGCTTACAGTCTAGTCAAGACAGACAACACAGTAGCTGTAGACATGGGATATATCTAGGGGGAATGTTAAGGAAACATGAGAGAGATCAAGTTGATCAAGATCTGAAAGGGTGAGTTTTGAGCCTGGATTTGAAAAGGGTCAGAGAAGGCGCTTGACGTACAGACTCAGGTAGTTTGTTCCAGGCATAAGGAGCAGCAAGGTGAAAGGAGAGGAGTCTGGAGTTAGCAATAGAAGAGAAGGGCACAGATAGAAGCGATTTGCCAGAAGAGCGGAGTTCACAAGGAGAGATATAGGGAGAGACAAGAGAGGAAAGGTAATGAGGAGCAGCAGAGTGAAAGCAGTTATGGGTCAACAGGAGAAGTTTGAACTGGATGCAGAAATGGATAGGGAGTCAATGAAGACTTGAGAAGAGGGATAATATGAGCATGACAAGGCTGGCAGAAGATTAGCTGCACAGCAGAGTGTTGAACATTTTGAAGGGGGGAGAGATGATTCAGAGAGAGAACAGCAAGGAGTAGGTTCCACAGGTTCCATAATGCAATACAATATAACCCATTTAAGACTAATAAAAGAAAATATTTTTTCACTCAACGCGTAATCAAACTCTAGAATTTGTTACAGGAGGATGTAGTAAAAGTTGTTAGTGTAGCTGGGTTTAAAAAAGATTTGGACAAGTTCCTGGAGGAAAAGTCCATAAACCATTATTAAAGAGGACCCATGAAATCCACTGCTTGCCCCAGGATGAGCATTGTGGAACCTGTGTGCCTTTTTGGGGACCTGCTAGTTACTTGTGAGTTGGATGGGCCTCTGTTGGAAACAGGATACTGGGCTTGATGTACCTTGGTCTGACCCAGTGTGGCATTTCTTATGTTCTTGTATTCTTAATTGCTTTTATTTCATATTTGAAGGGATGTACAAACTTTCATATCAAAATAAAGAAACTATACCTATTGACGGTAGTTTTATAAGGGGGACCTCAGTAAGGCTATTTGGTAAAAACTGGGGTCAGTGGCAGAAATCATGCCTTGGACATGTGCAGCAGCCTTAGAGCTAGTGTAAATGCTGGTGCCTATAGTTTTAAAGAAAATATGTAGGTCCTGATAGTCAGCGATGGCGGTGGCTAGCGCTGCTAAAGTGGCCAGCTGCCGCTGCTGAACTTTAAACCCAGATATTCAATGCCAAGGTCATATCCGGGCTCCAGCACTGAATATGCAGGTTGCCTGGATTGCTATGACGCTAAACGGGCCGTGGCGATAGTCAGCGCTGTCTGGTTAGGTTCAGCGGTGAACGTTAGGCCAGCCTTTACTGCGCCTGACTTTCATCACTTAGCAATAACCGGGCAGCGACTCAATATCACCACAGGGTGCTGCCCCCTGAACGGCCCAGTGCTAACTGGCTTGCATCGGAGCACGTTGCAGTGGCAGATGCGTATATACAGCGTTGAATATACCATGACAAGGGGAGTAACATGGTTAGCAGCTCTGCCTTTGAATATCGGGCCTGTAAATTCTAGTGGTTTATAATCTGTGCGCATGTACATGTAGGTTCCTCTCAGGCTCTGACTAAACTCCCTTTATACTTTTGCCCATAGGATCTATAAATGGACTCTTATAGAATGAGGTCAGTCATGAAAGTATGTGCAGTGCAAGCCGGCATGGACTTTACAGTAGATGTGCTCAGCGGGGGCGTTTGGGAGGAGGGTGGACAGTGTTACAAAGTGGTTTATAAAATACGGACCTAGGTGTGTAAAGTACCGTATGTGTTACTGCTGCTATTATGCCACAAACCTTGTGTTTGATCATAAAAAGACATAAAGAGAGCTTGCAAAACATATGGAAAAAAGAGGAAAAATATCAAAGGAAAAGCTGCAAATGGCAATTGATTCAAATATAATCTCTGGACATATTAAAAGAAAAGAACCTGAATAAGAACATTTTAAAACAGCTCCTGAGGGAAACTTGCACAGAAAATGATTTCATATGCATCTCAGTAAAACGTTTCCATGCTCGTTAAAGTCATGCTTTATTATAAATTTTACCAAGCACACATTAGAAATTCTCTTCAATCACTGGCCACATTGCTCACATGAGCATTAATACAAAATGTAACATCTATGCTAGTTGCCAACAGTTAGTAAAGGGGGGATTTCCCTCCTCCTCAGCCCCCCATAAAATTTGTGACAATCCTCCACAGCTTGATAGAGACCCTATACATCCTATACAAGGTCTTGACCCTTCTCTGCATATCATAGCTTGACTGTGATATCTCCGCAGGGGCTACCCAAGCCTCTTCTCAGTTTCTTATTCCTCTCCCAAGCATGCCGCGCATTATCTATGAGACAGCCCTCTCCTAGCTTTGGCCCCCACCCCTTCACCATAAAACCAACAAAGCTCCATCCAGTGCCTAATCAACATCTCCCCTTCTATGCCTCCAAAATGGGTGCCTACTATTCTGAAGGTGCCCCCTACACAGAAGAAGAGGGGCTGCAGAGGCCTCATACTGGCATGGGCTATGTATAAGTCAGGATGCTGCTGCCAGCAGTGCTTCACTGTGCTTGAATGTAGTGTTTTTCTGAGCTCAATGCCATCTTTGGAATGGTGGATGCCCATTTCACAGCAGTGGGTGGGAGGTCTTGGTTCGAAGCTGGCGAGGACTTTGTCATTCCTGTTGAGAGGAGGAAAGACTAATCTCTGAGAGGGCTGCATGTCATTCTTGTGTAGGGGGGACTGGGATGAGGATTAAGCTTCTGCAATTGTTTTGTGTGTGTGTGGGGGGGGGGGAGGGTAGACGGGACGTTGCTAGAATCTGCAGCAGTGAGGTGCGGTGATGAGGAAGAAATAGCATCTGCTCACCAATCTTTTCATTTCTGCCTAGTATTTCAGTGTTAACGTTTTTGCTGAGGCATCAGGCCCAGCACAGAGTTGATTTGTTTGTTGATTTATTGATTTATTTATTTATTTGGGATTAGCTCAGCCTTTTCAGTAGTAGTTGAAGGTGAGTCACTCTCAGGTATGCTTGGTATTTTTCCTGTCCCCGGAGGGCTTAGATCTAATGTTGTACCTGACGTAATGGACAGTTATATTTAATCCTTAGTCTGAGGCTAGTGTTAACCTTTTGGCTTTATTAGGCCCAGGAAAATGGTGGGTGCGGGTCAGCATTCCACGCTATTTACCAAGAGCCCCAGAGGGTCTCTTTTGGATATGATATTCCATCATTTGCAGTCAGCTGCATGTTACCATGTTGGGAGATCATCTTAATGCACAAGTTAAGACCTTATTGCCCAGCATGCAAAATAACCTTAATGTGCATATCAATCTTTATTACATGAGTCTGAAAGAGACTGAGTGGTAGAAATATGTAAGTGGTAGATAGCGAAATCAAATTAGCATCTTTTGTTTTCACAGTTCAGTACTACTGACACTGAATAAGCAGGATTGATCAGGCACACAAGTGGATTATGCCATCGCATGTCACCAGGATGGAAGAGTTCTCCCAGAGCACAGAACATGCTGTGATATCATCCACTTGTGTGCCCGATCAATCCTGCTGTCTATGGAAAACACCTGCTTTCCATGAGTTTTCTTTTATTTTTGTGCCTGCAATTTTGTTTAGCGTGCACTACGTAGTAAACTCTTTCATGAAATAGTTTTTCCTATGCCTTATTTTGTGTTAGTACGGACTAAAATGATACCAAAATGACAAAAGTACTGTAAATAGTAAACAAAATTTGTCTTATACACCCCCCGGTCTTTATTTCCAGTCTACTTGCTATATAGAAAAACAGAAAATCAGGCGTCTGTGTTCTTTCAGATTAAGTAATGCTGCACCACTGAATCATGCAGTCTACTAGTTTGTGGCTGTATCAGTGTGAATTCATGACAATACGACTTTCAGAAAACAGTTCCAGGTAACCGCTCTTTAAAACTGAATGAAATACTTTTGTTCATGATAGTGAAAAGAAGGTCAATTACAAATTATAGTAATACGCCGTGGATTTTTATGTAATCAATGAAGTACTGCCCTGAATGTAAATCCTGGTGGGCACCAATTTTTTCTAAAGTATATGAATCCATTTGACTGTAGCTCAGAAAAGACCCCACGCAAGCAAACACTTAAGTTTAAAGGGCTTACCATGGTTTGGCTAATGGGTATTTTGTAGCATGAAAATAGTATTCTGCAAGAAAATTGTTATTTAATGCCAGACGACTGTAGCTCTGCATTGCTTCAGCTCCTTGAAGGGGAATCATTTTGGTTAATCTACCCCAAGCCCTCTTGCCAAAGGAGGTGTAACTACCCCACTTTCGGTTGAAAGACAGCAGTATTCTGCATTCCTGGAGTTCAGTCATGTAAAGAAAAGCCCGTCTTAAGATCAATCAAGTAGCTAGGCAGTGCTTAGCTTCCTTTGAAAACGGTAGCTTTATTTTCCCTACAAGGTCAAATGTTAAGACCTGTTTGATTCTTTGGCAGTACCGAGAATAAGTTAGATTTCAGTTGCATTTGACGGCCTTTCACTAAACTGTACCTGGAATATTTAGTAACTGTCTTTTAAATGGTCAGCCTGAAAATAGTTAAAGTTTATGGTTAGATCATTGCTAACCAAAATCATAATTTACTTCATTGATGCAATTCGGATTCTATTGCTATTTCATGTAAAATGCTCTATATATTCTATTACACATTTCATATAAAATGCTCTATAAGCTCCAATTACTGAGGGGCCAGTATTGTAATAATTGCCCAGTGCAGGGGGCCAAGGTGAGATTGATACAGCAAGGCAAACCACCATCTGCAGTTACGAGTCTGTGACTGAATAGGGCTGAAACCCATTCACTCCTGTGGCCTTCATTCTAGTCCAGCTTGCTGTGGCACAATGTGGCCTTGACCTTAAAAAAGATTCTTAAAAACAGAGTGGATGAGTAGCATAGTGGTTAGGGCAGCAGCCTGGTGATCAGAGGCACCAGAATTCAAATCCTACTGGTACTCCTTGTAACCTTGGGCAAGGCGCTTAACCCTCCCTTGCTTCACTTACAGACTTACTGTGGATTGTGAGCCCCCTGGGAACAGAGAAATACTTGCATGCCTGAATGTAACTTGCTTTGAGCTACCACTGGAAACGTGTGAGCTAAACACTAATAAATAAAGCCAGTCAACTTGGTCAGTTTTTTTAAATGCCAGCCACAGCAGCTAAATACAATTTGGACATCCAGAGTCATTATCTGCATTGCAGCCAGCGCTGGGTATATGTGTGGTGCAGTCATTGACAGTCTTATTCAGATAGTGGCTCAGTAGTGCCGCTAAACAAATGACTTGCTGTTTCTCTTTCACTCTGTCTGCTTACCACCCCAGCTTTATCTGAATAAATGCAGAGGCAGTCAGTAAGGATATTCAGGGATACTCTCTGGACAGCCCCAGCAAATATGCATGATAGCACTGGACGAATGGGATACTGGATAGCACTGGTTAAGGTCCTCATCCGGATAAATGCCTTTGAATATTCGCTTGTATGTTTACAGAGTAGCAGAAACAGCCTTTCTTTGTTGCTTTGGAGGGTCCCCTCAGAGTTCCAAGGGCAGGGCTTAATTTATAGGGGAAAGGCCTGTAACACTGTTTCACCCCTTGTTTTTTCAGACACCACAACTGAAGGGGTATTCTGCTCCAGGCCCTTCCTTTTAGGCTACCTACAAGGAAGAGGAGGGGAACCTTGAGCAGAGTAGAGAGCAGTCATTGTCCCTAATTTAGACCCTCTTCTCCTTTTCCTGCCCCCATCGTCCCCCAACTCCACAGTTCCACTTGCTTTTTTTCTACAAAATGGTAGATGCTATAATGAAAAATGAAATTAGTAGCCGTATGGATAACAACAACAACTCAGAGGAGGAGCCAACACTGAGCTAGCAAAAAGAAGTCTTGCCTTACCATTCTGTTAGATATTTTCTGAAGGTGTTAATAAATGTGGATGCAGTGAATCAGAAGATATATTGTATCTGGTTTCACAAAAGGCATTTGGCAAAGTCCTTGAGAGGGTCCTCAGGAAATGGGATAGGCGGCAATGCACTACTGGGAATTGGGAACTGGCTAAAAGATAGGAAATAATTTCTTAGCTTTCTCAATGCAGAAAGGTGACTAATGGAGTGCCCCAGGGACCCTCACTGAAAATGATTTGGAAAAAGGGAATAAATTAATGCAAAATAACATGTAATTAATGAATATTAAATTTAAATTAAACAACATTATAAAATCATGATCAAATTGTGAGGAGTTGCAGGAGGGCCTGGCAGGAGTGTGGAGCGATGCATCTAAATGGCAGAACACATTTATTGCGGACATGTGCCGTGATGCATATAGGGAAAAATAATTATCTGAACTACAGTTAGATGATTCTGGGTTCTATATTAGGAGCCTGATATTCAGCAGTAGCGGCTGGTACTGCTAAAGTTGCTAGCCACTGTGGCTGAACTTTAATCCCTGATGTTCAATGCCAGGGTCATATTCCTTCAACAAATCAGACATTGATTTGAACTGACTACTACTAATCAGCTGTCCCAGAGTCTGTATACCTTCCTCCCACCAGGATTCTAAGAAAGGGTTTTCTTTCGCCCACCTTGACAGTGCCAGAGTGCCAACTAAGCATCTTTTTAGAAAAATGAAACTCAGAATCCAATTTAGGGGTATGTTTACTAAACTGCAATAACATCACAGAGGTGACTTTATCGCACGATACGTGATGTTATTGCACGATAAAGTAACGTTATCGCACGATAACGCTGCTTTTCGCGTGATAATGTCTCCGGCGGCATTAAGTCACACAGAGGGTGGAGAGAGGGCGGAGAGAAGGGGTCAATGGGTGGGCAGTGGGCGGGGAGAGGCTCCTGTTACACTAACGCTGTGAAATGAAGGGCCGAAAATTACCGCGAGTGAAAACCTCGCGTTAGAGGCACATTTGCAGGAGAGAGAAACCATTTTAGTCAGCAATGTACAGCAAAGGCAGGGAGACAAAGAAAAGTGATAGTAGTGCTACATGTGCAGCAACAGCATAGTGCCCAAGTATGAAAGGGCATTATGGTGATGCTGCAAATGGGGCACAGGGGGCTGCAGGCAGGACATGCAGTGGGGCAGCTGGGGCACAGGGTAGACTAGACAGATGCCTAGGTGGCACATAGGAATGCAAAAACAGAAAATAAGCAAGACAGCAACTGACCAACGTCAAACATTTTATTTATTTATTTTATTTACAGTCTCTTATATACCGCACTATTCAGCATCAGCGCGGTTCACATGGAACAAAATGCTCAGTACATTTAACACGTATGAGTTTACAGGTAACAGGGTATAAATAACTTGGATAACCGGGGTAACTATTTACAAAACATACTACATGGAATCATATACACAGAAGATACATAGGGAAACCAGCCCACTATGGGAATGAATATCACACTTGGTGAGTTGTTGATATACCCTAGATTTATCTGGGACTGGTATCAGTGGGTGTTATTGGGCTCTAGGTGACGCCATTGGGTTCTATAAGGTATTTGTTGAAGAGGTGGCATTTGAGGGCTTTCCTAAACTGTGTCAGGCTCCTAATAGCCCGAATATCAGGGGGTAGTGCATTCCAGCATATTGGGGCACTGAGACTGAATGCTCTGTTGGCTGTCGATTTAGTGCAAGTAGTAAGTTCCCTCGGGATTTTGAGGGAGTTTATAGCCATGGATCTCCTTGCTCTATTTGGAGATGTGCTATGGATAAGTGAGGATAAGGATGCCGATGTGAGATTATTGACAGCTTTAAAAGTAATTACCAAGGTCTTGAAAACTATTCTAGCTTGAATAGGAAGCCAATGCAACTGTATCAGCAGGGGCGTAATGTGGTCGTTCCTGGAGGCTCCATGGATGACTCTTTCTGCCGCGTTCATGGCTAGCTGAAGCGGGTTTAATGTAGATTGGGGAAGACCTTGTAATATGACGTTGGCATAGTCGAAATGGGGTATAACCAACGCCTGGAAGATTGTCCGGAAATCAGTTGGATCAAGCATGGAACGTAGGTGTCTAAGTGAGCGTATCTTGTAGTAAACTGATCTGACTATGTTTCCTATGTGGGCTTTCATGTCTAGGCGTTGATCTAGTGTGACTCCCAAATATCGAATTGAGGATTTAGATTGCAACTCCGCTTCTTTTACTTTAAGATATTTTGGGGGGGTAAAATTGGGATTCCTTGTTATGAAGAGTACTTCAGTTTTCTTATGTTGTATTCTGAGGTTTTGAGACAGGAGCCAGTCAGATATTGCATTGAAGCAACTTGTTAGTGGGGAGAGGTCGAGATGCTCGGTAGAGAAGGGAATGTAAAGCAGGACATCGTCTGCATATAACATGCAGTCAACATTGAAAGACCGGATGATATTACAAATTGGCTGCATGTAAATATTGAAAAGGAGCGCAGAAAGGGAGGATCCTTGAGGTACTCCTTGGCTTTGGTGGAAAGGTTCAGACTTTATCCCTCCAGAACGGACATGCTGCCATCTCTCGGCCAGGTAGGATCTGCACCATTCAAGCGCTTTTCCATTAATGCCTTTGTCAATCAGACGTCCTAGTAGAAGCTCATGATTTACTGAGTCGAAAGCTGCAGCGATGTCCAGAAAGATGAGTGCAAATCCTTGACGGATGTCGTCAATGCCAGTGATTATTTTGCAGAAGAGGGTGGTAAGGAGGGTTTCCACTCCATGGAATTCCCTAAAACCATGTTGGCAGGGGTCTAATGGTGCAGCGGAGTCAATGTGATCCTGCAGTTGCTTTTGGGCCTCCTTTTCAATGATCTTCGCGAGTAGTGGAATGCTAGATATGGGTCTGTAGGATTCCACCTGTTGGGGGTCAAGCTTGCAGTTTTTTAACAGAGGTCTGATAGAGGTGTGTTTAAGGGCTGAAGGGAAGGAGCCAGTTGAGAAGGAGAGATTCGTTATTTTGGCTAGTACTGAGCTGAAGTGACTGTGAAGCTCCTTGATCCAGAAGGCTGGGCATGGGTCAGTCTGAGCAGTACTGGTGTTAAGGGCTGCAATTGTGTCTTCAATTCCTCTCTTGGAGGGGGTAGAAAACATGGTTAGGGTTGTTTGGCAGTTTTGCTCTGTGGTAGAGGCTATAGTAGAGGTTTTGTTGGTCTGACATATCTTGGATTGTAAATAGGTTGCAAAATCTTGTGGGTGTAGCTCAAATGGAGGTCCAGAGGATGGTTCCTTGGATAAAGTCTTGACAAGGTCGAAGAGGTCATGTGGTTTATTAAGTGATCTCATTAAGGTGTCGGAGTAGTACTGCTTCATTGTGTTGGTGATTGCGTTGCGGTGTGCAGCCAGATGACAGTTGTATGCTGACAGGTCATTTAAAGAGTGAGATCGGCGCCAGCGTTTCTCCAGTTTCCGTAAGTGGTTAAGTGATGCTTTAAGATCAGCTGAGTACCATGGGGCACTTACTCTTTTACCTGGAGGCCTGTTGGATGTTGTACGTAGGGCAATTGAGCTGAGGCAGTTGTTCCATTGAGAAATTAGGTTGTCAAGGTTCTGGGTGGATTCAGAGATGAGTTGCTGCGTTTCAGCAAGGATAAGATCTCTGTTGTAAGGCTTGAAAGATCGAGAGGGTGGTCTTGCGGTGTTGCTTTGGATTTTGTTGGTTTTTGTGTAGGCTTTGTAAGAGGGAATCTGAATGATGATCAGTTTGTGATCTGACCAAGGAACAGAAGTTATGGAGGTTATGGGATCCTGAGCTGGGTTAAGAGAGGTTTGCGGGGCGAATACAAGGTCCAAGATATTTCCCTTAATATGAGTAGAATCATTAACTAGTTGCTTGAAGCCAAGATTTTCCAGGGCATCCAAGAAGGCTGTTGCTTGATGATCTTGCAATGTAGGCAGGTTGAAGTCGCCTAGGATCCAATTTGGGAGGCCTGGGTTATGAGTGTTGGATGCCAAATCGATGATAGCCGCGAGATCATCTGGGGAAGCTGAAGGAGCTCTGTAAAGCAGGTTGATTATGCAGCGTTTGTTGGAGATGGTGACGGTCTCAAGGTAGTTTGTATTGGTAGTGTGCACTGTTCGAAAATGGAGGTCTGTCCTGGTGAGGATGAGCACGCCACCTCCTCTTTTTTCTTGCCTATGACTTGAATGTATGGTGAAATTCTGAGGGAGGAGCTGGTTGAGTATTACGTTGTCTTCAGCAGATAACCACGTCTCCGTGACCATGAGTATATCAAGGCCGTGGCTGGCAATTAGGTCAGTGACGGCTGGCCACTTCTTCCGGATAGAACGGGCATTGATGAGGGCACATTTTAGGTTATGAGGGTAGGAGTTTTGAATTTGTTTCGGTTTCATATTGTGTTGAAGAGCAATGTGTAACAGATGGGGGTGGTGTGAGCGGGAGTCCCAAGTTATGTTGTTATGGGAAGCACTAGTCCACCTTCTCCCATGGCTCAGTAATATTGGAATCTGGTTGGATGCTGTGGTTGAGGCTAGAGAGTTGGAGAACCAGCCTGAAAGGACGAAATAGCATCCTATTATGGTGGTAATGAGGGAACCCATCTTGTCAAAGCACTATGTGAATGGGAGTGGGTCAATCTGCTTAGGCTAACAGGAAGTTATTGACCAAACTCTTGGTATTTAGTGTGGTATACTGTGTGACAGCAGACACTATGATCGCAGGCAATGGTTAAAGTTAGCTAACTAGTACAATAACTTGATGACTGGAACTGGTGAAACTACTGACAACAGTAAAGTAGATTGCTGACAATAGTAGGTTATTGCTAGCACTACGATGGTGACTGGGGTTAATAGGCTACTGACAACAGTATAGAGTTTGATTTGCATGGGATATTACTGGCTACTGACAGCAGTATGGAGAATGGCTACTGACAACAGTATAGTGGTTGACTTGCAATAGAATGTTACTGACAATGGAATAGTACTGGCTACTGACAACAGTATAGAGACTGGCTACTGACAACAGTATAGTGACTGATTTGCAATGGAATGTTGCTGACAATGGAATATTACTGGCTACTGACAACAGTATAGAGACTGGCTACTGACAACAGTAAAGCGGTTGATTTGCAAAGGAACATTACTTACAACAGTGCTTTGGATACTACCAATGGCACAGTGGTGACTAACTATTAACGTTTGCTGACAACAGTATAGTAGCTAAATAACATGGACCTGATATGCAGTGGCTCTATTAATGAGGTTATACTTGCGGAAGGCAGCGTGAGCAGACATTTAAGAGAGTTCAAATCGCCGGGAAGTCTTGCGTTGGTTCTGAATGACGTGTCCGTTGCGATATCTGGGCCAACTGCAGGCGCTTTCTTTAGATTGCAGATTGTTGATTGCCCCGGTTGGGCAACTTCAGCTGGAGGCAGGCCCTGTAACCCCGGCAGCTCGATCCCGGCTGGGAGAGCTGTTGGTGAGCCGGGGTGCGGGAGGGCAGAGGTGAATAAAGCCGGGGTGCAGGGGTTCAGCATACAGAAGACCAATCAATAGGCTGTTGCTTTCCTTGGAGGTCCCCGCCTAAGGGCCACGCCAAAGGGCCTTCTTGCGAGGCCCTCAGGCGCGGGCCCGCAAGGCGCGGGTGCGCCCGATGGCGCTCCTTATTTGAATCAGCTGGGCCGCCCGGATTGGGCAGGGAAGACTGGAGGGCGTCCTTCTCTTCGCCGCGTGCTCGATCCCTCCTGGGAGAGCTGCGGCCGGGCAGAAGATGGAGCGGGCAGCAAAAGGAGCCTGCGCCCGATGGCGCTCCTTATTTGAATCAGCTGGGCCGCCCGGATTGGGCAGGGAAGACTGGAGGGCGTCCTTCTCTTCGCCGCGTGCTCGATCCCTCCTGGGAGAGCTGCGGCCGGGCAGAAGATGGAACGGGCAGCAAAAGGAGCCTGCGCCCGATGGCGCTCCTTATTTGAATCAGCTGGGCCGCCCGGATTGGGCAGGGAAGACTGGAGGGCGTCCTTCTCTTCGCCGCGTGCTCGATCCCTCCTGGGAGAGCTGTGGCCGGGCAGAAGATGGAGCGGGCAGCAAAAGGAGCCTGCGCCCGATGGCGCTCCTTATTTGAATCAGCTGGGCCGCCCGGATTGGGCAGGGAAGACTGGAGGGCGTCCTTCTCTTCGCCGCGTGCTCGATCCCTCCTGGGAGAGCTGCGGCCGGGCAGAAGATGGAGCGGGCAGCAAAAGGAGCCTGCGCCCGATGGCGCTCCTTATTTGAATCAGCTGGGCTGCCCGGATTGGGCAGGGAAGACTGGAGGGCGTCCTTCTCTTCGCCGCGTGCTCGATCCCTCCTGGGAGAGCTGCGGCCGGGCAGAAGATGGAGCGGGCAGCAAAAGGAGCCTGCGCCCGATGGCGCTCCTTATTTGAATCAGCTGGGCCGCCCGGATTGGGCAGGGAAGACTGGAGGGCGTCCTTCTCTTCGCCGCGTGCTCGATCCCTCCTGGGAGAGCTGCGGCCGGGCAGAAGATGGAGCGGGCAGCAAAAGGAGCCTGCGCCCGATGGCGCTCCTTATTTGAATCAGCTGGGCCGCCCGGATTGGGCAGGGAAGACTGGAGGGCGTCCTTCTCTTCGCCGCGTGCTCGATCCCTCCTGGGAGAGCTGCGGCCGGGCAGAAGATGGAGCGGGCAGCAAAAGGAGCCTGCGCCCAATGGCGCTCCTTATTTGAATCAGCTGGGCCGCCCGGATTGGGCAGGGAAGACTGGAGGGCGTCCTTCTCTTCGCCGCGTGCTCGATCCCTCCTGGGAGAGCTGCGGCCGGGCAGAAGATGGAGCGGGCAGCAAAAGGAGCCTGCGCCCGATGGCGCTCCTTATTTGAATCAGCTGGGCCGCCCGGATTGGGCAGGGAAGTCTGGAGGGCGTCCTTCTCTTCGCCGCGTGCTCGATCCCTCCTGGGAGAGCTGCGGCCGGGCAGAAGATGGAGCGGGCAGCAAAAACATGCCCATGAGTGTGTGTGCCACAGCGTCTCATCCAGGGGACAGTACCAGCAGGTACCCCAAAGGGCAGATAACATTGGCAGGCGGTGCCGGGGGGAAGTGTGGATGTCTATGTAGGCACCCCTACCCCAGACTCCACACCGTAGGCAGCCGCCTACCGGCACACTGGATGGCTTGGGACTGCGCACCACCAGCATAAGGGCATGTCAGCATGTTGGGGGAGGGCTGCTAGTGGTGGAGGGGGCAGTTGGATCTGCCTTCAGCAGATCAAGGCAAAGCCCTGTTTAAGTGGGTGGCGTGCAGTGCAACAGACCAGGTCTGTCTGAACAACAGTCATGGTATTCCCAGGGAATGACCTGCCTTTTTGGCAAGAGTTTGGTGCAGTACACACAGCTAGTGTGTTCAGGAGCAGAAGGTCACAGGTTCAAGTCCCAGCTGTGGCTCCTGCAGACCATGTCCCTACATTTTACCCTACAGAGCATATACAACAGAAACATGTGCACTCCCTAGAGCAGAGGTTCCCAACTCTGGTCCTGGAGGGCCAAACACCATTCAGGTTTTCAGGCTGTCCCTAATGATTATGCATGAGATACATTTTAATACAATAGGGGCAGTGCATGCAAATGCATCTCATGCATATTTATTAGGGACAGCCTGAAAACCTGAAAGGTGCTTGGCCCTCCAGGACTGGAGTTGGGAACCTGTGCCCTAGAGCAATGACCAACAGGGGCACAAACCCCCACACCCACAGGCTCCACTATCCAAAGCTTCATGGAGAGTCAGGCTGTTGGGCCCGGCGTGGAGCAGCAGTTACCACTACTATCACCTGCATACCTTAGCACCGTCATAAACATGGAAACACGCTCCACATATATCAAACAGTTGCTATGATTAATTTCAGATAACAAATCCTAAATTAAACACAATTTGTTAACAGAGATTCATCACAGCAACCTTTCTGATATATGTGGAGTGCGTTTCCTTTTTTCTGACAGTGTTAGCACCCCGGAGAGTGACCCTAACATCATTGAATACCTTAGCAATGCCTGCACTGTGCTCAGGACTGGTGTGGCAGGCAGGGCTGCCAACCACCTCTATCTTGCCCCAGGTGTGCCCCAGGGATCTGTCCTTGGTCCGATTCTTTTTAACATCTTTGTTAGTGATATAGCGGAAGGGCTGTCGGGTAAGGTTTGCCTCTTTGCGGATGATACCAAAATCTGCAATAGAGTAGACACCCAGGAAGGTGTAGATAACATGAGGAGGGATCTAGCTAAGCTTGAAGAATGGTCTAGAATTTGGCAGCTGGGATTTAATGTTAAAAAATGTAAGGTCATGCATTTGGGCTGCAGCAATCCAAGGGAGCAATACAGTATAGGAGGTGAAGTACTTTTGTCCACTAAAGAAGAGCAGGACCTAGGCGTGGTTGTGTCTGATGATCTTAAAGTAGCTAAACAGGTAGAAAAGGTGACGGCAAAAGCTAGAAGGATGCTTGGGTGCATACGGAGAGGAATGGCTAGCAGAAAAAAGGAGGTGATAATGCCTCTGTATAAGTCTTTGGTGCGACCTCATTTGGAGTATGGTGTGCAATTCTGGAGACCGCACCTTCAAAAGGATGTGAACAGG
Organism: Ichthyophis bannanicus; assembly: GCA_033557465.1. Lineage (NCBI taxonomy): Eukaryota > Metazoa > Chordata > Amphibia > Gymnophiona > Ichthyophiidae > Ichthyophis > Ichthyophis bannanicus. The sequence goes on from CM066037.1 coordinate 200,693,073, forward strand.
ATGGAGTCGGTGCAGAGGGTTGCTACTAAAATGATTAATGGGCTTCATTATAAAGCATATGAGGACAGACTTAAGGATCTTAATATGTACACCTTAGAGGAAAGGCGGGATAGAGGTGATATGATTGAGATGTTTAAATACCTCCGTGGCATAAATGTTCAGGGAGAGAGCCTCTTTCAATTGAAAGCAAGTTCTGCTACGAGGGTACATGGGATGAGGGTGAAGGGAGATAGATTCAGGAGTGATATGCGGAAATATTTCTTTACGGAAAGAGTAGTGGATCCATGGAATAGTCTCCCAGTGGAGGTGGTAGAGATGAGGACAGTAACTGAATTCAAAAAAGCATGGGACCAACACAGAGGATCTCTAAAGGTAAAAAGTGGACTGTTGTAGTTGTTATGGAAGGACAGACTAGATGGGCCTTGTGGTCTTTTTCTGTCATCATGTTTCTATGTTTCTATGTTTGCACAATGCTGAAATAGGTGTGGGACTGTGTGTATGTCTATCCAGTGTTTCGTGGTTGCCTACACCTTACTGAGCCCACAATGCTTATACTGTTTCCAGTGTTAGCCTGCCAATGTGCATAATGAGGAGCAAGGTATTGTGGGTATGGCCCGGACAGGGCGGCCTGGGCAGGATGCATCTGCACAGGGCATAGGGCAATGGCTGGGACATTGTAGTGCCCGACCACCACCTGCACGGACAGGGTGGCCACAGCATGTCATGCTGGGAGGTCACTCTCACCCTGACTGAGCAGTGACCATGGCATGTCTAGGTTCCCACATAGTGCTATGTAGTGGGTTTTTTTTGTGATATCTGTAAGTTCCCTTTTTTGGGGCCCAATCGCTGCCATACTTGCTTGGTGTTTGTGCTTACATCCCACTTCTGGGTGCACAGAGTTTCTCTAGGAACATGCACTATGTACTGGCTAGCAGACTGAATGCAGTTAGCATGTGTATGGCTGGATCAGGGTGCAGACTGACTGTGCCCTCTGCTGGTGAATATCAGATTGTGGTGGGGGCAGCTGAGCTTTTCCAGGCCTGCTGCCAGTGCCCTATGTGATAAGTACAGATCTACATTGACTGCTCTGGAGGGTGCCCTTTCCCCAGCAGGACTGGGGTTGATGGTCACCCTCTACTGCCTCTATTGCAAAGATGTAGAGTGTGGTTCTGTTGGTAGCAGATCCTGTCCCCCACCCTGCCCCAGAGAGAGTGGGTTGGGTGGTACTACACAATCCGCATGTGGGTCCAGACTCCCCCCTGCTCTTATAACAAGTGACCATGGCAACCACACAGGATATGCATTATTCTGGGTGCATCATAGTCCGCAAGGGCTAGATGTGACTGAGGAGTACAGATGGACACAGGTGTGTCTATAAGGGCTACTTATCATGCACTGGAACTGATGGAGACTTGCAGTACAACCTATCTCAGCCAACCCAGGTGCTGCGGACCTGTTGCTGGGCGCCCCATCTCACCCTCAGGGTGAGCACAGGAACCGCACAATGTCACGTTCTGTAGCTACTCTGTGCCAGTAACACACACGGTCAGTTCCCCCCTACCAGGCTGAGGTGCTGTAGAGGCGCATACCCCATCCTGTGATCAGATGTAGACTGCTGTTCTGCATGTGCATTGCATCATGGGTACTGGTGGGTTTACCCTATCCTGGTCACCACAGCAGACATTTCATGCGGTGACCTGCAGTCTTTCTGTAGCCAGCCAGTGATGCAATAAATGATATAGAGGTGTAGTCCACTGGTTAATACACTAGCTGCTGAGTTAGAAGGTCATGGGTTCAATCCCTCAGAGGTTTTATCTAATATGACTGTCTGAGGCAATCCCTTTTCCTGCCTGTAACAGTCAGACACATCTCTATAATCTCAGAAACACCCTCGCCTTGGTGCCATATCCTATAGGGCACAATATAAAGTGCCTTGTCCCCTAAGGCGTTGTATAATGTGCCCTATAGGGCACATTATAAAGTGCTTTGGCGGACAAGGCACTTTATAATGTGCCCTATGGGGCGCCTTATGAGGCACCTTAGGTTACGGCACTGAGGTGAGGGTGTTTCTGCTGGCAGCACAGATTGTAGAGATGTGTCTGACTGTTACAGGCAGGAAAAGGGATTGCCTCAGACAGCCTTATTAGATGAGACCTCCATGGGATCAAACCTATGACCTCTAGCTCAGCAGTCATTGTATTAACCAGTGGGCTACACCTCTATAATTAAGGTTACCGCGCGATAATGAGCCAAGGCGCCCTCTATTGCGCGATAAACAGCCATTGCTACCTTGACGCCGGAACGCCCACTTCCTTATATGGCATTCCTCACGTTAACACTGCACCTAGCACTGGTAACATTAGCACGGTTTAGTAAACATACCCCTTAATGTAGATGCGCACTGTAGCCTTTCAAGAAAGCCCTGGAGGCTTTCACTATCTCACATTGGGCCACTAATAAGCAACAGTTGATCCAACTTATCTAGGGGCCTCCATCATCAGGGACACATAAGAGCAGATATACCCAATGGTCACCTTCTGATAACATTTGATCTCCCACAGACTTGATAAACACCCACACCTGCTTCCAAAATTGTTGTAGGAGCACACAAACCCAGATGTGCAACATATCCCCTACCTTTCCACAGTTCCTCCAACACTTATCAGGCCGTGTTTTATAGATAGCCTCTCTGGGGTTAGATACCATCGCAAAAGTACCTTATAATCCAATTTCAATAATTCTCGCAGACATTAAAACATTAGAGATACTCATTACAGCTCTTTACCAGACCTCCAGATACACGGACTTCCCAGTCATCTGTTCTTATTTCTGCATATATGGGTGCTTAATATGGGTTTTCCCCAACAACAGTTTATAAATTTGTGCCACAATCTTCCTGTAGCCCATTGAACCCGTAAGTAGCAATCATATCTCGTAGCTTCACCCATGTTAGCTTTCAGATCCAGTATACTCCACAAATATATTCCATTTGCAAACCCTTCATCAACCCCTCAACCCCAACATGCCCCGAAGATTCTCCACGAACCACAAACTCACTATTCCACACTCCTGAACCAAGCAATTACACCAAACCTGCCACAGAGCCTTTGAGCTATATGCACCCTCCCTTTGGAACACACTTCCAAACTCTTATACAGGGTCATTCCGAGCCATGAATAGCAAGGATGGATGCCCCGTGGGGATGTGCATCCCTGTTATTTGGCCCCTCTGCTGTCCCCAACTAATTTCCTCGTACGTTGTATGGGGAGGTTAGATGGGGGTGGGAAAGGGGCATTACGGTGGCAGAATTAGGGCAGGCAGTGGGTGGTCCACAACCACGGACGTACAGGGCTGATTCCAATGTCGGCCCTGTACATCCGAGGCCAGAAGACTGAACGGGTAACTTATTCCACCTTTGAGGTGGAATAAGTTCCCCTAGTCAGCGGGGAATGGCAGGCCCAGACAGCAGAGGAGGTAGGAGAGGGTAGAGGAGATTCCCCACAGCCCAACCCTGGCCTTGGGAGGCCAGATCGAGGTTCGGGCTGTGGGGAATGTAAAATCTGTTCGGTGGCTGGGGATCGTGGCTCCTGAATGGAGCTGCGGAGCCATGGCAACCAGACTGAGTTAGCTGGGCTAGCCTGTATGTGCAGGCCGACTGGGATTGGGGCCCCATCCTAGACACGATTCTGATCCTGCGGGGCTAGACGTGCCCTGTGGGATGAGAATCCCATCTAACTCTGTGCATCCAGTTCCAACCGGGTGCACAGAGGGCTGGAACATCCAGGATAGAATCGGGCCCATGAGAAAGCTCTCTGACCTCTATTCCTTTCGCAAACACCTCAGAACCTTCTTGTTCTCCAAACACTTTGGGGTATGTTTACTAAACCGTATTAACATGCGCTCTCCCACATTATCACACAATAAGGCGCCTTATCGCACGATAAGGTGCCTTAGTGCGTGTTAACGCGCGCTAAGGCGCAAACGAGTGCTGAAGGTGGAGAAAGGCTCCCGGAGGGCGGAGGAAGGCTCCCCAGGGGCGGAGAGAGAGGGTCAATGGGCGGAGAGTGGGAGGGGAGAGGCTCCCTGCACACTAACGCTGTGAAATCCGAGGCTGAAAACTAACGCCAGTGAAACCCTGGCGTTAGAGCTGATTCAAAGGGAAAAGAAACCATTTCCATCAGCAATGTACAGCAAAACCAGGGAAACCTACAAAAAAGTGATAAGTGTGATACATGTGAACGGAACAAAAGGGCAACGAAACAGTGAAAATGACCAGAATAAAATGTAAAAAAAACATAACCAAGCTGGGCAATAGTGATATCAATGGGAAACATCAAAAAACACCCCCAAGAAAGCTCCAAAAAAAAGATATGGAGTGGAGGAGTGGCCTAGTGGTTGGGGCAAGGTACTTCAGGCCGGAAGGTCGGGGATTCAAATCCCACTAGAGGACAGCAACCTTGGGCCGGAAGGGCTGGGGTTTCTAGTCCCACAGGTGCTCCTTGTGGTGTTGGGCAAGCCACTTAACCCTCCATAGCCCATGTTCCCTGTAAAATAGTTATCTCCAAGTTATAATGCCCTGTTCAATGTAATTTCAGTTTGTTCAATGTAAACCGCACTGATGCAGAATAGCGCTGTATATAAGAGAATATAAATGAATAAATATGATTTTTGGAAGGGTCTATGCTCTGTCCCCATACAAGGTGAATGAGCCTACAGTGAAATTGCGCTGATCAGGGTTTTCCTCTCCATTGGACAGGTTTCCTATGGTGTGCACATGTTACACAACAGCAGGGCGGGCATGTCGGAATGGGCAACTGGACAGATGCTGGAAAAGGGGCTGCAGGTGGCACATGCTGTGGTGCAGCTGGGGCACAGGGCGGACTAGGGTAATGCCTAGCTGGCCCATAGGAATGTTGAAACAGTAGAGCATGTTCATGTTCATGTTCATTTACTTGCTTGACCGCCCTTCATTGGGAGGCAGAGCGGTTCACAATAAAAATATAAACAAGGAGGCACGAGGCCGGAAACTGGAAAGGAAATTACAATGCCAAAAGAGAAAGTGACAGAGACAGGAGCAGGAGGGGCAAAAGGAAGGAGAGAGGGGTGAGGTTAAGGAAGGGGCAGGTCAAAGGCGAGGGAGAACAAGTAAGTTTTGAGGGAGCGTTTAAAGGTAGGGTAGTGGGGCTCGAGACGAAGAGGAGGGGGGAGGGAATTCCATAAGGCAGGGGCTGCAAAGAAAAAGGCAGAGGAACGTGTGGACTGAAGATGTGCACGTGAGGGGGATGGTAAAGCAAGGCGGTTGAGGTGAAATGAGCGAGGAGTGTGAAAATGGAGTAGGTCGGCCAGGTATTGTGGGGTAGAGGTGTGCAGTGCTTTGTGGGCTAGTGTGAGGAGCTTGAACTGAATACGAAAGGAGACAGGAAGCCAGTGCAGTTGAAGGAGAAGGGGGGTGACATGATCTCTGGAGGAGGAATGGGTGGCTAGGCGAGCGGAGGTGTTTTGGATACGTTGTAGGCATGAGAGCTGTAATTTAGAGATACCAGAGAAGATGGAATTGGAGAAGTCAATACGAGAGATAACCAGAGTAAGGAGCAGAGTGGTTAAAGCAGAGGGAGAGAGGAAGGGGCGAATAGCGCGGATCTGACGAAGGTGAAAGAAAGAGAGCTTAGAGACGTGAGAGACATGTGTGGAGAAAGAGAGGTCTGAGTCGAAGAGAACCCTGAGATAGCGAAAGGTGGTGACCAGTGGAACGGGTGCGTTAGAGAAGGATGGGGCCAGGGGTGGGGGTTCACGTCCGTGAGAGAACCAGATGGCTATGGTTTTTGAAAGGTTAAGGTGCAGACAATTTAGTGTTAACCAGTCGGAGACAGCGGCTAAGCAGGTGTTCAGTGGGGTTAAATCGGGAGAGAGAGGAGAGGTGTGGTGAAGGAGGAGAATGTCGTCAGCGTAATAAAAGGCGGTGACTCCGAACTGTTGAACAAGCAGTGTGAGGGGAGTAAGAAAGATGTTGAAAAGGAGGGGAGCTAACACAGAGCCTTGGGGGACGCCGCAGGTTAATGGGAAAGACTCGGAGAGGGAGTGGGGTGAAGAAGAAGAAGTTACAGCTGCAGAGCGAGAGTAAAGAAATGAATGAAACCAGTGTAAAACAGTACTGCGAAGGCCAATATCGTGCAATCGAGACAAGAGAAGAGAGTGGTCAACCAGGTCAAAAGCAGCGGAAAGATCAAGTGCAACCGCCACCGAAATATCACCTCGGTCATGAGCAGAGTACAGAGAATTGGAAAAAGCTAAAAGAACAGTCTCGACACTGTGCCCAGAGCAGCCAGACAGCAACTGCTGAGGGCCCAACATGGGCAAGAGTGTGCTTCCCACGGTTTCACAGGGAATAGTACCCAGTAGGTACCCCCAATGGCACGGAACATTGGCAGGCGGTGCTGGGGGAAAGCGTGGACAGCTATGCAGGCACCCCTACCCCAGAACCCGCACCAAAGGCAGCCGCCTACCCGCATACTGGATGACCTGTGACTGTGCAGCACCAGCACCACCAGCAGAAGGGCATGTCAGCATGGTGGCAGAGGGGTACTGGTGGTGGAGGGGGCAGTGGCAGCTGCCCAGAGCATACCATGGCCTAGCCCTGTTTAGGTGGGTGCCGTGCACTGCAACAGACAGGCTCTGTCTGACAAACAGTCATGGTATCTCCAGGGAATGGCAACACAGTGGTGCAGTGAACACAGCCAGTGTGTTCAGGAGCAGAAAGTCACAGATTCAAGTCCCAGCTGTGGTTCCTGCCTACCCAGTCCCCATATTTTACCCACTACTAAAACGTGCTAATACAGACAGAACCTTTATTGCAGATAACAGAAACATGCCCAATAAACCTACATTTTACCCTACAGAGCACAGACACCATAAACATGCACATTACCTAGAGCAGAGTCTCCCAAATGCAGTCCTGGAGGGCCAAACACCATTCAGGTTTCATGCTGCCTCTAATAAACACGGCTGTGCTGCATGTCTATGCACCACCCCCATGGTATGCAGATGTATCTCATGCATATTCATTAGGGACATCATGAAAACCCGAACAGTGTTTGGCCCACCAGGACAGGAGTTGGGAACCTCTGCCTTAGAGCAGCGGCCAACAGGGGCAGACACACCCTCACCCACAGGTTCCATTATTCAAAGCCTCCTGGAGAGGCAGGATGTTGGGCCCTGCATGCATCTCCCAATACTAGCACTTGCATACCTTAGCAATGCCACCCTAAACCTGGGAATATTGTACACACCTATCAAACGGTTGCTATGATTACTGGCAGATAGCAATTCCTAAGTTAAGCACAATTTGCTGATTGAGCTGCATCATAGCAATCTTTCTGCTGTCTGTGGAGTGTGCTTCAGGTCTGATGTCTGACAGTGTTTACCACCCTGGGGAGTGACCCCAACAGTATTGCGTACCATAGCCATGCCTGCACTGTGCCCAGGACTGGTGCGGTGGCCAGGGCTGCCAAGAACCTCTATATTTGCACAATAGTGGCATAGGTATGGGAGCGTGTGTTTGTCTATCCAGTGTGTGGTGTCTGCCAACACCTTCCTCAGCCAACACTGTTGCCAGTGTAAGCCTGCCAATGTGCATAATGAGGAGCAAGGTACCATGGTTATAGCCCGGACAGGGTGGCCTGGCCAGGATGCATCTGCACAGGGCATAGGGCAATGGCTCGGACACTGTAGTGCCTGACAACCACCTGCACGGACAGGGTGGCCACAGCATGTCCTGCTGGGAGGTCACTCTCACCCTGACTGAGCAGTGACCACGGCATGGCTAGGTTCCCCCATAGTGCGATCTAGTGTTTCATTCATGTAATGTTTATGGTTTTCTTTTGGGGCCTAATCACTGCCTTATCTGCTTGGTGTGTATGCTGACATCCTAGTTCAAGGTACATGCACTATGGTCTAGTTAGCAGACTGTCTGCAGCTAGTATGTGTCTGGATGGAACATCTTGCAGGGTGCAGCAGCTGGAGACTTGCTGCTGGAGAATGTCAGATAGTGGTGGTGGGCAGCTGAGCATTTCCAGGCCTTCTGTCTGCCTTGCCTGCACTGTATGGTGTCTGTTTCCCAGCAGGACTGGGGTTGATGGTCCTCTCTACTGCCACCATTGCGGGGAGGTAGAGTGTGGCTCTGTTGGTGGGAGATCCTGTTTCCCACCCTGAGCCACAGAGAGAGAGAGAGAGAGAGAGTGAGTGAGTGAGTGAGTGAGTGGGTGGTGGTACATAATCCACCTATGGGTTCAAATACCCCCCCTTCACCTACATCATGTGACCATGGAGGCTGAGGTGCTGTGGGGGTGCACACGGTCAGTTCCCCCTACCAGGCTGAGGTGCTGTGGGGGTGCATACCCCATCTTGTGATCATCTGTAGACTGCTGATTTGCATGTGCAGTGCATCATGGGTATGGGTGGGTTAACCCTATCCTGGTAACCACAGCAGACTGTTTGTGTGGTGACATACAGTCCTTTTTTAGCCAGCCAGGGGCTTGTTAATAGCTGTAGCCCACTGGTTACTTCACTGCCTGTAGAGCCAGAGGTCATGGGTTCAAACCCCCAGTGGGGTTATTTGATAGGGCTAACCAGAGCATTGTCAATTTTTAATGTACATTAGTGCTGCCAGCAAAAACACCCTCAGAGTACTGTAACCATAAGGTGCCTCAGAAGGCGCTTTATAGGGTGCCCTATGAAGCGCCTTCTGAGGCACCTTATGGTTACAGTCCATATAAGGTGCCTTATAAGTTGTCCTATAGAGCACTTTATAGGGTGCCCTATAGGGGACATTATAGGGTGCCGTGGCAGACAGTGCACTTTATAATGTGCCCTATGGAGTGCCTTATAGGGTGCCTTATGTGGCACCTTAGGTTATGGCACGTGAGGGTGTGTTTGCTGGCAGCAATAATTAAAATACAAATAAAATGCCTCAAGAAACAATACTCACATGTCAAAGCTGATGCCTCAGCCAGCCTTATGCATTAGGCACACTGGGGGATCAAACTCATGACCCCTGTATCATCAGTCAGTGTATTAACCATTGTACTACACCTCTGTCTCTGTGTTTGCATGTCTGGGTGCCTACTTAAGATTACCGTGCTTAGCGGCGCTTAGCAGCACTTAGCCCGTTAATGTGCGCAGCAGCACGCGTTATCGCGCGATAATCCCGTTTTGCTACTTTAAGACTGAAACGCCCACTCCTTTTATGGCAGCCTGCACACTATTGTCAGGCGCACATTAAGACGGTTTAGTAAACATACCCCTTTCACCCTGATTCTGAATCAGAAACATACTGAATCCTCTCTGTAAATGTACCCACCCAAACTGTAGATAATATAGAGCTACCTGCTACTTGTATATAATTACAATGTTCCTTGTACATAGTTGACTTTATATGTAATTTGAATCTTTCAGTTCAATGTAACCATTGTAATAGTTTCGGTAGTTCCTCGCCTCACTACCTGTAAAAAGTTAGAAAATTCTGCTCAATATTATAATACAGGAATTTATAAAAGTATACAAAATGTAAATAGTTCCGACAGTTTAATGCACTGTTATCTGTATAAAGTTAGAAATCTCTGTTCCATGTAATATAGTATCTATTATCTGTATAAAGTTAAAAATCTCTGTTCCATGTAATGTATACAGCAGTATACAAATGTTTACTTGTTCCATGTAAACCGCCCCTGATCTCTGGAAGGGGCGGTATAGAAGAAATAGATAAATAAATAAATAAATAAACAATGTTAACCGCTTTGACCTGGTGAAAAGTGGTACATAAGCTCTGCTAAATAAATAAAATAAATAAATAAACAAGTAGTGACTTATTCTGGGAATTTTCTGAAAGGAATTCTTTCTATTAAAGCTATTTAATCTGTGAACCCACTATTTTTTGTTAAATCAGTCAGGGCCTAGTAGCAGCAGTTTAAGTATAAATTTAAAACACTGAAGAGAACTTTCTGGTTACATTTCATACCCAGTAGAGAGCTTATAGTTTTAATTTAATAGTCACTCAGGGCCTAGTATCAGCAAAGTATTTTTAGTTTAAATTTAAAACACAGAAGAGAGCTTTCTGGTTAAATTTGGAACCCAGCAGAGAGCTGTAGTTTAAATTTAATAGTCACTCAGGGCCTAGCATCAGCAAAGTACTTTTAGTTTAACTTTAAAACACAGAAGAGAGCTTTCTGGTAAAATTTAGAACCCAGCAGAGAGCTTGTAGTTTAAATTTCATAATAAGTTAGAGCCTAGCAGCAGCAAAGAGCTATAATTTAAATCAAATAAGAATATAGATTAGCACAAAAGGCAAAACAGGGTCAGTACTCTTTGAGCAGCAAATAAAGTCTTCTAGAGACCTTTATAAAGAGACCTTCTACCTAGGGGGCAAGAGATCCTTTTTCAATAGGTGTTAACACCAGGTGGCTGTTCAAAAGGCCATTTTGAAAGACTCCTTCTATCCAAGCAAGGACTGTTAATCATCCAGGAAGTTGGTCACAGCTTACCTCAGCAGCACAGGCATAAATAGCTCAACCAGAGCTCTATGATCCTCAGTCTTGAAGGACTAGAAAAAGGGACTGTTACTTCTGGAGAGAGATCTGCAATTGTGAGTATATACTTCTGGGAATTTTCTGAAAGGAATTCTTTCTATTAAAGCTATTTAATCTGTGAACCCACTATTTTTTGTTAAATCAGTCAGGGCCTAGTAGCAGCAGTTTAAGTTTAAATTTAAAACACTGGAGAGAACTTTCTGGTTATATTTCATACCCAGCAGAAAGCTTATAGTTTTAATTTAATAGTCACTCAGGGTCTAGTATCAGCAAAGTATTTTTAGTTTAAATTTAAAACACAGAAGAGAGCTCTCTGGTTAAATTTGGAACCCAGCAGAGAGCTGTAGTTTAAATTTAATAGTCACTCAGGACCTAGCATCAGTAAAGTACTTTTAGTTTAAATTTAGAACACAGAAGAGAGCTTTCTAGTTAAATTTAAAACCCAGCAGAGAGCTTGTAGTTTAAATTTGATAATATATTAGAGCCTAGCAGCAGCAAAGAGCTATAATTTAAATCAAATAAGAATATAGCTTACCTCAGCAGCACAGGACAGGGTACTGTGTAGCAGCCCTCTTTTAATAAGTGTTATTTCCCTCCCTCCCTCCCCACACCCACCCACCTCTGGGATAATTGTAGCTTTATAGGTACTTACACATCTTAAAAGACAGGAGGTGCTCTCAGGTGAAGCTTGTTACCCAAATCAGACATGCACTAAGGACCTGAGATTTATTAAGCTTCAGGTGAACAAGGTATATTAAACGCATTAGGTACAGTTTTATTGGTATAAATATCCATAGCAACCCTTAGTAAGTAAAGAACTTAAAGATCTAAACAAAAACTTAAAACTAAGATGCAGACAGCAGTCCAGCAGCGGGATCGGGGCTTTTCAGTCTTTTGCATTGAGTGTCACATGTATGATTTTCTCCCAGTTGGTGAGAGGTCTTACGTGTGCACTAGGTGCAAGGAGCTCTTTGCTTTCAGGGAACGAGTCCGTTCTCTAGAGGCTAGAGTAGCAGACTTCGAAAACATAAGAAAGACAGAGAGGTACATAGACGAGAGCTACAGGGATATAGTCCTGAAGTCCCACCTCCAGTCTGGCAGCATCCCTGTTGCCATGGAGGAGAGAGGTCACGTGACAGGAGAGCATCACCCTGGTGTGGCAGGAAGTGGTCCTGTAACTAGGACCTGTCCTCCAGGTGATGTAAAACCCTCTCGCACCGAGAAATATTCTCAAGGGCCATGTGCCCATGAGGGAAGGATTAGGACAACCGTTATAGTTGGTGATTCGATCATTAGGCATGTAGATAGCTGGGTGGCTGGTGGACGTGAGGATCGCCTGGTAACATGCCTGCCTGGTGCGAAGGTAGCGGACCTCATGCGCCACCTAGATAAGGTCTTATATAGTGCTGGGGAGGAGTCTGCTGTCTTGGTACATGTCAGTACCAATGACATAGGAAAATGTGGTAGGGAGGTTCTGGAGGCTAAATTTAGGCTTTTAGGTAGGAAGTTGAAATCCAGAACTTCCTGGGTAGCATTCTCCGAAATGCTTCCCGTTCCACGTGCAGGACCCAAAAGGCAGGCAGAGCTCTGGAGTCTCAATGCGTGGATGAGACAATGGTGCAGAGATGAGGGGTTTGGATTTGTTAGGAACTGGGGTACATTCTGGTGAAAGGAGGGGCTCTTCCGAAGGGATGGGCTTCACCTTAACTGGGATGGAACCAGGCTGCTGGCATTAACCTTTAAAAAGGAGATAGAGCAGCTTTTAAACTAGATAATGGGGGAAAGCCGACAGTCGCCCAAGAGCAGATGGTTCGGAAGATTGTATCCTTGAAGGATACTACCAAAATCAGAGAGGTTCCAAAAAAGAGTAAAGAAGCCCAAATGCCCTCGAGTATGGAGCAGACAGAGCTTAAAGATCCCAAATTACCCATGTCTAACAATAGCCAAATTAATATGAATAAAATACAGTCTCTAAAATGCTTGTATGCAAATGCTAGAAGTCTAAAAAATAAGATGGGAGAGTTAGAATATATAGCACTAAATGAGAGGTTAGATGTGATTGGAATATCAGAGACATGGTGGAAGGAGGACAACCAGTGGGACACTGTGATACCTGGGTACAAACTATATCGTAATGATAGAGCTGATCAAATTGGTGGAGGGGTTGCGCTCTATGTTAGAGAGGGCATTGAGTCAGAAAAGATTAAAGTTTTGCAGGAAACAAAATTTGCTGTAGAATCTCTATGGATTGAAATTCCATGTAAAAAGAGGAAGGCAATGGCGGTGGGGGTGTACTATCGACCGCCTGGCCAGAATGAACAAATGGATGATGAAATGCTCAAAGAAATCAAGGAAGCTAACAAAAGTTACAGCGCGGTAATAATAACGGGCGATTTCAATTACCCCGGTATCGACTGGGTCAGTGTCACGGCAGTACATGCTAGGGAGATAAAGTTCCTAGATGACATAAATGACTGCTTCTTGGAGCAGCTGGTCCATGAACCGACGAGAGGGGAAGCCATATTAGACCTAGTCCTTAGTGGAACACCAGATCTAGTGCAAGAGATAAGGGTGTTGGGGCCACTTGGCAATAGTGATCATAGCATGATCACCTTTGATTTAATTAGTGGAGGAGGGATAGTAAGGAAATCCACAGTACTACCTTTTAACTTTCGAAAGGGAGACTATGATAAAATGTGGAAATAGTTAAGAAAAAACTAAAAGGAGCAGTTGCAAAGGTTAAAGACTTACATCAAGCTTGGGTGTTGTTGAAAAATACTATCTTGGCAGCCCAGACCAGCAGTATTCCACGCTTTTAAAAAAGTGGAAGGAAGTCCAAAAAACTGCCAGCATGGTTTAAAGGTGAGGTCAGAGAGGCTGTTGTTGCCAAGAAAGCATCTTTCAGGAAATGGAAAAAAGAGCCAAACGATGAAACCTGGAAACAGCAGAAGCACTGGCAGGTCAAATGCAAGGCATTGATAAAGAAGGCAAAGAGAGAATTTGAGAAGAAGCTTGCTGCGGAAGCAAAAACGCGAAATAAAGATTTTTTCAAGTACATTCGTAGCAAACCTGTGAGAGAGTCAGTTGGACCATTAGATGATAGAGGAGTTAAAGGGGCACTAAGAGGCGACGAGGCGATAGCGGAGAGACTGAATGAATTCTTTGCTTCGGTCCTTACTGAGGAAGATGTAGGGATGTTACACAAGACTGAAGTGGTATTTAAAGGTGCGGAAGAATTGAAGGAAATATCGATACATCGGGAAGATGTATTACAACTATTAGATAAACTGAAGAGTAGCAAATCACCTGGGCCGGATGGTATACATCCAAGGGTGTTGAAAGAACTGAAATATGAAATTGCAGACCTGCTATTAGTAATCTGTGAACTATCATTAAAATCATCTCTAATACCTGAAGATTGGCGGATCGCCAATGTAACACTAATTTTTAAAAAGGGTTCCTGGGGTGATCCGGGAAGCTACAGACCGGTGAGCCTCACGTCAGTGCCGGGAAAAATGGTAGAAACCATCATAAAGAATAAAATTACTCAGCATGTAGATAGTCATGGCCTAATGGGAGACAGCCAACATGGCTTAAGACAAGGAAAATCTTGTCTTACTAATCTGTTATGTTTTTTTGAAAGTGTGAATAAACAGGTGGACAAAGGTAAGTCGGTTGATATAGTGTATCTGGACATTCAGAAAGCTTTTGACAAGGTCCCTCATCAGAGACTTTTGGCAAAACTAAAGAGTCATGGGATAGGAGGCAGTGCACTACTGTGGATCAGGATTAAATGGCCAATTTTCCCAATGGAGAAAGGTGAATAGTGGTGTACCCCAGGGATCTGTGCTGGGTCCGCTGCTTTTCGACATATTCATAAATGACCTGGAAATTGGAATAATGAGTGAGGTTATCAAATTTGCAGATGACACAAAACTATTTAAAGTTGTTAAAACCCAAGAGGATTGTGGAAAATTGCAGCTCCGCGTTGACCTTCACATCCCTGGTATCATCCTGGTCTTCTTCTTCTTCGTTCCCAACTCCGTAGAGCCGAAAGGTTATGGCGCAAATCTCCTTCACCGGCCTCCCTGTCACTCTTCAAAGCTCAGCACTCCCATTACCGCTCTCAACTTCATCTTGCCAAATCCTCCTTTTTTTCTACTGCTATCGCCAATGCCCCCAACCAAACACGACATCTCTACTCCACTCTCAAATTTCTTACCTCCCTCCATCCCTCTGCCCCTTCTGCACCCACCCACCCCACCCCCTCCCCCTCTCTTCTTGCCTCTGCCTTCAGCAACAAAATCTCCACCTTAAGAGCATCTCTACCCTCGCATCCCCCTCCCATCCTCTCTCCTCCTCCAGCCGCCTCCCCACCCCCAGTCTCTCTTCTCTCTCATTCCTGGTCCTCCTTCTCCCTGACCACCACTGATGAACTGCACCATCTCATCTCCTCCTCTAATAAAACCTTCTGCCCCCTTGACCCTATTCCCTCTGCCTGGTTACTCTCACCCTCACAGTCCTTTCTTCCCTATATTCAAATCCCTATTAACACTAGTTTATCCACCGGGACTTTTCCCTCACCTTGGAAGCACGCCCTAATCCGCCCTCTACTTAAGAAACCCTCCCTCGACTCCCTTGATCCCAATAATTATCGTCCAGTCTCGCAACTCCCCTTCCTTTCCAAACTTCTCGAGAAGGTTGTTTTTGCCCAGCTTTCCCACCACCTCGACTCCACCAATTTCCTTCACCCCCGCCAATCCGGTTTCCACCCAGGGCACAGCGTTGAAACTGTTCTTCTCGCTTTCACCAATGCTTTGCATGTTGCACATGATCGTGGTGAAATCTCGATGGCGGTTGCCCTCGACCTCTCTGCTGCCTTCGACTTGGTCGATCACTCCCTCCTTCTATCCCGATTACGTGACGCCGGACTCTGTAGCACAGTCTTTCGGTGGTTCCACTCCTTTCTTTCCTCCCACTCTGGTGCTGTTCTCCCCTCTTCCCTTCACTCCCCTCCATCTGACTCCTTCCCCCTATCCTGCGGCGTTCCACAGGGTTCAGTGTTAGCCCCTCTCCTCTTCAATCTTTTCCTGACTCCCCTCACACTTCTCATTCAGCAATTTGGTATCTCTGCCTTCTATTACGCCGATGACATTCTCCTTTTGCACCACACCTCCCCCATCAACCCTGACCTTGCCCCGCTTAACTCCTGTCTGGCTGCTGTCTCCATCTGGATGTCTCAGAATTGCCTGCACCTCAACCCCTCCAAAACAACAGCAATCTGGTTTCCCCATGGCCACCCCCCTCCTTTAACGGCTCCCTCTTTTTCCGGCTTTCCCATCTCACTGGTCACTACTTTTCGGTATCTCGGCGTCCTTTTTGATTCGGATCTTACCTTCTCTGCTCATGTCTCCTATGTTTCCAAAACTTCCTTTTTTTACCTTAGGCAAATTCGCGCTATTCGCCCTTTCCTATCTCCCTCTGCTCTGGCCACCCTTCTGCTTGCTCTCGTCATCTCCCGCATAGATTTCGCCAACTCAATTTTTTCCGGCATCACTAAGACCCAACTGTCACGACTCCAGCGTATTCAAAATACTGCCGCTCGCCTTATCTCCTACTCTTCCCCCAGAGACCATGCTACTCCTCTCCTTTCCCGTCTTCACTGTCTTCCTATCTCCTTTCGCATTCATTTCAAACTTCTTACGCTCACTCATAAAGCTCTCCATACCTCCACACCACTATACCTGTCCGATCTCATTCACTTCCACACCCCCAGACACACCCCTCGCTCCTTCCACCTCAACCGCCTTGCACTCCTCTCCCCCTCAGCTTCTCATCTTCAATCTACCCGATCCTCAGCCTTCTTCTTCATTGGCCCAGCCCTATGGAACTCCTTACCCACCTCTCTCCGTCTGGAGCCTCATCACACCACTTTCAAACAAGCTCTGAAGACCCACCTTTTCTCCCTTGCCTTCAATCACCCTCCTCTCTAGCCTATCCTCCCCCCCCCCACTTTGTCTACCCTCCCTTTTGTTTCCGTTTTTCTCTTTTACCTCTTCTCCTTTCCTGTCAAAGAAAATTTGTAACTTCCTTTCCGTTTTCAGCCTTGTGCCTGTTGTACTTTAACCTTTTTGTGATTGTAAACCGCCCTGCTTAATACTGAAGGGCGGTCAAGCAAATTCAATAAACATAAACATAAGAGGATCTTGATAAATTGGAAGACTGGGCATCAAAATGGCAGATGAAATTTAATGTGGACAAGTGCAAAGTTATGCACCTAGGGAAGAACAACCCAAACTATGTTTACACGATGCAAGGTTCCACATTAGGAACCACCACCCAGGAAAAAGATTTAGGCGTCATTGTGGATAACATGTTAAAACCCTCGGCCCAGTGTGCAGCGGCGGCCAAGAGAGCAAATAGAATGCTAGGTATCCTAAGGAAAGGAATGGAAAATAAAACAAAAGATATTATAATGCCTCTATACCGTTCCATGGTGAGACCGCACCTTGAATATTGTGTGCAATTCTGGTCGCCTTATCTTAAAAAGGATATAGCGTTATTAGAAAAGGTTCAGAGAAGAGCCACCAAAATGGTAAAGGGGATGGAAGGATACTCCTATGAAGAAAGGCTAAAAAGGTTAGGGCTCTTTAACCTGGAAAAGAGACGGCTGAGGGGAGATATGATAGAAGTCTATAAATTAATGAACGGAGTGGAAATGGTAAATGTAGATCGACTGTTTACGTTATCAGAATATAGGAAGACTAGGGGACATGCAATGAAGCTACAGGGTAAACTATTAAAGACTAATAAAAGAAAATATTTTTCACTCAACGTGTAATCAAACTCTGGAATTTGTTACCGGAGGATGTAGTAAAGGCTGTTAGTGTAGCTGGGTTTAAAAATGGTTTGGAGAAGTTCCTGGAGGAAAGGTCCATAAACCATTATTAAGAAGGGACCCAGGATATCAATGCTTGACCTAGTACAAGCATTGCAGAACCTGTGTCTTTTGGGGAAACTGCCAGGTACATATGACCTAGATTGGCCACTGTTGGAAACAGGATACTGGGCTTGATGTTCCTTGGTCTGACCCAGTATGGCATATCTTATGTTCTTATGAGAGGCAAAAAATCCTTATTATGTAGATCACACTGGTCTTGCAACTCCTCATATGTGAGCAATATTCCTCCCTCAGAAAACTAAAGTACATCAGTCAATCCCTTCCTCCGCTACCTATCAAACACTCTCCTTAGCTGATCCTCTGGCAGTTGCTGAACATGACTGAGGTCCTGCCCTCCTCCCCAATAAACCCTTCTTCTCCTGATTCTATACCTCTAGCAAGCATTTCCCCACTGGTCTCCCCCTACCCCAAAGTAGCTCAAGTGAATCCACTCCATACATCGTCGTACAATATGAATCTGCTGTTCTCGGCAAAACCCCCCCTTTCTACAATTGCTGTTAGAAGAGAGGCAAAATAATATTTCCTAACATCTGTGGTCCCCCTCCCTCCCTCAGATTTTGGTAATGTGAGGATCCATTGCATTACCCTAGTCAAAGAAGTTCATCAGATTCATTTGGCTCAATCTTCCTTTGGTAAAGTCGTGTTGCCTTGGATCTTCCATCCCATGGGATTCTAGTAACTTTAGTATTTTTTCTTTCAGCAGTGTCTCCGTTACTTTTCCTACCACTGAGATAAGGCTAACTGGCCTGTAGTTGGCTACCTCTTCTCTATGACCACTTTTGTAAGGAGGAACTACATCAGCCTTTGTCCAACCCCATGGAGTCTTCCCTGTCTCTAAGGACCTATGAAACTCTTCCTTTAAAGGTACCACCAGAGCCTATTTGAGCTCTCACAGTATATTGAGGTCTCATCAGGGGCGGCCCAAGGGGGGTGCGGGGCCATGTGCGGAGACTCGGTGCGGGGCCTCATTTGCATAAGTGGCCTTATTTGCATACATATTTGCATAATGTTACCAAACACTAACTTTTAGTAAACATGTCTCTTAATGAGTGTATGGATAAAGAAAGACTAAAAGATTTCTACATTACTATAATCCAGTGCCAACCGCCAGGCACATTAGGAACTACTACAAACGCTGCCCATTTAGAACCCATAGCAAACCCGCTGTATCCTGACAGCATTACCAGGACTCACAAAGCACCAGACCCTACCTATCAAAAGGAAACACTGCAAATATTAAACCAGTACATTTCAGAGAATACTGGGGAAAGAGAACAAGTGGCAATGTCAAATAGGAATTACATAAACAGAATACCTCAGCTCAGTTACACATGCAGAACATAGACCATCACCAAACAAGGAATCGCAATTTAGAAACAGGAAGGCAATAATTAAACTGGGAACCCCAAAAGCCAAACTTGGAATGTACAACAACACTGTAGAAATAAAACTATAAATCAATTTCCTCTTGTACCAAACAAAGCGCAGACGTTAATGATGCACATTTCCCAGAGCTTTCATATTCCAGTTAATAAATTCAAAATAAAGAGATATCTTTCTACCTTTTGTGCATTTTTTTTCAGTTGCAATTGCTCCAGCCACTTTCTTCTGGTTTCTTCATGTTTTCTGCTAACTCTCCATCGTCTGCTGTCCATTTGTCCTTTCTTCTCTCTTCTAGTTTTCTTTCCATCCTCTCTCTCTACATCTGCTTTAACATACTAATCTTTCTCCTTTTGCTCTTTCCTCATTCTTATTTCATCCACACAAATTTTACCCTTCCATCCTCAATCCCCACTTACTCTCCCAATACCCGGCCAATTGTAGATTTTTCATCCCTCCCACACAAAATATTTTTCCCCTCTCCATTTTACTCTCCCAGCCCCATCCCATTCTAATCCTCCCCCAACATCAGCTCCCTTCTAGTTCCAGTCTCACCCAGCATCCATTCCCTTCTAGTCCCTGCATCAGCCCATTTCCAGTCCTAGCCCCCCATCAACCCATTTCCAGTCCTAGCTCCCCCATCCATTTTCAGTCTGAGTCCCTTCATCAGCTCATTTCCAATCCTAGCCCCCATCAGCCCATTTCTAGTCATTTCCTAGCCCCACCATCAGCCCATGTCAAATCCTAGCTCCCCTCCACTCAGCCCAATTGCAGTCCAAGCCCCCCCATGAGCCTACTTCCAGTTCTAGCCCCTCCATGAGTCCATTTCAATTCAAGCCCCCCCCAACAGCCCATTTCCAGTCCTATCCTAGCTACTCCATCAGCCCATTTTCAGTCCTAGCTCCCTTCCCTCACAGCCCATTTCCATTCCAAGCTCCCTCCCCATCAGCTATTTGCAGTTCAAGCCTCCCCGTCCACTCAGTCCATTTCCAGTCATAGCAATCCCCCAACTCATTACCAGTCCTAGCCCCCCATCAACCCATTTTCAGTTTAAGCCCCCCCTATAACCCATTACCAGTCCTAACCCCCCCATCAGCCCACTTCCAGTCTTAACCCCATCAGCCCATTTCCAGTCAGCCCCCCATAGCCCATTGCCAGTCCTAACCCCCCCATCAGCCCACAGCCCATTACCAGTCCTAACCACATCAGCCCACCTCAAGTCCTAACCCCTCCCCATCAGCCCATTTCCTGTCCTAGCGCCCCCATAGCCCATTAGCAGTCCTAACCCCCCCATAGCTCATTAGCAATCCTAACCCCCCATCACCCTATTTCCAGACAGCCCCCATCAGCCCACAGCCCATTACCAGTCTTAACCACCCCCCCCAGCCCATTTCCAGTCCTAACCCCCCATCACCCCATTTCCAGTCAGCCTCCATCAGCCCCAGCCCATTACCAGTCTTAACCCCCCCCTTAACCCCCCCAGCCCATTTCCAGTCAGCCTCCATCAGCCCCAGCCCATTAGCAGTCTTAACCCACCCAGCCCAGTTCCAGTACTTACACCCCCCCATCCCATTTCCAGTCAGCCTCCATCAGCCCCAGCCAATTAGCAGTCTTAACCCCCCCTAGCCCATTTCCAGTCCTAACACCCCCCCAGCCCATTTCCAGTCCTAACACCCCCCCAGCACATTTCCAGTCCTACCCCCCCCCCCCCCCTTTTCCAGACAGCCGCCATCAGCCCCCCAGCCTATTACCCGTCTTAACCCCCCCTCCCCTTCCCTTCCCTTCTGGCAAATTTAAAAAAAAAAACCTGGCTCTAGCTGCTGCCGCTGCCGCGTCCGTCGCAGCAGCGGCAGAATGGAGTGTCCCGCGGGGCCCCCTCTCCTCGTTGAGCCCTCTGCAAGGGCTTTCAGATTCGCGAAGGGAGAGTGCTCCCTCGCGTCTCTGTAAAGCCCGCAGGGGCTAATGGGAAATTTCCCATCAGCCCCTCGCGTCTAAAGGGGCTGATGGGAAATTTCCCATTAGCCCCTGCGGGCTTTACAGAGACGCGAGGGAGCACTCTCCCTTCGCGAATCTGAAAGCCCTTGCAGAGGGCTCAACGAGGAGAAGGGGCCCCGCGGGACACTCCATTCTGCCGCTGCTGCGACGGACGCGGCAGCGGCAGCAGCCAGAGACAGGGGTTTTTTTAAAATGTAATTTAAAAAAAAAAAAAGCAGAATGTTCTTTGCGCGGGGCCCCCTGAAACGCGGAGCCCTGTGCAAAAAACATTCTTGCTCAATGGACGGGCCGGCCCTGGGTCTCATGGCCTTATCCACTTTCAGATTTGCAAGCTGTTCATAAGCATCTTCTTTCATGAACGGTGTGGCATCTACTCCATTCCCATTTGTACTTTTGTCAGTCATGCATGGTCCTTACTAAGATTTTCTTTAGTGAACACGAAACAGAAACATTCATTTAGCACTTCCACTTTGTTCTTGCCACTTTTCACAAATCAGTCCTTAGCACTTTTGTGTCTTGGAATTCCACCTCTGGCCTTCCTTCTCTCCCCAATACACCTGAAAATGTTTTGTCACCTAGCTTTACATTTTTAGCCATTTTTTCTTCTGCATTTGTTTTTTGCCATCCTTTTTTTTGTATTTTATATATTTATTGATGTTTTGAAATTATACAACAATAAAACACAGAACAAAAGGAAAATCTCCATGAAGTTCACATTAAAGCATGCCAAAAAGTAATAAATAAAGAAAAAATGGAAGTTAGCCCACATCAAGGGAGCAATGACTAAATAAAAGAAAAATACAAATGTAAAGGAAAACAAGAGACAATAGTCTCACAAAAGCTGCAAACTAAATCTCCAAAAGAGACTGTGTAAGAACAAGGTCTCTAAAACCCCTCAACCTTCCTCAGCCACAGGGGCAATCATTTCCTTACTAATCAGAAGTTTCTCCAAGTGAGAAGGATCAAGAAATACATATTTCACCCCCAGCAGTGTAATAAGACACTTACAGGGAAATTGTAAATAAAAGGTACCAGAAAGACCCAGTACCCGAGACCTAAAGAGCAAAAAAGCCTTCCTTCAGACTTGGGTAGCTCTGGAGACATCCGGGAAAATCTGAAGCTTCCCACCACAAAAAATAGCATTTTTATGTTGAAAATAACTCCTCATTATTAAAGCTTTATCCCCATCATTCAAAAGGGAAACAACTAAGGTAGCTCCAGTAGTTATAATATCGTGTGAATCCTCAAGAAAAGCTGAGAGAGAGAACTCCGGGCTAATCTCCAGGATTCCCTCCCCCTTCTGTTCCGAGGAAGACCTCACTCTTTTATCGGGAATATAAAACAAACGTGAAATCACAATCTCATTAGCAACAGGTAATAACAAAATTTCTGTAAAATATTTTCTTAACAGGATCTCTGGTAATAACAAATGAGTCTGAGGAAAATTAATAAAAAGCAAATTCTTACTACGAAAAGTATTCTCCAGAGATTCCATCTTCTGGTGTATCAGCTGGCTATCCTTAATAAAGGAAGAGCCTGCTGAACTTAATGTAAGCAAGTGAGAATTCAGGCCGGAAACCTTTCTCTCCATGGTCTCCAGCCTGGCGTCCACCTGTTGAAATTTTGCAGTAGTCTACTGGGAAAATACACAAAATTGAGGTACTATTGTAATGAGAAGGGCCTCAGTGCGTGAGACAATCTGCCAAACATCCTGTAAAGAAACAGTAGAATTCATTACAGAAGAACAAACCTGATCCAAATTACATTGCACAGGAGTAGGGCAAGGAGTCAAATCACTGAGGCCACCAAAAAAAGAAAGCGGACCAGCCCCATGAGGAGAGTCTTGCAAAATCGGCTCAGAAGGGGGGGCGGAGTCCACTCCAGGGAGCTCAAAGAGATTCCCTCACCTGACGATAATGACTGCAGCCTGGCTTGCTCTAAAACAGCGGTTCTCAACCTGTGGGTTGCGACCCCCACGGGGGTCACCACAGGATTTAGCAGGGGTCGCCTCACTCCAAGTTATAAAAAATAAAAAAGCGCACAAGTTGTTGCCGCTGCCGAGTCCGCTTCTCGGCTGCGGCAAACTCACCGCCTCTGATCTTCTGCCGCGGTGGCTCCCTGCCTCTTAGGGAACCACTGCTGTGCCTGTGAAAATGTTGCAGAGCCTTCCCGTCTCTCGACGGGCTCCGTGCAGCATTGTCCCGCCTCCAAAGGAAGTTGTTTATCACTTCCTTTGGAGGCGGGACAATGCTGCACGGAGCCCATCGAGAGACAGAAAGGCTCCACAACGGCTTCACAGGCACAGCAGCGGTTCCCTAAAAGACAGAAAGCTGCGGCTGCAGAAGAACAGGGCAGTAGCAGGCAGACATAGGGAGAGGGGAGGAGGGGGCAGGGAACCTGCAACGGGGCTGACATGGGGAGAGGGAGGGAGGGGGCTGACTTGGGCAGAAGGGGAGCTGACTTGGACAGAGGGGGGCTGACATGGATGGATGGATGGAGGGAAGGAGGGAGGGGGGCTGACATGGACAAAGGGGAGAGACAGGGGGACATACAGGACAAAGGGGAGAGACAGTGCTGGACAGAGGGGATAAATGCTGGACAGAGGGGAGAGACAGTGCGGGTTAGGATTATAATGGGCTGATGGGGGGGGGGCTAGCACTGGTAATGGGCAGATGGGGGGGCTAGGACTGGTAATGGGTTGATTAGGGAAGGCTAGGACTGGGAATGGACTGATCAAGGGGGGTGGTTGGGACTGGTAATGGACTGATGGGGGGCTAGCATTGGAAATAAGATGATCGGGGAGGTTAGGACTGGAAATGGGCTGATTAGAGGAGGCTAGGACTAGTAATGGACTGATGGGGGCAGGCTAGTAATGGGCTGATTAGGGGAGACTGGCACTGGTAATGGGCTGAAGGGGGACTAGCACTGGAAATGATCTGATTAGAGGATGCTAGGACTGACAATGGGCTGATGGGGGGGGGGGGAGGACGGGTAATGGGCTGATTAGGGGAGCCTAGCACTGGTAATGGGGTTGAGGGGGGACTAGCACTGGAAATGAGCTGATTAGGGGAGTCTAGTACTGGTAATGGGCTGATGGGGTGAAGTAGAACTGGTAATGGACTGATGGGAAGCTAGCATTGGAAATGAGCTGATTGGGGGGGGGGGGGCTATGACTGGAAATGGGCTGATTAGCGGAAGCTAGGGCTGGTAATGAGCTGATGGGGGTAGGACTGGTATTGAGCTGATGGGGGTAGGAGTGGTATTGGGCTGATTAGGGGAGGCTAGCACTGGAAGTGAGCTGATTGGGGGGCTTTGACTGGGAATGGGCTGATGGTGGGGAGGGGAGGATAGAGCTGCTGGCCCTGGAAGAAAACGGGGGGCTAAGGTTACAAATGGGCTGATACGAGGGGATGGGAGAATGGAATTGAAAGGGACTGGATCTGAGAGGGGCTGCCATGGTATTTGTACTAGAAGGGACTGGTCAGAGGGGAAGGAGGGGGACTGGAAGGGAATGGACACCAGTGGCAGTCATGGAAATGCAAGTTGACATTGGAAGGTACTGGGAGTGAGGACTGGAAAGGGACTGATACTGGGGAGGGTTACTGGGACTGGAAATAGGCTGATGGAAAGAAGTGAAGAAAATGAAGAGATAAGAAGTGGTAGATGGACCATAGACCACAGAAAGAGAACTAAGAGAAGACAGGAAAGCAGAAGCCTCAGATCGGGACCAGCATGATCAGAGAATAAATTGGTCAGACAACAAAGGTAGAAAAAATAATTTTATTTCATATTAGTGATTTGACTACAAAATCATAATAATTTTGAAATCAAATGGAAGTACAGACTAGATGGGCCTTGTGGTCTTTTTCTGTCATCATGTTTCTATGTTTCTATAGTAACTGAATTCAAAAAAGCATGGGACCAACACAGAGGATCTCTAAAGGTAGAAAGTGGACTGTTGTAGTTGTTGTTATGGAAGGACAGACTAGATGGGCCTTGTGGTCTTTTTCTGTCATCATGTTTCTATGTTTCTAAATATTGTTACGTGTTATTGTGATTAATTATTGTGGTTTAAATAAGTAAATTTTATAAATAAAAACATATTGCAAAGGCCTATAATATATTAATAACACAGGTCTGTGACTAAAAAGCTGTTTGATTATTTTCATCTAATTTCCATGTATTTTGGTGTGCTGAAAACAAATAAAATACTGAAAAAACTCCCAGACATCATGATTTGCCACAACATGCAAAATTGTCTTCAAATTTATCAAATATTTTCAAATTACTATTAATTAATTCACATAAGTGCATTTAAGATATAAAATGCCAAAAAAAACCTTAAAGGGGTTGTCCGAGTTATGTAAAAAAAAATATAGCACTGTAAATCTGATGGTCAGCAATATATACCTAAACTAAGCAAGTTTTAAGTCCGTGCTTCTAATGGTAGAAGGGGTTAATCTTATTTATTATTTATTTATTTAGCTGTATTTATATCCCGCTTTTCACCGGGTCAAAGCGGTCATTTGGGGGATACATTTAACACAAGGGGATATGAGACACATACACTAATACTTACAGGGAACATGGGCAATGGAGGATTAAGTGGCTTGCCCAAGACCACAAGGAGTGCCTATAGATTCCTGAAGAATCCAGTGGGAGGGAGACACAGGGCAGAGAGCAGCAGCTCCGGTCAGTGCAGGGGGCGTGGCCAACACTGTGACGCCTCGTGTACAGACACAGAGCTGCTCTCTCCTGCATGCCACACTTGTGCACGAATCATCATCAGGTTCTTGGTTCTAGGCTGTTCACACTTTTTCATCGCAATTCGTGTTAGCTCGTCATTCTTCAACCGCTATGTTATGGCTCCGTGAAAGTGTATTAATTCGCCAGACAGTTTCTGTTTCATCTGTGGTGAATATACAGTGTTGAAGCAACAGCAGAATATTACAGACTTTGGGGTATGTTTACTAAACTGCGGTAATCGTGAATAACGCGCGTTATGTAATGTTAACGATCGTTAGCGTGTCATAACGCGCGTTATGACGCGCTAACGATCGTAATGCTCCTCGGCGCGGTAAAACACCGCAGAAGGTGGAGAGAGGGCGGAGAGAAGGGGTCAATGGGTGGAGAGTGGGCGGGGAGAGGCTCCCCTCACTCTAACGCGCTGAATTTCAGGGCTCAATTCCAACGCGAATGAAAACCTGCCGTTAAAGGTCAGCAATGTACAGCCCAGGCAGGGAAACCAAACAACAGTGATAAGTGTGATACATGTGCACAGAACAAAAGGGCACAGAAACACTGAAAATGACCCCAACAAACTGGAAAAAAACAATAAACAAGCTGGCCAATAGTGGTATCAATGAGAAACATCAACCCCTCCCCCCCCGAGTAAGCTCCATAGAACAGATATAAATCATGGAAGGGTCTATACGCCGTCCCCATACAAGGTGAATGAGCCCACAGTGAAATAGCGCTGCTCAGGGTTTTTCCCACCATCGGACAGGTGCACATGTCCCGCAACATCAGGGTGGGCATGTCGGAATGACAACTGGACAGATGCCGGAGAAGGGGATACAGAGGGCCACAGGCGGCACATTCTGTGGTGCAGCTGGGCCACAGTGCGGACTAGGGTGATGCCTAGGTGGCCCATACGAATGCTGAAACAGCGGAGCAGCCAGACAGCAACTGCTGAAGGTCCAACATGGGCACGAGTGTGTTTCCCAAAGTGTCACAGGGGCTAGTACCCAACAGCTACCCCCAAGGGCACGGAACATTGGCAGGCAGGTCTGGGGGGGGAGCGTGGACATCTATGCAGGCACCCCTACCCCAGAACCCACACCATAGGCAGCCACCTACCTGCACACTGGATGGCCTGAGACTGCGCACCACCAGGTCCACCAGCAGAAGGGCATGTCAGCATGGTGGCTGAGGGATACTGGTGGTGGAGGGGGCAGTGGCAGCTGCCCAGAGCAGACCGTGGCCTAGCCCTGTGTAGGTGGGTGCCATGCACTGCAACAGACAGGTCCTGTCTGACCAACAGTCATGGTATCACCAGGGAATGCACCATCTCTGTGATAACATGGTGGTGCAGTGCACAAAACCAGTCTATTCAGAAGCAGACGGTCACAGGTTCAAGTCCCAGCTGTGGTTTCTGCCAACCCAGTCCTCATATTTTAACCACTACTATAACGTGCTAATACAGACAGAATCTTTCTTGCAGATGACGTAAACATGCCCAAAACACCTACATTTTACCCTACAGAGCACAGACACCATAAACATGCACATTACCTAGAGAAGAGCCTCCCAAATGCAGTCCTGGAGGGCCAAACACCATCCCGGTTCCATGCTGCCTCTGATAAAGATGCCTGTGCTGCATTTCTATGCGCCACCCCCATGGTATGCAGATGTATCTCATGCATATTCATGAGGGACAGCATGAAAACCCGAACAGTGTTTTGCACCGCAGGAATGGAGTTGGGAACTTCTGCCATAAAGCAGCAGCCAACAGGGGCAGACACACCCGCACCCACAGGCCCCATTATCCAAAGCCTCCTGGAGAGGCAGGACTTTGGGCTCTGCATGCATCTCCCAATACTAGCACTTTCATACCTTAGTAATGCCACCCTAAACCTGGGAATATGGTACACATCTATCAAAAGGTTGCTATGATTACTGGCAGATAGCAATTCCTAGGTTAAGTACAATTTTCGGAGTGAGCTGCATCATAGCAACCTTTCTGATGTCTGTGGACTGTGCTACAGGTCTTGTGTCTGACAGTGTTTACCAATCTGGGGAGTGACTCCTACAGTATTGCATACCATAGCCATGCCTGCACTGTGCCCAGGACTGGTGTGGTGGCCTGGGCTGCCCAACACCTCTATAGTTGCACAATGATGGCATAGGTGTGGGGCGTGTGTGTCTGTCTATCCAGTGTGTGGTGGCTGCCAACACCCTCCACAGCCCACACTGTTAGCACTGTTGGCAGTATTAGCCTGCCAATGTGCATAATGAGGAGCAAGGTACCGTGGGAATAGCCTGGATAGGGTGGCCTGGCCGCATCTGCACAGTGCATAGGGCAATGGCCGGACATTGTAGTGCCCGGTACCACCTGCACGGACAGGGTGGCCATAGCATGTCCTGCTGGGAGGTCACTCTCACCCTGACTGAGCAGTGACCATGGCATGGCTAGGTTCCCCCATAGTGTTATATAGTATTACTCTTATGTGATGTTTATGGGTTTCCTTTTGGGGCCCAATCACTGACTTATCTGCTTGGTGTGTATGCTGATATCTCTGTTCTGGGTACATACATCTCCTCCAGGACCATGCACTATGGACTAGCTGGCGGACTGTCTGCAGCTAGTATGTGTCTTGCTGGAACACCGTGCAGTGGCTGGAGGCTTGCTGCTGGAGAATGTCAGATAATGGTGGGGGGCAGCTGAGCATTTCCAGGCTTGCCGTCTGTCTGCTATTGCGTTATGGATGTGTACTGCTCTGCATTGTCTGCCCTGTAGGGGTGTTTGATCCTTAGCAGTACTGGGGTGATGGTTCCCTCTACTGCCACCTTTGCAGGGGGGTAGGAAGTGTATCTGTGGGCGGGAGATCCTGTCCCCCACCCTGAGCCCCAGAGGGTGCGTTGGGTGGTGGTATGTAATCTCCCTGGCAACCACAGCAGAATGTGGGTGTGGTGCCGTGCAGTCCTCCTGTAGCCAGCCAGGTGTTTATTAGCAGCTCTAGCCCACTGGTTACTTCACTGCCCATGGAGCCAGAGGTCATGGGTTCACAACCCACAGTGGGGTTCATCGATAGGGCTGTCTTAGGCATTGTCTATTTTTATTGTATATTAGTGCTGCCAGCAGAACCACCCTCAGGGTACTGTCACCTTAGGGTGGCTCATAAGGCGCCTTATACGGTGCCCTATAAAGCGTCTTATAAAGTGCCTTATATGGTGTCCTATAGGAGACATTATAGGGTGCCTTGGCAGACAGCGCACTTTATAATGTGCCCTATGGAGTGCCTTCTAGGGTGCCTTATGTGGCACCTTAGGTTACGCCACTGTGAGGGTGTGTTTGCTGGCAGCACTATTAAAGTACAACTAAACTTCCTCGCAGCCCAATACTTAACCCTTTCCAGGCCAAGCCCAAAACTTTCGGGATCCACACTTCTGCCTAACTATTCCTATCAAATGGTATATAATACATGACCATGGCAGAGGGAACGTCACTATTGGAACATATTGAATATGACGGGTACAATTTTCCTGACATATGCAAACTTTAACCCGGCTGCAGAATGTGGATTAAAATATTATAGTAGGCCTTCAAAGGGTTACACATGACGCCTCAACCAACCTTATTCATTAGGCACACTGGGGAATCAAACCCATGACCCTTGTACTATCTGTTTGTGTAGTAACCATTGTGCTACAGCTCTGTTTCTGTATGTGGGTGTCTGCGCGCCTTCTTATGCTTAACGCGCAGTAACGCGCCCTGTAACAATCGTTGCTGCGCGGCGCCTTAATGCGCGTTATTGGTAACGATGTCCTTTTCTGGCATTTCTTCTACTAACGCAGCTCCTAACGCGAATCACACTAACGCAGTTTAGTAAACATACCCTTTTGTGAAAAAAGTATACTTTGCATACTTTGGACTAAAAATTGGAGATCAAGATAAAGTCTGGGCGCCTCATAAAGTGTGCAAACGGTGTGTTGAGGACCTCCGAAACTGGTTCAAGGGTAAGAAAATTTTTTTCCGTTATGGGATTCCTATGGTATAGCGAGAGGAAAAGAACCATAGTGACGACTGTTACTTTTGTTCATGCGATGTGAAAGGGTTTAATTCCAAATGGAAGCATTCCATTTCATATCCCAATCTTCACTCGGCAATTCGTTCCATCCCTCATGGCACAGATATACCAGTACCCAAGCCCCCTGCTACCTTGGAAGAGATACCTAGCTCCGATGAAGGTGAAGTCATACCTGAATCAAGTTCTGACTTTGAAGATGATACAAGACCAAAATTGTTTTCTCAGGAGGAGATGAATGATTTGGTAAGAGACTTGGATCTTCCCAAAGATATCGCTGAGTTACTCGGATCAAGGCTGAAAAGCAGGAATTTATTGTTGCCAGGAGTGTCATCTTCATGGTTCAGACATCGTGAAAAGGAGTTTGTTCCTTACTTTGCCCAGGAAGACAAGTTGGCTTATTGCATCGATGTTGAAGGTCTGATGGGTCAATTTAAAATCCAATATGATTCAGAGCAATGGTGTCTTTTTATAGATTCTTCAAAAAGAAGTCTCAAAGCAGTTTTACTCAACAATGGTTTTTACGCTTCCATACCTGTAGGTCATTCCATACACTTGAAGGAGAACTTGGAATTGGTTCTTCGTAAACTTAAATATGAAGACCATGGTTGGCAAGTGTGTGGGGACTTGAAGGTCTTGTGCATGCTGCTCGAGCAACAAGCTGGGTATATCAAATATCCTTGTTTTCTGTGTCTATGGGACAGTCGAGACTGACAAAATCACTGGACCAAGAAGAGTTGGCAGCCGAGGGTGCTGTCGGTGAAAAAAATGTCCTCCGAGAAACTTTGGTACCTTCCCATAAAGTTCTTCTACCACCTCTCCACATAAATTTTGGGATTGATGAAGCAATTCGTAAAATCACTTCCAAGAGATGGAGAATGCTTCAAATACTTGGTCACCAAGTTTCTAGGCCTGTCGGAGGCAAAATTGAAGGAAGGTTTGTTCGTTGGACCAGACATTAGAAGGCTTATAGTTGATCAAGAGTTTGTCAATACCATGACGGATCCTCAAAAGGAAGGGTGGATTGCATTTAAAGAAGTCGTACAGAAATATTTAGGCAATAACAAAGATCCTCACTACAAAAAGATCGTCGGACGAATGTTGAAAGCATTTCAAGCTTTAGGTTGCCTGATGAGTTTGAAAGTGCATTTCTTCCAGTCCCACCTTGACTACTTTCCTGAAAATCTGGGAGCTGTGAGTGAGGAACAAGGTGAACGATTCCACTGAGACATTAGAGATGGAAAGGAGATACCAGGGAAAATAGAGCATTACAATGATGGCAGACTACTGTTGGATGCTTCAGAGAGAGACATTCCAGATGCTACTCACAAGTGTAAATGCACCAAGAGGAGCCTCACAAGGAAGAAGAATCAAGTTTAGTGTGTGTAGGTGAGCTCATTTCAGTTCAAAAAAGGATTTTCATGAAAATATTGTAATAAAACTTTAATTTTATAAGTCTATTTCCATTTATTTTGAGGTATTGCCTAATTTAACATAGTTACCTAAATTGTCAGGAAACGTGATGTCCTATGACAAAATGGAGGTCATTTTCAGATTCAGCGCACCACAAAAAGATAAAGATTACGTGGAATAACCAAAACAGCTCTCGAAAAAAAAAAATTTTGCAGACAAATGATTACAACGACAATGCGCTAACGGTAAAGGAAGAAAGACACATTTGATTTTATCATTGGGGGTCATCACAAGTTGACCAATGGTAAAAGGGGTCACGGTACAAAAAAGGTTGAGAACTACTGCTCTAAAACATCAGTCTTTACTACTATATGTTTGTCCATAGGGCCCAGCCCTGACACAGTCTTGCTGCCTTTCACTTTCCACTTCCCAGGCATTGTGTTATAGCCTATACTTAAGATACTTACTACATACAACACACACTTTCTTAGCAAACTGGCATCCCACGCTCCTCAGCGCTCCTAAGGGGCTCACAAGGGGCATAACATTCCCCTTGTTACACGCCCCTTGGTGCACGCCACCAGCTGCGCGCTAAAGAGAGAGTTTTTATAAGCCCCCAGGGAGAGCAGTGTTAACCACTTCAATGCCAGGCTGCAGGCAGACACACACAGATGAGTTTTTCAGCGTCAAGCAGCAAAGGAACAGCTCCTGTTTTTTTCCATCCTGATTTCTTTCTTTGCCTCTTTCAGCTTTATCCAATATTCTTTTCTGTTTTCTTCTTTTTGTGATCTTCTGAATTCTGTGAATGCTGCCTTTTTGTCTTTATTTTTGCAGTCACTTTTTTGGAGAACCATATCTGTTTCCTTTTCCTCTTGCTTTATTTATTTTCCTTGCATATAAATCAGTTGCTCTTTTTATAGTTTCTTTCAATTTATCCATCTGCCTTTTTCACTTCCCTTATCTCCTCCCACCCTGCCAGCTCCCCCTTCAGATACTTTCCCATTTTACCAAAGTCAGAGTTTTTGAAATCTAGAACTCCGAGTTTGCTATGATTGGACTCTGCCTTGATTTTTACCTTGAACCACACTGTGTGGTTATCACTGCTGCTCAAGTGGGCACTCAGGCAGACATTAGACTGACTATCTCCACTGGGGAGTACAAGTGAGTTTCCTGAAGAAAAATAATATCCATGTTGGCACTGCCAAGATAAAGCAATATTTTTTTCTGCTTAATTGGATTATTCAACCCCTTCATATTTTAAAGTACCACTCTTTAGGCAACCAAAGTGAGACGATGTAACACTCCTCAATGAAGCCCATAGCAAGCATATGTCTTGCTAAAGGGCACCTGCTCCAGCATTGTTGTAAGTAATAAAATTCCAAGACAGTCAGAGAAGCATCAAAAGCACAGCACAGCATCAAGACTACAACAGGCGACCCTATCAAGAAAATGACATGTTCGTGGCCCAGTAGAACCATCTACAATGACTAGCCACTCTAAGATGGCATCCCATGAATTACTTCCAATTCCCCAACCCATATTCCCCAGATCCCCACAAAAAACACTTGAAATAATCTCATTAGAGTATATACATCACCACAGCTGTACCCATCACACTCACACACACACTAGTGACCCTCAGATCACAACCCTGCATCACTCTCTGCATACAGTCCCCATAATCATCCATCATCAATCATCTCATCCATTACAACAATCAGCAATCTACACTGTTCAATCCACTGCTACCCAGCAATCAGTCCAGATCCTGCAATACCTGTCCAGATCAAAACACCCACTCTTCCCTCACTTCCAGTTATACCCCACGTCTCCATATATCATGCCTGTAACCTTACAAGGTCCATGATCTCATTTAACCTATCCACTCAACTCCCGATAGCTGGTCTCTACAAAAGGCAACTATGGCATCTGCTCCACACTCTGTCAGAGTTATTTGAGGACCACCCACAAGTTTCTAATTTACTCCCAACACCATCCTGCCCAACCTCTAAGCACCACTTCACTCACCCATGCAAACTAGTCTCTGACCCAACTATTCAGGCCTACATTCCCCCTAAAATCCTGAGTCCAGTTCCATGCACACTCACTTCCCCCTCCGGCCACTCAGCCAATTCTGATCGCACACCACTCATACAATTCCAACCATCAATAAAAAAAAACTTAGAAAATGATCAACCAGCAGACATCAGTATATACAAAAGGATCATGTAGGTCCATCTTAAGCAAACAACCATCAAGTCACCAATGCCCAGTGTCAAAATCCTGAAGAAAGCAGTCAAGTCCAGCATGAGACTTCTTCCAATGAGTCCACTAATAAAAAGAAAGCCAGAAATGACTCTTATAGTGTTTCCCTGCATAACACACTCCTAGCTTCGTACATCTACCATCGCATGGCTGCAGCTCCATGGGATCAGTGCTCTTCCATCTCACCACCAGTCATCTCTGTCACAAACCCTAGGAGTGCAGCAGAGTCCTCCAAGCTGTGAATCACATTATTTGGTGTGACTATATAGGCAAGATAATACATGCCTTAGAGTGTACTGGCCTCTTTCAATTGCTCTCTGCGTGCCAACAATCGTATTTGGTGGACCACTGTATTTTTATTCATATTCGGCAAAATAACTACTGATTGGCCTTGGTAATGAAGAGAGGCTTTGAGCTTGGCCACTTGCAGAATCTTCTTTTACCTGTGGATACCTCAGCACTCTCAGGACTAGAGGTCAAGAAACTTGGCTCCCTCCGGCCAATGTAAAGGTGCATGATGGGCATCCTCCACCTCAAATATGTGCTCAAAATGAAGGTACAAAAATTCCAGAAGAAAGCATTTAACAAATGTAACAGGATCTGTGCCTTCTTCTCCTTTAGGGATCCCTAATACACATAAGTTATTCATACGTGTATAGTTATTCAGATCCTCTAGCTCACACTCAAGTGCTGCAGTCCTTTTCACATTGCACTGTAATGAAAGAATTTCTTCTGAGTTTGCACCATTCAGTGTCTCTAAAATAGCTGCTACAAGCTGTAGCTGTTCTCACACTTGTGCAGTCTCAGTTTTTACCTCCTGAAGTGCTGCTTGATTATTTTTCATAAGATACAAGATTTGCCTCAGTAGTGCTGAGAGGGTGGCTTTCTCCTCTTTGTGGCCAGCCATCTTGCTGGAAGAAGGTGTCTCTGCTTTCAGCCTTTTGGGGTATGGATTAGATGATAAATCAAAGTCCAGCTTTCCAGCTTTTACAAAGTACATCTCTATCCATGATCTGGTAGCGAAAGGAACCCAAAGTATCAAGTTTAGTTAGGGGAAGTTATCAACCTAGAAGAAGTCCTCTAAAGAGCTTTCCCCGTAAGACTGCCATCCTCCTTCAGGTCCACTTGTGCCCCCTCATCGTTAGATTTTTAGTTGCAGTTTAAAGTACTGAGAATGATTTTTAGGATCTTGAAGTTGGAGGAACCACAGTATTTGATAGAATATGTGTCTGGGTGCTCTGTCTGCTCAAATCAAAATCTCCTATTATGCATACTAAGTCTGGAGGAGGGCCGCCTGTGTGACATCATGATAAAGCATTGCCATGTGGGGCTCCAGTCCTATGGAAGTCATTCCCTTTCAACTTCAGCTAGCCTTCAGATTTTGAGAAAAAAGGTAAAGCATGGCTCTTTAAGCAGGCTCTTCTCCAGGGGTTTTGCACTGCTTATTTTATAGCGGAGGTTTAGGGGTACTTTATTTGTATGATGTTTTATAATTATTTGCATCTAGCCATTATAATTTATAGGGTGAATATTTAACCACAGTAGTCAACATTTTTTTTTAAACGATGGCTGTCACAAATGAAAACTTTCTTAGAAATACTGAGATTGTTTAAGTGAAAAGGTAAAGGATGGCTTTAGAAGAAACAACAGCAAAACCAGCAA
Organism: Ichthyophis bannanicus; assembly: GCA_033557465.1. Classification (NCBI taxonomy): domain Eukaryota; kingdom Metazoa; phylum Chordata; class Amphibia; order Gymnophiona; family Ichthyophiidae; genus Ichthyophis; species Ichthyophis bannanicus. The sequence goes on from CM066037.1 coordinate 200,728,136, forward strand.
AAACAACAGAAGAACCAACAGCAAAATCAACCGATATTTAGATGGGCTTATGCTGATATTCTCTGGCACTATACGGATAGCACCGCTTCATATCCCCACAGCAGTAAAGACACCTGCTTAATTCTGGGTTGTGGGCAGTGCTTAGGCAGTCTCGGCAACTATCCGGTTAATGGCAATATTCTGCTGCTAGAGATTGCTAAACAGCATAAAGTTAGGACATGTCAGTCGCTGTCCTAACTTTATGCTGTTTTGCTATCTGGTTTGCAGTTCGATATTACCACTAATCAGATAGCAAATCTGGCCAGCAGCAAAATTGGATATTCAGCACTGAATGACAGATAAACTCTGGGCTAAATATCCGGTTTCACTTTTAGCACAGAGGTCAGGTGTTTTAAAACATGCTTCTTGCCTTTGACTCTGTTCAACATAAAAACTGCCCCAAGGGAGCTCATTATTTCCAACCTGGAGACTGGATACTGGCAAAAGCATACCACCAGCACATGCTAAAACCACTGTGGGAGGGACTGTTCCAAGTACTTCTGACAACACCAGGGCAGCCAAGGCCCTAGCAGCAGGAGAGGGAGAGGAGAAGACTCCTGAAGGTAAAGTTGAAGAAGATACACAAATGACTGTGCGCTGCCATCCATTTGCCAAACCTGCTGATGTAGAATCCCCTTGGCTAATTGGCAAACTGGGAAGCCTAGAATGGACTGGATTTTTAGTTCTATGTTTAATTTCTGTTATCATTGTAATCTTGCTGTTCTTATTTACTTAATTTGTTGCTCTTTCTCCTTTTGTTGTACATTAGTAAGCCTACCCCTGATGAGACTATCCCAGCCCTCCTTGAGTATAACAAGAAAAACTAGCTGGCAGGAAGAAAGAAATTACACTGAATGCCCTTCCAATTTGGCAACAATGTTTCTTCCCACTTCCAGCTCTTGTGAATATACTGAAATATTGGTAACTTCTAGACCCCAGTGTAAGGACAACACTTCTCTTTGATTTACATGATACCTCTTTGGCTAAACTGATGCCCTCACCAGAATATTTTTGGACACTGGAAAAAGAAAAACATTTTGCATATGAGATTGTTAAAAGGAGCAGCAAAAGCTACTACAGGAAACTGTTATGCTTGTGCCCATGTTCCTTCTCACCAGCAAGGGGGAGTCCCTTTAATTGGGGTGGAGGTAGATCTGATATCTTATGATGCCAATAACTTTATCCCTACACTACCTTTTAATACTAGCTCCTTTTTCCTTTCCTTAGCGAATCTTGGCCATGAGACCTTGTTCTTTCAAAAAGGATAGGACAGGTCAGAAATTAGGAAAAAGTATCTGCACTTATATAAATGAAACTAATTGGTGTACAGTTATTGCAAATCATATTGTCTTTATCAAAAATGCTATGTAACGTATGGTTAATATGGCTAAATTGGACATCTCTGCCTTTAAGGGTGGTATTCAGTCTTTTTAAAGTATCCTTGCAAATGTATTGTGGTGTTGGATGATCTTAAGTATGTTTTTCTTGATGTTGGTCAGTGTGAGGAGTTTTTGATCAGCAAGGAATCTTCGTGAAGGGTTTCTTTCTTCTTTTTCCATGTATAATTGGGCTAAATGTATTTTGGATCCTGCTGTTCTTTAAATTGTCTTTAATTCAAGTGATTGTCCCCTTGATGTGGACTTGATGTTGTATTTTCTTTTTATCTTATAATAAAGATTTATTTAAAACTTAAAAAAAAGGGTGGTATTCAGGTAGGTGCTTGGTGGAGCACTTTTACTTCCTGGTTCTCTGGCCTTGGCTCTGGCTTACGTGGCCTCCTTATAGCTGCTCTCAGTCTGGGAATTGCTGTCATTTTTGGCTGCTATCTCTTCTCTTTTATTATTGGTTGCTGCCATAAATATTTAACTCATGCATCCACTACCACAATGATTCTCATCCCAAAAGGCAGTTCTGCCAGATATACTGCTCTCCTTCTGATCCTGCATGACCCTGCCTCTTATGATGGTTCTGTAATCCCAGAAGGCTTTCAGCTGGTGGCTCTAAGGCACTCTGAATGAAGTGTGCTTCAGGGGGGAATGTTGGGATGAAGCAGGTTGAAGCCCACTTCATACCATGTCCCAAAAGCAGTCCTGTGGCCTGTTCTGACAGAGTGACCTGAAGCAGTCTTGTAGCAAGAGCCTAATTAAATGTGGCCATTGTCTTGCTACTGGGCAGATTTCAGAGAGCCGTTGTGTCTGGTCAGGCAGGTCAGGAGAAGTAAGTGACAGTTGGTTGAGACACATTGTGGCAGCAGGTTAAGTACGGGACATGCAGAAACAGGAAATATGCCCACCACAGACTAGACAGGGGGAGGGAAAAGGAGGTAGAGACAAGCTAGAGACAAAATGGAGGAGAATTGATAGCACAAACTGCCATAATTTGCAGAAGTCTGTAAGTCTGTAAACTGCTTGCACAGGAAACAGAGCTAACCTAATCAATAGAAACATATCACAGTAAAAGGTCCTAACCACAGCTAAGTGACAGGCTGAAATAATATTTATAAGAACTAGATATCATTTGGTGGGGGGGGGGGGGGGGGAATTGGAGACAAACAGGATTCATACAGAGAGTCTGTGCTTGGTAGCTCAGCTTCCATTCTCTTTGTCCCCTAACCTCTGACTCAGGCAAACTGTATTGTTTAAGAAAATAATTCTGCCTTTGTCTTTTTGGCTAAGATTGTAACTGATTGGGCATAATAAATATCTCATTTCCTTCCAAGTGTCTGATTCTGATTTGGAAAAGTGAGAGGTCAATCTTATATCTTTGGGGTACAACACAGCAGTCTTAGTCAACTAAAATCCCCAAGAGGCCCCAAGGCATGTGCTGTGTAGCACTACTGCAGTCATACAGCCATTGAGCTGAGTGAGAAATTAGCTTTTCTCTGAACACACTATGATTTCTGTGTTAGTCAGATTTGTAATATAAATTCCTTACAAAGAGAAAACAAGAAGATTTCAAGATGACTCTATGAATTGGCACAGAGATAATGGGTCCAATATTCAAAGGGATTAACATGGTTAGCAGATCTGCTGCCGGTGCTAAGCCCTCTATCCAGGATATTCAGCAGCACTAACATGGTGGGTACCACTGAATATCCCTGGGTGCCATCACTGCACGCCCCGATGCTAACCATGGTGGGGGGGGGAGGGGGAGGGTCAGGAGGCAGCACCTGGCCAAAATGGGCAGTGGCAATATTGAGCCACTGCCTGGTTATGGCAAAGTGGTGAAAGTAAGGTGCAGCAAAGGCAGGTTGAACTTTCACCTCAGAAGCTAATTGGGCAGAGCAGGACCGTACCGAGCCCTGTGCGAGCGGTGCAGCCGCAGAGGGCGCAAAGACTTAAGGGATGCATTTTGGCTCTCAGCTGTTGCCTGTCGCCGCCACTTTGGCGGCAGCAGGCAGTGGTAGAGAGCCAAAATGCGCCCCTTAAGTCTTCTCGCCGGCACACTAAGCAGGTCTGGTCTCTCCGGGAGGGTCCAGACCTGCTTAGTGTGCCGGCGAGTTGCACATCGGGCGCGTGCCTCTTCTCTCCTGCCCTCATAAAGTGGCTAGATGGAGGTGCGGGAGGGGGGGGGCGCGCCCGATATGCAACTCGCACAGGGTGCTTTCACCATTGGTACGACCCTGGGGCAGAGGCTGAATATCGTCGCTGCCTGGTTAGCTTTCTGGCAATCCGGGAATATTAGTGTGGCTTTTGCCTAAACCCATGCTAAAAGGCCCTAATATGGCACCTTGGCCCCTAGCAATACTAGGATGAGACCACTGCTTGGGGTCACGGGTGCTATTTTGAAGTTGGTGCTGGCCTAGACAGGAACAAGTGAGGATCACTCCTGTATGGGTCCCATTAGACCACCAGGGAGGATTAAAGGTAGGCCTAGGGATGCCTTCAGGGGGCTGGAGGGTCTTCAGGAGAGGGATTCTTAATCAGGGTCTGGTTTCAGGATATCCTAAGGGAGCAACTTTGAATGTGGCTTGTGGTAGGCTGGAGTCTGTATGAGGAGGGGTATCTTTTGGGGAGGGGAGCCATGACTCCTTGCTGGTGCTGAAAGGAGGGGAACCCCAGACCACAGATTTTTTTTTTTTAAAGCACCAGTCTCTTTAAAAATGCAACAGGAGCACTGGACCATGTGTTAGCAATCCGATGCTCACGGGAGGAAAAATAATAAAGGAATAACATAGCTTGCACTGTTCAATGCAAGTTGCGTTATTCCATTTGCATCATAATGAGGTGCTTTGCAATTATGAAGTAACATGTTTTAGGGTAAATTAATGTGCATTCAGGTAAAATAACGCATACTTTTGCTCTTTTAACGCACATTAAGGGCAAATTTGCAAGTGTTATTCCTTTAACACACTTTAGTAAATCCCCCTTAATTTCATGCCAAGAGAGGCAGAAAATCCTTAAGTACCAAGAAATACAATCAGAGACCACGAAAATGTGGCACACATATTTCCCATTGTATTGGGCAGTACTGACCTTATCAAAAGCAATTTCCAAGCACATGATGACAAATTGCCTGTAAAAATGACATCCCATGAACTCCTGAAGGAAGCTGTCTTTAGAAAAAGCGAGTGCAACGCTGAGCATTAATAGTACATTTGAGAGACTGAGATTATACTCTACATACCTTAGCAGTGAGGTTCATTATTGTCATGGTATGTGTAAAACTGACAAATAAATTTCTTCACAGAGCTACCCCAGATAATAATCAAATTGAAAAAGATGGACGAAGAGCTCATGAAACAATATTCTTTGCTTGCCAACTGTTTAAGTTAAGACTTCATTGTCATTTACTGTCCCTCTATACTGCTAGGGATAATTCCCTTGCTATTAGGGGATATAGTAATGATTCAACTATCGCGAGACAGAATAACGCCTTACACCTTTTATTTGGTGGCTGCAGGTACTCATGCAAATGTGTTCATGTGCAAAAATATATTGTTATAAACTTTTCTTTATATTAAAATGACTTGTTTTTAATATTATATTAAAATCAATTGTTTGACTGAGTCCTTAGGATACCATGCTTTGTTTTATATGTAAAACTGACCCCTTTGTAGATACTCCTTGCAAGAGAAGTAAGCCCAGTATTGGAAGCTTCAGCTCATGGCAGTGGACCACAACAGACTGACCACCACAAAACCAAGGCCTGCAGGTCTGAAGTGACCCGGCTGGGACAGTGGGCAAACATCTACAGAAACATCAACGGCTGTCTTGACTGGCTACTGTTCACGTCTGCATATGTATTGGATAGATTTATTTATTTATTTTATTTAACAGTTTTTCTATACTGCACTCTTCAATATCAGTGCGGTTTACAAATAACAAATTCTGCAAAGACCAGGGGAACAGCTTTGCACATACAGAGAACAGGATCTTTTAACTTGGAGCTGAACTAGTGAACTATTTACATAACCGACCACTCAAGTTGTGGTAGGGTAACTATTTACAGGTTATACATTAAGCACAAACAGGGTAGAAGGGATGAGTCTTAACAGATAGTAAAATCAACAATGTGGGTTAATAGCCGATTATTAGGTGCAGGTTAATGAGTAAGATGTTTGACTAACCTGGGTCCGTTGTAAGTAGTTGGGTACAGCCTGAGTGAGTTGGGAAGTGAGACATGGCTGTGTTGTGTTTGCTGAGCGAAGTGTAAGGTAAACACTTGGTGTTTAAGAGCTTTCCTGAATTGAAATAGGTTTTTTATAGCTCTGATGTGTGGAGGGAGGTTATTCCAGCATCTTGGTGCATAGAAGGCGAAGATTCTGTTAATGGTAGTCTGTGTACATCTTGTAGATTCATTAGGTATAACTAATGTATTAGTGGCAACATCCTACCGCCCAATATCAAGCATATCAAGCATATCCTTCCTAGCCAAGATCATCGAAAAGGCAGTCCAACAACAGTTGCAAGACCACATCGACGACAGAAAAGCCCTAGATGTTCATCAATACGGATTCCGACAACATCATGGAGTTGAAACCCTCCTTATAGCACTGCTAGACAACCTCCTCAAAGGCCTGGAAAACAAAAGCAAAATGTTCATGCTTATATTTATAGACATATTAGCTGCATTCGATACAGTACACCACAGTACACTCATGAACCGACTCGCATCCATAGGAATAACGGGAACCCCTCTGAAATGGTTCTCATCCTACATAACAAACAGAATGCAGCAGGTCCACTTCAACAATGAAAAGGCAAACGCTTTCCCCCAAACCCAAGGCATTCCTCAAGGCTCAGCGCTGTCCTCCCTCCTATTCAATTTATACATACAACCAGTTTGCCAAATCTTCCAGAAGCACAAGATCAGTTACCACATTTATGCAGATGATCTAATGCTTTATGCTCAACTCGACGTAAATAAACCAAGTTACAACCAACTAGAAGAATGCCTAAGCAAGCTGCAAACCTGGTTGCAACAAAACAACATGTTGATAAACCATAAAAAAACGGAGGTGATGTACATCTCCAGGAAACTGGACTTCAGCCCTCCTGCCACAGTCACCCTGAACAACAACGTCTATCACACAAAGACCGAGATAACATACCTAGGGGTAATGCTTGATAGCAACCTAAGGATGGACAAACACCTCCGGATAACCAACCGGGCCATATTCCATAAATTAAAAGTCCTTCAACCACTATGTAATATCATTGAACAATCCGACTTCAGAACAGTGGTGCAAGCTCTCATCACTCCCCACCTAGACTACTGCAATGCCATTCTACAAGGCTTACCAAAGAAAATCCTAAACATCCTGCAAATGGCGCAAAACGTTGCTGCAAGAATCATCATGAAAAAAGGCTTCGCCGAGCACATCACACCAGTACTAATTGAACTGCATTGGCTCCCCATTACTGCCCGCATCAAATACAAAACACTAGTAACCACATTCAAACTCATACACAACATAGCACCTTCATACCTCACCAACCTAATCACCACACAACCACTCAACAGAAACAGAAGAACCGCAAACCTCAACACCCTCTGCGTCCCAAATAGCATAAACTTTCAAAGCATATACGAGTAACAGAACATTCTCATATGCAGCACCACTACTCTGGAACCAGCTGCCTTCCGAGCTACGTTCAACCAGCGACTTAAATGACTTTAGGAAAAAGCTCAAGACTCACCTATTCCAGACTCATTACAACCTGTCCTAGGCAGCGAGCCCTCTTCCTACTCGCTCACTGTGCCAAAGTGGATTCACTTTACCCCCGACCATAGGTCAAGAGAAATTGCAATCTTGGACCTGTAATAATGTATATATGTATATATGTAAAGGCACCCCCCATCAATCGAGTGTAAATTTAGTAACCTAGCTGCTGTGTTGTGTGCCAAGCCTCATAATCAAAATGTATATTTTGCTAATTCCTGTCCTGTACAATCAACCCTGATATGTAAAGTAAACCGCTGCTGATCGCTGGAAGTAGCGGTTTACAAATGTATACTAAATAAATAAATAAATAAACGATCCTTCTTGACCTGTTGTTTGGGGTGGATCTAATGAGAGCCGTAAGTGATGATGGGGAAATCAAGTTGATTGCTTTGAAGGTTATGAGCAGTGCCTTGTATGTGAGCCTGCAGTTTATAGGTAGCCAGTGGAGGTCTTTAAGGATGGGGGTGATATGGGTCCTTCTGGATAGGCTACACAGTATTCAGGCTGCCGCATTCATTGAAAGTTGCAATGGATTAAGATGCAATGGATTAAGTTGCAATGGATTATAGATGTCAGAAGGCTGCTGATAGGGTCTGTGTGTTTCAGCTTGTACTGGCTACATTAACCAGAGTTGCTATAGTGCCACAGTGCCATTTGCTGACATGGGTGCAGAGGCCACAGACATCATTTACCATGTCACCCAATCTTATGGCCTAAGAACCAATGCGGACAAGACCAAAGTAATGACCATGATCATAGGCCAATGTTCACCTCAATGGAATCCAAATTGAGCAGGTCCCAGAATTCAAATACCTGGGATCGCTGGTGCAGGAGCAGAAGGTGGCATCCACCACCAATGTCCACAGCAGGATAGGCCAGGCAACAGTAGTGTTCACTTCACTCTAATGGTGCCTCTGAAAGAAGGCCAATATTTCTACCAAGATCAAAATTCACCTCTTCAAACACTGATCCTGCCAATTCTCCTGTACGGATCGGAAACATGGACTCTGCTCAAACCTGACATGAACAAGATTAAGGTCTTTCAAATACGATGCCTGCGACAGATTTTAGGTGTCTCTCTTTGTGATTGCCATTGAAACGAGACAATTTGGACAAGGTGCGACCATCAACCTTCAGTCGAAGAACAAATTCAAAATGCAGATGCGATGGTTTGGCCACATTTGCAGAATGAACACCGGTCAGCTGCTGTACAATCTCCTCTGGTGAAAGCAACCTGCTCATTGGAGGGTTCAACGAGCAGTACCAAAGAAAATATGGCTCAAACACATCGAGGAAGACCTAAGGACCTAGTGACTGACAGTCGACGAGGCCAGAAATATTGCCACCGATCGCCAAGGTAGGAAGGGTATTGTGAACAACACATGGAATCCAGCGGCACCTACAGCAGTGTATTGATTGAGAGGACGACCTGCTCCCCAAATGCCAGCTAAGGATTAAAGAAGAAGAAGTGTTTCAGCCTGTACTGGCTACATTAACCAGAGTTGGAGCCAGCAGAGTACAGTGGGAGTGGAGCATGCAAATGAAGTTCTAACATACTGGCAACATGACGGTTTGGCATCAATAGGTACCATCAGACCCCCAAATCCCCTGCATGGGGAGGCATTTAGCAGTGTGGATGTGCACCTGAGGGGGCCATGCCACTTTCATGGGCCATGTTCCTATGGGCAGATGGCCCCTCACTATGGCCATGGGAGGATATGGCTGAGGCCTACTGACTCTGAGCACCTACATAGAATTTCTAGCAGTGAACATAATTTGTTTTCTGGGATCTCATTGATCAGTGTCCTTCCTGGGCCCTATTTCCAGGGGATGTAGTATTTCATGGATCTGGGCTTCCAAGGTCCTGTGAACCTTTGGTTCGCTGACAGATGGGGTAGTTAGCAAGGTTTTGGCTACCTCCATGTGGGTGTGTGGTCCTGATAGTATATTATGGAGGTAATTTTAAATTGCTTCAATGTAATTTGGGCATCCACAAACATGCATGTGGATGTCCAAATCACGGAGACATCCCTGGAGCAATTTTTGAAATGGGGTTCTTAGACATCGCCACTGTGGGGTCATCTATATAGGCAGAGGATGTAATGGATATATGTCCGGGATGGAGCTACGGACATAAATGGCCATACCAAGAGCTATGCAAGCGGTGCAGCCACACAGGGTATAAGCACAGAAGGGGTGTGAATATCATCACTGGGTTTTCAGGAAGCCAACTAAGAGTGAGTTCCTGCATATAGTTGGGGAGGCTTCAAGTTCTCAAATTGCACAGGATGCATTTTGAGCTTGGTACAGTCCTGGCGCTTGTGTCCAAACGTAGACCTGTTCCAAGCATGAATAGGCATGGGAAAAGTGCTCATTTTGGCACTAAAACGTCTGGAGTATGTTGAGAAGTTAGCACTAGACTATCCTCAATACTCTTCACAATGCTATGTTGTGTATGTTTAGAAAACTGGTTTTGAGTTTGCACCATCGCTGCATGTCTTGTAGACATTGCTGCAGATGTCCATATCAGGCACGCCCTTGTTTGTGAAATCATCCACAAACCTGGACTTGCTTTCCATTTTTATGGATGCTCAGGATTGGACGTCCCAGTGTGGACATCCTTTGTAAAATGTGCCTTTTTGTCTATTCACTATACTGCCAGTCAGTAAAGCTGCTGGGAAGAAATTCAGAATTTCTCCTCTGAGGGAGCGATACAGGGAGCTCTGCTCTAAATTCTTTCTAACCTGTCTATGCTAACCTGGGGTCTTCAGTGAAGGCAGTGTTTCTGTTGGTCTGTCCATATCTGTACCTGATCTTCTTTGGGCCTGGCATAGGTGTCCCCTCTTCCTCTTTGGCACCTTTTAGCAAAGCACAGTAGATGACAGTGGCAAGAGCAGGTGGCGTGTGGGCTGTGCTGGACTGAGATGTTTCCCTGCTAGCGGAAATGAGACTGGAACAGTAATAGTAACAGCTGCCTCCACTTCCACTGGGAGAAGATAATGATGCAGAGTATACACACAGCACTGTTTGGGGTCGACTGCGTAGGCAAAAGGAGACATAAAAACTCCAGAACTTATGAAGACTGCATTAATTGACTTCCCAAATGTGTTTTTTTTTTTTGCTTTAGAAACTGAAATAGGACTATAGGAACACAATGATATGCTTAGTTTAAACATGGAATTGAAACATTGGACAGAACTGAACTAGCTCATAATGAGCATGCAAACACCGTTGGGGTTGTGTCATAAACTGAAATGTTTCTCAGGAAATTATACTATACTGAGTTTTTGCCAAATCAATGCAAGAGAGAAAACATGCTTCAAAACCGGACTGCCCATCATGGATTTTGCCAAACCATACATTTTGTGTGACAGAGAACAAGCCTTGCAGATACGAGAGAAGATGTGGTACATGATTTCAGAAAGGCTTTTGAAATCATATTGCACAATCTTCTTGCCAGCAAAATCTCTTCATATCTTGCTTTAGCCGTGGAGGCATAGTTTATTAGGCAACACACTTCACCACACACCATGCACAAAGGTTATGGGACATCTTTGGGTGCAAGCTCATGTAAGCACCAGTTTTAAATACCCACTATCGTATTTCTGAAATTATATTTTTCTGAAATCTACTCTGGTATGTTTTCTTTATTCATTTAGTTATTTAAAATATTTATAGTCTGTCCAGATACTGTTCTAGGCAGATTGCAGTCGGCATATGAAACAATAGCTAAAGCATAAAGAAACATATAATATGGTGCTTTTCTGATGCACCCTATTCTCACTGTGCAGTTGGCTATATTTATACATGGGAAAACATGTAGTGGAGACCTGTTGTGTAAGGACTGCTAAAGAATAATACTGTAAAATAAACAAATGTTAATTGAGATCACAGTTTACTTTGCAAATGCATTTGCTCTCTGGAAACTGAAGAAAGTACACTCATGGCAATCATTTTCTTTTCTAACAGCTTTCACTAAAACTATCTCAACATAAGTCATAACCATTCGACAAGCAACTTGCTCCTACCCAGAGAGTCCGTCATAGTCTCAGAACCTCTGATCACACATATTCCAGGCAAAATATGTGAAGTAATTCTTGCACCTTAAGTATCATTCATAAGATCCAGGACTGCTTACATAAGAATATAAGATATGCCATGTTGGGTCAGACCAAGGTCCATCAAGCCCAGTATGCTGTTTCCAACAGTGGCCATTCCAGGTCACAAGTAACTAGCAGGTTCCCAAATGCTTGTATTGGGGCAAGCAGTGGATTTCACGGGTCCTCTTTAATAATGGTTTATGGACCTTTCCTCCAGGAACTTGTCCAAACCTTTTTTAAATCCAGCTACACTAACAACTTTTACTACATCCTCCGGTAACAAATTCCAGAGTTTGATTATGCCTTGAGTGAAAAAATATTTTCTCTTATTAGTCGGTTCAGTCTAGGTGAATGCTACTCTATAGTTTATCAAATAGTTATAATACATCTTCCTGGTTTATCAAAATTAGTTTCAATTCTTCTGATACATCACCTTTAAATACCATTTCAGGCATTGGTAACTTCCCTACAGCTTCTTCAGTAACGACTAAAGCAAAGAATTAATTTGGTCTCTCCACTATGGCCTTGTCCTCCATTAGCGCTCCTTTTAGCCCTCTATTATCTTATGGTTCAACTGGCTCTCTCACAGTCTTTTGCTACGAATATACTTGAAAAAGGTTTTTATTGTGTGTTTTTGCTTGCACAGTAAGCCTTTTTTTCAAATGTTCTCTTTACTTGCCTTATCAGTGCCATGCATCTAACCTCCCAGTGCTTATGTTGTTTCCCGTTTTCGTAATTTGGCTTCATTTTCTATTTCCTGAAAGATGCTTTTTTGGCTATAACAGCCTCTCTGACCTCACCTTTAAACCATGCTGGCAGTTTTTTGGTCTTCCTTTCACCTTTCTTAAAGCATGGAATACATCTGATCGGGGTTCCAAAATTGTATTTTTAAACAATGCCGATGCTTGATGTAAACCTTTCACCTTTGTAGCTGCTCTTTTTAGTTTTTTTCTTAACAATTTTCCTCATTTTAACATAGTTTTCCATTTGAAAGTTAAAAGGTAGTACTGTGGATTTCTTTGTCGTCCTTCCACCCTTTATTAAATCAAATGTGATCATGCTATGATCATTATTGCCAAGTGACCCAACACTGTTATCTCTTGCATCAGATCCTGTGTTCCACTAAGGACTAGGTCCAAAATAGCTTTCCTTTTTTTGGAGCAGCTAGTTCATGAACCAGCTGCTCCAAGAAGCAGTTATTTATTTCACCTAGAAACTTTAGTTCTCTAGCATGTCCTACTGTGACATTAACCCAATCAATACAGGGGTAATTGAAATCATCCATTATTACTGTGCTGTAGCTTTTGTTAGCTTCCCTGATTCCTTTTAGCATTTCATAATCCATTCATTCATTCTGCCAGGTGAACGGTAGCATACCCCCGCTGCCATTGCCTTCCCCTTTTTACATGGAATTTCTATCCATAGAAATCCTACAGTATATTTTACCGGTAAAACATTTATCCTGTGTGACTCAATGCCCTCTCTAACATAGAGCGCAACCCTCCACCAATTTGATCTACCATATAATTGCGATATGGTTTGAACCCAGATATCACAGTATCCTATTTGTTGTCCTCCTTCTACCAGGTTTCTGAGATGCCAATTATATTTAGCCTTCATTTAGTGCTATATATTCTAGCTCTCCCATCTTATTTTTTAGACTTCTAGCATTTGCATACAGGCATTTTAAAGGTTGTAATTTATTCATATTAACAATCTGGTTTGTTGACGGGTAATTTCGAATCTTTCAGCTCTGTCTGCTCTGTACTTAAAGGTATCTGGATTACTTTTGTATTTATTGAAACTTCCCTGTCAGGATGCCCTAACTTCCCTCTTTTGCTAGTATCCTTCAAGGATACATCTTTCCAAACCATGAGCTCTTAGGCGGCTGTTGGCTTTCAGATATTATCTAATTTAAAAGCTGCTCTATCTACTTTTTAAAGGTTAATGCCAGATGCCCGGTTCCACCCCGGTTAAGATGGAGCCCATCCTTTTGGAAAAGCCCCCCCCCCCCCCAGAATGTTGCCCAGTTACATAAGAACATAAGAACATAAGATATGCCATACTGGGTCAGACCAAGGTCCATCAAGCCCAGTATTCTGTTTCCAACAGTGGCCAATCTAGGTCATACGTACCTAGTAGTTTCCCCAAGGGACACAGGTTCCACAATGCTTGTATTGGTTCAAGCATTGATATCCTGGGTCCCTTCTTAATAATGGTTTATGGACCTTTCCTCCAGGAACTTGTCCAAACCTTTTTTAAACCCAGCTACACTAACAGCCTTTACTACATCCTCCGGTAACAAATTCCAGAGTTTGATTACACGTTGAGTGAAAAAATATTTTCTTTTATTAGTCTTAAATAGTTTACCCTGTAGCTTCATAGCATGTCCCCTAGTCTTTCTATATTCTGATAAGGTAAACAATCGATCTACGTTTACCCGTTCCACTCCGTTCATTAATTTATAGACTTCTATCATATCTCCCCTCAGCCGTCTCTTTTCCAGGTTAAAGAGCCCCAACCTTTTTAGCCTTTCTTCATAGGAGTAGCCTTCCATCCCCTTTACCATTTTGGTGGCTCTTCTCTGAACCTTTTCTAAAATTGCTATATCCTTTTTAAGATATGGCGACCAGAATTGCACACAATATTCAAGGTGCGGTCTCACCATGGAACGATATAGAGGCATTATAATATCTTTTGTTTTATTTTCCATTCCTTTCCTTATCATACCTAGCATTCTATTTGCTCTCTTGGCCGCCGCTGCACACTGGGCCGAGGGTTTTAACATGGTATCCACAAGGACGCCTAAATCTTTTTCTTGGGTGGTGGTTCCTAATGTGGAACCTTGCATCGTGTAACCATAGTTTGGGTTGTTCTTCCCTAGGTGCATAACCTTGCACTTCTCCACATTAAATTTCATCTGCCATTTTGATGCCCAGTCTTCCAATTTATCAAGATCCTCTTGCAATTTTCCACAATCCTCCTGGGTTTTAACAACTTTAAATAGTTTTGTGTCATCAGCAAATTTGATAACCTCACTCGTTATTCCACTTTCCAGGTCATTTATGAATATGTCAAAAAGCAGCGGACCCAGCACAGATCCCTGGGGTACACCACTATTCACCTTTCTCCATTGGGAAAATTGGCCATTTAGCCCTACCCTCTGCTTTCTATCTTTTAACCAGTTCCTGATCCACAGTAGTACACTGCCTCCTATCCCATGACTCTTTAGTTTTGCCAAAAGTCTCTCATGAGGGACCTTGTCAAAGGCTTTCTGAAAGTCCAGATACACAATATCAACCGACTCACCTTTGTCCACCTGTTTATTCACTCCTTCAAAAAAACATAACAGATTAGTAAGACAAGATCTTCCTTGTCTAAAGCCATGTTGGCTGTCTCCCATTAGGTCATGACTATCTATATGCTGAGTAATTTTATTCTTTATGATGGTTTCTACCATTTTTCCCGGTACTGATGTCAGGCTCACCGGTCTGTAGTTTCCCGGATCACCCCTCGAACCCTTTTTAAAAATTGGTGTTACATTGGCGATCCTCCAATCCTCAGGTATTAGAGATGATTTTAATGATAGTTCACAGATTACTGATAGCAGGTCTGCAATCTCAAATTTCAGTTCTTTCAACCCCAAACAACAAATCCCAAACTCTCTTTTTTGCACCATTTGTCTCATCCACACATTGACACACTGGAGCTGTGCCTGCCTTTTGGGTCCTGTGCGTGGAATGGGAAGCATTTCTGAGATCGTTGTTGAAATGCTGTGCCCAGTTGTGATCTCTCCAGTTCAAGCATGAGTAAGAGAAATTCCAGAGAAGTGCAATAAAAATAATTAGAAGTCCTGATAATAAGACCTATAAGATAAGTTGAAATCATTGGGCCCGATTTTTGAATGACATTTACAAGGTTTAAAGCCCAGTGAACCTTGTAAATGCCTTAAATGAGGGTATGCAACGGCACTTACATGGTTAGTGTCACTGAATATCCCCTTCTAACTCCCCTACGTGCCCCAGTGAGCAATCCGCAGCTAAAACTAGGCCAGCTTTTGGCTCACCTACCTTTAGCCGTGAATGCTAACCAGGTTGTGGTGGAATATCACCGCTACCCAGTTAGGTTCTGCAGCGGTTTCCTCTGTGTGCCAAATCCGGATATTCAGTGCTATCACTGTGGCACTGAATATCCGGGGTTACGGGTCAGCAGGCAGGGCTATGCGATGAAATGGCACATAACCTGCCCAGATGATTATCAGGCTTATTGAGTGTATTTAGCCTGCCTGTGATGGGGTATATAGGAAGTTATCTGTCCCTCTCCAAAGGGATTATCAGCAGTCCACCTTAAAATGGTCTACAGTTCAGAACTCAAGGCTGGGAGGGCATAACTCAGACAGAGGAATTAAGAATCCAGCTGTGTGCACAAGGGGGAAGAGAGGCCTATGGAGAGAGAAAACCCTTAAAAACAGGGCTGGGAATGGAGTCCTGTTGTGAGGTAGAAGATTCAGGGAGTGGGAACCATATTCATAGACACTGAAGCCCAAGTAACTGACTGGATTTTGGGCTGAATGTAATTCTGAACTTTAATTTGCAGGTAAGGGGAAGGGCATTGAGAACCAGCCTTGTGAAGGCAATAAGCTGAGTGAAGGCAATAAGCTGAGTGATTGCTGGATAACTGAAGGGCAATAAAAGTATTTTTTTTTTTGTGTGGTCCTGAACTGTTGCTTACCTGATATTTTAAAAGCCCCTTGCCACGAGGGCGGAGCCTGGAGCGCAGCAGAGTGGCGGTGTAGAGCGTTGCTCCGGAGGGGCCTAGCAGAGAATCCTGCAATTGTGCTACTTACTGCGGTGGAAGTTAAAGACTGTCACGTTCTGGTGCCTCGGAGGGATGTCGGGACCCAAACCTGCACGGCTGGACTTTACTGCGAGCCAGGGTGCGAGCGTCAAGAGATCGAAGACGGAGCCTCCATCCCCGCACAAAATGGCGCCGACGCGGGAGTATCCCGATGCTCTTCAAGAGCTGCTTGTGGTGGTGCGTACGATTAAAGAAATCGTGTCGGCAAACAGCGAATCACTCGCTACTGTACGGGAGGACATGAGCAGGCTTAAGAGCGGCATGGAGAGCCTTAGCCTTCGTCAGGAACAGATCGAGCAGCGTGTCCTGGTACAGGAGGAAAGAATGAAGGCTGTAGATAAACAAGCCAGGCAAATCAAACAGCTGCAGAAGGAGTTGGAGGATAACAATAATAGATCCCGCCGAAATAACATTAGGATTGTGGGCGTCCCTGAAGGGGCTGAAGGGAAGGATATTTTTGCCTTCCTACACAAAATGATTCCATCTACGTTGCAGCTTGCCTTTGACATGCCTTTCGAAATGGAGAGAGCGCATCGGGTACCGTCGCAGCCCCTGGTGGGTACTAATCGATCTCGGCTGATAATCCTTAAAGTATTGAGACATCAGCAGGTTCTCAGGATTATGGAAGCGGCTCGCGCTAGATCTCCTGTTGAGTTTGATGGGCACAGGCTGATGTTTTTCCCTGATTTTGCGAAGAGCACTGTGGATAAGCGGAAGAGGTTCCTAGAGATGCGGCCTAGACTGCAGCGGTTGCAGGCGAGATTCGGTCTTTTGCATCCTGCCAGGATGAGAGTCACGCTACATAACAGCAGAAGGACATTTGAAGATCCTGAGACTCTATTTGCGTTCCTCGAAGAGAAGGAGAAGGAACTGATGCGATGAATGCCAATAGTGTGAGACTCTTAGTTCAGGCCTTGGGCTGTTGTCTCGGGCCGCTATGAAGAGGCAGATGGCCACAGTAGGGCCTCTGTATATTGGTCCTTTGGCTTTCACTGTATTGTGGGAATCTGTGTAGGCTGTTTTCAATATCCAGGATGATTGCACAAATGCTCAGGAATTTGTTGTTTTGATACCCCTCTGTACCTGTTCTGCTTGATCTGGGTGTACCTGGTGGGTATTTAGGTCGCCTCTCCACCCTGGGGTCCTTTAAGAATTGTTTTATGAGGGATGTTTATTGGGAACTAGTTTTAGTTAATTGTGAGGTACAGGCCATTGTACAACTAAATTTGACGAAGTGTTGTGGAGCATTGTCTATGATGGAGCTAGATGTCCATAAGTGTGATAGCAACTTGGTTGAGAGACTTGGGGCTTTGAGCTTCCGACTGCGACATGGCACCTCTTAAATTGTTGTCCTTAAATGTAAAGGGCATCAATAGTCCTATAAAGTGAAGGAAAATTATCCTTTATGGTAAGCAAGAAAAAGGAGACATTTTGATGCGCCAGGAGACCCACCTTAGTGAGAGGGAATCGCTGAAGTTAAATATAAAACCTTTCAGACTGTTAGCCTTCTCTGCGGCCAGGGGCAAGCACAACGGAGTAGCCATATTGGCCCGTAAGTCTCTCAACGTCACTGTACATCAAGTTAGTGCGGACCAGGAAGGTAGATGGGTCAAGGCCTGTGTTACGGTGGGGGCTCTAGAGTTAGTTTTAATGAATGTCTATGCTCCCAATAGGGACTGTCTGGGTTTCTTTCGCTCGTTAGCAGAGGAGATGCAGACAGCGCCCTCTTCCCTGAAAGTGATGGGAGGCGATTGGAACTTGGTTGTGGATGCCCTGGTGGACAGGAAGCCCCCTAAGACTCTGGGACCGACTAAAGCGCAGAGGGTTCTCACGTCCATGATGGGGGAGATGGGGTTCGTGGATGCATGGCGGATGCTGCACCCTGGGGATCTGGATTTTACCTTTTTTTCTCCCCCTCATAAATCTCTGTCGCGAATTGATTATATTCTCATATCCAAATCTTTGGTCCCCAATTTGTTCGCGGCAGAGATTCATGCGATGCATCTCTCGGATCATGCTGCTGTCTCGGTGACGCTGCAGGACGATGCGTTGACCTCCCCCAATCAGAGGTGGTCCCTTGACAGAACATTGCTGGAGAACGAAGAGTTTTGTTTGAAGATTCGGGGGGCCATTCAAGAATATTTTCTCTTTAACACCCCAAATTTGTCCTCAGGATGGGCTAGATGGGAGGGTTTGAAAGACTTCCTTAGAGCCGTCATCACCAGTTTAAGTGTTGGACTGGCGAGAAGGCGTGGGGAACAGCTGAGAGCTCTGGAAATGCAAATTAGAGCCGGGGAGCGGGTATTGGCTAAAAGATCAGAGCCTTGTATCCTCTTACGGCTGCAAAGGCTGCGTTTGAGATATAACCAACTTTTAACATCTGAGGCCTCGCAGTGCGTTAAAGCCCAGGAGGGCCTTTACTACAGGGAAGGGAATAGGGCTGGCAGACTTCTCGCCCATGCGTTGAAAGCCCGTAAAGAAGCTAGCAGGATTGCTGCTATTAGAGAGCAGGGGAGGTCGGCGTTGGTGATTGCAGACTCTGAAATTGCTGAGTCTTTTAGAACCTTTTACGCACAATTGTACTCCTCTGAGACGGAATGTCCACCGGACGCTTTCTCACGGTTGGTAGCTGAGGTTCAACGGCCAGTGGTAGACCCAGTATCGGCAGCTAGCCTTGATGAACCGCTTTCTTCAGAGGAGATACAATGTGCCATTGACTCTCTGGCAGCTGGGAAAGCCGCCGGGCCGGACGGACTGCCTTCAGAATTTTTTAAGACTTTTGCTACGGAATTGGTGCCGTTTTTGCAGCAATACTTTCTTGCCCTGTTAGACGAAAGCCCGCAGATAGGTTCTTTTGCCGCAGCAAATGTGGTGGTGCTTGAGAAGGCAGGGAGAGATCCACAATTGGTGAGTAATTACCGGCCAATCTCTTTGCTTAATGCGGACTATAAAATCTATGCGACTGTGTTGGCGCGCCGGCTTGCCAAGGTACTTCCGTTTTTGGTCCACCCTGATCAGTGTGGTTTTGTCGAAGGCAGGTCGACAGCAGATAATGCTAGGCTCTTTTGTCATGTCTTAGCTGGGGCGGAGGTTTCGGAGGCCCCACTGGTTGGAATCTCATTGGATGCCGAAAAGGCGTTTGATCGCCTGGAATGGGCTTTTCTGTTTTCTGCTCTCGAGTGGTTTGGCTTTGGGGCAGGGTTTGTCAACTTTGTTAGAGTATTGTATGCCCGGCCTTTAGCGAGTATCTGTGTTAACAATACGCAATCCCGTGAACTTCTCCTGGGTCGTGGGTCGCGGCAGGGATGCCCACTGTCCCCCATGTTGTTTAATTTGGCTTTGGAGCCTTTAACTTTGTTGATACGACAGAATCCTCGGATACAAGGTTTTCAGGCGCTGGGCGCAGAGATCAAATTATCGGCTTATGCTGACGATCTTCTTCTGTTTACCACCCCGGCTTCGATTCCCCATATTTTAGACCAGATTGAGAGGTACTCGGCCCTTTCAGGGTACAAGATCAATTGGTCTAAATCGGTTGCTTTTGCCCTTAATTGTCGTGCTTTTAAGGGTATGTTGTCGGAGTTTCCCTTTGCCTGGGAGGCAAAACCGGTGAAGTACCTTGGTGTCCACTATTGTTATCCTCTGGAGGAAACTGTCCGTTTTAATTCACAGTTGGTACTTTCTATTATACAATCAATGACTGCAAAGTGGTCTCCCTTGCGATTAACGTGGTGGGGGAGATTGGAAACTATTAAAATGGCAATAGTCCCCAAAATAAACTATATTCTGGAAATGTTGCCAACTTATCTCCTGGCGCAGACGTATAAACAGATGGAGAGGCTCTTGGTCTCCTTTCTGTGGAATGATAAGCCTCCCAGAATTGCACTCAAGAAGCTTAGAGCTAACAAAGAATGTGGGGGGGGGGGGGTGAATTTCCCAGATTTTCGGCTTTACCATGGTGCTTTTTTGATGAAGCAAGGGGCCAGATGGTTGGAGCAGTTGAATGCGCAAAGCCCGGTCTGGTTAAATCTTGAGGAGAAAATTGCGGCCCCTTTCCCCTTACATCGATTGCAGGACATGGTATTTCGTGATACATCTTTACGGCCCCGGATGATTTTGGATACGCAAAGGGCGTTTCAGAGCCTCTTACAGCCAAGTAGTTCAGAAGAGGTGTTATCGCAGAGTCTTTCCTTGTGGTGCAATCCGCTTTTTAAGGTGCAATGTAAACCTATTGCATGGAAGCTCTGGTATAGCAGGGGCATATGGACTGTTGGGCAGTTGATTGACAAAGGTGCATGGAAACGTTTTGGGGAGTTACAGAGAGAATTTCATCTTCCGGGGTCGGCCTACTTCCAATGGGCCCAGTTGAAGCATTGTCTCGTGGGGGTTCTTGGAGATGTCCGGCACCTGAAGATTGAGGGGAAGTTGGAGTCCATCATTGAGCAAGTGCAGGGAACCACGGGGAAGGTCTCCTTTTTGTATAAAATGTTGAAGCAGGTCGGTCCTGGAGTCTTGAACAATCTGGGGGGCGCTTGGGAGAAGGATACTGGTGTTGGCCTATCACAAAGGGGTTGGGAGAAATTCTGGTCTACCCTGGTTCGCGTAACTAAGTCTGCCTCTGTCACTCAAATGCTATTTTTCTTTGCTCATAGGGCTTACATAACCCCGGTGCGCCTTAGTAGATGGGACAAAAGGGCCAGCAATAAATGTTGGGTGTGTCAAGAAGAACTTGGTACTTTTAGACATGTTGTCTTTGACTGTCTCAAGCTCCAAACTTATTGGTCACAGGTATGGGAATCCGTGCAAAAGATCCTGGGCCTTAGTGTCCCCTCACCTGGGCAATTGTAGTTTTTCGCTCACTCTCGGGCATCCCACTAAGGTGTGGTTCTGAGGCGTTTCTTTTAGATTTTTTGTTAGGCATTGCCCTATGTCATAGGATGCGGAATTGGAAGGAAACTTCCTGCCTCCACTGGCAAACCTGGTGGGGTTTAGTCTGTACTTATACTAAATTTGAATTAATGCCCCGGAAGGGAGAGTTGCAGTCCCCTCATCGACTGCGTAAGTGGAGAGCGCTCCTGGACTTTGGGGAGGCGGCCAAATGCTAGAGGTGCCCACAGGGATGGGTGGTCTTTCAAGTAGACAATTGTTTGCTCTGTGTTTATATTTATTTTGTACGGTGGTGTGGTGTTCATTTGATAGGACCTGGCGGAAGGGGGGTGGGGGTTTGGTGGAGGGTTGGTGGTAGGGTGAGAGGGAGTGTGCTTTGTTTGTTTCTTAGTTGTTTTGTTGTGTGATGTGATGTTTTGTTTATTGTTTGTTTTATGATAAATTTAAATAAAATATTTAAAAAAAAAAAAGCCCCTGCTCACCACTCTATACCACACTGCCATACAGAAGAGTAAGGGAGATACTTCTAGATCACTGTGGTATTTGACACTATTGACTCACCTAAAGGACCTGGGACTGAAAGGCCCAGTGCTCATCTACTTCAAAACATTCAATGAGAACTGTTCCAAAACTGCAGCAGCATCATCAGCATGTCTTCACTCTGTTTTACAGAGTGCCTCAGGGATGTGTATGGATCCCTAGGTAACTCATCTGATCATTATCACTTGTGTTCAGATGATATTATAGCTAGTAGCCCCTTTCAGCCTAGATCCTGAAACATCCATGACCAACTACATGAATGCCTGTAGAAGATCACTGGCAGGTCTTAAATAAATTAAGGCTAAATCCACAAAGAATTTCAGATATGCAAAACTGATCATGTTGTTGTGTTAAGTGCTGTCAAGTTGGTGTCGACTCATGGCAACCCTCTGGATAGTTGTCCTAAGCTGTGTTTGGTCTTAAATAACAGCAGCTATGGGTGCCACTTTGTCAACAAAGAACTGCCTGACTAATCGATCCATCTCATTGCTGGCCTTCCTCTTTTGCATTGACCTTCTACCTTGCCAAGCATGATGCCTTTCTCTAATGATCTCTCTGTTCACATGATGTGTCCAAAGTATGAAAGTCAAAGTCTTGTCATCTGAGCTTCTAAAGAAAGTTTAGGTTTGATCTCCTCTAGTACAGACTGGTTTGTTCTTCGGGCAGTCTATGGTATACACAGTATTCGTTGCCAGCACCATAATTCAAAGGCATCAATTTTTTTCCTGTTTATCATTTTCACTGTCCAACTTTTGCATCCATATGATGTTATTGAAAATACATGGCTTGAACGAGTCACATTTTTGTATGGAGAGAGACATCTCTACTCTTGAGAATCTTGTCTAGATCCTTCATAGCCATTCTGCCAAGAGCAATGTGTCAACTGATTTCTATATTGATAATTGATCCAAGTAGCTTGTCCACTATTTCGATTTCTTCTCCAACACCACGAACTTATAGATTTTGTCAGTTGTCAGGATCTTTGTCTTCTTTACATTAAAGTGCACACAATGTGGTATCATCAGCATAGCGAAGGTTGCTGATGAGTCTTCCACCAATCTTCACAACTCAGTTGTCTTCATACTGCTTTTCTGATGATTTGTTCTGCATATAAATTAAATAGGTAGGAGGAAAGTATGCAGCCTTATTGACACCTTTGCTGATTTTAAACCATTCTGTTTCTCCTTGTTCCGTTCAATATAAAGGTTATGCAAGAGAACTATCAGGTGTTCTGGTACACCCATGCTTCCTAGTGTGGCCTAGAGTTTCTCATGGTTTACACAGTCAAAAGCCTTGCTGTAGTTAATAAAATACATATAGATATCCTTTCAAGGATCCATCTCACATCCGCGATGATGTCTCTCATTCCTCACCATTCCCTGAACCCTGCCTGCACTTCAGGCAGTTCTCGTTCCAGGTATGGTTGTATTCTCTGCTGAATAATCTTCAGTAGAATCTTGCTGGCATGTGGGATCAGAGCAATTGTGCGATAATTTCCACTGTCAGTTGGATCACCTTTCTTTAGTATTAGTATAAACACAGATCTTTTCCAGTCAGTTGGCATTGATGTTGTCTTCCAAATTTCCTGGCAGAGCCTTGTAAGTATGGTAACAGCTGCATCCGATTGCTGTAATACTTCAGTGGGAATGCCATCAATGTCAGGTGCTTTGTTTTTTGATAGAGCTTTCAATGCTGCTTTGACTTCTTCTTTCATCACCAATTGTTCCTGATCATAAGGTACAGGCTGAAAAACAGAGTTACTTACCTGTAACGTGGACAGCAGGATAGGTCAGCCACACCTGGTGACGTCATCCGACGGCGCCGAGACGGAAGTGCTCTCTAGCTCAGAAGCTTCTGAGCATGTGTGAGGTGGTCCCACCTCCCCGGTCCGCCCCTAGCCCGACCAGTGAGTAATTAGCTGCACCCCGAGGCTAGGGCACGGACCGCGCAGGCCACCCTCAGAGGGGAGGTGGGCGGTAAAGTGTAGCTGACCTATCCTGCTGTCCACGGAGAACTCCGTTACAGGTAAGTAACTCTGTTTTCTCCTAGGACAAGCAGGATGTGTCAGCCACACCTGGTGTCTCCCAAGCTATTTGTTCTGCACTGTGGCTGAGAGGGGGCCTGAGACAGGATACCAGGCATGGAGGACACAACAGAAGGCGTCCGCGAATGGGAACCACCGTTTATTTATTGTATAACTAGTGCAAATAACAATAAAGTGTAAAACATACAGACCATCTGTAGTGAGGTAGAACACTTTCAACTGTGCAACATGCAGTGAGGTAGAACATCAAGTGCAATCAACAAACAGTGCAATTGAAACATCAACTGTGCAATTAGCATTGTGCAAATAACAACCATCAGGATGCAAGTCAACAGTGCAATGGAAACATCAACTGTGCAATTAGCATTGTGCAAATAACAATCATCAGGATGCAAGTCAAGACTACCCTTGTCAGCACGGGGGAAGAGGCACATGGGTCACTGTCCCGTGTGCTGCGGCTAGGTTGGAGTCTACGGCAGCGTCCGGGGTGGCGGACCCTGCTACCGCAGATAGGATTGCTCGGCCAAATGAGCTGTCAGCTTCTGCCTGGAGGTCTAGGCAGTAGTGTTTCTGGAAGGTGAGGTGCGAGGACCAGGTGGCGGCTTTGCAGATCTCGCTTACTGGGACCTCCTGTGCATTGGCGAGGGAGGTGGCTAGCGCGCGGAGTTGGTGGGTACTTGCTTTGTTCGCTGGATGCGCGCCGGCCTTCTGTAGGCAGTAGGCGATGCAGTCGGAAATCCAGTGGGAGAGTGTGCGCTTAGTGACGGGCCGCCCTGGTCTGTTGGGGTCGAAGGACACAAAGAGCTGGGTCCCCTGACGGATGGAGGCCGTCCTGTCGATGTAGATGCGCAGGGCTCGGACGCAATCCAGTGAATGGAGGCGTTGCTCTTCTGGAGACCCGTGGGGGGCCGGGAAGAAGGAGGGCAGTTCCACCGATTGGTTGACGTGAAAGACAGAGGCGACCTTAGGGACAAACTTAGGGTGTGTCCGGAGGGATGCCCTGTTGTGGTGAATTTTGGTATACGGGGGGTGAGCCACTAAGGCCTGTAGCTCACTAACCCTCCTTGCGGATGTGTTGGTGATGAGGAAGAGTGTCTTCCAGGATAGAAATTTTCCTGCCACGGAGGGCAGGGGCTCGAAGGGCTCCTGTGTCAGCTGCTGGAGGACAATCTTGAGGTCCCAAGAGGGAACCGGTTTCTGAACCGGGGGCTGCAGGTTCCTGAGGCCTCTCATGAAGCGGGTCACGATGGGAAGGGTGGCCATGGAGCCCTTGTGTGAGCCGCTTCGCAGCTGATGCAGGGACGCAATGGCTACGAGGTGTATCTTGATGGACTGAGGCTTCAAGCCCAGGCTGAAGAGAGAGGAGAGGTACTGTAGCACCAAAGGGACAGGGCAGGAGGCTGGTGGAATTCCTTGGCCTGCACACCAGATACTGAAACGTTTCCTCTTGAGACTGTATGACTTTCTAGTGGACGGTCTCCTGGATGCCAGCACTATTCGCTGTACCTCAGCGGGCAAGTTGAGGTCGCGGAGGCCTACCCTCTCAGCCTCCAGGCTGTCAATGCAAGAGTCTGGAGATTGGGGTGCCAGGTCTTGCCGTCGTTCTGGGTGAGCAGATCCGGTCGCAGCGGTAATCGAATGGGAGGTTCCTGTGAGAGCTGCAGTAGCAGGGAGAACCACATCTGCCGTGGCCAGTAGGGCGCAATCAGGATGATGTGTGCCTTGTCGTTGATGATGCGCTGAATGGTGGCTGTCAGGAGGGGGGTTGGGGGGAAGGCGTAGGCCAGTTCCCACTCCCCCCACGGTACTGCAAATGCATCGGAGGCCACTCTCCGGGGTGAGGGGTGTTTCGAGCAGAAGAGGGGGCATCTGGAATTGACCTCGGTGGCAAAGAGGTCGATCCGTGGATTCCCCCAACGTAGGAAGATGGACTCCGCCACGTCCTCGTGAAGTGTCCACTCGTGGGTTTGGAGCTGCCTGCTCAGCTTGTCTGCTAGCGTGTTCTGCTCTCCCGGGAGGTAAGTCGCTTGCAGCAGTCAGTTGTGGGCCAGGGCCAAAGACCATATCTCGAGTGCCTCCCTGCAGAGAGGACGAGAGCCCGTACCCCCTTGCTTGTTGAGGTAGAACATTGCCACCTGAATGTCGGTCTGGATCAAGACTGTTTTCCCAGCAAGGTGGGACATGAAGGTCTGGAGCGCATACTTGACCTCCCGGAGCTCGAGAACATTGATGTGGAGGGATTTTTCTCTTCTGGTCCAAGCTCCTTGTGTGCTGAGGTGTAGCAGGTGGGCTCCCCAACCCGTGGGGGAGGCGTCCGTGGTCAGGATGAGTTGATAGCTGCAGGGCTGCAAGCTCTTGCCCATGGCGAGATTGGCTGAAACCATCCACCAGCGCAGGCTCTGGCTTACCCTTGGTTTGAAAGGGATGAGGGTGGTGAGTGGTTGAGACAGTTGCTTCCAGTGTGAGGGCAGGTGCCACTGGAGTGTGCGCATGTGCAATCTGGCGAAGGGCAGGACTGAAGTAGTCGCTGCCATGTGACCCAGAAGGCGTAGGATGTCGTGGGCCTTGGTCTGTTTCGCAGTTGATATCTTTTTGGCCAGGTGGATGATGGTTTTCCTCCGGTTCTTGGGAAGGAAGGCCTTGGATGTGGTAGTGTCGATTATCGCCCCGATGAATTCCGTGCGTTGGGTGGGTTCTAACCGAGACTTCTCCTTGTTGAGTAAGAAACCCAGCTTGGTCAGCAGGGCCGTCATCTCTCGCACTGCTGTTATGAGTTCTGGGGCGGAGGGTGCCGATATCAGCCAGTCGTCCAGGTAGGGAAAGATGGCGAGCCCTTGTCTGCGGAGGTGTGCCGCTGCCACAGCTATGCACTTCGTGAAGACTCTGGGAGCTGGGGAGAGGCCGAAAGGAAGCACATGATATTGGTAGTGGCAACCCATTGCTATGAACCTCAGGAATTTCCTGTGAGAGGAGTGGATAGGGATGTGAGAGTAAGCGTCCTGCAGGTCCAGAGTAGCCATCCAGTCCCCCGCTCTGATGAGGGGAAGGATGGAGTTCAGGGAGTACATTCGAAACTTCTCCTTCAAGAGGAAGTTGTTCAGCTTACGGAGGTCCAGAATAGGGCGAAGGTCCCCGGACCTCTTGGGAATAAGGAAGTACCGGGAGTAAAAGCCAGTGTTGATTTCGTTGGAGGGAACCCGCTCAATCGTCCGTGCCCTGATGAGTTGCTGCAGGAGTTCCGAGAGGGTAGCTTCCAGGTGCAGTGGAGGTTTGCTGGTGGGTTGCGTGCGCTGCCACAGTGGGGAGGAGAACCGCAAGCGGTAGCCTGCTTGGATAATCTGGATGACCCACTGTTCCGTGGTGATTTTCTGCCAGGCAGACAGGAAGCTGGACAAGCGGCCTCCCACTGGTGGGGCAGAGGGGACACTCGTGGCCAGCTGGAGCGGATAGTCAGAAGGAGGATGAGTTCTTACCGGACTGCTAAGGGTTCGCTTGCTTCTGCTTGCGTTCTCTTTGCGGTTGTCTCTGAAAGGACGATTTGTTGTAGTTCTGCTTGAATTTTGGGGCCTGCCACTGTCTATTGGACCCGTAGTATCTTTTTGACGAGGAGAAGGGCTTGCGGAAATAGTTCCCTCTCTGCGACCAGGAGGGGCGTTCGAGTCCGTCCGCCGCTAATGTTTTCAGAGTGGTGCAGTCCTCTTTAAGGCCGTTCACCATGTCAGCGACCTTGTCCCCAAAAAGGGAGTCTCCCAGGCAGGGCGCGTCCGCAATCCTGTCGTGAGTGTTATCCGACAGGCCGGAAGCACGTAGCCAGGCCCAGCGGCGAGCCGCAATGGCCGTGCCCGCCGTCCGGATGGCCGTGTCAAAAGCATCGAAGGCCGTGCTCATCAGGTGCTTGGAGCATTCGGCCAGTTCTTGGAGCGTGGCTGAGGTTGTGTGCTGGGATTGCTTAGGAAGAGTGAGCAGTTGGCCTTTAAGTTCTGCTAGAAGGGCGTCTTGGAACAACAGGTGTTGGAATTGATGCGCTGATATCTTGGCACTCAGCATAGCTCCCTGCAATACTTTACACCCTAGGTCGTCGAGGAGCTTAGGTTCCCGACCTGGAGGATGGGTAGCCTGTGTGCGTGAAGACTTAGATCTCTTGAGCGCTGAAGCTACCACAATGGATTGGTGGGGCAGCTGAGGCTTGTCAAAGCCAGGTGCTGTCAGCAGGAGTTATTTGCTGTCTAGACGTCTGGCGCAGGCTTGACCAGAGGCAGGGGACTGCCACAGGGTGGACTGCTTGTCCTTGAGTTTCCGGTGGAGGGGAAAAGCCAAGGCCGTTTTGGGGCCGCTGAGGTATTTCATGACCTCCGGATCCTTCTCGTCGGAGGTCTCCTCCTTGGTAAGGCCCAGTTTGGCAACGACTTTCTTCAAGAATTTAGGATAAGTAAGGTCTTCAGGTACCTGCGTCTGCATCTCCCCTTGCTCGTTTGGGGTAGATTTGGAGGAAGGGGATTCTGGTTGCTCTTCCTCTTCCATGCTCACTCCGGAGTCTGGTCCCAGCGTAGGGGACGGACTCCGCTTTCTTGAAGGGGTTCGCTCAGGCGAGGCCGGAGTGGGGGATCTCTCCCTGTGCTCAGCTGAAGGTTGTGCATCCAAGGGGGCTGCAGCTGAGTTCTCCCGGCCTGGAGGAGCAGTTTGCTGCACCAGGCATGTCAGCAGCTGTAAAATAGCTTCAGAAGTGCTGGACCCAGAAGAGTTGTTGCTCCTGTGTCCTCTGCTGTAACAGGATCTGGATCGCCTGCTTTTCCTGCGGCTGCGGGAGGACCCGCTGTCAGCGCTCCCACTGCTGGATCGGGAATGACAGTCCCTCCTGTGCCTCTTGCTCCTGTGGGCACTTGAATGGCTCTTGCCGCTGTTGCCGCGCCGATGGGAGGGCTCCCGGCTGTCAGCGTGGCGTTTGTGATGGCTGCTGTGGCATTTGTGATGGCTGCTGTGGGAGCCGTCGGCGCGATGTCTGTCGGCGCTGAGAAGGACTTCTGATGCAGCCCCATGTTCGCCGGCTCGGGGCGAAGGCGATCGGCGCTGAGGAGGCCGGCTGACGTCAGCGCTGATGAGAGACCCGCTTCGGCCAATCCGGTTAGGAAGAGAGTCTCTGTAGGAGGAGTCTGGCAAGGCCACGTGGGCGGCGCCATCTTGGCCGCGGCTGCCTGAGCCGCATGGCTGAGGAGAGTGTCCGCCTGAGCCGCATGGCTGAGGAGAGTGTCTCGAGGCAGAGGGGGGCTTCCCCCAAGCAGCGGAGGAACCGGGACACTGGAGCCGCGTGGGGGTACATCCGAGGAGCCGCCGGCAGTGGGGGGGCTTACCCCAGGCACCGCAGAGGCCGCGGAGGAGGCAGACCTTTCCGTGGAAGGAGGGGCAGCAGAGCCCTTGGCCGCCCGGTGAGAGGCTTTAACGGGGGCTTTCCCTTTGGCGGACTTACCGTGTTCTGGGGTGCCGGTCTGAGGAGCTTGCTCCGGAGCGGTCAGGAAGTCTTTAAGAGAATAATCCCTGAGTTTTCGTGCCCTAGGAGACATCCGGGCACAGCAGGAACAGTCCTCGACGTTATGGGACGCCCCGAGGCATCTGAGGCAATTCTGGTGAGTGTCGGTTATATTCATTTTCCGCTTGCATCGCGGACACTGTTTAAATCCAGGTTTAGGCATAGTATGGTGAGAGAGAGTAGAAATCCGTCTTGAGGCAAAGGCGGAAGAATTGAAACTGGTCGGGCTAGGGGCGGACCGGGGAGGTGGGACCACCTCACACATGCTCAGAAGCTTCTGAGCTAGAGAGCACTTCCGTCTCGGCGCCGTCGGATGACGTCACCAGGTGTGGCTGACACATCCTGCTTGTCCTAGGAGAACGGTTGTTGGTCCACTTGATCTGTCACCAAGTCCCAAGCAGTTGTAGATAACTTTCTTGTTATGTCCTTTCAGGCCTAGATCTCCCCTAGAAGCAGCCTAGGGAATTTTCTAGAATCAGGGGAGGAACCAGGGGATTCTTAAGATTACAATGGCCCTTGTTTTGGAGGGAAAGGAGCCTTTTGACTTTTTTCTACCTTCCCAAATCAGGCTGAGTGTTCAGCTAGCAGGAGCCTCAGACTAGGTAAAGGGTTGGCCCCTCAGATCTAACCTAGTCAGGGGACAAATGAAAATAAGGGTAAACTCCCAGGGGAGTGGAAAAGTGCCCTAATCGGACCTCAAACCTGTGAGCCATATGTCTAGAGGTGTTTTCCCTAGGAATTTATTTCTGCCACCCAGAACCTGAGGGCTGCAAACTATAGAAGGGGGAACCTATTAAAACTAATCCAACTGGAGTCTGAGGAAAGAGGAATTATCCAAGATCCACTGTGAGCATTGGGAGAGAAGTCCATTTCTTTTCATGAATCTAGCAATCCAGGTGAAACCCGCTTTGAAATCAGTGATTCCTCTTTCATTTCCCAGGAACTTCTCTTTGATCTGAATTGCAACAGAAGAGACAGCTTGATTTTGTTCCCTCCGAGAAAGAACCCAATCACTCAAGCCCTTCTCCAGTTTCGACCATTTTGCTTTGGACCCTGTGGCAAGGTCATCTATCCTGAGTATGGGGGAGGTGAGAAACGTAAAGAATTCACCCTAGTAAAGGGTCCTCTTTTAGGAGTGCAGGGTGAGAAAGCCACAGCCATACCTAAGAACCAGAAAAACCCCAGCTGGAACAGGTTTCATGCAGTGTCTAATAGAGTAAGAGAGAGAGATTACGGACACGAGGTCCAAAACCCTTACTTCAACAAGTTCCCTGATTACTCAAATACCAGAAGGCAGGGAGATTGCCAACACCTGGGAAGGAAGGAGGTGGGGCTATAACCCTGGAGGTATAAGCCTATGCTAGAGTATACAGACAAAGAGAAGAAAGGAGGAGAGGGAGGAGAAGGCAGAGACCAGAGAAGAGAAGGAGGTAGGGAAGGTGCTGACTCATGCAGAAGAGCCGAGCTACCAGGAGCTGAGAGGGCTGAATTCCCTGAAACGGGTTGGCAGCAGAAGTTGGAGCCAGGAAGTGGAGAAGCTCTCAGAGCACCGTAGAGGTTGTCAGCTGAGCAGTCTGACCGGGTGGGTGAGTCAGAACCCATGCAGCTGGGACAGCCAGTGGCAGAGTTGGGGGAAGAAGACATCCTTATGGATTGCTCTCTGTGCCAAGCTTTAGACATGGAGTCTTGAGGAAAAGCCAGCCCTGAAAGAATTATCCTCCTTGAAAAGGTAACCATAAGAAACAGGAAATGTGGTGGTAAATTTCCCATATGTTTTTAAAAGGGAAGTTTACTGAAATTTAAGGATAAGCAGGAATCTGTGATTCATGCTTGTTATCCACCTGTGGTTTGAACTGTGAAACGGCAAGAAGTCAATTTACCTGCTAGAAGAGTTTTTCTTTGCTCCTCTGTTATGTGAAAAGCCTGTCAAGAGTTTTTGATGGCAGTCTGAATGTTTGCTTCTTGTTTTTAGTTCTGTTGTACCTGAAATGCAGCCTAGAAGGAATTGAGGCTGATAGAAGCCAAACTGCCATAGAAGATTAAGCTTGTTTGGACTTTATGCTGTAATTAGCAAGGACTAAAAAGGAAGGTGGCAGCCTTGCTATCAAAGGCTGTGCTTCTGAAAGTAAGAAGACTTTAAACAGCCATTTTTGGGTTCTTTTGTTTACTTTGCCAAGCATCTGCTGTACCTTGAGCAAATCCTACAAGAATAATCCTGTATCTGGTACTTTGAATCTTTTCGTGCAAAATAAATTTTCTGTTATATGCCCTACCTCGGTGGCCTTAACTACAACTTTCTACCTGAAGCACAAACACATCTTAGCAGTACTAAACTTCCCAGAAGACACCACAAGGAAATGGGCTGCTAAGGCTGATAGGAGAAGGTTCCTCCAATAACCATGCCCCTCTAAAACTAGAGGCGAGTGGTGAGGGCGTTTGACAGTGGCATAGTTGTACGGATTTTGCCATTCAGGATATACAAGGATATACAGCAACAAGGTGCACAGCACAGACGGCTGCTGGAAGCTTCACGTGGAATTCGCTGGTAGAGTCGGCCAGATGACGGAGCAGTCCAGTTTGGAGCATCACAAAGACACCCCTTTTGAAGCAAGAGTCAACACCTGAGCCAGGTAAAGGGTACCAAGGCGGGGGTTGGCTCGGATAAAAAAAAAGAAAAGTGAATGCTTTTGAGGAAAAGGGGACAAGGAGGCTGTTGAGTGGTGCCACCCTTGGTGTTTTGTTCTCTCTTTCAGTTATCCCTGAAGATGGATCCCAAGGAGTTGCTTCAATGGATGGCCACGCAATTCCAGCGCCAGCAAGAGTTGGCACAGCAAGCACAGAAGTGCAGCTGCAGCTATAAAGGAGCAGCAGAAACCTGTCTTGGACTTAGTGGCAGCCCTGATTGCATCCCAAAGACAAGAAAGTGGAGGAGAGCCGGTACCAGCAGGACCATCAATACCTCAAATGGACAGTCTGGTAGGCCCATCCACAAGTGGGGCCTTTAACTTTGGCAAACTTTCATCTGAGGATGATATAGATGACTTTTTAGAATCGTTTGAAAGAGTAGCGCAAGCTGTGGGATGGCCAGCTAGCCAATGGGCAGTGCGATTAGCAACCTCCTTAACAGGGGAAGCACTGGCCGCATATAGGGCTATGCCAGCTACCCAGGCCCTGGACTATAATATGGTAAAGATGGCAATTAGAGACCGTTTGGGGCTGACAAAAAGCGTCTATCACCATATGTTCAGAGCCACGGCCCTTAAGGCCGGAGAAACCCCTAAGGCATTAAGCCAGAGGATTCGTGGTCTAGCATTAAAGTGGCTGGTCCCGGAGGAAAAAACTATGGATATGGTACTAGATATGATAGTATTGGAGCAGTTTATGGCTGCAGTGCCAAAGGAGATACAATCATTTCTGATTCAGCAAAACTGCCAGAGCACAGGGGAGGCAACCCTTTTGACCGAGCGCTACATGGAAGCTGAATTAGCGCGTCAGCCAAGAGGGGGCACTCCAAAAGTGAAGGCCGAGGCCATTTTTGGTTCATCAGAAAGGAAACAGGGAAATAAAACAGAGTTTGTGAGAACTTATGTGCCTGCTCAGGAGGGAAAGTGGGCTGGAAAGAAGTGCCATCGTTGTGGGGAGATGGGACACCTACAGAGAGGATGCAAGGCTCACACTGGGTTGGTTGGTACAAGTGTGAAACCTCTAGGAGAGGGATTCCTCTTAAGTGTTAATATACAGGGGATCACTACCAATGCTTTGCTTGACTCTGGGGCTGACCAGAGCATGGTATCCCAGAAGCTTTGGCGGGCAATTGAAGCTCAGAATGAGTATGTCCAGAGGAGACCAGAAGGCCATGTCCAGATCCGTTGCATCCACGGGGCTGCCTCTTGTTACCCCATGTATACAGTGGAGATAAAAGGGTTAGGGGCACAGAAAAGAATTCCGGTGGCTGTGGTACCAAAACTTCCCCACGACCTGGTATTAGGAAGAGACTGGCCCCAATTTAGAAAAGGGTTAGAGAAAGGCCTTGGGCAAAAGGCAGAGGGGATGGTAATGGTGGTCCCTGGCCCTCTGTTTGGGAACCCCCGAAAACAGACTGGAAAGCCAGGTGAAAAGCCCCCGGGAGGAGGTCCCCACGTTAAACAGAAGTTCATATTAAAATTTTGTAAAGTTTCTGAAAAGGCCACGAGTCCCAGGAGGGTGTCCCCGCAAGCCGCGGGATATGATTTATGTAGCGCCGTGAATGGAGTGGTGCCCAGCCATGGAAAGGCTCTCATTGATACCGGCCTACAAATTGAGATCCCCGTTAGCTGCTATGGACGGATAGCCCCTCACTCGGGTCTGGCATTAAAATGCTTCCTGGATGTCGGTGCGGGCGTGATTGACTCTGATTATAGAGGGAGTGTAAAGGTATTATTGTTTAACTTTGGTAAGGAAGACTTCCCTGTGAAGGTTGGAGACCGGATTGCCCAGCTGCTGTGCGAGAGAGTAGGGTTTCCCCCACTGGAAGAGGTCCCCATGTTGACTCCCATGGAACGAGGAGCCTGTGGATTTGGTTCCACCAGACGGGCTGGGATGGAAGGCCTGACAGCCACCTCAGAAGAGAGAGTGGAGGAAGTTGAGAAGGAAGACTTGGGTCCACAAGTAACAGAGTGGAGGAAACATCAGGAGCCCCAGGTGGGTGAAGAGCTATCCTTGGTCCAGAGGCAGGAGTTGGCCAATCTATTACAGGGGTTTCCAGATGTTCTGACGTCGGTTCCTGGTGAAACCTGACTGATCGCCCATGAGATTGTAACTACACCAGGGAAGGTGATCTGACAACGACCCTACTGGTTATCAGAGGCTAAGAAATAAGAGGTAGTCGCAAAGGTACGCGAAATGGTGGAGATGGGGGTCATCGAAGAGTCAAAGAGCCCATGGTGCAGTCCAATAGTGCTTGTTCCAAATCCAGATGATACTTTACAGTTCTGCATAGATTTCAGACAGGTAAATGCCATCTCGTTATTTGACGCTTACCCAATGCCCAGGATCGAGGAGCTACTGGATCGGTTGGGACAGGCCCAGTTTTTGACCACCCTGGACCTGACAAAAGGGTATTGGCAGATTCCCCTGACTAGGGAGTCTTGGCCGAAGACCGCCTTCAGCACCCCGATTGGACTATTCCAATTTAAGAGGATGCCCTTTGGCCTCCATGGCGCCGCAGCAACCTGCCAGAGACTGGTAGATCAAGTCCTGCGCCCTCATCAAGAATATGCTTCTGCATATATGGATGACATCATTATCTACAGTCGCACCTGGGAAGAGAACCTCCCGAGGGTTGAAGCCGTCCTGCAGTCTATGAGGAAGGCGGGCCTCACACTGAACCCGAGCAAATGTGCCTTCGCCAGGCGAGAGGTGAAGTACCTGGGGCATATGATAGGATGGGGAAAGGTCAAGCCCTTAGTCGACAAAGTCGATAGCATCAGGAATTTCTCCAGGCCAGAAACAAAGAAGCAATTGAGAGGTTTTCTAGGCCTGGTCAGCTACTACAGGAGGTTCCTGCCCCGCTTTGCAGAGGAGAGTTCCATCTTCACTGATATGTTGAAGAAAAATTACCCGAACCGCCTTAGTTGGACCCCGGAAGCTGAGAGGGCCTTCAACCTGTTAAAAGGGAGACTATGCATGGCCCCGGTATTATGTGGAGTGGACTTCACGCAGCCCTTCATTGTACAAACGGATGCCTCAGAAGGAGGTTTAGGTGTGGTCTTATCCCAGAAGCATGAAGGAGAGGAGCATCCTGTAATGTTCCTTAGTAAAAAGTTATCCCAGGCGTAGCGCAACTACTCCACCATTGAGAAAGCATGTCTTGCCATTAAATGGGCAATAGAGGCACTCCGGTTCTATCTTACAGGGCGAAAATTCCTACTAATCACAGACCACGCACCCTTGAAGTGGCTCCAACAGATGAAAAACCACACTGCACGACTAACTAGGTGGTACATGGCCCTGCAAGCTTTGACTTCAGGGTAGAGCATCGGGCAGGAAAGCTACACCAAAATGCTGATGCCTTATCCCGAATTACAGACTATTCGGAGGAACCCCAACAACCTCCGACAGCCAGTAATATCTTAAGTAGGGGGGTATGTGGCAAGGTCATCTATCCTGAGTATGGGGGAGGTGAGAAATGTAAAGAATTCACCCTAGTAAAGGGTCCCCTTTTAGGAGTGCAGGGTGAGAAAGTCACAGCCACACCTAAGAACCAGAAAAACCCCAGCTGGAACAGGTTTCATGCAGTGTCTAATAGAGTAAGAGAGAGAGATTATGGGCACAAGGTCCAAAACCCTTACTTCAACAAGTTCCCTGATTACTCAAATACCAGAAGGCAGGGGGATAGCCAACACCTGGGAAGGAAGGAGGTGGGGCTAGAACCCTGGAGGTATAAGCCTATGCTAGAGTATACAGACAAAGAGAAGAAAGGAGGAGAGGGAGGAGAAGGCAGAGACTGGAGAAGAGAAGGAGGTAGGGAAGGTGCTGACTCATGCAGAAGAGCCGAGCTACCAGGAGTTGAGAGGGCTGAATTCCCTGAAACAGGTTGGCAGCAGAAGTTGGAGCCAGGAAGTGGAGAAGCTGTCAGAGCACCGGAGAGGTTGTCAGCTGATCAGTCTGAACAGGTGGGTGAGTCAGAACCCATGCAGCTGGGACAGCCAGTGGCAGAGTTGGGGGAAGAAGACATCCTTATGGATTGCTCTCTGTGCCAAGCTTTAGACATGGAGTCTTGAGGAAAAGCCAGCCCTGAAAGAATTATCCTCCTTGAAAAGGTAACCATAAGAAACAAGCAGTGTGGTGGTAAATTTTCCATATGTTTTTAAAAGGGAAGTTTACTGAAATTTAAGGATAAGCAGGAAGCTGTGATTCATGTTTGTTATCCACCTGTGGTTTGAACTGTGAAACGGCAAGAAGCCAATTTACCTGTTGGAAGAGTTTTTCTTTGCTCCTCTGTTATGTGAAAAGCCTGTTGAGAGTTTTTGATGGCAGTCTGAATGTTTGCTTCTTGTTTTGAGTTCTGTTGTACCTGAAATGCAGCCTAGAAGGAATTGAGGCTGATAGAAGCCAAACTGCCACAGAAGATTAAGCTTGTTTGGACTTTATGCTGTAATTAGCAAGGACTAAAAAGGAAGGTGGCAGCCTTGCTATCAAAGACTGTGCTTCTGAAAGTAAGAAGACTTTAAACAGCCATTTTTGGGTTCTTTTGTTTACTTTGCCAAGCATCTGCTGTACCTTGAGCAAATCCTACAAGAATAATCCTGTATCTGGTACTTTGAATCTTTTCGTGCAAAATAAATTTTCTGTTATATGCCCTACCTCAGTGGCCTTAACTACAACTTTCTACCTGAAGCACAAACACATCTTAGCAGTATTACACTTCCCAGAAGACACCACAAGGAAATAGGCTGCTAAGGCTGATAGGAGAAGGTTCCTCCAATAACCACGCCCCTCTAAAACTAGAGGTGAGTGGTGAGGGCGTTTGACAACCCACAATGTGCGCATTTTCGGGGATTCATATTCTCGAGCTCCTTTTTCTCCTTTCTCCATTCATGAATGGACATCTCGCCATCCTTGAACTCTCTCGCTGAAGCTATTGGTGGAGGGGAAGAGCCTGGTAGGGTAAGGACCAGTGGAACCCCCTGTTGCTGTGCATAGAGGCTAGAGTGTGACTGGCATGAGTGGCTTCATCCCTGGAAGACAAGAAACCAAATGCCAGATAACAGAATGTTAACCTAAGGAGAAAGTGCAAGAAGAGCTTGTTGTTAATATTGTTAATCAATGTAACTGTTACTTAATTTACTGTAATCCATATCTCAGCCAGTAAAGTGGCATTTCAGTTACAACCCCAGTATGCTGTGAATCTGTTCCTTACGCAGAGAGAGAGGAGTGAAAGAAAGTATGGAGTGGAATGCTGAAATCTGAGTGGGTTGGTCATACCAGGGCCTTGGATAGAGTCTTCCCCCACCCTTCAGGACCCTACAAAATATTTGTTCTGTAGTCCCCAAATGCACTTTTGCCAAAAAGGGGATTTTATGGGGTGCCAGCTACATATACAGAATGAGGGGAACTTCCAAAAAGCAATTTACCCTTCCTGTAGGTAAAAATACACATTGATAGTTCTTTGAATTTGGGTGGCTGTGAGGATCATAAGAACATAAAACATAAGATTTGCCATACTGTGTCAGATCAAAGATCCATCAATCCCAGTATTCTGTTTCCAACAGTGGCCAATCCAGGTCAGAAGTATCTGGCAGGATCCCAAAAGGTAGAAAGATTCCATGCTGCTAATCCAGTGGTAATCAGTGGATTTCCCCAAGTACCCTTAATAATGGCTTATGAAGTTTTCCTCCAGAAACTTGTTCAAATCTTTTTTAAATCTAGCTACATTAATAGCTTTTACTACATCCTCTGGCAACAAATTCCAGAGCTTAATTATGCATTAAGTGAAACATATTTTCTCCAATTTCTTTTAAATGTGCATCCCTTAGTCTTTGTACTTTTTCAAAGAGTAAACATTGAATCATGCTTACTCATTCCCAGGGATGGCTCAAAGCAATCTGAGCTAGCCCCTCCCCCCATCACCCAAAATGAAGGTCCTCATTCAGAACACTGGGGAGGTGTTTGCCCAAGAAAAAAGAAAGCAACATAATTGTAGGCTATATAATTTACCGTATTTTCATGCATATAACACAAACATTATATGCGTTTTGGGAGAAAGTGCTTCCTCACAAGTTATACACATGTGCGCGTTATATACAGTATGTAATTATCAGCACAACACAAAAAGAAATTCAGAGTTGTTTTAAACTTTTTTATAACTTCTTTATTTCTGAAATTCTGAATTTCAATGAGATTAAATGTGAGTAAATGAAACTAAGGGGTATGTTTACTAAACCGCGGTAAAGTTACCAGCGGTAAGTGCAGTGTTAAGGTACCTGAAGCCATATAAGGAAATGGGCAGGAAGGGGGCGTTCCAGCATAAAGGGAGCAATGGGCTGTTTAACGTGTGTTAAAGGGCACCTTGGCCATTTAACGCATGTTAACGGGACATTGCACGTTAAAGTGACAAACAGAGCATGTTAAGACTGACAAGGTGCCCTAAGGGCTTTAAGGCACTCTAACTTAAGGCGCCTTAAGGGCTGTAAGGTTCCACAACCTAAGGTGCCTTAAGTTAGGGTGCCTTAAAGCCCTTAGTGCACCTTAAAGCCCTTAGGGTGCTTTGGGTTAAGACGCCTTAGGTTAAGGCTCCCTAAGGGCTTTAAGGTGCCTTAGGTTAAGGCACTTTAGGTTAAAGTGCCCTACAGATGTTAAGGTGCCTTAAGTTAAGGTGCCCTAAGGGCTGTAAGGTGCTTCAAGTTGACAAGCATGAACTGTAAGGCATAAAAACAGATGTAACCCTTAACACTGGATAAATCACCAAGGAAAGGCAATGAACAAGTGATGGAAGGAAGGAGAGGTGGGAGCTAATGGACCTGCCATATCTGTGGGCATCCTATGTGGCAGCCAGTAAAGCGGACAAACATGTTGGAGGCAGCTGTACCGATGCACAGAGTGTTGGCAATGTAAATTCCTGCAATGACAGTGGGTGGCAGAGGAAGGGAATATGTGTCGCCCAGTGGAGGCAGAGGTGGCAGAATATTTGCAATGATAGGAGGACAGAGGAGTAGTGGTGCCATGCAGATCAGGCACAGGCAAGGGAAGCACGAAAAGCCGCAATACAGAAAACTAACTAATTTTATATATAGGCCCGATATTGATTTGGGCAGGCTACATGCCCCTATGGCACATAGCTGTGCCTGCCGATCCTTAACCACAGATATTCAATGCTGGGGTCATGTGCAGCCCTGGCATTGAATATCCATGGATTGCCACAGAAGCTGGAAGCCGCAGAAGCTAACTGTCAACGTCTAAGTATAATTCACTCAAAGAATCACTAGTTAGTTGTGTAAATAAGTGCTTCTCTTAATATTTGCATTAACAATCCACTTCATTTTCAAACAAGTTAGTTGTATAAAAAATGCTTCTATCTATTAATGGATCTCAAACATATACAGCTAGCTGTTGCATAGGAGGTCTCAGACTTATCGGCAGTAATTTGTAGATGTTGGTCTTATCTACATTAGTGCCCTCTTACATCAATGACTTTCCCAACGCATGTAAAACGTGGATTGAAATTAAACCCTTTAAATATGCTTATCTTTATGTGTTCTCCAATACCTCTCCTTGGCGCCTGGTTTGCGTTTCACTCCCTTCGAGTTTCTTCAGGGGGTCAGGCGACTCAGTACTCTATAAAGATCAAAAATTAATACTCTATAAACATGCTTACTACTTCACACTAACTTTTTTTTTTAACTAAAGGTAAAATCCAAAACATTCACATACCAGATGCTGCAGACGTCTTCCTCCTTGGGATTTCAAACCAGCCAGTTTTGCTAAAAACGCCGCGCATGCGGGACACTCACTAAACCGTCTTCTGTTATACCCTCATTTCCATGCTTTGATGACATGTTGCCTCACTTTCGTTTTCCTATGTCGATATCGTATATGGTGGCTCCACGTCACTATTCACATAATCTATGAAATTCAATGTCATAAGCTAGCTCCCCAATCTATTTGCGTGTTAAGACCTCTTGGGATTAATGACTGTAAAATGAAAATCCATCGCTGTTCTTGTATAATCAACGTTTGTTCTCACAATTTTCCTGCTTTCTTTGAAGATACTCTCTAGATGCAGAAGCATCTCAAATCTTCAAAATTGTGCCCTTTTTCAAGGCAATGTGATACTAGAGGTGCTGTCATAATTTTGTATTTTAAACGGCTTCTGTGTTCCGACATTCGCATTTTAAATGGTCTAATAGTCTTCCCCACATATATGTCGTACAATGCCCATGTGGTTTCATTTACCACAAATGAGGTTTACAGGAAGTATTTCCTTTCAACGTATAATTAATCCCATGATAAGCGAAGTTACTAGTTTCATTAGTTATGGTGCAAATGCCACATTGACCACATCTTCTATGGCCCGTTACATTATCCACTTCTGCCTCTTCAATTTTAGGGGATCGCAATATCGCTGGACTCAATTTTTCTTTCAAGTTTTGATTTCTTAAGCAATATCCCGGGTTTGGAGGACAAAAACATACGTTTTGTATGCTTGTATGCTTAAAACATTAGCATGCTTCAACAGGATACATTGAATTTTAAAACTTAAAGGTGAATATTTTGTGATTAAATTCATGTGGTTTGTGTCTGCAGGTTTTCTCTAAGCCCCTGAACCCACTAGTAGTGTTCTATAGCGCCCGATAATATGCTAGCTTAATAACACGTTGGGGATAGCCCCTCTCACAAAAGTTGTTTGACAAAATCTGAGATTGTTCAGAAGATAATGATTTAAAAAACAACAACAATTTCTTCTGTAACGGATAAATTGAGAGAACGGCAGACTATCTTTAAGTTTTAATGGATGTGCACTATCATAGTGTAAAATTGTGTTACGATCTGTGGATTTTCTATAAATAGACGTGACCCACCCTTGATCTCCCTTGGTGATAATCACATCCAAAAATGTCATTTTTTTCAAAATGAAATGAGTGAGTGAACTGAATGTTACTATCAAGCCCATTCAGCCGCTCAAAAAATTCTTCCAATAATTCAGATGACCCTCTCCACAACACAAAAACATCATCGATGTAACGGCACCACAATTTTAAGTTTGTTCCATACGAAGTCGTGGATATCCATTGTTTTTCATAGTTTCCCATGAACAGATTTGCAATAGAAGGGGCGGAATCTATGTTAGCCAAGTTAAAAGAAGTGGAAACAGAGGAACGGTTTGAACATAAAACTGAAAAATTGAAAAAACAAATAGATATACTTCGTCAGGAGGTTAAATTGATAAAATCAAAAACATTGAAGAGAGATCATGATGATTATACCATGGGATATGTTTATCCTTGGATGGATGTAAATCGGAAAAAAGAAAAAAACCTGGAAGCAAGTCAACTTTGATGTGACCTCAGAGGAAGCTAGTAATACAGACTCTAGCAAGTCATCAAAAGAAGGTTTTTTGGACGAAGATGAAGAAAAGAAAAAGAAGAAAAAGGAAGGAGGAAGAGGAAGATATCGGGAACGAGGCACTCGATGACAAAAACAATAGAAAGTAGGCAGAATCCCCATCAAAATATATCAGATTTAGTAGTTAATATCTCTGGTAAAGAGTTGTCTCAAGAACAAATCAACATACTTAATAAAGGTTTATCATATGTTCCCTGTATAGCTTTTGACCCATTTCAATTTCGTTTAGATTTTGAAGGGTTGTTAAGAAAATTAAATTTGAAAACATAATTTTGCTTCTGTACCTCAAAAAGAGGAAACTTTGGACCATCAAGTTTTACGTAGAACGAAATTGCCCATCAAATCAACATGGTCTCCGCCAGGACAGATTCATCCAGCACTTACAATTTATAAGGATTTGGTTCTGAGAGAAGTAAAAAGTTTGGAGCAAATGCCTTGTCGATCACAAAGCACTTTCCATGAAAGAAAGATTGGCATTGAAAGAATTACAAATAAGGACAGATATAGTAATACGTAGAGCAGATAAGGGAGGGGCGATAGTGGTTTTGAGTCGAGAATATTATATAGAGGAAGCTCAACACCACCAATTATCTGATCAAACCACTTATTGAGTTTTGCAGAACGATCCAACAAACATTCAAACACAAATTAAAGAGCTTACTTTAGGAGCTTTACAAAACAAATTGATTTCAAGGAAAGAATGGAGGTTTCTGAATGTTTCAACTCCTGCCATTGCAAGATTCTATTTAGTCCCTAAGATACACAAGAATTTAGATCGGCCTCCGGGACGGTCCATAGTCTCTACCAGGGAACCATTTTAGAACCACTGTCGACATTCGTATTTATGCCCGTTATTACAAGATATACCATCATATGTAAGAGATACTTCACATTTTTTGGAGATTCTGGCCAACCATGCACAATGGGCTAATAAGCCAGACATTATCTTAGTAATGATGGACGTCACAGCCCTGTACACAAATATACCACAAACAGCGGCATATGAGACAGTAGAATGGTTTTTGAGACATTGTGGAGATCTATCGGAAGAACAGTTAAAGTTTTTATTATGGTTAGCAGAGTTGACCATTTTCCAAAATTACTTCGTATTTGAGAATGTATTATATTATCAAGTCTCCGGAGAAGCAACGGGAGCCACATGTACCCCTTCTATTGAAAATATGTTCATGGGAAACTATGAAAACACAATGGATATCCATGACTTCGTATGGAACAAACTTAAAATTGTGGTGCCGTTACATCGATGATGTTTTCCTGTTGTGGAGAGTGTCATCTGAATTATTGGAAGAATTTTTTGAGCGGCTGAATGGGCTTGATAGTAACATTCAGTTCACTCACTCATGTCATTTTGAAAAAATGACATTTTTGGATGTGATTATCACCAAGGGAGATCAAGGGTGGGTCACGTCTATTTATAGAAAATCCACAGATCGTAAGACATT
Source organism: Ichthyophis bannanicus (assembly GCA_033557465.1). Classification (NCBI taxonomy): domain Eukaryota; kingdom Metazoa; phylum Chordata; class Amphibia; order Gymnophiona; family Ichthyophiidae; genus Ichthyophis; species Ichthyophis bannanicus. Next base: position 200,770,860 of record CM066037.1, read on the forward strand.
TTTACACTATGATAGTGCACATCCATTAAAACTTAAAGATAGTCTGCCGTTCTCTCAATTTATACGTTACAGAAGAAATTGTTTTTTTTAAATCATGATCTTCTGAACAATCTCAGATTTTGTCAAACAACTTTTGTGAGAGGGGCTATCCCCAACGTGTTATTAAGCTAGCATATTATTGGGCGCTATAGAACATTACTAGTGGGTTCAGGGGCTTAGAGAAAACCTGCAGACACAAACCACGTGAATTTAATCACGAAATATTCACCTTTAAGTTATAAAATTCAACGTATCCTGTTGAAGCATGCTAATGTCTTAAGCATACAAAACGTATGTTTTTGTCCTCCAAACCCGGGATATTGCTTAAGAAATCAAAACTTGAAAGAAAAATTGAGTCCAGCGATATTGCGATCCCCTAAAATTGAAGAGGCAGAAGTGGATAATGTAACGGGCCATAGAAGATGTGGTCAATGTGGCATTTGCACCATAACTAATGAAACTAGTAGCTTCGCTTATCATGGGATTAATTATACGTTGAAAGGAAATACTTCCTGTAAACCACATTTGTGGTATATGTCGTACAATGCCCATGTGATTTCATGTATGTGGGGAAGACTATTAGACCATTTAAAATGCGAATGTCGGAACACAGAAGCCGTTTAAAATGCAAAATTATGACAGCACCTCTAGTATCACTTTGCCTTGAAAAAGGGCACAATTTTGAAGATTTGAGATGCTTCTGCATCGAGAGAGTATCTTCAGGGAAAGCAGAAAAATCGCGAGAACAAACGTTGATTATACAAGAACAACGATGGATTTTCATTTTACAGTCATTAATCCCAAGAGGTCTTAACACGCAAATAGATTGGGGAGCTTGCTTATGACATTGAATTTCATAGATTATGTGAATAGTGACGTGGAGCCACCATATACGATAACGACATAGGAAAACGAAAGTAAGGCAGCATGTCATCAAAGCATGGAAATGAGGGTATAACAGAAGACGGTTTAGTGAGTGTCCCGCATGCGTGGCGTTTTTAGCAAAACTGGCTGGTTTGAAATCCCAAGGAGGAAGATGTCTGCAGCATCTGGTATGTGAATGTTTTGGATTTTATTTATTTTATTTTTTATTTATTTAACAAGCTTTTTTATACTGCAACCTTCTGATGATCAGGTGCGGTTTACATAAAACAGTTAAGGAGACAGAAGTGTATTTCTGTTTTTACATTAAACAATATCATGAACTATGTATATTAACAGTTGAACTTTTACCTTTAGTTAAAAAAAAAGTTAGTGTGAAGTAGTAAGCATGTTTATAGAGTATTAATTTTTGATCTTTGTAGAGTACTGAGTCGCCTGACCCCCTGAAGAAACTCGAAGGGAGTGAAACGCAAAACAGGCGCCAAGGAGAGGTGTTGGAGAACACATAAAGATAAGCATATTTAAAGGGTTTAATTTCAATCCACATTTTACATGCGTTGGGAAGGTCATTGATGTAAGAGGGCACTAATGTAGATAAGACCAACATCTACAAATTACTGCCGATATGTCTGAGACCTCCTATGCAACAGCTAGCTGTATATGTTTGAGATCCATTAATAGATAGAAGCATTTTTTATACAACTAACTTGTTTGAAAATGAAGTGGATTGTTAATGCAAATATTAAGAGAAGCACTTATTTACACAACTAACTAGTGATTCTTTGAGTGAATTATACTTAGACTTTGACAGAATACATCACTTTGAAAGAAGACCAAACAGGACAGTAGCTAACTTGGCAACAGCGATATTGCATGCTGCCCAGTTAGCTCCTGCATCTTAAAGATAGACAAATACCTCACCTATCTTTAAGGTGCAGAAAACTAACCCGACAGCATGCAATATCGCTGCTGTCTGTTTAGCACTTGTTACTGCCGCTGCTCCGCCTCGTAACACCCCGACACGCCCCGATGCTAACCAGATAGCATCGGGGTGTGTAGGGGAGTTAGGAGGGGATATTCAAATGGCACTAACCCATGCGGGATGGAATCAGGCCCCAAATATCTGCTAATGATATACCACATGAGGGAGGGAGAGGGTTTCTAAACCTCCACCTACTTCGTAAAATTTAAGACCTGAGGAATAGAAACCATTGCAATTTCAGTCTCAGAAGACAGGCACTAACTTTACCCACACTTCTTCCTGTGGGAGAAGAGGACGGCTCATCCACCAGTTGCAAAAGTTCACCAGGATGTAATGGTGGAGTCCTTTCAACGGAGCTCAAACTAGCCCCCAGTAATGAGAAGGACTTCTTGGGAATCTGTTCTGCCTGACCCTGATTTGTTACAGTTGGTGCCGCAAGATGTTTATCCTTTGGGCCTGTTGTCATGGCCTTAGGAGTCGATGGGCTTTCAGCCCACTCTTCCTCTTATGCTTGCCAGATGCCTTTTTCATATTCACAATTTAAACAACCCGAACAGCCAGGACTCCAAAGACCCCCAAAATGGCACAAAAGGGGCACGCCCCTTTATCCATGTACCCCTTCTGCCATGTGCCTGTGGCAACACGCTGAGCTTTAAACTCCGGAGGACCAATAGATTCACTCTAGAGGTGTGGCTTCTTAGTAGCTCTGTTCTTGCTACTTTAGGTCTTCCGATTCTCCAGCCAAGAATTAAGCACACAGGAGGCTCAGGCATGGTCCCGGTAGAAAGATCTCCTCTCACCCAGAATTTCAATGTATTATCAGCAAAGACACCTAGATCTTTCTCCTAAATAGTGTTTGATCTCATCTGTTTTGTTTCTGGATATCATGGAAATCCAATTGCCGTTGGAGATCCCAGAACAGATTTGGGAAGCCTTGACCTAGCCAGTTAAGTTCAGCTGAAAATTCTCCCAAACATAAACCACTCAGCTGTTATCTGAAAATTGACTTATATGGAGTCCATATCCAGCTGGGATGGTCTGTGGGGTTTTTTTTTATCCCAGCTGCCAAAAATCTGGTTATTTAGTGCTGGAATTCAGACAGTGGGTGGCACTGCTAGGTATATATGACCTAGATTGGCCACTGTTGGAAACAGAATACTGGGCTTGATGGACCTTGGTCTGACCCAGTATGGCATATATTATGTTCTTATGTTCTTATGTTCACTGAATATGCAAATTCAGTGCTGACTGCCAGCTCTATCTGGGGAGCGGAATATTCAGCCCACTATCTGGACAGCTAACTTGCACTGAACATCGTTGTGAAATGCACTATCCTCACTCCTCCCATGGAGCACCCCAGCACTATCAGTATCACTCTGGGCTGATCTATAATGATTTTCAGTGGCACGATGAAGATGATTCTCAGTTGAATTAACAGATGCTCCTGACCAGTGGCACATATCTAGATCAGTGGCTTTGAATATGGGGCCTTATAGGGTCAATATTTGATAGAGGTGGTCAGGGCCTGGCCACCACCATTTTAACTGAAACCAGATATTCAGCATTGGAGCTTATCTGGTTTATCTGGTGCTAAATATATGGTTTCAGCAGCCAGAGGTTTTGCTATCCAGTTAGTGGCAATATTCAGCCGCTAACAGATAACGACCCTGCATAAGGTTAGACAGGCATTGACCTGTCTTAACTTTATATGGTTTATCTGTCTGGTTAATGGCTGAATATCACTACCCCAGCTCCATCCGCAGACCACCCCGGAATTAACTGGGTGTCTTTCCTGAGATCTGTGGGGAATATCGGAATTACCAGAGTTTATGCAGTTTGTAGCACTTGCAAACTACATAAATGTGTCTGAATATCAATATCTATGTTTCTAGGTTGCCTGGACTACAGTATGGGGGTCATTCAGTCCTGCAAATAGCGGGGATAGACGTCCTGTTTGGATGTCCATCCCTGCTATTCGCTCCTCTGCCGGCCCTGGCAAAAGCCTCCCCGTACGAACACCATGTTTTTTTACGGGGAGGCCTAGCTGGGGGTGGGAGGGGGCATTCCTGAGGCAGAATGAGGGAGGGGCATGGGTAGGCCTCAACCCTGGACGTACAGGGCCAATTCAGAGGACCCAGGAAATCCACTTCTTGCCCCTGATACCTTTTGTGTACCTTTTGGGAACCTGCCAGGTACTTGTGACCTGGATTGGCCACTGTTGGAAACAAGAAACTGGGCTTGATGGACCTTGGTCTGACCCAGTATGGCATTTCTTATGTTCTTATGTTTTGGACTTATATTCTTAAGTAGTGGGCAAGAGAGTGAGGAGCATCAGGATCCCAAAGTGGCTTCAAAGAGGTGGGTTTTTAGCCTGGATTTGAATAGGGCCAGAGAAAGGGCCCGACCCACACACTCAGGTAGTTTGTTCCAGGCATATGGAGCAGCAAGATAGAATGAACAAAGTCTGGAGATGGCAGTGAAGGGCACAGATAGAAGGGATCTGCCAGAGGAGCGGAGTTCCCGAGGAGAGGTTTAGAGTGAGATAAGAGGAAGAAATAGTGAGGATCTGCAGAATGAATGCACTTGTAGATCAGTACGAGAAGTTTGAACTGGATGCAGATACGGATAACATGACTCCTTTGACTTCCATTGAAAGCATAAGTGAATTTTTAAACATTTTTTTCTTCACAGCCAGGTCTCTCCATAAGGTGATGTGAAACACTGTTACTGAGTCACTAGCCTGGCTCACAGTTCCCATTTTAATCAAAGCAAAGTCTTTTGCAACATCACCACAGATAAAATGGGCTTTATGGATTGAAATTCAATAAGCTTAAGGTTCCACTCCACATATTTAGATTTTCCTGTTTGAAGAATGAAAAAAGAATGTGAAGAATTATTCATTAAGTCAACATACCACGCAGGAGACCAACCTTATGAGCGTCACTACACTCAGAAACACAATAGGGAGCATAGTGGGGTTTCTATACCTAAGACTTTCCTAATATTTACAGGTCTGCTCTTTGGGGACTTGATCAACTGTAGTTTCAGAGCGATATCTCAGGCACCAGCTTTATGCTTCTGTTGGAACTTCTATTTGAGGAGCGGCAATCCTGTTCTGATTACATAAACAAAACCAAATGATCATCAATCAGATGTCGAGTGTTTGCGATACTCCACTTTATCGAGTAACTCCATCTTTGAGCTGACGTAAGATACATTATCCTCAGTCAGCTTCACTTCTAACTCTCTTCTTTCTTTCTCTTTCGTTAGCTGTTTCTTTCCCTATCTGCCTTTGTGAAATATTTCCAAAGCCGAGAGTCATTGGGAAATATTTGTGAAATATTTAACTTAAGCAGTATATGCAAAAGTGCAACATACATCTCAGTCCATTTCTTTTAGGCGCTTATTGACCACAAAGGTATATACATTAAGGCAATTGTTATATTTCTATATTTTAGGGCTGACTATTTAAGTGATTTTATTTTGCTTAATAACGTATGTTGGAAAAGAGCATACTATTGGTCAATTTAGCCTAGTTGTCCACATCCTAAAAATTTGCCTCATTCACCACCATTATTGGAAGATTCTTTGTGTTTCTGACTGAGGAGGAACCTAACGAATCTCTGAGCCCTTTGACTTCAATTGAAAGTGTTAAGTGAAGGTATTTAACATTTTTTTCTTTGCATATTTGTCCATAGGACTTATAGAGCCTGATATTCAGTGATGGCGGCTAGCCTCCGGCAGTGACGAGATAACTCGGATATTCAATACTGGGGCCATATCCGGCCACCAGCATTGAATATGCATGTTTCCCGCACAGCCTCCATTGCTGCAGAAGCTAAGCGGGCAGTGGTGATAATGAGCTGCTGCCCGGTTAGCTCTCATACAGTAGGTAACGACAGGCCAGCTTTAGCTGTGCCTATCTTTCTCCACGGGTCACTAACCGGGCAGCGATGCAATATTGCCACTGCCCGCTTAGTGATGAGTGCCGCCTCCACGCCGTGCCAGAACGCCCATGATACACTCTGATGCTACATGGTTAGTATCAGGGAGTATAGCGGCATTAATCCGAGATATTCAGCGGCAATAACCATGTTAGTACTGCTGAATATCCCACTAAGCAGCATTTACATAGTTTACAGGTTTACAAACCATGTAAATGCCTTTGAATGCCCCTTATTTATTTATTCAAATATTATTTCCTACCTTTATCATCATTCTAAACTGCAAGGTGTGTAATAATAAACTAGAAATACAAAATACAGTGTATAATACAAAAGCAAGTTACAATACATCATGATCAAATATAACACTGTTTAAAGCAAGTCCTATTAAATGAGATATTCAAACACCATAGTGGTCAGCTTTGGTGCTTAAAAATTGGTGGAATATTTAGCAGCTGTATCCAGATAGGAGCTGTTGCTGAATATCGGGGCTGACAGATAAGTGCTGACATTTCCTGGTTAGCGAATTTACAGTCGGACTTATCTGGATGAAAAGCTGGCCTAAGTTGCCTGGATAGGTACTAACTGAAAATCAGTTAGCTGGATAAGTGATAGCACCAATACTGCCGCTGTTCCGCCCCCACACCACCCCTGCATTAACTAGATACTGTTGGGATAGTCTGTGTGGATATTGAGCTGCACTATCTGGATAGTGCTACTGAATATTGCGGTGAGCACTCTTAGCTGGCCGGTCTTCTGTTGGCCGACTGGCTAAGTGTTATGAATATTGGTCCCTCTGATTACAAGTCCATATCAGCCTAACCAATAATAATCAATATAGCACACATAGACCAATATATAACCATTATAATGCATACATATAATGCATGAAGTTTTTAGACTTATTATTGCGTCCTTTTATAAATGATATGTGGTCATATGTTAGAGATTCAGCCCACGTTACAGAGATTTTATCCTCTTTTAAACAATATGAGACAGATATCATCTTAGTCACATTGGATGTTGAATCTCTATATACTAATGTACCACAAAATGAAGCTTTGAATATTGTTGAACAGTGTCTCCTTAAAAGAACTGCACACAGACGGATTCCTATGGCATTTCTTCTAGCCTTGGCACAAATAGCATTGTTTGAAAACTTTTTTTGTTTTAGGAACTTATTTTATAAACAAACAAAAGGGGTAGCCATGGGTTCTGCTATGGCTCTGGACATAGCTAACCTATATATGTTTAATTTCAAAGAAAGTTTTTTGAAGAAGCACCCCTTCAGTGATAATGTCGCTCTGTGGATTCGATATATAGATGATGTTTTGATCATTTGGAAGGGTGCAATAGAGGTACTTTCCAATTTTAATGAATGGATAAATCAATTAGATACGAATTTACGATTCCAGATTACATATGACCAAGATCAGATATCTTATCTTGACTTGATGATTAAGAAAGAAAAAAAATGGGTTTTCTACTACTCTTTTTAGAAAGCCAACCGATAGGAACCAACTTCTTCATTATAATAGTTTCCACAATACATCATTAAAAAAGAATCTTCCGGTGGGCCAATTTGAGGATAAGAAGAGTTTGTACCAATGCGCATGATATGAAGAAATGGTTTTTAGCTAGAAAATACCCAGTGCAATATATTGAACAGGCATATATAAGAGCGAGAGATTCTTTATGTGATTCTCTTTTGAAACCAAGAGTGAGGAAAGACGACATAGGGATTGTATGTCCCCTCTTATATTCTCAACACTCATGTAAGATTATTAAGATACTTAGAAAAGAGTGGCACTTAATTCAAACTTTGCCAGCTTTTCAAGATGCACGATTGATGATTGCACATAAGTGCAATGTGAATTTGCGCAATTTATTATTGCTCTCAGCCCTCACAGAGAGGAGTTATTTATCAAACATAAAGGGCATCGGATCGGGAACTGGTTAAAAGATAGAAAGCAGAGGGTAGGGCTAAATGGCCAATTTTCCCAATGGAAAAAGGTGAATAGTGGAGTACCCCAGGGATCTGTACTGGGTCCGCTACTTTTTGACATATTCATAAATGACCTGGAAAAGGGAATAACTAGTGAGGTTATCAAATTTGCAGATGACACAAAACTGTTTAAAGTTGTTAAAACGCAAGAGGACTGTAGAAAACTGTAGGAGGATCTGGATAAATTGGAAGACTGGGCATCCAAATGGCAGATGAAATTTAATGTGGACAAGTGCAAAGTTATGCACCTAGGAAAGAACAACCCACACTATGGTTACACGATGCAAGGTTCCACATTGGGAACCACCATCCAGAAAAAAGATTTAGGAGTCATTGTGGATAACATGTTAAAACCCTCCGCCCAGTGTGCAGAGGCGGCCATGAAAGCAAATAGAATGCCAGGTGTCATAAGGAAAGGAATGGAAAATAAAACAAAGGATATTATAATGCCTCTGTATCGTTCCATGGTACGACCACACCTTGAATATTGTGTGCAATTCTGGTCGCCGTATCTTAAAAAGGATATGTCGTTATTAGAAAATGTACAGAGATGAGCCACCAAAATAGTAAAGGGGATGGAAGGCTACTCCTATGAAGAGAGGCTATAAAGGTTAGGGCTCTTCAACCTGGAAAAGAGACGGCTGAGGGAAGATATGATAGAGGTCTATAAATTAATGAATGGCGTGGAACGGGTAAACGTAGATCGATTGTTTACGCTATCAGAATATAGAAAGACTAGGGAACATGTAATGAAGTTACAGGGTAAACTATTTAAGACAAATAAGAGAAAATATTTTTTCACTCAACGTGTAATCAAACTCTGGAATTTGTTACCGGAGGATGTAGTAAGAGCTGTTAGTGTAGCTGGGTTTAAAAAAGGTTTGGACAAGTTCCTGGAGGAAAGGTCCATAAATCATTATTAAAAAGGGACCCAGGATATCAATGCTTGACCCAATAGAAGCATTGGGGAACCTGTGTCTTTTGGGGAAACTGCTAGGTACGTATGACCTAGATTGGCCACTGTTGGAAACAGGATATTGGGCTTGATGGACCTTGGTCTGACCCAGTATGGCATATCTTATGTGAAAAGCGGGATATAAATACAGTTAAATAAATAAATAAAAATAAATAAATAAAATAAAAATTCCAATGTGGGAAATGTTATGTATGTCTGAATGTAATGCCGGTTAGAAACACGTTTATTCATCCTATTACCAATCATAAATTTTATATTGATGATTTTTCTAATTGTGACACTCATAATGTTATTTATGTTATACAATGTCCCTGTAAAAAATTGCATGTTGAGAAGACCACCCGTAGTGTCCGAGTTAGAATCACAGAACACAAGAGCTGTATTAAGAGGGGTTTGGCCGATGAGACCCTTGTTGCCCTTTGGCAAGAAAAGCAGCACAAGATTATGGATTTAAAGTTCTTTTCCATTAAGAAAGTGAAAACCAGTTGGAGAGGTGGCGATATTAATAAAACTATGATGAGGCTTGAGCAAAGATATATATTTTATTGGATTCTCTTACTCCTAATGGTCTTAATTTAGGTAGAGATTTGTCTGTTTTTCTTTAGCAGCTTGTGGTTTTAGGGTCAAATACCTATTCATTATTTATCAATTTTTATGCTGCTTTTTATTTATGGATCACTGTTTTGCTCGTGTATTTTACATACATATTCTTTATGAGTAACTAGATTGTTATGGTGTTTTAGTAAGTTTAGGTTTTTATACATATTGATATATTTTTATACATAATATTTAGACAGTTAAAATACCCATTGAGCAGCTTTGTGTTGGAGGTGAGATGGGTTCCTAGGGTCAGTAGGATTATGTTTCTTAAGCATGTTTCATTTTGTTTGTTTCATATGGGTGAGACTTTTGAAGTCCCTATGGTTAGTAGGACTATGGGGTATGTTTACTAAACCCTCTTAATGTGCACCCAGCGTTAGTGTGCAGGATGCCATATAAGGAGTGGGCGTTTCAGTTTAAAGTAGCAAAACGGGATTAGCGTGCGATAACAAGCGCTGCTGCGCACATTGTCGGGCAAAGCGCCGCTAAGCGCGTTACCGCGCAGTAATCTTAAGTAGGCGCACAGACATCCAAGCATAGAAACAAAAGTGTAGCACAATGGTTAATACACTGACTGATGATACAGAGGTCATGAGTTCAATCCCCCAGTGTGCCTAATGCATAAGGCTGGCTGAGGCATCAGCTGTGATATGTAAGTATTGTTTCCTGAGGCATTTTATTTATTGCTGCCAGCAAACACACCCTCACGTGCCGTAACCTAAGGTGCCGCATAAGGCACCCTATAAGGCACTCCATAGGGCACATTATAAAGTGCACTGTCCGCCACGGCACCCTATAAGGCGTTCCATAGGACACCTTATAAGGCACTTTATACGGACTGTAACCATAAGGTGCCTCAGAAGGCGCTTTATAGGGTGCCCTATAAGGCGCCTTATAGGGCGCCTTCTGAGGCACCTTATGGTTACAGTACCCTGAGGGTGTTTTGCTGGCAGCACTAATGTACATTAAAAAAAGACAATGCTTTGGACAGCCCTATCAAAGAACCACTACTGTGGGTTTGAACCCATGACCTCTGGCTCCACAAGTAGTGAAATAACCAGTGGGCTACAGCTCAATAGCTGCTAGCAAACCCCTGGCTGGCTGCAGAAGGACTGCACGTCACCACACAAACAGTCTGCTGTGGTCACCAGGATAGGGTTAACCCACCCATACCCATGATGCACTGCACATGCAAATCAGCAGTCTGCAGATGATCACAAGATGGGGTATGCACCCCCACAGCACCTCGACCTGGTAGGGGGAACTGACCGTGTGTGGTACTGGCACAGGGTAGCTACACACCGTCACATTGTGCAGGTACTGCACTCACCCTGAGGGTGAGGTGGGGCGCCCAGCACCAGGTCCACAGCAGAGATAGACTATGCTGCAGGTCCCCAGCAGTGCTAATGTGTGAGATAGGTAGTTTCTGCAGACACACCTTGGATAGATCTGTATGTCTCAGTCAGGTTTAGCCCCTATGGACCCCTAGGAGGATTATGTACCACCACCCTCCTCCAGGGCTGAGGGGTGTAAACAGGTCTCCCACCAACAGATCCACATTCTTCCTCCCTGCAATGGTGGCAGTAGAGAAGACCATCAACCCCAGTCCTAATGGGGAACAGACACCCTACAGGGCAGTCAATGCAGCTCTGTACACATCCATAACGCAATAGCAGACAGACATTAGGCCTGGATATGCTAAGCTGCACCCCACCACTATCTGATATTCTCCTGCAGCAAGCCTTCAGCCGCTGCACCCTGCAAGGCGTTCCATCAAGACACATACCAGCTGCAGATAGTCTGCTAGCTAGTCCATAGTGCATGTTCCTGGTGGAAATGCGTGCACCCAGAACTGGGATGTCAGCATACACACCAAGCGGATAAATCAGTGACTGGGCCCCAAAAGGGAACCCATTAATATCACATGAGAAAAATGCTATACAGCACTATGGGGGAACCTAGACATGCTGTGGTCACTGCTCAGTCAGGGTGAGAGTGATCACCCAGCAGAACATGCTGTGGCCACCCTGTCAGGTGGTGGCCGGGCACTACAATGTCCCAGCCATTGCCCTATGCCCTGTGCAGATGCATCCTGGCCAGGCCACCCTGTCCGGGCTATACCCATGGTACCTTGCTTCTCATTATGCACATTGGCAGGCCAATACTGGCAACAGTGCTGGCAGTGTGGGCTGTGGAGGGTGTTTGCAGCCACCACACACACTGGATAGACAGACACACACTCCCAACCTATGCCAGCATTGTGCAACTATAGAGGTGTTTGGCAGCCCTGGGCACCGCACCAGTCCTGGGCACAGTGCAGACATGGATATGGTACGCAATACTGTTGGGGTCACTCCCCAGGGTGGTAAACACTGTCAGACACCAGACCTGAAGCACACTCCACAGACATCAGAAAGGTTGCTATGATGCAGCTCAATCAGCAAATTGTGCTTAACTTAGGAATTGCTATCTGCCAGTAATCATAGCAACCTTTTGATAGCTGTGTACCGTATTCCCAGGTTTATGTGGCATTGCTAATGTATGCAAGTGCTAGTATTGGGAGATGCACGCAGGGCCCAATGTTCTGCCTCTCCAGGAGGCATTGGCTAATGGAGCCTGTGGGTGCTGGTGTGTCTGCCCCTGTTGGCTGCTGCTTTACGGCAGAGGTTCCCAACTCCAGTCCAGGTGTGCCAAACACTGTTCGGGTTTTCATGCTGTCCCTCATGAATATGCATGAGATACATCTGCATACCATGGGTGTGGCGCATAGAAATGCAGCACAGGCATCTTTATTAAATGCAGCATGGAACCTGAATGGTGTTTGGCCCTCCAGGACTGCATTTGGGAGACTCTGCTCTAGGTAATGCGCCTGTTTATGGTGTCTGTGCTCTGTAGGGTAAAATGTAGGTGTTTTGGGCATGTTTACATCATCTGCAATAAAGGTTCTGTCTGTATTAGCACGTTTTAGTAGTGGGTAAAATATGGGGGCTGGGTTGACAGGAACCACAGCTGGGACTTGAACCTGTGACCTTCTGCTCCTGAACACACTGGCTGTGTGCACTGCACCACTGTGTTGCCACAGAGACAGTACATTCCCTGCGGATACCGTGACTGTTCATCAGACAGGGCCTTTCTGTTGCAGTGCATGGCACCCACCTACACAGGGCTAGGCCACGGTCTGCTCTGGGCAGTTGCCACTGCCCCCTCCACCACAAGTGCCCCTCTGCCACCCTGCTGACATGCCCTTCTGCTGGTGGTGCTGGTGGAGCGGTAGTCTCAGGCCATCCAGTGTGCGGGTAGGCGGCTGCCTATGGTGCGGGTTCTGGGGTAGGGGTGCCTGCACAGATGTCCACGCTTCCACCCAGAACCGCCTGCCACTGTTCTGTGCCCTTTGGGGTACCTACTGGATACTATCCCCTGTGACACTGTGGGAAGCACACTCGTGCCCATGCTGGGTCCTCATCAGTTTCTGTCTGGCTGCTCTACTGTTTCAGCATTCCTATGGGCCACCTAGGCATCACCCTAATCCGCACTGTGGCCCAGCTGCAGCACAGCATGTGCCGTCTGCAGCCCTCTGTGTCCCCTTTCCCAGCATCTGTCCAGTTGCCCTTTCCGACATGCCTGCCCTGCTGTTGTGGAACATGTGCATGCCATAGGAAACCTGTCCAATGGAGAGGGAAACTCTGATCAGCACTATTTCACTGTGGGATCATTCGACTTGTATGGGGACGGAGCGTAGACCCTTCCAAAATTCATATCTTTTTTTTGGAGCTTTCTTGGGAGTGTTTTTTGATGTTTCCCATTAATATCACTATTGACCAGCTTGGTTATGTTTTTTTTATATTTTGTTGGGGTCATTTTCAATGTTTATTTGCACTTTTGTTCCGTGCACATGTATCACACTTATCACTTTTTTGCAGGTTTCCCTGGTTTTGCTGTACATTGCTGACAGAAATGGTTTCTCTTCCCTTTAAATCAGCTCTAACGCTAGGGTTTCACTGGCGTTAGTTTTCAGCCTCGGATTTCACAGCGTTAGTGTGCGGGGAGCCTCTCCCCTCCCACTCTCCACCCATTGACCCCTTCTCTCCGCTCCTGGGGAGCCTTCCTCCGCCCTCCGGGAGTCTTTCCCTGCCTTCAGCGCTCGTTTGCGCCACTGCGTGCGTTTTCTCGCGATAAGGTACCTGTGCGCCTAAAGAAGCGCCATTATCGCACGATAAGGTACCTTATCCCGCGATAACATCACAGAGCGCACTTTAAGACAGTTTAGTAAACATACCCCTAGAAGTCTCTTATGGTCACTTTTCGCTCTTGCTACGTTCTTTCTTTTTTCTCCCCCTTTTTTAAGGAGATCAAATGACGTTTTTTATATGTTTTTTTATATGTTCCTCTTATAATGATTTTATATGTTATGTATTTTATTGTATGTGGTAATTTGATCTATATTTCATTGTTGTTTACTATATTTTTAGCTGTACAAAAGTTTTACTTATTTTACAAGGGTCACAAGTTGGTGTGTCCTCATTTCTCAACACAGAGGTATTTATTGATATACAGTTTATTTGTTGTCTCATCCTTTCTAATTTTTTAATATTTTAATTTTTTTAACTTTTAATTATTTAATATATATGTTCATATGATGTGTAATTTGATGTGTAGTGTTTTATCATTTTGATAATTTATTTGTTTGATGCATATTTATATGTATTTTTCACTTGAATTTATGTTATTCTTTTAAGTCATCTGCTCTTCTCATGACTTCATTTTTTTAAAAATGTATATTTATGTTTTTATCCTTTTATGTTTTTAGTTTCTTTTACCAGATCAACCCCTGATGAAGGGTAACGAAACACAGCCTGTGTCAGGTTGGTAATGGGTCAATAAAATTAAGCTCTGTCTTTTCCACAATCACGTTTTGGACTGGGTGCATCAAAGATGTGGGACATATCTTTTGGTGGTGAATATGAATATAGGATTTTTCATCTTATTATTTTGCCTAATTGTTTTTCCTGCTCATTTTGGGGCATGTTTTATTTAACCATGCTCCCAGGGTGCCGCTATAAGTAATAGCACGGGCGTTGGTTGCTCCCAGCACTTATTCACTGCATTAAAGTGCAGTGTTCCTGTGCTAATTGTAGGGTGATGGTTGTACACGTCCCCCTGCAGTTAGCTAGACATCCCGTGCTGGTAACATGGCCCACATGTGTGTTACTGGCGCAGGGCTTAGTAAACATGCCTCTTTGACGTCTAACTCAGTTGGAACCCATCTCTCTTGTACTGCAGCACCGTGAGCCTTTATTCTCACGTATATGGATCTTTCCTCTATTTTATATCTGTTCTTATTTTACTCAACCCAGTCTTTGCAGCTAGGTGCCATGTACAAGGGTTCCTTCTCAAACCGTACAATCATGGGTATTAAATCTATCCAATAGCTGCCACCATTTCATAACAAGACTTCTCCCTAAAAATTTGCCTGGGTAAAATATCTGTCTAGAACTCGCCCACCCTTCATTGCATGTGCATGTACATACAGATGGACAGATAGAGCCTACCTTGGGCAGGACATGGTTGGGGAGAACAGACCCAGGGCAGGGTGGATCAGTACAGGAAGCAGGCAGAATCAGGAACCAGGGGAAGTAGTGTTGGTCAAACTAAAGCAGGAACCGGACGAGCAGGAGAATTACAATAGGTAAAAAGTGAGGTAGAAGTGAACACTCCATGAAGCAGTGAAGAGGAGCTGGATGACAGTAGTTGCTGGTCAGGTTCACTGAAAACTATTGAACAAGCAAGGGTGTGTCTGGCTGGGCTTCCTTATATATGATGTCTTATAAGATGGATCTCTTGCTGGTCCAGTGCTCCTCTGGGAGGGGGCGGGGAGGGGGCACTTCTATTGCCACCCATGACCTTACTACTAGGAGTTGAGTCAAGAAGGCTACAGAGACTGATTGTCAGCTGCAATTTTGTGGCTTCTTATCCTTGAGATCATGGGTTTGATCCCCAGCATCCCTGACAGAATACCTGCTCCTCTTGAGGCAATAGAACCTAAGATATGCCATACTGGGTCAGACCAAGGTCCATCAAGCCCAGTATCCTGTTTCCAGCAGTGGCCAATCTAGGTCATATGTACCTAGCAGTTTCCCCAAAAGACACAGGTTCCACAATGCTTGTATTGGGTCAAGCAGTGATATCCTGGGTCCCTTTTTAAAAATGGTTTATGGACCTTTCCTCCAGGAACTTGTCCAAACCTTTTTTAAACCCAGCTACACTAACAGCTTTTAATACATCCTCCGGTAACAAATTCCAGAGTTTGATTACACGTTGAGTGAAAAAATATTTTCTCTTATTAGTCTTAAATAGCTTACCTTGTAGCTTCATTGTATGTCCCCTAGTCTTCCTATATTCTGATAACTTAAGCAATCGATCTACATTTACCTGTTCCACTCCATTCATAAATTTATAGACGTCTATCGTATCTCCCCTCAGCTGTCTCTTTTCCAGGTTAAAGAGCCCTAACCTTTCTTCATAGGGATATCCTTCCATCCCCTTTACCATTTTGATGGCGCTTCTCTGAACCTTTTCTAATATCCCTATATCCTTTTTAAGATATGGCGACCAGAATTGCACACAATATTCAAGGTGCACCATGGAACGATAGAGGCATTATAATATCCTTTGTTTTATTTTCCATTCCTTTCCTTATGATACCTAGCATTCTATTTGCTCTCTTGGCTGCCGCTGCACACTGGGCAGAGGGTTTTAACATGTTATCCACAATGACGCCTAAATCTTTTTCCTGGGTGGTAGTTCCTAATGTGGAACCTTGCATCCTGTAACCATAGTTTGGGTTGTTCTTCCCTAGGTGCATAACTTTGCACTTGTCTACATTAAATTTCATCTGCCATTTTGATGCCCAGTCTTCGAATTTATCAAGATCCTCTTGCAAATTTCCAAAATCCTCATGGGTTTTATCAACTTTAAATAGTTTTGTGTCATCTGCAAATTTGATAACCTCACTCGTTATTTCCTTTTCCAGGTCATTTATGAATATGTCAAAAAGCAGCGGACCCAGCACAGATCCCTGGGGTTTACCACTATTCACCTGTCTCCATTGGGAAAATTGGCCATTTAGCCCTACCCTCTGTTTTCTATCTTTTAACCAGTTCCTAATCCACAATAGTACACTGCCTCCTATCCCATGACTCTCTAGTTTTGCCAAAAGTCTCTGATGAGAGACTTTGTCAAAGGCTTTCTGAAAGTCCAAATACACTATAATCAACCAACTCACCTTTGTCTACCTGTTTATTCACACCTTAAAAAAAAACAACAAATTAGTAAGACAAGATCTTCCTTGTCTAAAGCCATGTTGGCTGTCTCCCATTAAGCCATGACTATCTACATGTTCAGCAATTTTGTTCTTTATGATAGTTTCTACCATTTTTCTCGGTACTGACATCAGGCTCACTGATTTGTAGTTTCCCGGGTCACCCCTGGAACCCTTTTTTTTTTTTTTTTTTTTAATAGTAGTTTTTATTCAGTTTTAACATATAAAATAACAATACAAACGATCGTAATATAGCAGGATACAAGCAGATGCTAGTGATCAAAATAGCAAAAGAATATAATAACTTGAACAAGACAGTACAATAACGTTAACAAGAACTAGTATCAGTCCATGCCAGCACGCCACCCTCCCTCTCTCCGTTCAATGCGGTTACAGCAGAGACCATTCCACAAGGCAGCCTCCAGCAATCACTTTCATCAAACATAATTTTGTAAAGCTGACCATTTCTTACTTAGTTTACCAGACCATGGGTTCTTGGCTATATAGATCTCTTCGTAGGTCTTATGTAGGATTAAGAGACTCCACCAATGCTCGAAACAAGCTTTGTCGAGATTCTTCCAGTGTATTAGAACTATTTTAAGCGCTATCCCGAGCATTAAGTCCAGCAGTTTACTATCCCATTTCATCAGAGTAGGTTCCAGAGCTATGGATTTATATATCACTATCCGATAAGTGATAGGAGTTTGTAAGTTGAGGATCTGTGATATGCGTTCCCAAACTCTGTTCCAATATATTTCCAGGGATTTACAATGGAACAACATATGTGCCAGTGTCCCAATTTCCATGTTACAGGACCAACATCGATTTCCCTCCTGTAGTGTCCATTTCATTTTCTTAGCCGGTGTAATATACGCTCGATGTGCTATAAAGTACATAGATTGTGTGAGAGACGCTGCTCTCGTGGCACGTATTTGAGTTCCCCAAAAAGTGTCCCAATTTTCCGGAGGTAGATCTTGACCGGTTTCAGTAGCCCACACCGACTGTATCTTAGAACATGTCTTGTCACCTTTGGATCGGAGAATCGCAACACATCTCGAGACAGCTTTGGCATCTGTTTGTAATTCTTGAAGCTTCTGTCGCAGTGGCCATCCTGTACGTATCAAGACAGGTGACACACCCGCTTTGCTCATGCAGTATCGGAGCTGACACCATTGGAAATAGCATGTATTAGGCAATCGGAATTCCGTTCTTAATCTGTCAAAGGTTTTAAATGCACTTCCATTGATCAGTTGTCCAATGGTGATAAGATCATGTTCCACCCATTTTTTCCATAAGACAGGCTTCCCTCCGATGATAAGGCGCGGGTTCAGCCATATGGGCATATCTGCGGCGAAGTCATCCCCTCCATCGATACATGATGCCAATAATCGACAGGCATGCTGTGTTTCTCGGATAATAGCATTATGTGGTGCAGTCTGGTCTACTACTGTGCCTACCAGTAGCCATGTAGGTAGGGGGGAATGAAGGGCCCGCTCCACACTCAGCCATCTAGGTCCTTTATCCGTGTCGTCAGAGTCGACCCATTGAGCACCCTGCTTTAAAAGAGAGGCAGTGTGCAGCCAGCCGAGATCTGGGAAATGGACACCTCCTTGTGTATTAGGTAACTTCAGTTTCCAGGCAGCTATTCGAGGTACTCGGTTGTTCCATAGAAAGGCTATCAGTTGACTATTCATTTTCTTATAGAAGGCTGACGGGAAACGTAAGGGTATCATGCTTAATATATAGCTGAGTTTAGGTACCAACATCATTTTTATCGTTTCTAGCCTGCCCCACCAGCTCAAATGAAGGGGGGTCCACTTGCAGATGTTATCATGTACAATTTCTTGACACATCTTAATGTTGATTGCGACAGTCTCTTCCAAGGTGGTGCCATAGGTCACGCCCAGGTATCTAAAGGATGACTTCTCATATTGAAAGGGGTATCCACGCATCATTTCTTCGCTGACCTGTTCATTCAGAGGAATAATTGTTGTTTTATTCAGATTTACTTTATATCCGGATATCGCTGAGTATGCATCTATGAGTTGCAGTGTTTCAGGAAGGTCTGATGGTTGTAGAAAAATGAGCAGGTCATCGGCATATGCTGACAATTTACAGGGACCATCAGCTAACTCAATTCCTTTTATGTTTTCCTTCTGTCGGAGCGCTATTAATAAGGGTTCCAGGGCTAAATTAAAAAGCATCGGTGACAGGGGGCAACCCTGTCGGGTCCCTCTTTGCAACTGAAAAGGGGCTGAGAGATGTGAGTTGACCGCTATTCGAGCTGTGGGTTTGGTATATAACAATTCAACGCGTTTTAGGAACTTTTCTCCTATCCCAAACCACCGTAGGGATCGAAATAGAAAGGACCATTCCAGTCGATCGAAGGCTTTTTCGGCATCCAATGCTAGCCCTATCAGGGGCTCGGCCTTGGTCTTGGCAGATGCCAGTACATGTGCCAATAATCTTCCATTATCTGTAGTGGATCTGTTTTGTATAAATCCACATTGATCCTCATGTATCAAATCTTTTAAGATCCGTCCTAATCGGTTAGCAAGCACTTTAGCATAGATTTTATAATCAGAGTTTAGGAGAGAGATGGGTCTGTAATTCTCTATCTTTTGTGTATCCCTGCCCGGTTTCGGGTGAATTACCACCACAGCCTCTGCCAGGGCTCCAATCTCTGGAGATTCATCTTGCAGGCCACTGTAGTAGATCTGTAGCATGGGAGCCAATTGAGTGCAATATTTATTATAGAATTCCAGTGGGATACCATCTGGACCGGCGGCTTTGCCACGAGCCATCTGTTTGATCGCATCTTGTATTTCAGTTACTGAGATCTCTTGTTCCAGCGTTTGACTTTGATGACTGGTTAATGTGGGTCCTACTATCTTGGAGACAAAATCTTCAAAGGCTCTGTCACTACATTGGGTATCTGAGCGATATAGTTCCTCATAGAATTCTTTGCAGCGGTCTAGTATTTTGTCAGATCTCAGGAGAAGGCCCCCGGAATTGTCCTGCAACGCTGCTATAGCGGTCTTGCTGGTTTTTGGTCTGAGCTGCCGAGCTAAAAGGGATCCAGAGCGGTTGCTTTCATAATAGTATATACTACGTTGTAGCTGGATACTACTCAGTGCTTCTTTGTTGAGGAGAGCATTATATTGGTATCGCAATTTTTGGAGTCTAATCAATATCATTGAGTCAGCTCTTTTGGCTAGTAACCTTTCCCCAGCTTTTATTTGGAGTTCCAATTCATCTTTTTCTTTTTTCCTGGCTTTACGCCGTCTAATGGTGTAGGTGGTAATATGAGCTCGTATGGTCGCTTTAAAACCTTCCCACCAGCTCCAGATGGAGGTATCAGTGGGTGTATTATATTTAAAATAGGTCTCAATTTCCCCTGACAGTAGCTGTACAAAGGAGTCATCTGCTAGTAGGGATTTATCAAATGTCCATCTTGGCGGAACATGCTGTGTAACGTTGGTATTCAACACTAGGGAGACAGCGGCGTGATCCGATACCGTTGTAGCATAGATCTCTGCGGACAACACTTGGGGCATCAGCTCTGTGGACAGTAGGAAGAAATCGATCCTTGTTTGGGTATTATGTGGGATGGAATAAAATGTTTAGTCTCTTTCTTGGGGATGAAGTAGGCGCCATGGGTCTACCAAATGTAGCTCTGTTATGATGCCTTTAAGAATCGCCTGCGATTTGACTTTGTCTACAGCCCGATAGGGCGTGCGATCTAACAGTGGATCCAAGATGACATTGAAATCGCCCCCTAATATGATATTGGTGTGAGCTGCGGCTGTAACTTCTTTAGCTATCAGTTTGAAAAAGTTAGGGTCATCGAGGTTGGGCGCGTAAATATTGAAGAATGTGTAAAGCTGTTGATTTATTTTCATCGTCACTCTGGCCCATCGACCTAGCAGATCAATCTGTGTGTCGGTAATGGCGGATTGCAGGAATTTGCGCACTAATATTATTACCCCCCCTTTGCGTTGAGTGGCAGAGGCCGAGGCCGCCACCAGGAAATATTTAGAGGTTACTTTCTGCGATTCAGTATCTGTTAAATGTGTCTCTTGTAAGAGGGCAATATCTGCTTTTTTTTGCTGGCAGTACGCTAAAATCTTCTTTCGCTTGACAGGGCCAGTAATACCTTTTACATTTAACGAAAGCATTAAAAGATCACTAGACATCAACGTTGGAATAAGCTGTCTTATAGGTGAAAGCTATCCTATGGATAGGCCTGCCGCGTACTTGCATTTTGCGTGTATGTGGAGGGTTTTGTACTGGACTGGACTGACACAAACAACTGCATAACTGGCAAACATTGTATCGCTAAGGTGAACACAATCCACTGAAACAGTAACCAACCCCGACCTCCCGTTGCCACCCCTACATTTCAAGCAGAAATATCTGTTTAATTAAAACTATTTAGAACAACAGAAATACAATCAATGAGGCGTTTAACAAGGCTTAAGGCGTTCTAAAATTTGTGAGAACGCACGGCCGCAACCCCCTAAGTATATGCTGAGTTCTCTACACTGCGTGAGAGATCAGAATATTGACCTCAGGTTTCCATACCGCATTTTTCTTGTAGGAAAGTTTTCAGTTTTTCAGCTTCAACAAAATTCCTCGTTTCATTATGCAGCGTGACCCGCATGGTTCCTGGGTAGTATAGCCCGTATCTTGCCTGTGCACTTTGTAGCATGGGTCTACAGGCCAGCAACGCTTTTCTCCGATCTACCGTTTGCTTGCTCAAATCCGGATAGAGTGCCACTTTATGTCCCTGGATTTGCAGTGATCCGGCCTTCCGTGCAGCTCGAAAGATCTGTAGGACCTGTAGGTATCTCAGTACCTTCATTATGAGTGGGCGCGGGTATCGTGTGTTTTCAGCTTTGTGTGTTGGGATTTGATGGGCCCGTTCTAGTTCAAAAGGCCTTGCAAAGACAAGCTGCAGCATCTCCGGTATGGTTTTTTCCAGAAATCCAATCGGATCGGTACCTTCAGCGCCTTCAGGGACTCCAACAAGGCGGATATTATTTCTACGGGTATGGTTATTTTGATCTTCAATCAGATTTTCTATGTGCCGGACTCGTTTGACCAAAGGGCCCAGCTGTTCTAATGCAACGCCATGCTTCTGGGTTTGTAATTCAACTGCATTAAGTCGAGTGGTGATGGTGAGGAGTTTCTCTTTTACCTCCAGCAAGTCTTCTTGAATCATGTTCAGTGAACTAGAATTGGCTGCAATCATTTCTTTAACGCATTTCAATTCCTGTAGCACTTCACGTAGGCCACCGGCAGTCACTCCCTCCTTCTCTCCCGCCGCCATTTTCTGCGGGGAACCCACTTCGGGTTTGGATCGTTTCGCTGCTGAGCCGGATCCCTGTGGAAATTCCAGCCGGGCAGGCTTCAAGGATGCCATCCAGCTGTATTGCGGTGTTATTGATGTAGGTAGGGGGTACAAACTTCAATGTAATACCGGGATATGTTCAGGATTCTTGGGCAGCAACGGGAGCAAAAATTCAGGCGTCCATTCTGTTCAGTGGCTAGCTCCGCCTCTCCCTGGAACCCTTTTTAAAAATTGGTGTTACGTTGGCAATCCTCCAATCTTCAGGTATTACAGATGATTTTAATGAAAATTCACAGAATACTAATAGCAGGTCTGCAATCTCATATTTCAGTTCTTTCAACACTCTTGGATATATACCATCCAGTCCAGGTGATTTACTACTCTTCAGTTTATCAAATAGTTGTAATACATCTTCCCGTTGTATCTATATTTCTTTCAAGTCTTCTGCACCTTTAAATACCACTTCAGTCATGGGTAACATCCCTACATCTTCCTCAGTAAAGACCGAAGCAAAGAATTCAGTCTCTCTGCTATTGTCTTGTCGCCTCTTAGTGCCCCTTTAACCCCTCTACCATCTAATGGACCAACTGCCTCTCTCAGAGGTTTTTTTGCTATGAATATACTCGAAAAAGTCTTTATTACACGTTTTTGCTTCTGCAGCAAGCTTCTTCTCAAATTCTCCCTTTGCCTGCCTTATCCATGCCTTGCATTTAACTTGCCAGAGCTTGTGCTGTTTCAAGTTTTCATCATTTGGCTCTTTTTTTCCATTTCCTGAAAGATGCTTTCTTGGCAACAACAGCCTCTCAGACCTCACCTTTAAACCATGCTGGCAGTTTTTGGGACTTCCTTCCACTTTTCTTAAAGCGTGGAATACAGCTGGTCTGGGCTTCCAAGATAGGATTTTTAAACATCCAAGCTTGATGTAAGTCTTTAACTTTTGCAACTGGTCCGTTTAGTTTTTTCTTAACTATTTTTCTCATTTTATCATAGTCTCCCTTTTGAAAGTTAAAAGGTAGTACTGTGGATTTCCTTACCATACCTCCTCTATTAATTAAATCAAACTTGATCATGCTATGATCACTGTTGCAAAGTGGCCCCAACACCCTTATCTCTTGCACCAGATCTGGTGTTCCACTAAGGAATAGGTCCTATTTGGCTTCCCCTCTGGTCGGTTCATGAACTAGCTGCTCCAAGAAACAGTCATTTATTTCATCTAGGAACTTTATCTCGCTAGCATGTCCTGCCGTGACACTGACCCAGTCAATACTGGGGTAATTGAAATCACCCATTCTTATTTTTGTGCTCTTTTGTTAGCTTCCTTGATTTCTTTGAGCATTTCATCATCCATTTGTTCATTCTGGCCAGGCGGTCGATAGTACACCTCCACTGGCTTCGCCTTCCCCTTTTTACATGGAATTTCAATCCATAGAGATTCTACAGCAAATTTTGTTTCCTGCAAAACTTTAATTCTTTCTGACTCAATGCCCTCTCTAACATAGAGCGCAACCCCTCCACCAATTTGATCAGCTCTATCATTACGGTATAGTTTGTACCCAGGTATCACAGTGTTCCACTGTTTGTCCTCCTTCCACCATCTCTGAGATTCCAATCATATCCAACCTCTCATTTAGTGCTATATATTCTAACTTTCCCATCTTAGGTTTTAGACTTCTAGCATTTGCATGCAAGCATTTTAGAGACTGTATTTTATTCATATTAAATCTGGCTATTGGTAGACATGGGTAATTTGGAATCTTTTTTTTTTTTTTTTTCCAATTTGTCTTTATTAAAATTTTTTCCCAACATAAATGCAACAGGAAACAGTCCAAAAAAGGATGTACACAGCAGCAAAAGCAAATACATCAACAGGTCATATGTGGTACACGCAAGCACACCGTGTAGACACAAAAACTAGCAATAACAAACAAGTGGACTAGGTCCACAAACCTTCTCCTCCAACCCCAATCCCTTTGCGTCCCCCCCCTCCCCTGATCCCTTTCACTCCCCCCACCCCACCCCTCACCAACCCATCCCCCTTCCCCCCCCTCCCATCCTCGCAATTAATTGTACTCCCAAGGAATTCTCAACCCTTCAAGTAATCCAATAGGGCTTGCCACTGGGTCTGAAACTTCTCCACGGACTGTCGCCGAACTGCAGTCAAGTGTTCCATTAATGCAATTCGTCGAAGCCGGGTCTGCCATGCCGCCAAACCAGGAAGGCAAGGTTGTTTCCAAGCCCGAGCTATTTCACTCCTAGCCGCTTGGAGACAAGCTCGCGCCGGGCGATCCAAACCCCCAGGTACACTGTCAGGCCGGATCCCCAACAGCCCATATCCCATATCTATTACTCCCAGCAGCCCCAGGGCAGAATGTAACACCTCCCCCACCATATTCCAATATTCTCGAACCTTTGGGCACAACCACCACATATGCGCGAAGGTCCCCCGCTCCCCACAACCACGCCAACAATCATCAGAGAGGCTGGGAAACATCCGATGCAACCGAACCGGGGTATAGTACCACCGATAGAGCAATTTGTAGGACGTTTCCCGGATAGCCACCGAGAGGGCCTGACGCCCAATATTCATGTGTATCCTCCGCCACTCCAAGGGCTCCAGCTCCCTTCCCAGATCCCTTTCCCATTGCTCTTGATGAGGGAACCGCCCCGTAGTGCCACCCCGTCCCAATTCCCGATAGAGGCGGGAGATCAACCCCCGAGAGCCCTCCCAACTTTGCCAGAGCACCACCGCAGCCTCCGGGTCCGTCTCCAACTCTTCCCGAATGTCTCGTTGGGACAAAAAATGCTTCACCTGAAGATAGGGAAAAAAATCGCTCCCCTGCAACCGATATCGCAGCCGAAGATCCGGAAAGGGAATCACCTGCCCCCCCTGGAGGAATTTCCCAAAGGTATCCAGTCCCAATCGTGCCCACCTACGAAAAACCCCCTCTCTACCCGGTAAAAAGGCGTCCGTCGCTCCCACCGGAGAGAGCACCGTAAACCCCCCCCGGGACCCTCCCCGCCCTCCCGCCCTCCGCCACAACGTCGCCAAGTGCCAAATGAAGGGATTAACCTTCCAACGCCCCAAAGGCCATTTGCCAAACACCCAGGGCAGATCTTTCAACGCAATGTCCCCGCCCAATGTTGCTCTATTTCTCGAAACCGCTTTTCCCTCCCACCCTGATCTCGCCACTCAAACACCTGTCGCATTTGGGCGGCCCGATAATAGCGGGCCAACTCGGGCACCCCTAACCCCCCGGCCTCCCGATCCGCATAAAGTACACGCCGACTCACCCGGGGTTTGCTACCCCCCCAAACAAAAGCAAAAAGTAAATTTTGAAGAGCCCTCAACTCCCGTGCGGGGATCCCCACCGGAAGGGTTTGGAACAAATACAAAAGCCGTGGAAGAAGATTCATCTTCAGGGCAGCTATTCTGCCCAGCCAGGAGATCTCCAGCCCCTTCCAGCGGTCAAGATCTTTCCGGAGTTGGGCAAAAATCGCAGGATAATTGGCACGATAGAGTTCCGGCGGCTGCGCTGTCACCCGTACCCCCAGATATTTGAGTGACCCCACCGTCCACTTAAAGGGAAATGATTGCCGCAAGCTCTCAATAACACGCTCCTCCAACGTAAGAGCCATGGCCTCCGTCTTGTCCCAATTCACCTTGAACCCGGAAAACGCCCCATATTGCTGAAGCTCGCCCATCACCATCGGCACAGAGACTACGGGGTTAGTCAAAGCAAAAAGCACGTCATCCGCAAAAAGAACCATCTTATGTTGCGTGGACCCAACCGCAATCCCCTGAATATCAACGTTCGCCCGGATCCTGGCGGCCAACGGCTCCATGACCAAGGCGAACAGTAGGGGGGAAAGCGGGCATCCCTGCCTGGTTCCCCTGCCCAAAGGAAAAAAGTCGGAATAGCCCCCATTCACAGTCACCGCGGCAACCGGTGCCGCATATAAGGCCCGGATCCAGGATCGAAAACGAGGGCCCAAGCCCACATAGGCCAAGACCTCGTGCAAGAAGGGAAAACTCACCCTATCAAAGGCCTTTTCCGCATCGATGGAAAGAAACATAGCTTGCTGGTTATCCTGCCGTGCCAACCAACCAAGTTGCAGAACCCTCCGGATCCCGTCTGCAGGCTGCCGTCCCATAATAAAGCCCGATTGATCAGGATGGATCAAGGCGGGCATGTGAGGGCCCAGGCGAAGGGCCAGGACTTTAGCGAGGAGCTTGACATCAATATTCAATAAGGATATTGGACGATAAGACCCACACACCGCGGGATCTCGACCCGGTTTAGGAATCACCGTAATAGCCGCTTGGTTCATGGAGGGAGGCAAAGCCTCCCCATTCAACACAGCATTGAACACTCGGGTCAGAACCGGAGCTAAAGTCCCCATCAACTTTTTGTAGAATGCCCCGGAAAATCCGTCTAAGCCCGGGGCCTTCCCCGGAACCAGGGCCCTAATCGCCCTCTGCACCTCATCCACGTTGATATCCGTTTCCAATTCCTCTCCTTCCCGATCCCCCAGTCGAGCACTCCCTCGACCATCATTAAGAAGGTAGCCCCGCAGTTCCCTCTCCGCCCCCGGGGGGTCAGCAGTATACAACCGCTGATAATAGTCCCTAAAGCTATCCCTAATATCCCCCGCTCGATAAAGCAATTTATCTCCCGGGCCTTTGATCTTAACAACGGTGCGCCGCTGCCTCTGGGACCGAAGCTTCCCAGCCAACAGCCGACCCGATTTATTATCAAATTCATAGTACCGTTGCCCCACCCTGTCCAGTTGACCAGAGATCTGCTCTAGCTGGAGTGCATTAAGCTGTTTACGCACCTCCTCCACCTGGTTCCGCAACCGCCGTCCCCCCCTTTCCTTATGCGCCCGCTCCAAGTCAGCCAACTGGCCCAAAAGGCGACGTTCCTCCTCCACCCGATGCCTTTTACGCCTAGCCCCCATCTGGACCAAGTGGCCCCTCAGTACCGCCTTGAGCCCATCCCAAAGAATGCCCGTGGACACTTCTCCATTATCATTAAGATCCAAATAATCCGCTATCACCTTTTGGAGTTGCACATCCACACCCTTATCCCGCAACAAGTATTCATTCAATCTCCAGAAGGGGCGGCGGCCACTATCTCCAAATCCGCCAAACGAAACCTGCACCGGGGCATGGTCGGACCAAGTAACCGGACCAATCTGTGCTCTGGCAAGCCGGTCCCACCAGTAGCTGTCCCCCATCACATAGTCGATACGACTATAGGAGCCATGAACGGCCGAGAAAAAGGTAGAATCCTTAGTAGAAGGATTGGCAATCCTCCAGAGGTCCTCCACCCCCAATCCCTTCATCCATTGTCGCAAGAGGTTGTGATCCCCACCCACCCCCCCACTCCTCTCATCCAGATCAATATTACAATCTCCCCCAAGCAGCACGCGACCCCGTTATCCGCCCCCCCAACCACACCTCTAGCTCCTTCCAAAAATCCCGCCGCCCCGTGTTCGGGCCATAGACAGAAATGAGGGTCACCCTGTCCCCCCCCAATTCTCCCCCCACCACCACCACCACCGCCGCCCATCCTCTTTCCTATGAACTTGATCCACCTGAAGAGGAACCCCCTGTCCCACCAAAATAGCAACCCCTCCCTTCCTCTTACCCCCCCCCTCCGCAGCAAAGTAACCCTGATAAGCCCCTGAACTCAGCAATCGCTCATCCACTTGACGCAAGTGCGTTTCCTGTAGAAAGGCCACCCCCCAATTCCGGGACCGTAGCTCCTTCCACAGCAAACGCCGCTTTTGCGGGGTGTTCAGGCCCCGCACATTTAGACTACCCACAGTCAGTCCCGCTGCCATGACCAGTGTAGTACCCCCCCTCGCGACCCGTTACTCACTCTCATCCCACCCTCTCCCCCCTCCCTACCCCCCCTCCCCACCCCCTCTCCCCCTCCCCCCCCTCCCCACCCCCTCTCCCCCCTCCCCCCCCTCCCTCTCCACCCCCCCATCCCCCCCCATTACGGATCACAAATCCGACCTCCAGTGAGGAAATGACGCTCCCCAGGACAAACTGCTGAAATATCCACCCAGCCCCCCCCTCCCCCCAAGTCTCAACACATTAGATGAATGAAGTCCCCCACAGATGCGCAAACATTAACAGAGCCAAGGACTAACCACTAAAAATAAAAACAGTGTAACACACAGCATACACAAATACTCAGTCCCAACGACCCCGCCCGCCCCACCCCCTCCCACTTCAACAACAGTCCTTTCCCCATCGAAAATAAACAAGGAGGGGCCCGAAAGGGCAACCAAGGCCTAGTGTAATAAAGCAAGTTCAAACAGGGCTCCCCCAACCATCAGCCTGTGCCAGTGGAGGCACTGTCCGTCTGTTCTTCTAGCTGGTCGGACGGCCCAGAGGTCCCCGAACGGCGCCTCAGTCGCTGGCCTCTCACAGGGACCCGTTCCCAGACTGAGCGTCGCTCCTTCCCCGGGGCTTGCTGTTCTGTGTGCACGCTCTGCTCAGGAAGTCCAGTGGATCCCTCTCTCAGCAAAAATTCCCAATCCTCCTTCACTGTGCGGGCCCGAAAGCTCCGGCCATTGACATCCAGCATAAGGGCAAAGGGAAACAGCCATCTATAGCGCTTTTGTTCAGATTGCAAGTAGGTAGTGACAGGCTTCATTTCTCGCCGCCTCTGCAGGGTAGCAGCGGAGAGGTCATGGAACACCTCCACATTCTGCCCTTCCCACACAAAACGTCTCCGAGCCGCTGCCACCCTCATCACCTGCTCTTTTGTAGCGTAGGACCCAAGGCATGCCACAATATCCCGCGGCAGCCCCTTCCGTGCCGGCCCCAGGGCCCTGTGCGCTCTCTCCACTGCCACACTCACGGCGGTCGCCTCTCCCCGCTGCAAAAGATAGCTGCACGCTTTTTGTACCACCGCCGTAGCATCCGCAAACTCCGCGGTCTCTGGCAGGCCCCGCACACGCACGTTGTTGCGCCTCGAGCGATTCTCTAAGTCCTCCAGTTTGTCTTTGAGGAGGCCATGCTCTAATTGGTGCTGCTGCATGAGGGCCTCCAGCACTGACTCCTTCTCCGCAGCCTTGTCCGCTTGATCCTCCAGAGCCTCAACTCTATCGCCCAGCTCCTGGATATCGGCTTTGATATTGCCCAGGGACTCCTTCAACTCAGCACGCAAACCGCCGATGTCTCTTTTCAGGGAGTGCATCCAACTCCATATATCTCCACGGGTGCAGGCCTCGTCGGCTCGATCAGGTACCTCCTCCATATCTTCTCCCGGGGCCACGTGCTCAGTACCCTCACTACTCGCTCGATCGGCGTGCTGTGCATAGGAAGACTGAAACTTAGCCAATCTTTTGCTAATAGACATCTCTGGCGACTCCCGAACCCACAGGTACAGATAGTGGGGTTGGGGGGGAAGGCTGGCCGCTTTATTTCACCTTAAAAGCTGCCTCCCGTCGGGAGCTCCCGATTCAGGCCGCCATCACCCAGGTGACGTCACTTCCTCCTCCAATTTGGAATCTTTAAGCTCTGTCTGCTCCATACTCGAGGGCATTTGGGCTACTTTACTCTTTTATGGAACCTCTCTGCTTTTGGTAGTATCTTTCAAAGATACATTCTTCCGAACCATGCGCTCTTGGGCAACTGTCGGCTTTCCCCTATTATCTAGTTTAAAAGCTGCTCTATCTCCTTTTTAAAGGTTAATGCCAGCAGCGTGGTTCCATCCTAGTTAAGGTGAAGCCCATCCCTTTGGAAGAGCCCCTCCTTTCCCCAGAATGTACCCCAGTTCCTAACAAATCCAAAACCCTCATCCTTGCACCATCGTCTCATCCACGCATTGAGACTCCGGAGCTCTGCCTGCCTTTTGGGTCCTGCGTGTGGAACGGGAAGCATTTCAGAGAACACTACCCTGGAAGTTCTGGATTTCAACTTCCTACCTAAAAGCCTAAATTTAGCCTCCAGAACCTCCCTACCACATTTTTCTATGTCATTGGTACCGACATGTACCAAGACGGCAGACTCCTCCCGAGCACTATCTAAGACCTTATCTAGGTGGCACGTGAGGTCCGCTACCTTCGCACCAGGCAGTCATGTTACCAGGCGATCCTCACGTCCACCAGCCACCCAGCTATCTACATGCCTAATGATCGAACCACCAACTATAACGGCTGTCCTAACCCTTCCCTCATGGGCAAATGGCCCTGGAGAAACTTCCTCGGTGCGAGAGTGTTTTTTACATCACCTGGAGGACAGGTCCTAGTTACAGAATCACTTCTTGCCACACCAGGGTGATTTTCTCATGTCACGTCACCTCTCTCCTCCACGACAACAGGGATGCTGCAACACTGGAGGTGGGACTTCAGGACTATATCCCTGTAGGTCTCGTCTATGTATCTCTCTGTCTTTCTTACGTCTTCCAAGTCTGCCACTCTAGCCTCTAGAGAATGGACTTGTTCCCTGAGAGCAAAGAGCTCCTTGCACCTAGTGCACATCTAAGACCTCTCACCAACTGGGAGAAAATCACACATGTGACACTCATTGCAAAAGACTGGAAAGACCCCATCTCACTGCTGTCGGCATCTTAGTTTTAAGCTTGTGTTTAGATCTTTAAGTTCTTTATTAACTAAGAGTTGCTATGGATACTTGTACTAATAAAAGTGTACCTAATATGTTTAGCATACCTTGTTCACCTGAAGCTTAATTAATATCGGGTCCTTAATTGATGACTGATTTGGATAAAGAGCTGCATCTGAGAGCAGCTCCTTTCCTTTAAGTTGTGTACGTACCTATAAAGCTATGATTATCTCAGGGGTGGGTGGGTGGGTGTTGGGGAGGGAGGGAGGGAGGGAAATAAGACTTATTAAAAGAGGGCTGCTACACATTACCCTGTCCTGTGCTTCTAAGGTAAGCTGTGACCAACTTCCTGGGTGATTAACAGTCCTTGCTTGGATAGAAGGAGTCTTTCAAAATGGCCTTTTGACCTGCCACCTGGTGTTAACACCTATTTAAAAAGTTTCACAGGTCTCTTGCCCCCTAGGTAGAAGGCCTCTTTGTAAAGGTCTCTAGAAGAATTTATTTATTGCTCAAGGAATACTGACCCTGTTTTGCCTTTAAAAGGACATACCTTTTCTAGATGTTCCCAATGTAATTGGGCAGTAATTTATTGGCATGGATATTGCCAGTGTGTTCCTCTGGGCTGAGGCTTTTTCAATATACTAGGTAATGTAGAGAGTCCCAGAAATACTTGGAATCCAATATTTACTAGACAAGGAATTCCCAATGACACCTCATGGTTACTTATTGCAGAGGTGTCGATTGATGATCAGGGAATCAATTCTGCTCAAAGAACTTCAAAAGAACCATAGGAAATAATGGATGAATGTGAAGATTTGCTGGGAGCTACACGTGAAATTGCCACTGGGTTGATTTGCTCTTGGGATCATGAAGGGTCCCATGAACATCTGCTCAAGCTTTCCACTTGTGCTGTGACTTACCTTTCTACTGTTGCAGCTCCTACCAGAGGCACTGCAGTAATCGGGGCCGAGTCCTCCACATGGCCCCGAATAGCGTCTTCACTGACTTCAAGTTGTGGAGTATATGGAAGCATCTACTGGGGATAAATGGAGAACTCATACTTAGGACTACAGTCATTTCACCAGTTCTTCCCCTGCCATCCACCTAACCTATTGCTCTTAACCTAACCTAACCCTCTATTGCTTTTGGGTTGTGGGTTCGCTCTTCATTTTACACTGCTAAAATAACTTACTATTCTAATCTTATTTCATCTTCCATGAACTCCTCCCAGCAACTGTTCTCAGTTCTTTCTACATCATCTACCACATCTCATCCTGCTGTTCCTATGGCCTCTCCTTCCCTTCATCTTCTGGCAGATTACTTTCATAGTAAAATCTCTATTCTCCATTCCTCCTTCCCAAATTGCCCCCCTGCCCTCTCTTCTGTACCTTTTGTCCCATTTTCCTTTTCTTCCTCTTCTGCTCCTCTCACTCCCAGTCCCACCTCCATCCTATTGCCTGACCCTGGCTGCCAATCTACCCCTAACCTTTCTCTGACCTATCACTGATCCTCCTTCTCTTCTGTCTCTTCCACTGAATTGCTCAAGACCATCACATCATCTCGCAAAGGAATGTGTCTGTCAGATCCCATTCCATCATCTTGACTTTCTACTCCCTCTGTTGCTCTTCTGCCCCTCATTCTTTCTATGCTAAATAATAGTCTCTCCACTGGTATTTTTCCCCCCATCTGGAAGCAAACTACCATCCACCCTATCCTAAAGAACTCTTCCCTTCATCATTCTATTCCTGCAAATTATCATTCGTTTTTTACCCTCCCTTTTTTGTCTAAATTACTGGAAAAATTGGTCTTCTCACAACTCTCAACTTTCCTCGACTCTACTAATGCACTTCATCCATACCAATCTTGTTTTTGCCTAGGACACAGCACAGAGATGGTCCTTCTTTGCCTACTTAATGATCTTCACTGGGCACATGGGTGTTCTCAGCACATGATGACTAGCATTGCCTTTTTAATCTAGCCTATAACCTACCCCCCTCCTCAGTCTGATCCCTTCCATTCCCGCCGCTTTCCTCTTCCTCCCCCCCCCCCCCTTTTCTCTCCAACTATTTCTGGTGTACAATTGTTTTCTTTTATCTTCTTTCCTGTTTTAAACTGGCATTCCTTTTATATTGGTTTTAAATGTTTTACGAAGAGTGGTAAATCAAGAACCAATAAACAAACATTACAGTTATCCAAAGAAGTGGCTGCTCAAATAAAGGCAAAAAACACAGCTTTCAAAAAATTCAAAAGCTTGCAAACAGAGGAACACAAAAAGGAATACAGGATCAAACTAAAAGACAAAAAGAGAAATAAGGATAGCAAAATCAAAGGCAGAGGAAAAGATGGCTAAAGATGTGAAGTGTGGTGACAAATCTTTCTTCAGGTATATTCGGGAGAGGAGAAAAATCAGAGGTGGAATGGCAGGACTCAGAAGTGCTGGGAACGGACTCGTGGAGAGTGACATTGAAAAAACGAAATTGCTAAACAAATACTTCTGCTCTGTTTTTACTAAAGAACATCCTGGAGAAGGACCACCTGTGAATCCCAAATATAAAAATGGGAATGAAGTAGATACCACACCATTCATAGAAGATGATGTGCTAGAACTTGCAAAACTGAAAGTGGACAAGGCTATGGGTCCGGATGGGATACATCCCAGAATACTGAAAGAGCTCAGAGAGTTCTTGCAGGGCCGTTAAAGGATGTTTTGAACAGATCCTTGGAAACAGGAGAAGTTCCTCAGGACTGGAGGATGGCTGATGTGATATCTCTTCACAAAAGTGGTGACAGGGAAGAAGTGACAAACTATAGGCTGGTGAGCCTTACCTCGGTGGCAGGAAAAGTAATGGAGGCGCTCCTGAAAGAGTGAATAGTGGACTTTCAAAACCAAACAGGTTGCATGTTCCAAGGCAACATGGTTTTACCAAAGGACGATCTTGCCAAACAAATCTGATCGAGCTCTTTGACTGAGTGACCAGAGAACTAGATCAGGGGTATGCGATGGATGTCATCTACCTGGATTTCAGCAAAGCCTTTGATACTATTCCTCATAGGAGGCTTATCAATAAGCTCAACAGCTTTGAGATGGGTCCCAAGGTGGTGAGCTGGATCCAAAATTGGTTGACTGACAGAAGGTGATGGTAAATGGAGCTCACTCGGATGAAAGGAGGGTGATTAACGGCGTACCCCAGGGTTCGGTCCTGGGACTGGCACTGTTCAATGTATTTGTGAGTGATATTGCGGAAGGACTGAAGGTCAAAGTCTGTATTTTTGCTGATGACAACAATTTACAACAGAGTGGACTCCCCTGAGGGAGTGGATAACATGAGGAAAGATCTACAAAAGCTGAATGAATGATCTAATGCTTGGCAGTTGAGATTTAATGCAAAGAAGTGCAGTGTCATGAACTTGGGAAGCAGAAATTGAAGGGAAATGTACGCGATAGGGGGCAAGAGGTTGGTGTGCATGGACCAGGAGAAGGAACTTGGTGTGATTTCTGAGGATCTCAAGGTGGCAAAACAGTGCGACAAGGCGGTGGCAAAAGCCAGGAGGATGTTGGGTTGCATACAAAGAGGAATTACCAGTAGAAAGGAAGAGGTACTAATGCCACTGTATAAGTCACTGGTGAGGCCTCACTTGGAATACTGTGTTCAGTTTTGGAGACCTTATCTTGCAAAGGATGTAAAAAGACTGGGAATGGTTCAGAGGGATGCAACCAAAATGGTTTGGAGCCTGCGTCAGAAGCCTTATGAGAAGAGACTTGAAGACGTAAATATGTACACTCTAGAGGAGAGGAGGGATAGGGGAGATATGATTCAGACCTTTAAATACTTAAAAGAGTATTAATGAACAAACAAACCTCTTCCAAAGATGGGGAAGCTGTAAAACTAGAGGGCATAACATGAAGCTGCAAGGGGGTAAATTGAAAGGCAATGTCAGGAAATACTTTTTCACTGAAAGGTGGTGGATGCTTGGAATGCCCTCTCCTTTAATAGAAACATAGAAATATAATGACAGAAAAAGACCACATGGCCTATCTAGTCTGTCCTTCCATATCATGATGGAAGTAGTGGGGGCAAATACAGTGACAGAATTCAAAATGGCATGGATAGACACAGTGAATTCCTTTATAGTAACAGGATAAAATCAAAATAAACTTAACTATCTAATTTCTCAACAAACAGGGGTGCCCTACACAGAGCGGTGGGTTCACCCTCTAAACAAAGACATGGGTAGGGGTGACCTGCACGGAGCGGCAGGTGCACCTACTCTTGCCACCTTGCTGGGCAGACTATAAAGACCATACCGGTCTTTATCTGCTGTCATTTACTATGTCACTATGTAAGTTATATCTATAAATTATCTGATACCTGTGTGTCAGGAGAGCCAGTATATGCTGTGCCCATGATGCTATTCACTGCCTACAATCAGTGTTCCATGCACATTTGAGGCCCACACATGTGCCTGGGTGCTAACATTGGCATCTGCACAGTGCTCCTTTGTTCCACTTTCTCATGTTATATCCATTCACCACCACCTGTTGTGAACACCTTGGTCCCTCTCTTCCACATATGCCAGTAGCTATGCAGAGTTCTCTGCTCTGTGCCACCATTCCAGCCTATGACTTGTCTGCTGTGGCAGTCCATATGGTGCCTCAGTATGGCACTCCATGTTGTGGATGCATAGCATTGGCATGCATCGCATGGCCTTGCACATTATGCCACTTGTACCATGACTTACCTTGCTGCTGTTGCAGCTTCTGTCAGTGGCACTCCAGGAATCTGAGTCAGGTCCTCTGCATGGCTCTGAATTGTGTCTTCACCAACTCAAGTTATATTAACATAGTAAATGACGGCAGATAAAGACCAGTATGGTCCATCTGGTCTGCCAGTAAGATGGCAAGAGTAGGTGCACCTGCTGCTCCGTGCAGGTCACCCCTCCCCATGTCTTTGTTTAGGGGTGAACCTACCGCTCCATGTAGGGCACCCCTGTTTATTGAGAAATTAGATAGTTAAGTTTATTTTGATTTTATCCTGTTGCTATAAAAAGGGATCCACTGTGTCTGTCCCATGCCATTTTGAATTCCATCACTGTGTTTGCCCTCACCACTTCCATCGGGAGGGCATTCCAAGCATCAACCACCCTTTTAGTGAAAAAGTATTTCCTGACATTGCCTTTCAATTTATCCTCTTGCAGCTTCATGTTATGCCCTCTAGTTTTAGAGCTTCTCCATCTTTGGAAGAGGTTTGTTTGTTCATTATTTCTCTAAGTATTTAAAGGTCTGAATCATATCGCCCCTATCCCTCCTCTCCTCCAGAGTGTACCTATTTAGGTCTTCAAGTCTCTTCTTATAAGGCTTCTGACGCAGGCTCCAAATCACTTTGGTCACCTTCCTCTGAACAGTTTCCAGTATTTTTAAATCCTTTGCAAGATAAGGTCTCCAAAACTGAACACAGTATTCCAAGTGAGGCCTCACCAGTGATTTATACAGTGGCATTAGTACCTCTTCCTTTCTGCTGGTAATTCCTCTTTGTATGCAGCCCAACATCCTCCTGGCTTTTGCCACCGCCTTGTCACACTGTTTTGCCACCTTGAGATCCTCAGAAATAATCACACCAAGGTCCTTCTCCTGGTCCGTGCACACCAACCTCTCGCCCCCTATCGCGTACATTTCCCTTGGATTTCTGCTTACTAAGTGCATGACACTGCACTTCTCTGCATTAAATCTTAATTGCCAAGCATTAGACCATTCTTCCAGCTTTTGTAGATCTTTCCTCATGTTATCCACGCCCTCAGGGGAGTCCATTCTATTGCAAAATTTTGTGTACTCTGCAAAGAGACAGACTTTGCCCTTCAGTACTGCAGCAATATCACTCACTCACAAATACATTGAACAGTGCCGGGCCCAGGACCGAACCCTGGGGCACCCCGCTAATCACCCTTCTTTCATCTGAGTGAGCTCCATTTACCATCACCTGTCAGTCAACCAATTTCAGATCCAGCTCACCACCTTGGGACCCATCTTGAAGCTGTTGAGCTTATTGATTAGCCTCCTATGAGGAACAGTATCAAAGGCTTTGCTGAAATCCAGGTAGATGACATCCATCGCATACCCCTGATCTAGTTCTCTGGTCACTCAGTCAAAGAACTCGATCAGATTTGTTTGGCAAGATTGTCCTTTGGTAAAACCATGTTTCCTTGGATCATGCAACCTGTTGGTTTTGAGAAAGTCCACTTTTCGCTCTTTTAGGGGCACCTCCATTACCTTTCCCGCCACCGAGGTAAGGCTCACAGGCCTGTAATTTGTCACTTCTTCCCTGTCACCACTTTTGTGAAGAGATACCACATCAGCCATCCTCCAGTCCTGAGGAACTTCTCCTGTTTCCAAGGATCTGTTGAAAACATCCTTTAATGGCCCTGCAAGAACCTTTCGATCTTACAGTATCCTGGGATGTATCACATCCAGTCCCATGGCCTTGTCCACTTTCAGTTTTGCAAGTTGCTCTAACACATCTTCTGTGGTATCTACTTCATTCCCATTTTTATATTTGGGAGTCACAGGTAGTCCTTCTCCAGGATTTTCTTTAGTAAAAACAGGGCAGAAGTATTTGTTTAGCAATTTCGTTTTTTCAATGTCACTCTAAACGAGTGTGTTCCCAGCACAAGGGATCATTTGTTGTGAGGAAGTGAACTTAAAAGTTCTATGGAATAGCAGCAGGAAACAGACATGGCTTAATGGGCAGTGCCAGCATGCATTTACTAAAAGGAGGTCTTGCCTTACTAATCTGTCAGATGTTTGATGGTGTTCATAACCACGGGGAACATTTTCAGCAGCTGCAGCCACCGTAATAATTTAAATACTAGCACCAGTATTTAAATTATTCCATATATTAAATGCTGCCCCATGTATTGTCAATGATACTGAATATATGTGTAATGTGGCCAATGCCAAACCCATGCTAATGGTTAGCGACAGAGTAAGCATTAACAAGAGCTAAAACTGCAGCCATGCTATAAATCCTGTGCTATCCACTTAGGGGTATGTTTACTAAACGGCGTTAAGGGAGCAGGTGTTAGCGAGCGTTAATGGCAGCAATAAGGGGTTTTACATTCGTAAAGGGCACTGGGTGTGTAGGAGGCGTTCTGGGCTTTGGGCCATTTAACATGCGTTAACGGTACATTGGGTGTTAAGGTGTCAAGCATGTACCTTAACATCTGAAAATGTCTTTAACCCTAATGCTGGATAAAGGAGCAGCAAGGAAAATCAATCTGAAGGTGATGAATGGAAAGACAGGTGAGAGCAGATGGACCTGCCAGATCTGTGGGCACCCTACTTGGCAGCCAGTAAAGTGGATGAGCTTATGGGAGGTTGCACCGATGCACAGAGGGGTGCCAATGTAAAATGACAAAATGTCAGTGTGTGGCATAGGATGGAGAAGACATGTCTCCCAGCAGAGTCAGAAGTGGCAGGATGTGTGCAGTGACAAGAGGACAGAGTAGAAGTGGTGACATGCAGATCAGGCACAGGAGAGGCGTGCATGAAGAACCAAAATGCGGAAAAGAGTACCAGTATAGGCCATGGTGTAGCAGCTTGCACAAGAAGATGTGATTGCACACAGTTGACAAAGGTGATGGGCTGAAGGAAGGATGGCAGCAGAGGAGAGGGTGGTATGTGCTGGCAGCTCCGATGTGCCATAGGTGCCATCTCCAACATATTTGTACTGTGTTTGAAAATGTGCACCAGTGCCACCTGGAAGGCCCGATACAGATATGTGGTCTCATACCTGTCCCAGCCACACAGCCACCATACAACACCTCAGACAAATGTGCAGATAGCAACTGCACAGGTGTCATCCAAACTGGGCAAATGGGGCACGTACAGACATGAGGTGATACCTGCAGCTGGCTATCCGAAGGGTAAGATGTACTGCAGAGATGTAGTGGAGCCAAAGCTGTACAGATACAGTCATGATGTTATTCATGACTAATGTTGCCCAAGTAGGTTACAGCTGTATGCATGTAACTGCCTCTTAGTATATCGCTGTACCAGTGCAATCAAATCGGGGTACATCTTGCCATCAATTGGCAATGTCTGATGATAAACAGGGACTGTATGGACCTGGAATCAGCTGAGACATTGGTGGGTAAGTGATCTGCTCAAAGTCACAAGGAGGTGTTGTCAGTCCATGAAGTTTGTGGCAGACATAAAATGCGACATAATGAATCCAAAATGTCTTATAGAGAGTGGTAGTGGGCCTCAAACCATGATATCTTGGCCCCCAAGCCATTGCCATGACTATCACACCATGTCTACAAGCAGGGTCCTGACATCTGCAGGGTGAACGTCTGATCCCCTGCAATGGGCTGCAGCAGAGCCAAGAAAGCCATACTCTCAGAAGGGCATGATGAGTAAGAGCATGTTTGCTGACCCAAAGGGTGGCCAGAATGCATAAAAACATAAAAGGATGAGTGTCTGCAGGTCACAGCAGAGGCAGGACTGTTACAGGCAGGGAAATGACCTGAGTAGCACACAGACGCAAAATGAACAAGTTCAACTCAAACCCTTGTCCCCTGCTTATGGAGGCATTGCAGTAACCAGTAGGCTACAAAGAGCCTGAATGTCTCTGCCTAAACTGTCTGCCATGTGTGCCAGAATAGGTTAGCCCCTCCAGTACCCATGAGGCACTGCACACACTGAACTGTCTGCAGCTGATCATCAAATAGAGAATGCACTTATTCATCACATCAGCTCAGTAAGATGCACTGACAGTGTGTGCTTCAAGCACATAAGAGCTACAAACTGTGCTACTGAGCAATTTTAGCAGTCACACTGAGAGTGAGGATGGGCACCCAGCACTTGGTCCCCAGAGCTTGCACTTCTAGAGATGGTCCCTTCCAGCCATGTGGCAAGTCCTCATCATTGACAGTGTGTGGCAGATATTGTCTGCAATGTGTTGTGATGGTCACCTTGTTTCCTGCACAATTGCAGCATGCTGCAGGTGCTAGTCATAGCTGCGCCCTGTGTCCTGCTCCTGTTGGACAGGGATCCTCCTAGAACAGTGCATATCAGTGCCCAATGTTAAAATACTGTTGCCATATGTAGTTGGGGCTTCTAGGCTTGTGTGGAGCTGCTGCCATGATCACAGTGAGACCAGGAACAACTGCTGTCCCAACCATCTAGGATTAACAATCCACCACATCAAGCTCAGTCAGACCGTACCTGCTGCCCACCACTGGACTGTTTCAGTTATGTACATACCAACTGTGGCTAGTCAGCACACAATGCATGTGCACTGAGCGACCATGTGCACCCTGGCTTGGGATAAATGACATGGACACCAAGCATTTGGCTCTGAGATTGGGCTCCTCAAACAGAGATTCAACTCACATCACTGAAACCAGACATTATTTAGCACTATGTGGATACATAGCCATGCCATGGTCATGGCTTGGTCAGAGTGAGAGTGCCCTCTCAGCATGACATGCTGTGGTCACCCAGGCCATGCACGTGAAAACAGGCAGTATGAAGTCTCAGCCACTGACCCTACTGCCGAGGCAGCCAAATCCTGGCCACTCCGTTCTGTTTCAGGCCATATTCACAATCCTCTGCTCTCATCATGCACCTTTGCAGACTAACGCTGGGAACAGCTTAGGCAATGCGAGGCACAGTGAAGTGCAGAAAGCCAAAGAACAATGCAGACACACACACACACTCTCACTCACTCACTCACACTATTCATGCAAAAGTGGGGATGGTTGGCATTCCTGCCTGCCACTTTGGTCTCCATATCAGCTCAAGCATTGTTAAGGTCAGCTCATTGTGTGGGTGCTAGTAGTATACTCTGACATTAATGGCCTTTGTTAGCACCCGCTTATTGTGCAGGTGCTATCAGCCTGCCTCTCCATCCAGCTGTGGATAGTAGAGCCTATCTGTGTGGCTGATGGGTGTTTGTACCCTTGCTGGCCAATTCATTAGGGGTTGCACATGCTGCTGCTGTACCTGCACTTAAGCTAAATCTTAGCCACAGGGACATGCAATTCATGATCCACAGCCAGGACTTAAACCTGTGATCCTCCACTACTTATACATGCTGACTCTGTATATTGAGCCACAGTGCTGTCATATAGATACAACAGTCCCTGGGGCTGACATGCTCCCCATCAGACAGACCTTGATACATGTTGCAATGTGCATGGCAGTAGGACCAAGACAAGGCTTTGGGCTGCTGCGGACGGGTGCCACGATTCCTGTTGCCAACACCTCCACACGATGCTGAAATGCACGCATACTGTCATTGGTAACGGTGCATAGTCACAGCCCATCCAACATGTGGGTTTGGCAAGCACCTAGGGTGCAAGGTCCAGATGGGGGGAAGAGGCACACATGGACTGCCACGCAGTCCCCCCAACCATCTATCTCTGCAGGGACCCCATCACTGCCTGCCACCAATATGTCTCGGGGGGAAGATGATAGCTACTGCTGTGGTAGTTCCCTGGGCACCTGCATTTTGCAGCTACCTGGAGGGCTACAGCTGCTGGTGCTATTGGCCTCTTCCTCCACAGCTGGGTTCAGTGGCAGTGGGGGGGGGGGCCTTCCGAAATCTCTGCCTAGGGTTCCAGGACCCTTGGATCACACCATGAGGCAAATCACCTTAACACAGCAGCGGCATGTCTGTGTGCCGCCGTTGTCACTGTGGGATCATGACAGACATCACAATAGTAATGCGGATGGAAGGATATCCCTATGAGGAGGGGCTAAAGAGGTTAGAGTTCTTCAACCTGAAGAAGAGGTGCTTGAGAGGAGATATGATAGAGGTCTATAAATTAATGAGTGGAGTGGAATGGATAAACGTAGAATGATTATTCGCACCATCAAAATGTAGCGAGACTAGAGGACATGCAAAGAAGCTACAGTGTAACCCATTTAAGACTAATAAGAGAAAATATTTTTCCAGTCAATGCATAATCATACTCTGGGATTTATTATCAGAGGATGTAGTAAAAGTTGTTTGTGTAGCTAGGTTTCAAAAAGATTTGGACAGGTTCCTGGAGGAAAGGTCCATAAACCATTATTCAAGGGGACCCAGGAAATCTACTACTTGCCCCACTAGAGGCATTGTGGAACCTGTGTGTCTTTTGTGGAAACTGCTAGGTACTTGTGACCTAGATTGGCCATTGTTGGACACAGGATACTGGGCTTGATGGACCTTGGTCTGACCCAGTACGGCATATCTTATGATCTTATGTTCTTATGTGCCACCTGGGCAGCTGCCTGGTCTGCTCTGTGCACCAGCAATCCCCAGTGCATGACCCATGTGCCACCTACTTTGCCCCATTTGCACCATCAACATAGTGCCATTTCATACTTGGGTGCCATGCTGTTGATGCAAATGGAGCACTACTATCACTGTCTGAGGCTCCCCTGTCAGTACATCACATTGCACATGTTTAAATAGGCTCTCTCCCCTCTAC
The DNA here is from genome assembly GCA_033557465.1 of Ichthyophis bannanicus. NCBI lineage: Eukaryota > Metazoa > Chordata > Amphibia > Gymnophiona > Ichthyophiidae > Ichthyophis > Ichthyophis bannanicus. The sequence continues at coordinate 200,813,015 of CM066037.1, forward strand.
ATACAGCCTTTCCACAAGGTTTTACTTTGCGTTAGGGTTCCCAGCATTAAAGGGCTTTTAAAAATGTTGCGCAACAGGTGTTAAGGGAGCAAACGCTGTTAATGCCCACTATGGAGTGGAGGAGTGGCCTAGTGGTTGGGGCAAGGTACTTCAGGCTGGAAGGTCGGGGGTTCAAATCCCAATAGAGGACAGCAACCTTGGGCCGGAAGGACTGGGGTTTCTAGTCCCACAGGTGCTCCTTGTGGTCTTGGGCAAGCCACTTAATCCTCCATAGCCCATGTTCCCTGTAAAATACTTATCTCCAAGTTATAATGCCCTGTTCAATGTAATTTCAGTTTGTTCAATGTAAACCACACTGATGCAGAATAGCACGGTATATAAGAGAATGTAATAAATAAATAAATAAATAAAATAAATATCTGCCCCGTTAACGCCCACTCTCTGCTTACTGCACCCTTAACGCTGCTGGAGCCTTTAACGCCCGTTGTAGCAGCTTTTTTACAGCATAAAGGGTGCAAGGGTGCCAATAATTGGAATTAACAGCACACTGGCTCTCTTAACGCCCTTTAGTAAACATACCCCTTAGTGTGGGTTGGGATGGAGTGTGGGCAGTGATTCTGCCCTGCAGTTAACATGGGCATTAGGGTGTGTCAGTTTTGAAGATGTCATAATTTTAAAAAGCACTAGTGACAAAATGATACAATTTTATGTGGCAAATCAACAACTAGCTTTAACTTTTGTGTAATATGTCATTTACCTACCTGTAATTTCTAGGAAATTACTCAAAAATACACAAATTACTGAAATATGTTTAAGTGCTCCGATAATAGTTTTTATGTGTTTATATTGCATATTAATGCCTTTTGTACCTCGATTATCAATTTATTTTACTTATTTCTGTGTTGGGGTTTACATGGTGAGCTGGTTCAATATAAAAATAAATAGCAATTGGACACAAGGTCCCAGGCATCTCCTTTTCCAGCTGCAACTGTTGAAAGAACAGTGTGGAGAGGTAAGCATTGCTAGGAAAGGGGAAGTGCTATTGATAGGAGATTTCAATATTCCAGATGTTGATTGGCACATTCCTGCTGCAGTATCATCTAGAAGTAAGGAGATCCTGGATTCTCTGCAGGGAGAACTATTCAAGCAATTGGTAACAGACCCCACACGTGAAGGGGCCATACTGGACTTGGTGCTTACCAATGGTGAAAGTGTTTCTGATGTTGTAGTGGGAGATCATTTTGCATCCAGTGATCACCAGATGATGTGGTTTAGTATTAGGACTAGGGCTGTTAGAATCCATTCAAAGGTGAGGATCTTAGACTTTAGGAAGACTAACTTTGCGAAGATGGGCCAATACCTCAGGGAGTCGTTAGTGGGATGGGAACAGCTGGGGGATGTAGAAAAACAGTGGGCAAAACTGAAAGGGGATATTTTAAGGGCAACCAACCTTTTTGTTAAAATGGTAAATAAAGGTAAAAGCAAAAGGAGACCGCTATGGTTTTCAAAAGAAGTAGCTGAAAAAGTGAAGAAAAAGAGGGAGGCCTTCATGAAATACAAGAGATCACAGAGAGAGGAAGACAGGCATCTGTATTTGGAAAAACTTAGAGAAGCTAGCAAAGTAGTCAAGAAGGCAAAGATTCAAAAGGAGGAGGAAATAGCCAATGCAATAAAATAGGGGGATAAGACATTTTTCAGATATATTAGTGAGAAGAGGAAGGGCAAAAGTGGCATTGTCAGACTCAAGGGTGCAGGGGAGGAATATGTAGAAGCTGATAAGGATAAAGCGGAATTGCTTAACAAATATTTTTGTTCTGTGTTCACAGATGAAGAACCAGGAGCAGGACCTCAGAAAACACCCACAAATAGGAACAGAGGGACATCTTGAACAATTTTCAGAAGAATGTGTTCATGAGAAACTAACTCAACTTAAAGTAGACAAAGCGATGGAACCGGATGGGATACACCCTAGAATACTGAGGGAACTTGGGAACGTTCTAGCAACTCCACTGACTGACCTTTTCAATGCCTCGTTGGAGTCGGGAGTGGTGCCAAGGGACTGGAGAGAGAGGCTCATGTGGTGCCTTTACACAAAAGCGGAAGTAAGGATGTGGTTGAAAACTACAGGCCGGTTAGTTTAACTTCGGTGGTGAGTAAATTATTGGAAACGCTGCTGAAAGAGAAAATAGTGAGGTTTCTGGAGTCCAGCGGATTACAGGATCTGAGGCAGCATGGATTCACCAGAGGCAGGTCTTGTCAGACAAATCTGATTGATTTCTTTGACTGGGTGACCAGGGAGTTGGACCGAGGGAGAGCTCTAGATGTGGTGTATTTAGATTTCTGTAAAGCCTTTGACACTGTTCCTCACAGGCGACTTATAAACAAACTGAGCACCCTAGTGATTGACCCTAAAGTTACTGCTTGGTTTAGAAATTGGTTGGGTGGGAGGAGACAAAGAGTACAAGTAAATGGAGCTCACTCTGAGGAGAAGGATGTTACCAGTGGTGTACCCCAGGGATCTGTCCTTGGTCCGATTCTTTTTAACATCTTTGTTAATGATATAGCGGAAGGGCTGTCGGGTAAGGTTTGCCTCTTTGCGGATACCAAAATCTGCAATAGAGTAGACACCCAGGAAGGTGTAGATAACATGAGGAGGGATCTAGCTAAGCTTGAAGAATGGTCTAGAATTTGGCAGCTGGGATTTAATGTTAAAAAATAATCAAACTGTTAAAGCAATATACTTTAAAATACAGACAATCCAACAACTAAGACCGATAATAGATAGCACCGACTTCAGATCTGTGGCCCAAACACTAATAACACCTCATTTAGATTAGTGTAATGGTATTCTTCAAGGAACTTCTCAGAAAAACCTACACACACTACAATTAGCCCAAAATGTCACAGCAAGGATCATCTATAAAGCGAAAGTAACAGACCACATATCTCCTATTCTCTACGCTCTGCACTGGCTACCTGTCTCATGTAGAATTATCTACAAATCCTCAGTATTTAGTATTTAATAATTTAGCGCCATCTTTCCTGTCTACGATCATCAACATCCCACATGAAAACAGGTCAAGAAGAAGAATGAACCTACACGTGCTCCTAGTCCCGGATACCATTCGAAAGACAAGTTGGAAGACAAGTAACACTGCTTTCTCATTCTTCACTCCTACGTTATGGAACAGCCTTCCAATCAAACTTAGAGAAATTAAAAACCTTCAATCATTTAGAAAAGATCTAAAAACCCATCTATTTACTCTGCACTATCACAACCTTCTGCTTGATAATGTTCAGAATTCACAGAACAGCACTGAACAACAATCATACACTGATCCTACCTAGACAAGGCACACACCCACTTCTCACACAGCCATAATCCCACCTAGATTAAGTAACTTTTGAATACATTTGTTTGTCACTAATGTAAATAGCTACCTTTTTAATATTGAATGTAATTAGTTATATGAAACTGCATTTAATATGCACCCCGTTCCACCTGTTTTGATGGTTAGAGTTAAATGTTAAAATGTACTACAATTGTTCTCTGTAAAAAATAATAGTCTGCTATTATTAATATTTTTGTTACCTGTAAACCGCCACTGATCTCTGGAAGTGGCGGTATAGAAAAAATGTATAAATAAATAAATAAGGTCATGCATTTGGGCTGCAGCAATCCAAGGGAGCAATATAGTATAGGGGGTGAAGTACTTTTGTCCACTAAAAAAGAGCGGGACCTAGGTGTGGTTGTGTCTGATGATCTTAAAGTAGCTAAACAGGTAGAAAAGGCGACGGCAAAAGCTAAAAGGATGCTTGGGTGCATACGGAGAGGAATGGCTAGCAGAAAAAAGGAGGTGATAATGCCTCTCTATAAGTCTTTGGTGCGACCTCATTTGGAGTATAGTGTGCAATTCTGGAGACCGCACCTTCAAAAGGATGTGAACAGGATGGAGTCGGTGCAGAGGGTGGCTACTAAAATGATTAGTGGTCTTCATTATAAAGCATATGAGGACAGACTTATGGATCTTAATATGTACACCTTAGAGGAAAGGCGGGATAGAGGTGATATGATTGAGATGTTTAAATACCTCCATGGCATAAATGTTCAGGGAGAGAGCCTCTTTCAATTGAAAGCAAGTTCTGCTATGAAGGGACATGGGATGAGGGTGAAGGGAGATAGATTCAGGAGTGATATGTGGAAATATTTCTTTATGGAAAGAGTAGTGGATCCATTGAATAGTCTCCCAGTGGAGGTGGTAGAGATGAGGACAGTAACTGAATTCAAAAAAGCATGGGACAAACACAGAGGATCTCTAAAGGTAAAAAGTGGACTGTTGTAGTTGTTGTTATGGAAGGACAGACTAGATAGGCCATGTGGTCTTTTTCTGTCATCATATTTCTATGTTTCTATGTTTCTAAGGAAAATAGTCATGCCTACAATGAGAAGGTCAGCTTGGTATGGTTACAGTGAGTCTGTTCTGCAAGCTATGTTGCGCAGTGAAGAGGAACAGGAGAGAGGGGATGCAGTGGAGAAGATATTGAAGACAAGAGGTGAAAGAGATGAGAAGACTCAGCTTGGAGACAACAGTGTGAGACCCAGGAAAACACCATCCATCAACACTGAGGCAACTACACTAGACCAATGACTGCAGCTCTGGAGTTTCTGAGCCTCCTCTTACCTGTACCATGACAACAGCAGAGATCAAGGCATTTCTGAACAAGCCTATGGTGGTTCCAGACTGGCACTCAAACACCCAGTCCATAGAAAGGTGTGTAGAAATGACAACTGAGGCTGCTGGTCATGTGTACAATCAGGAGAGGAGGGAATATTATATTAGGGAGTCAAATGGTCAGCAGGGAGCTCATGAGCCAAAACAGAAGCAAACAAGATATGGCTTCCTTGTTGGATTTTGTTAAATAACATTAAATTATTTGTATAAATGGCATTCTAAAGACAATTATGTGGCTACAGGTGTTGTTCAGACTATTTGTATGTTCAAATAAATATTACTTAATTTCCACATATTTCAATTGTGATTTGATGTAGGTAAGACTAACTTTAAGCAATTTCTGAAGACAGCTTTAGATTCAGCATGCAAAACTGCATAATTTGGTCACTAGTAGTTTGGAAAGTTTGGAAAAATAAAAATCTACTCCTAAAATTGAGATGCCCTAATAGGCATAAGCCCGCACTCACCATCAACATCAGAGTTAGCCAGGGGTGGTGTTGGTCATGTGCTAACTTCATGGGGACACACTGTGCAAATCCTCATTTGTTAGTATGGGTCGGGTGTCACTCTCGTGCTACGTTTTCAGGCTAAACATGTAGTACACCACTGCATTTTAGCAAACGTACCGCTTCGTTTGGGCCTGCTACTAACATAACTTATCCAGATAGCATCTAAATATCACTGCTAGCCAGAAAAGTTTGTTACTTCATCCTCACTCCACTCTTCCTCCATCCCGCCACTATGGCCCTCATTCTAGAAACAGGTTGCAGGACTGCATTAAAGTGCAGCCCTGCAATCTGCCTAGATTCCATTCCCCCACCGGCTCTCCCCATACATACTGTGTTTCAGGATGGCGAGAGCCGGCAGGGGACGGGAGGGGGCAGAGCAAGGGTGGGCCATCTGGCAGCATGTACAGGGCCAATTCAGGTCACGGCCCTGTACGTGCTGCTGGGCCTGCTGGGACATGTTGCTTATACCACTTCAGAGGCTCCTCTGCTGGACTGGGGCAGGGGAGCCACCCCTGGGGCCGGGGCTGGGTGCAGGGGGGGTCGCAATCATCTTATCCAGGCTGCGGGAGGCTATCTGTGGGTCAGACGATGGGAATGGGGGTCTGGAGCCGTGGATGTCTGGGGTGCCTGCTGGGAGGACGTCCCTGCAGGCAGGAGGGGCACACCGGGCCATCCTGAAGTTCCAGCGGACCAGAATCGGGCCCTAATAGCTCCATCTTTAGCAGAGATGTCTGGACAGCCCAGACATCCCCTTCCCAGAATGGGGCTCTATATGAATAGATGACAGCACATTATTCAATATTCTTAAATTACAAATGGATTGTGAGGAACTGCAGAAGAATCTTCAGAGACTGGAGGACTTGCTGTTTTTGTGGGGGAACTTGGTGACACTGGCACCTTTTTGATTGCCTACTGAAACTGACTTTTTTCATGTACTGTATTCATGAAAGAGCTTTACATAGCAGTACCAGCATTGCATATGGGGAAAAATCATCCTAATCGTAGGTACATGACATTAGGTTTCATTTTAGGAGTCACCACCAGGAAATGATCATGCAGTTATTGTGGACAAGCCATTGAAATCTTTAGCTCAGTGTATGACAGAGGTCAAAAAAGAAGATAAAATATTAGGAGTTATTCATAAAGAGTTGGAGAATAAAAATAGAGCCTATTTTAATGCCTCTGTAAGCATCCATGGTGTGACTGCACTTTGAGTACCGTGTGCAGTTTTGGTTGCCTCATCTCAAAAAGATACAATGGAGTAAACAAAGGTAAAGAGAAGGCTGATCAGAATGATAGAAGAGATGGAGCAGCTCCCCTGTGCAGGAAGGCTAAACAGTTCATGAGTGGAGTGGAATGGATAAATGGGGAATGGTGGATTATCCTTTCAAATAGTACTAAGATGAGGGGACACCATGAAACTAATGAGGCAAATTCAAAACAAAATGGAACAAGTAATTTTTTCACTCAACATGCAATTCAGCAATGGAATTTGTAGTTGGAAGATGTGGTCAAGGCAGTAAGCAAGAAAAGGTTTAGACGAGTTCTTGGAGGAAAAGTCCTTAAACCATTATTAGCCATGTAGGATTGGGAAAATCACTGCCTATCTCTGCCAATGAACAGTAATAAATGGATATTTTCCTTGGGGTCCTGCTGGGTCCTGATGACCTAATCTCGCCACTGTCAGAGACAGGATGCTGAGCTTGAAGAACCTTTGGTCTGATTCAGTATGATACATCTTAAGCCCCATTTTGTATAAATATCTAAGTCGGGATCGTCCTAATTCTCTGAGAATTTTACATAAGGCTCTGCTGAATGTGGAGCCTTTTGTAAAATAGGTATAATATAGAATCAGAGAAACATGACAGCAAAAAAAGGCCATATGGCCTATCTAGTCTGCCCTTCCATATCAACTACTATAGTCCCCCTTTTTTCCTTACGAGATCTTCTGTGTTTATCTCATGATTTTTTGAATTCAGATACTGGTCTTATCTCTACCACCTCCACTGGGAGACTATTCCACAGATCTGTCACTCTTTCCGTAAAGAAATATTTCTGCATATTACTCATGAGTCTATCCCCTTTCATCCTCATCCTATGTCCCCTTGCTGCAGAGCTTCCCTTGAATAGAAAGAGTCTCTCCTCTTGTGCATTTATGTCACAAAGGTATTTAAACATCTCTATCATATTTCATCTATCCTGCCTTTCCTCTAGCATACATATTAATCAAACTCTGGAATTTGTTACCGGAGGATGTAGTAAAAGCTGTTAGTATAGCTGGGTTCAAAAAAGGCTTGGACAAGTTCCTGGAGGAAAGGTCCATAAACCATTATTAAAAGGGACTCAGTATATCACTGCTTGACCCAATACAAGCATTGAGGAACCTGTGTCTTTTGGGGAAACTGCTAGGCTACTGTTGGAAACAGGATACTGGGCTTGATGGACCTTCGTCTGACCCAGTATGGCATGTCTTATGTTCTTGAGTCTGTCCCCATATGCTTTATAAAGAAGACCACTAACCATTCTAGAAGCAACTCTCTGTACCGACTCCATCCTGTTTATATCCTTTTGAAGATGTGGTCTCCAGAAGTGCACACTATACTCCAAATGAGATCGCACCAGAGACTTATACAGTGGCACTATCACCTCCTTTTTTCTGCTGGCCATTCCTCTCTCTAGGCACCCAAGCATCCTTCTGGCTTTCACCATTGCCTTTTCACCTGGTTAGCCACTTTAAGATAATCAGAAACAATCACGCCCAGGTCCCGCTCGTCTTTCATGGACAGAAGTACTTTGTCCCCTGTACCGCTCCCTTGGCTTTTTGCAGCCCAAATGCCTGACACTGCATTTTTTAGCATTAAATCTCAGCTGCCAAATTCCTCAAGCTTAGCTAGATCCCTTATCATGTTGTCTACTCCTTCCTGGATGTCTACTCTATTGCAGATTTTGGTATCATCCGCAAAGAGGCAGCCCTTCCACAATATTACTAACAAAAATGTTAAAAAGAATCAGACAAAGGACAAATCCCTATGCCACACCACTGGGAACATCCTTTTCCTCAGAGTGAGCTCCATTTACTTATACCCTTTGTCGCCTTCCACTCAACCAATTTCTAACCCAATCAGTCACTTTAGGGTCCATCCTTAGGGTGCTCAATTTATTTATGTGTCACCTGTGTGGAATGGTGTCAAAGGCTTTATTGAAATCTAAGTACACCACATCTAAGGCTGTCCCTCAGTCCAACTCTCTGGTCACCCAGTCAAAGAAATCAATCAGATTTGTCTGACAATACTTGCCTGTGGTAAACCCATACTGCCTCGGATCCTGCAATCCATTTGACTTCAGAAACCTCACTATCCTCTGTTTTAGCAGCGTTTCCAATAATTTACTCACCACAGAGGTCAGACTAACAGGCCTGTGGTTCTCAACCTCTTCCTTACTTCTGCTTTTGCATAAAGGGACCGCATGTGCCTCTCTCCAGCCCTCTGGGACCACTCCCGACTCTAAAGAAGCATTGAAAAGGTCAAATAGACGGATATTTGCTGATACATCCAGTGGCAACGGCTATTTCACAAGAAATCAATTTCAAAACTAGAGCGGCATCACTCTGAGTTTTACATGTGTGAGGCCTATAACTACACATGTAAGCACCATTCTTGCAGTATATGTGTTTTTGATGCCACTTACATATCTAAGTGCTGGATTCTACAAAACCGACCGTACAAGAGGAACTAATTAAGGAGCCAAGTTCAATCTTTTGTTTTTGTACTTTTTGAAGCACAATTGTCCAATTGTCCCATTACTGGACCCTGACCCAAACAAGCAGGTAAGTGACACACCTGCCTCAGACCATGTCCAGAACTTGTCCCCTTTAAGGGGAATGTTAACTTAGATGGTCTAACAGCACGCGCTATTGAATAGCATGGGACCTAGTTACAAATAATGCGTGCTAACCATTAGCCCAGCTTAGCAAACATGCCCCATAATCTATGCAACTTGTGGCATCTAGACATGTAAAGAGCGGCATTGTAAAATTACTATTTACATATGCATGTCCTTTACATGTGTAGATGCTGCACAACCCTTCTAAAATGACTTATGTTCTTATGAGAATAAATCAAACAGACCAGATTGGAACTTAGGGTCCTCATCTGCTTTTCTAGTCTATATTTCTACATAGTAACATAGTAAATGACGGCAGATAAAGACCAGTATGGTCCATTTAGTCTGCCCAGCAATATGACAGGAGTAGGTGCACCCCTTCCCATGTCTTTTAGGGAGTAGGTGCACCCCTATCCATGTCTTTGCTTACTGGTGCACCCACCAGGAGCAGGTGCACCCCTCCCCGTGTCTGCACCCCTCCCCATACCTTTGTTTCTTTCTTTGTTTAGGGGTGATCACACCGCTCCTCCCCCCATCGCTCCATGTAGGACACCCCTATTTGTTGAAAAATTAGATGGTTCAATTTATTTTGATTTAATCTTGTTGCTGTTAAGTGATCAACAGTATCTGTCCCAGGCCACTTTGAATTCCGTCACTGTGTTTGTCCCCACCACCTCCATCGGGAGGGCATTCCAAGCATCCACCACCCTTTCAGTAAAAAAGTATTTCCTGACATTGCCTTTCAATTTACTACCTTGCAGCTTCATGTCATGCCCTCTAGTTTTACAGCTTCCCCGTCTCTGGAAGAGGTTTGTTTGTTCATTATTTCTCTTTAAGGGGTATGTTTACTAAACCGCGTTAGTGCAGTTCGCGTTAGGAGCCGCGCTAATAATCAAAACCCCCAAATAAGGAGATGGGCAGGACATTGTAACACCTAACGCGCGTTCCAAAAACTAACGAGCGTTACAGGGCGCTGTGGCGCGTCACCGCGCGTTAAGCATAAGAAGCCACCCAGACATACATCACTGATACAGAGCTGTAGCACAATGGTTACTGCAGTGACTGCTGATACAGGCATAATGGGTTTGAGTCCCCAGGGTGCCAGATGCATAAGGCTGGCTGACGCAGCATCCTGTACATTATATAGTGAGTGAGGGGACATGTATATGTTTTGTTTGTTTTGTAGGGTTGCCAGCAAACACCCCCACACAGTGGCATACCCGAAGGTGCCGCAGAAGGCACCCCATAACGCACACCATAGGCTACATTATAAAGTGGACTGTCCGCTGAGGCACATCAAAATGTCCCCCATAGAACATCCTATAAGGGAACGTAAAGGGAGTCAGATAAGGTGACACATGGTGCGCCCAATGAGGCTCAGTAAGGTTATATTACACTGAGGGGCTGTCGCTGGTAGCAGTCATGTGTATTAAAAATATATAATGCAGCAGACAGCCCTATAAAAGGAGTCCACTGTGGGTCTGAACCCATGACTACTGGCCCCACAGACAATGAAGGAACCACTGGCCTGCAGCCCCATAGCTGCTAACAACCCCCTGGCTGGTTACTGAAGGGCAGCAGGACACCACCCTAACAGCCTGCTGTGTTGGCTAGGATCTGTACCAATGCAGGCATACCCATGGTGCACTGCACATGCAGACCAGCAGTCCAGAGATGAACACAAGAAGGGGTACGTACCCACATAGCCCCCTGGTATGGTAAGGTGAAATGACTGTGTGCGTCACTGTCACATAGTAGCAACAGACAGTATCCCAACAGGGTGCCCCATAAGAAGCTAGAAAAGGTGTCCTTTAAGGCCGCCTGATCTGTAGCACAATGGGTAAGACACTTTCAGGTGCTGCAAGGTCTGTGAGTTCAATTCCCCCTGTGTGCCCAAGGACCAAAGCTGCCTGCAACAGTACCCTCCACAAACAGTAGTCACTCATATGTAGAACCAGTCACCACTCTGTTTAAATCATAGATAACCCCATATTTTTGTCGGACACAAACAACCTGAGAGGTGAGAAAAAATGCCCACCTCCCCTCGTTGGGAGTGGCCGTTTAATCAAGAGAGCCTCAGCCCCCAAAGGTAGAAAACAGTGTGAATCTGCAGCCAGAACCGGGTGTGTGAAATGTACAAAGTCAAATATATATACAATTCATTTAATAAAGGAAAGACAACGTCAAACTGTGCTTGAAACAAGGCAGGGGACAACCCAATTGTCCTGCCATTGTAAGCCAGCAGCAAACACCACCAGGACATGCTTTGTTTGGCACAACTATGGGCCCTGTACTAAGTGAATATGTCCCTGCCAGGTGGGCGTATCTGTGGATGAGTGTGCGTCATGACCCCCACACTAGATCAGTAATGTCATAGGTAGTCTGTTTTGTACGTCCAACAAGTTCTGCTGGCAAACACCCACTCACAGGGATATAACCCGAAGGTGTCATATAGGGCACCCTAAAAGCCACACCAGAGGGCAAAGGCTAATGTGCACTGTTTGCTAGAGCACCCTATAGGGCGTGTCACAAAGCGCCCCATAGGGCATGTTATAGGGTCCCTGATGAGTCACTGTGAGGAGTCTGCAGTGTGAGGGTGTTGCTGCTGTCAGCACCAATGTAAAGCAAGATAACAAAATGCCCCCCAAGGGGCGCCAAATGATCCACTGTGTGCTGAAACCCATGACCTAGGGGCCCCCCCCAGGCATGGAAGTAACTATTTGCTCATATTGCTAGTGCAAATAACACAGTCCCAATAATGAGGTGGCCAACTACTGGAGCAGAACTGTCAAATGACCCAAACACCCACACCAGAACCACAGAAGTTGCACTATGTACATACAAGGGATGCCTGACAAGGAAACAAAGCAAGGTCTCAGCAAACAAGGGCATATGGCAAACACAATCAAGACCAAGGCCATGATCATTACCAAATATATAAGGCCCAATAACATCACAGACCCCTTTCCAAAACTGAATGTCACTGGCAAAAGCAAAAGCAAAAACAAACATACTATGGTTAGTGTGCGCAAGAAAATGCAGATGTCCGTAACACCTGAACCACAACCCCCTGACTGTGCACCGAGGGGCGCCATGTCTTCACCCAAGGTGCCTGCTGGGGTGCTAAGGATATGGGTGTATGCAACAGTACCCATGGTGCACTGCACATGCACAGCAGCAGTCCCGAGATGACCATAGGAGGGGGTAGGCACCCCCACAGCGCCTGGCCCGGAAGGGAGAAATGAATATGTGCGCCACTGCCATAGAGCAGCAAAAGACAGTAGCCCAACAGTGTGCCCAAGAAGAAGCCTGAAAAGGTGTACCAGTACGGTGTCAAGACAGGTGTCCAAAGCTAAGTGCAATATGAGGTACATAGGGATAGGAGAGTGCTGATGGAACCGTGGCCCATAGAACAATATGGCACGGTGCTCCAAAAATGGTATGTTTGCCAAGGTCAGTGTGCCCTAGTGGCTGCAAGGTGTTCCTGGAGGGCCTGCAGGACCTGCGTGGAACAGAGACAGATGTAGTACAAACACCACCTAGGACCCACAGTAAAGACAATGAACAGGCAACAGAAGGAGGGCGAGTAGGGAGTTAACGGACCCTCATCCCTGACAGCATCACACGTGTCTGGCAGCAGCGCAGACAAACATGGCGGTGGCAACAGCATCACAGCAAAGGGTGTTGGCACTCTGGAGTACCGGAAAAACAGTGTGTGGCAGGTGAGGAGAATATGTGTCCCCCAGTGGAGGGTGAGGTGGCCAGAGGAGTGAGTCTAAAATGCAGAACAGGCACAGGACCACCAAGCAAAAAGAGATGCTATGCAGACAAGGGTAGCAGGGTAGGATACGGGGCAACAGTCCACAGCAACATACGGGACATCTCACACCACAATGATGCAGATAGATGGACCAAAGGATGGACAGCAAATGTGATTAGGATAATATGAGCGGCCAGGACGTAGAAGCCAAGAAATGAGTGTTACAGCGACCACAGGTACCAGTGCAGGAAAGGCATAAAAACAGGGGAACAGAGAGAGTGCAAAGCTATGACCACTAGGATGGAAAGCACTGCAGAAAAAAAATGACCACAACAACACCCTGAGGCACACAGAAATGGATGCAGACAGGATCACAGCATGTCAACATCCAAAACCACAGCTGCGTGTCAGGCGATGGAACCACAGAGCGTAGCCAAGATGCAGTACACATGTGGAGGAGGGGTCCACAGCCAACAACACAGTCCACAGGTGGGATGGAAGACACATATGAACAGGTCCACACACACACACACACCAGGAAATATAATGCAGTGTAAACAACACGCAACTGATCAGGGGAGTGACACATGAGGGGTGGAAGGGGTTAGACCAATGGAGGGCCATGTGGATGGGCTGTGGAAAGGGCAATGGACTGAAAGAGGAGCATGTTAATGACCAACAAGATCAGGGATGAGGCCCAGGCCAACCAACATCAGCAGCACCAATACACAGGTAGGCCAGCACATGCACCACTCCAGGAGGAGAACTACAATTAGTCCAGACAATGTGGCACAGGGGCAGCAAACATGCCACACGGACATGAACAGCTCAACCATGGATGGGTGGGCGGAGATGTGATGGGGCTGCATACATCATATGGCCAAGTAAGCAGCAAACAAGGAAGGAAAAGACAACTGCCAGGTGTCACCCAAAACGTCAAGCACACGAGTGGCAATGAAATGGGGTGACCAAACCCCCAAATATCCAAAACAACGAAGGTGCAAACATCTGTCCCCAACAGTCAATCACCAGACCCAAGCAGAAAGCATATTCTGCATTCCGGTGCACCATATGACGTGAAGAACGACATGGGGCCTGTGTGGCAGCCAACGTCGCAAGGACACACCCAACCCACGTTGCGACGCCACCCACCTGTTTCTGCCCGTGGAGCCTACACACCCTGACCACCCCCCACTGGTGCCACCCAAAATTCAAAGCCCTAACTCAGCAGACTTTGCAAACAGACAGTAATATGTGAGGTGGAGGGTCTCACCATGACATGTCCGCACAGTGTATGCACTCACTGTATGCACAGCAGACACCATCCCCAGCAAACAAAAGACTCTGGTGAAAGCATGCAGAGTGACAAGGCCACATGCCATGCCAACAGTGACGGTTCAAAAATCACCAACCCAGGTACAGCTCATCACCCCCCTACTGCAAAAAACGAAACACCCAAACAGGTCATGGCAGCAACGGCAGGCAAGTCACCGCAGGAACAGTAACAATAGGCCAGCAATGAGTAAGAGAAAAAGGCCTGTGTCCAAAGTGCAGAGGACTATCTCCCTGTGTCACCAACATCCAGGAACACGCTCACATGGGTGCTGTGGCCAAGCACATATGGATGACGGGATCACCAGATGCAGTGGAGCACATGTGTCAACATTGTTGTCAGTGTCCTGTGTGAAAAGATGCAGATATCAGGTAAGGGAATGGCACACCCACCCACGACCCCTGGAAGACAGAAAGGAGACACACAAATAAAAACAGCAACACCCAGAATGCATAGATAGCACCACATGACATGGCCACAACACTGAGCACAGTGCACATGGACCACTGCAGGAGATGTCCCTGAAGACCAGGACACCATCCCAATATGTTCATGTAAATGCACATGACACGCATACACCCCAGGGGTCCAGAGCATGTGCAGCAGTGGTGGCACACAGAGATAACAACGAAGGACATCCTGATAGCAATAGGCCAAATGCAGCATCAGCACGTGGTGTATTTCCCAGAGGATGGAAGGTGAGGCCCACCTGAAAGGTATACCAGTGGCCTGACTGGGAATGTCCGTATCAGGCAAGAGCACAAAGAGCCCCAATAGCGGATGCAGACACCAATGGACGGCGGACATCACCACGTCTGCATGGGTAGCTGTGAGTGGAACATGTCCACGGTGCATTGTGTTTTGGGGAAACACAATGTTGATGTACATTGGACCACCAGCAAAACTGTGACACATCTGAGAAAAATATATGACACATGTGCACAATGTACATTAGCCCACAAGCAGAAGGTAACAGAGGGATGAGGGAACATAATTGGAGAGGTGGCCAAACACATCCCTACAACACAGATAGGCAGGGTAGCGCAGAATGACCGGTCATGTAGACAGGTCAATCAGAAACAGTAACATACACTGTGTGACAAGGTACGCATGCCAGAAGGTTCAGATGGCAGGACCCCCAACACTGAACGACAAATGGAGACACACATCACAGTACATGCATGAGTGGCACAAATCTGTCAAATGACTCAATGGCAGTGGCTGTTCAACATACCTTCCAACAATACAATGTCCTGTGCCCGAGTACACACACAGCCTCACAATATGTGTCTAAGGTACACCATGAAGACTCCCAAGATGTGAACAGGTAATGGCCACATGTGTGACAGATGGAAGCTAAGGGTGATGGAGCAGTGGTCCAAAGACATGTGCATCACCATAGGAGCAGTGGAGAGAAAACAACATATATGTGTCTAACCGTGACGACAGCAGTGCAATCCTCACTATCTGCCAACTCACCCGAGTCAACAGGAATGGTGCATATATGAACACACACTCCCCACATGCAGCACAGCTTTGGGCAGCATAGTCAGCCAATCCGTGTGGGCCCGGAACACAGAAGCTCATCCTGTGGAGCCAAGAACATGACAGAGATATGGAGACATGAGATGGCAGTGCTGCACAATCCGTACACCAGCTAACACATGGCTAACCCAGAGACACGTCCCCAGCACACCCATAACTTACAGGAAAAGAGCTCCTCGATCAGATGTTGCCTGGCTGCCATCCCCGCACGTGTGTCACCATGGCCAGGTGCAGGAGGGCACACAGGATCCACCCCGAAATCCTCATTAATATCGACTGGAACATTGTGCCTGAGAGCAATGTTGTGGAGGATGCAACAGGCTATGATGATCTTTGCCACAGTCAGCGGTCCGTACTGTAAGGCCCCGCCAGTCCTATCCAGACACCTGAAGCGACTTTTGAGAACGCCAAAGGTGCGCTCAATCACTGAGCGACTGGAGGCATGGGCCTCATTGTACCGTATCTCTGCACCTGGCCGAGGGAGACGCACAGGGGTAAGCAGCCAGGTGTGACACCCATATCCTGCATCACCTGCAGAAAACAATGGTGCAAAGTTACATGCATGCTGAGGCACCAATGGAATGACAGACGTAGCAATACAGAACTGGACAGCCGAGAGGCCGTGCACACAGATATGAGGCAAAAGCAGTGCACACAGTGGTAGTGCATCAGAGGCTGTCGAGGCAAGAGGCAAATGACCATGACATGCCGATAGGGGCAGTGCACACCCATGTAACCATGTCACAGGACATGTGCCAAAACTGTACTGAAAGAGAGCAGTGGTGGGAGCTGTGAGCCAAGATGTCCGACAGTGGCAAAACATACCCGGGGGTGCAGAGATGCACAGGTGTGCAAGTAGGTGGCTGGCCTGATCTGGCGCACACACAGCATAGGCCACTGGGATACATTGCGGGGGTGGGGTGGGGGAAGCAACAGGCGGTGGTGGCAGGGGACACCGAAGAAGGTGCCCAGACATGCAGCAGACATGTGTCATAGCTGAAGCGCCCACAGCACATTTCATGTTTAGCCCCCAGCATGGCCAGAGAGAGAAGGTCGCGCATACAGAATGACCACCACGAGGGTGTGTCTGTGACCCCATCCCCCCCCACAGGATGGCACACGTACAACCATGCAACATATGGGCTGCCCAAGTGACTGACCCCACTGGGAGACATGTGTACAACTGCCAGTGCAGTATGCCCGTGCCCAGATGTGGAGGCCATGGGCAAGTTGCAGGTGTAGCTCACAGGCATGGAGGGGACACATCATATGCAGCACGGGTGCCCCTGGACACAGTAACTCAGAATAAAAAAGGGCAAGGCCATGGAAAAGGCGACACTACATGGCCGCTGGGACACACATGTGAGAGCAAACAAACACACATGGTAGACAGAGATATGGGTGTCATTGCACATATGTCTGTGACCAAAACACCAGTGACACGGCATGAGGTAGTGTGCCACACCCAATAGTCTGCACCCAGAAATAACACCGCAATGTCAGGCATGCAGTGGACAATGGTGACAATGGTGTATAGACAACCATCTACAGTAGGTGCATGTCATACACGTTGAATACCCACCCAGCAGGACGTAGTCCTCAATGACCAGCCTCAAACTGGCCAAACACTGCCGAGTTCTGCAGGATATAGGAGTCATGGGCAGACCCTGGAAACCGCGGGACCACATGGGAGGAGTGGCCTAGTGGTTAGGACAAGGTACTTCAGGCCGGAGGGCCGGGGGTTCAAGACCCACCTGGGGACAGCAATCTCAGGCCGGAGGGACTGGGATTTCTAGTCCTATAAGGCACTCCTTGGGGTCTTGGGCAAGCCACTTAACCCTCCATTGCCCATGTTCCCTGTAAGTATTAGCATATGTGGGTCATATCCCCTCGTGTTAAATGTATCTCCCAATTGACCGCTTTGACCTGGTGAAAAGCGGGATATAAATACAGCTAAATAAAATAAATAAATAAATTCAGGATACGCATACTTGCATCACAAACAACCTGCACATTGAGGGAATGGAAGTGTTTGCGGTTGCGGTACACAACCTCCCTGTCGCGTGGCGGGACAAGGGCAACATGTGTGCAATCTATAGCGCCCATCACGTGTGGTATCCCAGCAATCCTATAGAATGTCTGTGCCAGGGCCGCCCAATGTTGCCTCACATTGGGAATTGCAATGTAATTCCCAACCCGGCTGACCATGGCACGCAGTACCTGGTGGAGACAGCCGGAGAAGGTCGGCCTACTCATCCCACCCACTGCTGCCACCGAGGATTGGAAACAGCCAGAGGCAAAGAAATGTAGGGCAGCCAGGAGCTTGGTTATACCCGGTATAGCATGTGACCGGGCAGTCAGGGGCTCAAGGTCAGCTCTGAGTTCCTGATAGAGCTCCCTAATGGCCCCTGTGTCCAGCCGGTAGAGGGAGATTACCTGGCCCTCTCTCAGGTCCTGGAGCAAGGCCCTGGGCCTGTAGAGTTGTTCCAGGCGGGGTTGTGCTTCAGCACGTCTACGGCGCCATTGGTCACCCACACCCGCCTGTGCAGCCCCCACAGCTGCAGGTCTGAGTTGCAGTGGCATTGCACCCATGCCCAGGGCTGCAGCCCCAGGAAAAACATCTCCCTCCTCTGGAAAAAGCAGCCCAGCCAGTTCGACAAATGCAACCACTGCACCACCTGCATGTGCAGTCTGAGCCATGATAGACACAGGTTGGAGGATAGCTGGGTTAGAAATAGTGGTCGGGGTGGGGATGGACATCACATGATTGCCACACACCTGGTGGAATAGAAAGATCCAGAATACAGCAACATAAAACTTACCTGTTTGAAATGGCACCGCGCGCTGTGTCGCGCATTCCCATAATGCACCCGCGGCCAATCATCCACGTTTCACAATCATCTGCGTGAGTCCCTGAGATGTAGCAGGGTGTAAAGAAACTGCGTATCACACTAGAAACCACACCCAGACGCCAATATAGGAGTGACATACAACCAACATGCCCACGAGCAGGGAACGGAAGAGGCGTTGTAACGCGCGTAACGAAGCGTGCAACGTCTGAGTGATGTCACATACGCGCCACGTAGTGCTGCAGCGTCCAGTGCTACTACTAAGGTGCAAATAAACATAGCAATATATCAAATATGGGAATATGTGGGCCAGCAGTACACACAGCGAAACTGTTATAAAGGCAAGTGTAAGATGGATCCCTGAAATGGCACCTGCTGCCTACACGAACACATATGATGTCACTTCCTGCGCGTAGCACCGCGCGTCGCAACGTGCCTCGTGGCACACTGGTTGTGCGCGTGGCTGTGCGCGTAGCCAACGCCCCGCGACCCACGCCCCATGAAAACCTATATGTATGATTGGCTGTGTATGGCAAATCCCCGAGCACAACCATACGTGACAGTATGGAGCGCAGGGAGGCAGAGGAGCAGGAGCATGCAGTGGACCAGCCCACCCACCCATCAGCACAAACCACATCTGGCGAAGATGAGGTGCCAGGGCCATCTGGGGTTGAGCAAGCACCAAGTGCACATGCAAGTGCAGCTGGGAGACCAAGGCAGCCCAGGGTCCCAGTCCCAGCAGAGATACGGCGGAGGGCCGTACGCTTCAGCCAGCAGGAAAATGACCTCCTCCTGGCAAACATCTTGGAGAGATATGACCTTTTGTTTTGGGCGCCAGAGCTCAACCTTCACAATAGCCACTCGCACCAGGGCATGGTCTGAGGTCCAGGCAGCAGTGGCAGCAGCAGGGGGACCCCACCGCGACATTGAGAACTTGCGAAAACGCTATTGTGACATCAAAAGAAACATACGGACTGAGCTTGTGAGGGAGCAACGTGGGGCCCAGGGCACTGGAGGGGGCCCAGCTCAGGTGGCAAACCTCTCAGACCTTGAACGTCGCCTGGCCGAGAGACTTGGCCCAATATATGTACATGGCCTACCCGCTGCATTGGACACAGCGCACCCACAAGCAGGTAAGGGGGGAGTGCGGACCAACTGTGGGATATAGCACAGACACATGGTGTGCGCCACAACAGAGGGGGGGGCAGTACGTGGCTGTTTGGGAATTGGGGGGCAACTGAGACACAGAGGCAGCATCCATTCAAGAGCCACGGTGGGGGGCCTGTCTATGGGTGGCAGTGGGCGGCAAAAGTAAGTGAATGGGAGACTGTGCAGGGGTGGCAGGCCCACAGTGACAGCAAAGGGTGCCGACATGTTGCATGGCTCACGGTGCAGGGCTGGCAGGGGCAGTAGGGACACACGGGTAGGGAGATGGCCAACCAGAAGGCACACTGCACCTGCTTAGGACAGGCTGGGTGGTGGCAGGATGAGGGTGGTGATGGCCATGCATGGGGTGTGCGGCAGCACCCAGGGGTGTGGGGGGCCTGGGGAAGCAGGGCACAGGGGATACTTGCATGGGGAATGCACAAACATAGTGGGCTGCCACTAGAGCCATGGGCCAGACACACGCGGATCAACAACCCACAGATGCCTGAGGGGGTATGTGACGGGGTGGGGAGGCAGCCAGACCCCCATCTGACCTATGTAACCTTGTGGCACCCAGGTGATGTCAGCGCCATCGACGCACAGGAGGTGGCACAGGACGAGTCAGCCGCGGGACCATCCAGCCCAGTGGACACTGTGTCTGAGGTGGCCCATGTGGGAGCAGAGAGGCAGGCTGCACCCCTGGGGGATGGGGACATGCAGGTCCCACGAACTGCAGACGGGGACACAGCACCCACCACTGCAGGCACTGGGGACGGGCCTGTGGATGAGGCGGAGCGACACCGGAACGAGGCACTGGCTGCTGTGGCAGATGGCATCGGGGAGATGCAGGCGCACTCTGCAGCAGCCCATAGAGATGCAGAGGGTGAGTGTCCTAATGTGCTATGGTTGATATGCCTCCGAACAGGTGTTGCTTTTTCCCCTGTCTCACATTGCACTATGGCCTCTCCCCACAGGTATACGGCATGTACTGCGTTCGGTGGCCCGGGCACAGTGGCACCAACTGCAGCTGGCACGCCGCCTGCAGTGGACCATGTCTGGGGTCCTTGCTCGTGTCGACCGCATGGCCACTGCATGTGAAAGGATGGCTGACGCCCAGGAGCAGATAGCGGCAGGCAGGGGAGCAGTCACTGTCCATCTGCAGCAGCCAGAGCCAACACCACCACATACACCTGCAGCAGCAACAGCACCGGCAGCAGGGGGGCGACAAACACCAAGGGTTGGGCGGGGCCGCCCAAGGGGTGGCAGAGGGAGGGGAAAATAAAGGGCTATACAGTTAGCCAGTGAAGGAGACATGTGTTCATTGTCTCATTTGGGGCCCAACAATCATACACCCCCACCCCACCCCCTGGCCCGTGACCAGGGCACGACACGGTGCCACTGATGTCATCAGCCATTGCCCCCCCCCCCTCAGCCATGTCCACCATGGGTACGCAGCCAATCACATAAGCTGCACTGCTGGACCACTACTCCCATGCCGTGGTGGCTTGCATTGTGTCGTGGGGGCTCACGGACCCCGTGAACCAGTATCCTGTTGAGCCCTCACCCACCATTAGTCTCTGTGTTGGTGTAGGTGCACTGTATGTCCTGCATGGGGAGCCACATAGGCCGCTCCCATCACGCTAAACGCAGACAGTATGTGCACTGCACATGTCACGTACTCCGGTTCACATGCTCCCACAGCCATCCACCTTGGCGCACCCGTGACACATGTCCACTGTGGTCCCCGGAGCACACCCTTGCAGCTTCCAACACCTTAGGGTGACCCCCCGGTAAGGCTTACCCATCACCCTGTGCATCAGTGGCCGCAATATACACCTACACCCCCTTGCCCCCCATCAGGCACATCCCAATACCACATTTGGCTCCATAAGCTACATCCATTAACTGTCACCTGTCGCACCATCCACCCTGCGCTCCACCCCATCCACAGCCATGCCGCACTGTGCCACTCCTCTGGGCATTATTCCGCTAAGCCCCCGTCCGCACCCTCTGCTGTGCCCACCCCCAGACCCCCACACCCCTGTGGGTGCCACCACCGATGGGCCAATGCACTCCACTGACAGTATGCCCTTGCACCCCCTAGGGCCAGCCATTACACCCATCACACCATACAGCAAGGTGGTCATGCGTCTCCCAGCGGATCATTGGACCATCCTGTACCATCCCCCTTTCCCACCCTGCATGCTGGTATACGTGCTTGCCATCTAGCCAGCTGTTGGCGGGCTCTACACAGTCACAGCAGGCAACACTGCTCATTCCCCCCCCTCAGGCACCAGCTTCACCACCTCCTGAGGTGCACCCTCTGTGTTCTCACCCTAACCCCACCCCTACGCATACACCTCAGTCGTCCTACCTTTGCCACCACAGCCTAACACTATGGGGTTTTGCTGGATAGGCTACACAGGCTGTCCACCCTCCCCCGCCAAATGTCCCATTGTCACTCTGTGCTACGCGCCCCGCACCTTCGTACACATCTACTGTCGCACGTCACTCATGCACGCCACTCTCCCCCCTGCTCGTTGCCCCACCCTCTCAGCAACGTAGCTGTGACATGTCTGTGGAGGTGCTCTCACCGCAGCCCTTACCTGTTCCACGTCCTCCCTCACCTCTCAGAGTGAACACTGACATACCCATCACTCGCACAGCACTGTCACCTAGCAATGAGGGACATCTGACCACCAGGTTCATATATGTAACGTAGAACATTTAAAACATATTTATATTTAAAACATATTTACAACATTTGAACTGGGACACACATAGTCCAACATTGTTGCATAGTATATGATGGCAGATAAAGACCAGCATGGTCCAACTAGGCCTCCTAGCCACATAGCATTGGGCACTCCCATCCCTGTGGACGTTGTGATGGAGAGGCAATGGCACGGTCCATCACAGGGCGGGTGTGCCATGTGTGTCCACACACTACACACCCCAGGGACCCCTGTCGGATGGTGGCTGACCGGGTGCGGCACCAACAAGGCGCTCATCCCGCTCACGCAGACGGTCAGCCACTATGGACAGGGTCGCCAGCACCTGCCCCTGGATTAGGGCGAACTGCCTCTGGGCGTGTGCCTGGGCACGCACAGCCGCAGCCAGGCGCAGACCGCACATGCAGCTGCACAGACACACATCTCCCCGTGTCTGTGTGGCTGCATGCACGGCTGACCTGCCTGCGGCAATGTGTGGCAGACACATGTCATGGGGCAGGTGGCTGGTGCCCCATTGCCCTGTGGCGGAGCGTGCCATTGGGGACCTGTCCCCCCCCTGCCCATGCTGTACAGCCCCTCCCCCTGCCTCCACCATCCTCTCCACATCCCCTTCCCCCTCCTCCCCCACCTCCCCCTCCCTTTCCCTGCCACCCACATCCTCCCTCTCCCCTCTCCCCTCCCCTGTCCCCCAATCCCCCCTCATTTCCCCAGTCCCCCAACTCCGCCGCATCACTCTCCATGTGATCCGCATCCTCCCCATCCCCTCCCATATGCCCCTCATCCTCCTCGTCCCCCTCCTCTCCCTCGTTGGGGCGTGGGGATGCACCCACGTGCCCTCCATCGCCATCCTTGGGTGGCCCTTCTAGTCTGCCACCCTGCAGGCCCACGTTGTCATTGGCCTCCTCCCGGGCCGCAGCAACATCCGGGTCCTCCGGCCTCGCTGGCTCAATGGCTGCACGTGCATCAGCTGTGGGAGAGGTAACACATATCATCCCCTGGGTACACATCATATTCCGCAGTCACAGTGGTCCTGTGGTTCCACCACTCGGTGCCCTACAGGGCCATGTCACAGTACTCACCATTCTGCTGTGCCATCCGTTCGCGCTGCACCCTTGCCACAAATCTCAGGTAGCGTGCCCTGAGCTCCCTCGCCTTTTTGCGCAGGTCCTCCACCTGTAGGGGTGACACCAAACATTGACCTTAGCTACCGCAGAGACACGTTGGGGTCCCCTGCCTCAGCAGCTAACTCTCTCTCTTCATACAACACGAGCCTGCCCCTATTGGGTGACACACTCATGCCCCATGCTCTCCCAGGGGACAGCCCCATGTTTGGCCCACGCACACGCCTCTCAGGTCTGTACCCCATGTGCCCTGTGTGTGCACCCCAGCGTACATAACACAACACATCTCTGTGTGCCACCTACACACATCTGCCAGTGCCAATCAGCCACTGTTGGGGTGGGAGGGTGTCACCTGCAGTGCTCCCCGCAACATCTTAGGGCTGTGGTTTGTGTTTTGTGATCACAAACAGGACCTGTTTCCAAGGCACCAGAATGGTGCAGGGAATCCTCTCTTGGGGCCTGCAGCATCTTGGGGCTGGGGTTTGTGTTTTGTGATCACAAACAGGGCCTGTTTCCAAGGCACCAGGATGGTGCAGGGAACCCTCTCTTGGGGCCTGCAGCATCTTGGGGCTGGGGTTTGTGTTTTGTGATCACAAACAGGACCTGTTTCCAAGGCACCAGGATGGTGCAGGGAACCCTCTCTTGGGGCCTGCAGCATCTTGGGGCTGGGGTTTGTGTTTTGTGATCACAAACAGGACCTGTTTCCAAGGCACAAGGATGGTGCAGGGAACCCTCTCTTGGGGCCTGCAGCATCCCAGGGCTGGGGTTTGTGTTTTGTGATCACACAATGAACCAGTTGACATTGGACAGGGATGGGGAGGGGTGCCCTCATTTGGGGCTGCAGCATCTTAGAGCTGTGGTTTGTCTTTTGTGATCACAAACAGGGCCTGTTTCCAAGGCACCAGGATGGTGCAGGGAACCCTCTCTTGGGGCCTGCAGCATCTTAGAGCTGTGGTTTGTCTTTTGTGATCACAAACAGGGCCTGTTTCCAAGGCACCAGGATGGTGCAGGGAACCCTCTCTTGGGGCCTGCAGCATCCCAGGGCTGGGGTTTGTGTTTTGTGATCACACAATGAACCAGTTGACATTGGACAGGGATGGGGAGGGGTGCCCTCATTTGGGGCCTGCAGCATCTTAGAGCTGTGGTTTGTCTTGTGTGATCACACAAAGACCCAGCTGAAATTGGACAGGGATGGGGAGGGGTGCCCTCATTTGGGGCCTGCAGCATCTTAGAGCTGTGGTTTGTCTTTTGTGATCACAAACAGGGCCTGTTTCCAAGGCACCAGGATGGTGCAGGGAACTCTCTCTTGGGGCCTGCAGCATCTTAGAGCTGTGGTTTGTCTTTTGTGATCACAAACAGGGCCTGTTTCCAAGGTACCAGGATGGTGCAGGGAACCCTCTCTTGGGGCCTGCAGCATCCCAGGGCTGGGGTTTGTGTTTTGTGATCACACAATGAACCAGTTGACATTGGACAGGGATGGGGAGGGGTGCCCTCATTTGGGGCCTGCAGCATCTTAGAGCTGTGGTTTGTCTTGTGTGATCACACAAAGACCCAGCTGAAATTGGACAGGGATGGGGAGGGGTGCCCTCATTTAGGGCCTGCAGCATCTTAGAGCTGTGGTTTGTCTTGTGTGATCACACAAAGACCCAGCTGAACTTGGACAGGGATGGGGAGGGGAGCCTTCTCTTGAAGCCTGCAGCATCCCAGGGATGTGGTTTGTCTTTTGTGATCACAGAAAGAACCAGTTGACATTGGACAGGGATGGGGAGGGGAGCCCTCATTTGGGGCCTGCAGCATCGGCGGATGTATTTTGTACTTGTGTTGGTTGACAGGGGCATGTTGCAGACCCCTCTTTGCCTCTTGGCCTGAAAGGTGGGACTGGGGTTTCCTGTGGATGGGGGACATCCCTGGCCTGCAAAGGCACCCCATACCATGCCAATGTGGTCTGTGGTGCACTCCTGCCATGGTTGCAGCTACCCCCTTGGGGCTGGGGGGTCTTTTTCTCGGGTGTGTGGCAGACTTTGCTACCAGCCGGATGTGACAGCACCTGCTATTCCCTGGCAATGCATAGTTTCTTTGTGCTTTGGTTACTGGGTGTTTTTTGTTTAGCCTCATCATTTGGGGTGCCTGTCCCCATGCACTTACCTCACGTGGGTAGTCAGAGCTCCTGTTGTATCTATGGGACAGGCGCTCCCAGGCCCTCCTGACTCTTCCAAGGTTCTGCCTCCTGGATGAGCCTGGAAAGAGCCGCTGCTGGAGGAGGCAGAACAACTCTGTCAGGAGATATAGATCTCCCTGGCTGAATGCTGGCTTCCTAGACATGGCTGCCATTTGTTCCGACTGTGTCAGTGCTGCGTAGCCACGTGCGTTGCTGGGGGCGTAGCCACGTGCGTTGCTGGGGGCGTAGCCACGCACAGAGCTACATGCGCATGTCACGGCGCTTGGATACGTGCGTTGCTGCGGCGTGAATACGTGCGGTGTTTAAGGCGTGTGCGTGCGTTACTACGTGCATTGGTTTTGTTCTGGGCACTGTACATTTACATATCCCTGGGTGAATATTGCACCTGGCATTGGTACTACTATCTCTGATTGTGTTGGACTATTACCTATGGGAGCCTGTGGGCATGATCTGCACGTTACAAACCCCGCTTCCTCATACCTCTGCTACATTTTGCAGCATCAGCATCATGTTTCATATCATCTTCTGCTGCACACACCTCACATCAGGGTCCATTCACATTCCTTTGGGCAGATATGTCCTCCAGGTGGGGATGTCTCACGCATTTGTAATGCCCCTTCTGTTTAAAGGGATTGTGGAGGGTGTGTGGTCAGAACGGCACAGACAGAGTCCCTGATTGTCTCTACATCTGGGTGTTATGGGAGGCTATGGGGTGCTTGTGTGTATTGGACAGAGGTACCTCATTGCACCACACAGTCCATCTGCAGGGATTCACAGGGTTGGATTGGAGCAGTCACGCCCATGATGCACTGCACATGCAAATCAGCTGTGTTTAGATGGTCCTATGTTGTGGGTTCCCCCCCCCCCATCTCCTCAGGCTGATGGTGGTCCTGACCATGTGCAACTCCACAGCAGCTCGCCATAGTAGGGGGAACAGACCATGTGTGGCACTGCTACAGTGTATCCACAGACAGTCACCTTGTGCGGGTACTGTGACCACCGTGACTTTGAGGTGGGGTGGCCAGCAACAGGTCCACAACACCTTTCATGTCTGACACACCCCAGGTACCCATCAGTGTGATCTCTGTAGTTCCGTTAGATGCACCGTCGTTACATCGGTGATCTGCTGCATGTCTCACTCATGTGCACCTGCAGTAATGCATATCTGGTGTTGGTGGCAGCAGTACCGGCGGAAGGGGGGGGGGAGGAGACTTAGGTGACACCACACAACCCCCCCTCCGGGGCTCATGGTGCAGGACAGGTTCACCTCACTGCAGTGGTAGCTGTAGGGGGGGGCCCATCATCCCTAGTCCTGTTGGGGAGCAGACCAAGCGCTACACATCCATTGGGCAATAGTTGACAGGCTTGGGAATGCCCAGATACCCCACAACATTTTCTGACACTCTTCAGCAGCACACCTTCAGCCGTTGCATACTGTGAGGTGTTCCAGCACGACACATACTAGCTGCAGACAATCCAGCAGCTAGTCCAGGGTGTATGGTCCTGAATGGGATGCAGGCACCCAGAACAGGGGTGTCAGCATACACACCAAGCAGATAGGTTAGTGATTTGGCCCCACACAGGGACCCATCAATATCACATGTGAGAACTGCCATAGTGCACTATGGGGGAACCTAGCCCTGCAGTGGTCACTGCTCATTCAGGGTGAGTGTGACCTCCCAGCTGGACATGCTATGGCCACCCTATTTGTGCAAGTGGTGGCCAGACACTACAGTGTCTGCGCCATTGCCCTATGCCTTGTGCTGATGCAGCCAGGTCGGCCACCCTCTATGGCCTATTCCCAGGGTACCTTGCTCCTCATTATGCACATTGGCCGGCCTATACTGGCAACAGTGCTAGCACTGAGGGCTGTGGGGGGTTTTTGCCGACACAGCACACTTGATAGTGGGGCACACACTCCCCACACCTATGCCAGCATTGTGTAGCTCTGGGGTTGTTGGACAGCCCTGCCCACAACAGTGGTCCGGGGCAAAGTGCACATATGCTTAGGGGATGCACAACTGTAGGTGTCACTGCACAGGTTGGTAAACACTGACAGACAAGGAACCTGTAGCACACTCCACAGACATCAGAGAGGTTGCTATGCTGCAGCTCACTGGGGGAAAACCTGTACTTAGGCTATGAATTGCTATCTGCCAGTGGTCATAGCAACCTTTTGTGGGGTGTGGACCATATTCCGACGTGTATGGTGGCATTACTATGGTATGCAGCTGCTAGTATTGGGAGATGCACGCAGAGCACAATGTCCTGAGACCCAAAGGTGGCTTTGGCTGTTGGGCCTGTGGATGCGGGTGTGGATGCCCCTGTTGGCTGCTGCTTTACACCAGGGTTTCCCAACTCCAGTCCTGGTGTGCCATACACTGTTCAAGTTTTCATGCTGTCCCTCATGGCAGGGCATGAGATACATTTGCAGACCATGGGTGTGGCGCATAGACATGTACCACAGGCATCTTGCTCAGAGGCAGTGGGGAGACGGAATGGGTGTTTGGCACTCCAGGGCTGCATTTGGGGGGCTCTGCTATAGGTATTGGGTAGGTTTATGGTGTCTGTGCTCTGTGGGGTGGGATGTCGGTGTTATGGGCATGTTTTGGTCATCTGCAAATAAGGTTACATCTGTATTAGGACTTTGCAATGGTGGGTAAAATATGCAGTGTGGGTTGGCAGGATCCACAGCTGGGACTTCAACCTGTGACCTTCTGTTTTCGGATACAGTGCTTTTGTGCACTGCGCCACCATGTTCTCACATAGATGGTGCATTCCCTGGTGGTACCTTGACATGTGCCGCCTGCGGCCCTCTGTATCCCCTTCTCCAGCATCTGTCCAGTTGCCATTCCAACATGCACGCCATGCTGTTGTGGGACATGTGCCCGCCATAGGCACCCTGTCTGGTGGTTGAGGAAACCATGAACAGCGCTGTTTCACTGTGGGTCCATTCCCCTTGTATGGGGACGGTGTTTAGTCCCTTCCACATTTTCTCTCTGTGCTATAAGGCTTACTCGGGGTGGGGGGGGGGGCGCATTGATACCACTGTTGCCCAACTTGGTTCTTGTTTTTATCCGTTTATTTGGGTCATTCTCAGTGTTTCTGTGCTCTTATGTTGTGTGCACATGTTTCACACATCACTTTTTTGGGGTTTCTCTGCCTGTGCTTTACATTGCTGACAGCTAAATGGTTTCTCTCCCCTTTAACGGCAGGTTTTCATTCGCGTTGGAATTGTGCTGTGAATTTCAGCGCGTTAGTGTGAGGGGAGCCTCTCCACGCCCACTCTCCGCCCATTGACCCCTTATCTCCGCCCACTCGCCACCTTCTGCGCTGTTTTAACGCGCCGCGGAGCTTTACGATCGTTAACTACGGTTAACGCACGTAGTATGACGTTAACAGTCGTTGGCGCGTGATTACATGCGTTATACTGCACTTACGATCGTTAACGTCATACACCGCGCGTTATTCACGTTTACCGCATTTTAGTAAACATACCCCTAAGTATTTAAAGGTCTGAATCATATCTCCCCTATCCCTCCTCTCCTCATAAGGCTTCTGACGCAGGCTCCAAACCATTTTGGTCGCCTTCCTCTGAACAGCTTCCATTCTTTTTACATCTTTTGCAAGATATGGTCGCCAAAACTGAACATAGTATTCCAAGTGAGGCCTCACCAGAGACTTATACAGTGGTACTAGTACCCCTTTCTTTCTGCTGGTAATTCCTCTTTGAATGCAGCGCAAAATCCTCATGGCTTTTGCCACCGCCTTGTCGCACTGTTTTGCCACCTTGAGATCTACAGAAATAATCACACCAATGTCTTTCTCCTGCTCCATGCATACCAATCTCTCAACCCTTATCGTGTACATTTCTCTTGGATTTCTGCTACCCAAATGCATGACACTGCACTTCTTCGCATTAAATCTTAATTGCCAAGCATCAGACCATTCCTCCAGCTTTTGCAGATCCCTCCTCATGTTAAGCACTCCCTCGGAGGAGTCCACTCTGTTGCAAATTTTTGTGTCATCTGCAAAAAGACAGACTTTTCCATTCAGTCCTTCAGCAATATCACTCACAAATACATTGAACAGTGCCGGGCCTAGGACCGAACCCTGAGGCACCCTGCTAATCACCTTCCTTTCATCTGAGTGAGCTCCATTTATCATCATCTTCTGTCGTCTGTCAGTCAACCAATTTCTGTTCCAGTTTACCACCTTGGGACCCATCCCCAAACTACTGAGTTTATTGATAAGCCTCCTATGAGGGACAGTATTAAAGGCTTTGCTGAAATCCAGGTAGATGACATCCATTGCGTGTCTTTGATCCAGTTCTCTGGTCAGCCAGTCAAAGAACTCAATGAGATTACTCTGGCAAGATCGTCCCTCGGTAAAGCCATGTTGCCTCGGATCCTGCAACCCGCCGGTTTTGAGAAAGTTCACTATTCGCTCTTTCAGGAGCATCTCCATTACTTTTCCCGCCACCGAGGTAAGGCTCAAGGGCCTGTAGTTTGACACTTCTTCCCTGTCACCACTTTTGTGTAGAGGTACGACGTCAGCCATTCTCCAATCCTGAGGAACCTCTCCTGTTTCCAAGGATCTGTTGAAAACATCCTTTAATGGCCCTGCAAGAACCTCTCTGAGCTCTTTCAGTATCCTGGGATGTATCCCATCCAGTCCCATGGCCATAAGAACATAAGAACATAAGATATGCCATACTGGCTCAGACCAAGGTCCATCAAGCCCAGTATTCTGTTTCCAACAGTGGCCAATCTAGGTCATACGTACCTAGCAATTTCCCCAAAAGACACAGGTTCCACAATGCTTGTACTGGGTCAAGCATTGATATCCTGGGTCCCTTCTTAATAATGGTTGATGGACCTTTCCTCCAGGAACTTGTGCAAACCTTTTTTAAACCCAGCTACACTAACAGCCTTTACTACATCCTCCGGTAACAAATTCCAGAGTTTGATTACACGTTGAGTGAAAAAATATTTTCTTTTATTAGTCTTAAATAGTTTACCCTGTAGCTTCATTGAATGTCCCCTTGTCTTTCTATATTCTAATAATGTAAACAATCAATCTACGTTTACCCGTTCCACTCCGTTCATTAATTTATAGACTTCAATCATATCTCCCCTCAGCCGTCTCTTTTCCAGGTTAAAGAGCCCTAACCTTTTTAGCTTTTCTTCATTGGAGTATCCATCCATCCCCTTTACCATTTTTGTGGCTCTTCTCTGAACCTTTTCTAATAACGCTATATCCTTTTTAAGATATGGTGACCAGAATTGCACACAATATTCAAGGTGTGGTCTCACCATGGAACGATATAGAGGCATTATAATATCTTTTGTTTTATTTTCCATTCCTTTCCTTATGATACCTAGCATTCTATTTGCTCTCTTGGCCGCCACTGCACACTGGGCAGAGGGTTTTAACATGTTATCCACAATGATGCCTAAATCTTTTTCCTGGGTGGTGGTTCCTAATGTGGAACCTTGCATTGTGTAACCATATTTTGGGTTGTTCTTCCCTAGGTGTATAACTTTGCACTTGTCCACATTAAATTTCATCTGCCATTTTGATGCCCAGTCTTCCAATTTATCAAGATCCTCTTGCAATTTTCCACAATCCTCTTGGGTTTTAACAACTTTAAATAGTTTTGTGCCATCTGCAAATTTGATAACCTCACTCGTTATTCCACTTTCCAGGTCATTTATGAATATGTCAAAAAGCAGCGGACCCAGCACAGATCCCTGGGGTACACCACTATTCACCTTTCTCCATTGGGAAAATTGGCCATTTAGCCCTACCCTCTGCTTTCTATCTTTTAACCAGTTCCTGATCCACAGTAGTATACTTCCTTCTATCCCATGACTCTTTAGTTTTGCCAAAAGTCTCTGATAAGGGACCTTGTCAAAGGCTTTCTGAAAGTCCAGATACACTATATCAACCGACTCACCATTGTTCACCTGTTTATTCACACCTTCAAAAAAACATCAGATTAGTAAGACAAGTTCTTCCTTGTCTAAAGCCATGTTGGCTGTTTCCCATTAGGCCATGACTATCTACATGCTGAGTAATTTTATTCTTTATGATGGCCTTGTCCACTTTCAGTTTTGCAAGTTGTTCTAAAACCTCATCCTCTCTGAATGGTGTGGTATCTACCTCATTCCCATTTTTATATTTGGGAGTCACAGGTGGTCCTTCTCCAGGATTTTCTTTAGTAAAAACAGAGCAGAAGTATTTGTTTAGTAATTTCGCTTTATCGATGTCATTTTCCACGAGTCCTTTTCCAGCACTTCTGAGTCCTGCAATTCCACCTCTGATCTTCTTCCTTTCCCGAATATACCTGAAGAAAGTTTTGTCGCTGCACTTAACATCTTTAGCCATCTTTTCCTCTGCCTTTGATTTTGCTATCCTTATTTCTCTTTTTGTCTCCTTGAGTTTGATCCTGTGTTCATTTCTGTGTTCTTCTGTTTGCAAGCTTTTGAATTTTGCAAAAGCTGTGTTTTTTGCCCTTATTTGAGCAGCCACTTCTTTGGAAAACCAAATAGGTTTCCTTCTCCTCTTGTTTCTTTTTACTTTTCTTACATATTTATCTGTTGCCCCTTTTATTGCCCCTTTTAGTTTAGCCCATTGCAATTCCACTTCCCTTATCCCCTTCCACCCTGTAAGCTCCTCCTTTAGGTTCTCGGCCATTTTATTGAAGTCAGAGTTTTTGAAGTTTAGGACTTTGAGTTTGCTGTGATTGGATTGCACCTTGGCTTTTATCTCAAACCACACCGTATGATGATCACTGTTGCTCATAAGGGCACTCACCCAGACATTAGACACGCTATCACTGATGGTGAGAACCAAATCCAGCGTTGAGCTTTCCCTGGTTGGTTCCATCACCATTTGTCTAAGTAATGCATCTTGGA
This sequence comes from Ichthyophis bannanicus, assembly GCA_033557465.1. Classification (NCBI taxonomy): domain Eukaryota; kingdom Metazoa; phylum Chordata; class Amphibia; order Gymnophiona; family Ichthyophiidae; genus Ichthyophis; species Ichthyophis bannanicus. Next base: position 200,845,724 of record CM066037.1, read on the forward strand.
TAGCGTACACAATTTTTTTGCTTCTTTCCAGATTTGCAGAAGGAGTAATCCAATCCACATCGGGTAGAATAAAGTCCCCCAATATGATCGTTTCCCCCTTTGTTGCTATCTTGGCAATATCTATAATCAAATCACTATCTATCTCTTCAATTTGAGTCGGAGGTCTGTAGATTACAGCAGTATGGATGACAGTGCCATCTCCTCTTTTCAACATGATCCAGAGCGCTTCTTCTTTTCCCCATGCACGCTGCATTTCAGTAGCTTTGATATTGTTTTTGACATACAAGGCTACTCCTCCCTCTTTTCCATTTTCTCTGTCTCTTCTGAATAGATTATAGCCAGCTATGGCTATATCCCAATCATGCGATTCATTAAACCATGTTTCTGAAATGGCCACAATGTCCAAGTCTTTTTCCACCATTAGGGCTTCCAGGTCTGGAAGTTTGTTGGCTAAGCTTCGAGCATTTGTGCTCATTGCTTTCCAGCATTTAACTGGCTTGTGTGTATTTTGCATTGATTTTATTCTATTCACTTCTTCCCAGTTGTTTTTGATGTGTTGTTTGAAAGTGTGGTTGTTTCTGTTATTCTGCTTTTGCAGGGGGTGACGTCCAGAACTTGACCTTCCCCGTCCGTCACCCCCTTCTTCTAGTTTAAATGCAAATCGACATACTGCCTGAAATTTTCATGTAGGATTCTTTTCTCTGTGACAGAGAGGTGTAGCCCATCAGCACAGTATAGTTTCTTGTTGGTCCATGTGTTTTCCCAGTCGCCGATAAATCTGAATCCTTCTCGTTTGCACCAGGTCTGGAGCCATGTATTAAAGCTGTTAATGCGATTTAGCCTTTTTGCCCCCTTACCTAGAACAGATAGAGCTTCTGAGAATGCTACAGTGTTAACAATGGGCTTGAGTTTTTCTTCCAGAGATTGGAAGTCCTTTTGGACTGTAGAGGCTCTATTTCTAGCCAGGTTATTTGTACCCAAGTGGATGACAACATCAAGTTTGGAGTGTTTGCTTTCCATGCTAAGTACATCAATAATTTGGTTTGTATTCCTGCCGGCTAAGGAGCCTAGGATGCATTTGACTTTCTTCTCTCCTTTGAACTATGTTCCCAAGTTGGTGTCTCTGATGATGGAATCTCCAAGTAGTAGTAGTTTTCTGTTTGGTGAGTTTTTCATATTTGTTGCTTTAGCAGGAGATTGGGCATTGACTGACTCCTCTAAGGGCCGTTCAGTTTCTTTGGATAGGGCATCCTCATTAACCAATGCAGAGAATGCATTATACAGGGATATGTCTTAGTGTATAGGATGTCTCTGTGTCACAGATTGCAATCTACCTGAACCCACTGTGATCCATTTGTTCCTAGTGTGTTTGACTCTTTGTGGGAGCGGTGGTGGACTTTGTTCAGTCTGTATCCTAGAAGAGGTGCGCTTCATTGCAGTCAGTTCTTCCCTCAGTAGAGACAATTCTTTATGCATGGCAGCCAAGTCTTCTCTTAGTAGAGTCAATTTGTTATACATGGCAGATGACCTTCGGCACATAGGACATGTTCTTAGCTCCAAATGATTCTTCTGGGAATGAAAGTACCGCAGGTATTGCACTGAATACAAGACATGATGGTTAAGAGAATGTGGGTGTATCCCAAGCTATTGGCCACTATATAGGCAATGCAGCCCCAGGGGTGGGTGGGGTGAGGGGAGGGGTGGGCAGGAACCCGTGTCCCTGCCCCAGTAGGCTTGTACCTGAACTGTGGGCACACTTAGAAGCTGTTTAGGCTACACAAGGAAATCAAGCAGTTTGACTATCCCCAAACGTAATGTAGGACCAGCAATTAGCAATTTTCCCAATACCTAAAGTTTAACCAACCCTTAGTATTCTATATTTGCAATAAAAAAAAAACCAGCAGAGATAAAAAGGAATAAGCTTATCTGTGTCTTGTACAGCTCTGGCTTTTTCAGACTGGCTGTGACCGGTATGTGAAGCCAGGTGTCTGATGATCTAAAGTAGCCCCTCCTTGGGAGATGCCTTTCAAGCAGACAATGAACCAGAATTACCCAAAATATACCTTTGTAGGTCTATCAGCCCCCTGTGCAAAGGCCTCTGTTGTTCCCTTGCGAAGTAAGTATTTCTATACCAAGTAGCTGATTTTTCTTACAAGCAATTTTCCCAATACCTGAAGTTTAACCAACCCTTAGTATTCTATATTTGCAATAAAAAACCAGCAGAGATAGAAAGGAATAAGTTTATCTGTGTCTTGAGCAGCTCTGGCTTTTTCATCTTGCGAACAATTGGCCTACTGCTATGGCAATTCACATTCCTAATAGGTCGCCCAGGTAAATTAACCAACCATTAACAATGAGATCAGACCCACAGCACTGCATCTCCCTTGAGACACCTTATTAATGAGATACTGGAAATCTACTTTGCATTTTCACATACTGGAAGTCACTTTAAGGCATTATCTATAACTTTAGCTTTTCCAGGCTAAGCAACTGAAGTGTTCTTTATTTAGGACTACCTTGTTTGAGAACCCACAGACTGCAGCTTGTGCAGCACTTGACAGCTTGAATTATCATTGGTATTAATTTTAGAAAAACTCCCCCCCCTCCCACCTCCACGAATTGCTCAGGCAACTTGGAAGAAGAATCAAGTAAGAAGCAATTTTTCATGCTTTACCTGAAGAATTTGTATATACTCAAATGTTTTTTAAATCTCATGGATTGAAAATATTAACTTTGTGGATCTTTCTGGGAAGGCAAGAAACCACTTGAAAAAGAGATCACTCTTGTGTTATTTACTGTGTTTAGTTTACACTTCATTGCAGTCTTTGACATTGTTCCTCACTGGCGACTTATAAATAAACTGAGTGTCTTGGAATGAACCCTAAAGTGACTGACTGGGTAAGAAATTGATTGAGTGGGAGGCGATAGAAGGTAATAGTAAATAGAGTGCATTCTGAAGATGGGGCGTTACCAGTGGTGTGCCACAGGGATCGATCCGTAGTCCTGTTGTTTTAACAGTTCTGTATGTGATACTGTAGAAGGTCTATTGAGAAGGTATGTCTCTCTGCAAATGATACCAAAATCTGCAACAGGTGAGACATCATGGAAGGTGTGGATAATAGGTGGAGGGATCTAGAAAAGTTTTATAAATGGCCAAGAATTTGGGAGCTATGATCTAAACAATGCCAGGTCATATATTTGAAAACACCAAAACCCAGTGGAAAAAGAACCTACTATTCAGTGCATTTTTTTGTCGGAATGGCCAGCCCAGTATAGAGGAGGAATGCCTCTCACCACCGTGGCCAGTCCCTTTTAATCATTTAATTTCAAAATTTTGTATGGTAAAAAAACAGCTAATACTTAGCGTGTTGAAGAAAACAGGCTGTAAAGTCGCTGTAGCCAACAGTGTGCTAAATACACGACGTGACACGTTTCGGGGATACCTCCATAAGCCCCCTGCTTCAGGTCAGATCACTGTGCAATAACGTCAGCCTTAAAATCGCTACTGAATAAAGCGGTTTTATAACCCAGGTTTCCAAGCTAGTTCACTAATCCTGAAGGAGAAACTCCCATCAGGTGTGTCATATACAAAGAGACCAATCAGAAAAAAGAAGGAAGAGGAGCCACCAATCAGAAACCCCTTCCCTGTCTGAATGGTTAAGAGATGGTATGCCAGTCCAGCTGTTGATTTACGTCGTGTATTTAGCACACTGTTGGCTACAGCGACTTTACAGCCTGTTTTCTTCAACACACTAAGTATTAGCTATTTTTTTACCATACAAAATTTTGAAATTAAATGATTAAAAGGGACTGGCCATGGTGGTGAGAGGCATTCCTCCTCTATACTGGGCTGGCCATTCCGACAAAAAAATGTACTGAATAGTAGGTTCTTTTTCCACTGGGTTTTGGTGTTTTTGGATTTGATTAGTGCTCAGGAGGAAGGTTTTTGTGGTGGATTAGGTCATATATTTGGGCTGTAAAAACCCAAGGGAGTGGTACAGTATAGGGAGTGAAGGGCTTCAATGTATGAAAGAAGAGTGGGACCTGTGGGTGATCATAATGAATGATCTGACTAACTCTTTTGCCTCTGACCCTCGCTGTCTCTTTACAACTGTCAATTCTCTCCTCTAAGTGCCTCTGCCTCTGACCCCTCCTTCCCTTTCAGCCCAGACCTTGGCTGACTACTTCCATGACAAAGTCCACAGCATTACTCCTGAGTTCCCTCTGGGGTCATCTTCATCCAACTTTCCTCCTCTTCACACCCAAATCCTTTCCTCAATTTCTGTCACCCTCTCCTCCTTTTCTAAGATCACTGAGGAAGAAACCACACATCTTCTTTCCTCCTCTAAACTTACCACCTGCTCCTCTGATCCCATTCCCATTCATCTAGTAAACTCCATCTCCTCCACTCTTGTCCCTTCCATCTGTCATATCCTCAACCAAATGCAATTGTCCCTGCAGCCTTCAAGCATGCTGTGGTTACACTTCTCCTCAAGAAACCATCCTTTGATCTTACTTATAAGATCTTACTAATGAGACTAATAAGAAAAAATATTTTTTCACTCAATGTGTAATCAAACTCTGGAATTTGATACTGTAGGATATAGTAAAAGCTGTTAGTGTAGCTGGGTTTGAAAAAGGTTTGGACAAGTTCCTGTAGGAAAGGTCCATAAACCATTATTAAAAGGGACCCAGGATATCACCGCTTGACCCAATACGAGCATTGTGGAACCTGTGTCTTTTGGGGGAATTGCTAGGTACTTATGACCTAGATTGGCCACTGGTGGAAACAGGATACTGGGCTTGATGGACCTTGGTCTGACCCAGTATGGCACATCTTATGTTCTTATGTTCTTACCTGTTCTTCTAATTATCAACCCATCTCTCTCCTCCCCTTAATTTCTAAACTACTTGAATGTACAGTTCACTGCTTCTGTCTTGACTTTCTCTCCTCTGTCCCTTTTGGATCCACTGCAATCTGTCTTTCACCCTGTACATTCTACTGAGACAGTTCTTGCCAAAGTCTCCAAAGACTTGTTCCTCTACAAATCCAAGGGTTTTTACTCAATCCTCATCCTTCATGACCTTTCTGCTGCTTTTGCCACTGTCAATCAGCACCGTCTCCTCGATACCCTGTCCTCGCTTGGATTTAGTGGTTCTGTCCTGTCTTGGTTTTCTTCCTGTCTTTCCCACTGCACTTCTAGTGTATGGTCTGGTGGATCCTCCTCTACTGCTATTCTGCTCTCAGTTGGTGTACCTCAGGGCTCTGTTGTTGGACTTCTCCTTCTCTTTCTGTACTCAGTCCCTTTGTGCCTCATCTTCTCCTATGGTTTTCAGAACCATCTCTACGCTGATGACCCCAAGATCTACCTCTCTGCACCTGAAATCTCTTCAGGCATCCAGGACCAGATCTCTGTCTTCTTATCTGACATTAGTACCTGGATGTCTCACCACCATCTGAAACTGGACATGGCCAAAAGTGAGCTCATTATCTTTCCCCTTAAGTCCAATGCCCCCTTTCCTCCTTTCTCTACAGTATTTCTGTAGGTAACACTCTACTTCTCCCTGTTTCCTTGGTTCACAACCTTGGGGTCATCTTTGACTCCTCCCTCTCCTTCCCTACACAGATCCAACAGATAGCTAAAATCTGCCGTTTCTTTCTCTCCCATGTAGACTATTGCAACCTCTTCGCTGATCTTCCTCTGAATTATCTCTCTCCACTTCAATCTGTTCAAAACTCAGCTACACGGTAATCTTCTGCCAGTGTCGCTATGCTCATGTCACCCCTCTTCTCAAGTCATTTCATTGGCTCCTAATCCATTTCCACATCCAGTTCAAACTTCTACTACTGACCTATAAGTGCCTTCATTCAGCTGCTCCTATCTACCTTTCCTCTCTTATCTCCCCCTACACCCCTTCTCGGGATCTTTGCTCTTCTGTCAGATCCCTTCTATCTGAGCCTTTCTATTCCACTGCCAACTTCAGACGTTGATCTTTCTACTTTGCTGTTCCTCATGCCTAGAAAAAACTACTTGAGTAAGTACATCAGGCTCCATCTGTGGCCCTGTTCAAATCCAGGCTAAAAACTCACTTCTTTGAGACTGCTTTTGGATCTTGATCCCCTTAGTCTCCTGTTCATCTCCTATATGTTTCTTTACCATTCCCCTAGATATATCCTAATCCCCACTTGTGTGTCATCTGTCTTGATTAGACTGTAAGCTCTTAGGAGAAGGGACGATCTCTCACATATCTCTGTACAGTGTTGTGAATGCCTTGTAGTGCTATACAAATGATTAGTAGTAGTAGTAGTAAAGTGGCCAAACAGTTAGAAAAGATGACAGCAAAATCCAGAGGGATTCTTGTGTGCATAGGGAGAGGAATGGCCAGCAGGAGAAAGGAAATCATAGTGCCCTTGTACAAGTCTCTAGTGAGACCTCATTTGTACAATTCTGGAAACCACACCTTCACAAGGATATAAATAGAATGGAGTCGGTGCAGAAGGCAACTATCAAATTGGTTAGTGGTTTTCATCAGAATGCACATGGGGATAGACTTAAATATCTCAAAATATATACTTTAGAGGAGAGATGAGAGAGGGGAGATATGAAAAACAAAGCAAAACATTTAAATAGCTCCATGGTATAGATGCACAGGAGGTGACTCTCTCCCAGTTGAAAGGAAGGCTCTGGAACAAGGGATCATAGAATGAAAGTGAAAAGGGATAGACTCAGGAATAATCTGAGGAAATATTGATTTATGGAAAGGGTGGTGTATATGTGGAACAGCCTCTCAGTGGGGGTGGCGAAGATGAGAACTGCATGTGAATTAAAGAAAACATGGGAGAAGCACAGAGTACCTCTGAGGGAGAGGAAGGAATTGTAGAACTGAATGGTTCTTATGGATGGGCAGACTGGATAGGTCTTTATCTGCCATCATTGTCTATGTTTTAATGTTATTGGATATAGCAGCAAAATAGCTATAGAAACCAGAGATCTACTATATTTATGCTAACATTTTATGAAGTAGCTTTGGGTGAAGACACCATAGGACACCTTACCTGCTCCCCGTGATGACAGGCAACCCCAGTTAGAATATACCAGCTCCCCAAAAAATGAAGCCTCACTTGCCCTTGGGATCCCACACGAGCTCCCCAGGTCTGTAGAATGCCTCATCCACTGGTATGGGGCCAGGGGAAAAGAACTCTGAGCAGGGAGTTACAACCAAGGAAGTCCATGCTCAGTGACAGAAAAGTAGGCACCCTCTCATCAGCCACTAGGCCTTAGACATGTCCTCCTATGGTCAGGGTGAGGGTTCATAGCCCCCAGGAGCAGAGGCTATCGCAAGGGCATTGCTTCCCTGGTGCACATATGTACCGCTACATGATCCCCCATGCAAGGGAAGCAATGGTTGGACTATGCAGTGATGTGCCAGGTTTTCCATTCCCCATTGTGCGCATCTCCTTATTTGACTGCCCCATCCTATAAGTGTCTTCAACTGTCTCCAGCCCTATTTTGTAGTTCAGCTGAGCCCAAGGCCTAACTTCCAACCTATCTCCAGCATTGGCTGTCCACCCATTTGTGACTGTCCTGACATGTCCTTCCCAACCAATCCCCATATGGAGAGGTGGAGGGGTGGGTACCCTATTGGCTGCTGCTGCTGTAGCAGGCCCACTCCCCTAGCCATATGTTTGCCACTCAGGCTTCTGCATGTATCTGCGCTGCTACAGAGATCTTTGTGCAAGTGCCTACTTTGACAGCATAGTTGGGAAACATTCCTTTGCCCTGAAGGTATTTGTATGGCCACCCTTCCTGCAAGGCTCTGCTTCAGATACAGGATAATGAGGTTATGTTGGCGTCAGGATCTATGGTGTGCTCCCCAGGGGCCATTGCCCTAGACAACTGCCTAGTTGTCCCCAATATGGTCCCTGTGCCTCTGGATATGTTGGGGCGGGGGGGGGGGGGTTCCAGGGCATTGTCCTGGGTGGGCAACGTGCCCATACCATGTCTTGGCATCATGCTGGCACAGTGGATGCACCTACAGCCTAATAGGAGGCAGGCAGTAGTTGCACCATTAGCGGCTGGTTTTGCAGCCTTGCAGCACCACTAGCACAGTTGTGCTAGCTGTTCGCAGCTGTCATCATCATCATCTTAATTCCGCCCTAACCCCAACTATCCTCTCACTGCTTCAATAGCATGGCAGATTTAGCATGGGAGTTATCGCCATATGCTCCTCACTGCCATGTGGCCAAAACACAAGTTAGCCTCATGCTAACCTTGCGCTCCCAGCTACTGCGCTTCAGTAAACAGGCCCCTTAATCTTTCCAGCTGCTACTTTAAGTTTTTTCTTAATCATGTGGAAAGCTCTAGCTATAAAACTTCAAGCCTAATTAAGTTGTTTTTTCTGATGTATTTATTGGTTTGAAAAACCACTGTACAGTAGGCATTAGGAATATGCTTTTGTTTCAAAAAGGTTTCATATAGTTTTTCACCCACTAGGGACCAGTACCCTGAGATGGGTGTCATTTTGGACTGGCAATTGCTGCTGCTCTCACTAGACTCAAGAGACCTTGGTATGGCTGGAGATGGGATTGGGGGGGGGGGGGCGGGTAGGGGAGTGTTGGGGTCACGGGGTGTCTTTATGTTGTGGGAGGGTCAGGTGGGGGGTTCTTGATGTGGGGATGAGATGCCTTGGGGAGATCAGGTGGGATCAGATATCTTAAGGGGGATTTGGGGAGGATTAGATGTAAGAAAGACTGGGGAATCAAATGCCTTGGGTGGGTAGGTGGGGGGTATCAGATGTCACAGGGGGTGATTGGGGGGATATCCCTATCGGGGGGTTGATGGCTTGGCATGTTCATTGAGAACAGAGCAGCAATTTTTAAAATCTGCTCCCAGGCTCATGTGTGAGTGCTTGTATGGGGTCTTTTCTCCCACATGCAGCTTTTGATAATTGCTGCTCCTGCTGGATGTGAGGAGCCATCAACATGCAGCCCTGCACCTTTTTTACAAGAAGCTCCATGTTTGGCAGAGCCTCTTGTGAAACATCTTATCTAAAATTTGCCTGTTAGTGTGGGCAAAATCAATTTAATGCACATAGCTCTATGAACTGATATACATACAATCGACCTGCATACACTAGAAAGTTCCTACAAGTGTTAAAACATTTTTTATTAAATGAAATGAGGGCAAGGTGACCTATGAGGGAGGAGTGGCCTAGTGGTTGGGGCAGTAGCCTCACTCCAGCAGGAGCTGGGTTCAAGTCCCACTGGGGAACAGCAGCCTTGGGCTGGATGGACTGGGGTATCAGTCCCACTGATGCTCCTTGTGGCCTTGGGCAAGCCACTTAACCCTTTGTAGCCTCAGATACAAGCTTAGATTGCAAGCCCTTGGGGACAGGGGCATACATACAGTACCTTACCAACCTAGCTGCTATAGGCAGTATATCAAGTAAATAAGCTACATATGAATGGGTGAAATAAACACTCAATAGTCTAGAAAACTTCTCAAAACAGACTAAGTATTTTGGTCATGTATATCCCTGCTTCCCACTATGCCACTTCTCCATTGCTCCCTCACTGAATTCCCCAGCATGCCTTTCTTATGCTACTGCTTCGATTCCAAGCACCTCCTGCTGGAATCGTGTTCCCAATATCTACCATCTTCTCTAGGGAAAAGTATTTCCTTACATTTCTTTTCAGTTGCTTTTTCTTCAGCTTTATAGAATAGCATATTATTTCTGAGCTTTTCATTCTAGTTGGATGTGCATTCATTGACATGCATTCAATTTATTAAGACATCTTACAAAAAAGTCTGCATGAAATCAATTTATTGCACATTAACCTGTGAATTAGTGCATGCAAAGTCAATTTCTATAAATTACTAAGTTTTAATGTGTGTTAAAAAATCTTTATTAACATGACTATGTGAAATGAACTGAAAAAGAAAATCTACAAAAATGGGGCATGGGGGGAGCCAAATTTTGTCTGTGTATGTCCCTACTAGATAAAGCGAAGTATTTTCAGCCTAAATTCAGTATCATTAAAACTGAGCTCTCAAATTTCCTTATCGTGTAGAATAGCAATTGCTAGGTTAAATAAGAACAGTGACAAGGGACAGCCTTGCCTGGATTTCTCACTAAGAATTCACCAACGATCTGTGTGTGTATGTGTGTGTGTAGATATATACATATATATATATATGTGTGTATATACATATATATATATATATATGTGTACGTTATATATATATATATATATATGTATGCATATACACACACAGCATATATCATACAAATCATTTTCCTAAATCCATTCCAAAATGTGAATTAAAATGCATTCCAAAATGTGAATTAAGTAGTCCCACATCACGAAATCAAAACCCTTTTTGACATCTAGTGAAATAGCTATATTCTATCCATATGTCTTCATGCAATATACAGTAATCTTCCAGTGCTGATGAATAATTTCCTTTTAAAGCACCTGATTGTTTCCTAGGAATGAATCATCCCAGGATTTTGCCTAGAGATCTATGGCCTAAAACATAGGGTTATACATGGAAAGGTTTTCATTTCGTTCATTCATTTACAGTCGTGGTCAACATTATTGACACCTTTGCATTTTAGGTATGTTGTGTAGAATATCTTGAGAAATAATTGGAAATAGTCCAGCTGTATTTCATCATAATATTTTAATAGAATGTTCAAAGGTATAAAACAAAAAAAGATGTCTGTGAAAATTAGACATAGTAATTTCTGAGTAAAAAGATGAAATATGACCAGGACAGGATTAATGGCACCCTTCACTAATATTTAGTTACACAACCCTTGGCAATGATGACAGCCTTCAAATGTTTCTTGTAGACATTTATGAGTTTAGTACATCTGTCTGCTGGTAGTTTCTCTAACTCTTCAAATGTGATTTGCTCAGGCTCATGAATGTTTCCAGGATTCCTTTTACCAATGGCAGATTTCAGCTCTTTCCAAAGGCTCTCGATTGGATTGAGATCAGGACTCATTTTTGGCCAGTTTAAAACAGTCCATTTGTTCCTTTTTAACCATTCTTTTGTACTTTAGCATGTATGTTTTGGGTCATAGTCCTGCTGGAGGATCCATGACCTTTCACCAAGACCTAGCTTTCTGACACTAGGGAGTATGTTTACTAAAGGGCGCTATTTGCGCTGCTGTCACGTTATCACATGATAAGGCACCTTATCACGCGATAATGGTGCTTTACCAGGCGATAAGGTACCTTATCGCGCGTTAACGCGCGCAGCGGCACAAACGAGCGCTGAAGGTGGAGAAAGGCTCCCGGAGGGCGGAGGAAGGCTCCCCAGGGGCGGAGAGAGAGGGTCAATGGGCAGAGAATGGGAGGGGAGAGGCTCCCTGCACACTAGCGCTGTGAAATCCGAGGCTGAAAACTAACGCCAGTGAAACCCTGGCGTTAGAGCTGATTTAAAGGGAAAAGAAACCATTTCCGTCAGCAATGTACAGCAAAACCAGGGAAACCAACAAAAAGTGATAAGTGTGATACATGTGCAAGGAACAAAAGGGCAAATAAACAGTGAAAATGTACAGAAGAAAATGTAAAAAAAAAAATAACCAAGCTGGAAAATAGTGATATCAATGGGAAACATAAAAAAACACTCCCAAGAAAGCTCCAAAAAAAAGATATGAATTTTGGAAGGGTCTATGCTCCGTCCCCATACAAGGTGAATGAGCCCACAGTGAAATTGCGGTGAGCAGGGTTTTCCTCTCCATTGGACAGGTTTCCTATGGCATGCACATGTTCCGCAACAGCAGGGCAGGCATGTCGGAATGGGCAACTGGACAGATGCTGGAAAAGGGGACACAGAGAGCTGCAGGCGGCACATGCAGTGGTGCAGCTGGGCCACAGTGCGGACTAGGGTGATGCCTAGCTGGCCCATAGGAATGCTGAAACAGTAGAGCAGCCAGACAGCAACTGCTGAGGGCCCAACATGGGCATGAGTGTGCTTCCCACAGTGTCACAGAGGATACTACTCAGCAGGTACCCCCAATGGCACGGAACATTGGCAAGCGGTGCTGGGGGGAAGCGTGGACAGCTATGCAGGCACCCATACCCCAGAACCCGCACCATAGGCAGCCGCCTACCCACACACTGGATGACCTGAGACTGCGCACCACCAGCACCACCAGCAGAAGGGCATGTCAGCATGGTGGCAGAGGGGTACTGGTGGTGGAGGGGGCAGTGGCAGCTGCCCAGAGCAGACCATGGCCTAGCCCTATTTAGGTGGGTGCCGTGCGCTGCAACAGACAGGCTCTTTCTGAAAAACAGTCATGGTATCTCCAGGGAATGTGCAATCTCTGTGGCAAGAAGGTGGTGCAGTGAACACAGCCAGTGTGTTCAGGAGCCGAAGGTCACAGGTTCAAGTCCCAGCTGTGGTTTCTGCCAACCCAGTCCCCATACTTTACCCACTACTAAAACATGGTAATACAGACAGAACCTTTATTGCAGTTAACAGAAACATGCCCAATATGCCTACATTTGACCCTACAGAGCACAGACACCATAAACATGCACATTACCTATGGCAGTCTCCCAAATGCAGTCCTGGAGGGCCAAACATCATTCAGGTTCCATGCTGCCTCTAATAAACATGGCTGTGCTGCATGTCTATGTACCTCCCCCATGGTATTCAGATGTATCTCATGCATATTCTTTAGGGACAGCATGAAAACCTGAACAGTGTTTGGCCCACCAGGACTGGAGTTGGGAACCTCTGCCGTAAAGCAGCAGCCAACAGGGACAGACACACCCACACCCACAGGCTCCATTAGCCAATGCCTCCTGGAGAGGCAGGATGTTGGGTCCTGTGTGCATCTCCCAATACTAGCACTTGCATACCTTAGCAATGCCACCCTAAACCTGGGAATACAGTACACACCTATCTAACGGTTGCTATGATTACTGGCAGATAGCAATTCCTAAGTTAAGCACAATTTGCTGATTGAGCTGCATCATAGCAACCTTTCTGATGTCTGTGGAGTGTGCTTCAAGTCTGGTGGCTGACAGTGTTTACCACCCTCGGGAGTGACCCTAACAGTATTGCATACCATAGCCATGCCTGCATTGTGCCCAGGACTGGTGCAGTGGCCAGGGCTGCCAAGAACCTCTATATTTGCACAATGCTGGCATAGGTGTGGGAGCGTATGTTTTTCTATCCAGTGTGTGGTGTCTGCCAACATTCCTCAGCCCACACTGTTGCCAGTGTAAGCCTGACAATGTGCATAATGAGGAACAAGGTACCATGGGTATGGCCTGGACAGGGTGGCCTGGCCCGGATGCATCTGCACAGGGCATAGGGCAATGGCTCGGACATTGTAGTGCCCGACAACCACCTGCACGGACAGCGTGGCCACAGCATGTCCTGCTGGGAAGTCACTCTCACTCTGACTGAGCAGTGACCACAGCATGGCTGGGTTCCCCCATAGTGCTGTATAGTATTTTTTTCATGTGATATTTATGGGTTCCCTTTTGGGGCCCAATCACTGACTTATCTGCTTGTTGTGTATGCTGACATCCCAGTTCTGGGTACATGCATCTCCTCCAGGAACATGCACTATGGACTAGCTAGCAGATGGTCTGCAGTTAGTATGTGTCTGGCTGGAGCACCTTGCAGGATGCAGTGGCTGGAGAATGTCAGATAGTGGTGGGGGGCAGCTGAGCATTTTGAGTCTGTCTACTCTGCCTTATGGATGTTTACAGATCTGCCCTGTAGGGTGTCTGTTCCCCAGCAGGACTGGGGTTGATGGTCCCCTCTACTGCCACCATTGCAGGGAGGTAGAATGTGGATCTGTTGGTGGGAGATCCTGTTTCCCACCCTGAGCCACGGAGGGAGGGTGGGTAGGTTGGTTGGTGGTACATAATCCGCCTATGGGTCCAAACACCCCACCCCTCCCCTCCCCTCCCCTCCCCAGTGTGTCAAATATATGTGCATATATAGTTCAAAGCCATTTCACTGGCCACTTTTTTAGGAAATATTGGACATTAAGGGGTTGAACTGCAATGATGCCAATATTGATGACCACAACTTTAATTTGCCTTTTTCCCCCAGTTTTTAAATTTGTTTTTTTAAGTTTTATGCTTGAATATATTTTTTACATTTTTATGCCATAAAAATTAAAACAAATAAGAAATGAATGTACACCTTATGAAAACTCATGCCAGAGCTTCCCAAATCTGCCCGTTGACATGTAGTCAGATTTGGGGGTATGTTTACTAATGGGTGTTAAGAGAGCAAGTGTGCTGTTATCGCCTGTTATCGGCACCCTAGCCCCTTAGGGCTGTGAAAAAGCTGCATTAATGGGTGTTAAAGGTTCCTGTAGCATTAAGGGTGCAGTAGGCGGAGAGTGGGCATTAATGGAGTGGAGACTGGGCGTTAATAGCAGGTGATCCCTTAACTCCTGTTGTGCAACATGTGTAAAAGTCTTTTAATGCTGGGAATCCTAATGCCAAGTAAAACTTCGCGGAAAGGGTGTATTTTTGTGGGGAGAGAGCCAATTTACTGTCTGCAATGTGATCCACACACAGGGGAGCCCTAGACAGTGCTAGTTGTGCTCCATTAGCAGCAGCAGCATACTGCCCAACTATGAAAGGACACTATGTTGATGGTGCTAATGGGGCAAAGGAGGCAGCACATGAGTAATTCAGTGGGTGTTGCTGGTGCACAAAGCAGACCAGGTAGCTCCTCAGGTGGCACATCTGTAATGTCTGTCCTGATCACACAGTGACAGTGGTGGCACACAGATATGCTGCTGCTGCGGAAAAGTGATGTGCCACATGGGGCGGACCAAGGGTTCCTTGCATCCTAGGCAGAAATCCTGCCCATCCCCTTCCTCGCAGCTGTGGAGGAAGCGGCTGATAGTGCCAGCAGCTGTAGCACCACAGGGAGCTACTAAATGCAGGCGCCTGGGGAAATACCACAACTGCTGATGTCCGTCTCTCCCGAGATGTATCAGTGGCAGGTGGGGATGAGGTCCCAGCAGTGGTGATTGGTGGGAGGAGGCGGCACAGTCTTCAATGCATGCCTCTACCCTCCCCCATCCAGATCTGGCTCCCTAGGAGTCTATCAAAGCCGCACGGTGGATGGTCCGGAACTGCACACCATCACTCCTGACAGCAAGCTGTCATATTAGCATGGTTTGGGGGGTGTTGGCAGCGGGTGCAGTAGCCCCTGGATGCAGCAGACAAAAGCCATGTCCTGGCCCTGTGTATCCTGCACATCGCAACATTTGCCAAGGTCTGCCTGATGGGGAACATTTCAGCGCCAGGAACAGCAGAGACATGCTGAGCCCACCCCACTGAGGCTGGACTTAGCATGACACGTGCCCACATCCCCAGTGGAGGGGGACAAGAGCAGCAAGATGTGCACAGCTGCACAGGTGCAATATCAGTGAGGCCACCTGCAGCACTGAACCGGTGGATGGTCCGACAATGGGAGGGAGGGATGGAGTGGGTGACAAATCACCCACTCTGACCATTGGCCAGTGCCACTGGTCTAGGGGACCATGTGGATCACTTGGCCCATGTATCAGCCATAGGAAGACCCCTACACAGGCTCACATTCACCCCATCAATGACCACAGCTCCACACAGGGAGTGTTGAATCCATATAGTAGCTCTGTGGCTCAACACACAAAGCCAGTGTGTATATGAGCAGAGGTTCAAGACCTGGATGCAGAACATGTATTGCTTTTCCCCGAGGTAAAATATACATTAACAATGCTTGAACTGATATGGAGACCAAAGTGGCAGGCAGGAATGCCAACCATCCCTACTTTTGCACAGCACAGCGATGTGAGAGTGTGAGTGTGTGAGTGTGTGTGTGTGTGTGTGTGTGTGTATGTGTGTGTGTGTCTCTCTCTCTCCAGAGTTCTGTGGCCTTCTGCATTGCACTGTGCCTCGCATTGCCTAGGTTGATTCCATTGTTAGTCTGCAATTTTGCATGATGAGGAGCAGAGGATTGTGGGTATGGCCTTGAACAGAGCGGTTTGCCTGAGGTGTGCCTGCATCGGAGATAGGGTCAATGGCTAAGTCTTCATAATGCCCATCGGGTATGTGCATGGACTGGGTGGCCACAGCATGTAATGATGAGAGGACACTCTCACTCTGACTGAGCAGTGACCATGGCATGACTATGTATCCATGTAGTGCTATACAGTATCTGGTTCCAGTAATGTGGGTGCAATCTTGGTCCTGGGAGCCTAATTACTGAACCAAATGCTGGGTGTACATGTGTTGTGTGCATGGCTGAAACACCCTAGTGGTAAGTAGCAGGTCCAGTCTGACTGCTTGCTGTGGTGGATTGTTAGTCCTAGATGTTGGGGACAGCAGATTTTCCTGGTTTACTCCCTGTGGTCATGGTAGAACCAGCAGGATTGTAGCAAACGTCACATGCAAGCCTAGAAGCCCACACTGTAGATAGCATCAGCTGTTTAACCCTGGGCACTGACATGCCCTGTTCTAGGAGGGTCCCTGTCCAACAGGGGCAGGACACAGGGCCCAGATGTGACTGGAGCTACCAACATGCTGCAATTGTGCAGGGTATAGGGTGACTAGCAGACAATACCTTCCACTTGTTGTCAGTGATGTGTATCTGCAGCACGGCCGACAGAGACCAACCTAGTGGTGCATGTTCTGGGGACCAGGTGCTGGGTGCCCATTCTCACCCTTAGGATGACACTGAAACTGTGCAGTAGCATGGTTTGTAGCTGTTATGTGCTTGTAGCACACACTACCAGTGCTTCTTAAGGAGCTGATGTGATGGATCAGTGCAGTCTCCATTTGGTGATCAGATGCAGACTGCTGTTTTGCCTGTGCAGTGCCTCATGGGTATTGGAGGGGCTAACTTATACCGGACTACACAGCAGACAGTTTAGGCAGAGACCTGCAGGCCCTTTGAATCCAGACAAGTCAAGTGGTATGGAGGTGTAGCCTACTGGTTAGTGCAATGTCTCCATAGGCAAGGGACACGTGTACAATTCCCACCTGTTCGTTTTGTGCATGTGTGCTATTCAGGTCATTTCCCTGCCTGTAACATCCAAGCTCTGCTGTGACTTGCAGGCACTCATTCCATCTACTTTGTTATGCATTCTGGCCACACTTTGGGTCAGCAAACATGCTATTCCCCATCATGTCCTTCAGAGAACATGACTTTCTTAGCTCTGCTGCGGCCCATTTCAGGGGGGCAGACATGTTCACTGTGCTTGGAGGTGTGGCATAATGGTTATGGCAATGGTTTGAGGCCCACTACTACTCCTTATGTGACATTTTGGAATGTGTTACTGTTGCATTTTACGTGTGCCACAGTCTTCATGGATTGACAGCACCTCCTTGTGACCTTGGACAGATCACTTAACGCTCCTGACTACAGGTCCGTACAGTCCCTGTTTATCATCAGACATTACCAATTCATCAGTAAGATGTACCATGATATCACTGCACTGATACAGCAGTATACTAACAGTTACATGTATACAGTTGTAACCTACATGTGAGACATGAGTCATGTATGACATCAGGACTGTGACTATACAGCTTTGGCCCCATCACATCTCTGCAGTACCTGTGGACACATCCTACCCCTTGCATAACCACCTGCAGGTATCACCCCATGTCCATATGTGCCCCATTTGCCAAGTTTGGCTGACACCTGTCCAGTTGTTATCTGCACATTTGTCTGGGGTGTTGTATGGTGGTTGTGTGGCTGGGACAGGTGTGCGACCCACATGTCTGGTATCAGGCATTCTATGTTGCACTGATGCACATTTTCCAACACAGTACAGATACATTGGGGATGGCACCTATGGCACATCAGTGCTGACAGCCCAAACCACCCTCTTCTCTCCCGCCATTCTTCCTTCAGCCCATCCATCTGCCTCTGTCGGCTGTGTAGAGTTATGTCTTGTCGTGCAAGCTGCTATACCATGGCCTACACAGGTACTCTTTTCAGCATTTTGGCTCTTCATACACGCCTCTCCTGTGCCTGATCTGCACATCACCCATCCTGCTCTGTACTCCTTTCGCTGCATACATCCTGCCACTTCTGCCTCTGCTGGGGGACACATCTTCCCCATCCTATGCCACACACTCACATTGCGCTCTTTAACACTGGCACCCCTAGTGCATTGGTACAGCTGCCTCCCACATGCTCATCCAAATTACTGGCTGCCACGTAGGGTGCACATGGATCTGGCAGGCCAATCAGCTCCCACCTGTCCTTCCATTCATCACCTTTACATTGCCTTTCCTTGGTGTTCCCTTATACAGCATTAGGGTGACACCATTTTTGGATGTTAAAGTGCATGCTTCACACCTTAATACCCAATGTTCTGTTAATGCACGTTAAATGTCCCATAGTGCCCTTAACGCCAGAACACCTCCTACACACACAGAGTCCTTTTCGCATGGAAAACCCCTTATCGCTGCCCTTAACGCCCGCTAACGGCTGCTCCCATAATGCCTTTTAGTAAACATACCCCATAGTCAGTTTAGGGGTTGTCATTAATGGATATGCAATTCCATGTGTGTTTTCTGGCACTTCCAAGGGTAGCAGGGCCATTTTGCAAACCTATATATATAAGTGCTATCAATTAACTATGCAGCCTGCAATTTGGTTAATGTTAATTTTGCTAGAGAAAATAAAAAACAGAGGATTAAAAAGAATAACTTCTTTAATCCTCATGGAATCTGTGGCCTTTTTGAAAAATATATTCGTGTTTCAGAGCAGGTGTAAATCCTAATGGAGAAATTGTTTGACATATATATGAATTCCTTTTGTCAAATGGGGAATACATGTGTAGATTTTTGGCCTGCCCAAACTACTCCTATACTACGTCTCAACATGCTGCTTTGTTAGCTTTTTGTGGTGTCGATATCCACATGTAAATAGTGGCTTTCTGTAACCGCATTTACATGAATATTCTAATCAATACATGTAAATGCCGCTATCACATCTGAGGATGCTTCCAAAATAACCTCTGAATCATAGCATAATGAACAAGGTGAAACAGAATGATTTAAAATCAGCAAATGTGTATGACAAGACTGCATTCTTTCTCCATACCCTACTATTGTGCTAGTGACACCACTAGTGCAGTGGTAGTAGCCTACTATGACCATGCCTCTAGCATTTACCTCAGTTGATATGCTTTGCCACATTAAAAACACACACTAACTGCGCATTTGCCCAATGCTACTCACTTGGTTTGCAGCTTGTCGTGCTGTGAGGGCTTGTGTGCATCAGTGATGCTGAGAGCTAAACTATCGGTACTTTAACTACTGGCAGGGTCTCCCAAGATGGACAGGTCTCAGCTGAGGTGCCAGACCAAGACAAACCACCCATCTGGGCAGCAGCAGAATGGGATAGTGTTGACGGCGGAGGATCACATTTCTGTGACAACAGCAACAACACCAAACTTAAACCGCGCGGAAGAAAGGCCCGGCAATCTACTTCTGTATCTTGCCATTAAAACCCAATGGATAGTTACAACAAAACAAATTGTGCTATAGTGCTGGAAGATGAGACCCCCAGGTCGGAAGGCACTTGACTAGCTACTGGGAAGAGCTGAAGACTTTTCAGAGTAAAGCCAGCATTTATGAGGTGGTTGGATCAAAGCTCTTGGGATGTCTGACTGCTGATGTAGCTGCGCATGAAATGAGTCAGAAGCTGTAAAGATATCTTACACATTGGAACATGGAACGTACGAAGCATGAACCAAGGGAAGTTGGAGGTGGTCAAAAATGAAATGGAACGTGTACAACTTGATCTGTTGGGTGTCAGCGAACTGAAATGGACTGGCATTGGGTACTTTGCATCAGATAATCACATGGTCTGCTATGCTGGAAATGAAAGACAAAGGAGAAATGGTGTTGCATTTATAATAAAGAAGAAACTTGCAAGAACTCTAATGAAATACAATACAGTCAGCGAACACTTAGGGGCATGTTTACTAAACATTCCTAATGTGCGGGGACGCGGTAGTGTGCCTGTGCCATATAAGGAGTGGGCGGTTCAGGCCGAAAAAGGAAAAAAAACGACTGTACGTGTGCGCGTCGCGTTAATGTGCGGGGCCCACATTAGCGCGTGGGAAGGCTAAGTGGGGCGCAGCTGGGCACATATAGGAACAGAGCTGTAGCACAATGGTGAAGACAATAACCAATGGTGCAGGGGCCACGGGTTCAATCCCCCAGTGTGCGCAACCCAAAAAGGCTGATTGAGGCACCACCTTGAATGTAGAAAGGTGTGTCAGAAGGCAAAGTAATTTTGTGCGGCGCACTGTTCATTTTGGGCGGCATAAGGCAGCACACTGTTCATTTTGGGCGTCATAAGGCGGCGCACTGTTCATTTTGGGCGGCATAAGGCGGCGCACTGTTAATTGTGGGCAGCAGGATGCGGCGCGCTGATGGGCACAAGGCGGCGTGCTGATGCTAAAGCAAAGGAACACAGCCACAGACACTGACCAATGGTGCAGGGATCAGGGGTTCAATCCCTCACAATGCCCAGTGAAAAAGGCTAGCTGAGGCAGTATGTTTTATGTTGTGGAGTGCTGTAGGAGGCTTTTTAATTTTATTTTGTGATAACTACTAGCAAACGCACTCTCACAGCATGTTAACATAAGGCGGTCCATAAGGCACATGTTACAGTGCACCATCCGCCAAGGCACCCTAGAATGTCCCCTATAGGGCAGCATGTATGTTGCGACACAGGATAATGTATAGTGCACCCTATATGGATGCCAACCATAAAGTGCCCTATAGGGCGCCCCATAAAGCACCCTCAGAGGCACCTTATGGGTACAGTACGCTGAGGGTGTTATTGCAGGCATCAACATATGTACAGTAAATTAAAATAATGTTTTGGACAACCCTATCACAGAATCCCACTGTGGGTTTGAACCCATGACCTCTGGCTGCACAGGCAGTGATGTAACCATTGGGCTACAGCTCTATAGCTGTAAGCAAGCCCCTGCCTGGCTGCAGATAGCCTGCACGTCACATCACAGACAGTCTGCTGGTGTAAACAGGATAGGGTTAGGCCACCCGTACCCATGATGCACTGCACATGCAAATCAGCTGTCCACAGATGCACACAAGGTGGGAACTGCACCCCTAAAGCTCCCCGGCCTGGTAGGGGGAGGTGTCCGTGTGCACCCACACAGCACCTTGGCCTGGTAGGGTGTCCTGAGTGGGTGGACAAACGGCAAAGAGTAGCTAAACACCATCACATTGTGCGGTTACTGTGCTCACCCTGAGTTTGTGATGTTGCGCCCAGGACCAGGTCCACAACACCTTCCATGGCTGAATGCGGCCATGCCAGAGTGCCAAAGCAGCAATTAACCTGTGAAATAGGTAGGTGCTGCATAATACATCTTGGCAATCCCTGTCTGCCTCAGTTAGTGGACCCGACCCCCGGCAGCAGAGTGGACCCTCAACCCTGGCCCTGCTGGGGAACAGACACCCCACAGGGCACTCCAAGCAGCTCCACACACAGACATTAAGCCTGGATATTCACAGATGCACCCCACCACTATCTGATATTCTCCTGCAGCAAGCCATCAGCCACTGCACAGCACTCCATCAAGACACATACCATCTGTGCACAGTCTGCTGGTTGGTCCTGATGGAAATGCATGCACCCACAACTGGGGTGGCAGTACACACAAGCAGATAAGTCAGTGAAGAGGCCCCAACAGGAAACCCATATATATCACAGGAGAGAAACACAATACAGCACTATGGGTGTGCCTAGCCATGCTGCCGTCACTGCACACTCAGGGTGAGAGTGATCCCCCAGCAGCACATACAGAGGTCACCCTGTCTGTGTAGGTGGTGGCCGGGCACTACCATATCCCTGTCAGTGCCCTATGCCCTGTGCAGCTGCATCCTGGTCAGCCCACCCTGTCTGAGATGTACCCATGGTCCCTTGCTACTCATTATGCACATTGGCAGGCCAATACTGGCAACAGTGCTGGCAGTGTGGGCTGTGGAAGGGGCTTGCAGCCAACACCCCCTGTATAGACAGACACACACTTCCACACCTATGCCATCATGGTGCTACTATTGAGGCGGTAATTAGCCTTGCCCACCAAACCGGTCCTGGGCACGGCAAGGCATGGATATGGTATGCAGTACTGCTGGGGGTCACTCCCCAGGGGGGTAAACACCATCAGAGGCCAGGCCTGGAGCACGCACCGCAAACACCTAACTGATTGTTCTGATGGGGTCAACTAGCAGTATGTGCGTAACGTATGGATATCTATCTGCCAGTACTCCTAGCAAATGTCTCAGAGCTGTGTACCGTATACCTCAGGTGTAGGGTGACATTGCTAAGGTATGCAGGTGCTAGTATTGGGAGATGCATGCAGGGTCCAATGTTCTGCCTCTCCAGGAGACATTGGCCAATGGGGCCTGTGGGTGTGGGTGTGGGTGTGTCTGGCCCTGTTGGCTGCTGCTTTACGGCAGAGATTCCCAACTCCAGTCCAGGTTTGCATCACACTGTTCGGGTTTTCCTGCTGTCCCTCATGAATATGCATGAGCTACATCTACATGCCATGGGGGTGGTGCATAGATATACAGCACAGGCATTTGTATGAGTGGCAGCATGGAACCTGACTGGTGTGTGGCCCACCAGGACTGCATTTGGGAGCTTCTGCTCTAGGTACTGCCCCTGTTCATGGTGTCTGTGCTCAGTGGGGTAAAAGATAGACGTAGTACCATTGCATATGTCCTCGCCACGAAAGGTGTGTCCTTACTATCACTGTTTAGTTGTGGGAAAAATATGTGGGCAGGATTGGCAGTAACCCCAGCTGGGCTTTGAACCTGTGACATTCTGTTCTTGCATGCATTGTCTGAGTGCACTGCACCACCGTGTAGCCACAGATTGGCTGGATTCCCTGGAACATCCATGACTGTGGATCTGGCAGGGCCTGTCTGTTGCAGTGGACTGTGCCAGCCTGCACATGGCTAGGCCTCTGTCTTCTGTGGCTAGCAGCCACTGCCCCCTGCACCACATGTACTCGTCCGCCAACATGCTGGCATGAGCCTCTCTCAGAAAAAGCAGATGACCTGATTGCAATGTGGCAGTACGGGACTGCATTTGGGGGACGTGGCTGTAGGTAATGCCCATTGTTGTGGTGTGTGTGCGGTGTTGGATAAAATATGGGTGTTTTCCCCATGCTTATGTTCCCTGCAATACAAGGGATTCTGCGCTATCTTTGTTTAGTGGTGGGTAAAATATAGGGACTGGGCTGGCAAGTGCCCCAGCTGGGATTTGAACCTCTGGTCCTAGAGGTACTGGCTCTGTCTGCTGCACCACACTATGGCCACAGAGACAGTGCAGCCCCTGGAGGTAGTAAATCTGGCAGGATGGAGTCGGAAACCCTGCTCTACGCATTTTTACTGTGGGCACATGCACCCTGTCTGGTGACAAACGTGCACATAAACCCCGGAAATGACCACGGAAAATGGGGGACACAATATCACCATGCTGGGCAACAGTGATATTAATGGGCAACCATAGCAAACACTCACAGGAAAGCTCCAACAAAAAGGAAATGTTTTTTGGAAGAGTCTCCGCTCCGTACACCTTTCCAAAAATCATTTCTTTTTGCTGGAGCTTTCCTGGGTGTTTTTTTTAGTTTTGCCCATTACTATAACTGTTCCCCAGCTGACTTACTATTTTTACAATTTTTGTTGTGGTCCTTTTCTATTTTTAATTCCACTTTTGGGCTGTGCAGATGTATCACACTGCTAACGTTTTGCAGGTTTCCCCGGTTTTGCTGTACATTGCTGACGGAAATGGTTTCTCTTCCCTTTAAATGCCCTCTACCGCGAGTGTTTCACTCGCTCTATTTTTCCCTTGTAAATTCGGCAACGCAACTGTGCGAGGGGCCTCTCCCCTCCCCTTCCCCGCCCATTAACCCCTTCTACCCACCCCTCCGGGGCCTTCCTCCGCCCTCCATTAGCCTTTCCACGCCTCTATCGGACATTTGCGGGTGCGTACTTCTGCGGCACCCGTTACTGTGACGCGCAAGGGTGCGGGGCTTCATCGCACATTTTCAGGGTGCTTAAGCGCTCTTAAATACGCTTTTAGTGCGCTATTGTGCGGCTGCGCACATTGGCGGTTTTTAGTAAACATGCCCCTTAATCTCTATTTGTCTACGAGGAATGCCTATCAACACAACTATAATTCAAGTATATGCCCTAAAAACAGCTGCAGAAGAGAATGAAATTGAAGCATTCTATGAACACGTACAAGCTGAAATTGACAGAACATGCAAACAGGATATCCTGATAGTCATGGGTGACTGGAAAGCAAAAGTTGGCAACAAAGAAGAAGACAAAGTAGTTGGAAAATATGGTCTTGGCAACAGAAATGAAGCTGGAGAAAGACTGATAGAATTCTGCAAAGCCAACTATCTATTCATCTCAAACACCTTCTTCCAGCAACACAAGCGGCGACTGTACACATGGACTTCACCCAATGGATTGTATAAAAATCAAATTGACTACATCTGTGGAAGTCAATGATGGAAAAGCTCTATAACATCAACAAAGACAAAACCTGGAGCTGACTGTGGTACAGATCATCAACTACTAGTATGCAAACTCAAGCTAAAGTTGAAAAAGAGCAAACCACTCATGAATGCAGCAAAATATGACCTTGAGAATATACCACTGGAATTTAAAGACTACCTGCAAAATTGATTTGCTGCTTTAGATACAAATGACAAAGCTCCAGAAGAGTTATGGAATGACATCAAGAAGGTTGAAGAAAGCGAGAAGTCTCTACAAAAGGTAAAAAAGAAAGAACGGCCAAAATGGATGACGGAAGAAACTCTGAAAATTGCCCAGAAATGCAGAGAAGCTAAAGCCAGAGGAGAAAGAAAGACAATCACAGAACTTAACAGAGATTTCCAATGTGCAGCAAGACAGGACAAGGAAAAGTACTACAACGACGCATGCAAGGAAATAGAAGCAGAAACTATTAGAGGAAGAACAAGATCGGCTTTCCTAAAGCTACGAGAGTTAAAGAAAAAGTTCCAGCCTCGAATTGGAATGTTACAAGATGCTCAAGGTTCTATGTTATTTATTTATTTATTTATTTACTTATTACAGGCTCTTATATACCGCTCTATTTAGTATAAGCGCGGTTCACAATATAGACAATAGACCAGAACAACAAACTGTTTGGTTTTACATAGAACAGGTACGAGAACTTGGATAAAACATAGGGAAAATTGTTAACTGAAACTATTTACATGAGTATTTACATGTATATACAACAGGATTTATTCTTAGTTTGAGTAGTGTTCAAAATGGCTGGCTGGTCTAGTAATATTGGGGGAAAAGGTGAGATTTGAGTGCCTTTCTGAAAAGAGTTAGGTCAGTGACAGCTCGAATCTCTGGTGGTAAGGTGTTCCAGCACTTAGGGGCATAGAAGCTGAAGGCCCTGTTAGACATCGATAGTAAGCATTTTGTTGCTGCTTTAGGGATTACTAGCACGTTAGTCGATATCGTTCTCCTGGATCTGTTAGGTGGAACGGTCTGAATGAGGTCTGTTAGGGAGGGGGAAGTGATGCTTTTGATGGCCTTGAAGGTGAGTAATAAGGTCTTGAACAATAGTCTGCCATGTATGGGGAGCCAGTGAAGCTGTTTTAGAATGGGTGTTACATGGTCCCTTCTTGATGCTCCATAGAGGACTCTAGCAGCGGTATTCATGGCAAGTTGTAAAGGGTTTAAGGTGGAGTGTGGGAGGCCTTGAAGAATGGCATTAGCATAGTCAAGGTGCGGTAAGGTTAAAGCTTGGAATATAGTCCGGAAGTCATCAGGATCAAGCAAGGAGCGAAGATGGCGGAGTGTCCGGATCTTGAGGTAGATTGCTCTGACTACGTTGGTTATATGTAATTTCATATCCATGCGTTGGTCCAAAGTGACTCCACGGTATCGAATGGAAGGTTTTGTTTGGAGCTCGGCTTCTTTCACCTTTATCTTGGGTGGGGGGGGGGTGAAAAGTGGGTCCCTAGTGATGAAGAGAACGTCAGTCTTCTTGTGTTGAATATGGAGGTTCTGGGATTGAAGCCATTCAGACACTGCATCAAAACATTTGGTTAGCGGGGAAAGATCCACATGGACTGTGGAGAAAGGCATGTAGAGAAGGATGTCGTCTGCGTATATCAAGCATTCGACCTTGAAGGACCTGATGATGTTGCAGACGGGCTGTATGTATATATTGAATAAGAGTGATGATAGGGAGGACCCTTGTGGTACGCCCTGCCTTTGGTGGAAAGGTGTGGATGTTGCGGTTCCTGAGGTTACATACTGCCATCTCTGATCAAGGTATGACCTGCACCAATCCAGAGCAGTGTCGTTGATGCCCTTTTCTTTTAGTCGCTCTATTAAAAGATCATGATGTACAGAGTCAAAAGCCGCAGCAATGTCTAAGAAGATAAGAACAAAGCCTTGGCGGATGTTGTCAATGCCTGTAATAATATTGTTGCAAAGAGTGGTAAGGAGGGTTTCTACACCGTGAAACTCTCTGAAGCCATGTTGGCATTGGTCCAGAGGGGAGGCGGTGTCGATGTGGTCCTGTATTTGTCTTTGAGCTTCCTTTTCAATTATTTTAGCTAGAAGGGGTATACTAGCTATGGGTCTATAAGATTCAACCTTTTGTGGGTCGAGTTTGGGGTTTTTCAAGAGGGGTCTGATGGATGTTCTCTTGAGGGCTGATGGGAAGGAACCAGACGTAAAGGATAAATTCATCATTCTAGTGTTGATGGGGCTAAGATCCTGGCGTAGTTCCTTTATCCAATGAGCTGGGCAGGGGTCGGTTTGAGCAGTGGTAGTGTTAAGGGCAGCGATGGTGTCCTCAACATGTTTTTTAGATGGTGTGGAGAACATAGATAGGTTCAATATGCATATGGTGTCTTGAGTAGGGATTGTTGCGATACTGTCAGTTTGTAGCAGCTTAGATTGCAGATACTCGGCGAAAGCTTGGGGTTGAATGGGTTCAGGTTGTTCAGGCGATGGTTCCTTAGATAAGGTCTTGACTAGATTGAAAAGATCACGTGGTTTATTTAGTGATCTTTTTAGTGTATCAGTATGAAATTGTTTCATTTTGGCCGTGACTGACTGTGCGTAGATAGATGTAATTTGTAGGCTGTTTGGTCCTCCGTAGAGCGTGATCGCCGCCATCGTTTTTCCAATCTTCTTAGGTGTGTGAGGGAAGCTCGTAGGTCAGGGGAGAACCAAGGAGAGGATTTTCTTTTCTTTGGGTTGTTAATCTGGTTTGGTTGCAGAGCAATGGTGCTGATATTGCTATTCCAGGTGGTGATCAGATTTTCGAGATTGAGAGAAGTGTCATTGAGGAGAGGACGTGTTTCAGCAAGAATATGTTCTTTGTTGAAAGTTCTGAATTTCCGAGACGTTACTTTTGTTGAGATAATAGAGTTCTTGTTGATGTGTGATGATTGTTTGCCTTTGATGGGGATGGGGAAGGTGATTAAGTTGTGGTCTGACCAAGGTACCAGGGTTACAGATGTGTCAAGTTTATTGTTGGAATCAAGGGCTGTCAGAGGGGCAAAGATCATGTCAAGGATGTTTCCTCTTTTGTGTGGGTACTTCGACAATTTGCTTGTAGCCCAGCTCGTTGATTGCTTCTAGGAGGGCTGAGGCGTGGCTGGGGTGAAGTGTTGGGAGATTGAAGTCTCCTAGTATCCAATTAGGAATGCTGGGTTTGCGTGTGTTGGCTGCTAGGTCTAAAATGTTAGGAAGGTCATCAGGGGAGGGTGAGGGCGCTCTGTATATCAAATTGATGGAGCACTGCTCATTTGTGATGGCTATGACGTCCATGTTGTTTGAGCTTGTGGAGTCAACGGTGTGGAAATGTAGGTCTGCCTTGGTAAGTATGAGGATACCTCCTCCTCTCTTGTTCTCTCTATGTTGGGAATGGACGGAGAAGTTGGGGGGTATGAGTTGATTAAGGATTACATTATCTGCGTCAGATAACCAGGTTTCGGTTATCATGAGTATATCCAGATTGTAGGAAGAAATTTTGTCAGCGATAACTGGCCATTTCTTACGGATAGACCGTGCATTTATGAGAGCACAGTTTATGCATAGGGGTTGAGGGGGTTCAACTTGTTTATTCTTCTTGGATTGTTGAAGAGCTATGTGTATTAGGTGAGAGTGGCGCATGGGGGCTTCAACTCTTGGGTTGAGATAAGGAGCTTCTGCCCATCTTTTTCCATGGCTCAGAAGTATTGGAATTTGGTGGGTTGTGTGATGTAGGGCAAGGGCTTCATTAAGCCAGCCTAGGAGAAAGAGAATACAGATAGCCAGGGTATTGATTGGTAGAGCCATTGGAGTTTCCGTTGATTGGATACGGCACTTTCTGTGGGGGATTGGAAATGCTGTTACGTTTGCCTACTCGGGTACTATCACGCCTAATCGAGGATGCTCAGATTGGAAAGTAGGTTTGTGAGCAACCAGGTTGGTAAAGAGGGATATGTGGTGATTTGTGGCTTTATGAGATGTGGTGCAGAAGTTGACTGATAACCTGGAAGTTGTGTGGCAGCAGAGAAAACAGCAGTCAAATATACAAATGGCATAAGCAATATACAAAATAGCATATGGAATCATGTGGGCGAGGTACCTAGAGGTTGTGTTGCAGCAGAGAAAGAACAACAATCACATATAACAAAATAGGATGAGAGATTATGTGATCTATAGAGAAATCAACACTGAGATATCAAATATGTGAAATAGCATAGGACATGCGATTGCATAGTCAATTTCGAGAGTGGTGATGTCTCATGGAGTGTGTCGTTTGCAATAAGAATGCCAGTACCTGGTTGTGAGCACTTGCTTGTGGCTTTCTGGGTTGTAAGCACTTGCATGTGGCTTTCTGGTTAGGCTGGGGATCGCTGTATTCAGGGCTTGCGAGTAAACTTGTGGTTGAGTGGCGTCTTCGCTGGACTTCCACAGTCAGGCGATCAGGACAATAGTGCAGTTGCGGTTTGTGGAATTGATGATTGGGTATTCTGTCGTGCCTCGCCTAAGGGCCACGCCAAAGGGCCCTCTGGCAAGGCCCTCAAGTGCGGGCCCACCAGGCGCGGGTGCGCCCGATGGCGTGAAGCTTTTAAATGGCCGGTGGCTGCCCCGATTGGGCAGCGATGGTGCCGATGCTCCTCCCGCTGCTAGAGGCTCGATCCCCGGGCTGGGGAGAGCTGATGATGGTGGCGGGGGCACAAAGAGAGAGCGCCCGATGGCGCGAAGCTTTTAAATGGCCGGTGGCTGCCCCGATTGGGCAGCGATGGTGCCGATGCTCCTGCCGCTGCTGGAGGCTCGATCCCCGGGCTGGGGAGAGCTGATGATGATGGCGGGGGCACAAAGAGAGAGCGCCCGATGGCGCGAAGCTTTTAAATGGCCGGTGGCTGCCCCGATTGGGCAGCGATGGTGCCAATGCTCTTCCCGCTGCTGGAGGCTCGATTCCTGGGCTGGGGAGAGCTGATGATGGTGGCGGAGGCACAAAGAGAGAGCGCCCGATGGCGCAAAGCTTTTAAATGGCCGGTGGCTGCCCCGATTGGGCAGCAATGGTGCCGATGCTCCTCCCACTGCTGGAGGCTCGATCCCCGGGCTGGGGAGAGCTGATGATGGTGGCAGGGGCACAAAGAAAGAGAGAGCCCGATGGCGCAAAGCTTTTAAATGGCCGGTGGCTACCCCGATTGGGCAGCGATGGTGCCGATGCTCCTCCCGCTGCTGGAGGCTCGATCCCCGGGCTGGGTAGAGCTGATGATGGTGGCGGGGGCACATGTTGAGTGATGCTGAGAAGATCTAAAAGGAGAAAAGGAGATAGAGAAACTTTTAAACTAGATAATAGGGGAAAGCCGACAGTTGCCCAAGAGCGGATGGTTCGGAAGAATGTATCCTTGAAGGATACTACCAAAAACAGAGAGGTTCCAAAAAAGAGTAAAGTAGCCCAAATGCCCTTGAGTATGGAGCAGACAGAGCTTAAAGATCCCAAATTACCCATGTCTACCAATAGCCAAATTAATATGAATAAAATACAGTCTCTAAAATGCTTGTATGCAAATGCTAGAAATCTAAAAAATAAGATGGGAGAGTTAGAATATATAGCACTAAATGAGAGGTTAGATATGATTGGAATATCAGAGACATAGTGGAAAGAGGACAACCAGTGGGACACTGTGATACCTGGGTACAAACTATATCGTAATGATAGAGCTGATCAAATTGGTGGAGGGGTTGCGCTCTATGTTAGAGAGGGCATTGAGTCAGAAAGGATTAAAGTTTTGCAGGAAACAAAATTTGCTGTAGAATCTCTATGGATTGAAATTCCATGTAAAAAGGGGAAGGCGATGGCAGTGGGTGTGTACTATCGACCACCGGGCCAGAATGAACAAATGGATGATGAAATGCTCAAAGAAATCAAGGAAGCTAACAAAAGTTACAGCGCAGTAATAATAATGGGTGATTTCAATTACCCTGGTATCGACTGGGTCAGTGTCACGGCAGGACATGCTAGGGAGATAAAGTTCCTAGATGATATAAATGACTGCTTCTTGGAGCAGCTGGTTCATGAACCGACCAGAGGGGAAGCCATATTAGACCTAGTCCTTAGTGGAACACCAGATCTAGTGCAAGAGATAAGGGTGTTGGGGCCACTTGGCAATAGTGATCATAGCATGATCGCCTTTGATTTAATTAGTGGAGGAGTGATTTAATTAGTGGATAGTACGGAAATCAACAGTACTACCTTTTAACTTTTGAAAGGGAGACTATGATAAAATGAGGAAAATAGTTAAGAAAAAACTAAAAGGAGCAGTTGCAAAGGTTAAAGACTTAGATCAAGCTTGGGTGTTGTTGAAAAATACTATCTTGGCAGCCCAGACCAGCTGTATTCCATGCTTTAAGTAAAGTGGAAGGAAGTCCAAAAAACTGCCAGCATGGTTTAAAGGTGAGGTCAGAGAGGCTGTTGTTGCCAAAAAAGCATCTTTCAGGAAATGGAAAAAAGAGCCAAACACAACTTGAAAACAGCAAAAGCACTGGCAAATCAAATGCAAGGCATTGATAAAGCAGGCAAAGGGAGAATTTGAGAAGAAGCTTGCTGTGGAAGCAAAAACGCGAAATAAAGATTTTTTCAAGTACATTCGTAATAAAAAAACTGTGAGAGAGTCAGTTGGTCCATTAGATGATAGAGGAGTTAAAGGGGCACTAAGAGGCGATAAAGCGATAGCGGAGAGACTGAATGAATTCTTTGCTTCGGTCTTTACTGAGGAAGATGTAGGGATGTTACCCATGACTGAAGTGGTATTTAAAGGTGTGGAAGAATTGAAGGAAATATCGATACATCGGGAAGATGTATTACAACTATTAGATAAACTGAAGAGTAGCAAATCACCTGGGCCAGATGGTAAACATCCAAGGGTGTTGAAAGAACTGAAATATGAGATTGCAGACCTGCTATTAGTAATCTGCGAACTATCATTAAAATCATCTCTAATATTAGAAAATTGGAGGATCGCCAATGTAACACCAATTTTTAAAAAGAGTTCCAGGGGTGATCCGGGAAACTACAGACCTGTGAGCCTCACGTCAGTACCGGGAAAAATGGTAGAAACCATTATAAAGAATAAAATTACTCAGCATGTAGATAGTCATGGCCTAATGGGAGACAGCCAACATGGCTTTAGACAAGGAAGATCTTGTCTTACTAATCTGTTATGTTTTTTTGAAAGTGTGAATAAACAGGTGGACAAATGCGAGTCGGTTGATATAGTGTATCTGAACTTTCAGAAAGCCTTTGACAAGGTCCCTCATCAGAGACTTTTGGCAAAACTAAAGAGTCATGGGATAGGAGGCAGTGTACTACTGTGGATCAAGAACTGGTTAAAAGATAGAAAGCAGAGGGTTGGGCTAAATGGCCAATTTTCCCAATGGAGAAAGGTGAATAGTGGTGTACCCCAGGGATCTGTGCTGGGTCCGCTGCTTTTTGACATATTCATAAATGACCTGGAAAGTGGAATAACGAGTGAGGTTATCAAATTTGCAGATGACACAAAACTATTTAAAGTTGTTAAAACCCAAGAGGTTTGTGGAAAATTGCAAGAGGATATTGATAAATTAGAAGACTGGGCATCAAAATGGCAGATGAAATTTAATGTGGACAAGTGCAAAGTTATGCATCTAGGGAAGAACAACCCAAACTATGATTACACGATGCAAGGTTCCACATTAGGAACCACCACCCAGGAAAAAGATTTAGGCGTCATTGTGGATAACATGTTAAAACCCTCAGCCCAGTGTGCAGCAGCAGCCAAGAGAGCAAATAGAATGCTAGTTATCATAAGGAAAGGAATGGAAAATAAAACGAAAGATATTATAATGCCTCTATACCGTTCCATGGTGAGACCGCACCTTGAATATTGTGGGTAATTCTGGTCGCCGTATCTTAAAAAGGACATAGAGTTATTAGAAAAGGTTCAGAGAAGAGCCACCAAAATGGTAAAGGGGATGGAAGGATACTCCTATGAAGAAGGACTAAAAAGGTTAGGGCTCTTTAACCTGGAAAAGAGATGGCTGAGGGGAGATATGATAGAAGTCTATAAATTAATGAACCTAGTGGAACGGGTAAATGTAGATCGATTGTTTACGTTATCAGAATATAGAAAGACTAGGGGACATGCAATGAAGCTACAGGGTAAACTATTTAAGACTAATAAAAGAAAATATTTTTTCACTCAACGTGTAATCAAACTCTGGAATTTGTTACCGGAGGATGTAGTAAAGGCTGTTAGTGTAGCTGGGTTTAAAATAGGTTTGGACAAGTTCCTGGAGGAAAGGTCCATAAACCATTATTAAGAAGGGACCCAGGATATCAATGCTTGACCCAGTACAAAGCACATATTCTCAAAATGGGCCTGCACCTTAATGTAAAGAAGACAGAGATCATGACAACTGGTATAATCAACAGGTTCATCGTTGAAGGAGAAGAAATTGAAATTGTGAACAACTTTAACCTACTTGGATCAACTATCAATAAAGAAGCAACAAGCAGTCAAGAAACCAGACGACGCATTGCTCTTGGCAGAATTGGTATGAAAGACCTAGATAAGATTCTCAAGAGCAGAGATGTCTCTCTCCATACAAAGATTCGACTTGTTCATGCCATGGTATTTTCAATAACATCATATGGATGTGAAAGCTGGACAGTGAAAAAGATAGGAAGAAAATTGATGTCTTTGAATTATGGTGCTGGTGGCGAATACTCTGTATACCTTGGACTGCCCGAAGAACAAACCAGTCGGTACTAGAGGAGATCAAACCTAAGCTTTCTTTAGAAGCTCAGATGACAAGACTTCGACTTTCATACTTTGGACACATCATGCGAAGAGAGAGATCATTAGAGAAAGACATCTTGTTGGCAAGATAGAAGGTCAACGCAAAAGAGGAAGGCCAGCAATGAGATGGTTCGATACAAAAACAGCAGCTACGGGTACCAGTCTGTCAACAATGAGCCGCCTGATTGAAGACCGAAAACAATTTAGGATAGCTATCCAGAGGGTCGCCATGAGTCGACTCTGACTCGACGGCACTTAACAACAACAACACTCATGGCACTTTAGTAAACATACCCCAGAGTCTTAAAATGAAGAAGACAAAGGGCCCAATTCAAAGGCACTTACATGGTTTCAACCTGCAAACCGTGTAAATGCCAGCTAGTGGGATATTCAGCAGCACTTACACAGTTAGTGCTGCTGGATATCCGTGGGTGCTGCCACTACATACCCCGATGATATGCAGTTAGCACTGGGGAGTCATGGGGATGTTCTGGGATGGAATGGAAATGGCACCCATCTCTAACCAGGCAATGGGGATACTGAGCCACTGCCCGGTTAGCGATCCATGGATAAAGTTAGGCATGGCAAAGGCTGGCCTAACTTTGCTCACAAGTGCTAACTAGGTAGTGGCACAATATCGCCACTTCCCGGTTAGCTTCTGGGCTCTATGGCAGCCCGGATATTCAATGACGGTGGTCGGATATTGCCCCAGCATTGAATATCCAGGGTTAGTTTTCAGCAGTAATGGTTAACCATATTAGTAGTGCTAGCTGCCGCTGCTAAATATCAGGCTCAAAGATCCTGAACATTGGAAAAATCATTTTATCCTTGATGAAGAAGAAATAGAAATAGTAGACAACTTTAACCTGCTTGGATCAGTAATCAAAAATGAAATGATAAGCAGTCAATAAATTCAAGTACACATTGTTGGCAGAACAGCTATGAAAGACCTGGATAAGATTTTCAACTGCAGAGATATATCTCTGTGTTCAAAGATTCAACTTTTCCAAGCCATGATATTTTCAATAATACCACATGGATGTGAAAGTTGGATGGTGAAGAAGAAAGACAGGAAGAAAACTGATGCCTTTGGATTATGGTGCTGGTGAAGAATACTGTGTATACAATGGACTGCCCAAAGAACAAATCAATCAGTACTAGAGCAGATCAACGTAATTTTCCCATAGAAGCTCCAATGACAAGACTTTGACTTTCATACTTTGGATATATCATGCAAGGAGATAATCATTAGAAAGGTATCATGCTTGGCAAGGTTGAAAGTCAGAGCAAAAGAGGAAGACCAGCAAAGCAATGGATTGATACAATAACAGCTATGGATGCCACTCTATCAACAATTAGTTGCCTAACTGAAGACAGGACATAGTTTAAGACAACTTTTCACAGGGTCTCCATGAGTCAACATCAACTCAACGGCACTTAACAACAATCAGAAAGACAACATAGCATAAATGTGATGCATCTTGAAATCCATTGTGCTATTTGATCCATAGTGCAAGGCACATTTTTCACAAGCAATTTATTTTCCCCCAGTTTCCCATCAAGATTGTCCTGACATTCTTTTCAGCAGTTCAAAGTCTCAATCCCTTCAAGCATAAAAAAGAAACTTCCCCTCTTACTCCTCACTCCTTCTCAATCTCTCAGTGCAGGATGAAGAAGTTTCCTCCAAGCTAATCCCTTTCCCTTTCAGATCCCCAATACAGAACGGAGAAATGCATTCTAGGGTGGACCCTAGTATGAATGAAGATGCCTACTCTGGGGGCTACCAAAGACCCTCCCATTCACTCCTGTGCAATATCCACCAATCACTCTAAAAGAATACTAAGTGCTGTCATATGGCATTTGGTGTCCATGTTGGCAAGAGACATCTCCAGTCCAACCTATCATGAGAAATAGAAGGACCTCCTTAACATAAGGTGCCATTCTGGAAAGATAAGTGAGAGGTGAGGGTGTCTTGCATTACATTTGGAGGGAGTTCCTTCATTCTTTCCTGCAGGGCAGCTCTATATTGGGCTCTTTCATCTTGCATAGCAGAAGCAGAAGGTATAGTGGACATCCTTGTAGAGTGCTTGTTTCACATCAGGGAATGGGTATGATCTGGAGATAGTTTCTTCTTTGTACTTTGGCAGATCAGGGCTTTGCACCAGAGGGAGATGGAGGTCAGTCCAATCTTAAGGTGCAGATTTGAGACAATTAAATTCCCCGTGAAAATCAGTCTTTTATATTATGCTGGCTAGCATAGGGGATTTCGAGAATCAGTGTATTCCCCAAAACAGGAAATATTTGGTCCAGGGTAGGAATTAACTTTCAGCCTTATGGGAGTACATTCTAAATTGTGTAGAGTGCACCAGGTTGTTTAGTGTGTACCTTCTAAGTGCTATTTACCTTATGACATATTTCATTTAAATGTGGATAGACGTTAATTTTTGTGTGTACTTGCTGGCGTCATCTGAACACTGTTTAGCGTGTATGCTGCATTGTTAGTGTACTATCCTAAGCTTTAAAGCACACGTGTCAATAGGTATGTGGCACTAGGTTTGTGTAGCTGTTATCATTTACATTTATTAAAGAAGTAGACTAATAATTTGGGGTATATAGTGCATAACAACTTGGTTTTACCAGGACTATAATCATCACTTCCACAAAAGAGCCTTCTACTCTTCTCTGAGTAATAAAGTCTTGATATAACATGTGTGCTTGGGAACCCATTTGCTACCAAAGGCTGGATACAATTCTACTGAAAATACATGCATCCCATGAGGATTTGTATACTTAATAGCTAATTAAGTCCAGCTTAACTTTCTTATCCATTTTTAGCTGGGCTCAACATAAATAGTTTAGAAATGTATTAGATGTAGTCTAAGGAGTATGTTTACTAAGGACCATTAAGGGTGCATCATTTGCAAGAACAAAACAGCAGTGTTTAGGGTTCCAACATGCGGTAAAGGTCGGGGAGTAGGCATTCCAGTGGTAAGGGTGCTAGTGGCTGGTTAGTGGGCATCAATAGGACATCAGGCGGTAAGGATGCCAAGCATGCACATTAATGCCCGATAAGGCTGGGTACCTTACCACAGGATAAGGCAGCCTTTCTTCAAGTCACATGCTAGGTCTGGATGGGAGTAAAGGGACTAGCTGATGGACATGTCATATCCATATGCCCTTTACGTGTTAGACAGTAAGCGGGAAGCACTTGGACTATATCATGCAATCTGCTGTGATGTCAGTGTGTGGCATAGGAATGGGTAAAAGTGAGCCCTGGAGGAGCCAGAATGGTCACGCTGTGAGCATCAAAAGGATGAGTGGGCAGGAGTGGTGACATACAGATCAGTTACTGAAGCATGGGACAAACACAGAGGATCTCTAAAGGAAAAAAGGGGACTGTTGTAGTTGTTGATATGGAAGGACAGACTAGATAGGCCATGTGGTCTTTTTCTGTCATCATGTTTCTATGTTTCTATGAAGAGGTGTATGATATGTCCCAATGAGTAAAATATTCTTGTGTGGTCATGGTGTAGCAGCTGGCAGGAGGATACATGACTGAACATGATGGGCATATGCTGATGGATGGACTGAAGGATAGATGTCAGTAGATGAGAGGACTATGGCCTTGCTCCCCGATATACCTGATGTGACCTCACAAATGCAGATATCTGCAGCTGTAGTGTGTATGAAAAAATATTTACTGTGCCACGGGGAAGGTCCAATACCATCTATTTGGGTATCACAGCTGTCTTAGTTGCTGTAACCACCATACAATCTTCCTGACACATGTATGTATAACATCTGGAAAAGTGTCTCTCATATTGGCCATGTGGAGCAAGTAAGGACATGTGATGATCTCTGCAGGTGGCTATCACAGGAATGTGATGTGCCTGCATGTACTGTATATATGTGAGTGAGCCAAAGATGTTCATTCAGAGTTATCACAAAATTGTCCAGTCATGTACAACTCATATCTCATACATATGCAGGGTGAAGTTGTATGACCCTTCGCAATGTAGCAGAGCCAATAAAGTCATGCTGTCAGATGGGGATGACTACAATGTGCATGTTTGCTGACCCAATTTGCTATTAGAACACATTAAAAACAATGATAATGATGTGTACCCTCCAGTCAATGCAGGCTCCTGGTTGTTTTTGGAAGTATATTGTCAGGAGGGTGAAGTGACTTTCCCAAGACCACAAAGAGCACAAGTGGGAGTTGAATCCTAGTCTGTTCCTTACTGAGTCAGGGCTCTAACCATCAGGCTACACCTCCACACTGTTCTTTTTAGCACTCTCTAGAATAAGCCAGAATGCAGGTCCCTGCCTGCAATTGCCTAAACTCAGGGCATGAAACAACCTGGTTGGCACGTTCAGAGACAGCTGTAAATCATACCTTGGGCCTGCCTGCGGCAGTACATATGCAGTAAGGACTGCACTGGACACTCAGTGCTGCATCTGCATAACAAACACAAAGCAGCAATATCAATCTCCTGTCCAAAGGCCAAGCCACATGTGAGGGCAAGATACCCTTCCCTCCACTGTACCTCCTAAGCCAAACAACATTCACACACAGAGGTCTGCTGAGCTGCAGTGTGGCAGTAACCCCTGAGGCAGCACATATGTGACCTGCTGTACAGTGCAAGATAAGTACTTTTGCGCATACATTTAACTCAAACCTCATTCATGGCCTATGAGGACCATCACAGACCATACTGCCCTCTCTGGGGGGCCATGCACATTTGTTCCTCCCTCATACAAGACATACAGGTACTGGGCAATGCTCCACTGATCACAGTCACCACTATGGCTCCAACTGGGGCTATGTGTGCCGGTATTGGTTAGCCGCTTCATTTCCCATGATGCACTTCACAATCTCAGCAGCTATATGCAACTTTTGCCCCTGTGGAGAATGCATCAATCCATCACATCAGCTCTGTAATGTGTAGGGACATTATATGCTTCTTGCACATAACAGCCGTCATATGTGCAAATGACCTTTTTCACTAGCCTGAATGTGAGGAAAGGCACACATCACTTGGTCCCCAGAGCAAACACTGTAATAGATGCTCTGTCTAGATTCTGGAGCAGGTCTATTTCACTGCTAGAGTATTGCAGGTATTGTGTGTGATGCTAGCTATTTGGTATCCTGCAGCAGTTTAGCATGTTAGAGTGGCAAGTCTTAACTAGCCCTTGTGTCCTGCACCTGTCTGCCAGGGACTCTCCTGTCTAAAAAACTGAAACACACTCTATCAACCACAAAATGTTCTTATGAAAAAAGTGGATAATAATTAATCCTCCAAAAATATCTTCCTTAAATTTCTTTGCACCATCAACATACCTGGGAGGTCTCAGAACTCAGACTCTCCTGTAGCATCTTATGTTTTGTTTTAAGGTGGGGGCAGATGTTTCCAAGGAACCTGAATACAGTGAGTGTTGTCTAGGCAGGAAGGGAGGGTGCTGACACCAACAAGCAGGAACCTGCCAAAACCATAGCATCAGGTTACTGGCTCTTCAACCTGGAAAAGAGACAGCTGAGGGGAGATATAATAGAGGTCTATAAATGAATGGAGTGGAACAGGTAAACGTAGATTGATTGTTTACATCATCAGTATATAAAACAACTAGGGGACATGCAATGAAGCTACAGGGTAACCTATTTAAGACTAATAAGAGAAAATATGTTTTTCACTCAACGTGTAATCAAACTCTGGAATTTGTTACTGGAGGATGTAGTAAAAGCTGTTAGTATAGCTAGGTTTAAAGAAGGTTTGGACAAGTTCCCGGAGGAAAGGTCCATAAACCATTATTAAGAAGGGACCCAGGATATCACTGCTTGACCCAGTACAAGCATTGTGGAACCTGTGTCTTTTGGGGAAACTGCTAGGTACTTATGTCCTAGATTGGCTACTATTGGAAATAGTATACTGGGCTTGATGGACCTTGGTCTCACCCAGTATGGCATATCATATGTTCTTATGTTCTAGTCTAAGAAAAGCTGCTAGCCTCTCTTTCTGAGAAATTTAAGCTAGATCAATCACAGTCATCTTGCATATACTGGACAACACTGGCCTGTGTCAACCACTTGCATACTATCTGTGCGCAATCTCCTAGTCATCACCTACTGCATGCAGACATAGGGGTATGTTTGCTAAACCGCGGTAATTTAGCAGCGGCTACATTAACGTGCGTTAAGGAATGTTAACGCGCGTTAAGGGTACCTAATGCGCGGGAACTGAAGGGCTGATCAATACTTGGACTGAAAACCTGTCGCTAGATGCACATTTGCAGGAGGGTAAAATGATTTCAGCATCAGCAATATACAACATAGGCAGGGAGCCCAAGAAAAGTGATAGTAGTGATCCATTTGCAGCAACAGCATAGTGCCCAAGTATGAAAAGCCACCATGGCGATGGTGCAAATGAGGCATAAGGGACTGCAGGCGGGACATGTAGTGGGGGCAGCTGGGGCACAGAGTGGACTAAGCTGTCGCCTAGGTGGCACATAGGAACATAGAAACTGGAAATCAGCAAGACAGCAGTTGACCAAGGCCAAACATGCCCAGTAGTTGGTTTTCCACAGTGTCCCATCCAGGGGACATAACCCAGCAAGTACCCCAAAGGTCACACAGGTACCACTATGACTGTAATAGGGCAATCAGTGCACATCTGTTGACCACTCTAACAAGGGTCCACAGAACTTCCCCAGGATGCATCCCAAACAGTTTGTAAACCCAGCTAACTGAACACCCTTTACTGCAGCCCCTAGTAAGGCATTGCAGGGTGTGACCACACATTGTCTGAAACATATATACACCCAGTAGGCCAAGCTGGGTACACCATACCTGAGGTGCATGCCCTAGCCTGTCCACAGTCGGCTGTCACAACACAATCTACCAATATCTACCTGGTCCACCCTAGCCAATAGTTGCTATGGCACTGACCTGACATCCCCCCAGCCATCTCTCCCCCATGTGGAAGGGACATAATATTGGTAGGCGGTGATGGGGGGGATGTGTGGATGTCCATCTATGCCTCCCCACCCCAGACCCCTCTCCCTAGGCGACTGCCTACCTACAGTGGATGGCCTGGGACTGCGCACTACCAACACCGACAGCATATGGCCAGGCAGCATGGCAGGGGTGTGTGTGTGTTGGTGCTGGAGGGGGCAGTGGCACCTGCCTGCAGTGGATCTAGGCCATGCCCTGTACCAGTACGTGGTATGCAGTGCAACAGAAAAGGTCTGGCTGAGGAGAAGTAAAGGTAGCCCCAGGGACTGCTGGGCTTCTGTGGTAACAGTGTGGTGCAGTACACACAACCAGTGTGTCCCGGAGCAGAGGGTCACAGGTTCAGGTCCTAGCTGTGGATCCTGCAGAGCATGTCCCTATAATCTACCTTATGATGCAGATACAGCATCAACATTTGCAATCCCCAAAGCAGCAGCCAACAGGGGTACAAACACCCACTCACACAGGCTCCACTATCCAAAGCTCCATGCAGAGTCAGGCTGTTGGCCCCAACACGGAGCTGCAGTCACCACCAGAGCACTACTACTACCTCCTGAAATGTTGGTACTGTGATCAGGACCAGTGTGACGGCAAGGGTTGCCAACCACCCCTATCTTTGCACAATGCTGCAATAGGAGTGTGTGTGTGTATGTCTATCCATTGTTATGTGGCTGCCTACACCTCACTGGGTCCACAATATCCTACTATTACCAGCGTTATCCTGCAAATGTGCATAATGAGGAGCAAGGTATTGTGGGTACAGACTGGGCAGGATGCATCTGCAGAGGGTGTAGGGCAATGGCTGGGACATTGTAGTGCCCAACCACCACCTGCATGGACAAGGTGGCCACAGCATGTCTTGCTGTTAGGGCACTCTCACACTGACCAAACAGTGACCATGGCACAGCTATGTTCCCACATAGTGCTAGATAGTATCTATCTCAAGTGATATATGTGTGCCCCCTCTTCTGGAGGGCCAATTACTGGGGCACCTGCCGGGTGCCTGTGCCATAGAACCCAGGTCTGGGTGTGCATAGTTTGACTGTGAGCATACAAGATAGACTGGCTAGCGGAGTGTCCGCAGTTAGTTTGTGCATGGCTGGAACACCTAGTGTGGTACAGCAGGTACAGTTTGACTGTGCCTGCTGCTGGTGAATGTCAGACCATGGCTGAGGAACAGCTGTAGTCTTAGAACTGGTGTGAGCACAGAGGAAGGGCAATGGACAAGTAGTCTACTGTAGGGTGCAGTATTGTGGCGTATACGCATTGCATCTTACGGGTGTTGCGGTGAACGCACGTTGCAGCGCCGAAGACACACAATGCTCATAATAGTGCGTGTGACGTCTGTTTGGGACGTGTATTGTTACGCGCCATAATCTGACCACATATTCTAAGGTGCTTAGATGTATCTCATAAGGCACGTAGGAAGGTCTGTAATGTCATGCACGTTCTTGTGCGTGCTGCGCGTCAGATGCCCTGCTACGCACATAAGACGCAACACATGTATGCCACACTACTGCATGATAATCTAACAGACATGATGGCCACTTGGTGGAACATATTTGCATTGTGCTTGTTGTGGTTGTTTGGGATAGTGGTTGCAGACATGCGTGGAGCCAACATAGGTTATGGGTTTGGGTCCCACAGGTTCCTTTTCCTTTCTTTTTGTCTGTTCTGCTCTCCTTACCATACAATGCCTCCGGCTTCGTCCCTTCTCCACACACCCTTCCTTCTCTTCACTGTACACTGCAGTGTCCCCTCCATGCAGCCTATCCGTCACATGCTAGCTGTTACATATGCTCCCTTTGTTTGGGTTGTCTGGATGGGTAGGTGGCTCAGTGATTTGGTATTGGTGTCAGTGAGCTGTGTTTGGGCTCTTCAGTGTACTGGTTCAATTCCCTCTTACTCCTTTTTTGGATTCCTTGCCCATTTTGCCCTTATACACACACCATTCACACAGCTGGCCCTTCAGACTGACCCCTGGTGCCCTTTCTGTTACCGTTGTTTACTCCTCTGCATGCTGTGTTCACTGCGCACCATTTCATGGTGTGTGTGCATGTGTTAACTGTGGCTCACATCCCCATTACAGACTGCGATATCAGTTGCCTGTGGTCTATGGCCTTACACCTATGGCTCTGTTTCTCATGAGGCACCATGTCTGCACATCCCTCAGCGCGTCTTCTACTGTCTGCGCGCCTTAGATTGCAATCCCTTCGGACGCACTGCTGCTTCCCGTCGGCTGTTATGTTCATATGCGGTGGGTCCATGGCACACTGTACCACGTGTTAAGCGCCTTGTAACACACGTTATCTGACATGGCTTGCTTTAATGATGCACCACCCACTCCTTTATATGGCCATCCGTAACATTACCAGGGAAATTAACGATAGTAACATTACCGCGGTTTAGTAAACATACCCCATAGTCACCATGAAGATGTTGGCTTGTACAAACAGCATAGACATCCAGCAGTCCAGACCACAACAAAGAAACACCATCTATATCACTGCAGCTTAACCCTATATAGGGCTATGTGGATACATAGCCATGACATGGTCTCAGCTCAGTCAGAGTGAGAGTGGCCTCTCAGCATGAACGGATGTGTGCACCCAGGTCATGCTTGTGCCAGACCCACATTAAGATGGCTCAGCCATTTATCTAACCTCTGACTCATATACATCCTGTGCAAACTGCTTTGTTTTAGATACTACCCAGAATCCTCTATTTATCATTAGTGTACCCTTTTAGTTTTAACTTGGGGACGACTAATGCAATGCAAAAACACCGGAAAGTGGTCCAGAGACAGGTTGCAATTGCTTTTTGGCCCACAGTAGTCTACGTCTGTCGCATACCAGAAGACTATGTCCCCCTACACAGCTTTTGGCAGTGAGCACAGAACATAGTGCCATGCTCGTTCTCCCTTATTATGTCATGTTCCTGGCCATAGACACTGTGAAAATGGCCAGTGCAGCACATGCACTCTCCCACGCTTCAGACCCAGTTTCTCCCCCTAAGAGCACATGGAAGCATGGCAGATTGGACATGGGGTTAGATGTTGGTACAGTTGCTGGCTACACATGTTGTAAGCAGAGCCATAAAGCTTGGGCATCACATGCATGCACAGTGCATTGTTGCAGCTCACAGTCCTCTGGAAACACTAAATACAAGAAAAAACACAATTTTTCTTTTTACCAAAAACAACGGCTTATGAAAGCAGACAATTTCAAAGGACTTATCG
This sequence comes from Ichthyophis bannanicus, assembly GCA_033557465.1. Taxonomy (NCBI): domain Eukaryota; kingdom Metazoa; phylum Chordata; class Amphibia; order Gymnophiona; family Ichthyophiidae; genus Ichthyophis; species Ichthyophis bannanicus. The sequence goes on from CM066037.1 coordinate 200,889,364, forward strand.
ACGGGCATTGTTTAACCACAGAGAGTGGTTGCTTCAGCCTCAGAATCATATTAGTGGCATGGGAGATGATAGCTATGTTAATTTTATGTCCCGGTTTTCACCTATGAGCCCTCAGATTCAAGGTATCCTTAAGAAACACGCTAATGTTTTACAGGTTATTCCTTGGTTAACCGATAAACACCCACGTTGTGTGTGGCTATGCAATTGGAACCTGAAAGAGATTTTATGTCCAGCATCTCTCCGATCTCCCGATGTATGTGAGCAGGTCCACTCTAGTCAATGGGTATGTGGCCACTGTTCTATTTGCTATGTGTCTTTGGAACTCACAATGTTTACTTATGGTGGGAAAGATTACTATTTGAGGAGGCACACTATTTGTGATTCTAATTATGTGGTTTACGCAAAACAGTGCCCTTCTGGATTGTTATACATTGGGAAGACAATCCACTCCTTCAAAGTTTGATTGAGGGAGCATAAAAGTAGGCTACAGTGCAAGTGGGTGGAAGCCCCAATAGTTCAACATTGTTTAGATTTTTCACATTCATTTCTAGATCTGCGTTGTTTCTGTATTGATAGTGTACCCCAGGGAATGTACGGACGTAGTTGGGAGCAAACTTTGGTGCTCTTTGAACAATGATGGATTTTCCGGTTGGGCACGGTTTTACCTGGCAGTTTGAATACTCAAACCGACTGGGGATTGTGTTTTTGATCTGTCGGCATTATGTATGTTTGTGGTTTTTGAGTCTCGTGCCATTAAGATAGTCTTGTGTGGGTGGGGAGATTTTCCCTACTTAATGCGCATGCGTGGCAGTTTTTTGGTAAGACATGCTGTTGAAGACATGCTTATCTTGAATTACTGTGAATATTAATTGGAGGTATGTAGTGGGTTTCTCCTAGGTTTCTATTATTTTCTAACAACTGCTTTGATGGGTATGTGGAGTGAATATGGTGCTTTCATTTTTATTTAGCTATGGTATTTAATTACCTCCTGATGAAGCTTGGTGAAACGCTTTGGTGGACATCCAGTTTTGGCATAGAGGACTACAGGAATTTATAATGTGACACGCCTTAGTGCATTCTGAAGTTGCACCCAGATAAGTAACGGCATTTTTTTGTATACGTATCAGTCTCTATGGTGTTTTGAGCAAGAGATTGGAAAGTTTTGTGCTATGGGTGGAACTCTATGTAGTGGCTTTTATATATTACCTGTAGCTTTGGGTCAGTGATGTTATGGGGTTGTGTGGCATCAATGTTTTAAATGACACCATTGATAAAGAGGGTGCTCTTTGCATGAAATGCCCTGGGAGTGCTGAGACCCATTGCTCTGGTTGTTGAAATTGTCTGCTTTCATAAGCCACTGTTTTTGGTAAAAAATGTTTTGAGTGCTTTTTCTTGTATTTAGTGTTTTCATTTTGCACTCTGAGAGTGATCCATATTGCAATTGCACAGTCCTCTGGAGACACACACACACACACACACACACACACAGACATGACCCCACTGTCCAAAATAGGTGTCAATTGGCATTCTTACTTGGCCCTTGGACATTGTCTATGCCTGTTCTGTGTGTGTGCATGTTATTAGTGCCTGCACACATTCCTCTTAAATTCTTCACAGTGTGTGGGTGCTAGTAGCAGGCTCTGCCATCTAACATTGATGCAGCTTCTCTGTGTGGCAGTAGAGTGTGAGGACTCATGCTAGACCAGATGGGGAGAGTTGCACATACTAATACAATTCTGGTAATGTAGATTTAAGTTAACACACCATAGGCTGGTCTTGAACCCATAACTCTTCTCTCTTACACACAGTGGCCATGTGTTTGGAGTTACAAAGCAGCCATGAGAGAGGGAGGGTGGGTGCATCACCCCATGTGTACATATGTGGACATTGTCAGGATGCATGAGGGCATAAGCTGGGATGTGTGTCTGTCTGCATAGCTGTCTACAGGCTGTGTGCCATACCTGTCTGACAAGTTACTGTATGTTAGGCAGGTGTGGAAGAGGTATATCTTATTAGGTCTGTATGTAGCACTGCATTGATATGCTGCTGGTTCAACTGACATTCATGTCTTACATATGGGATCTGTCATGCCAGAGGGGCAGGCCATGATACATGAACACACACATGCAAGACCCTGGGTGACCTAGCAGAGTGACAAAGTGGGTATTTTTCCTTTGAGATGGGGTGTTGAAGACTCATTTATTTCAACAAGCCTTTGACCTGCCTCCCGATGTCCCTCCCTGAGTTTTGTCAGTTGTGTTTGGTTTGCCTCTTATAAGTCTTGCACTGTTCTTTTCCCTCTTTCCTATTTTATTATGGCGTTCCTTTTCTAGTTGGGTAGCGTAATCATTGTTTTTTTATTTATTGTAAACCGCTTTTATGCCTTGGCCAAAGCGGTATATAAAGTCTGAAATAAAGATAAAGATATCATAATATGTAGTATTCCTGCCTCAGTGGAATGTCCCCCCCCCCACCCATGCACATATCCACTTAATATGTGATGTGGGGAGCATCCTGATCCAACCTCTCTTTAGAATTACAGAGCTTTGGAATTACAGAGCTTAAAAGGGTGAGAGGAGGCATTGTGGGTTAAACTAGAAAGAGGGAAAGAGAAATCTATTTGTATTGGTGTGATATACAGACGTCCCTCACAAGAGGAAGAGGTGGACAGAGAGTTAATTGAAGACATACACAGCATTGCTAGGAAAGGGGAAGTGCTACTGATAGGAGATTTCAATATGCCAGATGTTGATTGGCACATTCCTGCTGCAGTATCATTTAGAAGTAAGGAGATCCTGGATTCTCTACAGGGAGAACTATTCAGGCAATTGGTAACAGACCCCACACGTGAAGGGACCATACTGGACTTGGTGCTTACCAATGGTGAAAGTATTTCTGATGTTGTAGTGGGAGATCATTTTGCATCCAGTGATCACCAGATGGTGTGGTTCAGTATTAGGACTAGGGCTGTTAGAATCCATTCAAAGGTGAGGATCTTAGACTTTAGGAAGACTAACTTTGCCAAGATGGACCAATATCTCAGGGAGTCGTTAGTGGGATGGGAACAGCTGGGTGATGTAGAAAAACAGTGGGCAAAACTGAAAGGTGATATTTTAAGGACAACCAACCTTTTTGTTAAAATGGTAAATAAAGGTAAAAGGAAAAGAAGACTGCTATGGCTTTTGAAAGAAGTAGCTGAAAAAGTGAAAAAAAAGAGGGAGGCCTTCATGAAATACAAGAGATCACAGAGAGAGGAAGACAGGCATCTATATTTGGGAAAACTTAGAGAAGCTAGAAGTCATGAAGGCAAAGATTCAAAAGGAGGAGGAAATAGCCAATGCAATAAAATGAGGGGATAAGACATTTTTCAGATATGTTAGTGAGAAGAGGAAGGGCAAAAGTGGTATTGTCAGACTCAGGGGTGCAGGGGAGGAATATGTAGAAGCTGATAAGGATAAAGCAGAATTGCTTAACAAATATTTCTGTTCTGTGTTCACAGATGAAGAACCAGGAGCAGGACCTCAGAAAACACCCACAAACAGGAACAGAAGCGAAGGACATCTTGAACAATTTTCAGAAGACTGTGTTGGTGAGAAACTAGCTCAACTTAAAGTAGACAAAGCGATGGGACCGGATGGGATACACCCTAGAATACTGAGGGAACTTGGGGACGTTCTAGCAGCTCCACTGACTGACCTTTTCAATGCCTCGTTGGAGTCGGGAATGGTGCCAAAGGACTGGAGAGAGGCTCATGTGGCGCCTTTACACAAAAGCGGAAGTAAGGATGTGGTTGAAAACTACAGGCTGGTTAGTTTAACTTCGGTGGTGAGTAAATTATTGGAAACGCTGCTGAAAGAGAAAATAATGAGGTTTCTGGAGTCCAGCAGATTACAGGATCGGAGGCAGCATGGATTCACCAGAGGCAGGTCTTGTCAGACAAATCTGATTGATTTCTTTGACTGGGTGACCAGGGAGTTGGACTGAGGGAGAGCCCTAGATGTGGTGTATTTAGATTTCAGTAAAGCCTTTGACACTGTTCCTCACAGGCGACTTATAAACAAACTGAGCACCCTAGGGATGGACCCTAAAGTTACTGCTTGAGTTAAAAATTGGTTGGGTGGGAGGCGACAAAGAGTCAGGTAAATGGAGCTCTCTCTGAGAAGAAGGATGTTACCAGTGGTGTGCCCCAGGGATCTGTCCTTGGTCCGATTCTTTTTAACATCTTTGTTAGTGATATAGCAGAAGGGCTGTCGAGTAAGGTTTGCCTCTTTGCGGATGATACCAAAATCTGCAATAGAGTAGACACCCAGGAAGGTGTAGATAACATGAGGAGGGATCTAGCTAAGCTTGAAGAATGGTCTAGAATTTGGCAGCTGGGATTTAATATTAAAAAATGTAAGGTCATGCATTTTTGCTGCAGCAATCCAAGGGACATCTTGAAAATTGTTCAAGATGTCCTTCGCTTCTGTTCCTGTTTGTGGGTGTTTTCTGAGGTCCTGCTCCTGGTTCTTCATCTGTGAACACAGAACAGAAATATTTGTTAAGCAATTCTGCTTTATCCTTATCAGCTTCTACATATTCCTCCCCTGCACCCCTGAGTCTGACAATACCACTTTTGCCCTTCCTCTTCTCACTAACATATCTGAAAAATGTCTTATCCCCTCATTTTATTGCATTGGCTATTTCCTCCTCCTTTTGAATCTTTGCCTTCATGACTTCTAGCTTCTCTAAGTTTTCCCAAATATAGATGCCTGTCTTCCTCTCTCTGTGATCTCTTGTATTTCATGAAGGCCTCCCTCTTTTTTTTCACTTTTTCAGCTACTTCTTTCAAAAGCCATATAGGGGGTGAAGTACTTTTGTCCACTAAAGAGCGGGACCTAGGCATGGTTGTGTCTGATGATCTTAAAGTAGTTAAACAGGTAGAAAAGGCAATGACAAAAGCTAGAAGGATGCTTGGGTGCATACGGAGAGGAATGGCTAGCAGAAAAAAGGAGGTGATAATTCCTCTGTATAAGTCTTTGGTGCAACCTCATTTGGAGTATAGTGTGCAATTCTGGAGACCGCAGCTTCAAAAGGATGGGAACAGGATGGAGTCGGTGCAGAGGGTGGCTACTAAAATGATTAGTGGTCTTCATTATAAAGCATATGAGGACAGACTTAAGGATCTTAATATGTACACCTTAGAGGAAAGGCAGGATAGAGGTGATATGATTGAGATGTTTAAATACCTCCGTGGCATAAATGTTCAGGGAGAGAGCCTCTTTCAATTGAAAGCAAATTCTGCTACGAGGGGACATGGGATGAGGGTGAAGGGAGATAGATTCAGGAGTGATATGCGGAAATATTTCTTTACAGAAAGAGTAGTGGATTCGTGGAATAATCTCCCTATGGAGGTGATAGAGATGAGGGCAGTAACTGAATTCAAAAAAGCATGGGACAAACACAGAGGATCTCTAAAGGTAAAAAGGGGACTGTTGTAGTTGATATGGAAGGACAGACTAGATAGGCCATGTGGTCTTTTTCTGTCGTCAAATATCTATGTTTCCATGTTTTTAACCTTCCCCTGTCAAAGTACTGTGACACTGCTGATTATTGCAGAATGTAGGGGTCATGTGTGGACACAGCCAACCTGAGTACCACTTTGGGACTGATTATGTAGCCAGGAGACACCACATGCACATTCAAAGCATGAAGGCAATAGTATTTGACAGACACCTCTTCCCAGGGGTGTTTCAGATGCCACATGTGTGCTGTGTATAGGTGCCATTAATTATGTTTGCCCATGCATTCTCTAACACTGCAGTTTATGGGTCACACACTGTAGTCTTTCATTAGGAAATGCATGGTCAGTCCTAACTCAGTTGCTCATGGCTGACAGTACCTGGGGCAGGCCCATCCATTAGGCAAACTAGGCAGGTACCTACGTCCACTGATCATGGTGGACAGCATGCTGGCTGATCCCTCCCTCCCTGCAAGTGTGGTACAGCCGCCACTTCAGTGCTGAGGGTGACCTTAAAGCAGTGACACACATGCGGCTAGTCACAGCATACCACAGGAAGTGTCAGAGGGGGCAGGAGTGGCATGCCATGCCTCACCACCACACAGAAGGGAGGAATCACCATTGGCTCTGTTTTACCTGCCAGTGACATGCTTGGCATGCCCCTGACAGCAGACACAGAAGGGTTGCACCTGACATGCAGGGCTGGGACAAAGGTTTCTTCCACACCAGGCAGAAGCAGCTGCTGCTGCCACCCCCACCCTCACACAATGCTAACATTTCAAGCAGAATCAAATATAAAATGCTTATGACTACCTTTAAGACTGGAAATAAAATTACTCCATCTTACCTCTTGACATTAATCTCCCATGCCACAAATACCAGATCTAGGAGAGAACATTCGCAGAACAATCCAGCAATTCCACCCACCTTTCGAAAATCAAAGCAAGTCACTAGCAACCGTGCCTTTTCGTTCACTGCTCCCATATTATGGAACGCCCTCCCCCCCCCCCCGAACTCCCTGCGCTCCACTAAAGACTTGCAAACATTTAGGAAAGCCTTAAAAACCTACCTAGTCATTCAGCATTTTGGAGACAATAGTGGAGTGCATGACTCTACCCTCGAGCCATCACAAAACTAACCCTCTCCAGAAGAATCACCCATTATGTAGAAACTCACAGATTCTCTCTATTTGTCAATAGTTATTGTTCTTAGTTCTATGTACATTGTGCTGACTTCCGTTGGAGTCACAGACTGTTAAGATTTGTTCTATGTATGACTGTTGTTTTATTGTAAACTGCCCTTGATCGCAGGAAGGGGCAGTATAAGAGAAACACCAAATAAATAAACAAACATGGTTGCGTGGCGGCAGTGCCAGTAGCACAACTCTGCAAGGTACTGCTGAGCTCCCTCAGGATCGAGTTTGCAGAGAACCACCGATTGGACACTATATCAACTCACAGCAAGTATACTCATCCAATATTGTTGCCCATAACAGACTTAACCTGAACAGCCAGAGCTTGCCGGACTATACTAAATATTATACATGATTGTGCCACCTTGGTAATCTAATAACACCTATTGCTAACAATTACTGTTGTCTACATTACACCTCACTATTGTCAACATTAATGCATTTAAGCCTTAACATCATCCTGTATGAAGTTTAGCCTTGTGTTTTAGCATTCTTAGCATTTTAAGTATTACCTTTAAATTACATCAGTTCTAATTACTGTTGTCAGTAGATCACTTTAGATATACCCCTACTACCTATGATTCATCTCAGATTTATTACTGTTGTCAGTATTAAATCTCAGATATATTACTGTTGCCAGTAACTTACCTTAGATATATTCCTGCCACCCGTGACTCTCCCTAGTTTTATTACTGTTGTCAGTAACTCAATTTGAAAATATCTCTGCTATCAGTGTTTCAACTCAGACGTATTACTGTTGTCAGTAACTCACATCTGACTTACTGACGTGACCTCTATTTCACCCCGCTACTATCTTACCAATATGTAACAGCTGATTGTTCTACTGAGTAAGCCATTCTACTTCTCCACACTAGTCTAATTGTCCTTCCTACTGTCGTCAGTAACTTATTGCCTCTTACCAAATCAGACATTACCATGCCATCACTACCCTACTCAACACACCACTGAATTAGATACATTGGCTAACATACCTCTGAATCAGATTCAGAAAATGCCACACTCCAACATCATGCTTCTAAGAATATCATACACCTGTATACTACTGGCAATACTAATAATCAACCTATCACTAAGTTTAAACAGCAAAAATCACATGGCCATCCCTATAATACATACCCACACCCGATATGATGACCATATTGGACACACCCACTCAAATAACTATCCAAAAATAAATTACCATAGACTAATACACATAAAACAAACAAATCCACATCAAATTTGCAAGGAAATCTGCTCAAACACATCCTCCCTATCATGCATCCTTATCAATGCACGATCAATGAAAAACAAACTCCCTATATTTAATGATCTAATAACAGACTCCAAACCAGACATCTTATGTGTCACAGAGACTTGGCTTTCTGAAACAGACACAGTCTACCTAAACCAACTTGACAATGAAAACTATGACCTATTTTATAAACATAGATCCAACAAAAAAGGCGGAGGAGTCCTAAGGATGACAAAAAAGATATTAAATGCCAAATCAATACAATCAAATATCTCTAACAACATAGACACATTATTGATAAAAATCGGCCTCATGAAAGTCTGCTTAATTTATAGACCTCCAGACCAAAGTGCAGATTGCCTGGACTCCTTTATTGATCTCCTCAGCTCATCCACTGAACAAAACCCTGTAATCATGCTAGGTGATTTTAACCTTCCATCACTATCAACACATAACTCCAAATTATTCCTGGATGCTATATCAGATATAGATTATCATCAAATAATAAACACAGCAACACATATAAAAGGAGGAACACTAGATCTGATTTTTCTCCCCGATTCACTCTTCAAACTAATCAACCCAAATTCCATAGCATTCACAGAGACACCCTGGTCTGATCATTATATTATCAAAATAAATCTCACATATCATACTGCTAATGTCAAAAACTACACATTAAGTGGCCCCACATCAAAATTTAAAAAATTTAATGAAACGGAATTCCTCGATTCAACAATCCCCCACCTCTTGCCAACCACATCAGATCTTGACGACGCTGTCAACAACTGGTATAAAACCATCAATAATGCAGCCAAAATTAATCACACAAATAAACAAAGGACACACCCCAAAACAAAAAGCACACCATGGTTTAACAATACATTAAAACAAATGAAAAAAGAACTAAGAAAACATGAAATTAAATGGCGAAAATCAAAATTGACTATACATAAGGAAATATACAACAACCATCTCATAAAATACAAAGAAACACTTGATAACATAAAGAAAAACTACTACGCAGCAACCTTATCAAAATCATATAACAGACCCAGAGAACTATTTTCTATTGTCAGAAATCTTACCAATAACGCTCAAACTTCTAGCAACGAAATAACTGACATCTCAGTACAAACACTAGCTAATCATTACCAAAACAAATTAAAAAAACCTCAAATGTCTCTAGATACGATTAACACCTCACACCAGTCTGTTGACGAATGGTCAGACTTTTACCCCATTTCAAGTACGACATTAAAAACTATCATATCCGGACTCAATACCACAACTTCTTATTTAGACCCATGCCCAGTATCATGGATAAAAACACACTGCCAACTCTACTATCCTTCATTCTCCCAATAGTCAACCTCTCATTATCCCAAGGTTACCTTCCACAATCGCTCAAACACGCACAAATACGCCCAATCCTAAAGAATGGCAAACTTGATAAAACATCCCCAGTATCATACAGGCCCATTTCTAGCATACCATTTTTGGCCAAAATAATAGAAAAAGTAGTACAATTACAAACACAGGAATTCATTGACACATCTTACCCACTTGACGACCAACAATATGGATTTCGGCCACGCCACGGAGTAGAAACACTACTAACAGTATTAATTGATACTCTCCTAAGAGGAATCGACAATCATAAACAAGCTTTCATCCTCCTCTTCATTGACATATCAGCGGCCTTTGATAGTGTACATCACTCAATAATGCTCAGCAACCTAAGGCAGATAGGCATAAACTCTACAGTACATAAATGGTTCACCTCCTATTTACACAATAGAACACAAAATGTACGAATAGGTAATCAAACTTCAACTACATATAACCAAGAAATAGGTTTACCACAAGGATCTGCACTATCAGCCTTACTTTTTAACATTTACATAAAACCGGTCTGCAATATCTTTAAAAAATTTGGAGTACAATATCACCTATATGCAGATGATATTATGATGTACATTCCATTTACTATCCCTAACCTACCGTTACAACTCCTCTCAGACTGCTATAATGAAATCACAATTTGGCTAAAAACTCAAAACCTCCACATAAACCATGCTAAAACCGAAGTCTTAATCGTATCAAAAAATCATTCATTTATCCCCCCAACCCATATAACACTACAAGATCAAGAAATTAAAATAAAAAATGAAATAAGATATCTAGGTGTTATCTTAGATACACACCTTACAATGGATACCCACATTAGAAATACCATAAAGAAAATCTATTTCAAACTTAAAATTCTCAAACAACTACGCCCGCTATTATTTGTACAAGATTTCATTAATATAATACAAGCTATCATAACCCTGCACTTTGATTTTGCCAACCTAATACTAATGGGCATTTCAAAACAGAACATTAAGTCGATTTACCAAGTGTATCCGAGGGTTAAAAGAATTCAACTAGCCCAAAATGCAACGGCAAGAATTATACTAAAAATAAACTCACTCCAACACATAACACCAATACTAGCATCCCTTCATTGGTTACCAATACAAAGCAGGATAATATACAAAACATTAATAACCTCATTCAAAGCATTAAATGACATGGCTCCGACCACCCTATGTAATCTAATATGCAAAGAAACACCTAAACCTACTCACAGAAATGAACAATTAAATAAACTAAAGATCCCAAAGGACTTCATAAAAGCACATAAATTAACCAACAAGAGAGCCTTCTCTCACATAGCTCCAACTATATGGAATTCCCTACCAGAGGATCTACGATCACTAACAGAGATCACGGAATTCCGCAAAAAATTAAAAACGTATCTATTCACTAAACATTATAACACCATGGAAAACCTTGAACTCAATTTAGATAAAGGCTAAACAGGTAACTGACCACATAAAACACAAACCTCCTACCTAAATAGACAACACACATAGTTCAATCGAAATGACGATCCAATCTCTTATGCCCTAATACCTCCTCATGTATATAGTTGTTTCTGTAATGTACTGTCTTATGTTATTTAGACACTACATTTTGTTAGTTAATTGTTTTAACACGGTTCCAGTTTAAATTCACTGTTTAGTTTCCTAGACTTAACTTTGTTTAATTTATGATATTTTAAGATGTTCTATGTAAAATTAAGATGTTCTATGTAAAACAAACTTCGCTTTGTTATTTGTTGTTATTTGTACACCGCAACTGATCTCTGGAAGATGCGGTATAAAAATGAGTGTTAAATAAATAAATATAACTTCTTTGTGAGAGCAGCGGCATGTATGTGTGCTGCGGCTGTCACAGCAGAGTCACAACAGACATTGCAGATGTAGACTCTAGGCAGCCACCTAGTCCACCTAGTGGACCAGCCAGTCCCACTGAATCGTGTAACCACCTTTGCCAGCTTTGGCGCCTACAGCATTGTGCCCTTTGTTAAAAGGACACCATGCTCTGACTGGTAATTGACCACTACTATCACTGATTTCAGAGCTCCTGTCTGGGAAATGCACAATGCATACAGGTAAATGGACTCCCTGTGTGCTGTTTAACCCGCAAAAATGGCTCTCTCCCTGCAAGGAAGCCCTTAATGCTTGCCTTAGACTGGCGTTAAGGGTTCCCAGTGGCTGTGCCTGTACCGCACGCTAATAGCACCCGCTGTTAAGGTAGCGTCCTCTATCTCCACCCATGATCCACCCAGTTTACATTCTTTCTCTGTCCCTTTCTACCATACTGCCTGGTAACATGTTACCAGTTGTTAAGCCGGCATTATCAACACTTTCTTCCATATTAACCGCTCAGGGGCGCCGATAAAGCCTGCTAAGAGCACCTTTGTGCCCTTAATGGTCCTTGTTAAACATACCCCCTAAGTCTATTAACAAAAATGTGGTAATGTATTAATGCCCATTAATTCCCAGTGCCGTGCATTAATGCATGACGTTAGTAAATATGCCTTTTTGAGATGAATGGGCCTGTTTACTAAGAACACACATTTCATAAATAAGCTCCATAGTTTGAAAGAATGTCCTAAATGGAATTATATCATTCAGTACTTTTATAGATTGAATTCTTTTTCTGTTTTACCGTGCTTTAAGTACGGTGCTAGCAGAGGGCCACTGTTACTCTTCTCTGAATAATATTTGGTTTTTAGACAATTGCTAATGTCTCCCATTTGACTACAAATTTATTTATTTATTTAGACAGATTTGTATGCCACCTTATCCTTCAATCAAGGTGGCCACGTCACATCACAATTGGAGGGTTACATTTAACATTAGGTTACATGTAAACATTTGGACAGTACACTTAACAGCAAACATCTAGACAGTACACATTTAGACTACTAGTACACTTAACAGTATTTAGATAGTACAATGAGGGTTAACATTTAACAGGAGAGTATTTAATAGCTTGGTATGATAAACTTGTGTGTATGGATAGGATGAGTGCGTGTTTAGTTGGCGGAGGAAGTAGTGTATTTGTTTGGGTAGCAGATGTTGCCTGAATGCTGGTATGTTTCTATAAATAAGAATGTTTTGAGGTCTTTGCGGAAGTCTGTAAGGTCATCTAATTCCCTCAGGCTCGTGCATTGACATTTTTCTTGTATCAATAAAGAGTTTTCTTTTTTTATTATTATTATATTGATTCTCCAAATGTTTTATTTCTTTCTCCAAATTTTACATTTTACTTCCTTACCTTATTTTCCCAAATGCCCAAGTCAATAATTTCCGTTAATGTTGTTTTAAAGGCATCCCAATTATTAGCTCATTAAGCACAAATTACTGAGCCATTGCTTTCTTCACTAGAGCCACCAATTCTAGATTGCCTAATAGTGCTGAATTAAAGCACCATATTGGACTGGAGGAACTTAGGCTATCCCAGCACAGGGTTATTGTGATTCTTTTGGACTTTGTTGTGCGATATCCTGTCAGATGCAGAGCCAAGCACATGGACAGTTTTTATATATTCTGGTAGCCAGATTAACCCACCTGACTAGCCACCGACTATCTCCAAACCTTATCTCCCTACAGAACCTGCTGTACGTGCCCTCCCCTCGCATTGCCCTACCAGTATATTGCTGTATGTTATATGCCTTTGTTGTATATACCAACCTGTTCCCTGTATCTACCAATTTGTTTCTTGTAACTGTGCTGCCTTTGTCATTAGTATTGACCCGTCACATGTTATATCCCCTTGTTTATATGTACCAACCTGTTCTCTGTCAACTGTACTGCCTCTGTCATCTGTATTGACCCGTTTCTCCTGTAAACCTTTTTGATTGGTAGAAAAACAGTATAGCAAAACCAGTTACATAAATAAAATAAATAATAAATAATTTTAATGGGAGAAAACTCTGTAACATCAGATGCTTCTTGAACGGACTTATTTTGACTTGGACTGGTGCAATTCACTGTTTTTCTATTTTTAGCTTAAATTTACTTCAGTTTATTGTGAGACATTTACTTTAGTACGGTAGTTTGCTATGAGATATTTACTTTAGTATGCTAGTGTGTTGGTATATATTGTGGTGAGGAGGAGGCAGCCCAGCATGAAAATAAAGGAGAAAGAAGAACTTTTTCTTCTGCTCGGGGGATGGGTTCACTAGAACACATACAGCACAGCAGAATCCCTGAGAGAAACCAAGAGGGTAGTGCTAGGTTTAAGCCACTCCCAGACCTCATGACAACCTCAGGCAAGAGTAGGAGGTACAAGTGGGTGGAGTCAGGAAGGGAGTTGCCCTGCTCAGCGTTTAAGTTTGAGAGAACAAACAAAGTGAGCAGAGAGGCAAGGAACTCCAGAAGGGCCTGGGAAGGCAGAAAGGCCAGGAACTCCAGAAAGGCCAGGAACTGCAGAGAGGCCAGGAACTGCAGAGATTCAGGAGAGAGCAAACACAGCAGAACCAGCAACCATGAAAGGAGCAGATACAAAGTGAGTAGCAGCAGAGACAAGAGCAGCCAGCACTGCAGCCCAGGAAGCTACAGGGAAGGTTCCAGGCAAAGGACCAAACAGACTGGCTACAAGGAGAAAGAGAAAAGGTTGGCTTTAAGGAAGCTAAGGCAAGAGTGCTTAGACTCACCGGAGGAAGGGTCTATCTGCAGGCAGCAGAAGCCCCAGGAAGGGAAGTGGAGAGCTTACCCTGAGTCACTGTCTAGCTCAGAGACAGAGGGAGTGCCAAGCCGGAGAAGCCTCAGCCAGGAAGGTGATGCAGCCAGACTCCAAGGTAGGAGAGATAAAGCCATAAAGCCTAAACCCTGTGTTACATGCTCTGATTCAGAAGAGAGGTTAAAGCCTAGGAAAACCCAGAATAGGAGTAAGGGTTTTGCCAGGGACACTGAACAGGAAAAGCCCAGTGAAATCCTACCACAAGGAGAAAGGGTCATTCAGTGGCATAGGCTATTTAATCTGCTAAAGAATATTAAGGATAAACTGCCAGAACGATTACAAGCATTGCCAAGTTACAGCTCAGTTGAAAGTATGGAAGTAGCAGGCCAAGAAAGTGACATTACTTCAGTTTGTTCTGAGATGGACTGTAATCTGTGCATGAAGGCCGAGTAATGGAAGCCTGAGAAAGGAAAGAAGTGAAGCTTGTGTAAATATCTTTATTGCAACACTGGTTACAAGTGTTACCTTAAGACAGGGGTCTCAAACTCAAATTGCTTTGAGGGCCAAATGAGGACTTGTAGAGTAACCCGGGGGCCGCACAAGACGCAGGCCTCATTTGCATAAGGGCATCATTTGCATAAGGGCATCATTTGCATAAATATTTGCATAATTTTACCATACACTAACTTTTAGTAAACATGCCTCTTAATGAGTGTATGGATAAAGAAAGACTAAAAGATTTCTACATTACTATAAACCAGTGCCAACCGCCAGGCACATTAGGAACTACTAGAAACACTGCCCATTTAGAACCCATAGCAAACCTGCCGTGTCCTAACAGCACTACCAGGACTCACAAAGCACCATACCCTAACTATCAAAAGGCAACACTGCAAATATTAAATCAACACATTTCAGAGAATAACAATACATGACCTACTCGGGAAAGAGAACAAGTGGCAATGTCAAATAGGAATTACATAAACAGAATACCTCAGCTCAGTTACACATGCAGAACATACACCATCACCAAACAAGGAATCACAATTTAGAAACAGGAAGACAATTAAACTGGGAACCCCAAAAGCCAAACTTAGAATGTACAACACTGTAGAAATAAAACTATACATTGATTTCCTCTTGTATTAAATAAAGTGCAGACGTTAAAGATGCACATTTCCAAGAGCTGACATATTTCAGTTAATAAATTCAAAATAAAGAGATATTTTTCTACCTTTTGTGCATTTTTTTTTCAGTTGCAATTGTTCCAGTCACTTTTTTCTGGTTTCTTTGTGTCTTCTGCTAACTCTCCATCGTCTGCTGTCCATTTCTCCTTTCTTCTTTCCTAGTTTTTTTCCATTCTCTCTACATCTGCTTTAACATACTAATCATTCTCCTTTTGCTCTTTCCTCATTCCTATTTCATCCACTCAAATTTTACCCCTCCATCCTCAATCCCCACTTACTCTCCCAATACCCGGCCAATTGTAGATTTTTCTTCCCTCCCACACAAAATATATTTCCCCTCTCCATTTCACTCTCCCAGCCCCATCCCATTCTAATCGTCCCCCAACATCAACTCCCTTCTAGCTCCTGCCCAACCCAGCATCCGCTCCCTTCTAGTCCCCGCATCATCAGCCCATTTCGAGTCCTAGCTCCCTCCCCTCACAGCCCATTTCCTTTCCAAGCCCCCCTCCCCATCAGCCCATTTCCATTCCAAGCCCCCTTCCACTCAGCCCATTACCATTCCAAGACCCTGTCCCCATCAGCTATTTGCAGTTCAAGCTCCCCCTTCTACTCGGCCCATTTCCAGTCATAGCACCCCCCAGTCCATTACCAGTTCTAGCCCCCCCCTAGCCCATTATCGGTCCTAAGCCCCCCAACAGCCCACTTCCAGGCCTAACCCTTCCATCGCCCCATCTTCATTCTTAGCCCCCCATAACCCCATTTTCAGTCTTAGGCCCCCAGTCAGACCACCTCCAGTCCTAACCCCCATCTGTCCATTACCAGTCCTAACCCCCATCACCCCATTTTCAGTACTACCCCCCCCAGCCCCCATCAAGTCCTGCTCCCCCCCTACATCAAGTCCTGCTCCCCCCCATCAAGTCCTGCTCCCCCCTACATCAAGTCCTGCTCCCCCCCCACAAGTCCTGCTCCCCCCCAGCCACACAACAAGCCCTGCTCCCCCCCCCATCAAGTCCTGCTCCCCCCCCCAACAAGTCCTGCTCCCTCCCCCCCCCCCCCGGGAAAATTTAACTTAAAAAAAAAACCGGCTTCTGCTGCTGCTGCCGCCGCTGCCGTGGCCGGCAATAGCAGCAATATCGCAAGTCCCGCGGGCTCCCCCCCCCACCCGGCAGATCCCTTCCTGCTTGCCTGCCAGTTCTCCGCTTCGGCTTTCAGAGCCGCGAAGGGAGAGCTTCTCCCTCGTGACTCTGTTAAGCCTGCTGGGGCAGATGGGAAATTTCCCATCTGCCCCGGCGAGCTTAACAGAGTCGCGAGGGAGAAGTTCTCCCTTCGCGGCTCTGAAAGCCGAAGCGGAGAACTGGCAGCATTGGCAGGCAAGCAGGAAGGGATCTGCCGGGTGGGGGGGAGCCCGCGGGACTTGCGATATTGCTGCTATTGCCGGCCACGGCAGCGGCGGCAGCAGCAGCAGAAGCCGGTTTTTTTTTTCCCCCCTATGCATCGCGGGCCGCACAAGGGTCTCTCGCGGGCCGCATGCGGCCCGCGGGCCGCGTGTTTGAGACCCCTGCCTTAAGAGGAGAAGAATAATCCTGTATTTTGCTTTGACCTGAATGTGTACATTTGCTTTGAAGATTTTGTCAACCATTTTTGACACGGATGCTAATAAAATTCCTGTGTGCTTTAAAACAACCACTCGGTTCATAATCTCCTTGGCACAACTACAATCCTTGGGAAAGAGGAATTGAGATGGCTTCCCGTCCCTAATAGGTAACCGCCTGGTAGGGGCGCGACCGCCACAGGTGGTGTAGTTTTTCGGATACAGCATTCCAGTGGTCAAGTGGTGCGTCTACAAGCTGGTACCTCAGGACGAGGAAGATCCAGGAAGGACGGAGTGACCGGACCGAGAGAAAACACGGAGGAGAAAATCCGGAGTGGAGTCGGATCCGGAGCGCTGTTTTCTGGTGGTAAAGCGAAGACCTGCATCAGAATCAGGTAACCCGTAGGCTAGAGGGGGATAAGCCTAGGATTCTGATGTAAGGGGCCACCAGGTACTCACTAGGAGATAGTGAGGAAAAAAAAAAAAGTGCTGCACTTTGTGTGGTTTTTTCTGTGTTTGTGTTCCAGAAACCGCAGTCCAGGATGGAGACAGCGGACATATTAGCCTGGGTGGCAGACCAGTTCGCCAAGCAGAGGGAGATGGCAGCAGTGAGCCAGGAGCAAGCGGCGTCCATGCTTCGCGCTCAACAGCAACCCCTACTGGAGGCAATGGCGAAATGGATTCGGGCTCAGGAAGAAGCGACCAAGATGGCACAGTCTGTACAAAAGGCACAGGCCTTACCAGGTGCACTGGTTGTTTTTCCAGGAGGGGAAAGCCCTGGTACTGGAACTTTCTCATGTGGCCGCCTTTCTAAAGAGGACAATATTGATGTCTTTATTGAGTCCTTTGAAAGAATAGCTGTTTTAGCTCAATGGCCAAAGGAACAATGGGCCATGAGATTTGCTATTACCCTAAGTGGGGAGGCTTTAGCAGCCTACAGGGAAATGCCAGTTGCATTAGTAGCCGAGTATGAGCATGTAAAGAAGGCAGTAAGAGATCGGATGGGGTTAAGTCCCTCGGTCTATCGGAGACTTCTGAGAGCATGTGTACTGAAGGAAGGTGAAACACCCCAAGCTTTATACCATAGAATTAAAAGCTTAGTGTATAAATGGCTTGTACCTGAGAATGGCAATATAGATTCTGTTATTGATGCTGTAATATTGGAACAGTTTACAGAAGCTGTACCCAAAGAGTTACAGAGTTTTCTGGTAATGCAGAGCTGTAAAAACACCCAGGAAGCCATTGCGTTGGCTGAGTGCTTTCTAGAGGCCAGGAAGTTAAGCCTCAAGAAAGAGAGCGTTTTTCAGAGGGCAGGTACAGAATTGCAGGAAAGGAAGGCAACCTTTACTAGCCATAAGATGGAAAGGAATAAATCCATAGAAGGCAGATATAACCTGCAGAGAAAATGTTTTTCCTGTGGTGAGCCAGGTCACCTTAAGAGAAAATGTCCAGTAAGGAAAGCTTTTGTAATCACACGTCCCAAAGAGGTAGGTGAGGGATTTCTCTTGTCTGTAGAAGTGGAAGGAATACCCATAGAAGCTCTACTAGATTCAGGGGCTAGCCAGTCTATGATTTCCAGCAGGTTGTGGAAAAAGATAGAGGCCCAGAGACAGTGCTTACAAGAATCCTCAAGGGGGCAGGTTAAGATCAAATGTGTCCATGGAGCAGCTTCCACCTATCCTCTCCAGAGTGTTAGGATCAAGGGGTTAGGTAGTGGAAGGCAGGTGGCAGTGGCAGTGATACCTAGACTCCCACACGATATGATATTGGGCCGTGACTAGGGTTGCCAACTTTTTCACCGAGAAAAACCCGACACCTGTGGCTTGCCATGCTCCACCCATTCTCCGCCCCTAGTCCCACCCCTGCCCCGCCCCCAGCCCCACCCACAAAAATTACCGAGGATACGTGTAGGCTAACTTCCTTGGTCAGATAATAATTAAACTGGGAACCCCAAAATCCAAACATGAAATGTACAACACTGGAGAAATAAAACTATAAAGTAATTTCCTCTTGCACTAAACAAAAACGCAAAGATGTTAGCAATACACACTTCCCAGACCAGACATATTCCAGTTAATAAATTCAAAATAAAAAGTATTTTTCTACCTTCTGTTTGGACGTTTTATTTTTCAGTTGCAATTGCTCCAGTCACTTTCTTCTGGTTTCTTCGTGTCTTCTGCGAGCTATCCATTTGTCCTTTCTTCTCTTTTAGATGTTTTCCATTCTCTCTCTATTTCTGCTTTAACATACTGATTGTTTCCCTTTTGCTCTTTCCCCCAATTCTTTCCCTATTCCTTTATCATCCGTTTAAATTTCACCCTTCCATTCTCAAGCCCCTCTTACTCTCCCAAAACCGGCCCATCATAGACTTTTCTTCCACACAAAATATTTTTTCCCCTCTCCATTCTCATTCCCCATCCATTCTAGTCCTCCCCCAAATCAATTCCCTTATAGTTCTAGGCCCACCCAGCATCCACTCCCTTCTAGTCCCATTCTCCCATGCCCCACATCAGCCCATTTCCAGTCCTATTCCAGCTCTTCATCAGCCCATTTCCAGTGCTAGCCCTCACATCACAGGCCATTTCCAGTCCTAGCTCCCCCCCCCCAATCACAGCCCATTTCCAGTCCAAGTCCCCCATCACAGCCTATTTCCAGTCCTAGGCCCCCCCCCACCATCACAGCCCATTTGCAGTCCGAGTCCCCCCGCACAATCACAGCCCATTTGCAGTCCGAGTCCCCCCGCACCATCACAGCCCATTTGCAGTCCTAGCCCCCCTAATCACAGCCTATTTCCAGTCCAAGATCCCCCTTCCTCCACCATAGCCCTTTTCTGGTCCAGGTCCCCTCCACCCCCATCACAACCCATTTCCAGTCCATGTCCTCCCCCATAAACCTTTTTCAGTCCAGGTCCCCCCCCCATCACAGCCTATTTCCAGTCCAAGTCCCCCCCCCCATTAGCCCTTTTCCAGTCCAAGTCCCCCCCCTTAGCCCTTTTCCTGTCCATGTCCCCCCTTTAGCCCTTTTCCAGTCCAAGTCCCACCCCCTTAAGCCCTTTTCCAGTCCAAGTCCCACCCCCTTAGCCCTTTTCCAGTCCAAGTCCCCCCCTTAGCCCTTTTCCAGTCCAAGTCCCCCCCCCTTAGCCCTTTTCCAGTCCAAGTCCCCCCCTTAGCCCTTTTCCAGTCCAAGTCCCCCCACCCCCATAGCCCATTTCCAGTCCAGGTCCCCCCCCCTTAGCCCGTATCCCGTCCAAGTCCCCCCCTTAGCCCTTTTCCAGTCCAAGTCCCCTCCCCTTAGCCCTTTTCCAGTCCTAGTCCCCCCCCCACCTAGCCTTTTTGCAGTCAGAGGCCCACACTTAGCTCTTTTTCAGTCCGAGTCCCCCCCCCTTAGCCCTTTTCCAGTCCAAGTCCCCCCACCCCTTAGCCCTTTTCCAGTCCAGGTCCCCCCCCCCCTTAGCCCTTTTCCAGTCCAAGTCCCCCCATTAGCCCTTTTCCAGTCCAAGTCCCCCCCCCTTAGCCCTTTTCCAGTCCAAGTCCCCCCACCCCCTTAGCCCTTTTCCAGTCCAAGTCCCCCCCCCTTAGCCATTTTCCTTTCCATTTCCCCCCCCCCCCTTAGCCCTTTTCCAGTCCAGGTCCCCCCATCCCAGCCAATGCAGACCTTGCCCCCCCCCCGACCAGCATCGCGGCTGTCTGAGGCTTCAGAGGGAGCCGGGGAAGCCCGCGCGAGGCCCCGGCTCCCTCTGAACAGCCACCAGCGTGAAGAGCCTTTTCCTTCACGCTGACGGCTGTTCCTGTGAAGCCGCGAATGCTGGGAAAGGTTAAAGGGCAACCTTTAACCTTTCCCAGCATTCGTGGCTTCACAGGAACAGCCGCCAGCGTGAAGGTAAAGGCTCTTCACGCTGGTGGCTGTTCAGAGGGAGCCGGGGCCTCGCGCGGGCTTACCCGGCTCCCTCTGAAGCGGAGAAAAGCCGTTATTTTATCGCTGGCCGCTCCCGATCTTGCGGCCAGAGCAAAAAAACTGGCTTTTAAAGGGCCGGTTTTGCCTCTGCGCCGGCAGCCGGCCTGGCCGTGGAAAAACCGGCCAGGCCGGCTGAAAACCGGCCAGTTGGCAACCCTAGCCGTGACTGGTCCCAGTTCAGAAAGGGGGTGGAGAAACAGTTGCAGGAAAAAACAGGCATGATAACCACACGCACAGCCACTAACCTTTCAGGGGAGAATAGGAAGGAAAGGGTTGTGCGCCCCAGGATTGATACAGGGAGAATAATACCCGCTCCGTTGTTCGGTAAGAAAGTAAACCCAGGGAAGTCAGTAGATACTCAGAGGGAAAAGCAGGTGCCAAAACAGAAATTTGTGATAAAGTTCTGTAGGACTACCCCTGAGGCGAGAATTCCCAAGCGGGCTACCGAACAAGCTGCTGGTATGGATCTCTGTAGCGCAGTAGCGGTGGTCATTCCAAAACAGGGGAGGGCCATAGTAAACACGGGACTTAGAGTAGAAATACCGCCCGGTTGTTACGGACGGATTGCGCCCAGATCTGGCCTCGCCTTTAAAAAGTTTATAGATGTAGGCGCGGGCGTTGTAGATCCGGATTATAGGGGAAAATTGAAAGTCCTCTTGTTTAATTTTTCGCAAGAAAACTTTAGAGTGGATGTAGGAGATAAGGTGGCACAATTAATTTGTGAAAGAGTTGGTTTTCCGCCCATAGAGGAGGTGGATGAACTATCCTCTACCACCAGGGACTCTAGAGGATTCGGTTCCACAGGCATAGCCGAAATAGAAGGGCTAACAGCCTGTTGCATAGAAAAAGAGGAAGACAATCTGGGACCCCAAATTGCAAAAGGTAGTGTAGATCCTGTTTATGGGATTAGGAAAAATTTGGAAAAAAGGCAGAGTAAACAGAATTCTTATCATGACCAGCGTGCAAGGTCACGTTTCTTAAACGTCGGGGATAAGGTTATGGTAATGGTAGCTGTAGGAAACTCTAGGGTTGAGAATTCCTGGAAAGGCCCTTACAAAATAGCAAAACGGCTCGGACCAGTGTCTTATGCTGTGGATACTGGATGGGGAAAGCAGCAGGTATACCATGTTAATCTGTTGAGGCTATGGAAGGAGCGTATAGGGAATGCACAGCTAGCCTTAAGAGTTACTGACACTTCGCAACCCACACCTTGTATTACGTGCTGTTCGCGGGTTATGGCGCCAGCCCGTAATAGTCTAAGGAGGGGGATATGTGGTGAGGAGGAGGCAGCCCAGCATGAAAATAAAGGAGAAAGAAGAACTTTTTCTTCTGCTCGGGGGATGGGTTCACTAGAACACATACAGCACAGCAGAATCCCTGAGAGAAACCAAGAGGGTAGTGCTAGGTTTAAGCCACTCCCAGACCTCATGACAACCTCAGGCAAGAGTAGGAGGTACAAGTGGGTGGAGTCAGGAAGGGAGTTGCCCTGCTCAGCGTTTAAGTTTGAGAGAACAAACAAAGTGAGCAGAGAGGCAAGGAACTCCAGAAGGGCCTGGGAAGGCAGAAAGGCCAGGAACTCCAGAAAGGCCAGGAACTCCAGAGAGACCAGGAACTGCAGAGATGCAGGAGAGAGCAAACACAGCAGAACCAGCAACCATGAAAGGAGTAGATACAAAGTGAGTAGCAGCAGAGACAAGAGCAGCCAGCACTGCAGCCCAGGAAGCTACAGGGAAGGTTCCAGGCAAAGGACCAAACAGACTGGCTACAGGGAGAAAGAGAAAAGGTTGGCTTTAAGGAAGCTAAGGCAAGAGTGCTTAGATTCACCGGAGGAAGGGTCTATCTGCAGGCAGCAGAAGCCCCAGGAAGGGAAGTGGAGAGCTTACCCTGAGTCACTGTCTAGCTCAGAGACAGAGGGAGTGCCAAGCCGGAGAAGCCTCAGCCAGGAAGGTGATGCAGCCAGACTCCAAGGTAGGAGAGATAAAGCCATAAAGCCTAAACCCTGTGTTACATGCTCTGATTCAGAAGAGAGGTTAAAGCCTAGGAAAACCCGGTATAGGAGTAAGGGTTTTGCCAGGGACACTGAACAGGAAAAGCCCAGTGAAATCCTACCACAAGGAGAAAGGGTCATTCAGTGGCATAGGCTATTTAATCTGCTAAAGAATATTAAGGATAAACTGCCAGAATGATTACAAGCATTGCCAAGTTACAGCTCAGTTGAAAGTATGGAAGTAGCAGGCCAAGAAAGTGACATTACTTCAGTTTGTTCTGAGATGGACTGTAATCTGTGCATGAAGGCCGAGTAATGGAAGCCTGAGAAAGGAAAGAAGTGAAGCTTGTGTAAATATCTTTATTGCAACACTGGTTACAAGTGTTACCTTAAGAGGAGAAGAATAATCCTGTATTTTGCTTTGACCTGAATGTGTACATTTGCTTTGAAGATTTTGTCAACCATTTTTGACACGGATGCTAATAAAATTCCTGTGTGCTTTAAAACAACCACTCGGTTCATAATCTCCTTGGCACAACTACAATCCTTGGGAAAGAGGAATTGAGATGGCTTCCCGTCCCTACTAGGCAACCGCCTGGTAGGGGCGCGACCGCCACAATATGCTTTAGTTTATTATAATTTAGCATATTTTAGGGGCATGTTTACTATAGTGCAGCAGGTGGTGCAGGGATTATGCATGAATAGGACACGTTTTTACCACGTTGGAGCCTAGCAGCCTTGGTAGACACAAGGGGCATACTATGGTAGGTTACTACTGCCGCACTAGTCGCTTCACTAGCAAGGTAGTAGGGAACGCATGGCCATAGCGACTGTGCACAATGAACACCAGGCACGGCACGAAGGCAAGCAGAAGGAAGCCAAACAAAAGACACAGCCTCGCCGACAGCATCACAGAAGAAATCAACTGAAAGCAGACAGAAGCGAAAGACGTCAGAAACGCAAGTAAAACTCTAACAGGACTTCACAAAAATCAACATGCACGCAACATTGTTTCTCCCACTCAGCCTCCTCATCACACAACTCCTGCCACCAACCACACACTTCCACTACCCACACTCAAACTCACCATGGCACCCACCAACCACTTGGACATACATAGAACCACAGTACACGCATAATGACACACAAAGACCATCAGTGACAAAAAGACAAACCAAACACAATTCAAACTCCCACACTAGTGCAAAGGAAACACACGAAACAACAAATTCTTCAAAGCATATAACAATAGAGCTCATAAACGCCAGATCCATATGCAACAAGATACACACAATAGCAGACCACATAGAAGAACATCAGCCAGACATACTTTGCATAACAGAGACATGGCTCAATCCCACCGACAATGGCTCAATCCCACTCAATGGCTCACCGACATGGCTCAATCTCAATGGCTCACCGACATGGCTCAATCCCACTCAATCAACTGGTACCAGACACATACACAGCATACAACTGCCCACGCACCCAAAAGCGTGGAGGAGGAATCTTGATAATTGCAAAAAAGAACCTAAGGTTCAAAGCTCAGAGTTTCACTGACACACAACAAGGTAACACAATCAGCATCGTGAACAAACACATGGCACTCTGCCTAACCTACAGAGCACCCAGAGCCTCACCCGACGAACTAGCCTCAACGCTCGAAGCAGTATGCACTATCACTGCAACTAACAAACCCACGCTACTACTAGGAGACTTCAACCTCAAGTCCACCAACACCAAAGATGCAGAAGCTTTCCTTCAAGCAATGACCTCACTTCAGTTCACGCAAATAGTCGATGCCCCAACGCACAGACACGGATCATCCCCAGACCTCATCTTCGCGACCAACTACCTAACCTCGAGAGGTCTATTATCAACACCCACCATCACCCCAGTTCCATGGTCAGACCACTACATAATTAAGATAAAGATGCTACTACAAGAAGACAATCTAAATGAACACTCAGACAACACACCCACACAAAGACGATTCAAGAACTTCGACAGAGACACGTTCCTACAGGACACGATACAACAACTGACCATAGAAACAGACGACCTGGAGGCTCAAATTACTAACTGGAACAGCACCCTATCTAACGCCACCAAAGCAACAGATGCCAGACCCAAGAAACACCGTCGCAACAAGATACAACACAAGCTGTGGTACTCAAAAACCATACGACAAGAAAAGAGAGAACTCAGAAAGATAGAACGGAGATGGAGAAAGACCAAGGCATCTGAAAACCAGCAACTATACCTAACAAAGCAAAAGCAATACAATGAACACATCAACCAATCAAAGAGAGAATACCATACAAACATGATAAATACCTCCATAAACAAACCCAGAGAACTATTCGAAATAGTGAAAATCCTCATAAAAGAGCAAAGTACAGAAGATGAAGTACAAATAGACCCGCAAAAATTTGCTGACTATATCAAGGAAAAATTTCACTCTGCAGAATAAACAAGACCCAGCGCACTAACTCAGTCTAACTCACACCCTAAGACCTGGGACACATTCTGCTCACCATTAACAGAGCAGCTCTCCCACATCATCTCTACAATCAACACAAGCACTGCTCCTACAGACCCTTGCCCAGTGTCATGGATCAAAGCCACCAAATCAAGCTTCATCCACATCATACACAACATGGTGCACAACTCCCTCACTCAAGGATTCATGCCAGATCAACTAAAGCTAGCCACAGTGAGACCGATCCCAAAGAAAACAACTCTCGACAAGAACAACCTAGCAGCATACCCATCAATATCCAGCATACCCTTTCTGGCAAAAATCATCGAAAAAACAGTACAACACCAACTACAAGAACACATTGACAACCACGCACCACTGGATGACAACCAACACGGCTTTCGCCCCAACCATGGAGTCAAACATTACTGATTTACCTCTTCGACAGCATCCTCCAAATCATAGACAGCACCAATAAAGGAGTCTTAGTGATCTTCATTGACATCTCTTCAACATTCGACACAGTAGACCACAAAACTCTCCTGGAAAAACTAAAAAACATTGGGCTACATGGTCCCACCTTAAAATGGTTCCACTCATACCTAACCGACAGGCAGATACAGGTCAAGGTAGGACACAACACCTCTCGACCCATAAAAGTCCTCCAAGGAGTACCATAAGGATCCGCCCTCTCAGCACTACTGTTTAACATCTACATCCAGCCAATATGTGACATCCTGAAAAAGAACAGCATTCAATATACAATCTATGCAGATGATATCATGATATACACACCTATCTCAGTTGACAACCCAGACTACTCTAAAATAACAAACTGCCTCACACAAATGACAAGATGATGTCAAAACAACAACCTCGCAATCAACTACAGCAAGACTGAGGCACTAATCGTCACTCGCAACCCAGACTTCATCCACCCACCGGGCATCAAGATACAAAACACAACCATACCAATAAAATCGGAAGTAAAATACCTCGGAGTGACCCTGGACAACGAACTGAATCTCAAGCCACACGTAAGCAAAACAATCAAAAATGCATACTACAGGATGAGAATCATCAGAAGACTTAAACCCCTCCTCACCATTGAGCACTTCCGTACTGTATGCCAAGCACTAATAACCCCCTTACTGTACTTCTGCAACCCAATCTACCTTGGACTAGCAAAACAAACACTCAAACCACTACAACTAGCACAAAACACGGCGGCCTGCATAATATCTGGATCAACAAGACATGAACACATTACACCTGTTCTCCCAATCAGTGCACGCATCAAATACAAAACAATCATAAACGTATTTAAGATCAAACAGCACACTTCAGCCAACAGCCTGCACACCCTCATACAACCAGACACCAGCACACGCCCAAGAAGAAAAGGTACCTCCAACTGAGTTAACACCCCTAGTGACTTCAGAAAAACACGCAAAGACACCACAGAAAGATCACTCGCCCTGGCTGCCCCAACAATCTGGAACACCCTACCAGACGAGCTGAGATCGACGACGGACCTCAAAGACTTTCGCAAACAGCTGAAGACAACACTGTTCATGGAAAACTATGGAGACGTCACATGATCTTACTACCAGGAACTACCAACATACCCCCCTCCGACCCCCTGATAAGAGAATGTACAATGGCACACGATGTTGCTTAACACTCAATGTATAGAAGAATGTATTATAGTACACGATATATCATAGCGCACAATGTACATAGATCAACCTAATCAAACACACTACAACATCTTACACACAAATCACGATATAACCTTCACTGCATGAAAAAAACGTTCACTCCTTTTGATTGTTTTGCTGTGATACCGCCTTGATTGTAGGATAAGGCGGTATAGAAATACTGTTAAATAAATAAAATAAATAAATAAACACATTCACAAGTGCATCCAGAAAAGGAAGGTCACAAACTCATTGAAAGGGCAACTATTTATTTATTTAACCATTTTTTAAGTAACTCCGTAGCCTTCAATCAAAGCGGTTTACATTGCAGCTCTTACGGGTTACATTATAACAAAAAGCAAAGTTGGGAAGTGGGTTTGGCATGCAGTGGGGGATTATAACAAAAAGCAAAGTAGGGAGGGGATTTCGGAATGCAGGGGGAGATTAACAGGTCATATGCATGGGCTAAGGAACCACTGTGAATAGTAAGAAATGTGCCTCAAGTACACATACATAATGTCCAAATACTGTGGCAGGGTTTCTGTCTGGTCCTGCCATATGACTGGCTCATCCTTTCTGCAACTGCTAGACGAGGGGTTGGCTGAGGTCTTTTTTCCTTTATCATAGTCTCCTTGCTGGCTCTTAGTTTGTTATGCGTTGGAGTCACTCTCACATCTTTGTAGATTATTTTTTGTTTGTTTTGTTTGTTTGAGCCTGGTTGGGAGTTTTTCTTTATCTGTTTTTGACTAGTAATGTAGCCATTATGGCGTGGGTTCCCCCATGTAAGGGAAAGAGGGTGTGGGGTTATGGAGATCAAGCACAGTCAGCACATTGTGGTCTGACATCTACTATATTGGGGGAGGTGCACTGCCATTTACGTGCAGGGGTCTCTCTTACTGGGAAAACACTCAATGGAGGTGGTGAATCCCAAACAGCCCTGTGGGTGAGTAGCCCACCTGTCAGGAAAACAAAGGTCCTCAGACCAGCGTAGACTGCAAGAGCTCCCCAGGTCCATGGAATGATTCAGCTTCTGGGCAAGGGGGCCAGGGAGGGAATACCACAAAGTTAGTTTCTGTCTGGCTGAAACAGGACACTGGCATTTTTCTGCATGTTACACTCTGGATTCACAGATTGCACTTGGACATCCTTTCTAAGATGCCATCTTATGTGTCTAAAGGAAAAGAAAGTTTAGTAAAACAAGCCCTCAATGCACCCCTACAAGCCACTGGCAGAAAGCCAGAAGCCCCCTTTCCCACCCACAGTCTCTCTGTCTCTCTCTCCAACTTCCCTCTATAACCCTGCTGTCACCTCGTCTCATTTTTATCCTGTTTCTCCTTAGCAGTCTCCCTTAAAATCTGCCACCCCCACCCCAACTAGCCTTCATCGTCCAGTAAGCCAGTCAGTCACCCTCTCAGTCAGTTTTCGCTACCTAGGAAACTAGTCAGCCCCCATTGTCCAGTTAACCATCTTGCAAGCCAGTCCATCACCCCCCACAAAGAAAGTCAGAGAGCCAGCCACCTCCCCCTTCCTCCCCCAGCCAGCCCCAGTAAGCAAGCCAGTCAGTCAGCCAGCCATTCCCCCCACCCCCTCCAGCAAGCAAGCCAGGCAGCCATTCTTCCCTCCTCAGTTCCTAGGCAAGTGATTCAGACTCCACCCCCCTCCCTAGCTAGCTCTCAGAGGGGAAAACTCATTTTGCTCTCCATGGCCACAGAAGAAGCATCCTCCTCCTCCACGCAAGCATGGCTTTGTGGAAACCTGAGCCACGTTGTAGCAGCTGATAAGCATGCAATAAATAATACCAGGAGTCATTTCAAAGATCCAAGCCAATTTATTGTGCACAAGGCTCAGACAGTCAAGCGTCAAAAAGGACTGAGCAAAGTTCTTACAGAAACATATTCATTTTATACATTTCTTTTCAGTTTGATGCATGCAGACTTTCTATTGGTCCCAACACCCCCTGCATTTGTCCAATCGGAGACCCTTTCTGGGCCTAGCACCCTGCTCCCTCCTCTAGGATTGTTCTAAGAATGGCACAGTTTCTAGGTATTGATACAATTCTTCTGCGAGGTCGTTTCTAGCTCTAGGAATGCAAGTATTGAAACATTTCTATCCTCAGAACACAAACGAATAATGAAGGATTTATGAATTCATGAAAAACTTCTTGTTAAGCAGTTTTAAAGCAGTTTTCTCAGACTTTCACAGATTTTTGGTTCTTACTAAGATGGGGGTTGGAATCAGGGCCTAACTTACAGGCCTTCCATATTTGCAGGCTATCATAGGCCATAGCCTACCACATTCCCCCCTTTGATTATTCTCACCCGCAAGTTAAAAAGAGTGGGAATTAAATCACATATTATACTCGTGTAACAGCATCATCTTGGGGTATAGGGTAATATTGCCACATAGCTAAAACTTTTGTAGCTGCCTTCCATTCTATAGTGCTATCAATGGCTGCTGGCTTTACTCGACTGTGATGAATCCAGGGTTCGAGTTCTGCAACTTTAACTGCAGTTGGGGTTGATAAGATGACAACATAAGGTCCCTTCCAATGCGGTACCAACGGTGTCTTTCTCCACTCTTTAATCCACACCGAGACTCCAGGCTTGAGAGGATGCAGGGGTTCTGTTAGATGGATGAGCAGCTGATCTTGTACCCACGTATGAAGACTCTTCAAAACAGAAATTAAAACCAATAGTTCTTATCTAGTAATTTCAGATCCAATCTGTTTCATATCTCCTTTTATTCCTTGTACAATAGGCGGGGGTCGCCTATACAGAATCTCAAAAGGGGAAACTCCTAAAGACTTAGTAGGGGCTAAGCGTATCCTAAGAAGGGCTATAGGAAGAACCTGGGGCCACTTCAGGTGAACTTCTTGACAAAGTTTAGACAACTGAGATTTTAGGGTTCTATTCATACGTTCTACTTTTCCTAAATTCTGAGGTCTGTAGGCAGTATGCATCTGATAATGTCAATATCTCGGGGTCATACTTAATGGACTTGCCTCCTGAGAACAGGGCCCCATGTGCATGCAAGGTTGTAAGGTCATACTTGGAATCTGTGTACACATTTAGATGGAGCCCTTTTCCTATTATCAGTGCTCTAGTGAGAGCTATCAGTTCAGCTTTCTGTGCTGAAGTTCCCGGGGCCAGAGCTGAGGACTCAACTACCAGATCAAGGGTCACCACTGCATACCTGGCACAATGATGCCCATTGATGATGAGACTGCTCCCATCCACAAAGAAAGTCCGTTCTGGATTCTCCAAAGGAACATCAGTCAAATCCGGGCGACTTGAGAATACAGTGTCCATAATTTCTAAACAGTCATGAACAGGGGAGCCAGGACCAATTGGGAGCAACGTAGCAGGATTAAAGCTTGACTGACCATCAATTGCAATCGTGGATTCTCACACAGCATACTCTGATACTTCAGCATTAGCGAATTTGTGAGCCAGAAGTTCCCTTTGTGCTCCATAAGGGTCAAAACAGAGTATGGTACGATGACTTAAAGATTCTGTCCCAAAGTGAGCTTGTCTGCTTCGCTCACTAGGAGGGCTGTAGCTGCAACAGCTCTCAAACAAGGGGGCCAACCTGTTGCAACCACATCCAACTGTTTTGACAAATAGGCTACTGGCCATTGCCAAGATCCAAGAGATTGAGTAAGCACCCCTAGAGCATTTCTTGTGACTCATGAACATAGAGGCAGAAAGGTTTCTGGACATCTGGTAGACCCAGAGCTGGTGATGACATCAGAGCAAATTTTAGAGATTGAAATGCTGCATCCTGTTCAGGTCCGCATTCCAATGGCAACCTCTCCATTCCTTTGGTGACTTGATACAATGGCTTTGCCAACAGAACAAAATTGGGGATCCATATGCAACAGTACCCTGCGGCCCCCAAGAAGGCTCTCACTTGCCTCCTAGTGGTTGGAGTGGGAATACTGCACACAGCTTCTTTGCATTCCGGTCCCAAGCGTCGAATTCCGCTAGACAACTGGAACCCTAGATATTTAACTTCAGTTTGACATAATTGTGCCTTGGCTCTTGAGACTTTGTATCCAGCCTCATTTAGAAGGTTCACTGGTGGCTTGTAGACATTCACTTTCTGAATTTGTGGCTATGAGCAGGATGTCCACATACTGAAGAAGAACCCTTTGTCCTGGGTTCACTGAGTAGCTTGAGAGATCTTGATTTAACGCAGCACTGAAGAGAGTAGGTGAATTCTTGAATCCTTGGGGTAATCGAGTTCAGGTGAGTTGGCCCCGCCTTCCTGTTGTGGGGTCTTGCCATTCAAAAGCGAACAAAAGTTGACTGGTGGGGGCTAGGCATATGCAGAAGAAGGCATCATTCGGGTCCAGGATGGTGAAATGAGTAGCCTCGGTGGGGATCAGTCCCAAGAGAATATAAGGATTTGGTACCACTGGGTGTATAGTTTCAGCTGCATCATTTATCCGCCTCAGATCTTGTACTGGGCGGTAATCCCCTATCCCAGATTTCTTGACTGGGAGAAGGGGGGTATTCCAAGGTGACTGGCACTCCTTGAGAAGTCCATACGTCAATAGTTTCATCAGATGGCAGTAGATACCTTCAATAGCTGGTCGAGGAAGAGGATACTGCTTCACATGCACTGGTTCCGCTCCTGGCTTGAGGGTGACAATGATGGGGGGGCTCTATTCTTCGCTAGGCCAGGCGGATTATCTTCTGCCCATACTTCAGTCGGGGCTAAAAGGTTAGGAGGTATACAGGAACTGGCTGGCTTGGTCGGAGATACGCTGTAGAACCGCCACTCTTCTTCTCGGGGAACAGTCAGCACCATCAATCCAGCAGGCTTTGGGTTCACAGTCATTTGCATTTCTCCCCCTTCAGCAAAGGATGTTTGCGCCTGAAGCTTAGCAAGCATATCTCAGCCCAAGAGTGGAATAGGGCACTCAGGCATATACAGGAACTGGTGCGTTATTTTCTGTCCCCCCTAGTTCACACATGCAGTTCTGCAGGAAAGGCTTGGTGGCCCTGGCCCCAGTGGCCCCAATAATGGTGACAGATCGAGAGGAAAGAGGGGCCACCGGCTTTGCCACCACTGAATGTTCAGCTCCTGTATCCACCATAAAGTCCATATATTGGTCCCCTATTTTCAAACTGACCATGGGCTCCTGGGGACCCAGGGTGAACTTGGAGCCCAGTCTGGCCTAGTCTTCATCCATGTCATAGCCTGTTGCAACTGCCACTCCCCCAATAGCTTCTTCCCTCTCTCGCTGGAACTGTGTTCGGTTTATTCCTCCACAACTCTGAAATCGACCTCCTGTTCTTCAGGGACTCCCTCCTCCCCTCCTGGGGGTGGAGTCAAGATGCGGGCATTCACTTCTCCAATGTCCTTCTTCTCTGCAATGGGCGCACTGATTCACACCCAGTGGGGTCCAATTATTTTTCACGAACCCTTCCACGTCCTCTGCTCCTTCGATTAGGAAAACCTCCTCCATGTCGTTCAATTAAAGCGGCAGCAAGAAGATCTGCTTTCTTCTTCATTTTACGTTCACTTTCTCTGTTACGTTCATTTTCACGATTCACAAACACTTTCTGAGCAACTTCCATTAACTGTGCTGTATTCATGCCTGCAAATCCATCCATTTTCTGTAATTTTCGTTTTATATCTCTTTGGGACTGACTCACAAACGCTGCATTTACCATTTATTTATTATTTTATTTTATTTACATTCTCTTATATACCGCGCTATTCTGCATCAGTGCGGTTTACATTGAACAAACTGAAATTACATTGAACAGGGCATTATAACTTGGAGATAACAACTATTTTACAGGGAACATGGGTTATGGAGGGTTAAGTGGCTTGCCCAAGACCACAAGGAGCACCTGTGGGACTAGAAACCCCAGTCCTTCCGGCCCAAGGTTGCTGTCCTCTAGTGGGATTTGAACCCCCAACCTTCCGGCCTGAAGTACCTTGCCCCAACCACTAGGCCACTCCTCCACTCCACCATATGCAAATTCTCCTGGGCTGTTGGATCGTATGGGGTATACAATCTATAGACTTCAGATAATCATTCATAGAAGGCTGCTGGGCTCTCATCTAGTCGTTGGAGAACTTCAGATATTTTTCCAATATTCATGGTTTTCTGGCCTCCCTTCTTTAGGCTTTGCATGAGGGCTTGGCGGAACCGATTTAGGGCTGTCTGCACTATTTGGATCCCACTTGTGGCCATCAAGGCTGATGGGTCTGCATAATACTGTTCATTAGTTCAATCAAATCCTAAAGTTTCTCAGTGTAGGAGGTATAATGCGTCTTTCAGTTCAGTAAATCAGCGGTGGAGAAAAGCACATAAACAAGGCTGGTCGGCCCTACCAAGACCTGGCCTTTGGTATAAAGGGTGGGTAGGCCTTGGACCTGGCGCAATGGTATAACGTGACCATCCCTTTTACTGGTAGTGGTACTTCTGAAGGCATACGGCAATCGGGACTGTCGAGGGTCCACTTCATGTTCTTGGGCGCTGGCTGTGAGTGACCCTGAACTGGCAAATGAATCCCTGCTTGTAGTGTCATCGGTGGACTGTGGCCCACTCGGAGGCACTCTGAACTGAGCCGTGGCTTCCAGTCAAGAGGGGGTGTGCGTCCTCCTGCTGCGGAGGTGGCTGGTGAACTACTTGGGGTTCATCTGCAGGGAAGTGTCCCCCCCTGCCCCAGGCTCTGCCCGGGGTGGTAGCAGAGCTGAGGGGACTGGCCTATAAAGATACTGGGATGGACAGAGTGGAATGTCTGGAGATTCTGCGGCAGAATAAATGGGCAGCTTTTTTTTTTTCCCCTCCAGACGTCCGGCCCCCCCCCTTGTGGTTGCTACTAATCTCCTACACTGTTCCTTACAGCAACGCTTTATCCAGGAGGGCTTTTTTTTTCCTTCACAAACATTTAACCAGGAATCTATATAGGGGAATTGATCAGGGAACATTTTCTGTACAACCTGATAAACACGGGAAACTATACTAATATCAAAGGTGCCCTCACGGGGCCATGAAGTGACCAACACTGGCCACTCCCTTTCACAGAGCATTCCTAATGGGGATGGAGACATTTTAATTCTGTAGTCTCCAGCAAATCCCTTGCTAAAATTCCTAGTCATACATTTCAACAGAATCTGCGTGGACTCCGACCCCCCCCCCCCCCATGATGACGTACGTGACAACAGACAGAGGGGGTGGGCAGTCAGGCTGCATTTTCCTGAGGACTATGAGTCAGAACTATGCAACAATATTCCTCTGGGTGCACTTATTAAACAAAGGGTAGGCAGAAAGCATAAGCTTAGATTGGTTTTAATAAGCATAATGGATGTGTGTGCTCATTCTAAATAGGAACAATTTAGATAAAGTCCTTAAAATATAAAACTATTATTTTGCAACATGTTATAACAACAATCCCAATAGAAAGAACTATGGCTCCTAACATGACAGCCACATATCTGTTACATATGACTAGAGTAAAAATACTTGGCATGAAACTAACTGCCAGCCGTCGTCAGTACTAAGCTGAATAATGCAAAGGAATTACTTTAAATCTTACAGTTTAAAAAGCAGATATTCAAAGGACATGAAACGGGTACTTTTTCATAAAGTGGGTGGATATCTGGAATGCATATACTCCCCTTTATTTTTATTTTTATTATTATAAACAATAAGTATGTCCTCTATGAGGTGCTTGCCACAGTATATAAAATCTCGTTTTTACTTTTAATTTTGCTCAATAGCATACGCAGTCAAAACCAAGTATATATATATATATCAGGAATTAAAATTCAAGCACGATTAACTCCTCATTCACTCAGGATTTAAATCACTTTCAAGTCGCGATCTGGTAACTACTGGCTCGGGATGCTTCATAGTCCTGTCAGGGTTCTTAACCTCTACTTCGAAGGTCAAAGGAAAAACAAAAGCAGTTTCCTTAATTTCTCTATCATTTCTGTTTGGACCATAAAAGACAAGTAGGGCTGAGATATAACAAGAACAGTTGAGGAGATCGAAAGGGGTTAATAAGAACTTAACCCTTTCCAGGCTGAGCCCAAAACTGTCAGGATCCAAAATTCTGACTAAATATTCCTACCAAATGATATATAATACATGACCATAGCAGAAGGAACATCACTATTAGAACATATTGAATAAGACAGGTACAATTTTCCTGAAATAAGCACAAATTAACCCAGCTGCAGAATGTGGATTAAAAATTGAAAGTAAGCCTTCAAAGGGTTAAAGGATACTAAAACATTCCTTTCTACGGGCTGTGTGAAAGACACACCCCTTATCTCTCTGCTTGCTAGAGACTCACGCTGTGCTGGAAAAAAACTGAAATCAGTGAGACAGCTGTCTTTGTACTTAAAAGTGACTCCTGAGTTGTTTGTTCCCTCTTCTTTCTTCTTTTCTTAGTACTATTCCTTAATCGGTAAACTATTTCACAAATTACCCAACAGAATAATCTTACATTATACCAGAAGGGAAACCCGCGGTTTCAACAGATAACAAAAATCAGATACAAACAACAAACAGTAAGGACAACGGAACAATGGGGGAGACAAACACCAAACGCTTCCTCCTTTTCGCGACCTGGGTGCGGTCGCCCGGCCAGGAACTGCGCTACTCAGGAGTCCGCTCTCACTTGGTCTGTATTCAAGACCTCTCAGTCACGCAGACAATCATGCCAGCAACAAGAAATTATTTTTCAAATGCCCAAGGTTTTACTGACTAACTGACTATCCCAACCAAAGGGTCGGTGGCTTCTGCTCTGCTAACCCTTATGCGGAGCGTACTAGGACCGCCCATATGAGAGGTGATAAGGCTCTCTCGTCTTTGCGCACTTATGCAAGACGTTCCCAGTTAGTCTATACCAAATTAGTCTTGCATACTCATGCAAGGCTTTCCCCAGGCTTCACTGACTATCCCAGTCCTCCATACTCATGCAAGGTTTTCCCCAGGCTTCACTGACTCAAATGCCCGAGGTTTTCTACTCATCGTATCCGGTTCCCGATACCAAACCAGTTCATGGGTTGGATCCTGGACTCCCCTCGGGTTCGGAGGTGTTGGCCAGCTGGACCCAGTGGTCCACCGAGGCAAGGCGGAACCCTCCCCGATACAAGAGGACCGGTGGCGCCTGAGGTTTCCCCTGCGGTCGGACAGACATGGTTCCAACCGGGCTAAACCTGGAGGCGAAAGTACGTGGTATATTCACTTGAATACCATCCACTACTCGCACATTCCCAGCCAACTCACCAAAGAATATGTAGCAGCTGATAAGCATGCAATAAATAATACCAGGAGTCAGTTCAAAGATCCAAGCCAATTTATTGTGCACAAGGCTCAGACAGTCAAGCGTCAAAAAGGACTGAGCAAAGTTCTTACAGAAATATATTCATTTTATACATTTCTTTTCAATTTGATACATGCAGACTTTCTAGTGGTCCCAACGCCCCCTGCATTTGTCCAATCGGAGACCCTTTCTGGGCCTAGCACCCTGCTCCCTCCTCTAGGATTGTTCTAAGAATGGCACAGTTTCTAGGTATTGATACAATTCTACTGTGAGGTCGTTTCTAGCTCTAGGAATGCAAGTATTGAAACATTTCTATCCTCAGAACACAAGAGAATAATGAAGGATTTATGAATTCATGAAAAACTTCTTGTTAAGCAGTTTTAAAGCAGCTTTCTCAGACTTTCACAGATTTTTGGTTCTTACTAAGATGGGGGTTGGAATCAGGGCCTAACTTACAGGCCTTCCATATTTTCAGGCTATCATAGGCCATAGCCTACCACAACGTGGTTCAGGAACTCTCACATTGGTCTCCAGTTCAAATTTCATGAGTTTAGAGCAAGAGTTCCTGCACCAGGCATCTCAGACTCACACAAAACCTCATGGGTAGGGAAGTGGATGTTCCTGTTCCAGTGACAGCACAGCAATTAAGAAAAAAACCCTTTGCTTATTTTTTTTTTGTTTTGTTTTTTTAAAAGGCACAAAAATCATAGGCACAAGCAACAAATTCTGCTCCTATATAAAAGGAAGTGGCATCAGGCATTGGTGGGAGCAGAAACAAACAGCCCCATGGCACCGAAGTTTTAAGAGCAGAGTTGCAGGGCTGTTTGAGACCATTGTTGCCACCGCAGGTCCTGGAGAGGGGCGGCAGCCATAGCAATGGGGTCTGGAGAGGGGGCGCAAGGGATTAGGGTGCTTCATCTCCTTGCACCAGCCCTATGGGTAGAGAGAATGTTTGAAGGATATGGAGTGTCGGGGGAGGGATTGGGGGGCAGTTGAAAAAGACAGAGTGGATGAGAGTCACAGGACAAAGACAGATTTATTTGAAGGAGGTGAGAGAGAGTAGAAATGTGGGAAGTGAAAGAGGTAATGGAAGCCTGGATAGGGGGCAAGACCTTAGAAAGGGACTGGAAGTGGCTGAGAGGATGAGTGCTAGGGAATGAGCTAGGGCTGATTAGGAGGTGAGAGGCATAAGGTGTTAAATGAGGCTGGAGAGGGAATGCATACAGAGGGAGGAAATGAGGACTAGAAAGACGAAGTGGGACGATGCTGGTGAAGGAATGAGACATGTAGAATGGAGGGGAAGTAAGGTTAGGAAATGGAAAGTTGGTAAGTAGGTGGATGATGAAAAGAGGGAGACTGAAGATTGAAAGAGGGAGAAAGAGGAATGGAATGAAACTATAGTTAGCTAAAAGGCAAATAAAAGATATAGAGAAAAAAAAGATGCAATAGAAGAATCAAAGTGAAGAAACAAAAAATGGAAATGAGATCATGGAAAAGGATTTAGAAGAAACCAACAAGAGGGACGTGAAAAAGAGAGACCAGGACCAACCCAACTGGAAAAATAAAATGATCAGACAGCAAAGGTACAAGAGTATCAGTTTTAGAGAACGAAATATGCCAGCTTTGAAAATGTGCATGTCTTATAATTTATTACAGGAGGAAATACATTTCTATTTCTCTTTCTTCAGTTTTTCACAGCTCTGTTCAGGGGATTTTCTTTTTCCATTTTTGTCATTATATTTATTTCAAATTGTGTCATTTCTTATTTTGTTCTGGGTGATGTTCTGTATTTTCCATGTGCAGTCAAGAAGATAAGGGTTTCTGTTAACATGTAGGTTCTCTCTAGGAATCTGTAGTAGTTCCCTTTGGTCTCTTTTCCAACTGACAGTTACTGAGGTTCTAGAATAGTCACAGTGATGATTTTCCATAGGGTAGGTTTGGTGCAATTTGAGTTCTTTGTGCTGATGTGGAGTGTCCATTTGCAGGGCTTTGTGTTATGATGAATAATGTCTAGCAGTAGAAGGAGTTAGTGGTGTTCTCACTGATGCGAGACCAGAATTTCAATGGAGCCTTTTGTATGTT
Organism: Ichthyophis bannanicus; assembly: GCA_033557465.1. NCBI lineage: Eukaryota > Metazoa > Chordata > Amphibia > Gymnophiona > Ichthyophiidae > Ichthyophis > Ichthyophis bannanicus. Next base: position 200,927,671 of record CM066037.1, read on the forward strand.
GAGTTGTAAAGTGAAATGCCCTACTTTTGCTCTGCATTTGTTGTTGAGAGAGTTTTATTGGTGAGTCTACTACTTCTACTATTAATCATTTATATAGTACCACAAGGTGTACGTAGCACTGTACAAACATATAAAGAAGACAGTCTGCTCATAGTGCTTACAATCTAATCAATGACAGAATATATAGGTATTTCCCTTCAAATAAATAAGTTAATACTCCGATGTCATATGATGTGTCAGTGCATTCATTCATACACACTCATCCTTCTACGGTATGAACAATGCACTAGGATACTTCCATAGAAAGAACCACTGGTCTCAGACTGTGAGTAACATTGCTCTAGATATATCTCTTATGAGCTGGATGTTAAAATAGCATCAACGACCAGGTAAGTTTAGGTTCTTTTAGTCATGTATCCGATATTGTCACTTTCAAAAAAGATTTTTTCAACCAAATCGGACTTAACTTAAGTTTTGTTCCTGTTTAAACTTCCAATCGTGCCAATATTGCAATTGCCCCAACGCCTCCTTGGCGGTACCTATTAGACGTTTCAATTCTTCGTCAGGGGGTGTGCAATCTGTGCATTAGCACTACGAGAAAGAAAATGCATAGAAGTTACTACAGAAGCAATGGTGAATAGATAACACAAATTCTTCAATTCATACAAAAAGGCTGTGAGCATACCAATGGCCGTAGAAAAGAATCGATGTAGACTGATAACGGTTCCAGAACAGAACCTTTAGTAGAAACTATGCGTCTGCCCGGGGGATACTGTATGTTCTTATGAATTTTATACCTATTGTATACAATATCGGATACATGACTAAAAGAACCTGAACTTACCTGGTCGTTGATGCTATTTTAACATCCAGCTCATAAGAGATATATCTAGAGCAATGTTACTCACAGTCTGAGACCAGTGGTTCTTTCTATGGAAGTATCCTAGTGCATTGTTCATACCGTAGAAGGATGAGTGTGCATGAATGAATGCATTGACAGATCATATGACATCGGAGTATTAACTTATTTATTTGAAGGGAAATACCTATATATTCTGTCATTCATTCATCCCTTTATAAGAGGACCGACATTTATCTTTAGTATTGCTACACGCCATGGAAGGTCATTCATCATGGAAAGAAATGCATAAATATACAGATAATTACATCGCAAATTTGTGCAAAGAAGCAACCCCTTTTGCTTTGGAAGAAGTTGGAGACGATGACTGTGTCACCGCTGACTGGGAAGATGTACTCAAGGCTCAAAAAAGAAAGGTTCGGATGGAACTGCACAGACTATCCCTCATAGAGTATACAAGACGTCAACACATTCCCCGGGGGCTTAGAATGTACAAGGAGCCCAAATTATTTATGACCAATTCGGAGTTTATCAACAGATGGAACAACATCCTCAATAAATGTTCTTGCGATTTAATGGTGTTAATAGTAGACACCACTGCTAGTGCATTGACAGACCTAACAAAGGAAATTGAGACAATGTGCCCCTCTTTGAAGGAGACTGTGGCCCACACACAATATGACACCAAACTGGTGGAACTAGAAAAACAAATTCAGGCTTTCCAAGAAGAAGTGAAGAAAGGTAAAGCAAAAAAATTAAAACAAGATTATGAGGACTATACCCAGGGGTACGTATACCCCTGGATGAACCCAAAACGGAAGGATAGAAGACCTCGCAAAAAAGTAGATTTTGACACTGCTTCAGAGGATTCTACAGCATCTACTTCAAGTAAAAAATCGTAGGAGGGTTTTTCCGACGAGGCGAGTTCCCACACCAAAAAGAAAAATGTAGGACGAGGAAAATCACAAGCTCGAAGGACAGCCCAGCCACAGGAATAAGTAGTTCTAAAACCAAGGGGACGGCTATGGATGGCCCGAAATCTCTAGTAGTGAACATATCCTCAATGCAACTAACTGAAGTCCATGAACGAGTTTTAAACAAGGGCATGTCATTTGTGGCAGAAATTTTCCATGACTCTTTTCAGTTTCGAGTGGACATGGAAAATCTTATACGCAAGTTGCAACTCAAAATCTATTTCACATCGCATACCTCTAGTACCGAACTCCCCCCTTTCCCAACAGTCAGTCGTCAGATCCCCTTGCCGATTAAATCAACCTGGATGCCCCCAGGTCCTATACATCCTGTCTTAACACTGTTTAAGGATTTGGTATTACAGGATGTCACCAAACTGGAACAAGAAAAAAAACTTTTACACAGAAATCTTACTTCAGAAGAACACAAAGCCTTGCAAGATTTACAAATACGGGTAGACATTGTCATCCGACGAGCGGACAAGGGAGGCGCCATCGTGGTTATGAACCGGGAGTATTACATGACAGAAGCGATGAGTCAACTGTCACAAATAAACACATATAAAGTATTATTGAGGGACCCTACAAAAGAGCTCCAGCAAGAGATTAAACACATAACTTCACAAGCGTTAGATGCAAAACTAATCTTGAAGAGGGAATGGAAATTCTTGAATGAGATCTCACCAACCGTGGCCCGGTTTTATCTGGTTCCAAAAATTCATAAGAACATACAGTATCCCCCGGGCAGACCCATAGTTTCTACTAAAGGTTCTGTTCTGGAACCGTTATCAGTCTACATCGATTCTTTTCTACGGCCATTGGTATGCTCACAGCCTTTTTGTATGACTTGAAGAATTTGTGTTATCTATTCACCATTGCTTCTGTAGTAACTTCTACGCATTTTCTTTCTCGTAGTGCTAATGCACAGATTGCACACCCCCTGACGAAGAATTGAAACGTCTAATAGGTACTGCCAAGGAGGCTTTGGGGCAATTGCAATATTGGCACGATTGGAAGTTTAAACAGGAACAAAACTTAAGTCCGATTTGGTTGAAAAAAATCTTTTTTGAAAGTGACAATATTGGATACATGACTAAAAGAACCTAAACTTACCTGGTCGTTGATGCTATTTTAACATCCAGCTCATAAGAGATATATCTAGAGCAATGTTACTCACAGTCTGAGACCAGTGGTTCTTTCTATGGAAGTATCCTAGTGCATTGTTCATACCGTAGAAGGATGAGTGTGTATGGATGAATGCATTGACACATCATATGACATCGGAGTATTAACTTATTTATTTGAAGGGAAATACCTATATATTCTGTCATTCATTCATCCCTTTATAAGAGGACCGACATTTATCTTTACAATCTAATCAAGACAGACAGAACAATGCAAGAGAAGCAAGGGGGGTTTGATTAGGGAAGGAGACACAAGGAGAACACGGATTACGATCCGAAAGCGGCCTCAAAGAGGTAAGTCTTTAGCATGGATTTGAAGAGGAAGAGAGATGAGACTTGATGTAAAGATAGAGGACGTTTGTTCCAGGCATAAGGAGCAGCAAGGTGAAAAGATCGAAGTCTGGAGTTTGCAGAAGAAAAAAAGGCATAGCGAGAAGAAAGCCAGAGGAGGAACGGAATTCATGAGGAGGGGAGTGCTCCGTATGAATAAATAATTATACTTTATCAGAATGATATTTAAAGGCAATTATGCATTTGCTGGCAAACACATAATTAGCCTAACCATGTATTTTCCAAAAATATACAGACAAGATCAGGCTGTTTATATTGCAGAATGGCCAGATATTATCTTTATACTTTCATCTGTCATTTGGATGCTCAGTCTCCCAGTCCAACAAGGTCTTCCTGCAGTTTCTCAGAATTTACATGCAATCTAACAATTTTGAATAATTTGGTGTCATCTGCAAATTTAATCACTGCTTGTTGTTCCCAATTTCAGATAATTTATAAATGTTAAAAAACTCTGGCCTCACACAGATCCCTGGGGTACTCCACTATTCCTTCATTGAGAAAATTGACCATTCATCCCTACTCTCTGTTTTCCATCTCCCAGGTTCACTGAAATTTTATTCAGCTTTTCTGACTCGTCGCTGTTAAATACCCTTTCTGGCATGGGTAGCTTCCTCACATTTTCCTCAGTAAAAACTGAAGCAAAGAATTCATTTATGTTTACTAAAGTGTCGCGAGTGGTGCAGGGATAATGCATGAATAGCGTGCGTTTTTACTGTGCCAGGGCAGAACGGCAGTGAAAGTGTGGCCATGTTACACTGCTAGCATGGTAGTAGACAACACAGGGCCATAGTGCATGTGCATAGTCGCAAAACACATCAGGAAAAAGAAATCTACAAGCGCGATATTATGGAGAATGTGGGTTTTGGTTCCACTGTGGACAGTAAGAAATGTGCCCCAAGCACACATACAAGAAAGGAACAATTGAGCAGTTCAGAATAGTGAGGGATGACCAGAAATGGGTTTAATTGTCTGCACAGCTCAGAGAAGAGGGATTAAGTACGAGAGGGCAGGGCATGCAAATCAGCAAAGCAAAAACATGTAGATAGTATTTACTGCATTTCAAACCGTAGGTAAAAGGGTGCAAATATGGTATCTGGATATTTAGGGGGGGGTCTTGTATGGGATCAGGCAGGGTATCCACAGTTCCAACATGTGAGACAGGGACATGGACCACCTCACCTGGGTTGCAGGGCACACAGTACCTTACCTTTGTACATTGCTCTCTCTGATCATTGCTTGGTCAGTGCCTTAGCTGTTGTGTGTCAGATCCCCATGTTGAGGAATGGGGGTGTAAGGATCAGGAGACCCAGCACAATTTGTACATCAGCTCAGGATAGCCTGCACACTGAGACTATAAGGCCCACCATATAGAATGTTCATGCCTGTAATCTAACAGTAGCTTTTTTTTTTTAAATGCCATCAAGTCAGTGTTGACTCATAGCAACCCAACTACCTCTGGGTTTTCTTGGCAATGTATCACCAGAATTAGATTGCCAGCCTTTTCTTCCAAGGCAGTGGAGGGTAAAGTGACTTGCCCAAGGTCACAAGGAGTGCCAGTGGGAATTGAACCCTTGATCTTCTGGGTATGAGGCAGTTGCTCTAACCACTAGGCTACTCCTCCACCTATAAGTAGCTAAAGGGGGAAATTAGATGTTCATCCATCCAGAGAGGCCCCCCCCCATGCCCCCTCTTTGTAGGAGGAGCTCTGGTCATTCCCTCACAACCAGGGGACTAGGCACCTTATTGCCATGGATACAACAGGCCCAGGGATGATCAAAGGAACACCTAGATCCATGGATTGCCTCTGGGCAAGGGAGCTAGACATGGAACACCAATCAGTGAGCTATAACACTGGAGGCCACATTCAGTGGCAAACATATTATCCAGCTGCTCAGAGCTGGCAGGCCTCTGTCACGTTCTCTTTCAGTGTGGGTGAGGGGGCTCTCTGCACACAGGCACATGGCATTTATTGATTTTTATATTGGCTTTCTATAATTCAAAGCGGTTTACAGTGAACAACAAATTAACAGGATCTGAGAGATGCGCTGTTTTACAAGGAACTGTGACAATATAACTCAACATGCTATAGTAATGTAACAACTATTACAGTTAACCTTGAACTATTTACAGTGCTGTTTTGAGTGAGGGGTTATTAGTGCTTAATAGTGGAACATTGTTACATTTATGAGCATGGTGTTGAAATGGGGGATGTTAACTGTTTAAGTTTATGGTGGGTGAGCCCCTAGGTCTGAGTCCATATTATACTCTTCCTTGAAGAGGTGCTTTTTTAATTTCTTCCTAAATTCAGCCAGGTCTGAGAGTCCTTTTACGTTGCAGTATGTTATTCCATAGTGATGGGGCGAATAAAGTGAATGATCTATTGCAGGTGGACTGTTTGCTCTTTGTCCTCTGTTGCGGTATGGTGACCAGGTTGTTAGTAGAGTGTCTTCGTAGTCTCTCATTCTTTGGGTTTGAGATCAAGATCTGGAAACATGTGGCAGATTCCTTTTGGAGGATTTTAAATATAGTGGTAAGGACTTTGTATCTTATTCTGGCTGTGATGGGGAGTCAATGAAGTTGTATTAGAACGGGGGTGGTATGTGATCAGTGAGGAGCTCCAAATATTATTCTGGCAGCAGTATTTTGTGCCATTTGGAGTGGTTGGAGAGTTTATTTTGGTAGGCCCTGGAATATAATTGTGGCCTTGGGCAAGCCACTTAACCCTCCATTGCCTCAGGTACACTTAGATTGTGAGCCCTTCGGGGACAAGGGAATAAAAAATGCCTCTTAATATACATGTAAACCACACTGATTCTAAAGAGTGCGGTATAAAAAAAAAAATAAATAAATAAATAAATAATGTTGCAATAATCTAGCACAGGTGCATATGGTACAGAATACACCCGGGTTGAGAAGTGAGCGGAGGTGCTTCAGGGTTCTTGGTTTGTGGTAGACAGAACAGCATGGCCCCTAGGTGCATGTATACTTGGCAACATGCTCGTCCCATTCAGGGGGGGGGGGGGCAGGAGTTGGATGGCTTTTGTGCTACAACATTGTCATGTTGCCAGTAAGTGCATCACTTCATTTGCATGCTCCTCCTTCCCCTGTACTCTGCTGCCTCCAACTCTGGCTGTGAGGCCAGTACTGACTGCAGCACAGGGCACAGGCCTATGTCCTGACACCAACACAGCACACAACACCAGCAGCCCTCTGACAACTTGCCATTGCATATGCTTTTTTTTCTAAATAAAGTTTATTTATAAACACAAACATCATACATGCAATAGCATTATCACCCATCAAGTAGACATTATTTTCTCACCGATTCTCTGTACTATACAGTAGTTCACATGTACAAGTGGGGTATAGCTTATTGTTTATACATAGAGATCCGGTATCCCCAAACCCCCTCCCCTTCCCCTTTCCGGAAATGTGCCATCAAGCATGTTCAGCGTGCGAAGATGTCTATAGACATATGGTTCAGCTTGTGCCAGCATATGCATGTTATTCACCCCCTGTGAGAACATTGGTGGTTTATCACTCACCCAGTTCTGTAGAATCACTTGCTTAACCCCCCATATGCCCAAATGAACAAATTTGCTCTCGGCCGTACGAATTTTGTGTGCCCATAGAGAGCTTTCATCCTCCAGCATCAGTAGTCCATACGACCAGTCTATCGGCTTTCTGATAATGGCCCCCAACCTATCCAGCATCTTGCCCCAAAGTGCCTTCAATTTAGGGCATTCCAGAAACACATGACTAAGTGAATCTGCTTGAATGTTACACTTTTGACATTGGTCTGAGGCCCATATTCTCCACTCTGCCCCGTTTGCTCTAGTAAGATAGCAACGATGCAAAATTTGGTACTGCATTTCCTTGTATTGAACACTGCATGTTACTTTTGCTAAATTTTGGAAATGCTTTTCGAAATGTTCGGCCCGCATGGTGTCAGCAATATCTGTCGCCCATGCCTCTGCAAGGGGCTCCAGGCATTGGACGTCAAACATGTCCTGTAGTAATTTCTGACAAGTGACAATGTGTTCCACTGTGGGTCCAAATTAAGTAAATCTTCATTTGCTATGGTGTCCTTTAAGCCCTCTGGTGAGTCCTTCTCCAACTGTCCTCAATAGTGTCTAACTTGTAAATACCGGAAATGGTGTGAGGCTGGCAGACCAAGCTTCTCCTGTAGTGTTGCAAAGTCGGGGATCAATCCCTTGCCCCATTTCAACAGGCATCCCAACTCAAGCAGACTCCCCTCTCCCTCCCAGGCCCCATATGAACCACCTTGCACCTTGGGTTCAAAAGCTGGATTGTCTCGGAGTTGTAAAAATGGTGTTACCTTCCAGCTAGTGTGACTCCATGGTGCCCACCATTGCCAGGTCCTACGAAAGGTGTCTATAAAGAATCGGTATTCTTTATTCTTCAAGGGTGGTCTGGAATGATGAAGGGTATTGACAAAGCTATAGGGCCAACACCAATAGTCCAATAGCTCCAGTGAGGCATATCTACTGGGGCCACTAAGAGCCTCTTTTATCCATCTCATCAGTGCTGCCATATTATAGACCCTTAGATCCGGCAATTCCATCCCTCCTACTGCAGCCCAGTAGATTATTGGTCCTACATCCCAGTCGCTGTTTTCTGCCTAATATTCCTACCAACATAGCCGAAGGAAGCAGCAGAATTCTGGATCCTAACTCCACACTGAGTTCAATCTCCAGATCCAGTCGTCCCTCTCATTTGTCCCCCTCAAGCCAACATAGAAACATTGAAATATGACGACAGAAAAAGACCACATGGCCTATCTAGTCTGTCCTTCCATAACAACTACAACAATCCCCTTTTTACCTTTAGAGATCCTCTGTGTTTGTCCCATGCTTTTTTGAATTCAATTACTGTCCTCATCTCTATCACCTCCACTGGGAGACTATTCCACGGATCCACTACTCTTTCCGTAAAGAAATATTTCCGCATATCACTCCTGAATCTATCTCCCTTCACCCTCATCCCATGTCCCCTTGTAGCAGAACTTGCTTTCAACTGAAAGAGGCTCTCTCCCTGAACATTTATGCCACGGAGGTATTTAAACATCTCAATCATATCACCTCTATCCCACCTTTCCTCTAAGGTGTACATATTAAGATCCTTCAGTCTGTCCTCATATGCTTTATAATGAAGACCACTAATCATTTTAGTAGCCACCCTCTGCACCGACTCCATCCTGTTCACATCCTTTTGAAGGTGCGGTCTCCAGAATTGCACACTATACTCCAAATGAGGTCGCACCAAAGACTTATACAGAGGCATTATCACCTGCTTTTTTCTGCTAGCCATTCCTCTCCGTATGCACCCAAGCATCCTTCTAGCTTTTGCCGTTGCCTTTTCTACCTGTTTAGCTACTTTAAGATCATCAGACACAACCACGCCTAGGTCCCGCTCTTCTTTAGTGGACAAAAGTACTTCACCCCCTATACTATATTGCTCCCTTGGATTGCTGCAGCCCAAATGCATGACCTTACATTTTTTAACATTAAATCTCAGCTGCCAAATTCTAGACCATTCTTCAAGCTTAGCTAGATCCCTCCTCATGTTATCTACCCCTTCCTGGGTGTCATTTTGGTATCATCCGCAAAGATGCAAACCTTACCTGAAAGCCCTTCCGCTATATCACTAACAAAGATGTTAAAAAGAATCGGACCAAGGACAGATCCCTGGGGCACACCACTGATAACATCCTTCTCCTCAGAGTGAGCTCCATTTACTTGTACTCTTTGTCGCCTCCCACCCAACCAATTTCTAACCCAAGCAGTAACTTTAGGGTCCATCCCTAGGGTGCTCAGTTTGTTTATAAGTCGCCTGTGAGGAACAGTGTCAAAGGCTTTACTGAAATCTAAATACACCATATCTAGGGCTCTCCCTCGGTCCAACTCCCTGGTCACCCAGTCAAAGAAATCAATCAGATTTGTCTGACAAGACCTGCCTCTGGTGAATCCATGCTGCCTCGGATCCTGTAATCTGCTGGACTCCAGAAACCTCGCTATTTTCTCTTTCAGCAGCGTTTCCAATAATTTACTCACCACCGAAATTAAACTAACCGGCCTGTAGTTTTCAACCACATCCTTACTTCCGCTTTTGTGTAAAGGCACCACATGAGCCTCTCTCCAGTCCTTTGGCACCACTCCCGACTCCAACGAGGCATTGAAAAGGTCAGTCAGTGGAGCTGCTAGAACGTCCCCAAGTTCCCTCAGTATTCTCGGGTGTATCCCATCCGGTCCCCTCGCTTTGTCTACTTTAAGTTGAGATAGTTTCTCACGAACACAGTCTTTTGAAAATTGTTCAAGATGTCCTTTGCTTCTGTTCCTATTTGTGTGTGTTTTCTGAGGTCCTGCTCCTGGTTCTTCATTTGTGAACACAGAACAAAAATATTTGTTAAGCAATTCCGCTTTATCCTTATCAGCTTCTACATATTCCTCCCCTGCACCCTTGAGTCTGACAATACCACTCTTGCACTTCCTCCTCTTACTAATATATCTGAAAAATGTCTTATCCCCCCATTTTATCGCATTGGCTATTTCCTCCTCCTTTTGAATCTTTGCCTTCTTGACTACTTTGCTAGCTTCTCTAAGTTTTTCCAAATACAGATGCCTGTCTTCCTCTCTCTGTGATCTCCTGTATTTCATGAAGGCCTCCCTCTTTTTCTTCACTTTTTCAGCTACTTCTTTCGAAAACCATAGCGGTCTCCTTTTCCTTTTACCTTTATTTACCATTTTAACAAAAAGGTTGGTTGCCCTTAAAATATCCCGTTTCAGTTTTTCCCACTGTTTTTCTACATCCCTCAGCTGTTCCCATCCATCTAACGACTCCCTGAGGTATTGGCCCATCTTCGCAAAGTTAGTCTTCCTAAAGTCTAAGATCCTCACCTTTGAATGGATTCTAACAGCCCTAGTCCTAATACTGAACCACACCATCTGGTGATCACTGGATGCAAAATGATCTCCCACTACAACATCAGAAACACTTTCACCATTGGTAAGCACCAAGTCTAGTATGGCCCCTTCAAGCTGAACTGCCGCATAGTCTGAGACGAGTTGTGGTTGACTATCACTACCATGTACCTTCCCAAAGAGGCATTCTGATAGGAGCACATAATCAATGTGGGCCTGGGACTTATACGGGCCGGAGTGGTGTGTGTACTCATCGGGATGCAATGTGCGCCATCCATCAATGAGCTCCAGCTCTCTACAAAGGAAGTTAATGCCTCGGGCCTCTTGCCCTCTTGGAACAGCCCGTGGGGATCGACTATCCACCATCGGGTCCATGATTGTGTTGAAATCTCCCCCCATTATTATGGAATATACAGATTGGTCCGCCAGTCTTGCCACCAAATCGGCAAAGAAAGAATGTTGATATTTTTTAGGTGCATATATGCTGCACAGGACCACCTTTAGGCCTTGTAATACACCCCACACTAGTATATATAATCCTTTCGGGTCTTTTACCACACTATGTACTTCAAAGGTTGCCCACTTCCCCATCAATACTGCCACTCCCATCTGTTTTGCGGCATAGGCCATCCAATACACCTCTTACACCAAACCTTTTTTTAACTTAGCATGTTCCCGTTCCAATAAGTGTGTTTCCTGCAATAAAGCGATATCTGCTCCCAACCTAAACAGGTATGTTAGAGCTTTCTCTCTCTTCACTGGTGAATTAAAGACGCCGACGTTCAGGGTCACCACCTGCACATTAGCCAACACCCAACCTAGTGAGCTTTGATACCCATCTGTTATATTTGCTTAGTCTCCCCGGTGGTCTCCCAGCTTAGCCCCGGGGGATACTGATTTGTCATGGCCACTGTTGTTAGGCACTTTCCCTGTTTGTAAATTTCCCTCCGTTCCTTATTTCTCACCCCCTGACCTCCCTCCCCCCTCTCTCCTTGGGATCCTCCCCATGCTTTCCTCTCCCCCCCATCCTTAGTTTCCAGCTTGCATACCCATGCACTCACCCACGCACACCATTCCAGCATCATCCATCCTTCAATCATGCCAGTTACCCTCCCTCCACCTATCCTGCTCCCTCTCCTTTCTTCCTTCCCAAGGCCCCCAAATTTCTAATACTATCCGCTTATTAAGTGACACTCTCTAATCCCCACCCCCAGTCCCATAGCTTAAAAGTACTTTATATCCCTCAACAACCTATCTACGTTGTCATTAAACAAGTTTATAACAAATAATAACGTAAACAAATTTCAATTGAAATTGCTGATTTTAAGTCCAAAAAGACTCGATGACCTCCAGGGATCTGCTGCTGCCATAGGCATGTACTGGAGGATTGCAATCATTCTTCCTTCATGTCCTCAAAATGTTGGCACTTGTTCCCGTTCCTCTCATCTGCCCCGGCGATGTTGCTCCTCTAGCCTATCTGTTCCCAGTTGCATTTGTTTTTTATAAATCCTTTCAATCAGGTAATGCTCAAAGAGGCCACTTTTTGAAGTCTGGCTCTCTCAGTTCTCTGCAGCTTCCCCTGGGCTGCTGGTGCACTCCAAAAAGCATCTGCCTTCCTCTGCGCTATTGATAAAAGCGGTTGTGCCGCCATTGTGCACCCTCAGCCAGTGTGGGAACAGCAAGGTGAACCAGAAACCGCGCTGATGTAGAGTGTTGCATACTGGTATAAACTCACATCATTTTGTTACCACCCATGCAGAATAGTCATTGAATAGCATGAGTCAGTTGTTTTCATAGTTCAGCATTTTCATTTGCCTATAAGCTTTAAGTATACGTTCCTTTTCCACCCACACATGGTATCTGGCGTTACTGGCCAGGGACGGGCACCATCTTCCCTCCTGGGTCCAACTCAATGCGTGCTTTTGCAGCATCATGCTGCCAATCTCCCTGTACGCTCAAGGTCGTGGGGAGCCAATTTTCATTAAAGTCATACAACTTAGCATCTGTTATAGTCTCTGGCAATCCCACTACTTGGACGTTGTTTCTTCGTGAGCGGTTTACTTGATCCTCAATCTGTTCTTATAGTTTCTGGTTACTGGCAGCAAGCTGTGAGACCTGTGCTGACAAATGCTCCATCTGATTTTCCTGGTTGCTTACCTGCTGCTCTGCTTCTGAGATCCGAGTTAATTGTGCTTCAAATTGCTCTGTGATTCCATCAACAATGGACTGCAAGCAGTTGAGCCGGTCCTCCATGGCAGCCACCACTACCCTGGAGATCTCTGCCGTCAAGTCTCTGGGTCCAGATATTTTGACCCTCGGCATGTCAGTAGCCATTTTGCACATCAGGTTGGCATTTTTCATTGATTTTTTTTTACCTGACATTGTGGCATACTCCACCGATTGTGGTCATTGCTGCTCAGCAGCACACATAGGTTCCATGTCAGACCCTGACCTCTGCATTGCTTTTTTGTGTTTTTTTGGCTGATTTTTTTAACAAATTTTGGGCCTTAACCTGGGAGATCTAGTCTTTCACATGTTGCTCCTCTCCTGTCATCATGTGACTTCCTGCATATGCTGAGAACTGTTGATATGTCTGTGGATGTTTACTACTGTCCCAGCAGGGTCACTCCTGACCTTCAGGCTCTGGTAGTCAGGCTGTTGAGGTCCACTGCCATGTCAGCTGCACCATGCAGCCCCTCCAAACAGGTGGACTAGGAAGGCTCCTTGGTATTCAGCTCACATCTTCAATTTACCCCGTATTATTCTTATGTGTTTGCACTGCTTCTGCCCTTCACATTTCCTAACACTCATATCTGAACCACGCGTCTGAACCACACAGTTGGTGCATGAGAGCATGGCAAGTGCAGTTAGTGCCAGGTCAGAGACTGGTGTTAGCAATGTCCTTGCTAGCAGCATGACTATGTATCTAGTACATGACTACCATGCCAACCCCAGCCGCAAACCCTGACTCTGCCCACTTTCTGCCCAATCTCCGCCTCAACCCCATCTATTTGTGCACTATCTTGCTAACTCAGGATTTTTAGCACGCTTGCCCACTCCTTGCTACCACATAGCCCAAATGCATGTAAACTCTGTGTTAATACATGCTATCAGCTAATGCACTTTAGTAAAAATGCCTTTGAGTCTTTCAGCTATGGCCTTGTTCTCAATGAGTGCCTCGTTTACCCCTTGATCATCTAATGGTCCAAATGACTCATTCTCCAGCCGTTTGCTTGGTATGTACCTGAAAACATTCTTATTGTGAGTTATTGTCTCTATGACAAGCTTCTTTTCAAATTTTCTTTTTGCCTTCCTTATCAGTACCTTACATTTAACTTGCCAGTGCTTATGCTGCTTCTTATTTTTTTCATTTTGTTCCTTTTTCCTGCACAGTGCCAGGTGCCACCATTTTTGAAGATGGAAGACCACGAGCAGGGGTGCATAGGCAGTGCTTCCACTCATTTTGAAAGGTACCAGGGGGGTGGTTCAGGGGCCACTAGGTGACCAGGTCTATTTTGTTTGTTAGTTGGAAGGTGGGTGGGGTTCAAGGGGCCATGAGGCGTATTTTGTTTGTTAGTCAGGAGGAGGGTGGGGAGGTAAAGGGGGCCTCTAGGCCACCAGGTCTATTTTCTTTTTAAGGGAGGAGGGAGGGTCCGGACCGCTAGGCCATCAGAGATTTACTATCTGTCGGGGCACCGACCCCTGACAGTATTTTGATGGCATCAGGGGCTTTTCCTGATACCGTGATTGCTCCCAGTGCCATCAAAATACTGTTGGGTGGAGGGATCGGGGCCACTGGGCTACTAGGGATTCACTGTCTTTTGGTGTACTGGTTCGGCGAACTTGGGAAATTTTAGAAACGAGTTCGGGAGAACCGGTGCAAACCAGCTGAATCCCAGCACTGGTTCTGATCCTTGGTGATATCGGGAGTGGGGACTCCTGGACCAACTGCTTCTCTTAAGACATACAGCACTTTTAAAACTGCAGCTGGGAGCATTGGGCTGAGTGTCAGAGGCCCATTTCACTCAACTGGGGAAAAATAATGCTGTCTTTGAGCTGGCATTATTTTTCCCTTGGAATAACACACCTTGCAGTGATATACCACAAGCTATAGTATTCCTTTAATAGGGGAGTCACTTGCCTGCGATACTGATTTACTACAGGTAGGTGACTTGTGCAGTAGACTAAGCTGCAGTAAAATCCAAGATCCAAATAACTAGCCCCCTAAACCAGGTATTTTTATCCAAGTTACTACAAGGCACCTGTGTTGTGTTTGCCTGCTTGGGTTGCTTTCCCCTTCCAAGAAGTGAGTAAAGGAGTTTTTGTGCCCAAATCAGGGACCTTATACTTGTGTGCTGTGCTTTGATGAGGTGAATGGTGGAGAGGGGCATAATCATCTGGGACAGATACCTGCAGTTCTTGTTCTGTACCAGGACTCAGTGGGTTGCCTCAGTCCCACCAATGGAGAACCTGCTACAATTCTTTTTATGATTTTTAGCAAAACTTTCCAAAGGTTTTCTACTTCACCATGCAGTATATGGACCTATGTATAGAATGGCTAGAATTACAGGCATTTTTTCATCTCCATTTGTGTATTCTATCAAGTTGAATCCACCTAGATTTAATTTTATGGAATACTAACATGAGTGACTGCAAATGTATGCAAATGAAGCCACGTCACTTTCACTAGCTTGAGGTCAAATGTAAATGATCCCATGTATCTTACATGCATTGGGCCACATTCTATAAAGTTCATGTGTAAATTTGCCCATGGTCCACCCAAACTACACCCCTGTGTATGCCCATAGTGAAAGTACATGCCATTGGTCCATAGTATTTTTCAGAATAGTGACTGACTAACTTCCACGGATA
The DNA here is from genome assembly GCA_033557465.1 of Ichthyophis bannanicus. Lineage (NCBI taxonomy): Eukaryota > Metazoa > Chordata > Amphibia > Gymnophiona > Ichthyophiidae > Ichthyophis > Ichthyophis bannanicus. The sequence goes on from CM066037.1 coordinate 200,942,849, forward strand.
AGTAATTATTTCAGCATATAAATCACTAAAGTACCGTGATTTACGTACTCTAATGATGGTGAAGGTTTTGATGCACCTAAAAAAAGTCATAATTAAAATGAATATCTGAAACAAACTGAAAAAGTCCAAAAATTGGGGAAAAAGGTGAAAAGTATCAAACATGTTTGCCCTGTGCACATTTCTAGAAAATGCTAGCCAGAGAGTACACAGCACCCAGACCTCTGTTACATGCAGTGAAAACCGTGCTTTCTTTCCGGATTGTCAGGGTTGCTGGCTGGGTGTTGGAGGGAAAGAGTGTTTACTTTGTACCAACAGGGAGAATAAGTGTAGTGACAGGGAGGGATACTAGCAGAGAAAAGTGTAGGCAGAGAAGTTCAGCAGCTGTGTGAGGGACAGAAAGGGTCGAGTGTCACGGCAGCTTAGTGTGTCCGCCTCACAAGCACTGAGACAATGATGTGGTTTCTAACAAATTCTCACCCACTGACTGTACAGAAAAGCATCTAATATAATATAGAAACAGTAAAATAATTAAGATCCTCATAGCATTCTGTTTTATTCTCAAGGTTAATTGATCTTGGAGTTTGCTGAAATACTTCTCAAACTGATTAGAATAGCAGCAGGAGGCGCTAGCGACTTAAGGACATCTGTCAGGCTCTTAAAGGGACATCAGCCTAAAGATGTGAAAAATCATAGTAGGAGATGTGCTATACTAATAACAATTATAATTTCCAAAGCATGACTGGGTTACACAGCACTGTAAAGACACAAAAAAGAGTTAGTCTCTGTTTCACAGATCTTACAATCTAGTATAATTGCATCATAATACTTGGGAAGGGTAGGTGTGAAAATGGCCATGCAAGGAAAGAAGGGAAGGCAGGTGAAAACATCAGCACTCCTTTAGCCCACTAACCAAGTGAAAGAGAGGTTAAGAGGAGAGCACCAAGGCAAAGGAAGGCAAAGATGGTGCAGGATGGAGGGACAGGAGAGAAGCAGCAGGTAAAGCCAATAGAGCAGAGCAGCAGGCGTACCCTATTCCCTGCTGAGAAATGTACACAGCTTGTTCTGACACATACAGAATCTGATGAATCCTAATGGGCAGGATTAGCACCAGAATCATCAGACAATGAAAATTTAATAACTGAAGAGGGTCTTGAAGATCTTTTTGTTAGCATGCTAAGGGGTGGTGGTGGTGGTGGGAGGGGATGTTCCTGAGCAATCTGCTAGATGGATGTGTGAGATTGTAGCGCTGGTGAGGTCTACTATTAAAAATCATTTCTGCAGCTTGAAACATCAAACTGCTTTTTCAGCTTGCTTTATGCTTAACAATTTCAGTGGCAAAGAACTCCAAAGCAGATCAAGTTTACACGGTGGCTTTGGGAACCAAGTACCTGTAGCATGAACCACCAAAACTAGAGAAGGTGGGCCGGAAAGCCAGATTCTATCTTAGCGGCAGGAGAGGAGCGGGAGGATGCAACCCCTCCCGCTCTTCTCTTCTCTTCACCTATCGGCGGCCAATCTGGGCCCAACACCAGCATGACACCAACCTCAAAGAAGTGACCCGAACCCACACACCATCGTCAACCTATCCCAAACCATGCCACCCTAAATGGTAAGCAGCTCACGCTAATGCAAGACAAACCGCACCGCATAGCCAGTGACTCCATTGCTACCCCACTGCTTGAAATAAATTCTGATGCATAGCCTGTTGACTCAATTGCCACCTCATTATTTGTTTGCCACCTCATTGTTTGTAGAATAACATATGCTGCATAACGCGTAGACTCCACTGCTACCTCATTGCTTGTTTGCTACCTCATTGCTTGTAAATGTAACACATACTCCATAGCCCCTCTCTGCTCCTCTTCCATGGCTCCACATCACACTATCTTCCTTTTCCTCATACTCCCTGTTTCTCCTCCTACCTGCACCCTCACCCCTCCACTCCTCATTCTCCCTGTACCACCCTCACTTCCCCCTCCATTCTGTCTTCCAACCAATCATCAGCTCTTGAGCTTCATCACTTTCTCCCTCTCATACAACCAACTCCTCTCTCTCTAAGGCAATCTCACCCTCGTTTCCGTCGTACTGTCTCCTCTCTACCCCGTACTCTGCTACTCCTTATCCTTCTCTCTTCTGGAGATATCAACCCCAATCCTGGCCCCCCTAGCTTTCTGTCTCATTCTGAGAAGAGATCTTCATGCAACATGTCTAATCTTATCCATATCCCTCTCCTCTCCCCCTCCACTCTCTTATTCAGAGCTATCAACCGCAATCCTAGCCCCCTTAGATCTCTGTCTCATTCTGAGAAGATATCTTCATGCAACATGCCTAATCTTATCAATATCCCCCTCCTTCCATTAATCCCAATCCTGGCCCCCCTAGATTTCTGTCTCACTCTGAGAAGAGATACTCATGCAACATGTCTGATCTCATCCATATCCCTCTCCTTTCCCCTTCCACTCTCTCTTTCTCCTGTGCCTTATGGAACGCACACTCTGTCTCTAATAAACTCACTTTTACTCATGACCTCTTTATCTCCAATGCTCTACATCTTCTTGCTCTAACGGAGACCTGGCTCCTCCCAGATGATACAGCATCTACTGCTGCCCTCTGACAAGGTGGCTATCAGTTCTCCCACACGCCTTGTCCCACTGGTCGTGATGGTGGTGTTGGGTTTTCTACTTTTTCCCTCGTGCCAATTTCAACCCCTCCTGCTGCCTCAGTCTCACTCCTTTCTCTCTTTCGAAGTCCACTCCATCCGCCTCTTCACTCCACTTCCTCTCCGAGTAGCTGTTATTTATCGATCTCCTGATAAGTCTCCTTCTACCTTTCTCACTGACTTCAACTTGTGGCTTTCCTACTTTCTGGATTCCTCTTCCCCCATGCTTATTCTAGGGGACGTTAACATTCATGTTGATAACCCCTCTGATCCTCATGCTTTAAAGCTCCTTTCCCTCACCTCCACCTTTGTTCCACCGCCCCCACTCACCAGCATGGCCACTGCCTGGACCTGATATTTTCCTCCAGTTCCTTACCCTCAATCCTCCGTAGCTCAGTTCTTCCCTTACCTGACCATCACTTTTTAAGCTTTAAGCTTCATCTCCCAGTACCTCAGCCTCGTTCTGTCTACCACAACCTATTTAGAAACCTTCATGCCATTGATCCCTTGGCTCTCTCTTCCATCATCTCACCATCTCTTTCTTCCACTCTGTCATCCAAGTCAGTTGACGAGGCAGTAACTTCCTATAATGCTGCACTCTCCTCAGCCCTGGATGTTCTAGCCCCACCAACCCCACATCCTGTGAGATGCTCTGTACCACAGCCCTGGTTTTCACCTACTACTCGCTATTTAGGTTCCTGTGCCTGTTCCGCTGAGCATGCTTGGCTTAAATCCCGCTCCCCTGAAGATTTTCTACACTTCAAATTCATGCTTGTCTCTTTCCAGTCAGCTATAGCTCTTGCCAAACAAGACTACTATGTCCACCTGACTAATTCTCTTGCCTCTGATCCTCGCCGTCTCTTTAGCACTCTCAGATCTCTCCTCAAAGTGCCTCCCCCTCTGATCCCTCCATCCCTTTCCACCCAAACCCTGGCTGACTTTTTCCATTACAAAATCCACAAGATCACCCTCCAATTCCCCACAAACCCAGCTACTTCCCCTCCTCCCCCTCTCCATTCCCAACTCTCCCCCCCTTCCCTTGCTACCCTCTCTTCCTTTCCTGAGATCTCTGAAGAGGAAATTGCACTCCTTCTTTCCTCCTCCAAACTCACCACCTGCTCCTCTGATCCTATACCCACCCGTCTCCTAAGCCCCATCTCCTCCACCGTTGTCTCTTCCATCTCTCATATTCTCAACCTTTCACTCTCCACTGCAACTGTCCCTGCAGACTTCAAGCATGCTGTGGTCACACCTCTCCTCAAGAAACCCTCACTCGATCCCACCTGCCCTGCTAATTATCGACCTATCTCTCTCCTTCCTTTCATTTCTAAACTACTTGAACTTGCGGTTCACCACCACTGCCTCGACTTCCTCTCCTATCATGCCCTCCTGGATCCTTTACAGTCTGGCTTTCGTCCTTTACACTCTACTGAAACGGCTCTTGTCAAAGTCTCCAGTGACTTGTTCCTGGCAAAATCCAAGGGCCTGTACTCTGTCCTCATCCTTCTTGACCTCTCTGCTGCTTTCGACACCGTCGACCACAACCTTCTCCTCGACACCCTGTCCTTGCTTGGCTTTAAGGGCTCTGTACTATCCTGGTTCTCCTCCTATCTCTCCCATCGCTCCTTCAGTGTGTGTTCTGGTGGCTCCTCCTCCTCTTCTACCCCGCTCACAGTGGGTGTACCCAACGGATCTGTCTTGGGTCCGCTCCTTTTCTCTCTCTATACCCAGTCCCTTGGTGCGCTCATCTCTTCCCATGACTTTCAGTACCATCTGTATGCTGATGACTCCCAGATCTACCTCTCTACGCCGGATCTCTCTCCGGCAATCCAGACCCGGATCTCTGCCTGCCTTTCTGACATTGCTGCCTGGATGTCTCACCGCCGCTTGAAATTGAATATGGCCAAGACTGAACTTGTTATCTTTCCCCCTAAAACCTCCCCTCCTCCTCCTCCTTTCTCAGTCTCTGTGGATGGCTCTGTACTCTTTCCAGTTTCCTTGGCCCGCAATCTGGGGGTTATCTTTGACTCCTCTCTCTCTTTCTCCACACATATCCATCTTGTAGCTAAGAACTGCCGTTTCTTTCTCTACAACATTAGCAAAATCCGCCCCTTCCTCTCTGAGCACACTACAAAAACGCTAATCCACTCCTTAATCACCTCCCGTCTTGACTACTGTAACCTACTCCTTGCTGGTCTCCCTCTGAATCATCTCTCTCCCCTTCAATCTGTCCAGCACTCTGCTGCGAGACTAATCTTCTGCCAGCCTCGTCATGCCCATATTACTCCTCTTCTCAAGTCACTTCACTGGCTCCCTATCCCTTACTGCATCCAGTTAAAACTTCTCCTGCTGACCTATAAATGCATTCCTTCTGCGGCTCCTCAGTACCTTTCCTCTCTTGTCTCCCCCTATAACCCCCCTCGGGACCTCCGCTCTTCTAGCCATCTGCTTCTATCTATGCCCTTCTCTCGTACTGCTAATTCCAGACTTCGCTCCTTTCACCTTGCTGCACCCTACGTCTGGAACAATCTACCTGTGTCTGTATGCCAGGCACCTTCTCTAACCCTCTTCAAATCCAGTTTGAAAGCTCACCTCTTCGCTGATGCCTTTGACTCTTGACTCTCCTAATCTCCTTCCCTTCCCTTGTTCTACCCCTGCTTACACCTCTGTGTTTGCTTTTGACCAGATTGTTTTTGACTAAATTGTTTTGTTTTTGACTAGATTGTAAGCTCTGATGAGCAGGGATTGTCTCTTTATTATGTCTGTACAGTGCTGCGTATGACTGGTAGCGCTATATAAATGCTCAGGAGTAGTAGTAGTAGCGGCACTCTGCAGTTTGAAGCTCATGAAAGAGAGCACTTCAATGTAATGAAACAAATTAAGTTGGAGCTGGAACTCCTGACAGTCATGATGATGGAGCACCAAGAGCAAATAGAAAAGATGGAAAGCACGGTAGAGAAGGCGTGCAAAATGATGGACAAACTTGAGGGCCTAAGATGAGACATGGAAGACCTTGCAAACAGAAACTAACACAGTAACTTCTGCATCATAGGGCTTCCAGAAGGAGCAGAAGTCACAGCAATGGTACCCTATTTAGAGCAAGCTTTGCTACAATGGGTCAGACTGGAGTTTGTAAAACCCCTAGAAATAGAGAGAGTGCACAGAGTGCCATCATGGCACATCCCAAACTCTCAACATCTTGGACCTGTAATGGCTAAATTGCTCAGACAGCTGCAAGTATTGGAAATACTTACCACAACATGATCCAAACCCTTTATATGTTGGTAAGCAGTCACTGAGTTTTTATTGTTGCTGACCTAGCCAAGACTACGGTATTAATTAAAATGGAAGCACTTCTTGGTGTTGTAGCCTAAGTTTAAACATCTGGGAACCCAATTTAGATTGATGTGCTCTTGCTAAAATTAAGGTAACCTATTAGAACCTTACTCAGTCATTTGAGGACATGGACAAACTGATCCACTTCATTGAGGCAGAGGAAAAAGCAAAAATGAGGATCTAACAAACGAACCGAGCAATGCTATGGAAGCCGTTGCTGGCATGCAGTAATCCTAGGTTGTAGAATGGGAAACTGCAGTATAGAGCAAAAATAGTGGAACTCGGCTGTGCTGGAACTCTCTTACACTGACTGTGGAAATTATCGCGCAATCTCTCTGATCCCACATGCCGGTGAGATTCTACTGAATATTATTCAGCAGTGACTACAACCATACCTGGAACGAGAACTACCTGAAGTGCAAGCAAAGGGCGAGGAACAAGAGACATTATCACGAATGTCAGATGTATCCTTGAAAAGACTAAAGAATACCAAAGGATATCTATATGTGTTTTATTGACTACAGTAAGGCTTTTGACTGGGCCACATTAAGAAGCATGGGTATATCAGAACACCTAATCGTTCTCTTGCACAACCTTTACATTGATCAAGAAGCAACAGTTTGAATGGAACAAGGAGAAACAGAATGGTTTAAAATCAACAAAGGTGTATGACAAGGCTGCATACTTTCCCCCTATTGTTTAATTTATATGCAAAACAAATCATCAGGGAAGGAGGACTGTATGAAGACAACAGAGGTGTGAAGATTGGTGGGAGACTTATCAACAACCTTCGCTATGCTAATGATACCACATTACTGGTTGAAAGTAAAGACGATCTGAAACATTTGCTTCTCAAGATCAAGGAACATAGTCTTAAAATGGGCCTGCACCTTAAAGTAAAGAAGACAAAGATCCTGAAAACTGGCAAAATCAATAAGTTCATCGTTGATGGAGAAGAAATTGAAATAGTGAACAACTTTAACCTACTTGGATCAACTATCAATAAAGAAGCAACAAGCAGCCAAAAAATCAGATGATGCATTACTCTTGGCAGAATGGCTATGAAGGATCTAGATAAGATTCTCAAGAGCAAAGATGTCTCTCTCCATACAAAGATTAGACTTGTCCATGTCATGGTATTTTCAATAACATCATATGGATACGAAAGTTGCACAGTGAAAAAGATAGACAGGAAGAAAATTGATGCCTTTGAATTATGGTGCTGGTGACGAATACTATATATACCATGGACTGCCCAAAGAACAAACCAGTCAGTACTAGAGGAGATCAAACCTAATCTTTCTTTAGAAGCTCAGTTGACAAGATTTCGACTTTCATACTTTGGACATATCATGCAAAGAGAAAGATCATTAGAGAAAGACATCATATTTGGCAAGGGTAGAAGGTCAACACAAAAGAGGAAGGCCAGCATTGAGATGGATCAATACAATAATAGCAGCTATGGGTGCCAGTCTGTCAACAATGAGCCTCCTGATTGAAGACCGAACACAGTTTAGGACAACTATCCAGGGGGGCGCCATGAGTCGACACTGACTCGACGGCACTTAACAACAACAACAACAACAACACTAACTCTTTGTTTTGTTTACTCTGAATAACTATAGGCATAGAGGAATGCTTTAGGGCTATACTTTCAAATAGGCCTCTTGGGGGGATTACCTGTTTCAATGTCAGGATACACAAAGACTTGGACATCTTAAAGAGGCAAAACATGGATAGCATGATGCAGAAGATCCTAAAGCAGTTTGACAAATGGTGCCCCCTTCATTTGTTATGGTGGGGCAAACCCAAAACCATTAAAATGGTTATAGCTAAGTATTGTCTTGCTGTTGGTGTATCTGAGAGATCTTCATTTAAAGCAAGTTCTTTCCTTTTTTAATTGCTGTAGTTTGTATTTTTTAAGGGTTAGTGCTGACATTGCTAGAGTTGTATTTAATAAGGAAAATGACTTTGCTGTAAAGGTTAGTCCTTTTTGGCTTAGTGGATCAATTATGTACAGCCGCAAATTGTGAACCAACTGTTCATCACCAATAACCCCGTTCTAACTATCCTTATCTTGGAAAAGCTTTTCTGTGTGTTTGGTTCTAATGGTCCATGTAGTAACTTTGATGTTTATCTGTATGCTGTTCATGATGCTAGTTTAAATTTGGTGGTGGTTGATGACAACAATGTAATTCTAAACTCTACTCCCGAAAGAAAAATGGAGAGAAATTGACACCTACAAAGTTGCATCATTCGGGCTTCTCAATTAGTCAATGTTCAAGATCTCAACCAAATTGCAAGTATTCTGGATAGCTACCATGTACAAATTGGAGATAATGTAGCTTGTTTAACTGACACAAACTATCTGGCTCCTGGTTTTAGAAATGTCTTAATGAAGCCAATGTGAAGGTGTTTTGGACCAGAAAAAATCTAGGAAGAGGAACCTTTCTGATGACGTGGACTGGAGTTGGATTTGGTCTAAAATTACAAGAGATCCGACTCTGCCAGTCTTGCACAGTCCATGTATTTCCTAACCCATTGAGTCCAGTGGATGCAGATGTGGCCTTAAGTGTCTAAGGATTGCTGGAACTGTAAGATAGCAATAGGCATCTTTGAACATATGGGTTACAAATGTGCAGAAACTCTTGCGTTTTGGGCTGAAATCTGGAGGTTTATTAAGAATATCATCATTGACTAGTGAAATCACATAGAAATATTAGTGTTTCACTCTGCTGTTATGCAAAACTGTTTAAGAGAGGATCAATGAAAAGTGAATGATTTTCTTGTTATAATTGCCTTGCAACACATTCGGTCAAACTGGAAAAATATCGCATTGTTAAATGTTCATAATTGATGGAACTCAGTGTTAATATATTACAAATATGAAACTACATTAGCAGAATATAAGACATTTGGGTAGGCCAGTTTGCTAAAATATGGACCCCTCCAGAGAAATATTGTTAAAAGTAAAGAGAGCGAGCAGTCTTGAACAAGGATGACTCCTCATGCCTGCCAGCTGACAGTTGAGGGGGTGGGAGGGGAGCGGGTACCAAGATTGTATGCTTCTTTAGTTTGCTATGTAGATCTTTCTCATAAAAACAATAAGGCATCTTGAAACTGAGCATGCTAAGTGGTAAGAAGGTGGGAAGTGATGCACTGTCAAAGCTGAGAGCCCCACAGGTAAAGCAGACAGTAGAGAGTGGAGAGTGGAAAGGATGCACCTGGCAGTTCACCATCTCCTCCATCTTCAGCAGCAGCAACAATTGCAACATATCCCCCCCCCCAACCAAGGAAGTAGAGTGGAAGTCTCGTAAAACTTCAGAGGTGTGAAAATATTTTAAAGTGTTTCAGGATTCATGATATGCAGAATGCAATTATTGTAGAAGTATCATTAATAGAGGGAAGCTGATGGGCCATCTTATCAACAGTGGCATTCAGCATCATTTGCAGAAACAGCACCCTTTCTAGTTCATTTCAAGGGAGGACCCTGATCATAGGCTGGGAACTCAATCGGGCAGTGGAAATAGCAACAGCGGAAAAACTACAGGAAAACATGAAATCTGTTTCCTCCAGCCTTTTCCCCCAATGAGGTGGAATGCCATTAGCCCCAACACATATCAAAGCATGTCACCAGGCTACTAGAAGATGAGGTGATGTTTGTCAGAACTGATTCGGGGCAATATGTAGGCAGCAATGAAAGTGGGGCCAGGTGCATCAGGAAAATGTTTGCTCTGGATGAGAGGTGGTTGAGAATATGAGGTTTAAGAGGCTGTTGTATTTCTTAGCCTCCAATTGCCAAGTTCCTTGCAGGACAAAATTTAGTAGGTGCATAATCCTTACTCTAAATAATCATTTACATGCCCAGCTGCAGGCAGAGCTCACAAAGAAAGAGTGCAGCAGCATGCATTTTTTTTAACAGATGGTGGGATAAACATGGCTAAGGCAGAGATGCAAACCATTTTTATCTGTGCCATATTCTTCTACTGTCAACTCCAGACTGTTCATTCCATCTTGCTGCGCTGCATGCCTGGAATAGATTCTCTGAGTTGGTATGTTTATGTTTATTAGAATTTGATATACTGCCCTTGAAACAAGTTGGCAGAGTATGTCAGGCTCCAGCTCTGGTCCAATTCGAATCCAGGCTAAAAGTTCATCTCTTTGAGGCTGCTTTTGGATCCTGGTCCCCTTATTCTCCCTTCTACACCCATATGCCTTTTAATCATTCCCTTAAGAATTGCCCTAATCCCCTCTTTATTCCGTTTGCCTGCTTTGAACAGATGGCAAGCTCAGCGGGGCAGGGACTGTCTCATGTTTGTATGTATACAATGCTGCATATGCTTAGTAGTGCTATAGAAATGATAAGTAGTAGCAAAGGAGGGGAGTTTTCATGGGATCAGATGCTTTGCATATTCAGGGCTGCTTTTACCTATGGGCAAAAGGGGCAACTGCCCCAGGCCTCTGCACCATGGGGGCCAGCTGCCTTTCTGCCCTATGGTAAGCACAGCCCCAAAGAGTTTGCTAGTCCAGCTGAGTCATTCACCCTCTGCTTCTTTACCTCACTGAATTTTGTTGTGCTGTATTCAGCTTAGCAAAATTAAAGAAACAAAGAAAAGCATATCGGGCTTGTAAAGTCGGAGGTGCAGTTAGTGGAGTGGATGCTTGCTGCCCTGCTTGCCTCTCATTACTTCTGTTTGCCATCACTCTGCCACCTTCAGCATGCTGGGCCGGCCCAGTCTGAGTGATGTGAATGGAGTCAAGACTCACATGGCAAAGAGGCACACCATGTGCATGTTTGGGGCCAGTGAAGACAGGTGCAGTCAGGGCATGGTAGTAATATGCGGAAATATTTCTTTACAGAAAAAGTGGTGGATCTGTGGAATAGTCTCCCAGTGGAGGTGGTAGAGATGAGGACGGTATCTGAATTCAAAAAAGCATGGGACAAACACAGAGGATCTCTAAAGGTAAAAAGGGGACTGTTGTAATTGTTGATATGGAAGAACAGACTAGATAGGCCATGTGATCTTTTTCTGTTGTCATTTGTCTATGTTTCTATGTGGTAGCATGCACTGAGCAGACTAAACTGGGCAACCTCCAGGGCAAGGCTTTGGCTGTAACCTGGCAAGACTGCTGCATCAATCAGAGCATAGCCGTGGCGGTCTAAGTAAGTATGGACAATTTAATGATTACAAATCTGAGTTAACAGTTAATGCAGATAGTCAGGAGTTGGGGGTGGGCTCAGTGTGCTGCTGCATGTGTGTGTTTGTGTGTGTGTGTGTGTGTGTGAGTGAGTGTTTGTGGGCATGCATGCACCAGGGAAGCAGTGGAAGAATAAAAGTAAAAATTAAAGGGGGCCTATCCTCAAAAGTTTTCCCAGGGCCGCATAAGAGGTTTAAGCGGTCCTGTGCACATTTGCTGCATCCAGTTATTAAAGACTCCCTAGAGCAGGGGAGCAAGGGAAGTGGCTGTCCTGTCCTGAAGCTACTGATCAAGAAGTGCTGAGAAATAGCATGGCATTTTCACTGGAGAGTGAAGGGTGGGCATGAGCTAGATGACAAGTGGGAAACAGCAAGGACACCTGCACACCCCCTCATTCAGGATGGTGGCACTAGGTGGAAGTCCACCTATCTGATGCTGGAGAGATTAGTGGAGCAATAGAGAGCCCTCCATCAGGGCTCCTGTTTGTCCAATCCTAGGGCTTCAGGACTGGACCAATATGGCTCAGGTCATTGAAATCCTGAAGCCCTCCAAGGATGCCATGGAGGGAAAGAGTTTCCGAATGGCTGTTATCCTTAGCCTTGTCATCCCAATAGCAAATATTCTACAGGCCAAGAGAGGGGGTTTTCAGCAGTGACAGGGATTCACAGTAGTGCTGGTGGACTTCTTGCATGTTTAAGTGGAAAAAAAAAGACTGAAACCCTCATAAAGAAGGATGTTTAAATATGACCCACAGATGAAAGGAACTCTTGCTCTGCACTGCAGAACTGCAACACAGTGATGCACTGGAAGGAGAAGCTAGTGATTCAGATGGAGGAATGAGAAGGCCAGAGGCAGAGAGAAGGTGATGATGCAGCAGGAGAAAGTGAGGGCGCACTAGCAAGCAACAGTAGACACTATCGGCCTAACACCATTGAAGAGCTCTAAACTATCTCTTTAAAGTTATTTTCAAATTTGCTGACTTTGCCCCACTCCAAAAATACTGGTTTTCCTAGACCTTTGAGAGTGCCCTATACTGTATCTTTTCACAGTGAATGAAGTCCGTTCTCTCAGATATTCCTTTTCAGAGAAGGGCCGTTCCGCCTCTCTTTAGGTGCTTTAAGGCCTTTCAGGCTATCTTGCCATTGTGTTGACCCTCCTCTGGTGTTCTGGATTCTTGAAGATTGTGCTCTGTGCATTTACGTCCACTGCTTTTGAGGTCTTCATCCGAGTGCATTAATTATTCTCTATGTAAATGCTACAGCATCTCATTCCAAATAGCCTATGAATTCTTCCCCCAACCTTGGGGGGGGGGGGGTCTTCCTCTGTACTTCAGGTTCCTATGCTGGTTCAAAATCCCTCAGTGCCAGGACTCTAACTTGCAAGCACACATCTGAGCTGACCTCACCCCATTCCTGCTTCCAAGGCTCATCTGGCCTATCTTGTTTGTTTGTTTATCCTCTTCTGGTGTTTTATAACCTTCCAACCTATCTTGCTGCTGTGTTTTATTTATTTTGTTTATTTTCTTGTATTTATAGACTGTGGGCCCGATATTCACTTGAGTAGGCTATGCGTCCCTATGGTGCATAGCTGTACCCGCCGACCCTTAACCCCCGATATTCAATGTCGGGGTCATATGCGGTCCCAGCATTGAATATCCGGGGATTGCCACACACACTGGAAGCAGCAGTAGCTAACCAGGCAGCATGTATATCTATTAGGCGCAGGTCACTAACCGGGTATCATGGAATATTGCTGCTGCCTCTTTATTGATCGTCTCTGCCTCCGCTCCTCCCCAGAACCCTCCGACATGCCCGGGCTGGAAACTGTATAACTGCCCTTCGAATATCAGACTCTGTATCTCCAACACTATGTGGTGAACAACATCAATAAAATACAAGTTACAGTGCAATTGTAATAATTGCCACCCCACCAAACACCAATTTTCATTTCCGCAATGGTGTTGGCAGTCTTCAGGTGTTTTATGACAATTTAGTCAATCTAGGTGCCCTATTGGTTCTCTTTCAGTGCTCCTGCACCTTCCAGGCAATGGTATTGCTGCTTTAACCCATTCACATTGCCTTGGGGCTGTCCAGATAGTACCATCTCCACTTTATCCCCCTGCCTATGCCCAGGCCCGGATTTAGGCATAGGGTAACATAGGCAACTGCCTAGGGCATTAAACTTTGAAGGCACCAAATACCCAGGCCAAAGAGGGGCCTGCTCCTGTTTAATTTACAGCCAAATGCATTTACTGCTTCAAAGTAGTGCTACTATGGTTTTCTTCTGCTCCTCTTCTAACTCTCCAAACTTTGGGATCTTTGACAAATATTCCCCCACCCACTCTCTGGGATATGTTCTCTGGCATTGCCTATGGGCACCAAAATCTTAAATATGGCCCTGCCTATACCTTACAGCAAATGTTTTACTTCTCTCAAAGTGCTTTGCTGTTCTCCCGCCAGTTGTAGTGCTGCGTTGGCCTCTTCTACTAGCTTGGCGTGTTCATTCCGCTTTCTGTGTTTCAGATTGTAGCTTGCCACTATTACTGTCCTTTAGTCTATTTGATTCTTGATTTACCAGTTTTAGGCTCAAAAGATGCTTCAAAGTGGTTTATATACAAAGATAAAATAGAAAGAAAGGAAAGGAAAGGAAAACTACAATGACCAAAGAAGAAAATGAGAGAAAGAGGCAATTAAAGAAATAGATGAAGGGGAGGGAATCCAGCAGAGAGCAAGAAAGTGCCAATTCAACCATTATTCCAGAGCCATGTCAAGAGGTAAATGTAAAAAAATATTTTTCAAGGAGGATTTAAATGTATTGTAGTTAGCTTCACTCCTGAGATGTTGTGGGAGAGAATTCCAAATCAGAGGACCATAACTAGAGAAAGCAGTTCCAGTGATGACATCAAGAAAATGGTTGTAGGCAGTAGAAAGCATAAGTTGATTAACCCTAAGAACATAAGAACATAAGATATGCCATACTGGGTCAGACCAAGGTCCATCAAGCCCAGTATTCTGTTTCCAACAGTGACCAATCTAGGTCATATGTACCCTGTTAGATCGAAGAGGACAAGATGAGTTGTATGGAATATGCAGAGAAGACAAATACAGTGGAGCATTAGTATCTAGGACTTGTGTATGATAGTGCAGATCTTGTACCGAAGACGGTAGGAATGAAGGAGCCAATGAAGAGCTTGACGTGCTGGGGTAATATGGTCAAACTTCCCTGTATTCGTGATGAGTGTAGCTGCAGAATTCTGAACAACCTGAAGATGACCCAGAGAGGACTGATGCAGTCCATTGTAGAGTAAATTACAGCAATCCAGTCTGTTCAAAATGAGAGCATAAACAACTGTTTTAAGGTGATTGACGCCTAGATAGGATTTAACAAATCCAACCTTCCAGAGAAAAAAGTCAGAAGTCTGGAGAATTGAGGAAATACAGTATGAGATTGAAAGGTAAGGGAAGTGTCAATTTTACAGCCCATGTTTATGAGGTGGTTTGAGAGGGGGATGGATTGGTGGTGAATAGTGGGAGCCACAGGGAAGCATGGGAGATGGTGAGAAACCCACATGGCCTTAGACGTTGATGGATTTAACTTCATGCCATACTTTTCCAACCAAGAAGTGTCCAGCAATTAAACTGGAATTGAGAGTGGCGAGATCAGGGATAATAGGTTCAGAATAGAGCACCAATTGGATATCATATGCAGCTATGTAACTATGAAGGCCAGTGCCTTGGATGACAGTAGCCAGTGGAGCAGGATCTGGGGATAAATACTATCTGACTTGGAAATTGTTAGCATACATATCTCTGCTTTATATGAGCTCAGGTTTTGAAAGATCGTTTTTATATCCAAATTGTTGGGCAGCATTCTCTTTATGTTGTGTAAGTCTTTAATAAATATAGCGTGGCTGCAGGCTTCTATAAATTCCATTCAAGCCAGGCTTGCTACCACAAAATATGATCTCTGTTCAGGATTTTGGTACAGTGGTTTTCCTCAGGTTCAGCACGATGTTGCTGTTGATGAAAATGGTCTTCGCTCTATATTCTGTCATTTGGACTCAAACTTTATAACAAAGCACCACCTTGTGGTTCAATAAATTTATTGAAATGCTACCACTTTAGGTACTTCAGGTTACTTCCTGCATTTTTTTCACGCTGAAATCGTTTCCCTCAGTGTGTACGAAAGATTTTCTATGCAGGAGCTAGCCAGGCCTTGTTAAAATCTCAGGGCTTATTTCAAAATAAATTTCATGAGAAACATTTAGCAAAGGAACAATGGTTGTTCTCAGAAGGTTATAAAATTTGCGGGGGATCCGGAATATTTGTATCTCGCTGCAAGATTCCATAGCAGAGGTCAAGCTGTGCTCCTAAGTTTCCTGCAGGTGCCTGACCTCTTGACCCATTGGCAAGTCATTTCAAACTATGCTTTCCAGTGTATTTGCGTAACACTGAAATGATCCACAAAAATTATTTCCAAGAGAATAAAACTACTGCAGGAAAAATACATGTCACTAGTTATCACTTTTAATAATTTTATATTATTGAAATATTTGTCAAATTGCATACATTTCTGTAAATTACTCCAGGTCCCATTGGACTGGAGAGATTTTAAATGTAACCAATAAATAAATGGAAGTATGCCAAAGATTATATAATGAAGTTCTGCAGCGATTACATCAGACACATGCATATTTTTTTAAACTTTCTTTGAAAACAGAAAGCATAGAATGGAATCACATCTAAAACATATAAGCAAGTAGGAATAATTTTAAAGAGAGAAGAGCAGCATTATAAAGAAGTCGCAGATGCTGGCTTACCCTTTTTTGACTTCTTACTGGAAAACTTAATAGCACATATTTTGGCCTTTGTACAGAAGTATCCATAACAGGGAATACCAAAAATGCTGTGGGTGGATTTAAATACCATGGTTTGTGCTGACAACTCATGGCCCATTTCCATCAATTGCCTCATTAACACACCAAGAGTGAAATAGCAAATTCCTCCAGTTTACCAGTCTGGAAAGTTGATAGGGACAGTGATTTAATTAGCCAATATGCGTCACTGATTACTTTGGAATTTAAAGGATTCTTTGCAGGCCTTGTTTCTTGGATCAGCAGGGAAACTGCACATGAGCTTTCCAGACCACTTGGGTCCCTGATATGGACGAGAACCAGGGACACACAGCTTAGAAATAAGAGAGTTGTTTTAAACGATATAACAATTAGGGATGTGTAGACTTATTTTTCATTTTGTTTCATGGGGAAGGGGCCTCATTTTATTGAGCATGGAAGAGCAGCCATGTAGCTAGAGCAGAAGAACCCGGGTTCAAATCCCACTTTTCCCACTTCTTGTGATCTTGGTCAGATTACTTCATCTTCTATTGCCCGAGGTACAAAACATAGATCGTGGAAGGAAATAACTACTATATTTGAACCTTCTGCTTAGATTAGGAAAGGAGAGTAATCAAATTAATTTCATTTTTTTTTTGTATTTTGGAGAGATGTTTTTCTTTTTAAACTGTGCACTATTTTACAATACCCCACCCAAAAACCACCAAAACTTTACATAAAAGGAAGTGAAAGCAAATTAAATTTTGGACTGTTTTCTTTCATTTCATTTTCATTACAACAATGTTTCCATTTCATTTTCAATGAGAAAAGCTAAACCACTGAGTAGGAACAATCTTATTGTTTTCTGTTAGTAAATATTATATTACAGCTCTGAAGAGTTAAAGGGTGATTGTTAGAACTATATTTGATCCAAGATAGTTTGATAGTTATCTTGGAGAAAGGGATTATTATTTTACGTTATAAAAAGTGATGTTTTACTAACAATTACACAGGTACACTACCAAAAAACTGCTTCCAGTTTTGCAACTGATTCCTATAGATTTTGGGGTGCTGAATCCAGGAAAAATAGCCAAAATGTTCCATCACGTCACGTTTTCTTGCAAAATTAGATTTCTTACCCATATAAGGAATGTTCACATAATTTCTTTTTAGCCGACTGCAGTTTATTTTCTTGGCCCAAAATAGAGGTTGTAATGGTTAACTAACTAGAAACACTCCCTCATGATATTTTAGAGTGTTTTGTATTCATTTTATACATTAACAGGACAATTGGG
Source organism: Ichthyophis bannanicus (assembly GCA_033557465.1). Classification (NCBI taxonomy): domain Eukaryota; kingdom Metazoa; phylum Chordata; class Amphibia; order Gymnophiona; family Ichthyophiidae; genus Ichthyophis; species Ichthyophis bannanicus. Next base: position 200,960,169 of record CM066037.1, read on the forward strand.
AGGCGGGGGGCTAAATCCAGTACTCGCGCTGGCGCATGTTCTTTCCTGTTCGCCTCGCCTCGTTCGCTTGCTCAAACATGGTGGTTGCGACATGAACGTTCCTGTCAAATTTCAGTTTCTTGCAAGTTCATTATTACCTTTTGTTTGCTCAGTCGTAATCCAGCTTTATTCCGAAGTGGTTCACTACAGTTGTAGTTTGCAGTGCTGTGTATTTGTGATGGCTCACAGAGCCAGAGGTTGCGTCAACTCTCTGGACAGTTTTTGTTTTATTTGTGGGGAATATACCGTGAAAAAGCGGCAGAGGAACATTTCTGCATTTATTTAAAAAGTATATTTCGCCTATTTCGGTTTGAAGTTAGGCGATCAAGACAAACCGTGGGCTCCTCACAAAGTGTGCAAGACATCTGAGGAAGATCTACGCTTATGGATGAAAGGTAAAATACAAGCATTTCGTTTCGGAATACCTATGATGTGGCGTGAACAAAGAGACCACAGCAGTGACTGCTAATTTTGCTCTTGCATTGTGAAGGGATACAACTTAAAAAATAAGAACGTAATAAGTTACCCCAACCTTCTCTCAGCAATTAGGCCTATGCCTCATAGCAACGAAGTACCTGTGCCTGAACCACCAAAATCTTTGGATCATATTTGTGTGGACGGTTCTGATCATGATGAGACTCATCAGATGGCTTTTCCCGATGAGTCCAGTACTTCCGAGTTTGAAACTGAACCAGATCCGAAACCTGAACTTTTCTCTCAAGCTGAATTGAATGATTTAGTCCGGGATTTAGGACTCCCAAAAGATGCTGCCCAACTGCTAGGTTCTCGGCTTAAACAGAAAAATCTATTGTCACCAGGAACAACTTTTTATTGGTACCGCAACCGCGAGACACAATTTTTGAAGTATTTCAGCAAAGAGGAAGATTTGGTATTTTGCAACGATATATACGGAGTGATGGAAACGTTTAAACTCAAGTATGATCCTGCTGAATGGCGGCTGTTCATTGATTCGTCAAAAGACAGCATAAAAGGTGTTCTTCTTCATAATGGCAACACATTTGCTTCAGTTCCTATTGCTCACTCTGTTATTCTCCAAGAAAAATACGAGAATTTGGCCCTGATTCTTCAGAAGATTCGTTATGATGAGCATAAGTGGATGATTTGTGGAGACTTTAAAATTCTATCCATGCTATTAGGGCAGCAATCCGGTTTCACCAAATATCCCTGCTTCCTTTGCTTGTGGGATAGCCGGGCCCGCGACCTACACTGGGGGAAAAAAGACTGGCCAATTCGGGAGTATTTGAGACCCGGTGAGAAAAATGTTCTTCATGAGAGCTTGGTACCTCGTGATAAAATTCTATTACCACCTCTCCACATTAAGTTGGGTCTCATTAAGCAATTCATCAAGTCCCTTCCAAAAGATGGTGAGTGCTTTCGGTACCTTTGCTCAAAGTTCCCCCGACTTTCTGAAGCAAAGCTAAAGGAAGGAGTGTTTGTTGGCCCTGATATAAGGAAACTCATTTCAGATGGAGCATTCGCTGAAACGATGTCTGAGAAGGAAAAAGAAGCCTGGGATTCCTTCAAGGATGTTGTTCTCAAATTCTTGGGGAACAGGCGGGATGAGAACTATAAGGATATTGTTGCCAGGATGCTCAATGCCTTCAAAAACAAGGCTGTAACATGAGCCTGAAAGTCCATTTCTTGCACTCCCATGTGAACTACTTTCCCGAAAACTTGGGGGCGTACAGTGAAGAACAAGGTGAAAGGTTTCACCAGGACATCAAGGACGCAGAGAGAAGGTACCAAGGAAGATGGAACACCACTATGATGGCTGATTTCTGCTGGTTGCTGCTGCGGGAAACCCCAGATGAAAAATACGCCAAGCAGCGCACCAAGAGAAGCATTCGGGGGAAGAAGAAACGGGCCCACCAGGAGATTGATTGACCCAAGAATGACTTTAAAATCTAAACTGTGTTGACAAATATCGTGTTTTTACTAAACTTTGAAATAGAAATTTGCTAGTTATTACCACAGTGTCGGATCTCATTTATTAGAATTTTATTTTCACAACATCGGGTGTTTGTCTTCATGTATTGCAATGGTGCGGTTTGCGTTTTCTATTCTTACATACATACCTGTACAACATTTTTTGCACATTTCTTTGCTTTGCTTTGTGTCTAACCTCGCTCTTATATGCTCAATGTTTGTGCACATGTATGTGGCTGTTTTAAGTGCAGACAATTTTGCTACCATCACAGTGTGTTTTGTTGACATTACTCTATTCTTATGTGCTGCCTTGTTACAATTTTCTTTATTCTTATTTGAATAACTACTAATCAATTAGTATAAAGAATTCATCCAAGAAACTTTTATCTCGATCGCACTCAATCTGAAACGTTCACCTCAAACTGCTAACCCAATGTAGCAAAAAATCTGTACGTGATGGAGCAAATTGGTTACCAGATTTGGATTCAGCGCACCAAAAAACGTAAAAATCAATCGAAACATTAGAGGCAGTTTAAAAAAAATTTGTTTTAGTGTATCTGTGTTATTAAACCACATGCAGGATTTTGCATTGGTTCACCAGTTGCCTCATTATCCTACAGAGGATTAGAATGCTATAGTTTGGCCTTTCTTTAGAGTATGTCTGCTCCGAAGCACTTTATATGCTGGAACATGCCTATCCATCTGGCTTTTCAATTTGGCTGTGTACTTTGACTATCGCTGATGGAGAGTAGCAGAAGGAATCAGAGTGAGAACATTGGAGTTCTCTAGCCTCTGTTGGCCGAAGAACAGTGGTAAGAGCCAGCAATCAGGGCGACGAGGCTGGCAGGGTTCCCGGAAGTAGCCAGCTGAAGAAGAGAGGAAGACTAAGACGCTACCTTTGTATAATCCATGGCATGTACCCTTCCATTCCTATTCTTTTCTAGTCATTGTGGAGATTCAGTAGCCACCTTAGAAATGAGGAGCATGAAGAAACATTATCTTCTGCTGCTTTTGTGGAATTGGGTCAACCCTGTCCCTATGTCTGGTTCGCTCCAGTGCACATAAAGGAGGTTGCTTTAGAAGGCTTGCATTGCATGTACACATGTAAATGTTCTTTGTGTGTGTTGATTTTAGAACTGCTGGAGCTTACATGTAGATGCGCCGGTGACTCATTCTTTTAGGCAACTGTGATGGAGCCATACTGGGGGTATATTCAGGGCTTTCCTGCAGACTGCATATTTTATAAAGATTGTGGACACTGAATGCGTCAGTTTTGGATACCATCATTTATAGCTGCTATAAATTATGCACAACCTTACACGTCATTTGTATTTTGGGACCTGGTACTTGCACAGGTATCTTTATCTTTATCTTTATTTGTCACTTGATATACCGCCCAAGTATATGCGTCAGAGCGGTGTACAATACAACAATCAAATACAAACAGGAAGAAAGGAAAGGAACGCCATCATTTTGGACAGGACAGAGAGGTAGAAGTTGGAGGAGATTTGCTTGCGGTTTATTAGGGACAGCATGAAACCTGAATGGTGTTTGGCCCTCCAGGACTGCAGTTGGGAAACTCTGCTCTAGGTATTGCACATGTTTATGGTGTCTGTGCTCTGTAGGGTTAAATATAGGTGTTTTAGGCATGTTTATGTTATCTGCAATAAAGGTTCCGTCTTTATTACCACGGTTTAGTACTGGGTAAAATATGGGGACTGAGTTGGCAGGAGCCACAGCTGGGACTTGAACTTTTGACCGTCTGCTCATGAACACACTGGCTGTGTGTACTGCACCACACTGTTGCCACAGGGACAGTTCATTCCCTGGTGTACCATGACTGTTCATCAGACAGACCCTGTCTGTTGCAGTGCACGGCACCCACCTAAATGGGACTAGGCCATGGTCTGCTGTGGGCTGATGCCACTGCCCCCTCTGCCACCAGCACCCCTCCGCCACCATGCTGCCATGCCATTATGCCGGTGGTGCGCAGTCCCAGGCCATCCAGTATGCCGGTAGGCAGATGCCTATGGTGTGGGTTCTCGGGTAGGGGTGCCTACATGGACATGCGCGCTTTCCCCCCCCCCCCACCGCCTGCCAATGTTATGTGCCCTTGGGGGTACCTGCTGGGTAATCTCCCCTGTGACACTGTGGGACACACACTCATGCCCATGTTGGACCCTCATCAGTTGATGTCTTGCTGCGTTACAGTTTTGGCATTCCTATGTGCCACCTAGGCATCTGCCTAACACGCACTGTGCCCCAGCTGGACCACAGCATATGCCGCCTGCAGCCCTATATATCCCATTTACAGCATCAATACAGTTGCCCTTTCCTACCTGCCCACTCTGCTGTTACTGCACATGTGCACGCCATAACAAACCTGCCCAATATAGACGTGAAAAAACCCTGATCAGCACTATTTCAATGTGGGATCATTCACTTTGTAGGGGGACAGAGAATAGACCCTTCCAAACATGATATCTTATTTTTTTAGCTTTGTAAGTGGTGTTGCTTTATGTTTATCATTAATATCACTTTTGGCCAGCTTGGTTATTGGGCTTTTAGATGTGGTTCTGGTCCTGTTATATGTTTATTTGCCTCTTTGCTCCCTGCACATGTATCACAACTATCACTTTTATGGGTTTCCCTGCCTTGCTGCACATTGCTGACTGAAATGGTTTCTCTTTCCTGCAAATGTGCCTTAATACAAGGGTTTCACTGGCGTTAGTGTTCAGACCCAGATTCCACAGCGTTAGTGTGCCTGGAGCCTCTCCCCTCCCACTCTCCGCCCATTGACCCCTTCTCTCCACCCTCTGGGAAGCCTTACTCCACCCTGCAGACCCGGATTTAACAGCGTTAGTGTGCCTTAACGCCACCGCTGTGTTATCGCGCGATAAGTGATATTATCTCGCGATAATGTTACATTATCGTGCAATAACATCACTTAGCGCGCGATAATACTACCGCTGCGACGTTAAGACGGTTTAGTAAGCATATCCCTATGTTTCAGCCTTTTTTTTAGAAACATGGATGCCCCCGAAGTGGATACATATGCTGGCATGCACAACCATATCACTAGGGTGCCTGATAGCCCACTTTGATGGGCTCTCAGGACTCCTGGGGATAGGGCAAATGTATTCAACTGTCTAGGCACACAGAAACATATCACCAGGGTGAGTGACAGCCCACGTTGATGGGCTCTCAGGACTCCTTGGTGTAACTGTTTTGCCAGTCATTGCTATATGAAAATGCATAACACACCGGTTCCAAAAGTACCCTAGGAACCAGTGGTGGTGGGTTTGAGACCCAAGTATGAAAACAACAAGGACAACTTATAATTTTGTTTTTAAATGTCAGACACATCAGTGCAATGTCTGTCTGCATCATAGATCTGTATAAATATTGTTGGTGACACCATACCCTGTGCGGCAAAAAGATGCACGCAGCACGGGCACAACTGCACGCGGTGCGCATGCGCGCGCATGTGGTGGTTCGCATGCGCAGGTGGGGTGCTGCGCATGCACGCGTGTTGCGTCATGTGTGCATTCCTCATTGGTGACAAACACGGCAACCTGATCCAGGAAGCCTGCCTTCACCCCACCGGAGCTACGATGCCTGGCACAGCTGATTGCTGTGAGGCAGCACAAGCTGTTTCCTGGTTCATCCAGGCGTCAGGACCAGATCAGGACTCGGGATCGGCTGACCCGGCGCTATAACCGTCTGGCTGATTACCCACGTGAGGTAAGTGTATGGAGACAGGTCAGTAGATCCACATAGATATATCCAGTGTTGATTGTAGCTGTGCATGCTGATGTGTGTAGGTACTCTATCTCAGTGATGTGTATCAGGTAAATCCAAATGCCATATTGTCTATATATCACATCTGAGTGGTTTGCTCTGTACCCAGGGGGCTGAGGACCTGTTCACAGAGTTCCTGATGCCATCCTAGTGTCATGGCAGCTGCTGCTGGTGATATGCTACAACACACCGTAACACAAGTAGCCCATAGATCAGACTAAGGAGGGTTTCTAAACATCCTGCTGGTATGATGGGGTCTGCAGTTGCAGGGTAAAACATCTGCCCCACCCCCAGGGGCTGTGAAACGTGCCCAAAATGGTATGTTAGTCCCAATGGTGATATGCGTGTGTGTGGCCCAGCAGTCCAAAACATCTGCCCTACCCCCACTTGGCCAGAAAGTCCAAAAACGTGGGTCCACAGCACCCCAGCTGGTATGGAATATGCTGCTGTTGCTGTTTTCCAATCCACCCTACCCACCAGGAGTCCTGAAGCCCATCAAAGTGGGCTGTCACTCACCCTGGTGTTATGGATCTGTGTGCCTAGACAGTTGAATACATTCTCTCTATCCCCAGGAGTCCTGAGAGCCCACAAAGTGGGCTGTCAGGCACCCTGGTGATATGGTTGTGTTTGCCTAGACAGTTCAATACATTCACCATATCCCCAGGAGTCCTGAGAGCCCATCAAAGTGGCCTATCACTCACCCTGGTGATATTGTTCTGTGTGCCTAAACAGTTCAATACATTCGACCTATCCCCATGAGTTGTGAGAGGCCATCAAATTGGGCTATCACTCGCCCTGGTGATATGGTTCTGTGTGCAAAGACAGTTCTATACATTCTCCCTATCCCCAGGAGTCCTGAGAGCCCATCAAAGTGGGCTAACACATATCCTGGTGATATGGTTCTGTGTGCCTAAACAGTTCAATACATTCTCACTAACCCCAGGGGTCCTGAGAGCCCATCAAAGTCGACTATCATTCACCCTGGTGATATGGTTCTGTGTGCCTAGACAGTTCTATACATTCTCCCTATCCCCAGGAGTCCTGAGAGCCCATCAAAGTGGGCTGTCAGGCACCCTGGTGATATGGTTCTGTGTGCCTAGACAGTTGAATACATTCTCCCTATCCCCAGTAGTTGTGAGAGGCCATCAAAGTGGGCTATCAATCTCCCTGATGATATGGTTCTGTGTGCCTAAACAGTTGAATACATTCTCCCTACCCCAGGAGTTGTGAGAGGCCATCAAAGTGGGCTATCACTCACCCTGGTGATATGGTTGTGTGTGCAAAGACAGTTCTATACATTCTCCCTATCCCCAGGAGTCGTGAGAGCCCATCAAAGTGGGCTATCTCTCACCCTGGTGATATGGTTCTGTGTGCCTAGACAGTTCTATACATTCTCCCTATCCCCAGGAGTCCTGAGAGGCCATCAAAGTGGGCTATCACTCACCCTGGTGATATGGTTGTGTGTGCAAAGACAGTTCTATACATTTTCCCTATCCCCAGGAGTCCTGAGTGCCCATCAAAGTGGGCTGTCAGGCACCCTGGTGATATGGTTCTGTGTGCCTAGACAGTTGAATACATTCTCCCTATCCCCAGGAGTTGTGAGAGGCCATCAAAGTGGGCTACCACTCACCCTGGTGATATGGTTGTGTGTGCAAAGACAGTTCTATACATTCTCCCTATCACCAGGAGTCGTGAGAGCCCATCAAAGTGGGCTATCACTCACCCTGGTGATATGGTTCTGTGTGCCTAGACAGTTCTATACATTCTCCCTATCCCCATGGGTTCTGAGAGCCCATCAAAGTCGGCTATCACTCACCCTGGTGATATGGTTCTGTGGGCCTAGACAGTTCTATACATTCTCCCTATTCCCAGGAGTCCTGAGAGCCAATCATAGTAGGCTATCACTCACCCTGGTGATATGGTTGTGTGTGCAAAGACAGTTCTATATATTCTCCCTATCCCCAGAAGTCCTGAGAGCCCATCAAAGTGGGCTGTCAGGCACCCTGGTGATATGGTTCTGTGTGCCTAGACAGTTGAATACATTCTCCCTATCCCCAGGAGTACTGAGAGCCCACAAAGTGGGCTGTCAGGCACCCTGGTGATATGGTTCTGTGTGCCTAGACAGTTCTATACATTCTCCCTATCCCCAGGAGTCCTGAGAGCCCATCAAAGTGGGCTGTCAGGCACCCTGGTGATATCGATCTGGGGGCCTAGACAGTTGAATACATTCTCCCTATCCCCAGGAGTTGTGAGAGGCCATCAAAGTGGGCTATCACTCACCCTGGTGATATGGTTCTGTGTGCCTAGACAGTTCTATACATTCTCCCTATTCCTTGGAGTCGTGAGAGCCCATCAAAGTGGGCTATCTCTCACCCTGGTGATATGGTTCTGTGTGTCTAGACAGTTCTATACATTCTCCCTATCCCCAGGAGTCCTGAGAGCCCATCAAAGTGGGCTGTCAGGCACCCTGGTGATATGGTTCTGTGTTCCTAGACAGTTGAATACATTCTCCCTATCCCCAGGAGTTGTGAGAGGCCATCAAAGTGGGCTATCACTCACCCTGGTGATATGGTTGTGTGTGCAAAGACAGTTCTATACATTCTCCCTATCCCCAGGAGTCCTGAGAGCCCATCAAAGTGGGCTATCACTCATCCTGGTGATATGGTTCTGTGTGCCTAAACAGTTGAATACATTCTCCCTATCCCCAGGAGTTGTGAGAGGCCATCAAATTGGCCTATCACTCACCCTGGTGATATGGTTCTGTGTGCAAAGACAGTTCTATACATTCTCCCTATCCCCAGGGGTCCTGAGAGCCCATCAAAGTCGGCTATCACTCACCCTGGTGATATGGTTCTGTGTGCCTAGACAGTTCTATACATTCTCCCTATCCCCAGGAGTCCTGAGAGCCCATCAAAGTGCGCTGTCAGGCACCTTGGTGATATGGATCTGGGTGCCTAGACAGTTGAATACATTCTCCCTATCCCCAGGAGTTGTGAGAGGCCATCAAAGTGGGCTATCACTCACCCTGGTGATATGGTTCTGTGTGCCTAGACAGTTCTATACATTCTCCCTATTCCTTGGAGTCGTGAGAGCCCATCAAAGTGGGCTATCTCTCACCCTGGTGATATGGTTCTGTGTGTCTAGACAGTTCTATACATTCTCCCTATCCCCAGGAGTCCTGAGAGCCCATCAAAGTGGGCTGTCAGGCACCCTGGTGATATGGTTCTGTGTTCCTAGACAGTTGAATACATTCTCCCTATCCCCAGGAGTTGTGAGAGGCCATCAAAGTGGGCTATCACTCACCCTGGTGATATGGTTGTGTGTGCAAAGACAGTTCTATACATTCTCCCTATCCCCAGGAGTCCTGAGAGCCCATCAAAGTGGGCTATCACTCATCCTGGTGATATGGTTCTGTGTGCCTAAACAGTTGAATACATTCTCCCTATCCCCAGGAGTTGTGAGAGGCCATCAAATTGGCCTATCACTCACCCTGGTGATATGGTTCTGTGTGCAAAGACAGTTCTATACATTCTCCCTATCCCCAGGGGTCCTGAGAGCCCATCAAAGTCGGCTATCACTCACCCTGGTGATATGGTTCTGTGTGCCTAGACAGTTCTATACATTCTCCCTATCCCCAGGAGTCCTGAGAGCCCATCAAAGTGGGCTGTCAGGCACCCTGGTGATATGGATCTGGGTGCCTAGACAGTTGAATACATTCTCCCTATCCCCAGAAGTTGTGAGAGGCCATCAAAGTGGGCTATCACTCACCCTGGTGATATGGTTCTGTGTGCCTAGACAGTTCTATACATTCTCCCTATTCCTAGGAGTCGTGATAGCCCATCAAAGTGGGCTATCTCTCACCCTGGTGATATGGTTCTGTGTGTCTAGACAGTTCTATACATTCTCCCTATCCCCAGGAGTCCTGAGAGCCCATCAAAGTGGGCTATCACTCATGCTGGTGATATGGTTCTGTGTGCCTAAACAGTTGAATACATTCTCCCTATCCCCAGGAGTTGTGAGAGGCCATCAAATTGGCCTATCACTCACCCTGGTGATATGGTTCTGTGTGCAAAGACAGTTCTATACATTCTCCTTATCCCCAGGGGTCCTGAGAGCCCATCAAAGTCGGCTATCACTCACCCTGGTGATATGGTTCTGTGTGCCTAGACAGTTCTATACATTCTCCCTATCCCCAGGAGTCCTGAGAGCCATCAAAGTGGGCTATCACTCACTCTGGTGATATGGTTGTGTGTGCAAGGACAGTTCTATACATTCTCCCTATCCCTAGAAGTCCTGAGAGCCCATCAAAGTGGGCTGTCAGGCACCCTGGTGATATGGTTCTGTGTGCCTAGACAGTTGAATACATTCTCCCTATCCCCAGGAGTTGTGAGAGGCCATCAAAGAGGGCTATCACTCACCCTGGTGATATGGTTGTGTGTGCAAAGAAAGTTCTATACATTCTCCCTATCCCCAGGAGTCCTGAGAGCCCATCAAAGTGGGATATCACTCACCCTGGTGATATGGTTCTGTGTACCTAAACAGTTGAATACATTCTCCCTATACCCAGGGGTCCTGAGAGCCCATCGAAGTGGGCTGTCCGGCACCCTGGTGATATGGTTCTGTGTGCCTAGACAGTTGAATACATTCTCCCTATCCCCAGGAGTTGTGAGAGGCCATCAAAGTGGGCTATCACTCACTCTGGTGATATGGTTTTGTGTGCAAAGACAGTTCTATACATTCTCCCTATCCCCAGGAGTCATGAGAGCCCATCAAAGTGGCCTATCACTCACCCTGGTGATATGATTCTGTGTGCCTAAACAGTTGAATACATTCTCCCTATCCCCAGGAGTTGTGAGAGGCCATCAAAGTGGGCTATCACTCACCATGGTGATATGGTTCTGTGTGCAAAGACAGATCTATACATTCTCCCTATCCCCAGGAGTCGTGAGAGTCCATCAGAATGGGCTATCAGTCACCCTGGTGATATGGTTCTGTGTGCCTAAACAGTTGAATACATTCTCCCTATCCCCTGGTGTCCTGAGAGCCCATCAAAGTCGGCTATTACTCACCCTGTTGATATGGTTCTGTGTGCCTAGACAGTTCTATACATTCTCCCTATCCCCAGGAGTCCTGAGATCCCATACAAAGTGGGCTGTCAGGCACCCTGGTGATATGGTTCTGTGTGCCTAGACAGTTGAATACATTCTCCCTTTCCCCAGGAGTTGTGAGAGGCCATCAAAGTGGGCTATCACTCACCCTGGTGATATGGTTGTGTGTGCAAAGAGAGTTCTATACATTCTCCCTATCCCCAGGAGTCGTGAGAGCCCATCAAAGTGGGCTATCTCTCACCCTGGTGATATGGTTCTGTGTGCCTAGACAGTTCTATACATTCTCCCTATCCCCAGGAGTCCTGATAGGCCATCAAAGTGGGCTATCACTCACCCTGGTGATATGATTGTGTGTGCAAAGACAGTTCTATACATTCTCCCTATCCCCAGGAGTCCTGAGAGCCCATCAAAGTGGGCTGTCAGGCACCCTGGTGATATGGTTCTGTGTGCCTAGACAGTTGAATACATTCTCCCTATCCCCAGGAGTTGTGAGAGGCCATCAAAGTGGGCTATCACTCACCCTGGTGATATGGTTGTGTGTGCAAAGACAGTTCTATACATTCTCCCTATCCCCAGGAGTCCTGAGAGCCCATCAAAGTGGGCTATCTCTCCCCCTGGTGATATGGTTCTGTGTGCCTAGACAGTTCTATACATTCTCCCTATCCCCAGGAGTCCTGATAGGCCATCAAAGTGGGCTATCGCTCACCCTGGTGATATGGTTGTGTGTGCAAAGACAGTTTTATACATTCTCCCTATCCCCAGGAGTCCTGAGAGCCCATCAAAGTGGGCTGTCAGGCGCCCTGGTGATATGGTTCTGTGTGCCTAGACAGTTGAATACATTCTCCCTATCCCAGGAGTTGTGAGAGGCCATCAAAGTGGGCTATCACTCACCCTGGTGATATGGTTGTGTGTGCAAAGAGAGTTCTATACATTCTCCCTATCCCCAGTCAGAATGGGCTATCAGTCACCCTGGTGATATGGTTCTGTGTGCCTACAGTTGAATACATTCTCCCTATCCGTCGGCTATTACTCACCCTGTTGATATGGTTCTGTGTGCCTAGACAGTTCTATACATTCTCCCTATCCCCAGGAGTCCTGAGATCCCATCAAAGTGGGCTGTCAGGCACCCTGGTGATATGGTTCTGTGTGCCTAGACAGTTGAATACATTCTTCCTTTCCCCAGGAGTTGTGAGAGGCCATCAAAGTGGGCTATCACTCACCCTGGTGATATGGTTGTGTGTGCAAAGAGAGTTCTATACATTCTCCCTATCCCCAGGAGTCGTGAGAGCCCATCAAAGTGGGCTATCTCTCACCCTGGTGATATGGTTCTGTGTGCCTAGACAGTTCTATACATTCTCCCTATCCCCAGGAGTCCTGATAGGCCATCAAAGTGGGCTATCACTCACCCTGGTGATATGATTGTGTGTGCAAAGACAGTTCTATACATTCTCCCTATCCCCAGGAGTCCTGAGAGCCCATCATAGTGGGCTGTCAGGCACCCTGGTGATATGGTTCTGTGTGCCTAGACAGTTGAATACATTCTCCCTATCCCCAGGAGTTGTGAGAGGCCATCAAAGTGGGCTATCACTCACCCTGGTGATATGGTTGTGTGTGCAAAGACAGTTCTATACATTCTCCCTATCCCCAGGAGTCCTGAGAGCCCATCAAAGTGGGCTATCTCTCCCCCTGGTGATATGGTTCTGTGTGCCTAGACAGTTCTATACATTCTCCCTATCCCCAGGAGTCCTGATAGGCCATCAAAGTGGGCTATCGCTCACCCTGGTGATATGGTTGTGTGTGCAAAGACAGTTTTATACATTCTCCCTATCCCCAGGAGTCCTGAGAGCCCATCAAAGTGGGCTGTCAGGCGCCCTGGTGATATGGTTCTGTGTGCCTAGACAGTTGAATACATTCTCCCTATCCCAGGAGTTGTGAGAGGCCATCAAAGTGGGCTATCACTCACCCTGGTGATATGGTTGTGTGTGCAAAGAGAGTTCTATACATTCTCCCTATCCCCAGGAATCGTGAGAGCCCATCAAAGTGGGCTATCTCTCACCCTGGTGATATGGTTCTGTGTGCCTAGACAGTGCTATACATTCTCCCTATCCCCAGGAGTTCTGATAGGCCATCAAAGTGGGCTATCACTCACCCTGGTGATATGGTTGTGTGTGCAAAGACAGTTTTATACATTCTCCCTATCCCCAGGAGTCCTGAGAGCCCATCAAAGTGGGCTATCAGGCGCCCTGGTGATATGGTTCTGTGTGCCTAGACAGTTGAATACATTCTCCCTTTCCCCAGGAGTTGTGAGACACCATCAAAGTGGGCTATCACTCACCCTGGTGATATGGTTGTGTGTGCAAAGACAGTTCTATACATTCTCCCTATCCCCAGGAGTCCTGAGAACCCATCAAAGTGGGCTATCACTCACCCTGGTGATATGGTTCTGTGTGCCTAAACAGTTGAATACATTCTCCCTATCCCCAGGAGTTGTGAGAGGCCATCAAAGTGGGCTATCACTCACCCTGGTGATATGGTTCTGTGTGTAAAGACAGTTCTATACATTCTCCCTATCCCCAGGAGTCATGAGAGCTCATCAAAGTGGGCTTTCATGCATCCTGGTGATATGGTTCTGTGTGCCTAGACAGTTGAATACATTCTCCCTATCCCCAGGAGTTGTGAAAGGCCATCAAAGTGGGCTATCACTCACCCTGGTGATATGGTTGTGTGTGCAAAGACAGTTCTATACATTCTCCCTATCCCCAGGAGTCCTGAGAGCCCATCAAAGTGGGCTATCACTCACCCTGGTGATATGGTTCTGTGTGCCTAAACTGTTGAATACATTTTCCCTATCCCCAGGGGTCCTGAGAGCCCATCAAAGTCGGCTATCACTCACCCTGGTGATATGTTTCTGTGTGCCTAGACAATTTTATACATTCTCCCTATCCCCAGGAGTCCTGAGAGCCCATCAAAGTGGGCTGTCAGGCACCCTGGTGATATGGTTCTGTGTGCCTAGACAGTTGAATACATTCTCCCTATCCCCAGGAGTTGTGAGAGGCCATCAAAGTGGGCTATCACTCACCCTGGTGATATGGTTGTGTGTGCAAAGACAGTTCTATGCATTCTCCCTATCCCCAGGAGTCCTGAGAGCCCATCAGAGTCGGCTATCACTCACCCTGGTGATATGGTTCTGTGTGCCTAAACAGTTGAATACATTCTCCCTATCCCCAGGGGTCCTGAAAGCCCATCAAAGTGGGCTGTCAGCCACCCTGGTGATATGAGTCTGTGTGCCTAGACAGTTGAATACATTCTCCCTATCTCTAGGAGTCCAGGAGCCCATCAAAGTGGGCTATCACTCACCCTGGTGATATGGTTTTGTGTGCAAAGACAGTTCTATACATTCTCCCTATCCCCAGGAGTCCTGAGAGCCCATCAAAGTGGGCTATCACTCACCCTGGTGATATGGTTCTGTGTGCCTAGACAGTTCTATACATTCTCCCTATCCCCAGGAGTCCTGAGAGCCCATCAAAGTGGGCTATCACTCACCCTGGTGATATGGTTCTGTGTGCCTAAACAGTTGAATACATTCTCCCTATCCCCAAGGGTCCTGAGAGCCCATCAAAGTGGGCTGTCGGGCACCCTGTTGATATGGTTCTGTGTGCATAGACAGTTGAATACATTCTCCCTATTCCCAGGAGTCCTGAGAGCCCATGAAAGTGGACTATCACTCACCCTGGTGATATGGTTCTGTGTGCCTAAACAGTTCAATACATTCTCCCTATCCCCAGGAGTCCTGAGACCTGCGTAAGGTGCACTGTCAGTCACCCTGTTGCTATGGTGTATGCAGGTGATGATGTGTGCTAGGACACCCAACCCCCAGGGGGCCAGAGACCTGATTGCAATGGTGGGTATGTCATTCAGATATTGTGTTAGGTTATGGCAGGTAGGTTTCACATCTCCCATAGTCTGTGAGGTCAGCACCTCATCACACTCGTCTTTGATGTATCCAGATGGTATGCTAGGTGCAGATGTGGATGTGTGTAACAGCACCCCACCCCCATGAGCTATGAGATCTGATTACAAAGGCCTGTAACAGAGTTATGTCCCCATAAATGTATGCTGAGTCAGGTCACACATCTGCCAACTTGCTACGAATCCCAAACCTTGTTGCAGATGAACATTACTGATGGTATTGAAAGGATACATGCACCTGTTGTGGTTGCACAGCACAGACAGAAACCCTGACATGAGCACAGGTGGCAATAGCCTATTCTGGTGCAATGGCCCCTGCCCCTGGTGTTGGCAACCCCACCTTCCGTAAGCATACAAGGCCCAGGTCATAGGAACATAACAACATAAGATAGCCCATACTGGGTCATTCCCTTGTCCTTCATGCCCAGTATGCTGTTTGCAACAGTGTCCAAACTAGGTTATACGTACCTAGCAGTATCCCCAAGAGATACACGTTACACAATGCTTGTAGTAGGTCAAGCATTGCTATCCTGGGCCTTGTAGAAACCCAAATGTCATGGTAGTGGCCCCTCTCAAGGTGAATAGGGCCACCCACACAATGTTCCATGTCTGGACACAGCACCCATGATTGTTAGGATATCATGTTGCCAATGGGGTTGGGTTGGAGGATGTGCGTAGATCATGACAACACAAATGTGTTCAACAGACCACATACGGGGTTAGGGGGGTTACCATGGACACCATCATTGGCAATCAAAATGTGGCATGGTCATGCAATGTCATGCAAGGGGGCCACAGGGGACTGGACTGATGTGTTCAGGGTGACAGGCACACTGCACATAGGTGTCACTGCACACATGTCCAGAGACACAGCAACGCATGCAGGTGGCACTGGGAACAGGTAATCACCTGGAACAAGCAGGAAGTAGTCCTTACATGTGGGTATCATCGGTACCGACGGAGCCTGCATGGGAACGGTCTCCAATGTCCAATAGGAAAGCTATTGGAAGCACCCCACAGCGCCTGTGTGCTGCCATCTTGCATTTCCCAAATGGCTCTCTCCATTGTTTTCCACAGAGCCAACAGGTCATTGTTCCTGTCATTGCTGAAAAACAGCTATTGTAGTGCAACTCCTGTGGCAGTGTCTGCCTGTTTTTCTTTATTGGTACCACTGGTCTTCTAATTTTATTTTCTAAAAGGTCAGATTCCCCCACACAAAGAAACCTTTTTAACAAAAGAGCAACAATCCCCTTTGTAGGTCTCCCGCCGGTTTGGCATTAGGCCCTAATCCCTCCTCCATCATGGAAAAGCACTCCTTGGCTGCAGAACATATGCTGATAATGTGCCGGTACCTTCTCAGTCACTGACAACCATGATTTGTGTCGCAAATGCTAATGGCCAGATCAATGCATGTCTGAATGTTTGGCCTGTGGGATGTTATCCAAGAGTGGTTGGCAGAACAGAGCAGCCAAGCTCGGTACCCTCTTTCCCTCCAATGTGGCCTCGGTGGCAGCCATGTCGTCAAGGGCTTCCTCTTCCTCCCGTGGATCTCAGGTAACCAAACACAAATCTGTCCGTTCCTGAAAGAGTACATCCCCCTCAAAATATCAGACTGCCACTGGCATTGCCCTTCAGGAGCACGCTCTGGGCAAACAGCCCCAGTGGGAGTCCCTGGCCTCCAAAGCCACTTTGGGACTCCATGAAGTTCTGGAGGCCTCAACCTGGTCCGACCACCTGGTGCTATGCTCTGGGTTCCTGGCTTTGGCCAGTACTCATACACAGTCATCGTCAGTGTTGATTGACCAGAGGATCGTGGCCATTGAACGCAGTCTGGCAGCTCTCCTTGCGGCATCAAAGACCTTGGTTCCACCCCAGACCCTGCAAAGTGCAGCACCGGTATGTGCAGCAATTGCAGGACCGGCATTGGCAAATGCACCATTGATGCTGATGAGTACCGGTATCCACACACCGGTACCGTGTCACTCCGATACTGAGGCCAATTGGTACTGATACCTCACTTTACCTGAGCCTCCGTAGAGAAGATACATCCAATCTCCTGAGGGGTCTGATGACTCTGACAGCTCAGAGGGTAATGATGTACCTCTCCAGGACAAGCCTGCCTCTCTCAAGAGGAGAATGTCCCCTCCTCAGGATATGTCCTTCCTGGATCTCCACACACATGTAGTCAAGGGCCTCTCCATTTCATTAGTAACTCAATGTGAGCACAGGCCACGGGAGACAGAGATTCACCAATATCAACAAACTCCATAGGAGGCAGACATCCTGCCAATACATCAGATCTTAAGGAATCCTCTTTTGAGAATGTGGAAGATTCCTCTTACCACCTCTCCACATTCTCACATGTGCCTACTATGTATCGTGTGCCTCCGTCACCTGGTTTGCACAAAGGACACCTCCCTGATCACTCCATCATGGTGGAGTGTGGTAGGAAGAGAATTAAACGTTGCAAACAACATGCCACCAACCCTCCTGGTAGGGAGTGTAAGACATTAGATGCGTTTGGTCGCTGTGTCGTCCATACATTCAAGCTTTCAGACAGGACAGGTTCCTATATCATGTACATGGGAATGTTCCTGACGGAGGTCACACAAGATCTACAACTGGTAAAGTCCACATCTCGCAGATCACAGAGGTCAGTACTATGTAGCACCTGTCAAGCATGCCCAGAACATTTCAAAAGTTGTGAACAGGGCAGCTTTTGACTGTTTTTCAAGTAAAGGCAGAGTCTCTGCCATTTCTATTGGGGCAAGGAAACTTGGCTGGCTGCAAGCCTCTCACCTGGAACAATGGGTACAGGATAAACTGGCCAACACCCCCTGTAGTGGTAAAAACTGGTTTTTAATAACCAGCAGGACAATTATACCTTGACAAGGCTTTTCAAATATTGTAGATCCTGCAAAGCCTTAGAAAAGCGCTTCCTCTCCAAAAAGAAAGGATACTATCAGTCCTATGCTCAGCAAGGACAACCTGCAGTACAAGCTGCTAGAAAGGGTCAATAAGTTACTAAGCAGAAAAGCCGAGAGGTACTCTGCCTCAGCAGACCCAGCAGCCTCAGCCCCCACAGGGCCTTTGACTCTGTGATGGAGTACCTGCCCTTCCTGGCCCTCCAGGGAAAGCAACTGTCAACAATCCCAGGAAAATTAGGTCACCTCATCCACAGATGGAGGCAAATAACATCAGAACCCTGGACTGTGTCCATCATAGAAGAGGGTACAGGCATCATTCACATAGCCTGCCGCCTCCTACAATAGTAAGGACATTGAGTTTGCAAACGTCCCCCCAACTGAATCCAGAGGTAAAACATCTTCTACCTCAAGGAGCAATGGAAGAGGTACCTCATCTCCAACAGGGTTCTGGGTTCTCTCCCCCCCAATTTCCTCATACCAACGGAAAAAGGAGGTCACAGACACATCTGACATTTCAGAGAACTGAACAAGTTCCTGTTCCAAAAGACATTCAAAATGATTTCTCTAGGAAATGTACTTCCTGACCTACACAGGCAGAAATGCCTTTGTTCTCTAGATCACAAGGATGCGTACACCCATCTTCTCTGCCAACAAGCACAGCGAAAGTTCCTTTGGTCCCCCCATCAAGGAAACCACTATCCAAAAAATGTTTTCCCTTCAGCCATGCCTCAGCACCCAGAGTATTCACAAAGTGCATGTCTGTGGTAGCCGGTTTGGTCCTTACCAGGGGAATATTTTTGTGCCCCTACTTGGACCACTGCCTCATCCAGGCACAGTCACAAACACATGCCCAGGCCTCTCTCTCTTACACAGTGCGTGGACTCCAATATCTAGGCTCTGTCAGAGATCTCGTGGAATCCTTTCTGACTCCCACGTAAACGCTGGAGCTCATAGGAGCAAGGCTAGATACCAGACTGCCAAAGACCTACCTGACTCAGCCTCGCTGTCCTCGCATTGTGCAACATGTTTGGACAGCACTACCAAAATCTCACCTCACGCCTCGAGAGATGCATCAGCTGCTGTGTCACATGGCATCTACGGTGCATGTGGTCCCCTACGCTTGTCTCCACATGAGACCAGCCCAATGGGCCCTCTCTTCCCAGTGGACGCAAGCAACAGGCTGTCTCTCAGATGTGATAGTAAACTCAAACCGCCATACCCTGTCCCTGGACTGGTGGTGGTCAGCACAAAACCTGTTGGAGGGGTCATCTTTCCTGCAAACCCCTCCTCAGATCCCATTAACAACAGATGCCTCCAAAGTGGGGTGGGCTGCACATGTACTGGACACCTCCACCCAAGCCACCTGGAATTGCCAGGAGAGTCATTTCCACATCAATCTGTTTCAGCTCTGAGCAATTTGCCTGGCTCTTCATGTCTTCCATTCCCTTCTACAGGCCAATGGAATACTACTTTACGCAGACAATCAGGTAGCCATGGTCTATGTGATCAAACAAGGAGGAACAGGCTCTCTGTCCCTTTGCAACGAAGCTCTTCAACTGTGGTCATTTGGCAGAAAGCAGCAGATCCATCTCCTGCCAGTCTATCTCCCTGGCAATCAGAACTCTTAGCCATACAAACTCAGTCGTGTTCTGCTTCCGCACAAATGGTCTCTACACATGGACCAACTCTGTAGAGTATTGCAACTCTGGGGAACTCAAGATTCATACCTCTTCGCAAGTCCATCATATGCCAAACCTACCCGGTTCTGTTCACGAATCCCAGCTCAGAGCTACCAAGCAAGGGATGCTGTCCTCCTCAACTGGGGGCAGGAATGCCTATATGCCTTTCCTCCCATTCTCTTGATTGCCCAGACCCTATTGCAACTCCTGAGGGACAGAGGCAACATGATCCTCATAGACCCATGCTGGCAACAACAGGTGTGATACCCTCTGCTTCTACATCTGTCCCAGGTTCCACCCCTGTACGTAGGGTCAGCTCCAGACTTACTGTCGCAGGAGGAGGGGAATGTATGGCATACAAACCCCCTGTCTCTGCACCTCAGAGCCTGGCTACTGACAGCTGTAACTGCTTTGGCCCTCCCCTCATTCAGGAAGTGCATGATGTCCGTTATGCTTCCAGGAAACCTTCCACAAGGCAGTCCTATGCCATCAGGTGGACGTTACATTTCATTTGGTGATAACAAAAGGCCTGCAACCCTCTTGTCATCCGTATATAAACATGTTTTTGACAAACTCCATTACTTATCAAACAATGGTCTCCAAACTGAGTCAGTCAGAGTCCATTTAAGTGCCATTGCTGCTCCTTCTGAACCCATCAATGGACAACCCATTTCATCCCATCCTCTCATATCTGGAATCATGAGAGGCCTGCATCTACCAAAACCTGCCCTTAGACCACCTCCAGAGGCATGGGATCCCAATCTGCTTCTAGGGCAGCGTATGCTGCCACCTTCTGAGCCCTTAGACACTACTTCGTTAAAGTCTCTGACCTGGAAAGTAAAATACCTTCTTGCAATCACATCAGCAAGTCGTATCAGTGACTTTCAAGCTCCAGTGGCTGATCCACCTTACACACCGTTTCACCATGATAAGGTAATCCTAAGGACACATCCACACTTCATGCCTAAGGTGGATTCCTCCTTTCATTTGAAACAAGAGGTGTAGTTACCTGTAGTCTTTCAACAGACGCATGCTTCAAATGCAGAGAAGACTCTTCATACCTTGGACTGTGAAAGAGCTGTGGCCTTTCATCTGCAGAGGACCCAGCAACACAGAAGGTCCCCTCAGCTATTCTGAGTCTCTGATCCCTCGCATTTGGGTACAGCAGTTTCAAAAAGATCTCTATCCAACTGGATTGCTCAATGTATTACCTTTTATCTCTCATAGCTAACACCATTCACTGGTGGCCCATGTTCCCGCTCACAATGTGAGAGTCATGGCAGCCTCACGGGCTCACCTCCATTCCGTCTATATTAACGACATTTGTGGAGCAGCTACCTGGTCCTCGGTTCACGGCCCACTAATGCTTGGATAAAGGCTCCCGCAGGCATGCTATGGTTGGTCAGGCTGCTCTCCAACACCTCTTCCATACGTAATCCACTCCTAGCCGCCTCTCTTACAGGATGCCAGAGATCCATGGGAGGATGTGGAAGCCCTCCACAGGCCCTCACCACTCTGGGGATCCTTCCCAAAAAAAAAGTGGGATATAAATACAGCTAAATAAATCTACATCTAGGGTGTCCTCACATGTGACGACCACATCCTGCTTGTTCCTGGTGATAGCATAGTTAATCACCTGTAACAGGTGATCTCCGGGAACAGCAGGATGAGGTAATCACAACCCACCCATCTCCCCTAGTGGGTTGTGTCTCTCTCTCTCTCTCTATTCCCCTATCTCTCTCTCTCTCTCTCCTTGTGTCAGCTTTCAACTCAACTGGAGAGAGGCATTTTTGAAAGGCAGGAAGGCAGCACGCACGCACTGTGGGATGCTCCCAAAAGCTTACATATAGGACGCTGGGGAGCGTTCCCACACAGGCTCAGTTGGTACTGACGCTACCCACATGTGAAGACTTATTCCTGGTGTTCCTGGAGATCACCTGTTACAGATGACTAACTATGCTGTACATGACACACACAGCAGTGGAGCAGGAGCAGCAAGATGCTGGCCACACAGATGTTTGTTTATGTTGCCCACCCACCAGAGATAAGCAGTCACTGATGCCCCCACACATTGTTTTCACATCCACAGGTAGAGGATCTCCGGAAGAAGGGGCGCGAGTTGCGGCTCCATTATAGTGACTACCTTGCCCGCCTCCAGAGGGCGGCACAGTCAGAGTGTGACGGTGAGTATTGGCAACCTTGCTGCCCAGTAACAAATGTCACATTGGCCCATCAGCCTGTGTGGTGCCTGCATATGAATATGTGTTTGTGTCACACTTGATAATGTGCTGATGACTGTCATCTTCCACAGAGGGTGATGACAACGATGAAGAGCCCACCACATCTGCGTATGTCCTGAGGCGCCCCCCTGCCCATCATGCCCCAGAGGTGGAGGTGGTGGTGGTGGAGGAGAAACCTGAGGTGGAGGCGGAGGACGAAGATGAAGAGCCGGTGGAGAGTGCAGCAGAGGAGGGGGCTGATGGGGGCATGGAAGGGGTGGGTGGCGGGGTGGCAGGGGAGGGAGAGGGTGTGTCTGATGTGGGTGTGGGGGGAGGGGTGGAGGAGGGTGTGGAAGGTGGGTGGGAGATGGCAGGGGGGGAGGAGGGGGATGTGTGGGTGTGGGAGAGTGATGGGGAACAAAGTGCAGCACAGGGCACTGTGGGCTCCCGCCAGCCATGCCATGTTGCTCCACCATCCAGGGCCACACACAGGTCGCATGCACATGCCACCACCCAGACCCCTGGGACTATGTGTGTGTGTGGTGGCAGGTGTGTGGCAGACCTGTATGTGGCCCTGGATGCCTTGGAGCGGCGTGTACATCTCCTAGTGCACTCACACCAGTGGCTGGCAGGAGCCATTCAGCAGGTGGCCGCCGAGGTGGAGCGGCTGCCATGTTGGCTGCCATCCCCTGAAGGGCATCACAGGGGTCATTGATGGCGCCTGTGACGTCCACACATGTGCCATGTGCTGTCCTGTGTTCCATCACTGGGCATGCAGCATGGATGGAGAGGGTGTGGCTGATGTAGGGGTGGGGGCAGGGGTAGAGGAGGGTGTATAGGGTGGGTGGGGTGGCAGGGGGGAGGAGGGGGGTGTTTGGGGAGGAGGGTGATGGGTATCATCCCCATCGCTAACTTTGTATTATATTCATTATTTTTTTAAAATATACACACTGTTTCTTAATTCGAAATGGTCACGTGTCTCCCTTAGCAACACACTATGGATGCAAGCATGGGATATGTGTGTAGACAGGTATGTGTTGTAAAGGTAGACATGGGTATCATGCGTGGACTGGCTCCACATGCAGTCGTGGGGGATGACCATGTGTGTAGTTGTGTGAGACCAGGGTGGACCCTGAGATGTAGAAATGTAGACGATGGCCCAGGATACTGAGGCATGTGCATGCTGTGTGCAATGTGTGTGAACCGTTTCTGATGCAACATGCCTGTGTGCCAATAGTACAACTTGCAAACCAGTACGTCTGTGCTGGCAGGGTAAGATGTACTGATGAATCCAGGAGCTACTCAGGGGTAAAGCTGTTGAGTGTGTCCTGGGACAAAACATGTCACAGGAATGGTTGGTGAGTAACAGTATACGTTTGTGGGGGGGCAGGCACGTAGGCAGTGTTTCAGGCAGGGACAAGGGTCACACAAGTGCTTCTAATGTAGGGGATATGACAGGATTTAAACTGTGATGGCTCCCAACACTGGACATGTAGCTCCAGGACATTCCCCCTGTGCAACCCTGAAGGATATGTAAACCGCCATACTGCAGCCCTGGGCTGGGATCTGACACAGTGCATGGCACACATGGCATGTGATGGTGTGTGTGCAGTGATACCTGCCAGTACAGACACCCCACCATCGAGGGGCCTGTGTGCGTGACACAACATGCATTTGCACACTACCTAGGGGAACACAGGGACACACATTCGAAAACACACGTATGTACTGGTTAACAGCTGTTTATTGGACCCGCAGTCACCTCCTGTGTGGCCGCCCACGCCTCCCACGGCATACCACTCCCCGCGGTACTGCTCCTTGTCCTGGTGCCTCAGGTGCCGGTGCTGGTGCTGGTGCTGGTGCTGGTACTGGTGCTAGTGCTGGTGCTGGTGCTTGCTGCCGCATTAGGCCCACAATGTCCTCCATGGCATCCGTTATGTGGGCAAGCGTCCCCGACTGCATCTCCTCCCATATCATCCTCAGCTCCCTGGTATTTTCTCCAATTGCCATGTACAAACGCTGGAGTGCCTGCTGAGTGCCTGTGGGTGGGACAGAGGGTGATATGTGAGCTTCCTCTCCATTACCAACTGTCACACATACACATGTCACGCATATCCCAGAAGAGCAGTCTGCAGAACAGTCATGCCTGCCAAACCTACCAACGTTTACATCTTTGTCTCCCATGAGCCATCCCCATGTCTGGAAGGGGTCTGGATGAGGGGTCCTGAGAAACACAGGTCTCACACATAGCACATTGCCAGTTTCATATGACAATGCCATGTCTGCACACTGCTTGTCTGGGATAGGTCAGATGATCTGAGGGGGCCTAAGACACACATACACATATTTGGGGTGCCCCAATCTCTATAATGCTGGTGCCCACTGCAGATTATGTTGTCAAATGATACTGCATGACAATACCCATGACGAGGTCTCTGTCACATAGGGTGTCTGGGTGACCTGCGATCATTGCTCTTCTCTTTGGGCTTATGTGGGGTATATGGGCAAGCACAGTGTGCATGTGTGTGAGCCCCTCACAAATGTTGACACCTCACAAGACATGCTACATGAGGTAGAATCACAGAGCACATAAGACAACCCCCCAAAATCAGAACGCTATCCTATGTGGGCAATATGCAATCATTTTATGGATGTTAGGACAACCCCGTCGGGATCGTGGGGTATGCTGTTACCCACCTTCTGCATTGCACCATGCTGCAGCAGTGTGTGTGCGCAGCTCTTCAATGATTTATTTAGTTATTTATTTATTTATTTAACTGCATTTATATCCCGCTTTTCACCGGGTCAAAGCGGTGGAACACCGGGTCCATTTCTGGTGGAGGGTTTTCATCTGGCACTGGTGCATGAATGGGGTGTTGTCTTTTGATCTCCTCGGAGCCCTCTGTGGCAGTGACGTCTGGGGTGTGGTCCTGTGTCTCAGGCTGTACATGTGTGGTTGGTGTCCCGTCACCATTGCTGGTGCTGCCCCCAGACATTGTGGGCTGGGGCTCTGCCACATCCTCGGCCAATTGCACCTCCTCCTCCTCAGCTGGGGCCATGGTTGTGTAGTCACCTGGGTTGTGGAAACCATACACAGCACAGATTGGTTTGCATGGTTCAACTACATACAACTGTTTAACACATCCACCCCACAATCAATGTATGTTTGGCCATGGCCTGTACATGTGCTAAATAGCTACCACTACAGCTCCTGCTACCACTATTAGGCATATATAGGCCAGTACCTAGCAGACACATTGATGTGTACATCAGGGGTCCTCAAACTACGGGACGAGGGACACATGTGGGCCGCCAAGGAGATGTATGCAGCCCGACGGGTGTTTTTGCCGCTGCTGCCAGTCCTCAGGGGCAGCTCTACACAGGACCAGAGCATTCATTTAGCAGCAGCCCAGCTAGTTAACACCTTACAGACCTGCTGCTGCCTCTGCCACCATGGCAGCGGCATAATCCAGCATCCCGCGGTGCTCCCCCTGCTCTGCAGTGTCCTCCATGCAGCCTCAGTGTTGCCTGTCAGAGCCGCGCAAACAGAAAGAGCTTCTCCTCTCGTGGCTCTGTTAATCCCGCCATGGGGCTGATGGTACTTTCCATCAGGCCCGTGGCAGCATTGACATGGCCATGAGAAAGGGATACTCTCCCTTCATGCGGCTCTGACAAGCCCACACTGAAGCCACATGGAAGACGCTGCAGAGCAGGGGGGGGCCCCACGGGATGCTTGAATCTCCTGCTGCCACGGTGGAAGCAGCAGCAGTAGGCGTGTTTGTGTTATTTCGTACCCTATCTTGCCTGATGGGTGCAGGAGGTTTGGAGTGGTAATTGGCTATGGGGGGGAGAGGTAAGACTGGAAGTGTGCTGATGTGGGGGAGGGGGTTAGGACAGGTCATGGCCTATGGGTGGTGGTAAGATTGGAAGTGGGATGATGGGGTGCCTAGGATAGTGCTCGAAATGTGCTGTTGGGGGTGCTAAGATTGCAAATGGGCTGATGGTGGGGCTAGGAGAGGGCTATCAATAAGCTTTTGGGGGGGCTGGGGTTTGGAAATGCACTTCTGGAGGAACTTGGATAGGACTAGAAATGGGTTTGGAGCTAGGACTGGTACTGGGCTGATGTTGGGCCAGGGATAGGATTGGAAATGGGCTGATGGGGGGCTAGGACTGGAAATGGGCTGATGCACGGACTAGAGGGGAGCGGATGCTGGTTGTGGCGGGTAATAGACGGGAGGTGAGGTTGTGCGAGGATCAGAATGGGATGGAGCTGGACACATGAAATGGTGAGGGAAAAAAACATTTTGAGGGAGGTAAGAGATACCTACAATTGGACAGATAGTGGGGATTCAGGATGGGGGTCTAACATTTGAGTGGATGACCTAGGAATGCGGAAAGAGCACAAGGAGAAAGATTACTATGTTTAAGCAGATGCAGACAGAGAATGGAAACAATACTAGACGTGGGACGAAAGGAAAAATGGAAAGCAGATGATGGGGAGTTAGCAGAAGACCCAAAGAAACCAGACTAACGTGGCTAGAGCAATTGCCACTGGAAAAACAAAACCAAAATGTTTGAAAGCATTTTTTTTTTTTGTATTTCTGCAGTGTTCATTGGGGTTTGTTCATAGTGTTTTTTTCAACTATATTCCGGGCCTCCAATGGTCTGAGGGACAGTGAACTGGCCCCCTGTTTAGAATGTTTGAGGACCCCTGGTGTGCATTATCCCACAGAAGTACCATCCCTGCTCAGCAGTGCTCAGATTAGACACAGACATAACACGTACAGGTCTGAGAGGGGGATTGTAGCAGACATGTAGCCACATGTGCAGGGCAGATATAAAAAAGGATGTTGCTAATGAAACATGTGGTTGGAGGGCAGCAAATCACAGAGTAAAAGGGGTGGAATGGGGGACAGCACACTAATGAGCCAAAGGCAGAGGGTGGGAGATGATCCAGGGGAGCAGGTATGAGGAGGTGTTAATAAGAAGCCTGATGCACATCCAAAGGGCAGGTACTCAATGGGTTGGGAGCAGCAAGGTGTGATTTGGGTACCTACCTGCCTGGGGATGGGCAGTGTCCAGTGCTCCTGGCAGTACATAGAGGTATATTGGCCCTAGCCGCTCTGCTAACTCCTGCTCCAGGGGTGTTAGGGAGGGTGTAAAGGGACCTCCCCCTACAGTGCCCACGGCATGCCGCCGCTCTGCCATCATGTGTGAACGCACACCCCTCTTTATGTCATTGAACCTCTTCCTGAGGCTGTCGAGGTCTCTGCTTGGGCCCCCTGCTTGTGCAACCACCTCCTGCACCTCCTCCCACACCTAGGACATCATAATTTTCAAGCACAGATGCCAGCAGGATGTGATTTTCCTGTGGTGTGAATTTCTGGGCCCTCTTCCTTACAGAGCTGGCACCGGTATGCGTTTATGTTTTGTAGTGAGAGGGCCCTGTGTGGGCTGGGCCAATGGGCCTGCAGCCTCCACCACACTCCCTGCCATATCTGTCTCCTCCCCAACAGATGGCCCCACCTCCCTCTCCCTCTCCCTCTCCCTCTCCACTCCTGCACTGTCCTGTGGCTCCATCTCCCTGTCCGCTCCCTCCCTGTCAGACATTCCTTCTCTTGCCCTTCTCAGCTCCACTTCACACCTCCCTCCTCTCCCTGCTGTCTGCTCTTTACCTCACCTCCTTTCTCACTCACCTGCTCCTTGCCTCCCCTCCTCCCTGCTGTACCTCACACCTATCCTCCACAACCAAGCCTCTAACACTCTGACCCGCACCACAAAAACTTAGCTCTCCTATACACCTGCTTCTCTCTCTCTCTCACTGACACCACACACCTTCTCTCTCCCTCGCCTACCAACAACCCCTCAACGTGCAGCACGTGTACAGGTTTATTTATAGGGTTTTTTTACGTTGCGTGTGCGCAGTTGCTTGAGCACGTTGGCTGCGTAGTTGCACATGCGCAGTTGGCCGAGCGCATTGCGCATGCGCCGCCCAGAAGCGGGAAATGGGTGCTTGCGCATTGTGCAGTCAACTGTGCAGCGTGCGCACACTGCGCATGCGCAGTTGGCTGTGCGCATTGCGCATGTGCCACGCAGACGCAGGATGTGGGTGCGTGCAATAGTTTGCACGTGAGCCGTGGCACATGCGCAGTGCTGCGTGTGCACTGCGCATGTGCCATGTGCACAGCCAACTGTGCATGCGCAGCGGTCACGCTCACGCGACTGCGCACGCGCAACATGCGCTACGTAATAAAACTCTGTCCTGAGCACATGTTGCACATTGAGGGTTTTTTTGTAGGCCAGGGAGAAAGAAGGTGTGCGTTGGCAGTGACGGAAGGAGCGAGTCTGAATCAGGTGTATTGTGAAGCGTGACTGGGTTTGTGATTGTTGTTGGTTGTATTGTGTGGCTGTGTTTCTGTGTGGTGTGTAAGGTGTGTGTCTTGGTTAGGGAAGTGTTGTCTGTGTTTGACTGATTTAGAGGAGCAGGGCGGGTGGAGGTTATGGTGGCCTTTGTGTTTGCTGCAGCTGCAGCGAGAGGTGGGCAGGTGGTGCGGTTGCATGACAGGGGAGATGGTGTCTTTGGGGCTGAGGCACAGGGCATGGGTGTAGTCCCGCAGCAAATCAGACCTTCAGCTGTGGGGGCAGGGCAGGCAGGGGCTGTGCCCACATGGCGCAGGAGGCGTGCTGAGGTGCAGGCTCGCCAGCCACGCCTCTACAGGCCCAGGGCCCAGCTCCAGGGCATGCGAGAGGACCAGGTCATCTCCCTGTACAGACTGAGCACAGGGGCTATTAGGGAGCTCTATGAGGATCTAAGACCTGACCTCGAGCCCCTGACTGATTGGTCACATGCCATACCAGGTTTGGTCAAGCTCCTTGCTGCCCTACATTTCTTTGCCTCTGGCTGTTTCCAGTCATCTGTGGCCGCAGTGGGTGGCATGAGCCTCCCCACCTTCTCACGCTGCCTCCACCAAGTACTGCGTGCCATGGTCAGCCGGGTGTGGAATTATATTGCCATTCCACACACTAGGCATCAGTGGTGGACCCTGAACCAGGCCTTTGAGGCGTTAGCCGGGATACCACACGTGATGGGAGCTATTGATTGCACACATGTTGCCCTGGTCCCGCCTAGAGACAGGGAGATAGTGTTCCGCAACCGCAAACACTATCATTCCTTGAATGTTCAGGTTGTATGTGATGCAAATATGCATATTCTGAATGTGGTCCCCAGGTTTGCAGGGTCCACCCATGACGCCTATATCCTGCATCACTCTGCACTATTCCAACAATTTGAGGCAGGACAGTATGAGGACTGCATATTGCTGGGTGGGTGTTTCCCATTTCTGACATGCACATGGTGCTCATGTGACTAGGCGTATGTGCAAATGTGTGTCTTGGAGTAGATCACTCATTGTGTGTGTGTGTCATCTGCCTGTGTGGGATATAGGGGGAAGGGGGGAGGGGATTTGCCCTACAAACGCGCCCTGCTATGGTGCTGTGTGATGCTGGTTGATTGGATGCGAGCATTTGTGTGGTTGTTACATATTATGTTGTTGCCAATTCATACACCTACCCCTTGTCTGGTGTTTCTTAGGTTCCCCCACTCAATCTGTAATAGGGTAGACGCCCAGGAAGCTCTAAAAAACATGAGGAGTGATCTAGCTAAGCTTGATGAATGGTCTTAAATTGGCCAGCTGGGATGTCATGGTAGGAAATGTGAGGTCAGGCTTTTGGCCTGAAGCAATCCAAGGGAGCACTATTGTATAGGGTGTGAAGTACTCTTGTGCACTACAGAAGAGCGGGACCTAGGTGTGGTTGTTTCTGCTGATGTCAAAGTAGCTAAACAGGTTGAATAGGCGAGGGAAAAAGCTAGAAGGCTGGCTGGGTGCATACAGAGATGAATGGCTAGCATAAAATAGGAAGGGCGAATGCCTCTGTATATTTATTTATTTTATTTAACATTTCTTATATACCGCCTTTCATGATATCAAGGTGGTTTACATTGAACAAACTGAAATTACATTGAACAGGGCATTATAACTTGGAGATAACTATTTTACAGGGAACATGGGCTATGGAGGGTTAAGTGGTTTGCCCAAGACCACAAGGAGCACCTGTGGGACTAGAAACCCCAGTCCTTCCGGCCCAAGGTTGCTGTTCTCTAGTGGGATTTGAACCCCCGACCTTCTGGCCTGAAGTACCTTGCCCCAACCACTAGGCCACTCCTCCACTCCACTCCACTATGTCTTTTGTGAGACCTCATTTGGAGTAGAGTGTGCAATTCTGGAGACTGCACCTTCAAAAGGATGTGCACAGGATGGGGTCGGAGCAGAGGGTGGCTACTAAAATGATTAGTGGTCTTCATTATACAGCATATGAAGACAGACAGAAGGATCTTAGGATGTACACCTTGGGGAAAAGAGGGATAGAGGTGATATGATGGAGATGTAGAAATACCTCCGTGGCATATATGTTGAGGGAGAGAGCCTCTTCAAATTGTAAGCAAGTTCAGCTACGAGGGAACATGGGATGAGGGTGGAGGGAGATAGATTCAGGGGTGATATGGCACCATATTTGTTTACTGAATAGGTGGTGGATCCATGGAATATTCTCATAGTGTAGGTGGTAGAGAGGAGGACAGTAACTGCATTCCAAACAGCATAGGACAAACACAGAGGATCTATAAAGGTAAAAGGGGGACTGTTGTACCTGTTGATATGGACGGACAGACTAGATAGGCCATGTGGTCCTTTTGTGTCATCATATTTCAATGTTGCAATGCTGCATAGTTGTGATGTCATATGTTTCTTACAGAATGTGTAATGCATTTGTTTTGCACATACATACCTGTGTCCATTTGATTGGACATGAGCTCATGCTTTAACTTACCTCATTTCTTTCTACAGGTGATGCAGGATATGGATGTCACCCCTGGTTGCTGGCCCCTGTGCGTCAACCACGGACACATGCAGAGCGGAGGTACAATAAGGCCCATGCCACCAGCCGCTCTGTCATTGAGCGCACCTTTGGCATTTTGAAGAGTCGCTTCAGGTGTCTGGATAGGACAGGCGGCGCCTTACAATATACTCCACAGACTGTGGCAGAGATCATCATAGCCTGCTGCATCCTGCACAACATTGCTCTCAGGCACAATATCCCTGCAGAGATTAATGAGGGTCTGGAGGATGATCCGACGTGCCCCCCTGTACGTGCCCATGAGGACACACATGAGGGCACAGCAATCAGGCGGCAGGTGATTGCACAGCTCTTCTCATGCTATATGTGTGTAGTGCTACTACAGATTAACATTTGTAGACCAATATCAGTAGGATGCAACACTCCACTGACATGTAACACACACTGGCTGGCCATCCCAATATAAGCATGACTGGGAACCCACCGATGTGGGCAGGGCAGAACAGAGGGCTGAGGTGGGTGGTTTTAGGCTTGTGGGAGGTTTTGGGGTGACAGTCGTGGTTTGTGGATGATTGTGATAGCGGATGCTGTGCAACCACAGTTAGTTTGTGTTATGCTTTGGGTGCAGCAAGGTGAGAGGCATGTGGTGTGGGTTTCACACTGGGAGAGAGCACCATATTTGGGGTGTGGCCGCGCCCAGTCCGTCTAGGCGGTTGCCTAGTGGGGTGCGCTGGTTATCACTCTTCTTTTGTGTAGTTGTGGGTTTGCTTTGTAAGCAATGCGAGTGGAAGAGGATCACAGGACAATTTGTTAACATAAATTGCTTTTTATTTATTTCTTTCTGGAACCAATTTTGACAAATGACCTTGCTGAGGCAAATGACCTTGATAAGGCGAACAAAAATAGCAAACTGAAAATACAGGATATTTTCTCCATTAAACTTCTCAGCAAATACTCTCCAAGTAGTTTCTTCACTCTTGATACCTTTTAGCTTCTTCCATTTAACAAAAGCAGTATAACACTGTTAAATGCACAGTTTCACAAAAACTTCAGTAAGACAGTTTTTGACTTTACATTCTCAGCTGCTGCAGATTAGGATATAACTCCTGTGCTGCCTCTTGGTTTAAAACCGCTAGCCTTCTTAACCTGGCTTCTTCAGAGATAAAACTGGCTGCTTTTAAACACCGAGGTTTTTGTCCTCTTGTCTGCTCTTCTCCTGGGCACACATTAACACCAGCACAGATTATCTTCTTAACCTGTTACCTACAGCCTTTTTATAAAAGCATTAAACACGGCTTATGCAAATTCCACACTCCATGGATTCTGCAGAGGACATTGGACTGTCTGAATACAGCTCCACTTCCATTTCTTCTGGGGTGCTATAACACTCAGGGCTTGGGGCACGTTCTGGAACGCTCTGCTGTACTTCTTTTAAAAGTTTAAAAAGCTTCCCCCATTTTAACTTCTGGCTCCCCCTTTTAACCGGGTCAGAAGCTCTTGCCCTTCTTTCTCTTAGCCACTCCTGTTCAGGACATACATGAGTTGCTTTACTGGCAGAAACCCTCTTTTTAACTGGTTTTCTGTACTGTCTGTTCAAAGACCCAGGACTTGAGCTGCTACTTTCAGAATCAGTCATATACTCCTGACTTCTTCCCCAGCTCCTCTCTTGCCCACAACCTTTGCACTTGCCTTGGGAGGTGTGGCTGGTCCCCTTTGAACCACCCGGTCTCACAGCCTTATAATGCTGTTTCTTCCCTTGGTTCCTCTGGACTCTTGGCCTCTCCTCCTGGCTTTTAGCATGCAGTTTTTCCTGAGCACGTCCTGCTTGTTCTGCAACTTTCCTTCCTTGTCCTTCTCCTCGTCCTCTTTCTCTTTCTCTCTCTGCTGCTTCTGCTTCTCCTCCTGAGTGACACAGCTTAAATATCCTGTAGCTTGTTTCCTTCCCTGGCCCCACCCCCTCTCTGCCTGCACGAGCTCTAGAGGCTGGGTGTGGCTTCAAGCTATCCCTGTTAGTGTGTGTTCTAGTTTCTCTTTCTGCCTGGGAGCTATGCTTTAGTGAGCCCATCCCCCGCTCATGAGAAAAAGACTCTTTTTTTTCAGTTTTAAAGGGCTCTGCTACCTGCGCATCACCACAGGGGTCACTTGTGCAGCTGTGCGTGTTTTTCATCTTGTATTTTAAGCTGATTGTGTGTGTGGTATGCTCTTGTAAGCTGGATGTGTTGGTCTGTAATTTTTGTATAGCGCTACATGTGCTATGTAGCACTATATACATGCTCAGCACTATCTGTCATAATGGTAATTGAAACCCTTATGGGGAGTTAGTGCAACAACACAGTGTGGCAGACTGTATAAGTCATCGCGTAGCCCTAACATGGATGCGGAGAAGGATAGGGAAACTGTGCATTGTCCAGCCAGGGTTTTTTTGTTTGTATTTTTCCATTGCAGAATAGACATGCAGTGCAGTGTTGCATATGTACACACAAACAGAAGTGAGTCAGGCAAGATCAACAAGGTGTAGGTTACAGTAGGCAAGCAGAGAGATCAATGTGGGGGTGGATTGGGTTTTAGGGTTGTTTTCAGGGAAATGATTTAATTTTTTTCATCACATTTTTTTGAGCAAATCTAGCTGATGACATGTCAACATAAACCCATGACTCAACTACAGGCTGTATAAGTGCATAGAGGAGGAGAGTGCATGCCAAGACACCAACTACACTGCATACCCTAGAGAAGGAACGTAATGGCCACATACACAAAGAGGCTCTGATGGGAGGGGGGTTATTAGGTGCACATATAGGCTATCCATGCTTTGCCATTATCACTTTACATAAGAACATAAGAACATAAGATATGCCATACTGGGTCAGACCAAGGTCCATCAAGCCCAGTATTCTGTTTCCAACAGTGGCCAGTCTAGGTCATATGTACCTAGCAGTTTCCCCAAGAGACACAAGTTCCACAATGCTTGTACTGGGTCATGCATTGATATCTTCAGTCACTTCTTAATAATGGTTTATGGACCTTTCCTCCAGGAACTTGTCCAAACCTTTTTTAAACCCAGCTACACTAACAGCCTTTACTACATCCTCCGATAACAAATTCCAGAGTTTGATTACACGTTGAGTGAAAAAATATTTTCTTTTATTAGTCTTAAATAGTTTACCCTGTAGCTTCATTGCATGTCCCCTAGTCTTTCTATATTCTGATAACGTAAACAATCGATCTACGTTTACCCGTGCCACTCCGTTCATTAATTTATAGACTTCTATCATATCTCCCCTCAGCCGTCTCTTTTCCAGGTTAAAGAGCCCTAACCTTTTTAGCCTTTCTTCATAGGAGTATCCTTCCATCCCCTTTACCATTTTGGTCGCTCTTCTCTGAACCTTTTCTAAAATCGCTATATCCTTTTTAAGATACGGCAACCAGAATTGCACACAATATTCAAGGTGCGGTCTCACCATGGAACGATATAGAGGCATCATAATATCTTTTGTTTTATTTTCCATTACTTTCCTTATCATACCTAGCATTCTATTTGCTCTCTTGGCCGCCGCTGCACACTGGGCCGAGGGTTTTAACATGGTATCCACAATGACACCTAAATCTTTTTCCTGGGTGGTGGTTCCTAATGTGGAACCTTGCATCGTGTAACCATAGTTTGGGTTGTTCTTCCCTAGGTGCATAACCTTGCACTTGCCCACATTAAATTTCATCTGCCATTTTGATGCCCAGTCTTCCAATTTATCAAGATCCTCTTGCAATTTTTCACAATCCTCTTGGGTTTTAACAACTTTAAATAGTTTTGTGTCATC
This sequence comes from Ichthyophis bannanicus, assembly GCA_033557465.1. Classification (NCBI taxonomy): domain Eukaryota; kingdom Metazoa; phylum Chordata; class Amphibia; order Gymnophiona; family Ichthyophiidae; genus Ichthyophis; species Ichthyophis bannanicus. The sequence goes on from CM066037.1 coordinate 200,994,583, forward strand.
TGCAAATTTGATAACCTCACTCATTATTCCACTTTCCAGGTCATTTATGAATATGTCAAAAAGCAGCGGACCCAGCACAGATCCCTGGGGTACACCACTATTCACCTTTCTCCATTGGGAAAATTGGCCATTTAGCCCTACCCTCTGCTTTCTATCTTTTAACCAGTTCCTGATCCACAATAGTACACTGCCTCCTATCCCATGACTCTTTAGTTTTGCCAAAAGTCTCTGATGAGGGACCTTGTCAAAGGCTTTCTGAAAGTCCAGATACACAATATCAACCAACTCACCTTTGTCCACCTGTTTATTCACTCCTTCAAAAAACATAACAGATTAGTAAGACAAGATCTTCCTTGTCTAAAGCCATGTTGGCTGTCTCCCATTAGATTGTGACTATCTACATGCTGAGTAATTTTATTCTTTATGATGGTTTCTACCATTTTTCCCGGTACTGACATCAGGCTCACCGGTCTGTAGTTTCCCAGATCACCCCTGGTACCCTTTTTAAAAATTGGTGTTATATTGGCTTTCCTCCAATCTTCAGGTATTAGAGATGATTTTAATGATAGTTCACAGATTACTGATAGCAGGTCTGCAATCTCATATTTCAGTTCTTACCATACGGCCCAGGTGATTTGCTACTCTTCAGTTTATCTAATAGTTGTAAGACATCTTCCCGATGTATCGATATTTCCTTCAATTCTTCCGCACCTTTAAATACCACTTCAGTCATGGGTAACATCCCTATATCTTCCTCAGTAAAGACCGAAGCAAAGAATTCATTCAGTCTCTCCGCTATCGCCTTGTCGCCTTTTAGTGCTCCTTTAACCCCTTTATCATCTAATGGACCAACTGACTCTCTCACAGGTTTTTTGCTACGAATGTACTTGAAAAGGTCTTTATTTCGCGTTTTTGCTTCCGCAGCAAGCTTCTTCTCAAATTCACTCTTTGCCTGCCTTATCAATGCCTTGCATTTGACTTGCCAGTGCTTGTGCTGTTTCCAGGTTTCGTCGTTTGGCTCTTTTTTCCATTTCCTGAAAGATGCTTTTTTGGCAACAACAGCCTCTCTGACCTCACCTTTAAACCATGCTGGCAGTTTTTTGGACTTCCTTCCACTTTTCTTAAAGCGTGGAATACAGCTGGTCTGGGCTTCCAAGATAGTATTTTTCAACAACACCCAAGCTTGATGTACGTCTTTAACCTTTGCAACTGCTCCTTTTAGTTTTTTCTTAACTGTTTTCCTCATTTTATCATAGTCTCCCTTTCGAAAGTTAAAAGGTGGTACTGTGGATTTCCTTACTATCCCTCCTCCACTAATTAAATCAAAGGCGATCATGCTATGATCACTATTGCCAAGTGGCCCCAACACCCTTATCTCTTGCACTAGATCTGGTGTTCCACTAAGGACTAGGTCTAATATGGCTTCCCCTCTGGTCAGTTCATGAACCAGCTGCTCCAAGAAGCAGTCATTTATTTCATCTAGGAACTTTATCTCCCTAGCATGTCCTGACGTGACACTGACCCAGTCGATACCGGGGTAATTGAAATCACCCATTATTATTACTGCGCTGTATCTTTTGTTAGCTTCCTTGATTTCTTTGAGCATTTCATCATCCATTTGGTCATTCTGGCCAGGTGCTCGATAGTACACCCCCACTGCCATTGCCTTCCCCCTTTTATATGGAATTTCAATCCATATAGATTCTACAGCAGATTTTGTTTCCTGCAAAACTTTAATCCTTTCTGAGTCAATGCCCTCTCTAACATAGAGCACAACCCCTCCACCAATTTCATCAGCTCTATCATTACGATATAGTTTGTACCTAGGTATCACAGTGTCCCACTGGTTGTCCTCCTTCCACCATGTCTCTGATATTCCAATCATATCTAACCTTTCATTTAGTGCTATATAGTCTAACTCTCCCATCTTATTCTTTAGACTTCTAGCATTTCCATACAAGCATTTTAGAGAATGTATTTTATTCATGTTAATTTGGCTATTGTTAGACATGGGTAAATTGGGATCTTTAAGCTCTGTCTGCTCCATACTTGAGGGCATTTGGGCTACTTTACTCTTTTGTGGAACCTCTCTGCTTTTGGTAGTATCCTTCAAGGATACATTCTTCCGAACCATCCGCTCTTGGGCGACTGTCGGCTTTCCCCTAATATCTACTTTAAAAGCTGCTCTATCTCCTTTTTAAAGGTTAATGCCAGCAGCCTGGTTCCATCCCGGTTAAGGTGAAGCCCATCCCTTCGGAAGAGCCCCTCCTTTCCCCAGAATGGAAAGGAGGGGCTCTTCCGAAACCTGGAAACAGCACAGACACTGTCTGCTCACCAACCGGTGCAGGGGGACCTCCTGCATGGTGTTATCTCTGCATGTTTCTGCAGGTAGTTTTCATTTGAATTCTGTCTGTGTTCATGTGCTTCTGCTACCTGTTAGCATATCCTCATGGTGCATTTGATGATTGTTTAGGGTTACATTGTTGCACCTTGGATTCCTATATCAGGCATTATGTGATAGCTGTAACATAGTTTTAAATCTGTGGTTCTAAAGTTACAACATTTCAGCAACATATGCTGTTTTCATTTGTGTGCCTCCTGTGTTGCCAGATAAATATATTTTAGGGAACAGATCAGGATTGATGTGTGTTGGTCCCTCATCATGCACTGCCTACTGTCTGCATGCACTCATATGTGAGTAACACATTTGAGGCGTGCGTCAGCATGTGGGGGATGGGGGCCTAATGCATAGTGCTGCACATTATGTCTCCTGCCCTTCATTTGTAGATGGGCCAGTGACCTTCCTGTCTTTCACCTTGGATCCACTCACCTTGATATTATGATGGCGGGATCTACACTATCTGTGAAGATGAACCCAAATAAACATATGTGTTTGATATACATTTGTCTCTGCTGCTGCTTGATCATGGTGACAAACGTGCAATACAATGTGTGCCTTTGAGTCAGTCCTGACTCCTTGTGACCCAGAGACTCCAGGGTTTTCTTGTCAGTGTCACTGGAAGTAGATTATCAGGTCTTTCTTCCAAGGTAATAGAGGGTTATGTGACTTGCCCAAGGCCACATGGAGTGCTAGTGTGAATTGTACCCTGGTTGCTTGGGGTCCAAGCCAGTTTTCTAACCACTAGGCTACTCCTCCACTCTTTGATCACATTGACACTTGTATCTACTGATTTGCTGGTCATGTACATGGACCACCTGTGCTCACATCCTTGTATGGTGGCAGCTGTGTATCTGCCAGCCATTTGCCACATCACTGGGTATTACAGGTTCCCATACACACCCTCCCTTTGGGGTAGTTTGTGTTGTGCTCAGTGTGCTGTTTGGGGTAGTGGTTAGAGGCATGTGTTATAATGCCATAGTTTGCAGGTTTGAACCCCACGTGTGGTTTATCTTTTTCTTTTCTGTTGTGCTAACTGGACCATTAGGTACCAGCAGGTTCATCACCTCTACACACACCCTTCCCTCTCTTCACTGTACACCAAGGTGTGCCCTCTGTGCTGCCTAGCCATCAGATATTATCTGTTACATAGGTCTCTTTCTTTATGGTGTTTACATGGCAGTGCACTTGGGGGTTTTGTATTGCTGTGGTTCAGCTGCTGTGCGGTACACCTGTTTGCATGTTGAATTCTCTCCTTCCTGTTCCAGATTTTGCACCAGCTCCACAGAGCATCCTCTGCTGCCCTTGGGGTTTAGTTTCTTTCCTCTTTTGCATGCTGTATCCACTGCATAACATTTCATTGTGTGTGTGCATGTGTCTCTGGTCCCAATTACAGACTGTGATCTGATCTGTACACAGAAGATCTGCATGTGCATTTGGTCATGGTTACTGTTGGGGGTTTGCCTGTCCTGACAGCCAGCAGGCGTCTTGTGTGATGCCCTGCACTATTTTTGTATGCAGCCTTTGCTAATGAGCTCACGCTGGTGGTGTGGCCTACCGGTTTGTGCATTGCCATTTGTGGTAGTGGTCATAGGTGTGATTCCTCTCTGTTCTCTTTCATTTGTATGCTTGTCCTGCAGAACTAGTTTTCATTCGTGTGACAGTCATATCTGGGCAGATCTGTGCTGTGAGCACATTGTACCCTCATCAGAGTTGTGAACCATCCTTCTGTCCATCTTCTGTCTGCCAGCTGTGTGCCATCCTACCCTTATGTGCATGCTGCTACCCCACGTCCTGCACTCCTACACATTCCTGCATTGCAGCTCTCCCTGGTTGCCTCTCCTGTGTGTGCTCTGCATAGCACTGCTACTCCACTGTCATCCTGATATTTCACCTATCCTGCCATTTCTGGCTCCTCTGCTGCACACATCTTCCCATCCTCTGTCACACTGTAATTATTGCATGGTACATTACCATCACTCTGTGCATAGCTACAGCTGCCCCCGATATGTTTGTCCATTTTTCTAGCTGCCACATGGGCTGCAGCTGATTTGTGTGGTCCATCAGCTCTGATCTACGTCATTCTTTTACTTATGCATTGTCTTTCCTTTCTACTCTGTGCAGTGTTAGGGTTACGTGTGTGTTTGGCAATACCTCTCTTGCCCTTCAAATTGGGGGACCTTACTGCTCTTGGACAACATTTTTGGGTTCACCTATACATCCTTGGGGCATCTTACGCCACACCTTCGATTCAGGCAGCTTATGGGGTGCCTACTATGGTGCCTTGGGAGTTGGCAACCTTTCAACATGGCCTCTGGGGAACATTATAACTCGCCTTTGCTGACATGGTTGTTTAGGATGTGCCTTCTGGTGCACCCTAAAAGGTGCATTAATTTATGGCACTGGGGTGGGGTTCTTTTTAGATGGCAGCACAGATTGTTATACAGTTGCAAGCAGAAAAAGCAATTACCTCAGCCAACCTTATTCATTAGGTACACTGGGGATTTGAACCCATGACCCCTGCATCAGTGTCTTAACCATTGTGCTATACTGCTGTTCCTCCTTGCATGTCAGCGCACCTATTTAAGATTTCCATGCATTAAAATGCACAGTGCTGCCATCAAAAACAGTGCTATGACCTTGCCGTGCCTCATAGGGCACCCTATATGGCGCCCTATAGGCCACCCTTTAAGCAACATTGTAGGGTGCCTTGGCGGACAGTGCACTTTAAAATGTGCCCTCTGGGGTACCTTATGGGGTGCCTTATGCAGCACCTTATGTTACAGCGCTTTGAGAGTGCGTTTGCTAGCAGCAGTAATTAAAATAAAATTAAAATGCCTCATAATGCAATATTACACATAACAGGTAGTGCCTCTGCCAGCCTTATTCATTGGGCATAGTGGGGGATTGAACCCATGACCCCTGCACCATCAGTCAGTGTCTTCACCATTGTACTGCAGCTCTGCTCCTCTGCTTGTACGTCAGCGCACCTGCTTATGCTTCCCGCATGCATTTCTCGTGTGCTAATGTGCACGCAGCGCACACGAGCACGCGATAATCCCTGTTTGCTATGTTAAAACTGAAACGCCCACTCCTTATATGGCATCCTGCACACTAGCGCCGGGCACACATTAGGACGGCTTAGTAAACATACCCCTAAATTTAGGAGCTTAGCTTTTTTTGAATATCGGGCCTACAGATTCAAAATCTTTCTGACTACAAGGCAGATGCAAACCATGTTGGTATAAATTTGGGATAATATGAACAAAGGCCTCTTTTTGCCCTAATTATTGTAAACTGTTTGCTGTAATTAGGAGTTGTGTAAGACACTCAAGTAGTGCAAAGCACAATGGTAATTATTATTTCTTTATGGTTTCTTTGAACACATCTGACTTTAGCAATAAGGGCTTGATGCCGAAACCCTGTGCTAGAGCTAGCGCTAAAACTCTAGTGCAGGATTCCCATGCAAGTTTAGCGCAGGAGTTGGTCTCAGTGCTGCTGTAAACAAACAGCATGCAAATAAACTGTGGGCAAAAGTCTACGCTATACCAGGAGAGCAAGTCGGGCATGGGAACAGGGGTCTGCATTAGCATCACCTATATTGTACGCACAAAAAAACCCCCAGTTTGGCACTTTAGTGCATGTGCTGGACTGCTATCTGACACATAAACAGCAATATTATCTGCGCAGAAGTTCTGCATTTATCAACATTGATATTATTCTGAGCAGAATTTCTGCGCAGAATAATATTGTTGTTTATGTGCCAGCACATGCGCACAAAATTTTTCCAGCACACTTCTCCTGCTGTTTTTTTTCAGCACTCTCTTCAGCAAAGCCAGAAAAAGGCTGCAGATGCTGTATGCTAAAGAAGAGGCATAAATGCTTCACCAGCACTGACCACAGACCCACGAGCTAACTCTCAATGCCTCCCCAGGACTCACATTAAAATATCAGCATTGAGCTCAGCCTTCTGGTCTTCTGTGTACTTCTCTGTATCTGCGCTGCATATGCACATTGAATTATGCTTGTATTAGATTCCTCCTGCATTCTGCACAAACACTGTGCTATTGCTTGTGCTAACAGCAGTGCACTTTGCTGTATCGAGCTGTAAGTGAGGGGCACAGATGTTATTAAGGCAGTTGTTACTATTATAGCTCTACCTATCCCTGTCGCAAGGAAGGGCCTAACTACTTTTCCACAGCAGCTCTGCCAAGTCCCAGTGCTGAATAGATATATTAAGCAATGCAGAAATCAGCTCTTACTGTGGGCTGATAATCATGTATGTTTATACTGCTCACTTGCTAGCCTCACAATACATAATCAGGGCTATGAATCCGACTAATTGGGTACTTTCTGTGTCCAGTAGAGTTTGCAGTGGTAAACAAAAGAGACCTTGAAAATGAGTTGTTTGTGGCAGTTATTTTCCATCCAAATGCTTAACCCAGTCCAGGGAAGACCCTGGTTCACAAAGGGTGGAATAAAAAACAATAAGGCTGTATGTATCCTAGTTTATTGGTTTTCTGGGGAATGGCAAGCTTACCTGATCTTTGTCTATTCAGGATAGGGAGGGAAGCTTTTTGTTTCTAATTTTTTTAAAATGATGATGTTTTATATTGATTTAGTATACCATCATTTGCAAAGTTCATCAAGGTGATTTGCAAAATAAATTAAAGACAGCAGAGGAGATAAACAGACTAGTTTGCAAACAACAGGACACGGAACATAGGAAGGGGAGGAAGTTACAATTTATTAAGCAAGCAACAGAAGGGAGGAATATGAGGGGCAGCAAAGATCTGTTCTCAGTAACCAGCCTTACCCTGGGTTTAAATCTAAGGTAAAATGTTTTGTCTCTCAGCTCTTAGGGAAGGGAAGTCCACAAGTAGGGCATGAGGAAACAAACAGCACTACGGCAAGTGTTTTATATCTTGGAATCACCTGGTGGTAAATTTGCTCATAAAAGCTGAAATTCATGATCTACACTAAATAAATAGTCTTCTCATTTGTGTCTAAAACTTGAAAAAAACATAGAGATGCTGATTGCACAGAACAACTAACATACATTGATTGGTCTTGTTCTCACTACATGGAATATTTGGAAGGAGAGGATGAAGATAAGGGATAAAGAGGGGAGACTGTTACTTTTCAATGGACAATCTAAAAGAAATTGTAGTTATAAATACAATATTTTAGCATAGGATGCGTACATGTATTGAACTTGGAGGAATAGCCTAATAGAGCAGTGGGTTACAGGAACATAGTAACATAGTAAATGACAGCAGATAAAGACCAGTATGGTCCATCTAGTCTGCCCAGTAAGATGGCAAGAGTAGGTGCACCTGCCACTCTGTGCAGGCCACCCCTCCCCATGTCTTTGTTTAGGGCTGAACCCACCACTCCATGAAGGACACCCCTATTTGATTCCGTTTATTTTGATTTTATCCTCTTGCTGTAAAGGGATCCACTGTGTCAGTCCCATGCCATTTTGAATTCCGTCGCTGTGTTTGCCCCCACCACTTCCATCGGAAGGGCATTCCAAGCATCCGCCACCCTTTCAGTGAAAAAGTATTTCCTGACATTGCCTTTCAATTTACCCCCTTGCAGCTTCATGTTATGCCCTCTGGTTTTACAGCTTCCCCGTCTTTGGAAGAGGGTTGTTTGTTCATTATTTCTCTTTAAGCATTTAAAGGTCTGAGTCATATCACCTCTGTCTCTCCTCTCCTCCAGAGTATACATATTTAGGTCTTCAAGTCTCTTCTCATAAGGCTTCTGACACAGGCTCCAAATCATTTTGGTTGCCTTCCTCTGAACAGTTTCCAGTCTTTTTATATCCTTTGCGAGATATGGTCTCCAAAACTGAACACAGTATTCCAAGTGAGGCCTCACCAGTGACTTATACAGTGGCATTAGTACCTCCTCCTTTCTGCTGGTAATTCCTCTTTGTATGCAACCCAACATCCTCCTGATATTTGCCACTGCCTTGTGGTGATTTACATGATAACCCCAACCCATTCAGTCCCTGCTGGTCAGGCGGATCGACGTGTTCAAAAAACCCCCCGAAAAAATCTGGCTGCACTGAATCATGCTCATGCCAGCGATTGCCTCCAGCTTCCTAGCCACCAGTGGCTCCAACCCCTGCAGATCTAGGAAGGAGATATTACTAAGCCTGGGACCCAGAAGTGAGCACAGGGAAGGGGGAGGGATATGAGCACATAGGCTCTGCAGGGCATGCAAGTACAACTTGCTCTGCTAATCAAATTCTTTCCCGCTAGCTTGTATCAGGACAGAAAGGAAGTAAGAGAGATCTTACTGCCTGCCTGTGTGGAACTGAACCCAGAGTTTTATACCTCTTTATTAAAGAAGATAAAAGGACTTTTGGGTGGGTTTTGGGGTTTGAATGTTTCTATTTGGTGCTCTCCTTTTTTGTTTTCCTCCACTGGTGATGTGGGCTATGATCCTAATTCTTTTTTTATTTTGTGTATTGAGGTTTAAATATTTATTTTTCTTGATTTATTTGTATTCTAAAAATAGAATATTTAATGAAGTGCAAATTTAAAAAAGAAGGCAATTTATAAATAAATACAATGGCCAATGTCTCTGTCCTGATGGTATCTGGGAGGGAGGGGCATACAGTGACAAAGAGAGCTAGTTGTTGCATCATGATAGTGACCAGGAAGGAGGTATAGCGCAGTGCAAGTGAATGTGTTGCATGGGATCAAAAGGAAGGAACAGTGGCAAAGAGGGAGTGGCTGCATCATGATGGGGACTAGGAGGAAAGACAGTGCAATAAGAGTGAGTGACTGTGTTTGGATGGGAACCAGCAGGGAGGGACAGTGGCAAAAAGAGTGAGTGGCTGGGTCATAATGTGAACCAAGAGAAAGAGATAGGCAAGTTGCTATGTCGGGGCAAGAGTAGAGGAAATGCCTTGAAGCTAACAGGTAGCAGATTTACCTAGAAATATAGAAAATGATAGCAGATAAAGACCAAGGTCCCGATATTCTTCTTGGATGGCTATGAGCTGCTATGGTGCATAGCTGTCGCCGCCGACCTTTGACTCTGGATATTCAATGCTGGGGTCATATGCAGCCCCGGCATTGAATATCTGGGGTCGCTGCAAGGCCCACAAACCTGCAGAAGCTAAAATCTTTTAAAGAGTACCATGATATGCCCCAACATCAAATCTGAATAAAAACGCCCTACTATTCCTGCCCATTATACATGTGACCACAATGATGGACCTGAATCCACTCCCACTGCAAAACTGTATATGAGTCCCATAACTTTGTATCATATTGCAATACAGTATATAGTTACCCTAACATTGTATCCAGTTAGTTGTAAGACAGCTCTTTGTACATAAGTATACAAGTTCATTGTAAAGTTTGCTTTTGGAGTTCAATGTAAACTGCTCTTGATCTCCGGAAGGGGCGATATATAAGAGCATGTAAAATAAATAAATAAAAAACGGGCAGTAGCTCAATATCGCCGCTCTCCAGTTAGCTCCTATGGGTAAAGATAGGCCAGCTTTTGCTGTGCCTTTCTTTTACCCACAGATGTTAACCTGGCAGTGGTGCAATATCGCCATTGCCAGGTTAGCGACTTGTGCCACCTGGAACGCCCTGGAATGCCCACAACACACCTCGATGCTAAGCAGTTAGCATTGTGGCGTGTAGTGGAGATAATTGGAGATATTCAGAGGCACTAACCATGTTAGTGTTGTTGAATATCCTTCTAAGCGGCATTTACATAGTTTACAGGTCTGTAAACCATGTAAATGCTTTAGAATATCAGGCTCCAAATGGCCATCCAGTCTGCCAATCCACACCAGTTACTAAGCTCTACAATCCTTCCTCTGTCTTAAAGATCCTCTGTGCTTGTCCCATGCTTTCTTGAATTCTTCCTTGTCTCCACCATCTCTGCTGGAAGCTAGTAAAGAAATATTTCCTTAGCTTACTCCTGAGTTAAGCCATTTCGCTGTTATCCTATGGCCCCTCATTCCAGAGCTTCCTTTCAACTGAAAGAAGTTTGCCTACTGTGCATTTTTACCACAGAGGTAATTAAATGTCTCTATCATATTTCCTTCTCTCACCTTTCGGTGTACACTGCAATTAGAAAAGAGGCATAGAAATAAAATTAAAATTATTCATATCAATTTAGCTTGTGCCTTTTCATTGGTTTTCAGTGCTACTCAGCGCTGGTCCATATTTAAACAGCATATTATCCAGCTTACTGTCAAACCACTGTCAGTTACTCATTGGGAGTCTCATATTGACAGTGCTAAGATGCTTCGACATCACCTAAAGAAAGTACACCGTGCTCTTGAAGCATTGAGAGACCATGCAGTTCAGAGGCACAGAGCCTTGCATGACAGATCTATTTAGAGCACTTCACAATCTGTATTATTGTATGGTGTGATGTTTTGCTCAATATAAATCGCACAAGCAAACTCCTTTGCAGCCCCACTGTCAGAAAGGATGTTCTTCAAAATGAAATAAAAGCAGTGCTAACATTTTTTTAAAATTTCATGCAAAATGAGTTTACATCAGCATATGCCTCTGTATGAGAAATCTCAGGGCAGGTTGGAACTGAACTAACTTTTCTAAAAAAAATGGATGTTTGACTATGAATAGGTGGATGATGATGGTGTTTCTGCAGAGGAAAAGTTAAACTGAGATTTTTTTTTCCACTGATTGATGCTACGGTTAACAGCTTGAATGAGATGTTTTCTCAGCTGGAGTTTTTCTATGGTTTGTCTGGTTTTATTTTCCACCAAGGAGATGAGGAAGGTTATAGATGCAAGAGAAAGTGACATTGATGTAGAAGACTTGAAACTTGAGAACTCCTATGCACAGCTGTAATTCGCCTCTGCAGATGTTAAACTACATCTATGCTAAAATGTTATTGTATCTGTACCCAAATTTTAGCATTGCATTGCGGCTGCTTCTGACTGCACCTGTAGCCCTGGCCTCAGGAGAGAGAAGCTTCTCACATTTAGGGGTATGTTTACTAAACAGTCTTAATGTTACCGGCGTTAGTTGCAGTCTTACAGTGATGAATGCCATATAAGGTAGTGGGCATTCCGGTCTTAAGGTAGCATTTTGAGTTATTGCGCAATAAAGTCCGTTATCGCGAGATAGAGGGAACCGTGGCACGTTAACGTGCGTTAGCCTTAATTAGGCACGCTGATCTGCAAACACAGCAACAGAGGTGTAGCGCAATGGTTAATACATTGACTGATGAAGCAGGGGTCATGAGTTTAATCCCCCAGGGGCTTTATGAGTAAGACTGTCTGAGGCGTTGCCCTTTACTTTAAATCAGTGCTGTCTGAGGCATTTTCTTTTTTAATTTAAATTAGTGCTGCCAGCAAACACACCCTCACAGTGCCGTAACCTAAGGTGCTGTATAAGGCGCCCTATAAGGCACTCCAGAGGGCACATTATAAAGTGCACTGTCCACCAAGGCACCTTATAATGTTCCCTATAGGGCACCTTATAACGCGCTTTGAGACACCTTAAGGTTACAGCACTGTGAGGGTGTTTTTGCTGGCAGCACTAATTTAAATTAAAAAAGGAAATGCCTCAGACAGCCCTATCCAATCACACCACTATGGGATGAAGCCCATGATCTCTGCCTCCACAGTCAGTGAAGTAACCAGTGGGCTACATCTCTATAACTACTAATAGACTCCTGGCTAGCTATGGAAGGACTGCAGGTCACCACACAAACTGTCTGCTGTGGTTACCAGGATAGGGTTAACCCACCCATACCCATGATGCACTGCACATGCAGATCAGCGGTCTACAGATGATCACAAGATGGGGTATGCACCCCCACAGCACCTCGGCCTGGTAGGGGGAACTGACCGTGTGTTTACTGGCACAGAGTAGCTACAGACCATCACATTGTGCGGTTACTGTGCTCACCCTGAGGGCGAGGTGGAGCACCCAGCACCAGGTCCGCAGCACCTGGCTTAGCTGAGATAGGCTATGCTGCAGGTCGCCATCAGTGCCAGTGTGTGATAAGTAGTCCTTTCAGACACACCTAGGATACACCTGTGTCCATCCATATTTCCCAGTCATGTTTAGCCCTTGTGGACTATGATGCACCCAAAATAGTGCATATCCTGTGTGGGTGCCATGGTCACATGATTTAAGTGAAGGGGGGAGGTTGTTTGGACCCATAAGCAGATTATGTAGCACCACCCAACCCGCCATCTGGGGCTCAGGGTGGGGGACAGGATCTCCCATCAACAGATCCACATTCTAAATCCCTGCAATGGTGGCAGTAGAGGGGACCATCAACCCCAGTCCAGCTGGGGAACAGGCACCCCTACAGGGTAGTCAATGCAGATCTGTATGCATCCATAAGGCAATGGCAGACAGACCGTAGGCCTGGAAATGCTCAGCTGCCCCCACCACTATCTGACATTCTCCAGCAGCAAGCACAGTAAGTCTCCCACCACTGTACCCTGCAAGGTGTTCCAACCATACACATACTAACTGCAGACAGTCTGCTAGCTAGTCCAAAGCGCATGTTCCTGGAGGAGATGCGTATACCCAAAACTGGGATATGAGCACACGCACCAAGCAGACAAGACAGTGATTGGGCCCTGGAAAAGAAAACCCATAAACATCACTTAGGAAAAATAGTATATAACACTATGGGGGAACCTAGCCATGCCGTGGTCACTGCTTAGTCAGGGTGAAAGTGACCTCCCAGCAGGACATGCTGTGGCCACCCTGTCCGAGCAGGTGGTGGCCGGGCACTACAATGTCCCAGCCATTGCCCTATGCCCTGTGCAGATGCATCCTGCCCAGGCCACCCTGTCCGGGCTATATCAACAATACCTTGCCCCTCATTATGCACATTGGCAGGCTAACACTGGCAACAGTGCAAGCAGTGTGGGCTGAGTAAGGTGTAGGCAGCCACAACACACTGGATAGATAGACACACTCCCACACGTATGCCAGCATTGTGCAAATATAGAGGCTTTTGGTAGCCCTGGCCACCACACCAGTCCTGGGCACAGTGCAGGCATGGCTATGGTATGCAATACTGTTGGGGTCACTCCCCGGGGTGGTAAACACTGTCAGAAACCAAAACTGAAACACACTCCACAGATATCAGAAAGGTTGCTATGATGCAGCTCTATCAGCAAATTGTGCTTAACTTAGGAATTGCTATCTGCCATTAATCATAGCAACCTTTTGATATATGTGTAACGTATTCCCAAGTTTAGGGCGGCATTGCTAAGGTATGCAAGTGCTAGTATTGGGAGATGCTGCTGCGCGCAGGGCCCAACAGCCTGACTCTCCATGAGGCTTTGGGTGTGGGTGTTTCTGCCCCTGTTGGCTGCTGCTCTAGGGCAGAGGTTCCCAACTCAGGTCCTGGTGGGCCAAACACTGTTCGGGTTTTCATGCTGTCCCTAAATGAATATGTATGAGATACATTTGCATACCATGGGGGCGGCACATACAAATGCAGCACAAGCATATTTATTAGAGACAGCATGAAACCTGAATGGTGTTTGACCCTCCAGGACTGCAGTTGGGAAACTCTGTTCTAGGTATTGCACATATTTATGGTGTCTGTGCTCTGTAGGGTAAAATATAGGCGTTTCAGGCATGTTTATGTTATCTGCAATAAAGGTTCTGTCTTTATTACCACGGTTTAGTACTGTGTAAAATATGGGGACTGGGTTGGCAGGAGTCACAGCTGGGACTTGAACCTGTGACCTTCTGCTCATGAACACACTGGCTGTGTGTACTGCACCACACTGTTGCCACAGGGACAGTGCATTCCCTGGGGTTACCATGACTGTTCATCAGACAGACCCTGTCCGTTGCAGTGCATGGCACCCACCTAAATGGGGCTAGGCCATGGTCTGCTGGGGCAGATGCCATTGCCCCCTCCACCACCGGCACCCCTCCGCCACCATGCTGCCATGTCATTATGCCGGTGCTGCTGGTGGTGCGCAGTCCCAGGCCATCCAGTATGCTGGTAGGCAGCTGCCTATGGTGTGGTTTCTCAGGTAGGGGTGCCTACATGGACATGCGTGCTTCCCCCCCCCCATGCCGCCTGCCAATGTTCTGTGCCCTTGGGGGTACCTGCTGGGTACTATCCCCTGTGACACTGTGAGAAACACACTCATGCCCATGTTGGACCCTCATCAGTTGCTGTCTGGCTGCTCTACAGTTTCAGCATTTCTATGTGCCACCTAGGCATCTTCCTAGCCCACACTGTGCCCCAGCTGGACCACAGCATGTGCTGCCTGCAGCCCCCTGTATCCCATTTCCAGCATCAGTACAGTTGCCGTTTCCTACGTGCCCATTCTGCTGTTGCTGCACATGTGCACGCCATAACAAACCTGCCCAATACAAAGGGAAAACCCTGATCACTGCTATTCCAATGTGGGATCATTCACCTTGTAGGGGGACAGAGCATAGACCCTTCCAAACATGATATCTTCTTTTTTATGCTTTCTCAGTAGTGTTGCTTTATGTTTCTCATTCATATCACTATTGGCCAGCTTGGTTATTGGGATTTTAAATGTGGTTCAGGTCATTTTCTATGTTTATTTGCCTTTTTGTTCCATGCACATGTATCACTACTATCACGTTTTTGGGTTTCCCTGGCTTTGCTGTACATTGCTGACTGAAATTGTTTCTCTTTCCTGTAAATGTGCCTTAACGCAAGGGTTTCACTGGCGTTAGTGTTCAGATCCAGATTTCACAGCGTTAGTGTGCCTGGAGCCTCTCCCCTCCCACTCTCCCCCCATTGACCCCTTCTCGCCACCCTCTGGGAAGCCTTACTCCACCCTTCAGAGCCGGATTTCACAGCGTTAGGGTGCCTTAATGCCGCAGCCGCGTTATCGCGCGATAAGTGACATTATCACGTGATAACATCACTTATCGTGTGATAATAACATGGATGTGACATTAAGACGGTTTTGTAAACATACCCCAAGGTGTGGGCCTCATTTGCATAAGGGGCCTCATTTACATAACTATTTGCATAATGCTACCATACACTAACTTTTAGTAAACATGCCTCTTAATGAGTGTATGGATAAAGAAAGACTAAAAGATTTCTACATTACTATAATCCAGTGCCAACCGCCAGGCACATTAGGAACTACTACAAACATAGCCCATTTAGAACCCATAGCAAACCCACCATATTGTAACAGCACTACCAGGACTCACAAAGCACCATACTCTACCTATCAAAAGGCAACACTGCAAATATTAAACCAATACATTTCAGAGAATAACAATACATAACCTACTTGGGAAAGAGAACAAATGGAAATGTCAAATAGGAATTACATAAACAGAATACCTCAGCTTAAGGAATCACAATTTAGAAACAGGAAGACAATAATTAAACTGGGAGCCCCAAAAGCCAAACTTGGAATGTACAACAACACTGTAGAAATAAAACTATAAATTAATTTCCTCTTGCACTAAACAAAGCGCAGACGTTAATGATGCACATTTCCCAGAACTAACATATTCCAGTTAATAAACTCAAAATGAGTGAAGGAGTAGCCTAGTGGTTGGAACACTGGCTTGGTAACCAAGCAACCAGGGTTCAATTCCCACTAGCACTCCTTGTGGCCTTGGGCAAGTCACTTAACCCTCCACTGCCTCAGAAGAAAGGCCTGGCAATCTACTTCCAGTGACACTGTCAAGAAAACCAAGGAGCTTCTAGGTCAGCAGGAGTCAGCACTGACTCAAAGGCACACATTGCATTTGCAAATTCAAAATGAAGAGATATTTTTCTACCTTTTGTGCATTTTTCTTTCAGTTGCA
The DNA here is from genome assembly GCA_033557465.1 of Ichthyophis bannanicus. Lineage (NCBI taxonomy): Eukaryota > Metazoa > Chordata > Amphibia > Gymnophiona > Ichthyophiidae > Ichthyophis > Ichthyophis bannanicus. The sequence continues at coordinate 201,010,792 of CM066037.1, forward strand.
ATTGCTCCAGCCACTTTCTTCTGGTTTCGTCATGTCTTCTGCTAACTCTCCATCGTCTGCTGTCAATTTGTCCTTTCTTCTCTCTTCTAGTTTTTTTCCATTCTCTCTCTACATCTGCTTTAACATACTAATCTTTCTCCTTTTGCTCTTTCCTCATTCCTATTTCATCCACTCAAATTTTACCCCTCCATCCTGAATCCCCACTTACTCTCCCAATACCCAGCCAATTGTAGGTTTTTCTTCCCTCCCACACAAAATATTTTTCCCCTCTCCATTTCACTCTCCCAGCCCCATCCCATTCTAATCCTCCCCCCAACATCAGCTCCCTTCTAGTTCCAGCCCCACACAGCATCCGCTCCCTTCTAGTCCCTGCATCAGCCCATTTCCAGTCCTATCCTAGCCCCACCATCAGCCCATTTCCAGTCCTAGCTCCCCCATCCATTTCCAGTCCTATCAGAGTCCCTCCATCAGCTCATTTCCAATCCCAGCCCCCATCAGCCCATTTCTAGTCATTTCCTAGCCCCACCATCAGCCCATGTCAAATCCTAGCTCTCCTCCACTCAGCCCATTTCCAATCCAAGCCCCCCCATGAGCCTTCTTCCAGTTCTAGCCCCTCCATGAGTCCATTTCAATCCAAGCCCCCACCACAGCCCATCATTTCCAATCTTAGCACCCCCCAACAGCCCATTTCCAGTCCTATCCTAGCCCCTCCATCAGCCCATTTCCTGTCCTAACTCCCCCCCACTCAGCCCATTTCCAGTCCTAGCCCTCCCATAGCCCATTACCAGTCCTAACCCCCCCCCATCAGCCCACTTCCAGTCCTATCCCCCTATCAGCCCATATTCCGTCCTAGCCCCCACATAGCCCATTACCAGTCCTAAACCCCCCATCAGCCCACATCCAGTCCTAACCCCCCATCAGCCCATTTCCAGTCCTAGCCCCCCCATAGCCCATTACCAGACCTAACCCCCATCAGCCCACTTCCAGTCCTAACCCCCCCATCAGCCCATTTCCAGTCTTAGCTCCCACATAGCCCATTACCAGTCCTAACCCCCATCAGCCCACCTCCAGTCCTAACCCTCCCCATCAGCCCTTTTCCAGTCCTAGCCCCCGTATAGCCCATTACCAGTCCTAACCCTCCCCATCAGCACACTTCCAGTCATAACACCCTCCATCACCCCATTTTCAGTCTTAGCCCCCCCAGTCCTAACCCCCCCCATCAGACCATAGCCCATAGCCCATTACCGGTGCTAACCCCCCTCCCCCCATCAGCCCAGGGAAAATTTTAAAAAACCTGGCTGCAGCTGCTGCCACTGCCGCCGTGGCAGCGTCAGAATCAAGTGTCCCACATTTCCTGTTTCCCATCAGCCCCGGCGGGCTTAATAGAGCCGCGAGAGAGAAACTCTCTCTTCGTGGCTCTGAAAGCCGGCGCCGAGGGGAGTGATTCAGGGAGGGCTCTGCCAGGCAGGCGGGGCGGGGCTGCGGCACACTTGATTCTGCCGCTGCCATGGTGGCAGCGGCAGCAGCAACAGCCAGTTTTTTTTTTAAATTTACCTGGGCTTTTAATGAAGAATGTTGTTTGCGAGGGGCCCCCTGAAATGCGGGATCCTGTGCAAAACAACATTCTTGCCCAATGGATGTGCCGGCCCTGATTGCGAAGGTGGAGTGCTGGTGGGCAGTAGGTGGTCCGCAACCACGGACGTACAGGGCCAATGTGCTCCTGAACGGTGCCGGGCCTGTATGCAAACATTAGAATGTGCCTCCACACAACTTCATCAGTCTGCCTTTACAGCCACCTTCATTTAAAATATATGACTTACAAATTTATTTTTAAAATTTTTTAAGCAGAGAGAAAAGGCCTCAGTAGTTCTGTCATATTCCCTCTATACGGCAGAAACCTGCCCGAAGGGTAACCTAGTAACATAGTAAATGACGGCAGATAAAGACCAGTATGGTCCATCCAGTCTGCCCAGCAAGATACGGCAAGGGTAGGTGCATCTGTCGCTCTTTGCAGGCCACCCCTCCCCATGTCTTTGTTTAGGGGTGGACCCACCATTCCATGTAGAACACCCCTATTTGTTGAGAAGTTAGATGGTTCAGTTTATTTTGTTTTTATCCTGTTGCTGTAAAGGGATCCGCTGTGCTTGTCCCATGCTGTTTTGAATTCCGTCACCGTGTTTGCCCCCACCACTTCCATCGGGAAAGCATTCCATATACGTATGTATTCGTTTGTTCACCATCACCAGCCGGAAAAACACTCTGATATAATTTTTCTTATTAAATTTGGAGACCAAATCTTTATCAATTATATTTCAATAAAATAAGTAAACTGCATCAAAATAAAGCGTTTCACAAAAAAGAGTGAATAGCATCACTTCACTACCACTCAATGGTACCAATTCTCCTTCAAGAGAAAATAGCAAACAACTTGAGGAAGCAACTAATGGCCACAAACAATTGCTCAAAAGTACTTAGCTTGCAACAGTCAGCTCTTCAGGTAGAACGATCACCCACAGTCACCCAACAAAGATTTGTTTTGCCGTTCCCGGATTGCGGCCTGGATTGACCACTATTGGAAACAGGATGCTGAACTTAATGCACCTTTGATCTGACTCAATATGGCAGTTCTTATGTTTGACTACCTGTCCTCCAGAAATGTATCCAAACTTTCTAAACCTTTATTAGTGTTTGCCGTACGCACAAGCCTGGAATTTCAGCACCCCCTCCTGGCCGGCATCCGGGGCGTATCGCACCCACTGCCCCACTCTTGGTATGCCACTGTTTCAATATATTGTCTACTATCACACTTGGATCCTTTTCTTGGGTGGCGACTCCTAATGTGGAACGTAGCTATAGTTTGGGTTATTGTTCCCTACAAGTACACTTGTCCATATCAGGCTTTGAATGTCTGCAAACAGGCATGCAGACACCCAAATCACAGAGATGTCTCTAGAAGTATTTTAGAAGCCAGCTCCGGAGTCATCCATGGCACAAGTATGTACATGATTTTGACATCCACATACATGTCTGCAGACATCCAATGATGTAACTGGGTAGAAAGAAATCTCTCCTATTCTGGAAAATGCTAGTTCTTCTACAGCTTATAGCGTAGGACTGTAGTTGAGATACTGGCTAGCAGAGTTGCTCAAAGCCATGATATCTAAGCACTCCTATATCTGCTTAAATCTAACATAAATTAATTAATAACCTCTAAATCAAGCTGCCATTTGCCTGCTCTTATGGATTGTGTGATGACCCAGCAGCTCTCAGATGTGCCTTCTGTCAGCATACATTTCATGCAGCTATGGACTCTGTTTAATTCAGTCTAAACTCTGACCCCCTGTTGATGTCAGTCTCTAGGACCTGGCTGCAGCCCCTCCTTGCTAAATCAAGATGGGCAGACCTTAAAGGGAGTGGCCAAAGACAATAGCAGACCTCAAGGGGAACTGCTGGAGAGGCACTATAAAGGACAGACACACTTCCTGTCTCTCTCTCTCTCCCTCCTTCATCGGACAGGTTTGGACACTACCATGAGGCTCTGATACTCAACTCCCTTCACCCCTCCCCCTCTCTCTCTCTCTCTACCCACATGTTCTGGCCTACCATGCGGCCCTGACCCACAGGTTCTGGCCTCTATCTCTCTCACACTTCACACATGCACACACACAGATTCAGTGATGCACACTGAAACAGCTCTGTAACAATCACTATATACCTCTGTTCAATACCTATGTATTAAGCCTATTTTTACATAAAAACCTTTCTCCAAGCCACACCTGTTTGCTTGTCTTATTACAATACCCTCCTGCGTCTGTGAAGTGAAATGAACCCAGGACCAAGCGGAGACTAGACCAGAGATTACATATTCAGAAGATTACATATTGGGGGCTCGTCTCTCGGATTTCACAGCAGACCTCCAGTTGGGTAAGTAATAATTTTGTATAATACATTAAGTAGATTTCAGACAGAGTGAGACAGGAAAATCAATAGCCCTTGTGACCATTTACAATTTTGTTTTGTGGGTTAGACAAGGTGAGACTTTTAGTGTCAAAAGGCTCTGTAAGAATCTAGAATTTTAAGGACATTACACAGAGTGGCTTGCAATTGTCTTATTTTTATGTATAGGCTTGCTACAGATTTTATATAGTATTTGAACTGCTAAGAAAATACAGAGTTACACAGTTAAATATTCCTCATAGAGTACAATATACATCTTTCCTGGTAACATTAATTTACCTCTTGTCTGTTTGACTTTTATTTCTCTCTCCTGTCAGTATATATCTTGGTGTGAGCAGGAATATCTGACTATTCTGTTAATCTCCTGTCCCTTTTTTACTTTTATTTCTCTGTCTCCTGTCAGTAACTTTCTTACTGAGAGCAGGCTTACAGCTGGCTGCAACTGATACAATTCTGTTAATCTACTCCACCCAGTTAAATAGGTGTGAAATACCTTTTAAGTTAGCATTCCTCCTTCTAAGGTTACACAGTTGAGATAGTCCAACTACAGCCTTTCTGCAGTATCAAATATGGCAGCATTTGATTTTAAAGAACTTACAGAAATTCTAATTTCATATTGTAAGAGAAAAGGAGGTCCATATGAAGGGGAATTCCCTGACTCATGGTATAATATTCAAAAACGAATGTTAAGCCATGATCATGAATTCAAAAAGAAAACAAATAAAAGAAAATGCCTCTTCATCCAGGGCATGTGCAGGGGACTAATTAGCATGAAAAAAGAAAACTCTGAACTGACTTCTCAGTGTAGCCAATTGACCAAAGAACTGGAGGAGGCTCAAAGTTGTATTTCTATTCAGAGAAGTCAAGTGATACAAGCCACATATTCTTTTATAACTGTTAGTGAACAATTAGAAGCACTTAAACTTGAATTGAGGCACGTTAAAGATCAAGTGGCCTCTGCAAGAAAGTCAACACCTACCCCTCCCTCAGCACCATATGCCTATGAGCCATGCATACCAGCTAGAGAGAAACAAAAGAACAAAGATATACCCATTCCCTATGCCTATGACACACCTTATCAGCAACAAAAGAATTCTAAAGTATGCATAGTTGAACTTAGGAATGGGAAGAATACAGCAGAATCACAGCAGGAAAATTCAGATAGTTTATCTCAGCCAGAACCCAGCAATTTCTGTCAGGAGAATAATTCAGAGGACTTAGACATAGCACCCAGTACAGAACTCAAAGCACCAGTTAAATTAATGTTCCAGGAAAATTTAAAAGATAGAGATATTGAAAAAATAGTTGAGAAAATTGGCACTATGCCTCTTAATGTAAATCAGTGGGTTAAATGGGCGATTGATATTCTGATTCACTGGGGTCTAGGGAAATACAGAAGAAAACAATCAGACTTTGATAGACTTATGCATTTGGCTCTGGGCCCTCACTATTACAGGGTTGGCTCTCTCACTCACCCATACCAGTTGGTTAAAAGGGGTACTGAGAAACTATTTCACTGTTCCCCAATGCAAGTATTTAAAATTATTTCACCTTTACCAGATGATACACTGGAACAGTTTGCATATAGAGCCTGGATTTTAAAAGCAGTTCTTAATGAGCAGGAGTCCTGGCCCAAAGCAGAAGATTATGGGGAGAGCATGCATAAGGAATTTTTATTAGAATTGCTATCCCCTGAGATTACAAAAAACCTTCTGTTATTTTCTGAAGACCCTGAAGCAACCCCTTTTGATACTTTAATGCTCAGAATTGGGTCTGTTTGGAAGACCCAGCCCTCACAGGTCATTACAGTATCAGAAGCACGGAAGTGGCAGGCCAATGAATCCTCTCAGTACATAAGAAACACAGACAGAGGACACACACATTGGAGAGCACATGGCAGAGGTACTTTTAGAAACTCCTCAGGTTACATTCCTTTTCAGGAACTCAAAGCACAGAGAGATGGGCTAGAAAAGGAGAAATCTAAATGGGAACAAGACAAACACATACTGCAGATAGAACTAGATAAATTAAAACAGGATTTACAAGCAGCTCAGGACAAACACAAGGCTAGTGCATAGGGATGTCCTGACCTCTTGAGTTCAGATATCAAAATGTCTCAAGCCTTCATAGCCCAGCCTGCCTCCTTTATCTCAGCAGAGGACTCAATTCCAGAGCCTCTGGATGATGAAATGGATACAGGCCCAGGACACAATTTAAGGCTTGTAACACCCTTGATTCTGGACTCTTGTGCACGCCCCAATGTTATCAGTAGAGTAGGGGGTCAGGATAAATTAGCTTTGATTGACACAGGGGCTGGAATTAGTTTTACTAACAGAGCTTCTCCCACTGCAGATCAGGAAAATATGGAAATTTATGAAATTCAAGGAATTAATGATACAGCTTCCAAATGTGTGGCTATCCCAGTTAAATGGGGTATCACTGTGCACAGTGAACAAAACAAGGAAATGTTAGAAACCACTGCCTCCACTATAGTGAACATACCAATAGAAATAATTGGAACTGATGTTCCCAACCAGTTAACTTTGGTGGGGGATATGGCTAATCTTAAATTGTGGCAGTATTCAGGAACTTCAAGTGCTTCTAAAACTTTATTGCAGGAAGTCATTCCCATGCAGTTAGCAACTCAGTGCACTAAGGCAGCTCAACAGTATGATCTGTGTGTAATTCCCTCAGAAGTGGCTGATATTCCAGTCTGGGCTCAAGACAAGTTAGATTGTGGGAAAATGCACACAGAAATACTATTGGAAGGTGAGGATCCTCCACCACAGAAGCAATACCCAGTACCTCATCAGGCTATAGAACCAGTGACTAAAATTGTGAAGATACTGGAGGAGAGGGGTCTGATTAGACCTATTTCTTCCACATGCAATTCACCAGCCTGGCCGAAACAGTGTGCATGGACTGTGCTTCCACAGGGATATAAAGATTCACCAGCAATATTTCATGAATACATGAAGGAAGCCCTGTCACTAGTGTCTTGCAGAGATGAGACCTAGACCAAATCTCCCCTTTGGAACTGCACAGTGGGAGGGACCATACTTAGTTACTGATACCTTAGGCCCAAGCCTATCCTAATGCATGACAACCAGCAGTACTGGAAACACATCACCCAGTTAAAACCATATGGGTAATATGTGTTTTATCAGTCTTTGTTTTCAGACACCACCTGAAGACAGCACGGACAGCTGCTTTATGAAGACAGCACGGACAGCTGCTTTCTGAACAAAAGTCGCTTGAGGACGGTAACTATTTACTCCTGCTGTATAGTTGACATGTGTTTAATAGTTATGTAAATAAGTAGTAAAAATTATTTTTTTTTTTTTTGTGTTTGTTTTGTTGTTACATAGTATAAGTGGGGACACAAGTTTGCTTTTATTATGTCTCGGTTTGCTGTTGTTCTTGTATCTGCTCTCTTCTACTCAAGTCTCATTACAGGAACTATCATCCGAATATGCACGATTGGCTGGGCTAACTCCACAAGTGGGGTATATCGTTATCAAGAAATACCCCCACCGTTCCCGGAAGGAAAGGATCTGGTCATCCTGAGTTTCTGTTCGGTACAGGACAAGCCAGTGTTCTATTCATTAAACATCACTCAAGTACAGTGGGAGCCACCAGTTTCCACTTCTCTGGAAAGGACACAAGAATTGAGGGCACGCCCAGAACGTTACTTTCTAGGTCCTCCTGCTTTGATATTGTACAATATTTCCTGTCAGGACAGAGGTACCTGGAAAATAACTTATACAGCACATCACTGAGACTTCATTCCTTTTGGATGTATCTTGTTTACCTACTACCCCTCATCCCACCCCTCCCACTACTTCTGCTCCTCCTGTACTCTACCTTTCTGATATCCACCCATTTGAGGAAGGACATCCCTTTCAGATTAAATATGATGCACCACACGATGTTTTATATGATGTGGAATACCATTTTCTTACTTGACATCTATTTCCCAAATTGTTTCTAGTTACTCACAAATATCCAAATTGCTCTCAGTTTGTGGCCAACCACATACAAATGCTCAATACTTGGTTTGATATGCAGTCAGTAACACCCAGAGCTAAGCAATTTTGACACAAGCGTGAATTAATTGATACAATTTTAGGTGGCACAGGGACTGCACTAGGTGCCCTTAATGCTCCGTAATAAAATGGGATCCACTGCTCAGCATGCTGCTGATGGTTTTACCTCACAACATATTATTAATGAAGCTTCCTCTAAACTGTCCAATGTAGTTGTAGATACCTTTGCTCTTATATCTCCCATTATAGAACAGAAAATTGTTACCTTAGCACATGCAGAATATAGATTGGGAAAGAATATTTCCTGGGCTCTTGCCTGTGATCAAGTACAGATCGAGCTTATTACTATACTAAAGGAAATTCTGATCACTGCTAAGTTAGGATACTGGCCACCATCTCTCATCCATATGGCTAGTACCAAAATACCTGAATTTGCTATAGCTCACCTTGATTGGTGGACAGTTAGTGTTCCCATTTGTTCACCACAAGGCTGCTCTATCTGTACTTTGATCCCATGGTCAGGACAACACACAGTTATTTATCCTGTTGTTAATATTGGGGTGCAGTTTGATAATATGCTTATGTATCCTGTGGACCATCTCACATGGGTACAGCCACTGGACGACACCTGGACTTCATTCAAGCCGATGGACCCCAGTTTGTGTGAGCAGACTACATTTCAGTTCAAGTGTCAACCTCACCAGTACAAAGAGGCTGACACCTCCTGCTGGAACAATTCTTCCTCTTGCTCCCTGACTGTTAAGCTCTCATATTCCCTGACTACCTCACACAGTTTGTATTACCTTGGAGCTGGACACTTTTGTTTTCATCTGTTCTTTCCCCAGAATGTTTCTTTTTCGATTGCTCCCAGAATGCATGACATTCGCCTTCCCAAGAACACTTTGTTGTACAGTTCAAACTATTTACCAAACAATACCTGGTGCAGTCATACACCACTGGTCTCCCTCACCATTAATGGGACAACTTATTCCACACCGCTGGTTACCAATGACTCTATGGACATTCCAGACTTTATCTCATATGCTGTGCATCCATTACCACTTGGCATGGGAGAAGAGACACTACATAAACTGCTCAACTTTACAGAACTCCATGCCTATATTGATCACCTTAAAACAACATCCACTGAAGTGAATCACACCATCGCCTATGAGAATGGACACATTCAACAAATTGTTGGACACTTGCTACAAGATGCTCATGTGTCTGTGTGGGAATTGTTATTTGGTTACTCACCTACTGCTGATCATGTCTTTAATGTTTTTATTCACCCTATTATTATTTTAACTGCTGTACAAATATTGCTATGCATTATTGTAATTTTCTTGTGCTGTAAGATGGAAAAAAATGTACATTTCCTTGCAGCGCATGTCATACAGAACAACAACATTTTAAGGTAGTTACACTGAACCTCTCCAGCATCCACCCCTACATCCAGGCTAACTTGGCCTGCTAATTTGGCTAATTCGGTATTTCCTATTACACTGAATACCAGAGTCAGCTGCAGTCTAGTATTGCTTCCTATCCTCACTCATAGCATCCTGGTACCGTTTGGTTTTAGCCTCCTTAAAAATTCCTGCAGACCTTATGCACTGTTCACTCTCTCTAAGACGGGTATGTAAGTGGCATATTGGGTTCCCCCCCCAGTAGTGGCTGCTCAACCTAAGACACGAGGTTTGGACTCATAAGGAGACTTGTTTATCTCTAGAACACTAGAGACAGTACTAGAGACAGTACTGTGCAGGACAGGGGACCTGCTAGACATAGCAAGGTATTTAATACAGGAGGTATTCGATGAGCTGCCTACTATCAGGTAATGGCAGCTGGGACAGGTACCACAGGTTTGCTTCCACCAATTCCAGGCACAAATAATAAATAAAAATAAAAAAGGTGTGGGAGATGTCAGCATACATTTCATGCAGCTATGGACTCTGTTTAATTCAGTCTAAACTCTGACCCCTGGGTGACGTCAGTCTCTAGGACCTGGCTGCAGCCCCTCCTTGCTAAATCAAGAATAGCAGACCTTAAAGGGAGTGGCCAAAGACAATAGCAGACCTCAAGGGGAACTGCTGGAGAGGCACTATAAAGGACAGACACACTTCCTGTCTCTCTCTCTCCCTCCTTCATCGGACAGGTTTGGACACTACCATGAGGCTCTGATACTCAACTCCCTTCACCCCTCCCCCTCTCTCTCTCTCTACCCACATGTTCTGGCCTACCATGCGGCCCTGACCCACAGGTTCTGGCCTCTATCTCTCTCACACTTCACACATGCACACACACAGATTCAGTGATGCACACTGAAACAGCTCTGTAACAATCACTATATACCTCTGTTCAATACCTATGTATTAAGCCTATTTTTACATAAAAACCTTTCTCCAAGCCACACCTGTTTGCTTGTCTTATTACAATACCCTCCTGCGTCTGTGAAGTGAAATGAACCCAGGACCAAGCGGAGACTAGACCAGAGATTACATATTCAGAAGATTACACCTTCATGTCCTGTCCAGGTGTTAGAAATGCATTGCGCAATTATTTAGAGCTCAAAACATATGGGAGACCTTAATGTCTAACAGATAGAGCAAACAGTATTTGGCAGTATGGGCCTGGTTAGTTTATTTATAAATTTTTCTATACCACCTTCCCTTTCAAACACTTAAAACACAATCATTCAACAAATCATACTTCTAACTTACTTCCCGAAGAGAGAATTATACTGTTACATACATTTCACTGGGCCTGAATTTCAAAAGGGCCAATATTTCAATGCCACTGCCACTAAATATCTGGATTCAGCAGCTGTTTTCCACATAAGTGCCGACCTTATCCGGATAGCAGCAATTTTTAGCCAGCACTTCTGTGAATAGCAATTTAGACCTGCTTTTCATGCAGCCTTAGCTATCCAGATAAGTGCTGGCTGAAAATCATTGCTACCCAGATAAGGATAGCATCCCTGCACTAGCTAGTGCCAGGGTGATCTGTGCAGATATTCAGTAACATCATCTGGACAGTGCCACTGAATGTCTCGCTCAGCTCCCTTATCCTAGTAGACTCTATAGGCTATCCAGATATGGGCTTTAAATATCAACTTGACTGTGTTTCCCAAGATAAACTCTGTACAATCAACCCTATCCAGGAACCAGAACCTGAAGGGCTTTCAGCCTTTTCTTAAACATCAAACTATTTCTTTCCCGTCTCAACTCCAAGGGTAGGGTATTCTACAATGAGGTGCAGCCATCAAGAAAGACCTTAGGGCCCGATATTCAAAGGCATTTACACGGTTTACAGACCGCTCAGCAGGATATTCAGTAGCACTTACATGGTTAGTGCTGCTGAATATCCCCAATTATCTCTGCTACACAACCCGATGGTAACCATTTAGCACTGGGGCATGTCGTGGGATTCTGGGGGCAGCACCAGTCGCTAATATTGCACCGCTGTGATATTGCACCGCTGCCCGGTTAGCACCCGTGGGTAAAAGATAGGAACAGAAAAAGCTGGCCTGCCTTTACCCATGGGAGCTAACCAGGCAGCGGCTCTATATCGCCACTTCCCGATTATCTTCTGCAGGCTTTCGGACTGTGCGACAACCTCAGATATTCAATGCTGGGGCTGCACTGGCCCTGGGAATGAATATCCGGGGTTAAAGGTTGTTGGCAATGGCCATGCGCCGTAGCAGTGCATAGCCATCCCAGAAGAATATCGGGCCCTTAGTGTCCATTACCTTTTCCTAATTAATTGTAAAGTAAATGTAAAGTAGTGCACACTATAAATAGCCTACCACGAATCAACACCAACTTACACACACACTCATTCACTGTATAACACTGCATCCACACAGAAATGTCAATATAATTTGATTGGTTGCTGTGTACACCGCCTTGATTACAGGAGAAGGCAGTATATAAATCCTTTGAAATAAATAAATTAATTAATTGTCTAGAAGGAATTACTAACTGAAAACCCCAACCTGATCTTAGGGATCTGGCTGTATTAAATCAGTCTATTTTAGCAGTCAAAAATGATATATGATATTTCTAAACCTTGAAAGCCATAAGCAGGAATTTAAATGTCACTCTCTCTTGTATTGGAAGCCAAATTTCATAAGAGCTGATCTAGCGCTTTCAGTCACTACCTGCTGACCTAGGTGGCTGCATTCTGGATAACCAGCAACCTTCTTGCAAATCTCTGTGGCAGGTCAAAATATCAGGTAAGCTGCTGTGAAACAAAATTACCACGGAGTGTTTTGTAAACAGATTCATAGGATGTGGTGTTTTCTCAAGTTTTTATTTCTTCATAGCCCTTGGGGAAAGGTTAAGCCATGCACTGCACAAATAGTAAAACTAAGGATCACCATGGACATAAAAGACTTTAGGAAACAGCTAAAAACCTTCCTCTTCATAAATCACTTCAGGGAAGACATCTAGCACTCCAGATTCCGAACTCTTGTTAACAGGCCGCTTGGCTTCTGTATTTAAGTTTTGCTGTAAATAAGTTATGCTTCCGAGCATCCCCTGCATGTCACTCCTTCCTAGGTTTCCAATATGAGTTCTCTGTAATGGTTTGAGTTATAATGTAAACTGCTTTGATTTTATGATAAGGCGGTATAGAAAACGTGTCAAATAAATAAATAAAATAAAAGCTGCCTTCTGGTAGTGACTTATAGCACCCTCTCCCTTCTGTCAGTACAACAGGTTGTGTGAGTACTCTGGTTAGATATATGAGGACATGAGAGAAGAATAATAAGTGCCATGTCAGAGGTGAGGAGAGAACAAAGCTGGTGAGAGAATTACATTTCTGTCCTACCTTCGATTCCTTTCCCTTAACATGTCGTCGGCACATTCCCTTAAACAGCTGAATTTATAGACCACACGAGCTCTTTCACAAATCAAAATTGTTGCATTTAATGATGCAGAAGTGACAACATTGTGGAACAAATTCTAAATGTGTAAAGAAGGGACAAGGGACTATACAACAATAAGCCCAGCAAGGAGTGCTTTGATGTAGTTAACAGTGTGAAACATCAGTGCTAATTGCCCTCTTATGGCTAAGTCTGCAATTTAGGGCTGTACAGCCACAGAACAGAGGGGAATAAAGAGTCATACTCCACAGTACTGGAGAAAATACATTTAAATGAAAGGCTCTCCATCATGAAAAGTGTATTAAGCACCTGTAAGTAGTGTGGACACAAATGTAATGTCTTGTTAAAGGAGAGCTACCGTTTTCTCCAACTGCAATTAGTCTGTAATATAAAATAATAGCAAACATGATAACAATGTGGCAAAATGCACTTATTTTACATTTTGCTTTTTTTAATGTTTTAGTTTCATTTGTGAGGTGAATTGAATCATCCATTTCACCTTCCTTTGTGTCATACAGAAATATTCAACATGATAACATAGTAACATAGTAAATGGCAGCAGATAAAAACTAGTATGGTCCATCTAGTCTGCCTTTCTTTAAGGTTGTACCTGCTTCACTGTGCAGGTCACCCCCCTCAATGCCTTTTTTAGGGTTGTATCCACCACTTTATGCCCCCTCTATTTGTTGAAGAATAAAAGTTATTTAAGTTTGCTTTGATTCAATCCATTGCTATGTAGGATTCCTCTGTGCTTATCCCAGGCCTTCTTGAATTCTGTCACTGATTTTGCCCCCATCACCTCCAAAGGGAGAGCATTCCAGGCATCCACCACCCTTCTCCAGGCAAAAGTATTTCCTGATGTTGCTTTTAAGTTTATCTCCTTTCAGCTTCATTTCATGCCCTCTAGTTTTCCAGCTTCAATTTAAAAATGTTTGTTCAGTAATACCTTTTAAGTACTTTAATGTCTGTATCTGTGCCGAACCTAGCCCTGTGCAGCCGCACAGGACGCAAACAAATAGGGGCACATTTGGAGATGCCAACCAGCTCCCCCCATGCTGCCTGCACTTGCCCTGCTGCCACTTTTAGGGTTCCCTTGGCAGCGGTGGGACCTCCAATTAAAAAAAAGCCATGTGGGTCTCACAAACTTCGTGCTTACATGCTGGCCTGATCCCCCTCCTCTGTCATAGGCTCGTGTCAGAGGAGGGAGGGACCAGACCAGTCATTCGAAGATGGGTCTTTGCAACTCAGCGTTTGAATGGCTAGTCTGGTCCCTCCCTCCTCTGATGCAAGCCTTCGTCCGAGGAGCGGGTTCAGGCCAGCATGCAACCGTGGAATCGGAGAGACTCACGTGTTTTTCTTTTTCAATTGGAGGTCCCGCTGCCGCCGCCAAGGGAATCCTAAAAGTGGCGGGGGAAGGGCAGGCCAGGTGGGGAGCCAGCTGGAGACATGGAGGTAAGATGGGGAGATGCTGGGCATGGGGCAAAAGACAAACCGGGGGGTGGGGCACGCTAGATGTGCAAGCTGCACAAGGTGCATTTATGGCTTGGTACAGGTCTGTATATCTCTCCTGTTCTTCCTCTCCTCTAGGGTATACATATTTAGGTCTTCAAGTCTTTTCTCATACACCTTCTAGTGCAGGCTCCAAATAAAGGAAAATAAAGACTGCAAGGTTTATCTGTCCATTTTCCCTGTTTGCTGTAATATTGTCAATGCTGCTTGATCTCCGGTTGTACCTTCACTTCTTCACTGCCAGGAATCTTGTGTGCCTATGCTACACATTCTTGAATCTAGTATCATTTTTGCCTCTGCCACCAGTACTGGATGCCTTATTGCTTTACTAGAGCTTATACATCCTCACTGGGTAACATATAGAATGTGTTGTACATAATAGAGTGAGTACAGCAGAGGCTAAACTATTTGCTGTTGTGATCCCTACTAGAGGGACCACAATGTTAGAGCCCAAAGGGATTTGGTAAGTGTACCCAAAAGGGTTTTCAGTCAGTTACTGAACATTGCTGGAAGGTTTATTTTTTGAATCCTGGAGGGAGACAGCCCAAAGAGATGTTTCTCATTTTCCTGTGCAGCTGGTGATTTTGGAAAATGCATCAGTCTACTAGCTTATTTCTAGAGGTCATCCTTGGATGAAGGAACCAGAGCTGGAGGAAAGTCTGGTACTAGTCTCAGGTCCAGTGACCCCTGAGTGTGTATGTGGAAGTAGAGGACTTAGCAGAGGAATCTTGAAGGGGTACCTCTGACTGTAATTAACAGAAGCTGGTTTTATCATTCCAGTCAACTATTGTGAAAAGGAGAAGAAAGCTGCTCTTTGGTGCTTACTCGGGAGATCAGTGGATTCTGGAAGTGGAAGAGCTCAGAAAAGAGGAAAGACTCCAACTTTAGAGTAACAAAAAGAGTCCTTAAGGAATAGGAGATCTCAGTCATAGACAAGAGGGAGCCCCATTGCCAAATGAAGGGAAGAAGGGAGCCCTTGAAGTGCAATGGCAGAAAGGAACTAATGCTTATTCTGCAGTCTATACAAGTATGCTGAAATGCTACACTGGAGCTTGTACCAATCATATCCTGTTTGAAAAACTTACTGTTCAGTAAAGACTTTCATTTTTGGAACACCACACGCACAAATAAAACATCAGCCAAGCAATGCATGATGAACTCAGTCCCAGCAGCTTCTTGTACTCTCCCATTTATAAGAACATAAGAACATAAGATATGCCATACTGGGTCAGACCAAGGTCCATCAAGCCCAGTATTCTGTTTCCAACAGTGGCCAATCTAGGTCATATGTGCCTAGCAGTTTCCCCAAAAGACACAGGTTCCGCAATCCTTGTACTGGGTCAAGTATTGATATCCTGGGTCCCTTCTTAATAATGGTTTATGGACCTTTCCTCCAGGAACTTGTCCAAACCTTTTTTAAACCCAGCTACACTAACAGCCTTTACTACATCCTCCGGTAACAGATTCCAGAGTTTGATTACACGTTGAGTGAAAAAAATTTTTTTTTATTAGTCTTAAATAGTTTACCCTGAAGCTTCATTGCATGTCCCCTAGTCTTTTCATATTCTGATAATGTAAACAATCAATCTACGTTTACCCATTCCACTCCGTTCATTAATTTATAGACGTCTATCATATCTCCCCTCAGCCATCTCTTTTCCAGGTTAAAGAGCCCTAACCTTTTTAGCCTTTCTTCATAGGAATATCCTTCCATACCCTTTACCATTTTGGTGGCTCTTCTCTGAACCTTTTCTAATAACTCTAAATCCTTTTTAAGATACGGCGACCAGAATTGCACACAATATTCAAGGTGCGGTCTCACCATGGAACGATATAGAGGCATTATAATATATTTTGTTTCATTTTCCATTCCTTTCCTTATGATACCTAGCATTCTATTTGCTCTCTTGGCTGCTGCTGCACACTGGACCGAGGGTTTTAACATGTTATCCACAATGAGGACTAAATCTTTTTCCTGGGTGGTGGTTCCTAATGTGGAACCTTGCATCGTGTAACCATAGTTTGGGTTGTTCTTCCCTAGGTTCATAACTTTGCACTTGTCCACACTAAATTTCATCTGCCATTTTGATACCGAGTCTTCTAATTTATCAAGATCCTCTTGCAATTTTCCACAATCCTCTTGGGTTTTAACAACTTTAAATAATTTTGTGTCATCTGCAAATTTGATAACCTCACTCATTATTCCACTTTCCAGGTCATTTATGAATATGTCAAAAAGCAGCGGACCAAGCATTGATCCCTAGGGTACACCTTTCTCCATTGGGAAAATTGGCCATTTAGCCCAACCCTCTGCTTTCTATCTTTTAACCAGCTCCTGATCCACAGTAGTACACTGCCTCCTATCCCATGACTCTTTAGCTTTGCCAAAAGTCTATGATGAGGGACCTTGTCAAAGGCTTTCTGAAAGTCCAAATACACTATATCAACCGACTCACCTTTGTCCACCTGTTTATTCACACTTTCAAAAAAACATAACAGATTAGTAAGACAAGATCTACCTTGTCTAAAGCCATGTTGGCTGTCTCCCATTAGGCCATGACTATCTACATGCTGAGTAATGTTACAGTGATCCCTCGTTTTTCGCGGTTAATGGGGACCAGAACCTTCCGCGAAAGCTGAAAAACCGCGAAGTAGTATTTGCCCCTAGGAATTTTTGTGTATGCGGGTACTGTACAAGAATGTTTTAAATATGTAAACAATATTCATACTTTACTCATTTAAGACAAAAATTACAACAGTACTGTATACGTATTTACTTAAATGTGTCAGTGCTAATTACAATAGGGTTAATTACAAAACCTTATACAGTAATAAACATTAATCAACATTGCTTTCTGAGAGAGGCGAAGAGTCTTGTGTTGGTGGCGGAGGAGAGGCTCTCACTTGACTCGGAGACTCTTCTGCTGGAGGCGCTGACGGTAGAGCTGGGGGCTTTACCTTGGAGAGAAACATGGTGATGGGTAGTTGTTGTCTTTGTTTTTGCTTTTCCTTCAAAATTCCCCTGTACAAGGACATAACCCTGTCAACGCGATTGCTGAACTCGACAGCTCGAACCATATTGTCGTCAATGTCTTGTGCAAATTGTTGCATCGCTCTTGCCATGTTGCACAATTGTTGCAGATTCTCCAGGGTAAGGCCACGCTTTTCAGTTTCTTCTTCGTCTTCCTCTTCGTTTTCTTCCTCACTTGCAGACTTTGTCATCTCAAGGAGGTCTTCATCGCTCAGTGGGTCCGAGTGGCAATCGATAAGGGCGCTGATGTCTTCTTCTGTCATGTCGACAAATCCTTCATTCCTTATGATGTGAGCCAGCCTCACCGCCTTCTCCACCGCTGAGTGATGAACTTCTTCAGGAGTGAAGCCTGGATAGTCGTGCACCACGTTCGGCCATAATTTCTTCCAGCTAGAGTTTATGGTCTCACTCTTCATGTCCTTTAATGCTTGCTGAATATTAGACAAACATGAGGCAATGTCGTAACTGCGCCAGTATGCTTTCAAGGTGAATTCGTCATTGGCATCGTCAACTGCCGAGATGAGGCCCTCCATTGTGGAGCGAGTGTAGAGTGCCATAAAGGCACGAATGACACCTTGATCCATCGGCTGAATTAGAGATGTAGTATTCGGGGGCAGAAACTCTATCTGCACACCGTCATATTGCAGGTCCGTTGCATGGCCTCCTGCACAGTCCATCAGGAGAAGGACCTTAAAGGGGAGGCCCTTTTCAGCCAGATACAGCTTCACCTGGGGAATGAAGCAATGGAGGAACCATTCAAGGGTCAGAGCTTTCGTTATCCAGGCCTTGGAGTTATGCATCCAGAACACGGGCAACAGAGCCATATTTTTGTTTTTTAATGCCCGTGGTTTTTTGGCTTTATAAATAAGGCCTGGCTTAAGCATAAAACCTGCAGCATTGCCAGCCATGATGACAGTCACACGGTCTTTGTGAGCCTTGAAGCCTGGCCTCTTCACTTCGTCCTTGAAGAGGAATGTACGTGAAGGCATCCTCTTCCAAAAAAGGCCTGTTTCATCCATGTTAAAAACTTGTTCAGGAAGGTAGCCTCCCTCACTGATGAGGTTAGGAAACTTTTCCTCCACGTAACGACAAGCAGCATCGTTGTCAGCAGAGGAAGCCTCACCATACAGAAGCACATTTCTGAGGCCGTATCTTTTTTGAAATTTTTCGAACCAGCCTTTGCTGGCTGAAAAGCCTTGTCCGCGAGGAGGCGAATCACTCCTGGCAGCGCTAGTACTGGCTTGAGGTTCGTCAGCACCTTCTTCAGCCTCTTCATTGTCGTCATCGGGCAAGATTTGGTCGTAGAGAGCTTTGGCCTTTCTCCTGATCATATTAGTGTCCACACTCACTGTCTTTTTCCTGCAATCAGCAATCCACAATGCCAGTGCAGCTTCCATTTTCACAATTCTGTTATTACGCGGAGTTATCACACGTTTTGCTTCTTTGTTGAAGGTTATTGAAGCAGTTTTGCGGATGTTTGCTTCCTCTTTCTTGATGTACCGCACTGTAGATTCATTCACCCCGTAATGGCGTGCCACAGATGCATAACTTCTGCCCTCTTTGATCATATCTAAAAGTTTCACTTTTTCGCTGATGGTCATCATCTTCTTCCTCTTGGGCGCCCCGGAGGAAGCTTTCGCAGGGGCACAGCGCTTAGGCGGCATTATAAGGGCTTAATTAATAAAAAAAGTTATCGCCAACACAACACTAAAATACAGTACTGTATGCGAGACAGTCAACATCATGGACAAGACTGGCGAGATATAACAAGAGAAGATGCTAGGTGAGGCTGCAATGATGCGCAGACAATCAACTCACAGGGATAAATCCACTCGTACTCTTATTGGTCGATGTCACACACCGGAAACCAATCACGCGCCTTTATGAAAGCCCATGGTATGTACAGTACTCTGAGTCAACTCATCTCTTTGGTTGACATGCAGGGATCCTTCTCTCTCGCGCATCAACATGAAACAACGCTCCTTTCCACAATGTGGCTGCTAACCCGCGAAGCACTGAAGCCGCAAAACATGAAGCGCGAAGTGGCGAGGGAACACTGTATTCTTTATGATGGTTTCTACCATTTCTCCCGGTACTGACGTGAGGCTCACCGGTCTGTAGTTTCCCGGATCACCCCGGAACCCTTTTTAAAAATTGGCGTTACATTGGCGATCCTCCAATCTTCAGGTATTAGAGATGATTTTAATGATAGTTCACAGATTACTAATAGCAGGTCTGCAATCTCATATTTCAGTTCTTTCAACACCCTTGGATGTATACCATCTGGCCCAGGTGATTTGCTACTCTTCAGTTTATCTAATAGTTGTAATACATCTTCCCGATGTATCGATATTTCCTTCAATTCTTCCGCACCTTTAATTACCACTTCAGTCATGGGTAACATCCCTACATCTTCCTCAGTAAAGACCAAAGCAAAGAATTCATTCAGTCTCTCCGCTATCGCCTTGTCGCCTCTTAGTGCCCCTTTAACTCCTCTATCATCTAATGGACCAACTGACTCCCTCACAAGTTTTTTGCTATGAATGTACTTGAAAAAAATCTTTATTTCGCGTTTTTGCTTCCGCAACAAGCTTCTTCTCAAATTCTCCCTTTGCCTGCTTTATCAATGCCTTGCATTTGACTTGCCAGTGCTTGTGCTGTTTCCAGGTTTCGTCGTTTGGCTCTTTTTTCCATTTCCTGAAAGATGCTTTTTTGGCAACAGCCTCTCTGACCTCACCTTTAAACCATGCTGGCAGTTTTTTGGACTTCCTTCCAATTTTCTTAAAGCGTGGAATACAGCTGGTTTGGGCTTCCAAGATAGTATTTTTCAACAACACCCAAGCTTGATGTAAGTCTCTAAACTTTGCAACTGCTCCTTTTAATTTTTTCTTAACTATTTTCCTCATTTTATCATAGTCTTCCTTTCGAAAGTTAACCGGTTGTACTGTGGATTTCATTACTATCCCTCCTCCACTAATTAAATCAAAGGCGATCATGCTATGATCACTATTGCCAAGTGGCCCCAACACCCTTATCTCTTGCACTAGATCTGGTGTTCCACTAAGGACTAGGTCTAATATGGCTTTCCCTCTGGTCAGTTCATGAACCAGCTGCTCCAAGAAGCAGTCATTTATGTCATCTAGGAACTTTATCTCCCTAGCATGTCCTGCCGTGACACTGACCCAGTCGATACCGGGGTAATTGAAATCACCCATTATTATTACTGTGCAGTAACTTTTGTTAGCTTCCTTGATTTCTTTGAGCATTTCATCATCCATTTGTTCATTCTGGCCAGGCGGTCGATAGTACACCCCCACTGCCATCGCCTTCCCCTTTTTACATGGAATTTCAATCCATAGAGATTCTACAGAAAATTTTGTTTCCTGCAAATCCTTTCTGACTCAATGCCCTCTCTAACATAGAGCGCAATCCCTCCACCAATTTGATAAGCTCTATCATTACGATATAGTTTGTACCCAGGTATCACAGTGTCCCACTGGTTGTCCTCCTTCCACCATGTCTCTGATATTCCAATCATATCTAACCTCTCATTTAGTGCTATATATTCTAACTCTCCCATCTTATTTTTTAGACTTCTAGCATTTGCATACAAGCATTTTAGAGACTGTATTTTATTCATATTAATTTGGCTATTGGTAGACATGGGTAATTTGGGATCTTTAAGCTCTGTCTGCTCCATACTCGAGGGCATTTGGGCTACTTTACTCTTTTTTGGAACTGCTCTGCTTTTGGTAGTATCCTTCAAGGATACATTCTTCCGAACCATCCGCTCTTGGACAACTGTCGGCTTTCCCCTATTATTTAGTTTAAAAGCTGCTCTATCTCCTTTTTCAAGGTTCATGCCAGCAGCCTGGTTCCATCCTGGTTAAGGTGAAGCCCATCCCTTCAGAAGAGCCCCTCCTTTCCCCAGAATGTTCCCCAGTTCCTAACAAATCCAAAACCCTCATCTCTGCACCATTGTCTCATCCACGCATTGAGACTCCGGAGCTCGGCCTGCCTTTTGGGTCCTGCACGTGGAATGGGAAGCATTTCGGAGAACGCTACCCTGGAAGTTCTGGATTTCAACTTCATACCTAAAAGCCTAAATTTAGCCTCCAGAACCTCCCTACCACATTTTACTATGTCATTGGTACCAACATGTACCAAGACAGCAGACTCCTCCCCAGCACTATCTAGGTGGCGCGTGTAGTCCGCTACCTTTGCACCAGGCAGGCATATTACCAGGCAATCCTCACGTCCACCAGCCACCCAGCTATCTACATGCCTAATGATTAAATCACCAACTATAACGGCTGTCCTAACCCTTCCCTCATGGGCACATGGCCCTGGAGAAACTTCCTCGGTGCGAGAGGGTTTTACATCACCTGGAGGACAGGTCCTAGTTACAGGATCACTTCCTGCCACACCAGGGTGATGCTCTCCTGTCACGTGAACTCTCTCCTTCATGGCAACAGGGATGCTGCCAGACTGGAGGTGGGACTTCAGGACTATATCCCTGTAGGTCTCGTCTATGTACCTCTCTGTCTTTCTTATGTTCTCCAAGTCTGCTACTCTAGCCTCTAGAGAACGGACTCATTCCCTGAGAGCAAAGAGCTCCTTGCACCTAGTGCACATGTAAGACCTCTCACCAACTGGGAGAAAATCATACATGTAACACTCAATGCAAAAGACTGGAAAGCCCCCATCTCGCTGCTGGACTGCTGTCTGCATCTTAGTTTTAAGTTTTTGTTTAGATCTTTAAGTTCTTTACTTACTAAGGGTTGCTATGGATATTTATACCAATAAAACTGTACCTAATACGTTTAATATACCTTGTTCACCTGAAGCTTAATTAATCTCAGGTCCTTAGTGTATGACTGATTTGGGTAACGAGCTTCACCTGAGAGCACCTCCTGTCTTTTAAGATGTGTAAGTACCTATAAAGCTATGATTATCCCAGGGGTGGATGTATGGGTGTGGGGAGGGAAGGAGGGAAATAACACTTATTAAAAGAGGGCTGCTACACAGTACCCTGTCCTGTGCTGCTTATTTGATTTAAATTATAGCTCTTTGCTGCTGCTAGGCTCTAACTTATTATGAAATTTAAACTACAAGCTATCTGCTGGTTTCCAAATTTAACCAGAAAGCTCTCTTCTGTGTTTTAAATTTAAACTAAAAGTACTTTGCTGATACTAGGCCCTGAGTGACTATTAAATTAAAACTACAAGCTCTCTGCTGGGTATGAAATGTAACTAGAAAGTTCTCTTCTGTGTTTTAAATTTAAACTTAAACTGCTGCTACTAGGCCCTGACTGATTTAACAAAAAAATAGTGGGTTCACAGATTAAATAGCTTTAATAGAAATAATTCCTTTCAGAAAATTCCCAGAAGTATATACTCACAATTGCTGATCTCTCAAAACATGCGCTTGTCAAGAAATATTTTCCCTGAAAGAAATTCCAAGCATATGAAAAGAACTTGGGTGGATTGGGAGCAATCTGAATGCTGACTCCACATTGGTTTTGGCCATCAATACTTCCTGTCCAGCTGACCAAAGCTAGTCCACTGCAGAGGTCATGCTATTCCCCAATGAATATGTTAAATGATGGATCAATTGAAATTGATCCACACCAGGGACACCATCCACACCAGGGACACCATCAGATTGGGAAAGGGAAGGTGCTCGAAGGGGCCTTTGATTCTCCCCAGCTCCAACTCTTTCTGCAGTTTTTCAGCATGATGTCCTGCAGACCCACATGGAAGGTGCATTTTGTGGCATGTGGGATAACCATGGTCCTGAAAATGGATGACAAAGCCATATCAAAAACCCTCACCCAACAGCTGTGGTGTTGCTGTGTCCATTTACCCTAATAACCTGTATTCTATAGCCTTCAGGTTAATTGGGGAAGGCGCCATGCCCAGGGGGATAGCTGCTAGGGATTGACTGCCATTCGATATAGCCCCATTCTTGCAGGTCCCCTGCTGGGGGCTCAGCACTGAAACACCAGGTGTGAACCCTCACATATGGAGCATTTGTGGTGAAAACAGCAAGCTAAGTGCTTGCACCAACCAGTATTATACTCATGGCAGGCATTTGAAGGCCACCAGAGGCATAGCACTCCTGGATTGCCAAAGAATTTTCCAGTAGTTAATTGGCCAAGGCAACTCCATTTGTTACTTCCTCTTCCTAATCCCCCACTGAGACCCAGGGTGCACTGGCTACCTACTGATGTTACAGGAACTGAACCTGCCATTCTTCCTGAACCAAAGTAGCCAGGAGTCATCTCATTCAATCAAATTTCTACATCTCAATACCCCCATACCTTGGACTTATCCTTTGCTAAAATCTTCTGAAATTGTTTGTCATAGTTTAGCCAGGACCAGCCACTGTATGTCCTTTGTGCCTGCAAAATCATGTCTGAATACCACAGCAACTTGAGGTACAGAGCGGGCCTGGATCCACCCAGGATGCTGGAAAATACCTGGAACATCAAAATCCAGTTGTTAATTGTCTTTGGTACCTTATGTAGAGTCCTTCTTCCCTCCTCCCTTCTGATCTCATATTTCTTCTTGTCCTCTACCTCTTGATACCTATCCAATAGTGAAAATATGTCCACATACTCCCCACGCAGCACTTTTAGCCACAGCATCCATGGAACATGACTATCTAGCAGTGCAATAAGCCTGAATGTGTGTCCATATTATGCCCCTGGTTCACTGTCCCCCTGTCCTCCATTCCTTACCCTAGCTATGGAGTAAATTTCCTGCCTTGGCCTGCTATCTCATCTGCAATGGAATCCTAAGAGAAAGAGGAGTCAGAAGAATCTCAAGAATCAGTGGCTTCCCAAACCTGTTCTGGAGCTGCACCTTCAAGTCTGCACATGCAGTTCTCTTGCTCCATCCTCTTCACGACTTTCTGCAAATACTGCAAGAATTTACGGTCATTCAGGTACTTGACCAGTGTCTTATCGCCCCCCCCCCCCACCCCTTATGCCCTTTCACCCTGCCACTTCTCATACTTAGGCCTTCCCTTGCACCGGTATTCTCAATATACAGACCTGTCAATGTTGCCTGTGCAGTTGGATACTGAGAATGGATTTCCTCCATGTCAGCTGCATGCAGCCACACCTGAGATCAGGGTTCTGCAAAGGTACCCTCTTGTCTCATTTACTGTTCCTGGCTGGGCTCTGCTGTTGCTGCCCTGCTGCTCTTGTGTTGTCCAGCTGCTGGGGCACTCAGGAATCACATCTGCTCTGGCACATGAAGCCCTATCTCTCCTCCGACACGCTGTCCTAGCAGCTTTGGACCTTCTAATCTCCCCTCCTCTACTAATCTAGTGGCCCCTTTGGTGACCCATTTGGAAGAGTCCTGGTCCTGTGCCCTGCCTCTGCTCCCCCCTCCCTGGCTTTCTTGGGTGCCATGCACTCCTGCAAGCACTCCCTTCTGGTAGTCTGCAGCCCTTCCTTGCTGCACATGAATCTGGCCCTACTTCCCATTGGGGGTCTGCAACAAACCATGCTCTGTTGTTGCGCTGCTTAACCCTTTTACTGTGCTTGGCATCCTGCCCCAACTCTGATAACTGCATCTATCTATAACCACAGAAATAACCCAGTGGGCACTAGAACTGCATGGGAAACCACTAACCTCAACAGCACACATGCATTCAGACACATAGATTTTCTGTGCTGGGCTTCACTCACTGCCACGGGTATGGCTAAGCACCACTCAAGAGCCTCGTCCCACTCCCCTCTCAACTGTGATCTCACCAGCATTCACTCCCACACCTTGTGCCTGGAAACTGATGGGGAAACTGCTAGGTACGTATGACCTAGATTGGCCACTGTTGGAAACAGGATACTGGGCTTGATGGACCTCGGTCTGACCCAGTATGGCATTTCTTATTTCTTATGGCATCCCACTCTGACTCTGGTCCCACGCCTTCCTTCCTGGCTGGCCTCAGGCCTTTTCAAAACACAGCCTTCTGTGCTTCCTCTGGAGCTCATCTTTTGGCTTGCCTCAGCTTTGCCCTGCCTGCCATCAATAGCCAATGCCTCCCAAAATTATGGTAATTTTCACGCTTCCTCCTCCCCTTCCCCTAAGGTCCTGCCTCTCTGCCCTTTATCTTTCCTGATCTAGCCATACCCCCCTCCCCTATTCTTCTTGAGCCCCCTCCCCTTTCCCCTGGAGGGTTTGCCTGGTTGGGTCAGATGCGTTATGCACCTACTTCCAAACCCTCCAGGAGGAGGCAGGCCTCAAATCCCACTAGAGGACAGCAACCTTGGGCCAGAAGGACTGGGGTTTCTAGCCCCATAGGTGCTCCTTGTGGTCTTGGGCAAGCCACTTAACCCTCCATTGCCCATGTTCTCTGTAAAATAGTTATCTCCAAGTTATAAAGCCCTGTTCAATGTAATTTCAGTTTGTTAAATGTAAACCGCCTTGATATCATGAAAGGCGGTATATACAGTAAGAAATGTTAAATAAAATAAAATAAAATAAAATAAAATAAATAAATAAGTACACACCTATATATCAAAATGCATACTTCCATGTTGGTCAGTATTTTATAAGTGGCCATTAACACATGTAAACTGTCACATATGCCTATTCATGTCTTTATAAAAATTACCTTCTGTGCATATCCTGCTGAATGTAAAATCCATTATACATCCGGTATTATATGAGGAGCGAAGGGAGCATTTTCTGGGAGTTCCAGGGCAGGGTATACAACACCTATAACCTGTACATATAAATGTGATATTTGGCACTTCTACATATAGCTTTTACAGCAGGATCACATGGGCATATTTTGACTGTTTCATTTGGGGGGGCAAAGGGTGGGGTAGTCAGATTTGGGGGGAAGGGTAATAAATACACATATTCATTTGCACACATACATCATTATGGTTATCCCAAAAAACAAACCATATGGGAAGCTAGTATGGCTGCACCATGGGAAGTTTTTCTCATTGTGCCGTCACTCAGATTCACGTATATTAGCAAGGGGAGAACATGTTTTCCCTCTCCCCTTCTCCCACCACCCCTGTGACCCCTACCATACTACCTTCACCCACCTCCAAAATCACAAGAGGTGCACAGCGACCATAACTTTCCACCTCCCAGAAAAATATAAAGTATCATTTCCCAACCTTCCTTCCCCATTGTCCAGCTGTTTCCCCACCCTCTTTCTTACCCCTTCCCTATTGCCTCCGACCCCTTCTTCCTGTGCCCCCCTCCTCTATGTCCACCCCGACCCCTGCTTTGTTTTCCTCAGTATACCACTGAGGAAAACAGAGGTGGTGAGGGGCAGAGAGAGGAGAGTCCAGAAGGAGGAGTGGGAATCCGATAGCAAGGGAAAGAGGAGGAGACAAGAAATAGAACATAGAAGCTGTAAGGCAAGGTCTCAGAGGGAAAGAGGAGTGCAAAATGAAGAGGCATATTGCCCATCACCCCTGTCCTGCTGTCCACCTCCTACCCCTTCACCCAGGAGCGGTTCAAGGTAAACTGCAGTCTGAGATAAGGGATGAGCTGGCGTCCCCCCTCCCCCCCCAGTCCTATTCAAGGTGTCCAAAGGTGGGGGGGGGGGGGATCTTCAGAGTTTGTGTCAGTCAGGTGGTTGCCCCAAAGAAAAAGGAAAAACAACATGTTCTGAAGCTATATAATTTAAACAAAAAAAAACAACTATTTTGCAATGCTGTTTCTTTGCAGTAAAAAATTGTAGCAGCTTAATTATATAGCATTGACTCTACAGCACACATTGCATTTGCAATTATGTAGCTTGGTACTCTAATATGAAATATACCAACTCCTGACTGCCCCCTTGGACTTGCACAGTGTTAAATGTACTGTATATATATATTCTGCAAAAACCAAGAGAGGTAAGGAGCTCACACAATAGAAACAACAAAAAAGGCAAGAACCACAGTACAAGACCTATAGATCAAATCTACCAGTTCATAACACCACAAACTTCCAAAACTCACACAAGAAGCCTACTCAGAAAAAAACAGTAAGTATTGCAGTGGACCCTAGAACTACTACTGCTACTGCTCATTTGTATAGCACCCATACATCTACTTGGAAAACTGAACAGATTTCTACAGATCCCTATATAGAAAGTCCATGTTAACAAAACAAAAGCCAGACTCAGCATGCAGTGCAATATTAGAGAAATAGAAAGAGATGCATTTAAAAATAACGATAGCACACATAAATTACAAAATCTAACATACTCCAATCACTGAATCGAAAATAAAAAAAATGTTCTACCTTTGTCATCTGATCATTTCAATTTTCTAATCATGCTGGCTCCAGTCTCTGCTTTCTGCTTTCCTCCATCTTCTCTTTCTAGGGTCTCAAATCCATCTACCACTTCTCTCCCCTCCTATCTTCTTACTCCCCCCCCCCCAACATTATCTATCTGTGACATTGCTCTTTTTCCTTTCAGATTTCTTTTATTTATATTTCTATCTCTATATGGATTCAGATTTCACTCTTACTGTCCAATCCTCAATCTACTTGCTGCTTTTTACCCTCATCACAGCCCTCACATTCCTTCCTTCTCTCCTACCCCAGCCTCTTATTCCCCAGTCTTCCAGCAACTCTTGCCCGGGGCCGGTGCTACCATTAGGCAAATTAGGCAATCGCTTAGAGCACTGACCTTCTGGGTGCTGCCACTGCTGCCCCTCTCCAGGGCCTGCAGCTGCAGCAGTGGCCTCCAAACCGTGATGCAGTGCTTACCTGCACATGCCAACACTGTGTTGAAGTTTCTTTTGCCTTCTGTCTCCTGCTCCCTCTCCCCTCCAGTGCAGCTTTCCGGTTTATGCAAATCGGAAATCTGCGCAGGGGAGAGACGGAAGCGGGAGACAGAAGGAAAAAGAAATTGTAATGTAGTGCTGATATGCGCAGGTAAGCACTGTGGTGCAGTTTGGGGACCATTTCTACCACAGCAGGCCCCAGAGAAGCATGGCATCAGTGATAATAGGAGTGGCAGGGGGACAACAAGGACAGAAGGATGGAGGGCCTGCTTAGGACGCTCCAGTCTTTGCACCGGCCCTGCTCTTGCCATTCTCTCTTTCCTCCTGTGTCCACCATCTGGTTCCATCATCCAGCATCTGTCCCCTCTCTTACCCTGTGCAGCATTTCTCCCCTTATTTCTTTCCCTATTCCCTCATGTGCAGCACTTCTGCCCCATCTCCCTATGCTTTCTTCCCCTGTGTCTGGCATCTCCCATCTGTCTCCCCTTCATCTTCCTATGCCCTCTCCTCTCCCATCATCTCCCCTGGATCATCTTCCCTTCCATGTCCAGCATCTCTCCTCTCTCTTCATTTACCTACATCTGTATTCAGGATCTCCCCTCTTTCTTCCTTTTCCCTCCATCCATGCCCAGCATCTTCCCTCCCCCATCCATGTCCAGCACCTCCTTCTCTTTCTTCAGCCTCCATCGTTTCCAGCATCTCTCCCTCTCTTTAATCTATCCTGCTTTTCCATCATTTCTCCATATCTTTCATGCTTTATATCCAAAATGTGTTTCTTCCCTTCCCTTGGGACCATCATCTTCTCTTCTTCCCTTCCTGCATCTATCATCTTTTCATCTGTTTTCTTCCATCTCAGTCAGCACTCCCCTACCACCGCTGCTGTTGTCATCATCGTTGTCGTGCCTCATGGGTCTGCAGAAGTGAAATTAAACAACAGCTCTTGGTTTGGAGCCATGTATGCATTCCAAGGCTGTGGCTTGCACTGCTCCATTTAAAAAAGGGGTGATCACATAGGCGGCTATATGCAGGAAAGGAGTCTATTACTTTTTATTCCCTGCAGTTGTTGTAATTCCACCCCCTAACTTCCTCAGTGCTGCCTTCTCTTGCCCTACCTGTCATGACGTTCCCAGTGCTGCTGCAGTCACTGAAGTGCTGCAAACTACGTGGCTCAGCAAAGGTAGGGTCAGCTCATTTGGGGAGATAAGGTCACCCTTTGTCCCCCCAAACTATGCCTATGCTGGCTCAAGCACAGAAAAAACAGGCATAACATTGTGGCCAAACCATTTGCATAAGCTATTCAGAGAAGTCTGATATTTGCCACCTCCACGTATAACTTACATGTAGAAGCATTGATATGTGGCACTTATGGTTATATATATGTAGAACAAAACATCTACAGATACCTCTATATTTAGTGGTGCTCACTAAGGGGTAATTTTATAACAGGACACGTAAGTTAAATTAACTATTTTATAAAGACAAGTAGGTGCCTATTAGTCTTTATAAAATACTAGCATAAATACTGCAGATATTGCTCCTAAATTGCAGCTGCAGGCATTAGGAGGAGTGGCCTAGTGGTTGGGGCAAGGTACCTCAGGCCAGAAGGTCAGGGGTTCAAATCCCACTAGAGGACAGCAACCTTGGGCTGGAAGGACTGGGGTTTCTAGTCCCACAGGTGCTCCTTGTGGTCTTGGGCAAGCCACTTAACCCTCCATAGCCCATGTTCCCTGTAAAATAGTTATCTCCAAGTTATAATGCCCTGTTTAATGTAAACCACACTGATGCAGAATAGCACAGTATATAAGAGAATATAAATAAATAAATCTATTCAAGAGCAGGTGTAAATACCAATGCACACATTACATGTATATGCACATATTTTATGAAATACACATGTAAATCATGACTTCCACCCAAATTCCACTCCCGTGCACACTGCGTGTACTGCAAGGTGTGACCCAATATTATAAAAGCCTATTTACATGTGTGAACTACTGTTTTGCATATTAAAACAGTGTATAAAATTACTCTCTATGGGGTAGATTCTGACCCACCTTTAGTGGGAATATATGTCCCGGTTGGACATTTATTCCCTGCTAAACGCCAGGGTCATATTCCTGCCAAAGAGCTCCCCACACATACAGCAGAGATGTACTAGGCATTCTGTATGAGGGCTGAAGGGGGCGGGTCGAGGGAGGAGCGAGGGCGGGCCGGAGGCATGACCCTGAATCCAGACATACAGGGCCTATTCCATAGACGGCCCTCTACATCCAGGCTGGGTGACTTAGATGGAGGACTTATTCCACCTTAGAAGGACACCAGGATGCAGGTAAGCCCCACAGCCCGATCCCGGCCCCGGAAGGCCTGATCATGGATCAGGCGGCAGGGAAAATGTCCTTTGAAGGCAGTGTGGGCGATCGGGTTTCTTGCACGGAGCTGCGGTGCTATGGCAATCGGATGCCACAGCACCGTGTCTCCAAGAAGGAGGCTGGCTAGGCTAGCCGGATGGATTTGTGCACATCCGGTGGACCTGAATTGGAGCACATCTTGGACTTCCCGGCCCTATGCCCCGATTCTGCTCCTGTGATGCCGTCTAGCTCCTGTGGGAGGAGAATTGGAGGCATATCCGGGAAATCCAGGTTTTGGACGTCCAGACGGCCCGAACATGCCCCGATTGGAATTGGCATTCACATGTGTAGCACCACAGAATATACTAATAATTTGAAAAGTCTAGATTACATTACACATTATTTCCAAGATGACTTGCTTAAAATAGACCTCTATACATCAGTAGATTTTATTTTTAAGGGCTGTCAAGTTGATGCTGACTCCTGGTAACCCAGCACTCCCTGGGTTTTCAATGGCAAGGTATGACTAGAAATAGATTGCTAGGCTTATTCTTCTGAGGCAAAGGAGGGTAAAGTGAGTTGCCCAAGGAGTGCCAATGGGAATGAAACCCTGATTTCTTGGGCATTAGGCTGTTGCTCTAACCACTCTTCCACTCACATCAATAGATGCAAAGCATCAAAACCAGCAACCTAGCCTCAAAACCATGCATGCCACAAGAATAGGTGGCACCCTAGATCTTATCAATCATAGCCCATCCTTACTGAAATATAGAATAGGATGTGTGGCATCCTAGGAATCCACTGCAGGCCTGCTTCACATTTCACTGCTTCAGGAACCAGAAAATCTTTTATTGGGACTTTAGCAATTGAAAGGAAATCACCAAAATACCATTGAGGATCCAACATTGTATTCATTCAAATTGCGGGCCAAGACCAAAGATAAATCTCAAGGATTATTTATTTGTATAGTGCTACTAGGCATATGCAGTGTGGTACACATAAGAGATAGTCCCTGCACAACAGAATTTATAATCTATTCAAGACAAACAGAACAAACAAGCGACTACTAGAGTATTTCTTTAAAGGAAATGATTAAAAGCACATGGGTATTAAACAGGAGAAAAGGGGCAACCTCGACAAGGTCAGCTTTTAGCCTGGATTTGAATAGAACCAGAGACAGAGACAGACGTACCAACTCAGGAAGTCTATTCCTGGAATATCATGCAGTAAGGTGGAAGGAACAGAGTCTGAAGTTGGCAGTGGAAGAGAAGAGCACAGATAAAAGTGATTTACAGTACCTGATGAGCAGAGTTCCCGAGGAGGGGTGTAGGGAGAGAGAAGAGAGCCGAGGTAATGAGGAGCTGCCGAATAAATGCACTTGTAGTTTCAGGAGTATTTTCTGAATAATACCACTGAAAATCACTGCAGATTGCCCCAGTGCTATGCGGATAGCACGAGGGTGGTCCTTAGGGTTAGTGAGGGTATTTGGTCCACTAACTGGGTAACTATCTAGATAAAGTTAGGACAGCAAAAAAGGCTGTCCTAATTTTATCTGGATAGTGGAATGAATATTGCCAGCATCTGGCTAGTGCCAAGTCATCACTGAATGTGGACATTCAGCAACATCCGCTATTCGGATATCAGTGCTGAATATCTGAATTTATTTCAAGTGTGGCAACTGTGATTTAAAAAAAATGCTGACCACCCCAATTGAATATTGACCCCATTGTTGAGAAGAACACTGCCCCTTCTGTGTGCTCCCTGAATCCCTCTTTGCTCATTACAAAGGATCTTTATCTTTATTTGTATATTTAATATACTGCTCCTCTACGCAGGTAATAGAGCTGTTTACAATAAACAAAAACAAAATTTGCTGCAGAAATCAAAAGGATACCCTTGTAAAAAAAGAGCCATGTTTTAAGTGGTGAAATGGCCAGTTTGTAGCATTGTGAATATTTTCCATTGTTTGTTGAGGTTTTAAAAAATCCTGAATGAACGTGATTCTGATGGCTTGTCTCAGTATAATTATGTTGCAGCAGTGTGTGCCAAAATTCAGATCCTTTCTGCATTTTGCATAGCATTGTGTCATTTATACGCTCTCAAAAACATCTGCTGTTTCTACAGTTCAAGGTCTCAGATTGGATTTCAGCAGCAGCTTCACATGGACTTTCACAGGAGACACCTGACAGCCAGTAAAGTCAGAATAGCATTAACAAGAGCATGCAAACTGGGGATATGCCCAATGAAGGAAAGTATCAAGTGCATAAGGGGAGAGGCCTCCTTTATCTGCCCCAATGCTTGCTACAGAAATGAGAACATAAGCATCTAAAGACTAGCCCGCAGTGCGGGAACAGATTAAGAGTTGGATTTTTAGTCTCTATGATTGTCCTTTCACCTAATGCTATGCTCATTTTTCTTGTTTAAAAGGGAACACGCACTTCAGGCTCAGGGCCTGTCCAAAGATTGGAGGTGCCTTAGGCTGCCCCCCTCTCCCCACCCACATTGCCATCACTGCTGCCCCTCTGGGACATGCAGCAGTGGCAATGGCTGCCATATCACTATGCAGGGCTTATCTACACACTCCAGCGCTGCATATAGTAGTCAAAAGAAACTGCGACACAGCACTGGAGTAAATAGGTAAATGCTGTGTCATGGTTTGGGAGTCATCACCATCACTGCAGGCCCCGGAGAGGGCTTGCAGCGACGGCAGTGTACACCCCCGAAGGGCCGGTGCTCTGGGTGACTGCTTAGTTCACCTAATGGTAGCACTGGCCCTGCTCAAGCTGGATAATAGGTACAGCTTAGGGATGGGAAGTGCAGTTGTGGACAGTTTTGCCCTGCAGGTTTGCCTCTAATACGTCTGCTCTCATTTTTTTCATAAGAATGCATAGGGAAAAGAAACCTGAAATTTTCCAAATGTAGTAGAAGAAAGAAATTGAAGGATAGACGGGAATTCATCCAGATTATTTTATCAATGGAGTTACAGATCTCTGCTGTCTCAAAAGCTGTCATTTTTAACTTACTATGGATTCACCTATTGAAGCCTTTTTTTTATTAAATGTTTATGTTTATTTTATACTTAATATACCACCCAACACCACAAGTATCTGGGCGGTTTACAATAAGACTAACCCAGCTTATCCAGGGCCATTAGGTATATGCTTCCATTTGAAATAAAATAGGAAATGTCAGTGAAATTTCCTATTTCATTTATGTTTTGAAAATGAAACAAGTGAATAAAATGTTGTTTATATTTTTATTTTGTTTTCAATAAGGAAAAAAGCCCGAGTATCCAGCCCCAGGCTCTTTTGCCACCCAGCCAAAAAATTGTGCTGCCAAAAATTAAACTATATCTCTCAGAGTCCTCTCTCCATTCCTCTCATTCTCCCCAGTCCCTCCACCCCACCCTTCCATTCCTCTCACACTAGAAAGGACCAGGGGGAAGCTATGTTTAAAATTTAAGGCCTAGGTTTTGCTTTTAGTACACATTTTTAGTGCATATGAATGGAAAATAGCGGCACTAAAAGCAAAACCATAAAAGCTCCACAAAATGAAAGCAAATAACCCCCTTCGCCCCAACAAAACAAAACAGATAAATCAAAAAATAACCCTGCACACACCTAATGGTCATGAGACTTTCACACGTCCCTCCTGGATTATTGTAATAACCTTTTAGTGCTTTTTAAGTGAAGATGATTTCAATAATATAATAACAAATAATTAATTGCAACATAAAAGTGTTGCATAGGTAGCCTCATTGGATGGGCCACTGGGGTGCTGGACCAACTAATTTGTTACCCCACAGTGTCAGCTAATAGAGAAATGAGGCAGAGGTTAGTTTGTTCCCCCCAACTTGCCCCTCCATTGTCCCTGTTTTGTGTGTCTGTGGGGGAGGGTGGAATATGTGTTGAGAGGGGTATGTGTGCAGGGGGATGGAGGTGAGTAAGTAATGTGATATGGTTTATTAATTTGATATAATGCTTATTACTAAGCATTGAACGGTTGAGAACCACAAATAACATTGGGCCTGAGTTATGTGTTTTCCAAAAGGTGAAAAATGCCTAGCTCTACATGTATTTAAAAAAAATTATACAAAAAATCTCAGACTATTTAGCTCACTAAACAGCCAGATATTAACTGTATAATAATGGGTTGGTGTATGAAAACAGAGAATGCAGAGGTGACTCTGTTTTGAGGTGATATTCAGCTGTTACATGAATAAGTTATCAGGACACATTAGACCTGTCAAAAGCAAACCTAAAAAGACAGTTGTTGGTACGGTCACTGCTTACACATACATTGCATGCACTACTTAAACGGATAATGCCACTGAATGTACATCTAAAGTTAAGCACCAGCTCTGGCACTTAACTTTATACAGTGACCATCCTGGCTGAATATCAGACTCACTCATTCCATTATCTCTTCAGAGTCAGATGGTTTACGATGTGGGTAGTGTGTATGATGTGTGTGGAAGATGGCTGTGGAGATATATGATTTTGGAAGAGTACAGGAAATGTGGTGAGGTTGACCAGGAGTATGTGAGTGGTGGTGGAATTCTGTTGGGGAATGCTGTTAGATATGGAGAAAGGATTCTCTGGGGAGGACATTTCTCCAAATGGATTCTTTTGATTTAAATTTAGGGTTTGTAGCATAAAGTAAGCAGTACATTATCTCCTCTTTATCTGCAAGAGTCCAGTTAATTGTTGTTAATCCTCTTAATTTTTACATTAACTTCTGTGGTTTATCTCCTGCCACAATGGGTCCACGAACAAATTCACCAACAAACTCACCAAGGCCTTTGTCTGTGTCAGGAGTGTTATCTTCATCTACAGTACTTGCACTATCGCTACCACCAACTTTAGCTCTAGTACTTAAAATAGGGATGGGTATCATTTTTACTGAACAACGTGAAGCCAATATGTATTCTTCTTTTTTTTCCTACCATACTTCAATCATATCGTCACCTTGCTGAGAATTGGTATAGATTTTATACAATGGGATCACCATATGAAGGTACTCAGCAAGACTTGAGGAGAAAAAGCTTGTTTTCTCCCCCTGAGAGATACACAACACTTTATGCTGTGCTATTGGCTATGTATATGTAGAGGATATGGAGGTATTTAGCTAGTTCAAGGCAATTTACATGTAGGAATAGCAGTTAAAGGGTACAGGAGGGCTTACAATCTGTCAGGCTGATGCAGAAAGCTAACGCAGCTTTTAAGAACCCATAACGCCATGTTTAAACACACTTTACGATCCTTTTAAATGCAGAAAACAGATGTAAATGTCGACGGAAAAACTAGTGCCCAATTAACGGCAAGCACATTAGGGGGCATGTTTACTAAACTGCGGTAATGCCATTCGTGTTAGGTTCCGCGTTAATGATACAGATGCCCATATAAAGGAGTGGGCGGGGCAGCATTAAAGCTGTGTCAGATAAGGCACTTTAGAAGGCACGTTAGAAGGCACCTTATGAGGCGCAGTACAAGGCACGTGCCTTGTACTGCGCCTCATAAGGTGCCTTCTAACGTGCCTTGTACTGCGCCTAATAAGGTGCATCCTAATGTGCCTTGTACTGCGCCTCATAAGGTGCCTTCTAACGTGCCTTGTACTGCACCTAATAAGGTGCCTTCTAATGTGCCTTGTACTGCGCCTCATAAGGTGCCTTATAACGCGCCTTGTACTGCGCCTAATAAGGTGCATCCTAACGTGCCTTGTACTGCGCCTCATAAGGTGCCTTCTAACGTGCCTTGTACTGCACCTAATAAGGTGCCTTCTAATGTGCCTTGTACTGTGCCTCATTAGGAGCCTTGTAACGCCTTATAAGGATTGTTGCCTACTGTGGTGAGGGTACTATGGGCTGGCAGCACAGATCTGCAAAGATATGACTGTCACAGGCAAGCAAAATATCTGCCTTGGACAGGAGGGAACAACAAGGAATTGAACCCATGACCTCTGCCAAGAATGTCAGCATACTAACCAGTAGGCTATATCTCTATGGCTTGCTGTATAGCAATGGCTGGGTATGGAAGGACTGCAGGTCACGGCACAAACCATCTGCTCTGTGCGCCAGGATAGGGTAACCCCACCAGCACCCATGATGCATTGCAAATGCAGAACAGCAGCCTACAGCTGACCACCAAATGCGGTCTGCACCTCTCCGGGACTGCAGCATGGTAAGATGCACTGACAGTACGTAATACTGGCACAGAGTAGCTACAGATCATGCCATTGTGCAGGTTATGTGTTCACCCTGAGGGATAGGATGGGTGCCCAGCACTAGGTCCACAGTACATGTAGTGCTAGAGCTAGGTTTTGCTGCACATCCCCAGCAGTGGCATTGTGTGACAGGTGTTCCCAGCAGTGCAGTCAAAGGTACATCTGTTCTAGCTGTGTGCTGTAGTCATATATGGCCCTGTGGGACTGAACACCACCCAGATTAGTGCGTACCTGTTATCAGGGAAGTGGGGAGTCTAGACTCGCATGAGGGCTATGTAGCACTGCCTCTATGGGTCTAAGTAATATGCCCTATATACCCCAAGGGACCTCAATCACCATGGTTGTAGATGAGGGTGTGGTGGGACAGGTGGCTGCACTCTGCAGAATGGCTGTAGTACTAGCAACCAGGCACAACAAGAGCAGAATGCTCTTGCTAATCCAACAGGAACACAAGGAGGCAAGAGATGTGGATGATCACACGTGCCTTAATAAAGGCACGTGTGATCATCCACATCTCTTGCCTCCTTGTGTCCCTGTAGTACTAGCAACCACAGTCCTGCTGGCAGATGACAGCCCTTCAGGGCTGCTGGGCCAGTACTATACCTGTGACCATTGCAGACCAGCAGTGATGCTTGGGGTAGGCTCAACTACTCCACACCACAGTCTGCCATTCATCAACAGACAGCACAGTCAGACTGAACCTGTAGCATCCTACAAGGGGTTCCCACCATGCACAGACAAACTACAGACAGCCGACTAACCAAGCCATAGTGCATGCTCACAGGGGAACCCTATGCACCCAAAAGTGGGATGCACAGCACAGACACCAAGCAGGTATCTCCGTGATTAGGCCCCAAAACCAGAAACACACAAGCATCACTAGAAACAAATAATGTGTGGCACTATGTGAGAACATAGACATCCAATGGGCCACTGCTTGGTCAGAGTGAGAGTGACACACACACCCCCCCCCCCCCAGCGTGACATGCTGTGGCCACTCTGTCCATGCAGGTGGTGGTCGGCCACAACAGTGTCCCAGCCATTGCCCTCCACCCTGTGCAGATGCATCCTGGCCAGTCTGCCCTGTCTTGGCCATACCCACAATACCTTGCTGCTCATTATGCACATTTGCAGGCTAACGCTGGAAGCAGTGTGAGCAATGTGGGCTCTGTGAGGTGTTGGCAGACACAAAACAATGGAGAGACATACGCACACTCCCACACCTATCTCAGCATTGTGCAGAGATGGAGGTGGTTGACAACCCTACCCGCTGCACTGGTCCTGATCACAGTGCCGACATTGCTAATCTGTGCAGGGGGTAGTAGTAGTGCTCTGGTGATAACTGCAGCTCTATGCTGGGGCTAACAGCCTGACACTCCATGAAGCTGTGGATAGTGGAACCCTTGTGAGTGAGTGTCCGTATCCCTGTACACAACTGCATTGGGGTTTGCCCATGTTGTTGTTGTGGCTGCATTGTGGGCTAAAACTGTGGAGAGATGCTCTGCAGGATCCACAGATGGGACCTGAACCTCTGACCCTCTGCTCTTGGACATGTTGGCTGAGTGTACTGCACCACACTGTTGCCACAGAAGCACAGTGGTCCCTGGGGCTACCCTTGCGTTCCTTGGCCAGACCTCTTCTGTTGCACTGCACAACACGTACTGGTACAGGGCATGGCCTAGGTCCACTGCAGGCGAGTGCCACTGCTCCCTCCAGCACAATCACCCACCCCCTCTGCCATGCCGCCATGACCATATGCTGTTGGTGCTGGTGGTGCCCCATCCCAGGCCATCCAGGGGGCAGGTAGGCGGCTGCCTAAGGTGTGGGATCTGGGGTAGGGGTGCCTACATAGATGTCCACACTTCCCCCGGCACCGCCTGTCAATGTTATGCACCCCTTGGGGTGCCTGCTGGGTGATGTCCCCTGGATGGGACACTGTGGGACACAGACTCATGGGCATGTCTGACCCTGGCCAGTTGCTGTCTTGCTGGTTTCCATTTTCTGCATTCCTATATGCCACCTCGGCAACCGCCTAGTCCACCCTATGCCCCAGTAGCCCACACTGCAGGTCCCGCCTGCAGCCCCCATGCCCCATTTGCACCATCACTGTAGTGGCCTTTCATACCAGGGCACTATGCTGTTGCTGCAAATGAAGCACTACTATCACCTTTCTTGGGCTCCCTGCCTATGCTGTACATTGCTGACACTGAAATGGTTTCTCTCTCTTGCAAATGTGTGCTAACGCCAGGTTTTCAGTTGCGTTAGGATTCAGCCCTTAATTTCTCCACGTTAGTGTGAAGGGGCCTCTCCCCGCCCACTACCCACCCATTGACCCCTTCTCTCCGCCCTCTCTCCACCCTTTTCTGGCCTTAACGGCACATAACGCGCCTTAACGTAGCTGCTGCTACGTTAACGCAGTTTAGTAAACATGCCCCTAAATCTATTTAAATGTATTTTAATCAGCTGCACATAATGGTTTGGTACGCAAATCATGGCTACGCCCAATGCAGAGACAGATCTAGAGGATTTCGCAACCAGCCATAGCGCAAAACCTCTTAAACCTCCTACGCATGCCCCCGACAGTATTTTGATGGCACCGGGTGCTTTCTCTGATGCCTAGATCATCTTCTCCTCAGATGATCAGGCATTGGGAAAAGCCCCAAATGCCATCAAAATACTGTCAGGGGCTGTGTCCAACAAGAAAGAATCCCTGGTGGCCCAGTGGCCCTGTTCCCCCCCCCCCCTACAACAGTATTTTGATAGCATCGGAGACGATTGTGGCCTCAGAAAAAGCCCAATGCCATCAAAACACTGCCAGGAGCCAATGCCCCAACAGAAAGTAAGTTCCTGGTGGTCTAGCAGCCCCTGTACCCCCCACTTCCACCCCCAAGTAAAATAAAATAAAATAAAAATCACCTGGTGGTCTAGTGGCCCCTGTACCCCACCTCCAATTAAAATAAAATAAAAATCACCTGGTGGTCTAGCGGCAACTAAATCCAACTCTCCCCCAGTACCTTAAAATAGGCTGGAGTGCTGCCTATGCGCTCCCTCTCTGGTCAGCCATCTTGTAAAATGACAGTGTCTTGCCCCACGCAGTGCATCCTGGGATGCACCAGGCAAGTTTAGGCTGCCATATAACCTTACACTACATAGTACACACTACACACTGACAGAAGGGATCCTGTGATGATTGCTGCTGCCTTTCTGCTTTTAGATGAGTCATGGTATGGGGAAGGAGGCTGGAGACGTCCTATTTTGATTCACCATCATCTGGGGTCATGTGAATTTTCAGTTGCTAAAATGGGGCCATACAGGATAAAAGGTTGAAAAGCGCTGAGTTAAACTCACCTAATTGTTCAAAGTTGTCAAATTGGTGGCCAGAAACGTACAGTCAGTCTTTTAAGCCAGTTATCCTTATAAACCTCTCCATACTATGGACCATAAAGAAGGAAATAGAAATCAGTGGGCCACTGAGAATGTGCAGTCTATGCTCATTAAGGATCATAATTATGGTGACTTGACTATATACCATGGCAAAATGACTGTGAAGTTTCAAGTTTCCAAGATGCAGCAGATGTGCAACATACACAAGTATCATGTGGCATATGTAGATGAGCTAAAAATATTT
Source organism: Ichthyophis bannanicus (assembly GCA_033557465.1). NCBI lineage: Eukaryota > Metazoa > Chordata > Amphibia > Gymnophiona > Ichthyophiidae > Ichthyophis > Ichthyophis bannanicus. The sequence goes on from CM066037.1 coordinate 201,051,171, forward strand.
TACAGAAAAGATATGATTTTCTGGACTAGAATATAGTTAGGAAACCCCACCCATCCCATTATACAGCTTATCAGAGACCTTTTCTCTACAAGGGCATCAGTAAAAAAAAAAAAAAAAGGAAGTTAAATGTTCCTGTTAAAAACATGAGGGTATGTTTACTAAACAGTGATACGTAACATTATTGCATGATAAAGTAACGTTATTGCGCGATAACGTTACGTTTCACGCGATAACGTTACGTTTCGCGCGATAACGTTACGTTTCGCGCGATAACGTTACGTTTCGCGCGATAACGTCTCCGGCGGCATTAAGGCACACAGAGGGTGGAGTAAGGCTTTCCAGAGGGCGGAGAGAAGGGGTCAATGGGCGGAAAGTGGGCAGTGAGAGGCTCCAGGCACACTAACGCTGTGAAATGTAGGGAAGAACATTACCGTGATTTAAAACCTCGCGTTAGAGGCACAATTGCAGGAGAGAGAAACCATTTCAGTCAGCAATGTACAGCAAAGGCAGAGAGACCCAGAAAAGTGATAGTAGTGCTACATGTGCAGCAACAGCACAGTGCCCAAGTACGAAAGGGCACTATGGTGAGGCTGCAAATGGGGTACAGGGGGCTGCAGGCGGGACATGCACTGGGGCAGCTGGGGCACAGGGTGGGCTAGGCGGATGCCTAGGTGCCACATAGGAAGGCAGAAACGGAAAATCAGCCAGACAGCAACTGACCAAGGGCAAACATGTCCACAAGTGTGTGTCCCACAGTGCCCCAACGGACATTACCCAGCAGGTACCCCAAAGGGTACATAACATTGGCAGGCAATGCCGGGGGGCAGCGTGGATGTCTATGTAGGCACCCCTACCCCAGATCCCACACCAAAAGCAGCCGCCTACCGGCACACCGGAGGGCCTGGGACTGCGCACCACCAGCACCACCGGCATAAGGGCATGTCAGCATGTTGGCGGAGGTGTGCTGGTGGTGGAGGGGGCAGTGGCATCTGCCCACAGCAGACCAAGGTCAAGCCCTGTTTATGTGAGTGGCGTGCAGTGCAACAGACAAGGTCTGTCTGAAGAACAGTCATGGTATCTCCAGGAAATGACCTACCTCTGTGGCAACAGTTTGGTGCAGTACACACAGCCAGTGTGTTCAGAAGGTCACAGCTTCAAGTCCCACCTGTGGCTCCTGCAGACCATGTCCCTATATTTTACCCTACAGAGCACATACACCATAAACATGTGCACTCCATAGAGCATCGGCCAACAGGGGCACAAATACCCACACCCACAGGATCCACTATCCAAAGCCTCATGGAGAGTCAGGCTGTTGGGCACTGCACGGAGCAGCAGATACCACTACTAGCACCTGCATACCTTAGCAATGCCGTCATAAACATGGAAACACGTTCCATATATATCAAAAGGTTGCTATGATTAATATCAGATAACAAATCCTATATTAAACACAATTTGTTAACAGAGATTCATCATGAGGATGTTGGGCTGCATACAAAGAGGGATTACCAGCAGAAAGGAAGAGGTACTTATGCCACTGTATAAGTCACTGGTGAGGCCTCACTTGGAATACTGTGTTCAGTTTTGGAGACCATATCTTGCAAAAGATGTAAAAAGACTGGAAACTGTGCAGAGGAAAGCGACCAAAATGATTTGGAGCCTGTGTCAGAAGCCTTATGAGAAGAGACTTGAAGACCTAAATATGTACACTTTGGAGGAGAGGAGGGACAGGGGAGATATGATTCAGACCTTTAAATACTTAAAGAGAAATGACGAACAAATAAACCTCTTCCAAAGACGGGGAAGCTGTAAAACTAGAGGGCATAACATGAAGCTGCAAGGTGGTAAATTGAAAGGCAATGTCAGGAAATATTTTTTCACTGAAAGGGTGGTGGATGCTTGGAATGCCCTCCCGATGGAAGTGGTGGGGGCAAACATGGTGACGGAATTCAAAAAGGCATGGGACAAACACAGTGGATCCCTTTACAGCAATAGGATAAAAACAAGATAAACGGTACCATCTAACTTCTGAACCATATAACGTCTCAACAAATAGGGGTGTCCTACATGGAGTGGTAGGTTTACCCCTAAACTAAGACATGGCGAGGGGTGGCCTGCACAGAGCGACAGGTGCACCTACTCTTGCCATCTTGCTGGGCAGACTAGATGGACCATGCAGGTCTTTATCTGCCATCATTTACTATGTTACTATGTTACTATAGCAACCCTTCTGATATATGTGGAGTGTGTTTCCTTTGTTGCCTGACAGTGTTACCACCCCGGAGAGTGACCCTAACAGTATTGAATACCTTAGCAATGCTTGCACTGTGCTCAGGACTGGTGTGGCGGGCAGGGCTGCCAACCACCTCTATCTTTGCACAATGCTGAAATAGGTGAGGGAGTGTGTGTATGTCTATCCAGTGTTTTGTGGCTGTCTACACCTTATTGAGCCCACAATTCTTACACAGTTTCCAGCATTATCCTACCAATGTGCATAATGAGGAGCAAGTATTGTGGGTATGGCCCGGACAGGGCGGTCTGGGCAGAATGCATCTGCACAGGGCATAGGGCAATGGCTGCGACATTGTAGTGTCTGACCACCACCTGCACGGACAGGGTGGCCACAGCATGTCATGCTGGGAGGTCACTCTCACCCTGACTGTGCAGTGACCATGGCATGTCTAGGTTCCCACATAGTGCTCCTCTCAAGTGATATCTGTGAGTTCTCTTTCCTGGGGGCCCAATTGCTGACATCCCACTTCTGGGGGTACACCATTCTTCTAGGAGCATGCACTATGTACTGGTTAGCAGACTGTCTGCAGTTAGCATGTGTATGGCTGCAACACCTTTCAGGGTGCAGACTGTGCTCTCTGCTGGTGAATGTCAGATTGGAGGAGGAGGGCAGCTGAGCTTTTACAGGCCTACTGTCTGTCTGCCAGTGCCCTATCTGATATGTACAGGTCTTCATTGACTGCCCTTTCCCCAGCAGGACTGGGGTTGATGGTCCTCTCTACTGCCTCCCTTGCAAAGATGTAGAGTGTGGTTCTGGTGGTGGCAAATCATGCCCCACCCTTAGTGATGATGGCAACCACAGAGGATATGCACTATTCTGGGTGCATCATATTCCACAAGGGCTAGATGTGACTGGCAAAAACCAGATATACACAGGTGTGTCTGCAAAGACTACTGCCAGACACTGACACTGATGAAAACCTGCAGCATAGCCTATCTCAACTAAGCAGGGTGCTGCAGACCTGGTGCTGGGCGCCCCACCTCACCCTCAGGGTGAGCACAGGACCCTCATAATGTCACGGTCTGTAGCTACTCTGTGCCAGTGACACACACGGTCAGTTCCCCCTACCAGGCTGAGGTGCTGTGGAGACGCATACTCTATCCTGTGATCAGATGTAAACTGCTGTTCTGCATGTGCAGTGCATCATGGGTACTGGTGGGTTTACCCTATCCCGGTAACCAAAGCAGACAGTTTGTGCGGTGACCTGCAGTCTTTTTGTAGCCAGCCAGCACTGCAATAAAAGCTATAGAGGTGTAGCCCACTGGTTAATACAATGACTGCCTGAGGCAGGGGTTATGAGTTCAATCCTGCAGTGGTGTTATTTAATAAGGCTGTCTGAGGCATTTCCTTTTACTTCCTGTAACAGTCAGACACATCTCTACAATCTGTGTTGCCAGCCATAAACACCCTTACCTCAGTGCCGTAACCTATAGGGCACATTATAAAGTGCTCTGTCCGCCTAGGCAAAGTATAAGGTGCTCTATAGTGGACATTATACGATGCCTTGGTGGACAGGGCACTTTATACTGTGCCCTATGGGGCACCTTAGGTTACGGCACTGAGGTGAGGGTGTTTTTGCTGGCAGCACAGATTGTAGAGATGTGTCTGAGTGTTACAGGCAGGAAAAGGGATTGCCTTGAACAGTCTTATTAGATGAGACCACTGAGGGATCAAACCCATGACCTCTGGCTCAACAGTCATTGTATTAACCAGTGGGCTACACCTCTATAGCTTCTAACACAGCACTGGCATGATCTTAAGGTTACCGTGCGTTAACGAGCCAAGGAGCCCTCTATCACGTGTTACTCGGTCATTGCTACTTCATTGCTACGCCCACTTCCTTATATGACATTGCTCACGTTAATGCTGCACCTAGCGCCAGTAACATTAGGATGATTTAGTAAACATACCCCATGGAGTTAGGACTTTGAACTTTGGAAAGACATTCTCTTGTTTGCAAATTTTTAATTTTCTGAGTACCATTTCCAGAAAGAGAAGGGCAGGAGAAAAAAACAACTGAAGGCTCCATGAAGACAGAGGATTACATGATTATGGACTGTAAGTTTTGCTTCAGTTAACAAGAAGGCCTAGTCCGACAAGTGGTCTAGAAGACCAAAAGATTTGCTTTTCATATTTAAGACTGAGATCTTTGATGGCTAGGTAACTTAGATTTTGAAGAGAGATTTGAAATTAGTTTTGGTGGGGAGTCACGTGATGTGATGAGTCGGGGTGGCTGCATTCTCCTCAGTTCCAGAGCTTCCCGCTTCCAAGTACTACAATATTTAGCACCTTTTGCCCAAATCATCTACAACTGGTAGAGATGGCAATAGCTACCAATACCAGTAGCTCCTTTTATTGCATTCCCTGATTGTCGGTGCTGATGACCACCAACACGGTGAGGAAAGAGAGATCCCAGCTTGAGGACCACCAAGATGGCGGATTCCAATCCACCTAGCATGCGTTCAGACTTGAAGATGTCTCTGCAGCTATGGTCAAAACTCTTGAGGAGTGATTCCAAACCATTTCCACGCAGCTCTCTTAGGTGGTTCAAGGAGTAGCAGAGTTTAACACCCACCATGACAATGTGGAATAGCGTGTTTCAGCCATGAAAGATGGCAGGAGGTCACAGGCTTCAGCCTTTGAACACATGGAGGGACTGTTGCGTTGGCATAGTGAAAAACATGATGACCTGGAGAACCATGGCAGACGGAAGAACTTGCGTATTGTGGGTGTCGCTGAAACTGTTGCTGAAAATTAGCTAAAGGGGTTCCTCGAAGCCTAGTTTCCTTTAAATTTGTCTTTGGATGACCAGGTGGGGAAGATTTTATTTATTTTATTTATTTATTTATTTATTTTACAATTCTTATATACCGCACTATTTGCAATCAGCGCGGTTTACATGTAACAAAAAACATCCGACAAAATGCATATGTCTGGTCATTACATTGAACAGGGAGTGGGATTTGGAGAACAAGATTGTCCTGGAAAGAGCCCATTGCCTCGGCCAACGGAGAGATGGCAATACTCGGGCCCATTTTGTCATCGCACACTTTCTGAGCTAGCCAAAAAACAAGCTATTTTACCGGCAGCACAGGCACACCAAAACATGGATCCTGGATCTCGAGACCTTCTCATTTTCCAGGACTATTTGGCAATTGTCAGCAAGAAGCAACGCGATTATGTAGGGGTTTGCAAGCAGCTGATTACCTGCAGCTTTTGTTTTTCTCTCCTGCACTCCACAAAGTTGCAGTGGACTACCAAGGGCAGCAAACGTTTTTTCTTTGCCCCATGGAGGCCGTCTGGTTCCTGGAATCCCTGCCAGCCTGATTCCATTTCACTTAGACTGGCAGTCATCCCCTGTTTAATTGCTCCAGTTTGTATTATGTAGACCTTGATGCACTTGAGGCTCTTGTCTGATGACTGCTCTTGGCTTTATCTTTGCTTTGTCACCGGCACCTTGCCCTTGGTTGCATAAGGTGCTCCCCACCTGGATGGACTAGATAAGAATTATCTCCGGGTTTGATAACTGTTAATTTTGCTAATTTTGTTGGATGTAATGCCATTGTGTTTTTGCGGGCTACGGGGTTCTATGTTTGTCTTGTCTGTTTTTTCTCCTGCCTCTTTCGCCTCCAAGGATACTCATTTTTTTTGTACTTTTGTCCCCTGTTCTGTTCTTTTCTTTTCACTTGCATTACCACAGGTAGGAGATTTGCTATGCCCTGTAATGTGTGTGAGTAGATGCTCTTACTCTAATAGGCTCCATTCATGTTGGAGGCCCCAGGATGGGAACTGAGAAGTTGTCTTCTCTTTCCCATGTTCAGAGCTCCGTATACCCTGGGGCTGCTGGGGCTTTAGCCTGTTGGGCTTCATAGGGTGGTGTTATCATTTACTTTCTGTTTATCCACTCTGGGGGGGGGGTTCCTTATAGTCTGGATGAGTAGACTTGAGGGTAGAATCTAACCCCTCTGGGGTGGTGATAGGTCTAGAAGGGTAATCTCGAAATAGGAGGTGAGGTAGGAATGACTCTGTGAGTGAGGGTGAGGATGAGTGGCTGCTAGATTAGGTAGTTAGGTTTGGTTGGGAATTGTGCATGAGATAGGATGATAAGAATGAGTGAGTGCTCAAAGGAGGGTAGGTATGTATGCACGACCAAAAGGTATGGAGTGCTTGCTCCTGATGCCAGAGCCGCATAGATTCAAGTGGTTCTTATATGGCTGTGGTCTCCTAGATGAGAGATAGAGGTGAACTTATATGGTGTGAGGGTAGGATGTCGATGCTGGGGACTGTGCAGAGGGCATGGAGGTGCTCTGTGCATCATCTTACTGGCTGGGGGTGGCACCTTAACATCATAACTCCCACGGTGGGCTTCTATGTGGAGCGTTGGATGTGGGGGGATAGTTGGGGGGATGGGTGGGAGATGGGTGGGCAGGGAGGATTGGGGTAGGATTGTGTATGCTGGTTTTAGGGGGTGGGGGAAGGTGGATAGGGTGGGGGGGGGCCTGTGTGGAGCAAATGGATGTATGGGGAAACCCGAATGGTTGGTTGGATGGGAATTGAGTGGTGTTTGGCAACTCCAAGCGGAGATTGGTAATATGGGGTTGGCTCTGGGCTGGGGATAAAGTGGGGGAGCTAATGCCATGATTGTAGGAGCTGCTTCTTCTGGTCTTGTCTAGGTATGATTGGGGATACTGGGTAAGCATATATAATTAGGCTCTTGGAATGTTTGTGGTATTGGATCGCCCATTAAACGACATAAATTGCTACAACAACTGTGTGACCATCGTGTTGACATTGCCTTTCTTCAGGAGACTCACCAAACAGTGAGAGAGCATGCCAAGTTGTGGCGTTGGTGGATGGGAGAGGTGTTTGGTGTGGTGGCGGTTGGTAAGAAGGTGGGGGTTGTCATCCTGGTGGATAAAGGCATAGACATTGAAGCAGGTAATTTGGTGGTGGATCCTAGTGGGTGTTATATCTTTGTGGATGGTAAACTTATGGGTACACGTGTGGTCCTTGGATCCATCTATGCATCCAATGTCTAGGAGGCCTCATTTTACCAGGGCCTCACACGCTGTGTGGCAGCTGTGAGAGACAGTCTGTTGATTTTGGCTGGAGATTTTAGTTGTGCTCTGGATGTATCGTTAGATAGATCACAAGGAGCCGGGGTGCAGGATCAGCACCGGACGCGCAAATTCTAGATGTGTGGTGAGTGCTACATCCCAGCCAGCGTGACTACACACACTTCTCTCAGGCGCATTGTACATGGTCCTGGATAGATTATTGATCTTGGCAGATTTGTTTGACTGGGTTACTCGGGCAGATATTGGTCTGGTGGTCATTTCTGACCACGTCATGGTGATGCTCAAGTTGACATGGGGTGTGGTAGTGGGTGCATCTCCCTGGTGATTTCCTTTGGAAGTCATGGGGTATCCTCAATTTGCATCCTTTCTCAGGGCAAGGCTGGAAGAGTATGCCCTTCACAATTGCCAACATCCGGAGGACTTGTCTTTGTTCTGGGAAGCAGGTAAGGCAGTGATGCAGGGCAAAATCATTGGCTATATGAGGGCTAGATGCAGGCGATTAAATGGTATGGTCCTTCAACTGGCGCGGTGTAAACATTTGGCTTACCCCCGAGATGGAACTAAAACACTCCTCCACCAGAGGGTCAAGAAATTGCTTTGGTTTTGTCGGTACCGCTTGTATAGGTTTGGTAGTAGGGCTGGTAAGCTTCTGTCCTCTCTCATCCATGTAAGTAAAAGCCCGAGGCATGTGGGGGCCTTGAGGGATGCAGGGTACCAACTACAGAAGACAACAGAGGAGGTAGAGAAGGTGTTTTGTGAATTTTACCAAATCTTGTACCAGTCGGAAGTTGATCCAGGCACTGCTGGGAAGGTGCTTTTAGAGGGTTATGGCCTGTCTAAATTGATGGAGGACCAGTTGGCAGTTGTTAATGCCCCCATCACACCTCAGGATATGCAGTGGGGCATTAAAGGCCTTCGGAAGGGCTGAACTCCTGGCCTTGATGGGTTCTGGAGCGAGTTTTATAAATTGCTGAGTGATAAAGTGGCGATCCCTTAGGTGGATTACTATTCAGACCTGGTGAGTTGGGGAAGATTTTCCTTTGAGCCCAATAAGGCGCTGATAATGGTATTACTGAAACCCAGTTATGACCCCTTGTTGCCGGGATCCTATCACCCGATTTTGCTGTTAAATGTAGATATCAAATTGATGGCCAAAATTCTGGTAGATCGATTGGTGGTGTACTTACCTGGGTTGGTACATGAGAATCAGGTAGGTTTTGTAAAAGGGTGGAGTATTGTGGTCAGCATGCGCAAGATTCTGGCCTCAATGTACACTAGTCTAGAGGAATCCTGATCATCTATGCTGATTAGTTTAAATGCCGAAAACACCTTTGATTGGATGAACTGGGGATTCATGTATCAGGTACTGGATGTGATTGGTCTCCGGGGCTTTTTTGGAGATGCGATTTGGTTGCTCTATTCAGATCTACGGGGGGCAGCGATGGTTAATGGTCGAATGACAGCGGACTTCCCTCTTCGGCAGGGTATGCGCCAGGGCTGCTCGTTGTCTCCTTTGCTGTTTGTTTTGACTTTGGAGCCCCTGCTGTGCCTCATCCGCTCAACGTCAGGCCTATAGGGAGTACGAAGACGCCCAGCTGAATTCTGGGTGACATCCTTCATGGATGATATCTTAGTGCATCTTGAGGACCCATAGCAGGGTTTACCAGTGATGTTAACACTCTTCGAGAAGTATGATAAGCTGTCGGGCTCAAATTAAACCTGCACAAGTCAGAGACGCTCCCCCTAGACCCTACTATTCCACTGCGCTGGGGTGGGACTTTCTCCCTTAAATGGGCTGAAGGGCAATTCAAATACTTGGGAATACAGCTTCTGCTGCTATTGATGGATCTCTATTGAGTAAATATTACCTATCTGATGGCGGATCTTGAGCAGTGAGCGCAACGCTGGTAAGATCTTACCCTATCCTTGGGGGGGCCAGATAGCATTATTTAAACTGGTCATCTTTCCCAAGCAGTTGTATGCTTCTCCTGGTGCTTAAGCAATGGGATCTTCAGCTGGTGGAAAGGAAGATTAATATTCTGCTATGGAGGGGCCGCAGGCCTTGCATGCGACTCGCTGTGTTACAGCAAACCTAGGCCCAAGGAGGGATTCCCTGATCTATGTAGATATAATTTGGCATGTGTGTTGCACCATATATGAAATTGGTTTTGGGACATTTCCAACTACACACCCCTGAACTGGGAGTGTGCCCTGGTTGCCCCTTTACACTTATGATATATATTGCATGCTGGGCACTAGCGAAGACTGTCGATAATGTGGCAGAATGTGCTGTTCTCCTCGGTTTGCTCTCCATGGCAACATTTGTGTGGGCAACTAAATTGTGAGCTTCCAGTTCTCCGTTTTTGCCTTTACGAGGCAATTGTGCTTGGGGGGGGTCTGGATTCACACAGTGGGATTCGGACAGTGTAGAACTTGTTATGGCAGAGACTGGTGTGCCCCTCCTCTTTGTAGACCTTCAAAAATGTTTTGAGCTCACGAGAACAGACATCTTTCCTTATCTGCAGGTCTGGAGCTATGTTCATAGTTTATTGATAAAATCATTAGCAGATGGTATTTGCTTTCACTTGCAGGAGGAAATTATGGGAAGGGACTGCCATATTCATATTATCCACTTACATCAAGCTCTTGTGGGTTTGTGTCCACCTGTAGTGAAGGCAGAATTGACTTCAGCTTGGACCTGGGACCTTGGGGTCCTGGTTTCCAGCAAGGGGATACTGAAGGTTCTTGGAGGTATCCACTGTTAATAGCTTCTGTGGAGCTTCGAAACTTGCAATTTAAACTTGTATGCTGTCTGCATTTCACCCCTTGCTGAGCATGGAGGGCTGGTTTGGCATTGACGAATGAATGTCGAAGATGTGGAGCGGCCTCAGCTCTAGCACTGTGATGTGAATAAGATATACTGGGAAAGATTGTTTCATTATACTCATGGTATCCTTGACATGAAGTTGGTATTCTCGCCCATCTCGGCCCTCTTGGATATTTGGCTGGAGCTAGAGGAACCTAGTGGCACCAGTTGAACGTGACTGCGGTTGACTTGTCTTGTAGCTCACAGGGTGATCTTGCAAACTTGGCTGATGAAAGAAGGGCCATCCTACTGGCACTGGAGGAATGGCTTACATGAACTCCTTCTTATGGAAAGAGAAAGCGCCCGTGGACATGTCTCATGGTGGGCTGTCTTCATGGAAGCTTGGGGCCCATATCTCCAGTCTCTAACACCAAGGGCTTGGAGTTGGGTGCTGAAACATTGTGCATGAATGGGACAATTGGTGTAGAATCAATATCTGGGCTCCAGAAGGACAAGGTGTAGGGGGGCCAGGATGGTGTGGGGAGAGGGCTGGGAAGGGTTGGGATTGGGAGATTTCAGTCCAGCTGGCTTTTTATAAAGTCTGGTGAAGTGAAGGACCCACGTTCGCCGGGTGTCCTTGCAGATGCTCATAGGGAATAAGGGAGATGGAAGAGAGGTGCTATAGGGGGCTCTGTCTTTTCTCTTCTTTTCTCTTCCTTTCTCATTCTTTAGTCTTTTGTTGTATTCTGCCTCTGACCCCAGGCAATATGTGTGCCCTGAAGTGCTCCTTGTGCAATCTTTTTGCTCATAGTTTCACGTAGCCCAATGTGGGGAGGAGGCAGGGGTTATTAATGACCTGGTGCCAAATATATTGGGAAAATTAAAAGGGGAGGAGTGTTTCAATAAAAATAAACAATGAAAAGTAGTTGTTTTGATGCTGTATTTATCTGTTTTTGTCTGATTCACGCTATGACTATTATTGCGTTTTATATAGCATTGTTTAGGCTGCTTCTTTATTGGATGTTCAATAAATAGTATCTCTTACTCTGTATATACCTTGTACATAGTTACTCTCTGTAAATAGTTCCATGTATTGTTTCTAATTTCTGACACACATTTATCCTTGTTCATTGTTCCATGTAAACAGTTGAAACATACTGCTATATAATGTTCTATGTGAACCGTCCTGATTTGTAGAAGGACGGTATATAAAAAATGTTAAATAAATAAATAAATAAATAGTTCAAACCATAAATTAGTTTTGATGATATTTGACTTATAGGTTCTATTGATGTTTTGCACATTCATCCCTCTCAGCTGCCCAGACCCTGACTTGTGGAGTGCAGCAGGGGTCAGTTTTGGCACCTGTTTTTTAAATTATTTTTTTAACTCACTTTCTACACTCATACAGTCTAAAGAAATGAAGTCCATTGGTCTTTGCTGATGACATACAAGTAGTCTATTACACCGATCCTGTCTCTCCTGGACTAGCTCCCATAAACTTCTGTCTGTCTGAGGTGACCCTTTAACTGAGAATCTATCATTATAATCCAAGTAAATGTCAGACATTGTAGGTTATTGACTACATTGCAGCCTCTTCCGGTGCTCCATGTAATAATAGACATGCAATTACTTTTCCAATATTAGGTATGATTTTTGATACTGATTTGTAGTGAGGTCATGCTTTATTGCTTTGTGCTACTTAGAGGCAATAAGACCATATCTGGATAAAGATGTTCTGTTTAAGGTTCCTCATGCTCTGGTCACTAGTCGGATCGGCCATTGTAATGTTCTGTCTAATAGTATACGTTACATAGAGCTGAAAAGACTGCAGATGATTGAAAGTACAGCAATTTAACTTATTCATAATGTTAGACAAACAGGGCATATGACTCCACTCCTGGCTGCATATCACCTGTGAGCTACAGAACCAAATTTAAAATTCTTCTTTTAACATTTTAAGTTCTGCAGGCAGGACTACTGGCACATTTATTCAATACACTAATTCCATAGGCGCTTATCGCACTCTCAAGCTGATTGGCTTATTGCTAACTCTCCTCCATCTCAAGCTTGTCATGAAAATATGCCTCTGCTTTGGAATGCCATTCCTCAGTACATATTGAGAAATCACTGCCTAAATTCAAGTCAGGCCTAAAGGCCTATTATTTACCAGGATTTTTGGGGATTGAATCAACAAAAAATCAAATTTATCTTTTGTTCATGATTCTTTGTGACTGAAATACTTCTCAAACCCTGTTAAAAGAGAAAGCCATTTCTTTACAGTTGAAGTGCGTCTCAGACAGGGGCAGCTCAAGGCAATCTGCTGCCTGAGGCGAAGAATGAGATGCCCCCCCCCCCTTAGAGGGGGCGGGGCTTTTTCAGAAATCCAATCAGAGACTGAACCAAACCAAAAAGCCGATTAGATTATGTGGAGGAAATGCAAGATGTTTGCACAAAGGGCCATATCGAGCTGCAATCGAGCCCTGTGCGACTTGCAGCTTGGGCGCACGCCCCCATCTCCCACCCATACCTCCATCCAGCGATGCCTGCTCTTTCCCTGCTGCTGCCGCCGCCCTCTGTTTTTTTTCACGGCAGCATCAGCAGCAGTGAAAGAGCAGGCAGCGCTGGACGGAGGTATGGGGAGGAAGAGGGGGGGCATGCACCCGATCTGAAAAGCACCGGCACTTTAAGCAGATCTGTCCCTCCCTGCTCTGACATTGCGTCAGAGGAGGGAGGGACCAGACCTGCTTAAAGTGCTGCGAAAAGGCTTGGGGGCGCATTTTTGGCTGCCTGCTATTGTCCTGCCAGTGGCGGCAGGGCAACAGCAGACAGCCGAAATGCGCCCCCCAAGCCTTTGCGCACTGTGCGGCTGCACTGCTTGCACAAGGCTAGGTACGGTCCTGTTTGCACACCAAGGAACTAAAAGACAGCAAGAACCAACAGCACAGTTTATAAAACTAAATTATAACTCATTTTTATTTTGTTGTTATAAGCTGTGTTATGGTTCTTGCTTTTTCTTTTTCAACATATATTTTGCAACCACAGTAGGTGCAGAGCAGAACCAGGACATTCACCCACAGAACTCAATATTTAAAATAAAAAAAAAACCTAGGGGGGCGGAGCCCGATGTCCAGCGGGATGGTCGCATAACGCTGAGGCTCCCGAGAGGCCTACTCAGAATCCTGAATTAACACCGGACATACTTGAATTTCTGCTCTGATCTTACCGGGGCACATTGGTGAGATGGCGGGGACCAAACCTACGCGCCTGGAATTTGGATCTCCAGCGGCTTCTCACGGCAAACGCTCCAAAACTGAACCCCCGTCCCCGCAGAAGGGGCTGGCTCTACGCGAGGGCCCCGAAATGCAGCAGGAAATCCTCGCAGAGATCAGAGGGGTTAAAGACCTCGTGCAGTCAAACGGGGAAGCACTCCGAGCGCTGCGGGAAGACCTTGGTGTATTGCAAGGCAGGCTAGAGGGGCTCTCCTCGCGTCAGAACAAAATGGAGAGCATATTAGACTCCCATGTGGTCCGGCTGTCCAAACTCGACAAAGTTGAACGTCAGGTGCGGGCCTTGCAGAAAGAAGTGGAAGATGGCAATAATAGAGCGCGCCGCAACAACCTACGACTAGTGGGCATACCGGAGGGAGCGGAATCGGGAGACATGAAGGAGTTTTTATATAAAATCCTCCCTTCTCTGCTCCAAATCACCTTTACCAAAGAATTGGAGATCGATCGCGCTCATCGTGTACCCACAAACATAACGCTCAACAGGAAGACCCCGCGGCCTATCATCTTTCGACTTTTGAGATATCAACATGTGGAGCAAATTCTCAGCGCCTCTCGGGCAAAGGGCCATATGGAGTTTGAGAGCCACAAGATCTCCTTCTATCCTGACTTGGCTAAACCCACGGTTGATCGCCGAAAGCGCTTTCTGGAATTCCGGCCGAGGCTTCAACAATTACAAGCACGCTATGGCCTGATGTACCCGGCCAAGCTCCGAGTCACGCTTCACAATCAGACAAGAACATTTGAGGACCCTGATCTACTAGCGGAGTTTTTGGATGCTAAAGAAGCCGACTTGATGCGCTGACTTCCAGAGTTTTCCTACCAGTGTTCTCATATCCGCTGTACCTGCCATCTTGGATTTGCCACGGTTCAGCAAAGAGTCTGTCGAGGGCGGTTTGTTGCCTTATTTTGATGATATTTGTGACCCGACTCCATCTACCCAGAGTAGCCTCGATGAATATCAGAGACAGTGTTAATTATGGACTCTGGTGTTTCTTTTCCTTTTTTTTTCATGTCTCTATCCTCCTCTCTAGGGCCTCCTCCCGCAGACATATGGTCGCCATATTCATTGGGGGTTTTGCTTCTTCTCTAAGTTACTTTGGTACATGCTTTTCAATATGGGGTGTATTAGCCAGCATACTCGGTGATTATGTCATTGTTGTACAGATTCTGCTTATGTTGTATGTTTTCAAGCGCCCTTACCTAAAATGTCTATTACCGATTGATGGCACCATGTAAGATTTTATCATTGAACGTAAAAGGCATTAATAATCCGATAAAACGGAAGAAAATCCTGAGCTATCTAAGTTATGAACCTGCGGACCTGATTTTCCTCCAAGAAACGCATTTAAATTCGAAGGAAACTCTTAAACTCAATATTAAACCTTACATGGTGGCCGCCTATTCCCCAGCTGTTTCTAAGAAATGTGGGGTTGCCATACTGGTTAGGAAATCTCTGCATGCTACTATTATTGCGACTAGCTCAGATACAGCAGGCAGATGGTCCAGGGCTCACCTCAAGATAGGTAACCTTGAAGTTACATGTATATGCCTTTATGCTCCTAATGTAGATGACCCTGCCTTTTTTGCTACCATTGCTCAGGTTGCGCAGGCCTCTGCTAATACTTCATTGATAATTGGGGGGGATTTCAATTTAGTTCTTGATCCCCTGATTGACAAACAGCCGCCTAGGACGAGTGGTCCCCCCAAGAGTCACACCACGCTTACCTCTATGATCAAAGATCTTGCTTTAGTCGATCTATGGAGGTTACTACACCCCAATGAGCTTGACTTTACCTTCTTCTCTTCCCCTCATAAATCCCAGTCTCGCATAGATTTCTTTCTAATATCAAAACTGTTAGTTCCTCAGGTGGACACTGCAAAGATTCACTCCCAACATATCTCAGATCACGCTGCTATTTCTTTTCAATTACACACCACTGCGCCCCAAGGGAATTCGGGGGCCTGGTTCTTTGATAGAGCCCTATTAACTCAACCAGAGTTCCAGTTAGAAATTCGAGCAGCCATACAAGATTACTTTCACTTTAATTTACCCCAGGACACTGCAAATTGGGCTTGGTGGGAGGGTTTTAAAGCGGCCATTCGTGCAACGATCACTAGTTATCAAATTCGCCTGCGGAAACAACGCAAACAGCAGCTCCTTATACTAGACCAACAAATCAAAGCAGGCGAACGAGTTCTAACTTCACGTACTGATCCATGCGTCTTAGTTCGCTTACAGCGTCTCCGTTTTCAATATAATGCAATCCTTTCAACTGCAGCTTCTCAGAGTATTGCACTTCAACAAGGGACATACTACCGTGAAAGCAACCGAGCCGGTCGACTTTTAGCCAACGCCTTGAAAGGTCAAAAAGAAGCCAAACGCGTAGCGGCCCTTCGCGCCCCACAGGGAGGGGGCATACTGACCACAGACTCCGATATCGTAGAACTCTTTCGGGATTTCTATACCCGTCTATATCAATCTGAATGTGAGTTCTCATCCGAGACCTTCGAGCGCTTGTTTTCTGGTATTCAGCGGCCGACCCTTTCTGAAGCTGATAGGGATGCGCTGGATGAACCCTTCTCTACTTCAGAGATCCATTCTGCCCTAAAACGAACAGCCTCGGGTCGAGCCGCCGGGCCTGATGGTCTCCCGACAGAATTCTACAGAACGTTCAGTGCAGATTTAGTTCCCTACTTAAAACTTTACTTTACTGCCCTTGCGGTAGATACATCCTCTTTGGGATCCTTTTCTGCAGCTAATGTGGTAGTTTTTGAGAAAGAAGGCAGAGACCCGCTGCTAACCGCCAACTACCGTCCAATCTCCCTACTTAATGCCGATTATAAGGTCTTCGCAACGATCTTGGCCACCCGGCTATCTGACAGGATGGCCACCTTAGTCCATCCCGACCAATGCGGTTTTATACCCGGCCGCTCCACCGCTGACAATGCTCGGACCTTGTGCCATGTGCTATCCAGTGCTGCCAATTTAGACCACCCATGGGTGGGTCTTTCCCTAGATGCTGAAAAAGCCTTTGATCGCCTAGAATGGCCCTTCTTATTTGCAGTTCTCCGATGGTATGGCTTTGGGGAGGGCTTCCTCCGATACCTCCAAGTCATGTATTCTCAACCCGTTGCCAGTATTTGTGTAAATGCCATTAAGTCTCGGCCTTTTAATCTCCAAAGAGGCACGCGTCAAGGTTGCCCCCTATCACCAATGCTCTTTGATCTAGCTCTTGAACCCCTCGCCCTCCTTATTAGACAGTCCGCACGTATTCGAGGTGTCCCCTTCAGTCACAGAGAGATTAAACTCTCTGCATATGCAGATGACCTTATGCTCTTCGTATCCCTTGATTCGGTCCCGGCTGTCTTGGACCTGATTGATGGATACTCGCAATTATCGGGCTATAAAATAAACTGGACCAAATCCGTAGCATTCCCACTGAACCGCTGGGTACATGAGGCTGACATGCAGGCCTTTCCTTTCCTTTGGCAATCCCGCATGGTGAAATATCTTGGCGTCCACTACTGTTCTCCTTTAGAAGACACTATTAGTTTTAATGCCAAGGAGGTAGTCTCCAAAGTCCGTGAGCTCACAAATCGTTGGTCTCCCTTATCCCTTACATGGTGGGGCCGCCTAGAAACCGTGAAAATGATGATAGTCCCCAAAGTGAACTATATTTTAGAAATGCTGCCCTGCTTCCTCCCGCTACACACCTACAAAGACATTGAGGGCCTTCTCGTCCGTTATCTCTGGCAGGGAAAACCACCAAGGGTAGCTAAACAAAAACTACAGTCTGCGAAGGAACTAGGGGGTACCCGCTTTCCTGATTTTCTTAGATATCATCAAGCCTTCCTACTTAAACAAGGTGCCCGATGGCTAGCTGCCTCAACAGACAACAGACCAGTTTGGCTTGACATTGAAGAGGAGCTAAGTAGCCCAATTCCGTTGATTCATCTCCCCGGTATGTCCCATCAAGTAGACACCCGCCATCCCCCAATGATTGTCGATACTCTTGCGGCCTTTAACACTCTCATTCTGTCACTGGGCCCAAACGTATGTCCTCAGGACGGACTCCCGCTGTGGAATAACCCCAGAATTCAAGTCCTAAATAAAACAATCGCATGGAAACCCTGGTACTCTAGGGGGATCTGGACACCCCAACAACTCTTCTCTGCAGCTCGTTGGAAGACCTTTTCTGATTTACAAAAGGAATTTGCGTTACCAGCGAAACATTACTTTCAATTGATGCAGCTTCAACACTGCCTCAAAAGTGCTCAAATCCTGCCGCCCTCTGCCCCTACTGAGGACGGGCTATTAGAACTAATTCACTCTATTAGTAGTACACATGGGGTAGCCTCTAACTTTTATAAATTATTATGTCAGGGTACCGATACTGCTACTTGTAGAGCTCAACAAGCCTGGGAACGCGAACTGCAAACCACTTTAACCCCTGTGCAATGGAGCGTTTTCTGGAGCAAAGTAGTGCGGGTTTCCCGATCTGCCTCTGTTACCCAAACTCTCTTCTTTTTTGCACATAGATGCTTTTATACTCCAGAAAGAATAGCCAAATGGAACACAACTGCTAGGGACCAGTGTTGGTCTTGCCATACTGCTGTGGGAACCCTCGCTCATGTTCTTTATGAATGTCCTCAACTGCAGGTTTACTGGGGGCGGGTCTGGGGTCGTATTCAATCCATCTTACACCTCCACGAGCCTCTTTCTTGGAAGATTGTGGGACTCCGCTCAGTGGCGGAGGTCCCCTCTCTTCCTAAGAAGGGTCGCTTTCTCCTTGATTTCATGCTGGGTATAGCCATATGTTTAATCACGAGGAATTGGAAGGATAGCTCTCGAATTACTGCCAATGAATGGTGGAACCTCATCTGCTTATATAGTAAATATGAGCAGATATCTCGGAGAGCTATTCCCCATATCCAAACTCACTCTCGCTTGTCTAAATGGCAGATGCTCAATGATTATGTACAATCTGCTCATTGCTCCGACATGTCTGTTTAATGTATACTCATCATGTTTCAGATCACCGTTAGGTTTTGTACCACAATAATGTCAGTACACGCCCGTTTTCGGGAATGATTAGTTTCTAGAGAAGAAGCAGGGGGGAGGGGGGTGGCAGGGGTTTACTTTGGTGTATGTATTACATTCTATGTATGTATCTGTCTTTTAGCTGTATGTCTTCCTTTCCTTTGTTGTTATAAAACGAAAATAAAGCATTAAAAAAAAAAAAAAAAAAACCTGATTCTGATCATCTCACTAACAACAACAACAACAACCACTATTCTCCATTACCAGGCATATTGTGAACTAATGCAAAACCCTACACCAAAGAGCAAACCTACCATACCATATCAGCACAAACTTCCAAAACACACATAAGGAGCCCATCCAAAAAAAGCGTCACTGTAAATACTACAGTGGGCCCTGGAACATCCATACACCTATTTGAAAAGCTGAACAAGTCAAATTACTACAGTACTGTATAGATCTTTATGTACAAACACCATGTTAACAGAACACCTGACCTATACAGCATTGCTAGGAAAGGGGAAGTGCTATTGATAGGGGGTTTCAATATGCCGGATGTGGATTGGCACATCTCTGTTGCGGTGTCATCTAGAAGTAAGGAGATCCTGGATTCTCTGCAGGGAGAACTATTCAGGCAGTTGGTAACAGAACCCACACGCGAAGGGGCCGTACTAGACTTGGTGCTTACAAATTATGAAAATGTTTCTGATGTTATATTGGGAGATCATCTTGCATCCAGTGATCACCAGATGGTGTGGTTCAGTATTAGGACTAGGGATGATAAAAGCCATTCAAAAGCGAGGGTCATAGATTTTAGGAAAACTAACTTTGCCAAGAGGGGACAATACCTCATTAGTGAGATGGGAACAACTGGGGGATGTAGAAAAACAGTGGACAAAACTCAAAGGGGATATTTTAAGGGCAACCAACCTTTTTGTTACAAAGGTAAATAAAGGTAAAAGGCAAAGGAGGACATCATGGTTTTCAAAAGAAGTAGCAGAAAAGGTTAAGAAGAAGAGGGAGGCCATCATGAAATACAAGAGATCACAGAGAGCGGAAGATAGCCATCTATATTTGGAAAAACTTAAAGCTAGCAATAGTCAGGAAAGCAAAGGTACAAAAAGAAGAAGAAATAGCCAATGTAATAAAATGGGGTGATAAGACATTTCCAGATATGTTAGTGAGAATAGGAAGGGCAAAAGTGTTATTGTCAAACTCAAGGGTGAAGGATGTAGAAGCTGATGAGGATAAAGCGGAATTGCTTAACAAATATTTCTGTTCTGTGTTCACAGATGAAGGGCCAGGAGCAGGACCTCAGAAAACACTCACAAATAGGAACAGAAGTGACAGGGATCTTGAATGATTTTCAGAAAACTGTGTTTGGGAGGAACTAGCTAAACTAAAAGTAGACAAAGCAATGGGACTAGATGAGATACATTCAAGAATACTGTTCTAGCAGCTCCACTGACTGACCTTTTCAGTGCCTCTTTGGAGTCGGGAGGGACCACATGTGCCAGAGAACTGGAGAGATGTACATGTGGTCCCTTTACACAAAAGTGGAAGTAAGGATGTGGTTGAAAACAACAGGCTGGTTGGTCTAACCTCTGTGGTGAGTAAATTATTGGAAACGCTGGTCAAAGAGAAAATAGTGAGGTTTCTAGAGTCCAATGGATTATAGGATCAGAGGCAGCATTGATTCACCAGAGGCTGATCTTGTCAGACAAATCTGATTGATTTCATTGACTGGGTGACTAGGAAGCTGAACTGAGGGAGAGCCCTAGATGTGGTGTACTTGGATTTCAGTAAAGCCTTTGACACTGTTCCACGCTGGTGACTTATCAACAAACTGAGCACCACAGGGATGGACTGTAAAGGTAATGTTTGGGTAAGAAATTGGTTGGGAGGGAGGCGACAAAGGGTACAGATAAATGGAGCTCACTCTGAGGAGTGGGAGGTTACTAGTGGCTGCCGCAGGGATCTGTTCTTGGTCCAATTCTTTTTAACATCTTTGTTAGTGATATTGCAGAAGGACTATCAGGTAAGGTTTGCTTGTTTGGGATGATTCCAAAATCTGCAATAGAGTAGACACCCAGGAAGGAGTAGATAACATGAGGAGGGATCTAGCTAAGTCTGAAGATTGGTCTAGAAGTTTCCAGTTGAAATTTAATGCTAAAAAATGCAGTCATGAATTTGGGCTGCAAAAACTACAAAGGAGAGGTACAGTGTAGGGGAGGAAATAATTCTGTCCACAAAAGCAGAGCGGGACCTGGGCATGATTGTGTCTGACAGTCTTAAAGTAGTTAAACTGGTAGAAAAGGCAAAAGCAAAAGCCAGAAGGATGCTTGGGTGCATAGGGAGAGGAATGGCCAGCAGAAAAAAGGAGGTGATAGTGCCTCTATATAGGTCTTTGGTACAACCTCATTTGGAGTATTGTGTGCAGTTCTGGAGACTACACCTTCAAAAGGATATAAACAGGTTGGAGTCGGTGCAGAGGGTGGCTAATAAAATGGTTAGTGGTCTTTGTTATAAAGCATATGAGGACAGACTTAAGGATCTTAATATGTATACTTTAGAGGAAAGGCGGGATAGAAGAGATATGATAGAAATGTTTAAATATCTCCATGTCATAAATGCACAGGAGGAGATCGATTGTTTACGCCATCAAAATATAGAAAGTTTAGGGGACATGCAATGAAGCTACAGGGTAACTTATTTAAGACTAATAAGAGAAAATATTTTTCCACTCAATGTATAATCAAAATCTGGAATTTGTTACCAGAGGATGTAGTAAAAGCTGTTAGTGTAGCCGGGTTTAAAAAAGGTTTAGACAAGTTCTTGGAGGAAAGGTCCATATACCATTATTAAAGGGGACCCGGGATATGCACTGCTTGACTCAGTACAAGCATTGTGGAACCTGTGTCTTTTGGGGAAACTGCTAGGTACTTGTGACCTAGATTGGCCACTGTTGGAAACAGGATACTGGACTTGATGGACCTTGGTCTGACCCATTATGGCATATCTTATGTTCTTATGTGAGTCTCTTTCTATTGAAAGCAAGCTCTGCTACGAGAAGACATAGGATGAGGGAGAAACAGGATAGACCCAGGAGTAATTTGTGGAAATATTTCTTTACGGAGAGTGGTAGATGCGTGGAATAGTCTCCCAGTAGAGGTGGTAGAGATGAGGACAGTATCTGAATTCAAAAAAAGCATGGGAAAAATACAGAGCGTGTGTACGTCCGGGATGAAATGAGCCTTACATGTTTCAGGTCAAGCTGGGCACATGCATATTGGCCACTTCTAGCCATGGCAAGAATTCTACATGCAAAAACATTCTGTCTCACTCTCACAAACATCTGTTTCTCTGTCTAGCTGCTTCTGCAAAAATATGACTTTGGCTGCTCTCACACATATTCTGCCAGGCTGTCAGTGAATTCCAGGCTGTTCTCATTCTTCATATTTCTGAATCTTTTTCCATTACCCCAGTACCCCACTTTGAGTTCCTTTCTACAAATGCTAGCAATGTCTATCTCCTTAAATCTCTACACCAGAACTTCCGGTATGGCAGATGGCCAGGCTCCTTCCAGCTAAGGAGCGGCGACAGTGGCACTTATCGAAGAGGTCTCTGCTGCAGTAATTTCAAGGACTCACTGCACAGCTTGACCAACTTACTGCTTCCATGACCAAATTTACAGGGTGGATTCAAAAGGTGGAGCAACAAGTGTCAGAGCTAGAAGATAGACTCTGTGAACTCAAGCAGAAGCTGAAGGTGTCAGGTCAGGTGGCAAGACCTAAAGATAGATGATATGAAGAATCATGGTAGAAGAAAAAGCTGAGATTGGTTAGTGTCCTTGAATCCATCTCAGATGCGGATCTCCGCGGCTTCTTGGAGACATGGTTGCCCTTGGGTCTGCACCTCCCAGATTTGATGGGCAAGCTACAAATTGAGTGTGCCCATCGCCTAGGCCCTCGACGAGATAGCGACGCCAGACCTCACGCAGTGCTGGCCCGTTTTCTTAGCTTCCAGCAGAAGGAGACAGTGTTAAGGGCTGCATGAAACCAATGCAATGTAGAGTTTTCCAAGTCTTTTCAGCTGCAGTGGCTCAGAAAAGGCGGTCTTTTACAGGGGTCGGCAGCTCCCTTGTTCAGAGAGGCATCCGCTTCTCCCTTTTATACCCGGCGAAGCTCAGACTTAACATCAACGGGCAGCAGCGGACATTTCTAACCCCCAAAGATGCACAAGCCTGCTGAACAAAGCACCCATGAGTGAAAAAATTACTTGTTGTACCCTACACTGGCATCACTTATGAAAGGAGCCAGGGGGTACTGGATCCAGGGAGTACTGGATCCAGGGAGGAGACTGCAGAGGAGACTGCTGGACTGACCTAGTGAACCGATATGGTTTGGACTTTGTGAACTGGGGATTTTATTTTTCTTCTGATCTCCCACCCTCTTCTTTAATTTCTTGTATTTCCCCTTTTTAATGTTATTCTGTGTACATGATGGGGCACCCATTATAACAGCTATCTCTCAACTTAATTTCCCTGTTCTGGTAAGCTTTTAGTCCTCGGTGATGTTAGATGGGAGGGCTTGAGCGGTACATAAGCTCTGGCCACGAGAGACGCTGCCTTTGGACTACAGTTAAAGCTCAATTTCATCTCCAAAATGTGCTGGTGTTTCTTCAGTCTCAGTGGGGGAGGGGGGAATTTTTAGTCATTTTTAGCCTCACCTCCCTCGCCTTCCAAATATCTGGGCTTAGCTTTAATCACGGGGCCTATGGTTTCCCCCCTGTTTCCTTATAGGATTCTTCTGATGTCTTACATGTTCCCTCACATTGTTACTGGTGGATCCAGACCTAGACCTCCCACAGATGGATTCAAATGCTGTTGAGACAGGGGGACCTATATATATAATAAGATTTAATCCTGCTGGGGGTAGGAGGAAATGAAGGAATGCATGGGGTTTGTTAGGAGTGAATGCAGAACTGGGGTATGTATGTCA
Organism: Ichthyophis bannanicus; assembly: GCA_033557465.1. Taxonomy (NCBI): domain Eukaryota; kingdom Metazoa; phylum Chordata; class Amphibia; order Gymnophiona; family Ichthyophiidae; genus Ichthyophis; species Ichthyophis bannanicus. The sequence goes on from CM066037.1 coordinate 201,074,682, forward strand.
AGAGGTGTGAGGTTGTGTGAATGCTGGGCGGTAAGGCACAGAGGATAGGATGCGTGTGGAAGGAGGGGGCTGGTAAGGGAATGGGACATGGACTAGGCTGACTGGGAAGTTGGGGCAAGACAGGTCATGCCAAGCTGTTGCTGGCTGGATGTTCTTCCGAGCACCATACTTCGCGACCTAACCAGCTATTCTTGGTTCTTCTATGCTGCTTGACCACCTAGGTTTGGAAGGGGGGAGGTAGCTAGATCTATGTTACTGGGACTGGAGTTTAAGTGAACTGGCCCTGTTGGACACACCAAACTTAGCACACGGGGGTGGGGAGGAGCCCTACACATTAATTACCAGGAAGACTCCAACTCAAAGGCATTAGGTAGAACTTAAGGGAAGATGAAAAACAAGGGGGGCGGAAGGGGAAGGGGACTCAAGGGGGGGTAGGAGAGAGAGGACAGGGGATGGGGGAAGGGAAGAGGGAGGGTAGACCTAGGACAGTGGATGGGGTAAGGGAAGAGGGAGGGTAGACCTATGGCAGGAAGAGGGGGTAGGGGGGGGGAAGAAGGAGGGAGAAAGAGGGAAAAAGGAAACACCCACCTTCAATGCACCACCGTATGACATCAGAGATGTGTAGTCTTGTACCTCTGAGTGTGGATGGGGGAGGTTCTCCTTTTTATTTAAGGATGAACTATTTAACTGTGCGTCCTGAGGGGTGGGACTGGGGTTGAGAATAATTTCATGGAATGTCTGTGGCCTTAGTACCCCGATAAAATACTATAAGATTCTGCAAGCATTGGCTTGGCATAAATGTGATATTGAATTCTTGCAAGAGACCCACCAGAGTGCTAATTATCATGCTAAGCTATGCAGAGACTGGGTAGGTCAACAGTTTGGAGCCCCAACACAGGGGCAGAAGGGTGGAGTCTTAATCCTGATACACAAATGGCTTAACTTTGCTGTCATGAAAATGCACGCTGACCAGACGGGTAGATATGTGATATTGGAAGGTGAACTCTATAGGAGGCTTGTGGTTTTAGGGAACATCTATGGCCCAAGCAACCCAAGCACTCCATTCTATGTGTGGCTGGCCTCTGTTTTAGAGCAAGGGACTGAAGATAGACTTGTGGTAGGAGGAGATTTCAATGGGGTACTGGACACGACTTTGGACACATCACGGGAGGAGGGGGACTAGGGTCCCACAGGGGAGGCACTCACATTCTGCAATGCTTTGCTCGGCAGTTAACGTTAGTGGACTACTGGAGACTATCGCATCCCTCAGAACTGGAGTATACACACCAATTGAGGGCTCATGGAACAAGTGCGCTCATAGATTATCTGTTCGCTTCTGCATCACTCTTTGCCCAGGTGGATAATGCTCAGATTGATCTAAATGAAATCTCTAATCATGCCCCCATATGGAATGCATCCACTAACACCACTTGCTTGTGACGCTTCCCCCTTGAACTCTGTAGAGATGAAGGTTTTAGGGCCTCTATCAGAGAATGATGGAGGTTGTATGAGCAATTTAATTCACAACATAAAGGGACCCCCTAACTGTTCTGGAAAACCATGAAAGTGGTGTTTAGGAGTGACATTATTGCCTATATGGCTCAACAGCAATGAATGCTGAATGTGCGGGGGATGTGCTTGGAGCAGCAGATCATGTTTGCTCAAAGAAGGCATGCAAACCAGCCATCTAACCAATCATGGGCACATCTACTAGGAACACAGGCTGCCTTCAATAAAGTATTACATCAACAGGCAAAGAAGTCAGTGCTTTATTATGAATTCCAACTTTTTCAATATGGGGATAAGACTGGGAAGCTTCTTGCACGCTGTCTTCGAGGTTCGGGCGGTTCTTGAATTATCCCTGCACTTCGAGCGCAGGCGGGGCAGCTCTATAAAGACCCCCTAGGAGTAGAGCGCCTTTTCCATACATTTTATCAGATCCTCTATGCTGGGGATTAGTTTGCCCCCAAGCAGATTGAGGCTTACCTGGAAAACCTTCCTTTGCCCCAGCTTACACCACAACAGGTGGCCCTTTTGGAGGCCCCGATCATGGCACATGAGGTCCAGCTCGGGATCCACAAGGCTCAATGTTATAAGGCTACAGCCCAGGATGGATACAATGTGGATTTTTATAAACTCATCTCTGACTTGGTGACCGCCCCCTTAGTCGATATGTAGCAGACTCGAACAGAGAAGGGAAGCTTTACATGGGGTGAAAATCAGGCGTGCATTACTCTCATTCCCAAGCCAGGGAAGGACCCGCTACAGGCTAGCTCATACAGACCCATTTCTCTAATTAATTTTGATTTGAAACTTCTCGCCAAAATCCTAGCAGACTGGTTGGCCCCTTATATTCTTACTCTACTCCACACTTCCCAGGTGGTTCTTTGCCAGGGGGGGATATGCAGCAAGTAACATGAGGTGGATTGTCGCGTCTTTAGAATGGATGCACACAAAACAGATACTATCCTTACTGATTAGCTTTGACGCTGAAAACGTTTTTGATAGATTAGATAGGGATTACCTTTTCCAACTCCTACTGAACTATAGATTAGGTGATATATTTATACAGATGTTTTGGATGCTGTACGCAGGCCCAATGGCAGTGGTTTTGGCGAACAGCCTTCTTTCAGAGGGCTTCCAATTGGAATGTGGCACAAGACAGGGCTGCCCCCTATCCCCTCTTTTATTTGTATTATCAATAGACCCTCTTATGCATCAGATAAAGGACTGTTGAGAGGTGAGAGGAGTCCAAATGGAGAGCTCTGAGTTTAAACTATCTGCCTTTGAAGACGATATACTGATCCATATCACCAAACCCCATTCCTCTTTACCATGATTACTGTTAGAGTTTGCCACCTTTGGAAAGATTGCTGGGCTTTAATTGAACACAGTCAATTCAGAGATGATAAATGTTCTTGGGGGGTGGTGGCCGAAATGGGGACCATCCTTTCCGCTGCCATGTGCAGAACGAGACTTTCATTACCTGGGAATCCAACTACTGGGTGACCCAAAATGACTCTACAGATTGAATCTTGATTCTATCTTGGGGACATTGCAAGCCAAGATGTGGGACTGGATGTTGTTGCCTCTATTCCTGATGAACAGGATTGCGGTCTTTTATGACCCTGTTCCCTAAACTACTATAAATGATACAGACATTGCCGCTCTGTTTGCTGCAGAAAGATGTGCTCGCCATTGAGCGTGCACTTTACCAATTTATTTGGTGAGGAAAATTGGCACGGGTGCCTTTTACAAACTTACATAGATTCTGGCGCTGTGGAGGGGTAGGTGTACCTGACATTTCTCAATATATCCTAGCCTGTCAATTGCAACATGTACAGGATTGGATGGGGCGCACGGAGGTGTTTACACCCTGACAACTAGAGGAGGAGTTTGTCTCCCCATATAATTTGATGGCAATACTTCATTTGGACCCCTCCGTGTTACCAACTCAAATTAAAAATAGTCTGTTAGTAAGACCATTACATGAAGCATGGCAACACCTGTGCCTTCACTGGTCAACCCCATCTGAGTCATCCAGTTTCCTAACTTTCCGAGGCAACCTGCAATTTACTCTGAGCATGGAGAATAGGGCTTTCTGAGATTGAGAAGCCCAGGAGTTGAGCCAAATTGGGCATGTGGCAGATTTAGAGGGCCATGTAAAGTTGTTTGCGACACTATGTACAGAGTTTGAGCTGAAGCATACCCAAATTTTCAAATACCTTCAGATACAACACAATATCCACTCTCTACCAGTCAGCTCACTAAAAGCGGAAACATCAGCGCATATACTTCCGTTTTTTGAGATAGGAGAAGAAGAACAGGTATCTATTGTGCAATTCTTCCATAAAATGGAACAGTGGCACCCCACATCAGACTACTCTACCATGGAGGACAGATGGGCAGTGAAACTGAGTACTCTGATCATTCCTGGGGAGTTACTAGGAACTATTTAAAGTATTCTGAGCTTGGTGGGGTCTGCCCGCTTACAAGAGATCCAATTCCAGGGAGTAAGTAGATCACAGTTTTCTCCAGCCCGAGCCCAAAAGAGTGGAGTGGCCCCTAGGGGGATTGTTCCTACTGTAAGACCCCACCAGCCAGCCTAGGTCATATGTGGTGGGGATGTGAAAGGGTGCGGAGGTACTGGTATAGGATACAGAAATATTTAAGTTCCCTGGTCAACCAACTCCTCTTGTGTTAGGAGCATGCACTTCAAAGGGGCACCATAGTGAAAATCTAACCTCCTTCACCTCCACTCTCTGCAGTCCTGCCTATAGGCACCAGCATCTTAAATTCATCCAAACCTTTTTAAACCTAGCTACACTACCTGCTTTTACCACATCCCTTGACAATGAGTTTTGAAGCTTAATTGTACTTTGAGGAAAAAATATTTTCTCCTATTTGTTTTAAATTTACTAGCTTTGTTGCGTGTCCCTTAATCTTTGTACTTTTTGAAAGCGTAAACAATTGATTTGTGTTTACGTGTTCCACTCCACTCTAGATTTTATATCTCCCCTCATCCGCTGAATAGCCCTAACATTTTTAGCCTTTCCTCATAGGAGTGCCGTTCCATCCCCTTTATTATTTTATTTGCTCTTCTCTGTATCTTTGCTAATGCCGCAATATCTTTTTTTAGATGTGTAGACCAGAACTGCACACAATACACAAGGTGCAGTCAGTCACACCATGGGGTGATACAGAGGCATAGTGCTAAAGGAGAGAAACATGGGAACTGCATTGATTATAGAGGTGTCAGTGTCAAGTATTATTCTGTGAATCATGTACAGAGAGAGAAGATCCTCAAGTACCAAGAAATGCAGTCATAGATTAAGAAAATGTGGCAGAAACATACAGAAATATTTCCCTTTATATTAAGTGCCTCAGGCTTTATTAAAAGCCATAGAAACATAGAAACATGACAGCAGAAAAAGACCATATAGCCTATCCAGTCTGCCCTTCCATACCAACTATTATCATCCCTTTCTTTCCTTTAGAGATCTTCTGTGTTTGTCTCATCAATCAAGTACATTTTGATAGGTTGCCTATATATATGACATCCTATAAACTCTCTTCGGCACAGTGCATATACTACAACAAGCGTTATCAGTAAATTTTAGAGATTGAGATCATACTCTACATACATACCCTGACGTGGGGGTGAGGTTCATTACATGTACTATCATTGTTTGCGCAAAACTAACCCATTTGGAGGAATTATCACTTACAAAAAAACATTGCTCCATCATCTGTGTCTGTGATCCCTTTCTCCCCATGGTCTCTCAGGATAGTAGGGTTTTCTGGTTGCTGGGCAAATCTAGTCCTTAAACTGGGCTTTCACTTTTACGATCAGTTGAGTATTCCCCTTTCCACACTGGGAATTTTTCACAACTAATACCTTTCTCCTAATGTTTTCCTTTGGGTAGGTGCTTCACTTTTCATCTCTCTTCTGCTTGCTTACCAAGCCAGAATCTCCACTTCTGACTCCTTATTCACAGAAAAAAACAGAGGAGTGGGTAGAGTTTCCAACCATCTGGCATTTGTCTGGCCTGGCCAGTTTTCTGAAAAGAATGCCAGCTGCTGACAGAGCAGAAAACAGGCCAATGTAAGTGGTGATTTTCTGACGACCACTGGACGTCTCTAAGAACTTATACTCTACAGCAGTGATGGCTAACCATTTTGAGCCCGAGTGCCCAAACTGCCGCACAAAACCAAAGAATTTCCTCAAAGTGCCAGCACGTCCATTAAAGCCTCATTTGCATAAGGTGCCTCATTTGCATAAATATTTGCATAATGTTACCATACACTAACTTTTAGTAAACATGCCTCTTAATGAGTATATGGATAAAGAAAGACTAAAAGGTTTCTACATTACTATAATCCAGTACCAACCGCCAGGCACATTAGGAACTACTACAAACGCTGCCCATTTAGAACCCATAGCAAACCCGCCGTATCCTAACAGTACTACCAGGACTCACAAAGCACCATACCCTAACTATCAAAAGGCAACACTGCAAATATTAAACCAATACATTTCAGAGAACAACAATACATGACCTACTGGGGAAAGAACAAGTGGCAATGTCAAATAGGAATTATATAAACAGAATACCTCAGCTCAGTTACACATGCAGAACAGACCATCACCAAACAAGGAATCACAATTTAAAAACAGGAAGACAATAATTAAACTGGGAACCCCAAAAGCCAAACTTGGAATATACAACAACACTGTAGAAATAAAACTATAAATTAATTTCCTCTTGTACTAAACAAAGCGCAAAAATTAATGATGCACATTTCCCAGAGCTGACATATTCCAGTTAATAAATTCAAAATAAAGAGATATTTTTCTACCTTTTGTGCATTTTTTTTCAGTTGCAATTGCTCCAGCCACTTTCTTCTGGTTTCTTCGTGTCTTCTCCTAACTCTCCATCTGCTGTCCATTTGTCCTTTCTTCTGTCTTCTTGGTTTTTTTTTTCCATTCTCTCTCTACATCTGCTTTAACATACTAATCTTTCTCCTTTTGCTCTTTCCTCATTCCTATTTCATCTACTCAAAATTTACCCCTCCATCCTCAATCCCCACTTATTCTCCCAATACCCGGCCAATTGTAGATTTTTTATCCCTCCCACACAAAATATTTTTCCCCTCTCCATTTTACTCTCCCAGCCCCATCCCATTCTAATCCTCCCCCAACACCAGCTCCCTTCTAGTTCCAGCCTCACCCAGCATCCATTCCCTTCTAGTCCCTGCATCAGCCCATTTCCAGTCCTAGCAGCCCCCCAACCCATTTCCAGTCCTAGCAACCTCCCAACCCAATACCAGTCCTAGCCCCCCCTCATCAACCCACTTCCAGTCCTAACCCCCCATAAGCCCATTTCCAGTCCTAGCTCCCCCATCTATTTGCAGTCCCATCCGAGTCCCTCCATCAGCTCATTTCCAAACCCAGCCCCCCATGAGCCCATTTCTAGTCCTTTCCTAGCCCCACCATCAGCCCATGTCAAATCCTAGCTCCCCTCCACTCAGCCCATTTCCAATCCAAGCCCCCCATGAGCCTACTTCCAGTTCTAGCCCCTTCATGAGTCCATTTCAATCCAAACCCCCACCACAGCCCATTTCCAATCTTAGCACCCCCCCAACAGCCAATTTCCAGTCCTATTCTAGCCCCTCCATCAGCCCATTTCCTGTCCTAGCCCCCCTCACCCATTTCCAGTCCTAGCTCCCTCCCCCTCACAACCCATTTCCATTCCAAGCCCCAATCCCATCAGCTATTTGCAGTTCAAGCCCTCCTTCCACTCAGCCCATTTCCAGTCTTAGCCCCCCCATAGCCCATTACCAGTCCTAACCCCCCCATCAGCCCATTACCAGTCCTAACCCCCCCATCAGCCCATTTCCAGTCTTAGCCCCCCCCATAGCCCATTACTAGTCCTACCCCCCCCCAAATCACCATCACCATCACCATCACCAGCCCACTTCCAGCCTTAGCACCCCCCATGGCCCATTACTAGTCCTAACCCCCCCCCCCATCAGCCCATTTCCTTTCTTCGCCCCCCCCATGGCCATTTCCCCTTCCTACCCCCGGCCAATTACCAGTCCTACCCCCCCCCCCCCCTGGCCAATTACCAGTCCTACCCCCCCCCCGGCCAATTACCAGACCTACCCCCCCCCCGGCCAATTACCAGTCATACCCCCCCCCCTGGCCAATTACCAGTCCTAACCCCCCCCCATCAGCCCCTTTCCAGTCTTAGCCCCCCCCATCATGGCCAATTACCAGTCCTAACCCCCCCCCCCATCAGCCCCTTTCCAGTCTTAGCCCCCCCCATGGCCAATTACCAGTCCTACCCCCCCCCCCATCAGCCCATTTCCAGTCTTAGCCCCCCCCCATGGCCAATTACCATTCCTACCCCCCCCCATCAGCCCATTTCCAGTCTTAGCCTCCCCACCATAGCCCATTACCAGTCCTAAACCCCCTTCCCCCCTATCATCCCAAATTAAAAAAAAAAAACCCAAACAAAGCGGCTGCTTCTGCCGCGGCAGCCTCAAGAGCTCTGCCGCGGCAGCCTCAAGAGCTCTGCCGCGGGGCCCCCCCCCCTGCCCGGCAGAGCCTCCCTGCATCATCTACCTTCAAGTCGCAAAACGCGGGCTTCTTTCAGAGCCGCGAGAGTTTCCTTTCTCGCGGGAGAGCCGCGAGAAAGGAAACTCTCGCGGCTCTGAAAGAAGCCCACGTTTTGCGACTTGAAGGTAGATGATGCAGGGAGGCTCTGCCGGGCAGGGGGGGGGCCCCGCGGCAGAGCTCTTGAGGCTGCCGCGGCAGAAGCAGCCGGTTTGTTTGGTTTTTTTTTTTTTTAAATTTGGGACCTTTTAAATGCGGACCTTCCCGCGTGCCAGCTGCAAGGCCTTCGCGTGCCACAGCTGGCACGCGTGCCATAGGTTCGCCATCGCTGCTCTACAGTGTTACAAATACCCTCCCCTCACACATCCTGCCCCCCACCCCCTCCAGGCTGGCAGCTGGAGAAGCGCTTCAACACACACTCCATCTCCTGTGAGGTTGGCCTCATAGCAGCAGCAGATGATGTGTGCTGAAGCACTGCTTCTGCTGCTGTCCCAGGGAGATAAGGAGATTGTGCAGGTTAATCTGGTACCCTCACCAGCCAGCTGCTGAAAAGAAAACCAAGCTGTAACTTTGGAATGACTTGCATGCAGTCAGCCACCTATGCCAATCCCTCTTCTTTCTGGGGCAGCGCAATGGTAGGGCTGCAGGAGAGCACTGGAGACAATCAGGGAGGCATTGGAAGAGATGTGAGAATCTAGGGGGAACTCCTATGACATAGGAAGAGAAAAGATCAGAAAAAGCATGAATGAGGCTAAGGGACCACTGTGGAGAATACGAGTGAGGCATTAGTGGAGGATCCTGGGGGAGGGGGGCTAAATGAGGCTGAGAGTTAATATTGGGGAAAGAATGAAGGACTGCAGCTAGGATATAGGGAGTCCTGGAGAAGAGATGAATGAGCGAAAGGGAGAACTGGGATAGAATGAGTGAGGCTGGGAAAAGGATGACTGAGGTTTGGGTTTAAATACTGGGAAGGATGAGTGCCACTTGGGTGAGAGAGCACTGGGGAGAGGAGGACTGTTACTGGGATGCAGGGAGCATTGGAAAGACAATAGGTGATGCTGGGGAAAGAATGAGCAAGCCTTCAGATAGCACTGGGGGATAAGTGAAGCTTGAGAGGAAGTATTAGCAAGACAAAGGAGGGAGATAAAAATAATGAAAAGGGGAAACAGGTAAAGGCATTGTGAGTTACTAAAAGCAGAGGCCCACAAACCTTTGATATTACATACAGGAGAAGAGGAGTAGCCTAATGGTTAAGAAGCCTGGCTTAGGAACTCAGAGACCAGGATTTGATTCCCACTAGTACTCCTTGTGGCCTTGGGCAATTCACTTAACCCTCCATTGCCTCAGAAAAATCCAAGTTATCAACATCCCTGTTTAATGTACAATACTGAGTTTAAGTTTCAATGCAAACTGCTTTGATTGAAATGATAAAGCAGTATATAAAACCTGTTAAATTAATAATACTGCTACTTAAATGTATAGTGCTACAAGGCATACATAGCACTGTACAGATACATGTAGGAGAGAGTCCCTGCTCATCAGAGTTTGCAGCCTAATCAAGGCAGATAAAACAACCTCTAAGAGGCAATATGATAGAGATCTATAAATTAATGAATGGAGTGGAATGGGTAATAAATCAGTTGTTCACTCCATCAAAAGGTAGAAAGACTAGAGAACATGCAATGTAACCCATTTAAGACTATTAAGAGAAAATATATTTTCACTCAACATGTAATCAAACTCTGAAATTCGTTACCAGAACTTAAAAGCTGTTAGTGTATCTGGGTTTAAAAAAGGTTTGGACAAGTTTCTGGAGGAAAGCTCCATAAACCATTATTAAAGAGGACCTGGAAAATCCACAGCTTAGCCCAGCATAAGCACTGTGGAACCTGTGTACCTTTTTGTGAACCTGACAGGTACTTGTGACCTGGATTGGCCACTGTTGGAAACAGGATACTGGGCTTAATAGACAAAGTATTGCATTTCTTACATTCTTATGTTCTTCACAAATGAGGAGTAGAGTATTTCTAGAGGAACGGTAAGGATATACATAGGAGATGAACAGGAGACTATGGGGATCAGGATCCAAAAGAAGCTTTGAAGAAGTGAGTTTTTAACCTGAATGTGAACAGGGCCAGAGATGGAGCTTGACACATTGACTTGGGTAGTTTGTTCCAGGCATAACGAGCAGTAAGACGGGAAGAACAAAGTTGGAGTTGGCAGTGGCAGAGAAGGGCACAGATAGAGGGGATCTGCCAGAAGAGTGGAGTTCCCGAGGAGGGGTGTAGGGAGAGATAAGAGAAAAGGTAGTGAAGAGCAACAGAATGAGTGCACTTATAGGTCAGTAAAAGTTTGAAGTGGATGTGGAAACAGATAGGGTGCCCTACTCCCCTCCTTGGGATCTTCGCTCTTCTGGCAAATCGCTTCTAGCTGTGCCCTTCTCTTCTATTACTAACTCCAGACTTTGTTCCTTTCACCTTGCTGCTCCTTATGCCTGGAACAAACTACCTGTATCTTTACATCAGGTTTCATCTCTTTCCCTTTACAAATGCAGAGACCATCTTTTATATGTCTGTACAGCGCAGTGTACTCTTTGTAGCACTATATAAATGATTAATAGTAGTAATAGTGGTAGTAGTAGAGTTAAAAAGAGATGGTGAGGGTCAGAGGCAAGAGAGTTAGTTTTAGTTATCTATATTCTCTTATATACTGTGCTATTCTGCATCAGTGTGGTTTACATTGAACAAACTGAAATTACATTGAACAGGGCATTATAACTTGGAGATAACTATTTTACAGGGAACATGGGCTATGGAGGGTTAAGTGGCTTGCCCAAGACCACAAGGAGCACCTGTGGGACTAGAAACCCCAGTCCTTCTGGCTCAAGGTTGCTGTTCTCTAGTGGGATTTGAACCCCCAACCTTCTGGCCTGAAGTACCTTGCACCAACCACTAGGCCACTCCTCCACTCCAGATTGTAGCCTTGCTTGGTGAGTGCTATGGCAGATATTGAGGGCTGCATTGAAAATTTCAAATCACAGAAACAGCCAGAGGACCCCCTCAAAGAGTATACTGAAAAGGAGGCAAGTGGAAGGGAAGGAAAGGAAGGGATTATGGATTTAACTCATGCCTTTTTCAGTAGTAGCTCCAATTGAGTTACTTTCAGGTACCGCAGGAGAGGGAGGGTGAAAGAGGTTGAGGGTATGTAGGGTAGAAAGGATAAAAATAAGAGAAAGGGATGGGGAGGTGAAGGAGCTACAAGAGGTGGAAGAGAAGGGAAAAGTACAATAGAAGAGATAAAAGAAGTGTAGAACAGAAATGAGGGAACGTGAGGGATGTGTGATATGAGCAGGAAGAAAGTAGTATGTGAAAGATGAGGAAAGTCGAGTGCTGGGAAATGAGGAGGAGAAGGGCATAGGGTAGGACAATCTGGCCAGATCCACAGAAATGAGGCAACAGGAGAGCACAACTGCAGGATGATCAGGTGACCTACCTCAGGAGGACGAAAGCCAGCTGATTTAAGTTCCTTACCATTTCTACTCCCTTCTCTAGAAAGCTGGAACCAAGCTAGGAAGTCTAGAAGGAGGAAAGTTTCTATAAGGCAAGTACAGTTGGCTTGTAGTTCTCTACTGGGAGGTTTGAATTGTAACCACTGGGATAGGGGGATGATGATCACTGGATGGATTGTATTTTATGGAGACATAGAATTAGCAACTTGCCCTAGGTCAACAAAACAGGTGATCCAGTCCCAGTTTCACACTATTGTATACATACAGTTTTAGTCTCTTTAAGTAATATAATATATCTATTTGATATATTTTAATCACAGCTACATATGCATGAATCCAGTGTAATAAAATTGGAATTGGATCAGCCTATTCAGTTGACCTGGTGTGAATTGGAAACCCTTAGGATGGGAGGTGTGGTGGACAGTGCTTCTCTCCAGTTATTGTACACTGCAGAATATGTGTACACACACAGCTACACAGGGAAGTACTGTTTGAGAGATCATATGTATAGGAAGAGACCTGGAGATGGAGGGGGGCGGCACTGAGGATAGAGCTATGGCCATTTGTACTATCCTTCCATGTGGTCTGCAGGGGATGAAACTTATGCTGCCATCCCTACAGTTACTTGTTGTGGAAAAAGGAGGGCAGGGTATGGAGTAGCACAGTTAGGGAGAGAGAGATTTTTCTCTTTCAAAAAGTAGACAACCCTAAAAATGGGTAAAATCCACATACACTTCACACTGGACAGAAACTCAGGTCCCAAGGGAGATACAGCATGAGACAAAACTGCATCCTAACACAGTTCAAATGAGTAATATTCAGAGCCAACTAAAAACTAAAGGAAATAGACATGCCTTCACACAGACCAAACAAACAACCACACTGCCACCTAGTGAATCATTGACTTTTATAGTTTTAGGTAGGACCATTGCAGCAAGCCCAGCTGGGGATGCTATAGCAAAATGATTCACACTTCCTCATTGCTATAAGATGGTATGGGAAAGTAAGGGTCCTAAATGGTCCCTTACACTTAAAAATAAAGTGATCCTTTTCTTTCCTTAACTTTCTTTCTGTATTTCTATTCATAAATCTTTTACAGTGCTGACCCTAATACACATCTATTACATCTTTTGTAATGTAGACATACTCTACATATCATTAGTTTAAAAAAAAGTTATACATAGATTACTAAAATTTAAATGTCTGGATCTTATAATTTGCGCTATAATCTATTGTCAAGAAGATATTGTATGTAAATTATTGAAACCCGCTGATAAAGTGAACCTACCTAAATTGTTATCCCTTTGTTTATAAAGTTTAAAAACTGAAATAAACTGTGGTTTTGATATTCTCTGGTTGATAAATTGGCAGTGGGAAAGGGGCTGCTGGTGCGAGATGAGAGATGAGTGGATGATTTCTGCCTGTGTGTAAGTTAGGTATGTGATGGCTATAGGGGTATGTGTGGGATAGGTGAGCCTCTGTTTGAGGGGTATGTAAAATGCTATGTGAAGGGGTTTGTGTGGGGTGAGTGCATGTGTGTATGATGTGTGTTTGGGTTTGTCTGGAAAATTTATATGCGGTTAGTATATAGGGAAGGTGTTTTTGGAGGGTATTGTGAAGAGATTTTGGATAGTGCAGAACAGGGGAAGTGAGTTCAGAGAGGGCAATGGAGGAATGGTAGAAGAGAGCTATTCCACCACTGCTCATCCCACGATAAGGGGTGGAGAAGGCGGTATAGTCTTCAGGGAGACAGCAATGCAACACAGGGTCCTCTCTCTCTGAGCCAGGTCTTGTAAGAAAGAGAAAATCAACAGAGTATAGAGAGATAAGATTAGAAATTAAATAGGACCACAAGGAGAGATCTGCAGTTCAGGAGTGCTGCGTGGCAGATGAGCTGGGGAGAAAAGAGCCCTAAGAATGTAGATGTTGATACTGAATGACAGTGGATTAACGAAAACCTATCATTTCTTTCTCTATAACATCAGCAAACTTTGTCCATTCCTCTTAGAGCACATTATAAAGACCTTTATCCATTCTGTCAGCATTTCCTATTTAGATTACTGCAACTTGCTCCTCACTGGTCTACTATTGACTCATCTCCCCTTAAATCTGTTCAAAACTCAGCTGAATGGATAATCTGCCAGTGTCGCTATGCTGACAGCACTTCTCTTCTTATGACACTTCATTGACTCCCTATCTGTTTCCACTTACAATTCAAATTCCTCCTACTGAATCACAAATGCATTCATTCTGAAGCTCCTTACTTCTCCTCTCTTATCTCTCCTTATATCCCTCCTCAGCAACTCCACTTATTAAGCTAATCACTTTTATTTATTTATTTTTATTTATTATTTAACTTCTCTTATATACCGTGCTATTCATATCAGTGCGGTGTACATTAAACAGAACCAATATACCGTGCAGAGGGTCCGCATGGTATTTACAGTGAACCGGGAATTAAAACTTGGATTTAACTGGGGTAACTTTTCTACAGTTTATTTACAATGATGCCTATGTTTCAGGCTAAAATCTATTCAAGACTAACCAGCTTGGGCTGGCAGTGTTTGATGTGAGTGCTCTTTGGTTGGTTTATATAGCTGGTTTCTGGATAGTGTCTTATGAACAGATGATGCTTCAGTGCCTTCCTGAATTGAGTCAGGCTAGTAATGACTCGCATGTCGGAGGGAAGGGCATTCCAGGCTCTGGGTGCGTATATCGTGAAGGCCCTGTCGGATGTTGCTTTATGTATTCCCTTCTCTTCTACTGCCAATTCCAGACTCCATTCTTTCCACCTTGCTGTGCCATATGCCTAGAATAGAAACATAGAAACATGATGACAAAAAAATACCACATGACTTATCTAATCTTCCCTTCTATATCAACTACTGCAACAGTTCCCTTTTTTCCTTTAGAGATCCTCTGTGTTTGTCCCATGCTTCTTTAAATTCAGATACGGTCCTCATCTCTACCACCTCCACTGGGAGACTATTCCATGGGTCCACCACTCTTTTTGTAAAGAAAGTTTCCGTATATCACTCCTGAGTCTATCCCCTTTCACCCTCATTCATGTCCTCTCATAGAAGAGCTTGCTTTCAATCGAAAGAGGCTCTCCTCCTGTGCATTTATGCCATGGACGTATTTAAATATCACCTCTATCCCGCCTTTCCCCTAAGGTGTATTTATTAAAATCCTTAAGTCTGTCCTCATATGCTTTATAATGAAGACCACTAACCATTTTAGTAGCCACCCTCTGTACTGACTCTAGCCTGCTTATACAGCAAAGACTTATAGAGAGGCATTAATGCCTCCTTTCTATTGCTGGCCATTCCTCTCCCTATGCACCCAAGCATCCTACTAGCTTTTGCTGTCGCTTTTTCTACCTGTTTAGTTCAGACACAATCACGCCTAGGTCCTGCTCTTCTTTAGTGGACAAAGGTACTTCACACCCTATACTATATTGCTTCCTTGGATTGCTGCAGCCCAGATGCATGACCTTGCATTTTTTAACATTATTAAATCTCAGCTGCCAAATTCTAGACCATTCTTCAAGCCTAGCTAGATCCCTCCTCAAGTTCTCTACACCTTCCTGGGTGTCTACTCTATTGCAGATTTTGATATCATCTGCAAAGAGGCAAACCTTACCCGACAGCCCTTCTGCTATATCAATAACAAAGATGTTAAAAAGAATCGGACCAAGAACAGATCCCAGGGGAACACCACTGGTAACTTCCTTCTCTTCAGAGTGAGTGCCATTTACCTGTACTCTTTGTCGCCTCCCACTCAACCAATTTCTAACCCAAGTAGTAACTTTAGGGTCCATCCCTAGGGTGCTCAGTTTGTTTATAAGTTGCCTGTGAGGAACAGGGTCAAAGGCGCTACTGAAATCTAAATACACCACATCTAGGGCTCTCCCTCGGTCCAACTCCCTGGTCACCCAGTGAAAGAAATCAATCAGATTTGTCTGACAAGACCTGCATCTGGTGAATCCATGCTGCCTCAGATCCTGTAATCTGCTGGACTCCAGAAACCTCACTATTTTCTCTTTCAGCACAGCACTTCCAATAATTTACTCACCACCGAAGTTAAACTAAACAGCCTGTAGTTTTCAACCACATCCTTAGTTCCGCTTTTGTGTAAGGGGACCACATGTGCCTCTCTCCACTCCTGACTCCAATGAGGCATTGAAAAGGTCAGTCAGCGGAGCTGTTAGAACATCCCCAAGTTCCCTCAGTATTCTAGGGTGTATTCATTCCAGTCCCATCGCTTTGTCTACTTTAAGTTTAGCTAGTTTCTTATGAACACAGTCTTCTGAAAATTGTTCAAAATACCCCTCATTTCTGTTCCTATTTGTGGGTGTTTTCTGAGGTCCTGCTACTGGTTCTTCATCTGAGAACAACAAACAAAAATATTTGTTAAGCAATTCTGCTTTATCCTCATCAGCTTCTACATATTCCTCCCCTTCACCCTTGAGTCTGACAATACCACTTTTGCCCTTCCTCATCTCACTGTTGTTGTTAAGTGCCTTCAAGTCAGCGTCGACTCATGGTGACCCACTAGATAGTTGCCTCTTCTCACTAACATATCTGAAAAATGTTTTATCCTCCCATTTTATTGCATTGGCTATTTCCACCTCTTTTTGAATCTTTCTTTCCTGACTACTTTGCTAGCTTCTCTAAGTTTTTCCAAATATACTGTAGATGCCTGTCTCCCTCTCTCTGTGATCTCTTGTATTTCATGAAGGCCTCTCTTTTTCTTCACCTTTTCAGCTACTTCTTTCGAAAAACATAGCAGTCTCCTTTTCCTTTTACCTTTATTTACCATTTTAACAAAAAAGTCAGTTGCCCTTAAAATATCCCCCTTCAGTTTTGCCACTGTTTTTCTACATCCCCCAGCTGTTTGGCAAAGTTAGTTTTCTCAAAGTCTAAGACCCTCGCTTTTGAATAGATTTTAACAGCCCTAGTACTAATACTGAATCACACCATTTGGTGATCACTGGATGCAAAATGATCTCCCACTATAACATCAGAAACACTTTCACCATTGGTAAGTGAAGAGGCCACCAGTATGACCCCTTCATGTGTAGGTTTTGCTACCAGTTGCTTGAATAGTTCTCTCCAGGATCTCCTTACTTCTAGATGATACTGCAGCAGGAATGTGCCAATCAACACCTGGCATATTGAAATCCCCTATCACTAGCACTTCCCTTTTCCTGGCAATGCTGTGTATGTCTTCGATTAACTCTCCGTCCACCTCTTCCTCCTGTGAGGGAGGTCGGTATATTAAACCAATGCAAATAGATTTCTCTTTCCCTCTTTCTAGTTTAACCCACAGTGCCCCCTCTCTCCCTTTTAAGCTCTATAGTTCCAAAGCTTTAATATTAGTTTTTACATATAGTGCCACTCCTCCTCCCCTTCTTCCTACCCTGTCCTTTCTGAATAAAGTATAGCCTACTATAGTTAAATCCCAGTCATGGTTTTCTGTGAACCATGTTTCTGTAACTGCCACTAAATTCAAGTCATTCTCTCCCATTAAAGCTTCAACATCGGGGATCTTATTTCCAATGCTATGGGCATTTATATACACCGCTTTCCATATGTTGCCCCTTTTACCCATTTCCATAAAGGTATATAATGTTTCACTTACCTGGGGGCTTTCACTTACCTGAGGGCTTTCTTCACCCATCCCCAATGAATCTAGTTCAAAGCCCTCTTCATTAGATTAGCCAGTGTGCTACTGAAGACATGTCGACCTTTCTTGGACAGATGGATGACATTTCTGCTCTGCAACCCTTGGAACAGCATTCCATGGTCCAGGAAACTAAAACACTCTCGATGACAACATACATGCAGACATTCATTCCTCTCCAGGATGTGAGCTTCTCTGCCTTGGCCTTTACCCTCAACAGGGACTATTGACAAGACCACCACCTGTGCCCCTATCTGCTTCGCCCTCTGTCCCAGAGCCATGAAATCACTTTTGATATGCTCAGAGAGATACCTGGCAGTACCATTTGTGCTGACATGGATTAGCAACATTGGGTAATAGTCAGTGGGCTTGATGAGTCTTGGCAAACTCTCTGCAACATCTCAGATTTTGGCACCTGGCAGACAGCATACCTCTCTGGACATCAAATCGGGTCGACAGATGGACACCTCAGTACCCCTCAGAAGAGAGCCACCAACCATCACTATTCTTCATTTAATTATGGTCACTGATTCTTCAACTTTGGTGTGTTCATGCTATGGGTCTTCCCTTTCTAAAGATGCTTTCACCTCCTCCACATCCAGGGCTGCATAATGTTTCTTCAATTAAAGGGCTGGAGAAGTTGGATTGGTGATTTTGCAGGTCCTGGTGACTTGTGGCCAACCTTCATCATTCTGTAGGCTCCCATCTTCTCCTCTGCTGGAGAGCTTGGATGTCGCAAGAAGCATCTCATCAAAGTACTTCTCACTGTCTTCAATGCTCCTCAGCCTTGCCACCTCCTCTCTGAGTTCCTCCACTTGTTTCCTGAGAGCTTCAGCATGCAGACATCCTGCACATGGAACCGGTCCTTCAACTGACATTGGGACCTCTGCCTGGACAAAGGCAGAAGCTGTACTGGGGGCAACAGCTTTGGTGATATGATTTTTCCCAGCCATTGTTCAGTTGATGGAGCTTAGGTATCTGTTGAAGCAAAAGAGAGAGACCTACCAAAGTACCAGCTGTGCTTTCAGAGAAAAAGCAGTTAAATCTCTTTTAAGTGCGTTCAAAAAGTGCTGTTCCAAGTCCCTCTGTGTAGTTACTGTAATTGGGGTACATCAGTACATCAGGTTCCATCTCTGGTCCTATTCAAATCCAAGCTAAAACCCCATCTCATAAAGGCTGCTTTTGAATCCTGACCACCTTAGACTCCTGTCTACATCCATGTGTGATTTAATCATGTCGCATGAAGATTTACCCTTGTTCTGCTTGTCTGACTTAACAGATTATAAGCTTTGTGGAGCATGGACTGTTTCATATGTATATGTACAGTTCTGCATATGTCTAGTAGCACTATATAAACAATAAGTAGCAGTAGTAATAGTAGGAGTTCTCTGAGGGTACTGGAAATGTGTGGGAGCATGGTACTGGGTGTGAAGGGTATGTATGTGGGGTTATGGGATTTGTAAGTATGTATGTCTACTACATAGAAACATAGAAACATGATGACAGAAGAAGACCACATGGCCTATCTATTCTGTTCTTCCATATCAACCACTACAACAGTCCCCTTTTTTCCTTTAGAGATCCTCTGTGTTTGTCCCATGCTTCTTTGAATTCAGATATTATCATCATCTCTACTAAGTATGACTCTACTAAGGGAAGAATTAGCTGCAATTAAACACATCTCTTCTAGGGTACAAACTAAACAAAATGCATCACTGCTCCCACAAAGAATCAAACAGCCCAGGAACAAATGGATCACAGTGGTCTCTGGTAGGTTGCGACCTGTAACACAGAGACACCTTCTACATCAAGAGATATCCCTGCATAGTGTCTTCTTTGCCTTGGATAATAAGGGTGCCCAAGCCGTGGAAACTGAAGTGCCCATAAATGAGAAAGTCAATGCCCAATCTACTGATAATGTACCAAATAGAAAAAAAAATCACGAAACAGAACTACTAACCTACCCTGTTGATGTTTTCCTAACAGGAGCTCTACAGATCAACCAACAGTAAGGATTTGAGGGTTTATTTTATTATATTAAATTGCTAGCTGACTGGGAGCTCTTAAAAGGGTTTTTTGTATATTTTTAAAGCAAGGTTACTTTCTTTATGGTGCTTTAGTGGAACTTTCCTCGAGCACAGTAGGTTGTTGAGCTCTAGTAACCTCCTCAGTTTTGGGAACGGCTAACACCTAATCAGGAGTTAGTGGGCCTGATTACCTGAGAGCAGCTGAGGCCTGCATAAAAGGCTCCAGTGCCTTACCCTGTTGAGGCTTTCCTAACAGGGGCTCTACAGATCAACCAACAGTAAGGATTTGAGGGTTTATTTTATTATATTAAATTGCTAGCTCTCTGACTGGGAGCTCTTAAAAGGGTTTTTTGTATATTTTTAAAGCAAGGTTACTTTCTTTATGGTGCTTTAGTGGAACTTTCCTCGAGCACAGTAGGTTGTTGAACTCTAGTAACCTCCTCAGTTTTGGGAACTGCTAACACCTAATCAGGTGTTAGTTCCCTCCCTACCCACCCCGACTCCCACCCACCCCTAGTGAGCAGTCTTGCTTTATAGGGCACCTCTCCATTTAACAAATCACAGAGAATTGGACCAGCACATTTTGAATATAATTAAAGAGATTTAACTGCTTTTTCTCTGAAAGGACAGCTGGGAAACTGGCTGGTACTTGGTAGATCTCTCTCTTTTGCTTTAACAGATACCTAAGCTCCACGAACAGAACAATGGCTGGGAAAAATCATATCGCTAAAGCTGTTGCCCCTGTTACAGCTTCTGCCTCGGTCCAGAAAGAGGTCCTAAAGCCAGTTGAAGGACCGGTTCTATGTGCAGGGTGCCTGCATGTTGAAGCTCTGAGGAAACAAGTGGAGGAACTCAGAGAGGAGGTGGCGAGACTGAGGAGCATTCAAGACAGTGAGAAGTACATTGACGAGATGCTTCTTGCAGCAACCAAGCTCTCCAACACAGGAGAAGATGGGTGCCAACAAAATGTCGATGGTTGGACACAAGTCACCTGCAAAATCACCAATCCAACTTCTCCAGCCCTTGAATTGAAGAACCATTATGCAGCCCTGGAAGTGGAGGAGGTGAAAGCATCCCTGGAAAGGGAAGAACCAGAGCTCAAGTACCCCAAAGTTGCAGAATCAGTGACTAGAAGGAAACGAAGGGTAGTGGTGGTTGGATACTCTATTCTGAGGGGTACTGAGGTGTCCATCTGCTGACCAGACTTGATGTCCAGAGAGGTATGCTGTCTGCCTGGTGCCAAAATCCAAGATGTTATGGAGAGTTTGCTAAGACTCATCAAGCCCACTGACTATTACCCAATGTTGCTAATCCATGTTGGAACAAATTATACTGCCAGGTATACCTCGGAACATATCAAAAATGACTTCATGGCTCTGGGACAGAGGGTGAAGCAGTTAGGTGCACAGGTGGTGTTCTCTTCAATCCTCCCTGTTGAGGGTAAAGGCCAAGGCAGAGAGGCTCGCATCCTGGAGATGAATGCATGGCTGCGTGGATGGTGTCATCGAGAGCGTTTTGGTTTCCTAGACCATGGGATGCTGTTCCAAGGGTTGCAGAGCAGAGATGGCATCCATCTGTCCAAGAAAGGTCAATGCGTCTTCGGTAGTAGACTGGCTAATCTACTGAAGAGGGCTTTAAACTAGATTCGTTGGGAATGGGTGAAGAAAGCCCCCAGGTAGTTGAAAGCCCCCAGGTAGGTGATACATTAAATACCTTTATGGAAATGGTTAACAGGGGTAACATATGGAAAGCAGTGTGTATAAATGCCCGTAGCATGGGAAATAAGTTCCCTGATGTTGAAGCTTTGGTGGGAGTGGCTGACTTGGATTTAGTGGCAATTACAGAAACATGGTTCACAGAAAACCATGATAGGAATGTAACTATACCTGGCTATACTTTATTCAGAAAGAACAGGGTAGGAAGAAGGGGAGGAGGAGTGGCACTATATGTAAAAACTACTATTAAAGCTTTGGAATTACAGAGCTTAAAAGGGAGAGAGGAGGCATTGTGGGTTAAACTAGAAAGAGGGAAAGAGAAATCTATTTGCATTGGTGTGATATACAGATCTCCCTCATAAGAGGAAGAGGTGGACAGAGAGTTAATTGAAGACATTGAAGGCATTGCTAGGAAAGGGGAAGTGCTACTGATAGGAGATTTCAATATGCCAGATGCTGATTGGCACATTCCTGCTGCAGTATCATCTAGAAGTAAGGAGATCCTGGATTCTCTATAGGGAGAACTATTCAGGCAATTGGTAACAGACCCCACACGTGAAGGGGCCATACTGGACTTGGTGCTTACCAATAGTGAAAGTGTTTCTGATGTTGTAGTGGGAGGTCATTTTGCATCCAGTGATCACCAGATGGTGTGGTTCAGTATTAGGACTAGGGTTGTTAGACTCCATTCAAAGGTGAGGATCTTAGACTTTAGGAAGACTAACTTTGCGAAGATGGGCCAATACCTCAGGGAGTCGTTAGTGGGATGAGAACAGCTGGGGGATGTAGAAAAACAGTGGGCAAAACTGAAAGGGGACATTTTAAGGGCAACCAACCTTTTTGTTAAAATAGTAAATAAAGGTAAAAGGAAAAGAAGATCGCTATGGTTTTCGAAAGAAGTAGCTAAAAAAGTGAAGAAAAAGAGGGAGGCCTTCATGAAATACAAGAGATCACAGAGAGAGGAAGACAGGCATCTATATTTGGAAAAGCTTAGAGAAGATAGCAAAGTAGTCAAGAAGGCAAAGATTCAAAAGGAGGAGGAAATAGCCAATGCAATAAAATGGGGGGATAAGACATTTTTCAGATATATTAGTGAGAAGAGGAAGGGCAAGAGTGGTATTTTCAGACTCAAGGGTGCAGGGGAGGAATATGTAGAAGCTGATAAGGATAAAGCAGAATTGCTTAACAAATATTTTTGTTCTGTGTTCACAGATGAAGAACCAGGAGCAGGACCTCAGAAAACACCCACAAATAGGAACAGAAGCGAGGGACATCTTGAACAATTTTCAGAAGACTGTGTTCGTGAGAAACTAGCTCAACTTAAAGTAGACAAAGCGATGGGACCAGATGGGATACACCCTAGAATACTGAGGGAACTTGGGGACGTTCTAGCAGCTCCACTGACTGACCTTTTCAATGCCTCGTTGGAGTCGGGAGTGGTGCCAAAGGACTGGAGAGAGGCTCATGTGGTGCCTTTACACAAAAGCGGAAGTAAGGATGTGGTTGAAAACTACAGGCCGGTTAATTTAACTTCGGTGATGAGTAAATTATTGGAAACGCTGCTGAAAGAGAAAATAGTGAGGTTTCTGGAGTCCAGAGGATTACAGGATCCGAGGCAGCATGGATTCACCAGAGGCAGGTCTTGTCAGACAAATCTGATTGATTTCTTTGACTGAGTGACCAGGGAGTTGGACCGAGGGAGAGCCCTAGATGTGGTGTATTTAGATTTCAGTAAAGCCTTTGACACTGTTCCTCACAGGCGACTTATAAACAAACTGAGCACCCTAGGGATGGACCCTAAAGTTACTGCTTGGGTTAGAAATTGGTTGGGTGGGAGACGACAAAGGATACAAGTAAATGGAGCTCACTCTGAGGAGAAGGATGTTACCAGTGGTGTGCCCCACGGATCTGTCCTTGGTCCGATTCTTTTTAACATCTTTGTTAGTGATATAGCGGAAGGGCTGTCGGGTAAGGTTTGCCTCTTTGCAGATGATACCAAAATCTGCAATAGAGTAGACACCCAGGAAGGTGTAGTTAACTTGAGGAGGGATCTAGCAAAGCTTGAAGAATGGTCTAGAATTTGGCAGCTAGGATTTAATGTTAAAAAATGTAAGGTCATGCATTTGGGCTGCAGCAATCCAAGGGAGTAATATAGTATAGGGGGTGAAGTACTTTTGTCCACTAAAGAAGAGCGGGACCTAGGCGTGGTTGTGTCTGATGATCTTAAAGTAGCTTAACAGGTAGAAAAGGCAACGGCAAGAGCTAAAAGGATGCTTGGGTGCATACGGAGAGGAATGGCTAGCAGAAAAAAGGAGGTGATAATGCCTCTGTATAAGTCTTTGGTGTGACCTCATTTGGAGTATAGTGTGTAATTCTGGAGACCGCACCTTCAAAAGGATGTGAACAGGATGGAGTCGGTGCAGAGGGTGGCTACTAAAATGATTAGTGGTCTTCATTATAAAACATATGAGGACAGACTGAAGGATCTTAATATGTACACCTTAGAGGAAAGGCGGGATAGAGGTGATATGATTGAGATGTTTAAATACCTCCGTGGCATAAATGTTCAGGGAGAGAGCCTCTTTCAATTGAAAGCAAGTTCTGCTATGAGAAGACGTGGGATGAGGGTGAAGGGAAATAGATTCAGGAGTGATATGCGGAAATATTTCTTTACGGAAAGAGTAGTGGATCCGTGGAATAGTCTCCCAGTGGAGGTGGTAGAGATGAGGACAGTAACTGAATTCAAAAAAGCATGGGACCAACACAGAGCATCTCTAAAGGTAAAAAGAGGACTGTTGTAGTTGTTGATATGGAAGGACAGACTAGATAGGCCATGTGGTCTTTTTCTGTCATCATATTTCTAGGTTTCTATGTTTCTACTACTTGGAGATTCCATCATCAGAGGCACCAGCTTGGGTACACAGTTCAAAGGAGAGAAGATGGTCAAATGCCTCCCAGGTTCTTCAGCCAGCAGGAATACAAACCAAATTGTTGGTATAGTTAGTGCAGAAAGTGAGCACTCCAAAATTGTCGTTGTCATCCACTTGGGTTCAAATGACCTGGCTAGAAACAGTGCATCTGCAGTTCAAAGGGACTTCCAGACTCTGGGAGAGAAACTCAAGCCCATTGTTAACACTATAGCATTCTCAGAAGTTCTACCTGTTCTTGGTAAGGGGGCAGAAAGGCCACATTGCATAAACAACTTTAATCCATGGCTCCAAACCTGGTGCAAACAAGAAGGATTTCGATATATAGGTGACAGGGGAAACAGATGGATCAACAAGAGACTGTACTGTGCTGTTTGACCACATCTCTCTGTTGCCGGGAAAAGGATCCTAAGTGAAAAATTCAGGCAGTATGTGGACAGGTATTTAAACTAAGGAAAGGGGGGTGACGGATGGAGAAGGACAAGTTCAGGATGTCACTCCCAGCAAAAGCATAATAACATTGGAAATAGCCACACTTTTAAACCACACATCAACGGCAAATGGGAAGAGGGTGTGGAACAAAATCCATGCAAAATACAGGCAAGCCAGTCAACAAATGCTGGAAAGCAATAAGCACAAATGCTCGAAGCCTAGACAACAAAGTTCCTGACCTGGAAGCGCTAACAGTGGAAATGGAATTGGGCTTTGTGACCATTACAGAAACATGGTTTAACGAGTCGCATGAATGGGATATAGCCATAGCTGGCTATGATTTATTTAGGAGAGACAGAGAAGGCAGAAAAGGAGGAGGACTAGCCCTATATGTCAAAAGCAATATTAAAGCTGTTGAAATGCAGGGAATGTGGGGAAAAAAGAAGCGCTGTGGATTGTGTTGGAAACAAGAGATGGCATTGTCATCCATACCGGTGTAGTCTACAGGCCTCCAACTCAAACCGAAGAAATGGATAGCGAATTGATTGCTGATATTGCAAAGATAGCCATGAAGGGGGATGTGATTATATTGGGTGACTTTAATCTACCCAATGTGGACTGGAGTATTCCTTCTGCAAGTCTGGAAATAGGTAAAAAAATTGTGAATGCCTTCCAAGATGCATTGCTTAGACAAATGGTGATGGAACCGACCAGGGAAAGTTTGATAGTGGATTTAGTACTCTCCAATGGAGAAAGTGCGTCAGATGTCCAGGTGGGTGCCCATGTGAGCAGCAGCGATCATCACACAGTGTGGTTTGAGATAAAAGCCAAGGCAGAGTCCTTTCACAGCAAGCTCAAAGTCCTAGACTTCAAAACTGCTGACTTTAGGAACATGGCTAAGTATCTGAAGGAGGAGTTGGCAGGGTGGAAGGAGGTAAGGGAAGTGGAATTGCAATGGGCTAAACTAAAGGAGGCAATAAAAGGGGTAACAGATGCATATGTAAGCAAAGTAATAAAAACAAGAGGAAAAGGAAACCTATTAATAAAGGCAAAAAACACAGCTTTCACAAAATTCAGAAGTTTGCAAACAGAGGAACACCTAAAAGAAAACAGGATAAAGCTAAAAGAGACAAAAGAGAAATAAGGATAGCAAAATCAAAGGCAGAAGAAAAAATGGCTAAAGTGTGGTGATAAAACCTTTTTCAGATATATTCGGAAGAAGAGGAAGATCAGAGGTGAAATTGCAAGATTCAAAAATGCTGAGAACGGATTTGTGGAAAGTGACGTTGAAAAAGTGAAAATGCTAAACAAATACTTCTGTTCTGTTTTTACTAAAGAAAATCCTGGAGAAAGACTACCTGTGATTGACAAATATACAAATGAAAATGGAGTAGATACGATACTATTCACAGAAGATTATGTGTTTGAACAGCTTGCAAAACTGAAAGTGGACAAAGCCATGGGACTAGATGGGATTTATCCCAGGATACTGAAAGAGCTCAAAGAGGTTCTTGTAGGGCCTTTAAAGGATGTTTTTAATAGATCCTTGGAAACAGCAGAACTTCCGCAGTACTGGAAAAGGGCTATGTTGTACCTCTTCACAAAAAGTGGTAATAGGGAAGAAGTGGCAAACTACAGGCCAGTAAGCCTTACCTCGGTGGCAGGAAAAGTAATGGAGGCGCCTGCTCCTGAAAGAGAGAATAGTGGATTTTCTCAAAACCAATAGGTTGCATGATCTGAGGCACGTTTCACTGTTCCGATAAGAATACTATGACGTGATCTGGCCGTCAAAATCCCATGTGTGCTGTGCGCCGTAATTGCGCCAGGTAGCACGTAGTACCACGAGATAGCGCGTGTACGTGTGCGATGGCGCATGCGTCATGTGCGTCACCTCGCACGTACATGTGCTATCTCGAGAGTTAATAAATGGACAGGCATTCACGGAAGCTCGCATTCACATGAAGGGAGCTCAGGATCCTGTGTGAATTGATATGTACAAGACAGCGCCGTTTGTTCCCGGGTGCAGCAAAGAGGTAGGACCTTGGACGGGTGAGGTGAGCATGGGTGCACCTCACCAGGCGGTACAACAGATCTGCCAACTACCCCCGTGAGGTAAATGTATGGGGACAGGTCACACAATGACGGTTGTGCAACACAAATACAGCAAGCATCACATATCATACATGCAGAACATGGTGGACATACCAGTCTGTGGGCCAAGCTGTTGCCACTGTAGATGCATATGTTGTGGATTGCAATCCTGCCCTATCCCCAGAATGGCCACACTTGTGTAGTACATCCCCGCCATAATCAATGTGTTGTGCACCTGTGCCTGCTGTTGGTATGCCTACAAAAGAGACAGCACAGGTGCCTACAGTGTGCTGTGCCTGGCAGGGGGTGGGGGGGTAGCAGCCTCATTCCCTGGTGTAGCTGTACCACATGGGATGCAGTGTGTGGGGGGTGGTGTTTTGTGTGCCATGCCCGCTATCTGCAGTATCAGGTATGGACTGGCCGCCTGACCTTGGATGTGGCCTCAGCAATACATGTGGCCGTGGCACATGTGGGAGCCCTGAGTGGGATTGTGTGCCGTCATTGTGTGTGTGAGCGATGTGCTTGCATTGCTCTGAGTGGTATGCACGTTAGGTGTTGCAGGATGTGTCCGTGTCAGCCAGACGTGTCTGTGGGCCCTCCTCTTTGCAAGACACTGTGCGGTGCAGCTGGACAGCTATCCCATACTCCATGGGTGTGGTGGGGTGTATAGGGGGATGGGTGGAGCACTGCTGTGTATGGGGTTGCACCGTATGTGGGGGTATGGGAATGCGTGTGTGGCACTGTGGGACGTGTATAAGGGCTAATCCCAGGTGTTGTGGGAGTTGTGCTATGTGCATTTGGTATGGTTGTGGCAATGTGCCTTCCAATGTCTGGTGAGGGTGGGTGCGGTATCGCCACTGTATGTGGGCCCCAACAGAGTGTTAAGTGTGTGATATGTGTGTGATTTTTTTGATGGTGTTTGTTTGCGTCTACGTCATCATCCCCGTGTGTTAGTCCTTTCCCTGTCAGAGGTCTGTGATATGTCCCTGGATAGGTAGGTGCATACTGACGTTAAATGTGTTTTGTTGGGGTGTGTGTGTACCCCTAGGCCAATGTTTTATGGGCTAGTTGTATGTTCCTCTTGTATGTCTCCCCGTGTCACAATGTGCTCGGTGACTGGCTGCAGAGGTATGATGACTAGCTGTGACCTATATGCCAGATACTATTTTAACAAGTAAACCTCAGGGTGACAGAGAACGCAGGCTGGTACTGCTGAACACACCCCAAAAGGTGTAGGCACAAAACAATAACTCAATGTAAGCCCCCTTAAGCCATATGTGATGAAGGAATGCAAGACCAATCTGGGTATGACAACTCCAGTAGTAGAGGAATCTGACCTCAGTTAGTCCCCCCAACCACATATCCTTAGGAGGAGAAGTACTTTGAAGGACAGACAGGCCCTGTACTCGCATGAACTCTGCATACATCAGTGGCCAAACTCACCTATATGTACAGCCCAGAGGGTCTAGCAGAACAGCCAAACTTCACAGCACTAGAGAGCAACAATGTAGAAATGATACAAGGAGGTTATCTGAATATTGTCAAATGATATCCCAATGTGGCTCTTTACTGATACATTGCTGCTCAGGTATGCTGTGATGCTCTTTGATTACAGTGGGATATCATTAGCCACTCCTCAGATATGTCCTTTACATCTCTGTTACATTGCTGATCTTTAGTGCTGTGAATTGTTGCTATGCAGCTTAACCCTCTGGGCTTTGCATGTATGTTTTATGGACCATTGATGTTTGCAGTGTTCAATCAGATATGGGCCTTGTTCGCCATGCCCCCTGCCTCTCCACTGCTTTGTGGTCCACAACTATGTTCAGGACTGTGTCTATCATGCACACAGGCCCAGGTACCTGTCACACACACCCTGTACCTATCCTACCATGTGCTGCTGTGTCATCACCCCATAGTTGCCTGTGTTAAGGCACGCATGCTCTCTGGACATGGTCCCCCATCAATCCCCTCCATGTGCCACATGTGCTTGGGCGTGGCCTGTACGTGTGCTGCATATCTACTACTACTACTCCTACTCCTACTCCTACTCCTAAGCATTTATAGGGCGCTACCAAGCGCACACAGCACTGTAAAAGTGAAAACACAAAAAGACAATCCCTGCTCAATGGAGCCTATAATCTAAAAGGACAATGCACTAACAGGTGTGGAAGGAGGTTTGGAACTGGAGCAAAGAGACATGAGCAGGGGAGACAGGTCAAAGGAAGGAGGTAGGAACAAGTGTGAGAGGAAGACAGAAAGGTGAGATTAAAAAGGGGAGGAATGGAGAACAGCACACTCTTGAGCCAAAGGCAGAGGCAAACATATGAGCTTTGAACCTAAGTGGGAGGAGGGTCATAGAAGATTCCTGAAGGCATAGACAAAGGACGTTTATTCCAAGCCTAAGGAGCAGCAAGGTGTAAGGTGCATACCCACCTGCCTGTGGATGGGTAGTGTCTAGAGCTTCTGGCAGTCCACGCAGGTAAATGGGCCCAAGACGGTCTGCGAGCTCCTGCTCCAGGGGTGTGAGAGTTGGGGCAAAGGGGGCACCCCCACTGGTGCCCATGGCATGTTGCCTCTCCGCCACCATGTGTGCACGGACACCATGCTTAATGTCGTTAAATCTCTTTCTCAGGCTGTCCAGGTCCCTGGTTAGTCCCCCTGCCTGGGCTACGGCCTCTGTACCTCCTCCCACACATGTGTACGTGTTGCCACAGTGGTGCTGTTGCTGAGCCGGCCATAGAGCACCTCACACCGCTCCAACACACTGTCCAGCAGGATGTGGTTTTCTTGCTGGCTGAATCTCACAGCCCTCCTTCGTTCCTCAACTGGGACCGGTATACACCTTCATTTGGCACTGGGTGGCCCCTGTGTGGGCTGCGACACACCCGATGGGCCTTCAGCCACCACCACAGGCCCAACACTCCCTGCCGGCTCTGGGTCCTGCTGAACAGATGCTCCCTCCCCTCCTCCCCTCCTGCCATGTCCTGTAGCTCCATCTCCCTGCCCTCTGTGCCCTCTCCCTCCTGTCACACATCCCTGCTCCTTGGCTCCTCTGCTACACCTCACACCTGCTCCTCGCCCCACCTCCTCTCCCTGCTGCCTGCTCCTCAACTCAGCTCCTTCTCTGTCGCCTGCTCCTTGCCTCCCCTCCTCTCTCTCTTGCCTGCTTTGCCACACACCTCTCCACAACAAACCTGCCTCTGACACTCTCCACCACCACTCACCAACCCAGTCACTCTCCACGACACACCTGCTTCTGACACTCTTCACCGACAACCACCAACACCACGCGCCTTCTCTCCCTCCCCTACACAAACCCCTCAACGTGTACCAGGTGTGCATGTGTATTTATAGGTTTTTGTACGTTGCTGTGGCAAGGAGGCCTATCTAGAGTCCAGGGGAGGACAAAGAGACAGGGAATTCACCCTAGTAAAGGGCCCCCTTTACTCAAGTCAGGGTAGGAAAGCCATAAACACCTCCAGGGATCAGAAAACTTCCACATGGAAAACATTTCAGGCTCCCCCTAGTGGAATGAAGGGGAGAGGATACAAGGCTCAGAACCCTTTAGGCAGTGAATGCTTCAAGCACTCAGGTGCCCGGAGTCAGGCTGATTGCCGTCACCTGAGTAGGGTGGGGTTGGAGATAGAGCACTGGAAGTATAAACCCAGAGCAGAGTATGATTTAGAAAAAGAAAGGAGGAGAGGAGAAGCAGGAAGCCAGGCTGAGCAGAGCAGAGGAACGGAGCTTCCAGCTGAAGAGAGTGCTCTTTGGCACGTAGCACGGCTGCAGGAAAGTTTGGAGCCAGGAACAAGAGAGACTCCAAGATCCCCTGGGAGGCTATTAGCTCAGCATGCTGAGCAGGACGGGGAGTCAGAGCCTATGCAGCTGGGAGAGCCCAAGGTGAAGCTGATTGAGGAGGACACTCCCATGGACTGTTCTTTGTGCCAAGCTATAAACCTGGGGAACGCAGAGAAAGCAAGCCAGTCCTGAAAAGGTTATCCAGGAAAAAGGTACCCTTATTCCACAAGCAGGGTGGCTGAGAGCCCCATATGTTTATAAAGGGGAAGTTTACAACAGACTTTAAATGTGCTTTTTGCTTTGTGCTTTAGCCATCAAAGCTAAGAAGGTAATACAATTAGGCTTGCTGGTAAAGACTGTGTATTCTGCAATAGAGAGAACCTTTAAAACTGCATTTTGTGGTTGGATATGTTTTGGACAATTTTTGCTTCAAAGAATCTTGAACCAACAATCCTATGTGTGGTATGATCGAACCATTGTGTATATAAAAATAATACATTTCTGTCATTTGCCTTACCTACTTGAGCCTGACTACAGCTTTCTGCATGGTGCACTCATACAGCTGAATAAGGACTACATTTCCCAGAGGGCATTGCAGGGAAATAGTTTAAAAAGAAAGCTGAAAAAGCATACAACAGAAAGTTCCTTCAATAATCCACGCCCCTCTAACCTAGAGGCGAGTGGTGGTAGCGTGACAGTTGCACGCGTTGCGCATGAGCAGTGACACGAGCGCATCGGCTGCGTGTGTTGCGCATGTGCCACATAAGGTGCGTGCATGGAACACCATGTTACGCATGTACTGTGCATGAGCGTGAGGCTTGGTGCAAGCGCGTACCTCACGAAGCACATTGTCATCTCACGCTCATGCTCAACGCATCTCACACTCATGCACAGCGCATGTGTAACATGGTGTCCCGCGCACGCACCTTCTGTGTTTTTACGGTGCTTGCGCAATGCGCGCAGCCACCATGCTCGCACCGCCACGCTCGCACTGCTGCACATGCGCAACGCACACAACATAAAAAAACCTATAAATACACATGCACACCTGGTACACATTGAGGGATTTGTGTAGGTGAGGGAGAGAAGGCGTGCGCTGTTGGTTGTTGGTGAAGCAAGTAGAGTGTCAGAGGCAGGTGTGTCGTGGGGAGTGGCTGGGTTAGTGAGTGGTGGTGGGGTTGTGTGGCTGGGTTGCTGTGTGTTGGGGGAGGTGTGTGGCTAGGTTGGTGAGGTGAGTGTCTGAGTTTGAGTGAGTTGGAGGAGTTGAGGTGGGTGGAGTTTATGGCGGGCTTTGTGGTTGCTGCATGTGCAGTGGGAGGTGATCAGGGGCTGTGGCTGCCTGATGGGGGAGATGGTGTCCATGGGGCTGAGGCACAGGGCATGGGTGTAGTCCCACTTCAACACAGATCTGCAGCTGTGGGGGCAGGCCAGGTAGAGGCTGTGCACACCAACCAGTGCAGGGGACCTTCTGCATAGTGTTATCTCTGCATGTTTCTGCGGTTTGTTTCATTTGAATTCTCTGTGTTCATGTGCCTCTGCTACCTGTAAGCATATCCTCATTTTCCATTTGACCATTGTTTAGGGTTAAATTGTTGCTGCTTTGATTCCTATATCAGGCATTATGTGACAGCTGTAACATATATTTCGATATCTGTGTTTACACTTTCTTACTCTTAACAACATATGCTGTTTCATTTTGTGCCTCCTGTGTTGGCAGACAGATATATTCTTATAAACAGATCATGATTGATTGGTGGTGCATGTTGGGCCCTCATCATGCACCGCCTACTGTCTACATGCACACATATGTAACTGACGCATTTGGGGCGTGCAGTAGCATGTGGGGGGGTGGGGGGCTAATACATACTGCACACCATGCACCTAATGCACATTATCTCTCCTGCCCATCATCTGTAGACGGGCCAGTGACATTTCTGTAACATGTGGGTTGCTGCCCTGCAAAATGTGTTTTTGATTTTTGCCCTGTTATCCAATTACCTTGATATTATGATAGGCGGTATCTACACTATCTCTGATGATTAACCAAAATAAATATATGTGTTGGACGTACGTTTGTCTGTGCTGTTGCTTGACCACACTGACACACGTATTTAGTGATTTCATGGTCATGTACATGGCCCACCTGTGCTCACATCCTTTTACGGTGCCAGCTGTCTATCTGCCAGCCATCTGCCACATCACTGGGTGTTACGGGTTCCCATACACACATTCCCTTTGAGGTAATATCTTTGCATTGTGCTTGCTGTGGTTGTTTGGGATAGTGGTTCTGGACATGTGTTATAACACCATAAGTTGCAGGTTTGATTCCCACATGGGTTTTCCTTATTTTTTGTGTTGTGCTAACCTGACCATGAGCTACCTGCAGGTTCATCACCTATCCACACACCCTTCCATCTCTTCACTGTACAACAGTGTGCCCTCTGTGCTGCCTAACCATCACATATTAGCTGTTACATATCTCTCTTTCTTTGAAGTGCTCACATAGGCAGTCTGCTTGGGGGATTGGCAATGCTGTGGTACAGCTGGTCTGTGCCACACCTGTTTGCAGGTTCAATTCTCACATGTTCTGTTCCATATTTTGCCCTGCTCTACAGAGCATCCCCTGCCGTCCTTTGGGTTTAGGTTCTTTCCTCTTTTTGCATGCTGTATCCACTGCAGAACATTTCATTGTGTATGTGCATGTAGTTATATGTGTCTCTGGTCTCAATTACAGACTGTGATCTGAGCTCTACACACCAGATCTGCATGTGAACATAAGAACATCAGAACATAAGATATGCCATACTGGGTCAGACCAAAGTACATCAAGCCCAGTATCCTGTTTCCAACAGTGGCCAATCTAGGTCATACGTACCTAGCAATTTCCCCAAAAGACACAGGTTCCACAATGCTTGTACTGGGTCAAGCATTGATATCCTTGGTCCCTTCTTAATAATGGTTTATGGACCTTTCCTCCAGGAACTTGTCCAAACCTTTTTTAAACCCAGCTACACTAACAGCCTTTACTACATCCTCAGGTAACAAATTCCAGAGTTTGATTACACATTGAGAGAAAAAATATTTTCTTTTATTAGTCTTAAATAGTTTACCCTGTAACATCATTGCATGTCCCCTAGTCTTTCTATATTCTGATAACGTAAACAATCGGTCTACGTTTACCCGTTCCACTCCATTCATTAATTTATAGACTTCTATCATATCTCCCCTCAGCCGTCTCTGTTCCAGGTTAAGAGCCCTAACCTTTTTAGCCTTTCTTCATAGGACTATCCTTACATACCCTTTATCATTTTGGTGGCTCTTCTCTGAACCTTTTCTAATATCACTATATCCTTTTTAAGATACGGCGACCAGAATTGCACACAATATTCAAGGTGCGGTCTCACCATGGAACAATATAGAGGCATTATAATATCTTTTGTTTTAAATTCCATTCCTTTTCTTATGATACCTAGCATTCTATTTGCTTTCTTGGCCGCCGCTGCACACTGGACCGAGGGTTTTAACATGGTATCCACAATGACGCCTAAATCTTTTTCCTGGGTGGTGGTTCCTAATGTGGAACCTTGCATCGTGTAATCATAGTTTGGGTTGTTCTTACCTAGGTGCATAACTTTGCACTTGTCCACATTAAATTTCATCTGCCATTTTGATGCCCAGTCTTCCAATTTATCAAGATCCTCTTGCAATTTTCCACAATCCTCTTGGGTTTTAACAACTTTAAATAGTTTTGTGTCATCTGCAAATATGATAACCTCACTTGTTATTCCACTTTCCAGGTCATTTATGAATATGTCAAAAAGCAGCGGACCCAGCACAGATCCCTGGGGTACACCACTATTCACCTTTCTCCCTTGGGAAAATTGGCCATTTAGCCCTACCCTCTGCTTTCTATGTTTTAACCAGTTCCTGATCCACAGTAGTACACTGCCTCCTATCCCATGACTCTTTAGTTTTGCCAAAAGTCTCTGATGAGGGACCTTGTCAAAGGCTTTTTGAAAGTCCAGATACACTATATCAACCGATTCACCTTTGTCCACCTGTTTATTCACACCTTCAATAAAACATAACAGATTAGTAAGACAAGATCGTCCTTGTCTAAATTTTGGCTGTCTCCCAATAGGCCATGACTATCTACATGCTGAGTAATTTTATTCTTTAAAATGGTTTCTACCATTTTTCCCGGTAATGACATCAGGCTCACCAGTCTGTTGTTTCCCGGATCATCCCTGGAACCCTTTTTAAAAATTGGTGTTACGTTGGCGATCCTCCAATCTTCAGGTAATAGAGATGATTTTAATGATAGTTCACAGATTACTAATAGCAGGTCTGCAATCTCATATTTCAGTTCTTCCAACACCCTTGGATGTATACCATCCGGCCCAGGTGATTTGCTATTCTTCCATTTATCTAATAGTTGTAATACATCTTCCCGATGTATCAATATTTCCTTCAATTCTTCCGCATCTTTAAATACCACTTCAGTCATGGGTAACATCCCTACATCTTCCTCAGTAAAGACCGACGCAAAGAATTCATTCAGTCTCTCTGCTATTGCCTTGTCGCCTCTTAGTGCCCCTTTAACCCCTCTATCATCTAATGGACCAACTGACTCTCTCACAGATTTTTTGCTATGAATATACTTGAAAAAGTCTTTATTTCGCGTTTTTGCTTCCGCAGCAAGCTTCTTCTCAAAGTCTCCCTTTGCCTGCCTTATCAATGCCTTGCATTTGACTTGCCAGTGCTTGTGCTGTTTCCAGGTTTCGTCGTTTGGCTCTTTTTTCCATTTCTTGAAAGATGCTTTTTTGGCAACAACAGCCTCTCTGACCTCACCTTTAAACCATGCTGGCAGTTTTTTGGACTTCCTTCCACTTTTCTTAATGCGTGGCATACAGCTGGTCTGGGCTTCCAACATAGCATTTTTCAACAACACCCAAGCTTGATGTAAGTCTTTAACCATTGCAACTGCTCCTTTTAGTTTTTTCTTAACTATTTTCCTCATTTTATCATAGTTTCCCTTTCGAAAGTTAAAAGGTAGTACTGTGCCTTTCCTTACTATCCCTCCTCCACTAATTAAATCAAAGGCGATCATGCTATGATCACTATTGCCAAGTGGCCCCAACACCCTTATTTCTTGTTCCACTAAGGACTAGGTCTAATATGGCTTCCCCTCTGGTCGGTTCATGAACCAGCTGCTCCAAGAAGCAGTCATTTATTTCATCTAGGAACTTTATCTCCCTACCATGTCCTGCCGTGACACTGACCCAGTCGATACAGGGGTAATTGAAATCACCAATTATTATTACTGTGCTGTAACGTTTGTTAGCTTCCTTGATTTCTTTGAGCATTTCATCATCCATTTGTTCACTCTGGCCAGGCGGTCAATAGTACACCCCCACTGTCATCGCCTTCCACTTATTAAAAGAGGGCTGCTACACAGTACCCTGTCTTGTGCTGCTGAGGTAAGCTATATTATGATTTGATTTAAATTATAGCTCTTTGCTGCTGCTAGGCTCTAACTTATTATGAAATTTAAACTACAAGTTCTCTGCTGGGTTCTAAATTTAACCAGAAAGCTCTCTTCTGCGTTTTAAATTTAAACTAAAAGTACTTTGCTGATGCTAGGCCCTGAGTGACTGTTAAATTTAAACTACAAGCTCTCTGTTGGGTTCTAAATTTAACCAGAAAGCTCTCTTCTGCATTTTAAATTTAAACTAAAAGTACTTTGCTGATGCTAGGCCCTGAGTGACTGTTAAATTTAAACTAGAAGCTCTCTGCTGGGTTCCAAATTTAAACAGAAATCTCTCTTATGTGTTTTAAATTTAACTAAAAGTACTTTGCTGATGCTAGGCCCTGAGTGACTATTAAATTTAAACTACAAGCTCTCTGCTGGGTTCCAAATTTAACCAGAAAGCTCTCTTCTGTGTTTTAAATTTAAACTAAAAGTACTTTGCTGATGCTAGGCCCTGAGTGACTATTACATTTATTTATTTATTTATTTATTTTTCTTATATACCGCGCTCTTTGATATCAGTGCGGTTTACATGAAACAAGGAGAGTTTACAGTGGGGGTTACACCGTAATTACATAGAACAGGTATAATAACTTGGATAACAATGTTAACTATTTACATCAGAAAGGCTAACAGAAGGTATTTGCATGTGTATATGATACATTGATGGTGGTTACATGTGTCTGTGAGGGATTGTTGTGGGTGAGGGGGTTGTTTAGCCATCTTTTGGGTAGCACTTGAGGAAGAGGTAGTGTTTTAGTGTTTTCCTGAATTTGGTCAGGTCAGGGATTGCTCGTATGTGTGGTGGGAGAGCATTCCAGCATCTGGGTGCACAGAGACTGAAGGCCCTGTTTATAGTTGCTTGTGTACAGTGGGTCATTGCTTTGGGGACAGTCAGGGTGTTTATTGCAGTGGATCGTCTGGTTCTGTTTGGGGGGTGACGTGCGTGAGAGCAGCAAGTGATGAGGGGGCGAGTCCATTAATGGATTTGAATGTTAGCAGTAGTATCTTGAATGTGATCCTGTAATGAATTGGGAGCCAGTGAAGCATTTAAACTACGAGCTCTCTGCTGGGTATAAAATGTAACCAGAAAGTTCTCCTCTGTGTTTTAAATTTAAACTTAAACTGCTGCTACTAGGCCCTGACTGATTTAACAAAAAATAGTGGGTTCACAGATTAATTAGCTTTAATACAAAGAATTCCTTTCAGAAAATTCCCAGAAGTATATACTCACAATTGCAGATCTCTCTCCAGAAGTAACAGTCCCCTTTTCTAGTCATTTTTCTGTGCATTCCATCATGGTTTCTGTTGAAGGTTTGCCTATCCTGGCAGACAGCAGGCTTCTTGTGTGATGCCCTGCAATATTCTTGTATGCATCCTTTGCTAATGACCTCATATTGGTGGTGTAGCCTACCGGTTTGTGCATTGACATTTATGCTAATGGTCATAGGTTTGATCCTCTCTGTTATCTCTCATTTGTGTGCCTGTCCTGCACGGCTACTTTTCATTCCTGTAATAGTCATATCTGTGCAGATCTGTGCTCTTAGCATATTGTACCCTTATCACAGTTGCCAACCATCCTTCTGTACTTCTATGTGTGTCTGCCAGTTGTGTGCTGTCCTGCCCTGATGTGCAAGCTGCTACCCCATGTCCTGCACTGGTACACGTTTCTGCATTGCAGCTCTTCCTGGTTGTCTCTCCTGTGTGTGCTCTGCATGGCACTGCTAATCCTCTGTCCTCCTGTCATTGCACCTATCCTGCCACCTCTACCTCCTCTGCTGGACACGTCTTCCCATCCTCTGCCACACACTGTCATTGTTGCACGGTACATTACCATCACCCTGAGCATCGCTACAGCTGCCCCCAATATGTTTGTCCATTTTTCCAGCTGCCACATGGGCTGGACGCAGATTTGTCTGATCCATCAGACAAATTGTCTTTCCTTGGTGCTCTGTGCAGTGTTAGGGTTACATCTGTGTTTGGCCCATGCCTTTCTTGCTTTTCAACTTGGGTAACCAAAGTGCCCTTGGGCAACATTTCTTAAGTCACCTATACATCCTTGGGGCATCTTTAGCCACACCTTAGATTCAGCCAGCTTGTGGGGCACCTAATATGGTGCTTTGACAACCTTTCAACACGCCCTCTGGGACACATTATAACCCGCCTTGGCTGACGTGGTAGTTTAGGATGTGCCTTCTGGTGCACCCTAAAAGGTGCATTAGGTTATGGCACTGGGGTGCAGGTATTTTTAGCTAGCAGCACAGATTGTTGGACTGTCACAAGCAGGAAAAGGAATTGCCTTGGCCACCCTTACTCATTAGGCCCACTGGGGGATTAAACTCATGCCCCCTGTCTTTGCAGTCATTGTATTAACCAGTGTGCTACACCTCTGTTGCTGTGCTTGTAGGTCAGCACGCGAAGTTAAGGTTAACGCGCGGTAACGTGTACGGCTCCCTCTATCGCGCGATAACAGACACGGCGCACTTTATCACGCGATAACCCACGATTGCTACCTTAAGACCGGAACGCCCACTCCTTATATGGCATCCTTCACATTATCTCTGCAACTAGCGCCGGGAACATTAAGATGGTTTAGTAAACATACCCCTAAGAGCTTTTACTACATCCTCTGGTAACAAATTCCAGAGTTGATTACACGTTGAGTGAAAAAATATTTTCTCTTTTTTGTATTGAATAGTTTGCCCTGTAGCTTCATTGCATGTCTCCTAGTCTTCCTATATTCTGATAACGTAAACATCTTTGGTGGCTTTCCTTCCCTTCTTTGGAGTAGTTATTTTGCTCTCAGACAGATGAACAGGCAGATAGACACGGAGAACATATAGACATAATTCTTTCCAACATTCCATATTTTAAAAAGCATTTAAAAAACATGAATGAAACAGAAGCTCATTATAATGTTTCTTCAGGGAAGCTGGTACCTCATGGTATCAGAATCGATACTGTCTAAGACCTAGCCTACACAAACTCTTATACCTACACTTCAGGTTGCAAAAGAAACTTAAAGAATTTCGGTGAAAGCATGGGAGCAATGAAGCACTACTTACCAATCCTTGTCTCCAATCTCAAACAGAAAACAAGAGTCCAACAGTTTCATAATATACATGTGGTAGGAATTGCTTTTTACTGTATTATAATAAAAAACATTAAATGTCCTTAATAAAACAGAGTGCATAAAGAAATCATAAAAGACCCATTTTCCATAGTGCAAAACTCCCACATTTCAGAAAAGACTGACAAATGCCATTGCTTAATATCAACATTCTCTGTATTATTAGATTATTATTACTATTATTATATTTTTACTCATATTTAAATACAACCATGCTTTACGCTGGTAGACAAAGATAAACAATGTCTGCATATATCTGAGACATGTCACAGCACTTTCAAGCCTGCTTATGAGCTATCGAAATGTGTAAATGTATTTAAGTGGTATTTTTCTATATGTTGCCTGGTGGTGTGAGAGCTGTCTCTTAATATTTAAGAAGGTCATTATTCCTTACAGTTTTGTTAAGTGGTCTATTAAGTTTAAAGGAAAGGTTTAGATGAATACATCTCCTTCCCATAAAGTCTAAGACATCCACTCTACCAACACATAACTACTACCAGCTGACTTGAATCACTTGAGAGATTTATTACATAGTAACATAGTAGATGAAGGCAGATAAAAGCCTATTAGCTTATTCATGCAGCTCAGCTATTTCTACTTTTGATAGGTGAGCATATAAATTCCCATATCCATATGGCCAGTTTAATCATGAAAAAAACTGCTAGGGATGGACATTTGTTTCGCAACTCATGGTAAAACATGATGAATTGAGGCATTTTTAGTTAGTACAAGGGAAAACTGAATGCATGCCTTTGTGTCAGTGCTGACTCCTAGCAACCCAGCAGCTCCTGGGT
Source organism: Ichthyophis bannanicus (assembly GCA_033557465.1). Classification (NCBI taxonomy): domain Eukaryota; kingdom Metazoa; phylum Chordata; class Amphibia; order Gymnophiona; family Ichthyophiidae; genus Ichthyophis; species Ichthyophis bannanicus. Next base: position 201,114,441 of record CM066037.1, read on the forward strand.
TTTCTTGGCAGTGTGACTTGAAGTAGACTGCCAGGCATTTCTTCCAAAGCAATGGAGGGTTAAGTGCCTCACCCAAGGCCACAAGAAGTGCTAGTATGAATTGAACACTGGTCTCTTGGTTACCAAGCCAGTTCTCTAACCACTATCTACTCCTTCACTCATACCAAGGGCATATAGTTGTGATTTTTGATGAACACAAATATCTGAAAAACCCTAGTTGGGGTTACACTACTTCCAACTTGCAAAGTGCTACTGTGCCATAGGGCTGACAATCTACTAGTCTGATATTACTGTTCATTTTCTACAAGGCACACATGGATGGCCAGATAAGCTGGGGAAGTATGGCGGATAAGCAAGAAGCATGAGGCCCTTCAGACAGTCATGTTTGAAATCTTAAATAAGTAGCCAAGGAAACCTATCCCTGCCTGAATTATCCAAATCCCAATGGGTCATTATGGCACTGCAGAGCTGGAAGACATAGCCTTGCACAAGCCACAAAGAACCATTTTGTCTGTAACTTTGAGGCCATAAGGAAGGGGCTCTGATGCTTGGGCTTAGCACTTAGAAGCAGCAAAGGGGAAAAAAGGAAATGATCTTGTAGGCAGCAGAGTTCTCTACTTTTAAGCAGAGAAATGCTGCTGTCTGAGTGTCTGTTTTTTGACGTTTCAATGGGTTGCTGGGTTGGCTGCACTTGGATAGAGTATCTCTGTGTGTGGGGGGAGGGGGAATCAAGAAATAAGAGATAGACTAGAAGAAGTTGGGCTTACAGTTTTCCAATGTTTAAAAATGCTTAGTTTTCTAGATCGTGAACATTGGTAGCAGGTCAGAGTGCACAAAAGTTAAGACCAGGCAGCAGGTCGACTTAAGAGATGAGCCAGTGAGGCACTAGCCCAGGGTGCATCCGAGTAGGAGTGCAGAAAGCCTGCCTCTCTGGCTTGCTCCTAGTCTCTGCCACTGTGGCTGTATCACTCTTTAGCACAGTCATGGGAGCATTTTCTTCTACTCCTGTGGCTTTATTAATGTTTAATACAGTCATGGGAGCATTTGCTTTTCCTCCCATGGCTGTGCTGTACTGTACTGAAGCCTCTGCCACCACAGCATTGTTAAAAGTGCCGTGGTGCCAACAGCTTGAGTACAGCACAACTGCGGGAGCAAAAACAAATGCTCTTGCAGTTGTGTTACTGGTGCTGGGGGAGGGAATGGCTGGAACTGGAAATGGACTGATTCTGGGGTTGGAAGTGCTGGTTAGAACTGGAAATGTGGGACTAGAAATGGACTGGGGGCTGGGACTGGAAATGGACTGACAATGGTTGGGAGATGGGACTACAAAAGGGGACTGGAAGTGGGCTGATGCTAGCAAATGCTGGGATCGGGTGGGGAAAAGAGGCAGATGCTGGGAGAGTGAGAAGAGAGAGGAGGACAGATATTGGGAATGGGGCAGAAGCAAAATCATAACCAGGAGAAGGGTGAGAGGGAAGAGTATAAGAATGCATGCTGGGGTAAGGAGGAGGAAAGACAAGGTTATTGAATATTGGAGAAAGAAGTAAATGGTTGGGTGCAGGGGAAGAAGAGTAAAAAGCAGGAGAGCAGGCACTGGGGATGTGGGGATATGCAAAAGCAGAGATTCTGACAGGTGGAGACTCTAAGGGATATGTTTACTAAACCGTCTTAATGTTACCGGCGCTACTTGCAGCGATAATGTGAAGAATGCCATATAAGGAGTGGGCGTTCCAGTCCTAAGGTAGCAAGAATATGTATCGCGCGATAGTGGGCGCCATGACACGGTAACGCACGTTAACCCTAAGTACATGCCAGCGTAGGGTTAGAAACTATAACAATGTAGCCCACTGGTTACTGCAATGACTGTGGAGGCAGAGGTCATGGGTTTGATCCTGCAGTGGTGCAATCTAAAAAGGCTATCAGAGGCATTTTCTTTTAATTTAAATCAGTGCTGCCAGCAAAAACACCCTCACAGTGCCGTAACCTAAGGTGCCTCATAAGGCGCCTTATAAGGTGCCCCATAGGTCACATTATAAAGTGCCCTGTCTGCAAAGGCACCCTATAATGTGCCCTATAGGGTGCTGTATAGGGCGCCTATGAGGCACCTTAGGCTACAGCACTGTGAGGGTGTTTCTGCTGGCAGCACTGATTTAAATGAAAAGAAAATGCCTCAGACAGCCTTTTTAGATTACACCACTGCAGGACTGAACCCATGACCTCTGCCTCCACAGTCAGTTAAGTAACCAGTAGGCTACATCATTATAGCTACTACCACACTGCTGGCTGGCTACAGAAAGACTGCAAGTCACCACACAAACTATCTGCTGTGGTTACCAGGATAGGGTAAACCCACCCATACCCATGATGCACTGCACATGCAGATCAGCAGTCTACAGCTGATCACATAATGGGGTTAGCTACCTCTGGACCCTCATCCTCCAGCCCTTGGTGGAGGATGCATGTGGCGTGGCTGGGCAGGTGGCTGGGGAGACCCCATGGAGTGTGTTGGGTGAGGTTTTAGTGACACAGACTGAGGGGCCAGGATGGGCTAGCGAGGGTGTGGCAGTTGAGTGCATGCAAGAGGGTGAGTGGTTGGAGGATGGTGGTGAGGGTGAGGTGTCTGTGTGCATGCAGGGGGAGCACATGGGGGGGTGTGAGTGGCAGGAGGGTGGTAGTGAAGGTGAGGGCTTGGAATGCATGAAGGGGAGCATGTGGGGGTGCGTGAGTGGCAGAAGGGGGAGTGAGGGTATGTGGATGGAGGGGAGGCAAGGTGTGGGTGTGGGTGCGGGTGAGGGTGGGTTGGCAGATTCGATGGGGGATCAGAGCAGGGGGTCGGGAGGGATGTGACAGTGCAACTGGAGGGGGACATGGATGGCAAGGAGGCAGTAGGAGGCCCCAGTTATGGAAGCTGGGGTTGCCAGGAGGCAGTGGCAGTGGTAATGCCGGGTCATGTCTGTGATCAGGGTGGTGATGCTGCGGAGGTGCCATCGTCCATGTCCACGTGGGAGCAGCATGCCCATGTTGGTGGGCAACGTAGTCCACCCCTATCTGATGTGCGACCTGATGAGGGGGCCCAGGAGGCAGCTGGAGGCCCTGAGGACACTCCAGCCCTGACCTGTCTGGGGTGCATGCTGGCACACAGCCTTGCACGGCTGCGCAGGCCCCTCTCACACCTCTTGGGCCATGTGGAGGATCTCAGGGGTGAGGTGCGGTGCCTGAGGGGTGAGGTGCAGTGCCTGAGGGGTGAGCTCAGGGGCCTGCACCTGCTTCTGGAGGCCCATCTGCAGCCCCACACACCACCCCCCAGTCACACAGCAGGCAGGCGCCCAGGGCCAGCAGTAGCACTAAGTGAGGAACAACTCCAGACTGCTGTATAACCCTCTCCAGGAACAATTCACTCAAGAAACAAACACTCAAACAACAAAAACCATACACAATCTAAAATGCACCTTAATAAATGCCCATTCTGCAAGAATCAAGATCCATATCCTCAAAAGCTACATCATTGACAATAACTCATCCTAGCCAAACCAGCACTTCAATACCGGATTAACTTCACCAAGAGCACACAATACCTGAACATGTTAACAATCACCAACAAACTCAACACTATAAACCTCATCTACAGGGCACCTGGCGCTTCATCAGACGAACTCTCCGATGTTATCGACCTAGCCTGCAATCCACAAAACACACACAAAGCAAACTGGCTGATGGGAGATTTTAATCTTGCCTCTACCCAGCAAGATTTAGCTATTACCTTCCTTGAGGCAATGTCAAACCTGGGCTATAAACAAGCCGTGCAAGAGCCCACTCATCAACAAGGTAACCTCCTAGATCTAATCTTCGTTCCACCTGGTGACACCAGCAATCTAAACCAAATCGAAGGGTCCGTCACCCCTGTCCAATGGTCTGACCATAACCTAATAGCATTTCAAATACCAACACAACCAACAACAGACTGCCACCCAATTGCACACAGACCAGAGAAACCATCCCGATTCAAACAGCTCGACAGAGAGCTTATCACACAACATGTAATCCCAAAGCTATCTAAACCATCCTCCAACATCAACGAAATGCTCGCAAACTGGAATAACACCCTCACACAAGCTGCCCAACATCCAAAAAAAGACAAGAAACATACAGATAATGAGCAAACACCGAAAAAGCATAATGCGCCATGGTTCTCCTCCAAACTACATTCCTCACTACTACATCTAAGAAAACTTGAGAGAAAATGGCGACATCTGAAAAACCATAGAGACTCAATGTGGGCAGAAAGGAAAAGATTCCATTCTGAGCTCCTCAATCGCTCATTAAATAAGCCGCGTGACCTTTTCAACTTAGTAAAATCACTGACAAACCAACCACCCCAACCACAACAGGAGTGTATCCAGTCGCAGGCATACGCTAGCTACATCCAATCCAAAGCAATAAAGGTGACTACTACTACACCTTGTGAATCCTATCATAACCACCACACTCAACCCCCACTTACGAAGCTGACACCCCCACCAGTGAAAACCATCGAGGAAACAATTGCCAACATCAACACCACAACAGCTCCAAATGACCCTTGCCCTGCCCACTGGATCAAAACAATGCATTCAGAACTAAGCCCATTCATAGCCGATATCGCAAAGCAATCCTTCATAACTGGAATCTTCCCTGAGGACCTAAAGAAAACATCCATACGACCATTACTAAAGAACAATCAGCTAGACCCAAATCAAGAGGACTCTTACCGACCAATCTCCAGTATCCCTTTCCTAGCCAAAATACTGGAGAAAACAACTCAAAGACAGATTCAGCAGCATATAGACACAACCTCTCCATTAGACCCGTGCCAACATGGTTTCAGGGAGGCGCATGGCGTAGAAACTCTGCTGACCTCATTAATAAACACACTCACAAACGGGATAGATAACATTAAGAAAGGCTTTGCCCTGATCTTCCTAGATATCTCTGCTGCGTTCGACTCAGTGGATCATGAACAACTCCTCATAAGACTCCATGCTAAAGGAATCCACGACCATGCATGGGATTGGTGCAAGTCTTACCTTCAAGGCAGATGGCAGCAAGTCCTGATCGGCAACAAAACATCAGAACCCTTCCGACAAAGACAGGGAGTACCACAAGGATCATCATTATCGGCACTGTTTTTCAATATTTATATGCAGCCAATCTGTGACATAACCCGCTCTTTCGGCATATCCTGCCTCATGTATGCAGCCGATGTCCTTTTATTCACTCCAATAACGGTCGCATGCTCAGACCTCACAATGTTAATCAAGTACTTCGATACATTAACTGATTGGCTCTTCAGCCAGAATTTACATATAAATTTCAAGAAGACAGAAGTGCTATTTGTCACACGGAACAAAGACTTCTCCCCACCATCAAAACTAAAAGTTAGAGACGCAGAACTTCCGGTCAAATCCAACATACGCTATTTAGGAGTAATATTAGACCAACATTTGGACTTCAAAGACCACATCAAACGAACAGTAAAAACTATCTATTTCAAAATAAAAACCCTCCGCCACTTGAGACCTATGATGGAAACAGACGACTTTTGAACAGTTTTCCAAGCCCTGGTAACACCTCACTTTGATTACGCGAATATAATACTGCATGGTCTCCCAAAGAGTACACTCAACCCACTGCAACTAGCCATGAATGCAGCAGCCCATGTTCTATGTGGAGCATCCAGGAAGGACCACATCTCACCTATACTAAAAGAGCTTTATTGGCTCCCAATAAACTGCTGAATCATATACAAAACCCTCCTCATTACCTGCCTGCTCCCATCACCTATGACAACCCCACAGACCTAAACTCCACAGATACCCTACTGTGGTCCTTCAGCTTCGCTTCCACAGGGCACCTTGAGCACATAATACATAGAATCAACACAACAACTTCTCATCTGGACCCATGCCCTGCCACCTGGTTCAAAATCACAAAAACAGAACTTGCCCCAATTATATAAGCTAATCACAACCTCCTTCTCCAAAGAATATTTTCCTATATATCTGAAATCTGCATCAATCTGCCCAATCCTCAAAAGCCCCAAGCTCGATCCAAATGACCTGAGCTCATACAAGCCTATGTCCAGCTTACCATTTATTGCCAAAGTTATCGAGAAGGTTGTCCTCTACCAATTGCAAGAACATATTGACTCGCACTCTCCCTTGGACATACACCAACATAGTTTCCGCAACAACCATGGAGTAGAAACCTTATCTCTTTAACAGACCGGCTTATCAAGGGCATAGAAAACACAAAACAAGGCTTCATTCTCATCTTTCTAGACATTGCAGCAGCTTTTGACACAATATCCCATAGCATCCTCCTAAGGCGACTATTCAATATAGGAATCTAAGACACTGCTTTAGAATGGTTACAGTCATACCTCACAAATCGCTCACAATATGTACAAATTGGACAAAAGTCAACACAAAGAAGAGCAATCTGCTCTTGCAGTAGAATCCAGAGAACACAAGGAGCAAGAGACATGTGAAGGTCACAAAAGTCTTTATTGGATGAACCCCAACGCGTTTCGGCAACGCCTTCCTCGGGGGGTATGCAGCTTATAGAATAAAAATGAATAATAAAATAAATAAATAAAATCAAATAAAACCTTGTAAATATCATAAATAATTAAAAACATAAATACAACATATTGAAATTCATCAATAAAACTATAATTAAACAAAGACGCAGGGCAGAGGCGAACATATATTAAAATTGTAGAAAAGACATCGACAGGGCTGCGGGAAAAACATTGATAAAACAATGAAACTCAAAAGTGCTACAAAATTTGATTAAATAACATGACAGTACTCACTGGAGCACCCTATGGTAAATCTCACGTGGAGAATGTACTCTTACGTGTGACTCTAGCTGTGAAGTGAATAACAGAAACAAAATTGATACGTCATTTCAAAAAACCTGATTGCGTACAGGGAAAGAATATAAATATAAATTAAGGAAATACACTATATAGTATATTAATGTTCTTTCTTATTACGCAATATAGTGTGCTTAACAACATGAACTGCACAAAAGATTTATACAAATTGTCATCAAAAGTAAGAGATACCAGACCCTGAAATCTTAAAAATAAAGAAAACTCGTATTATACAAAATTGTATCAGGTAGGTGGATGTTGTGATGCCTTGTCCAGCATCCAGTCCCATACCTCTGGCCATTGGTGTTTCTATGGGCCTATGGTGTTGGGTCTGGTCTGCCATCTGCTGTGTCAGGCCAGCCCCCACACTACCTCTTTGCATCCACAACTCTCATTCACCTGCACAACAGCACATTGTGCATCATGGGCATACATTAGTGCTGTTTGCAATGTTGGGTGCCCCTATTATGGGGGACCCTTATCTTTGCCGCCCTTATCTTTGGACGTTTGGCTGTAGTAGGCCCTCTCAGTCTTTGCCTGCCTCATCACACTGACACCTGGTAAAACTGTGCTCATCAATACGGTCCAGGTACTGGCCAGGCTTTCATGTCCCACCTGCCCTGATGCTGCCCAAACCAGCTTCCCCCCATGCACCCCTCAGACCACACCCACACCCTTTCTCACTTTCTGCAACAGCAATATGATTCCACGGGGGGCTGCCCGGTACCTGTATGTATCAGCTATGACATAACATATGCACATGGAGTACCAGGGCTACAAATTTGCTCTCCCATTCTCACCCCAAAAGGTATCCTTTCCCTGTTCACATTCATACTCTCCCTGACTCTGCAGTCCCATCTATGTGCCTAGTTTTGTTAGCATCCCATGGATTGTCTCCTTTGGCACATACAGCAAATAGGTGCATGGCATGATTGGACACTGGTATCACGGCTGTTTAGTTATGCTTCTTTGCCCTACAATGGTCACTCAGTTCTGCTTCCTGTACTTTCTGCATGCATCTTATATTTCTCCTCTCTGCAGTGGCACCACTTCAGACCTGATCTGTCACATCCATTCACCTCTGTGGGACGTATTGCAGGGCAGAGCTGAAGTTTTTCTAAGTCAGACCTTTATACCTGGTTTCAGCAGGTCTAATGTAGATGTTTCCGGTTTACTCCTCATACATACACAACCCATTCGGGAATAAGCTTTCTACGTTGTGGCAGCTGACCACATCCCTGTTCCACCCTCTTACATCCACATTCTTAACTCCCCGTGCTAACGCCCAAGACGTGAATGTCAGCGGTGTTGCAGAATACAGTGGGGGATGTATTCGTCACTTACACATCCCCGCCACATGTAGACAGCCCTTATTTGTGTTCTAGAATGAGGGCCATAGTGAAAAAAATATGAAAGAAGGATCAATATCAGAGAGAGATGTAGGGAAGGAAAGGAAGAAGACAGGGAGTATGAAGAAACAGTAAACGGAAATGAAATCCTGGAAAACAACTTAGAAGAAACCCAATAAGAGGAAATGGATAAGAGAGACCAGCACCAACCCATCTGGACAAATAAAATGATCAGGTACAAAGGTACAAAAGAGTGTCAGTTTTTAGAGAATGAAATACATCAGCTTTGAAAATGTGTATTTCTTATAGTTCATTAGAGGAGGAAATGCATTTCTGTTTCTCTTTCTTCAGTGTTTCACAGCTCAGTGACTGTTTTGGGGGTTTTACATTTTAATTTTTGTCTATATATTTCTTTCACATTTTGTATTTTCTTGTTCTTTAATGTGTGATGGTATGTGTTTTCCATGTGCAGTCGAGATAAGGGATTCTGCAAACATGCAGGTTCTCTATGGGAATCTGTAGTAGCTCAACTTGTTCTCTTTTCCCAACTGGGGTTCCTGGAACACATATTCTAGAATATTTGCAGTGCTGATTTTCTATGGATAGCGTTGGTGCAATTTGAGTTCTTGGTGCTGATGTTGAGTGTCCATTTGCAGGGTTTTGAGTCATGGTGCTTGATGTCTGGCAGTGGAAGAAGTTAGTGATATTGTTGTCAACAGACCAGAATTTTAATAGATTTTTTTGTATATTGAGTTGTAAAGTGAAACACCCTACTTCTGCTTTACTTCCATTGTTGGGAGGGTTTTATTGATGAGTCTGGGAGTGCTCCATAAGAATGAATAATTATGTCCTATCAAACATATTCAAAAGAAATTATGCATTTGCTGGCAAATAATTAGCCTAACCGTATATTTTCAAAAAATATACAGATAATAGGGCTGTTTAAATTGCAGAATGGTCAGATATTATTTATACACTTCTGGAGCAACAATGGCTTTCATCCTTATTTCCATTCCATCTGGAGAAATCAGATCCTAAGGTCTGAGGAGGGACCAACAGGTAGATATTCTATAAGGTCTGCCATGGACTGAACCCAAGTTTCAGAAACATGAGCTAGAGGCATAATAAAGATACCCCCTGCTCCTCGGAGGAGTCGTTTGGACCTGCAAGAGATGTGTCTTATGAGACTTTGTATACAGTATAAGGAAGTTCAGCCAGACACACCCTTGCTTTTTCAACAGTTTTTGGTGGGTCTGACTTGCATCTACTGCTGCCCAATTCCACTTTGCTACTTCAGTGAGCTGTTCCTTTCTATCTCTGGTTCATATTCTATAGCTCATTCCTGCTCCAAATCTGGTTCCTGCCCATGCTTGGTTCCTGCTTCACACCTTGGTCCAGCTCTATTCCTGGTTCCTGCTTCCTGCTTCACACCTGCACAGGGGCTAACCTCTTCACCATGTTTCTGTCCAGGATAGGCCCTAACACCAGAGCAGGAGGAAGAGAGTAAAGACTCAGAGATTGGTAGGGAGAGAGGAGACTCAGAGATTTGATGGGGGAGGTTGGGTCACATAAAGAAGCATGGGTATACCATATTACCTGATAGTTCTCATATACAACCTTCATATTAATCAAGAAACAGCAGCTTGGAGTGGAGGAGTAGCCTAGTGGTTAGAGCAACTGCCTAGTACCCAGAAGCACAAGGGTTCAATTCTCACAGGTACTCCTTGTGACTTTGGGCAAGTCACTTTACCCTACATTGCCTTGGAAGAAAAGGCTGGCAATCTGCTTCCAGTGATACATTGCCAAGAAAACCCAGAGGTAGCTGGATTGCTATGAGTCAATACTGACTTGATGGCACAAAAAAAAAACCAGTTTGAATAGAACAAGCAGATACAGAATGGTTTAAAATCAGCAAAGGTGTATGACAAGGCTTCATGCTTTCCCCCAGGGCCAGTGCAAGGATTGGAGGCACCCTAGGCAGGCCCTCCATCCTGCCATTCCCATTGCTGCTGTTGCAGCCCCTCTCCAGGGCCTGCAATAGCAGCAACAACTATGACACAGTGCTTCTGATTTATGCAAGTCTGCATTGGAAAGGGGTAGAAGCAGCAACTAATAAAAGACTGAAACCACAGTGCAACTCCACAGCCCTAAAGTAAGCACTATGTTGTGGTTTCATGGCCATTGCTGCCACTGCAGGCCCCAGAGAGGGGTGGCAGCAGTGGCAATGGGTGCCCCAGAGGGCCAGTGCTCTAAGTGCCTGCATAGCTTTCCTTATGGTGCTGCCAGCCCTACTTTCCCCATACCTGTTTAGTTTATATGCAGAACAAATCACAATTGAATCAGAACTATATAAGGACATCAAAGGTATGAAGATTAGTGGAAGACTCATCAATAACCTTCATTATGCTGATAATGCCATGTTACTGAATGAAAGTGAAGATGATTTCAATCATCTTGTTTTCAAAATCAAGGAACATAGCCTTAAAATGGGCCTGCACCTTTACATGAAGAAGGCAAAGATCCTGAGTACTGCAAAAATCAATAATTTAATCCTTGAGGGAGAAAAAATAGAAATCATAGACAACTTTACCTCTGGAATCAATAATCAATAAAGAAACAAGAAGCAGTCATAAGAACATAAGATATGCCATACTGGGTCAGACCAAGGTCCATCAAGCCCTGTATTCTTTTTCCAACAGTGGCCAATCTAGGTCATATGTACCTAGCAGTTTCTCCAAGAGACACAGGTTCTACAATGCTTATATTGGTTCAAGCATTGAGGGTCCCTTCTTAATAATGGTTTATGGACCTTTCCTCCAGGAACTTGTCCAAACCTTTTTTAAACCCAGCTACACTAACAGCCTTTACTACATCCTCCGGTAACAAATTCCAGAGTTTGATTACACGCTGAGTGAAAAAATATTTTCTTTTATTAGTCTTAAATAGTTTACCCTGTAGCTTCATTGCATGTCCCCTAGTCTTTCTATATTCTGATAAGGTAAACAATCGATCTACTTTTACCCGTTCCATTCCGTTCATTAATTTATAGACTTCTATCATATCTCCCCTCAACCGTCTCTTTTCCAGGTTAAAGAGCCCTAACCTTTTTAGCCTTTCTTCATAGGAGTATCCTTCCATCCCCTTTACCATTTTGGTGGCTATTCTCTGAACCTTTTCTAAAATCGCTATATCCTTTTTAAGATACTTGCACTTGTCCACATTAAATTTCATCTGCCATTTTGATGCCCAGTCTTCCAGTTTATCAAGATCCTCTTGCAATTTTCCACAATCCTCTTGGGTTTTAACAACTTTAAATAGTTTTGTGTCATCTGCAAATTTGATAACCTCACTCGTTATTCCACTTTCCAGGTCATTTATGAATACGTCAAAAAGCAGCGGACCCAGCACAGATCCCTAGGGTACACCACTATTCACCTTTCTCTATTGGGAAAATTGGCCATTTAGCCCTACCCTCTGCTTTCTATCTTTTAACCAGTTCCTGATCCACAATAGTACACTGCCTCCTATCCCATGACTCTTTAGTTTTGCCAAAAGTCTCTGATGAGGGACCTTGTCAAAGGCTTTCTGAAAGTCCAGATACACAATATTAACCGACTCACCTTTGTCCACTGGTTTATTCACTCCTTCAAAAAAAACATAACAGATTAGTAAGACAAGATCTTCCTTGTCTAAAGCCATGTTGGCTGTCTCCCATTAGGTCATGACTATCTACATGCTGAGTAATTTTATTCTTTATGATGGTTTCTACCATTTTTCCCGGTACTGATGTCAGGCTCACCGGTCTGTAGTTTCCCGTATCACCCCTGGAACCCTTTTTAAAAATTGGCATTACATTGGCGATCCTCCAATCTTCAGGTATTAGAGATGATTTTAATGATAGTTCACAGATTACTAATAGCAGGTCTGCAATCTCATATTTCAGTTCTTTCAACACCCTTGGATGTATACCATCCGGCCCAGGTGATTTGCTACTCTTCAGTTTATCTAATAGTTGTAATACATCTTCCCGATGTATCGATATTTCCTTCAATTCTTCCACACCTTTAAATACCACTTCAGTCATGGGTAACATCCCTACATCTTCCTCAGTAAAGACCAAAGCAAAGAATTCATTCAGTCTCTCCGCTATCGCCTTGTCACCTCTTAGTGCTCCTTTAACCCCTTGATCATCTAATGGACCAACTGACTCTCTCACAGGTTTTTTAGTAAGAATGTACTTGAAAACGTCTTTATTTCACGTTTTTGCTTCCGCAGCAAGCTTCTTCTCAAATTCTCTCTTTGCCTGCCTTATCAATGCCTTGCATTTCACTTGCCAGTGCTTGTGCTGTTTCCAGGTTTCGTCGTTTGGCTCTTTTTTCCATTTCCTGCAAGATGCTTTTTTGGCAAGAACAGCCTCTCTGACCTCACCTTTAAACCATGTTGGCAGTTTTTTGGACTTCCTTCCACTTTTCTTAAAGCGTGGAATACAGCTGGTCTGGGCTTCCAAGATAGTATTTTTCAACGACACCCAAGCTTGATGTACGTCTTTAACCTTTACAACTGCTCCTTTTAGTTTTTTCTTAACTGTTTTCCTCATTTTATCATAGTCTCCCTTTCAAAAGTTAAAAGGTAGAACCGTGGATTTCCTTACTATCCCTCCTCCACTAATTAAATCAAAGGCGATCATGCTATGATCACTATTGCCAAGTGGCCCCAACACCCTTATCTCTTGCACTAGATCTGGTGTTCCACTAAGGACTGGGTCTAATATGGCTTCCCCTCTGGTCGGTTCATGAACCAGCTGCTCCAAGAAGCAGTCATTTATTTCATCTAGGAACTTTATCTCCCTAGCATGTCCTGACATGACACTGACCCAGTCGATACCGGGGTAATTGAAATCACCCATTATTATTACTGCACTGTAACTTTTGTTAGCTTCCTTGATTTCTTTGAGCATTTCATCATCCATTTGGTCATTCTGGCCAAGCGCTTGATAGTACACCCGTAGTAGTCCTTAGTAGTCCTTCTAGTCAAGAAATCTGATGATGCATTGCTCTTGGGAAGGCAGCTATGAAGGACCTAGACAAGATTCTCAAATGCATATGGATGCGAAAGTTGGACAGTGAAGAAGAAAGACAGAAAGAAAACTGTCCGAAGAACAAATCAGTCAGCACTTGAGAAAATCAAACCTAAGCCTTCTTTAGAAGATTAAATGACAATACTTCGCCTTTCCCTCTTTAACATGTCATGCAGAGAAAGATCATTAGAGAAAGACATCATGCTTGGCAAGATTGAAGATCAGTGCAAAAGAGGAAGGCCAGCAATGTGATGGATCTATACAATAGCAGCAGCTATGGATGCAACGCTACCAATAATTAAACACAGAAACATGACAGCAGAGAAAGATCACGTGGCCTATCTAGTCTGCCCTTCCATCAACTACAACAGTGCCCCTTTTTTCCTTTAGAGATCCTCTGTGTTTGTCCTATGCTTTTTTGAATTCAGATACTGTCCTCATCTCTACCACTTTCACTGGGAGATTATTCCACTCATCTACCACTCTTTCTATAAAGAAATATTTTGCATATTACTCCTGTGTCTTTCCCCGTTCACCCTCATCCTATGTCCCTTCGTAGCAAAACTTGTTTTCAATTGGAAGAGAGACTCCTTCTGTACATTTATGCCATGGAGGTATTTAAACATCTCTATCATATCTCCCCTGTCCCTTTCCTCTAAAGTATACATATTAAGATCTTTAAGTCTGTCCTCATATGCTTCATAACGAAGACCACCAACCATTTTAATAGCCACTCTCTGCACCGACTCCAACTTGCTTATATCCTTTTGAAGGTGTGTTCTCTAGAACTGCACACAGTACTCCAAATGAGATTGCACCAGAGACTTATACAGAGGCATTATCACCTCTTTCTTTCTGCTTGCCATTCCTCTCCTTTCACACCCAAGCATCCTTCTGGCTTTTGCAGTCGCCTTGTCTATCTGTTTAGCTACTTTAAGATAATCAAAAACAATTATGCTCAGATCCCACTCTTCTTTCGTGGACAGAAGTACCTCACCCCCTACACTGTACCTCTCCTTTGGATTTTTGCAGCCCAAATGCATGACCCTGCATTTTTTAGCATTAAATTCCAGCTGCCAAATTCTAGACATTTTTTCATGCTTAACTAGATCCCTCCTCATGTTATCTACTCCTTCCTGGGTGTCTACTCTATTGCAGATTTTGGTATCATCCACAAACAAATAAACCTTACCCGACAGCCCGTCCGCAATATCATTAATAAAGATTTTAAAAAGAATCCCTCCGGCATACCACTCGTAACCTCCTTCTCCTCAGAGTCAGCTACATTTACCTGGACCCTTTGTCATCTCCCACACAGCCACTTTCTAACCCAATCAGTAACTTTAAGGTCCATCCCTATGTTGCTCAGTTTGTTTATAAGTTGCCTGTGTGGAACGGTGTCAAAGGCTTTACTGAAAACTAAGTACACCACATATAGGGCTCTACCTCGGTCCAACTGCCTGGTCACCTAGTCAAAGAACTCAATCCATGCTGCCTTGGATCCTGCAATCCATTGAACTTCAGAAACCTCAATATCCTCTCTTTTGGTAGCCTTTCCAATAATTTACCAACCACAGAGGTTAGACTAACCAGCCTGTAGTTCTCAATGCCATCCTTACATCCACTTTTGTGTAAAGGGACCACATGTGCCTTTCTCCAGTCTTCTGGCACCACTCCCGACTCCAAAGAAGCATTGAAAAAGTCAGACAGTGGAGCCACTAGAACATCCCCAAGTTCCCTCAGTATTCTTGGATATATCCCATCTGGACCCATTACTTTGTTTACTTTTAGTTTAGCTAGTTCCTCATGAACACAGTCTTCTGTAGTCGCCTGACTGAAGACCGAAGACAGCTTAGGACAACTATCCAGAGAATCATCATGAGTCATCATTGACTCGACGGCACTTAACAACAACAATGCATTTTTTGACTAGCTTTTGGAGGCTTTTCCTCAGAATAGCTTGAGGAAAAGGTTTTTACATCCAAAAGCAGGTAAACATATATATTGTTAGTACATTACAATGGTATCAATTTATTTCCTGTTATTTTTGTTATTGATAGACATGTTTCACATGCAGCCAAAAATAGCAGCAGATGTCAGTGAGGCCCTATCCCCCACTGACAGAAGAATGGGTTAGGACCATGGATGTGGCCACAAATGGCAGTGGATGCCAGAGAGAAGCAATGCCCTGCCAGCAGAAGATTTGTGCAGGGCCATAGCTAAGGCCTAACATTGTTGCAGATGCTGGAAGGCGGAACCCATTCCCCACCAGCAGAGGACTTGTGGAGAGTCAAAGCTGCGGTTGAAACCAGAGGTGGATACCGATGGGGAGTGGGGACCCCATCCTCCACCCGCATATTTGGACAGGACCGTGACTCTGGCAAAAAATGATGGCAGATCTCAGCAGGGACCCCAATCCCTGCATGAAGATTTGTGCAGGGTCATGGCTGCAGAAAGAAAACGGCAGCTTTGTGTTGAATCGGGGCAGGGGCAAAGAAAGCCCAGGATCCCATGGAGGTAATTTAAAAAATAGAAGCAAGAGCAGGACGGGATGATAGGGAAGGGGCCAGAGTGGAAGGGGATAGGGAGAGGGAGGAGGAGGCAGAAAGAGAGAGGGAGAGAGTGGAGGAGATAGGGTGGAGGAAAGGAAGAGTGCAAGTGGGGGGAGAGGTTGAGAATCTGATTTCATGGGGAAGAGCTGGTCAGAATGACACTATGCCAAAATAAATATACTCTACACCCATTCCCATATGTATGCACACAGACACCCTCACCTCCCTTTAACATTCACACACATAGTCTCACTCCCTACACATGTGTGCACACACACTTGCCCTGCCCTGACCTCCCACATGCACACATATATACCCCCACACCTCTGCGCACATGCGCACCCATCCAACAACTCACACAAATGTGCACGTACATGCATATACAACCATCTATACCCCTACGCATGTGCCTACATACAACCATTCACCCCCCTACACTTGTGCACAATCATTCACTCCATTCACATGCACATGCTCCCAGCCCCTCATTTCTCACGCACACATATATATACAAACATACATCCACCCATACACATGTATGCATGCACACACGCACAACCATCTACTCTCCCATGCATACACACACATACACATACACACCTCATACACACACACACACCCACAGCCCCTCAGTTCACTCCACACTTTCTCAAGCACACACGCAGACTCACAGCCCTTCATCTGCCACCTCCAACCTCCCTACCCATAAGTCCTTGTCCCCCCATCCCTCCTACCCCACACACACAGCCTTTCACCCTGGGGGCCATAATTGCCTCTTTGGGGGTCAAAAAAGAGGTTCAGAGATCACAAGACAGCCCGTCTACATGGAGGATTGTGAAGGGGTGAACGATTAAATCCTGATGCACAGGGATAGTAGCTAGCTTTAGACCAGCTATCCCTGTACCCAGGTTTGAGTTTTTAAATTCTCTTTCCTGACTAAACTCCATCTCCATGCCATCCACATGTTAGAGTGATTACATTTTGCTACTATACAGGGGTCCCGAAGGACTCAGAGAGCATTTATTTAACTTCCAGTCCTCTCCCATCCTTCACTTGGCACCTGCATACTCTTCCCCAAGCAAGGGCAGCCCACCGGTGTTGCAGAGTCATGTGCAGAGACTCAGAGTGGGGCCTCATTTGCATAAATATTTACGTATCCATTTATTTTATTTATTTTAAAAGTTATATGCCACCCATCTAAAATCTTGAAATGCCTTTGAAACATACATACAAAATTTATTAAAACAGACATTACAATAAAACAAACAATAATGAAACAAAATTAACTTAAAACCGCTTTCACAGACCCACAAAAAACCAAACCATTAGAAATATCTGCATATGGATTTATTGCTGAGGAGGAAGGGAAATATAATATAAAATATTAAAAACCGATTCTTGTAGCTGTGAATTCAAGATCATGATGCCCAGGCTAGATTGCACAATACTAAAGCTGGAAGAGTCCAGAAATAAGCAGCAGTAAAGTTATCAGGCTACTAAACAAAATTTAACTCAGATGTTTCCTTAAAACTTGAGATTTTCTTGAAATTGAATTGGCAAAATATTTTACATTTCAGACAAGCACCATCAAGAACACAAAGCTGCAGATCTCGAAGGCTATTCATATTCTACTATCCCCCAATCAACATCCTTATACAGTTGAAGCCACACCAAATACTGATAGTACAGAACCAATAGAGCAAATCTACCATTCCATAAGAGCACTAAAACATCCAAAACTCACACAACAAGCAGTGCACCCAAAAATGGTGGCGCCATAAACATTGCAATGGAACCTAAAATATCCAAATATTTATTGGGAAAACTGAACAAATCAGATTCATATACAGAAATTCTATACTAACAGCATACCTGGCTTCGGTTACCAGGGCCAGAGCAAGGATATGAGGCATCCTAAGCAAGCCCTCTATCCTAACCGCCACCTCTCCTGCTTCTACCACCATCTCCATTGCCGCCGCTGCCTATCCTCTCTGAAACCTGCAACAGCAGCAATGCCATTTCTATCGTAATGCAGTACTTACTCAAATTCTCCAGAAATGCATTGTTGTTCCTCCTCTCTGATCTGCCGCTTTTGCCCTTTCCATCACGGACTTCATATTTACGAGGGCCGTTTTTTTTTCAACCTCCGATAGGCTATAAATAAAAGACAAGTTCATATAAAACAATAATTTTATTACCAAAAGATTGGTACACTTACGGTTACTTTTCGACATAATCACCGAAGAGATTGAGACATTTGTCATATCTGTGGACAAGCTTTTCAATACCCTCTGCAAAGAAAGTTGCCGCCAATGAATTCAAGTAGTCCTTGACGTTGGTTTGAAGGTCCTCATTGGTTTGAAAGCGCTTTTGTGGCCGTCCGTCAACATTTTTGGGACCCAACGTGCACAAAGTTTTTTGTAGCCTAACCGTTCAGTAACAATAGAGTACAAAACAGACCTTGAAACCTCTGGAAATTCCGTAGACAAAGCAGTAATGGTGAATCTGCGGTTTTCTTTAACCATTCTGTCAACTCGTTGCACCAGGTCATCTGAAATGACAGATTTGCGTCCTTGGCCCAACACCATCACTCATGAAGTTTTCCCCATACACACGACTCATTCTCCGATGGATTTCTGCAGCACTATGGCCTTCAGCCTGTAGAAAACGAATCACACTTCGCAATTCACACTTGGAGGGAGCATCAATCATGGTGGACATGTTTACGTGGCTGTAGCACAACGCCGACTGACGCCTGAATGTCAACAATGGCGGAGTGTGTAGTGCAAGAGCTGCGCAGTCGCCTACAGCGCATGCCCGCTTTCTGCTGCCCGCGTAGCGTCTGCACGGAGCGATCGGAGGTTGAAAAAAAAACGGCCCTCGTACATGGGGGGTGGAAGTCTGCATCGGAGGGGGCGGAAGCGACAGGTCAAAGCGAGAAGAAACAGCAAAGCAGTGCCAGAGAGTTTGGGTATGCACTGCATTGCTGTTTAAATGGCATTGCCACCTCTGCAGGTCCTGGAGAGGGGCAGCAGTGGCGGCTATGGTCTGCCCTGGGAAGCTGGTGCTCTATGTGACTATCTAATTCACCTATTGAGTTGCACCGGCCCTGTCAGTCACACACTTACTGTAGAATATAGATAGACCATCACCCAGTACAAAATTGGTCACTACAAACTAAAAATAGAAATATGTTGGCAAATATTAAACAGAATCCCCAAGAAATCACACTCTGCAAGTGGCAAACACCAGAGAAATAGAAAGATGCATATAAAGAAAGCACATGTAAATTACAAAAACTGGCATATTCCAATCACTAAATGGAAATAAAATACTTTTTTTTTTAAACTATGTTGTCTGTCCATGTTGTTTTTCTAATCATGTTGGTTCCAATCTCTGGTTTCTGCTTTCCTGCATCTTTCTAGGGACTCAAGTCTATCTGCTACTTCTCTTCTTTACACTCATCTCTGACATTGATCTCTTTTTTTTTCAGCTTTCTTCCATGTCATTTTTAATCTTTATATGGACTCAGATTTCTCACCTTCTTCTTATCATCTTGACAACCTAAACCCCAACCCTCCCATT
Organism: Ichthyophis bannanicus; assembly: GCA_033557465.1. Classification (NCBI taxonomy): domain Eukaryota; kingdom Metazoa; phylum Chordata; class Amphibia; order Gymnophiona; family Ichthyophiidae; genus Ichthyophis; species Ichthyophis bannanicus. The sequence continues at coordinate 201,133,920 of CM066037.1, forward strand.
CCCCATTTCTCTTTCCTCAGCATCTTACTCCCCAGTCTATCCCCACTGTCCAATATCTCTCCCCTCCCTCTGACCCTATCCAATATCTGCCCCTCCCCAGCCAGTATCTCCACCTCTTTTATTACATATCCCCACTCTGTATCCGTTATCTCTCTTCTTTCCCTATCTTCCTCATGTCCAGCATTCCCTCCCTTCTCCCTGTTTCCTCCCATAACTAGCATCTCCATCTCTCTATTCCTGTCAAGACCTGTTTCTCCACTCTGTACCTTGATGCCCCATCCTCTATGTCCAGCATCTTCCCTCCCTCTCACCCCTCTCCATGTCCAGCATCCGCCCTCTACCTTCCTATTCCCACCTCCCCTGTGTCCAGAATTTCTTCTTCCTTTCTATGAACCCCCCTCCATGTCCAGCATCCATCTCCACCTTCCTATTCCCACCTCCCCCATGGTCAGCATCTCTTCTATACTTCTTCATCTCTCTATAACTCCCCTCAAATCCATCATCTCTTTTCCATCTCCCTTTAACCCCCATGTCCTGCCTTTCTTCTCCATCTCCCTATGATCTCCTCTCTCTCCATGTCTAATATTTCCTTTCCTTCTCCATGTTTCCCCCTGCCCTGCGTCCAGTAGCTTCTCTCTCTTCTCCTGCCATATGGTCCTGGCCCTCCTTATCCCTTCTAACTCAAACCCTCCTCCCCTACTTCCCTTTTAAGATTTCCTCTCCTCTACCAGCAACGAACACTACTGCTTCATTTCCTTAGTCTGGCAGCGGTAATAGCACAGCATGTGAGACTTGTGCATGTAGCAACCCTAAGGCCCTCCTGGTCACGGCTTCTCTAGCGTGAAAAATATGCATCAGAGATGGGAATGACCAGCTGAGCCTTGGAGGCATGCATATGTATCAAGAGGAATTGCTGCTAAAGTTATTGCTTTTGTTGCTGCAGCTAAGCAAATACAACGATGATGGCGGCATCTGAAAGAATTGGGGATGATCCAGATTTTTTTTTCAGGTATCTAGACGCAGCATGGGGCTACTAATGGAGGGGGGCCATATGCAGGCAACATTCCTGAACATGTCTAGGTCCAGCCCTGTCCCCAAGAAGTCTGTTCCCTCGGGGGAGAAGAAAGAAATTCCCTTTAAGGCCCAGACATAGATTTTACACTTCACACAAATTCTCAGAGGCTGTTTGGGTGCTCCAGCTAACTTTACTGTAGAGTTGTACAAAGCATATACTGCTTCAAGATAGTTTTTCAGAGGTAGACCTGAATCAAGTAAACACTGTTCTGTATAGCCACACATCATGTATCTCCTTTATTTGGCTATGATTCCATCCATTGTCTGTCAGTTCTTTGTGTTAGTGTCTTCCCAAGTGCTGGGTAAACGTATCTGACTGAACTTTACAAGGGATTTATCTCCTCTCTGGGATCCTCCTCCAGGCAGACTTTCTGCATGCGGGAATCTTTTCCCCACAGTACGTTTTCTCCTTTGATCTTTCTCCAATGTGTTGCTTCTCCCTCCTTCTTTGGCTTGTAGTAAGGTTACCAGATGTCAGGGCCGTACCATGCCATAATTGTGTCCTGTGCGTCTTGCACATTTGGTGCATCCTCCCCCAATCACATTTGCTCCATGCCCTGCATCTCCCATCTTACCCCACACCTCCATGTCCAGCCAACTCCCCACCCACGCTGCCTGTCTTTGCAACACCATGCTTGAATGGCTGCTCTGGTCCCTCCCTCCTCTGACACAAACCTACTGTACAACAGAGGAGGGTGGGATCAGATCTGCATGCAAGCAAGTAATCAGAAATACCCATGGGTTTTTTTTTCAATTAGAGGTCAGGTCTGCTCTGCTGCTGCCAGCGCCGCTACTGACGAGGGAACAAAAAAAGTGGTGGCGGCAGGGTAAGGGCAGGCAGCATGAGGGGGAGCCGAGGCCAGCAAATTCAAAAGCACCCCTAATCTTTTATGCCCTGTGCGGCTGCACTGCTCACTCAGAGCTGCGTACGGCATTGCCAGTTGTCCCTGATTTTCGGGGATTGTCCCGGATTTTAGTGCCGTGTCCCCAACTCCCACCTGTTGGGCAGCCTCCTGTCACTAATTCCAGCAATGGGAACAAAGGGGGTAGAAAATAAATTTTATTTTCAATTTAATGATTTGAATATGTCAGTTTTTAGAATTTACATCTATTCGGCCCGATATTCATTAGGGCAGGCTATGCACTGTTACAGCGCATAGCCATACCCGCCAACCCTTAGCCCCGGATATTCAATCACGGGGTCATATGTGGCCCCGACATTGAATATCCAGGTTTGCCACACATGCCCAGAAGCCGCAGTAGCTAACTGGGCAGCACGACATTGCATGCTGCCCAGTTAGCTCCTGTGGCTTAAAGATAGGCATGGGTTTTCCTTGCCTATCTTTTAGCTGCAGGTCCCTAACCGGGCAGCATGCAATATTGCTGTTGGATGGTTATTACTTGCTGCCACCTCTGCTCCTCCCCTGAACACCCCCAACATGCCCCGATGCTAAGCGGTTAGCATCGGGGTGTGTAGAGGAGAAATTTGGGAATATTCAGCGGCTCTAATCGTGTTCGTGCCGTTGAATATCCCGTTCATAAGGAATTACACAGTTTAGAAGTCTGTAAACTGTGTAACTGCCTTTCAAATATCAGGTCCATTATCTTTATATTTTATTTATGAATTTATTTATTTAGCAATTCTTCTATACTGCTTCATCTGCTAGCCGAAGCAAATTGAATGGAACAAAATGCAGAAATTTTAAAATATGAGGTTTAACAGTATAACATTATTAACAGCAGAACATTTTTAACATATTATTAACAATCTGGCGATATTGGAGAAAAGGCTATTTATAATGGAGGAGGGGTGGGAAAGGATGGGGGTCTTTTGACGTGATGTCATCATATGTTTGGATGTGTGAGATCAAGCTGTTGGGTAGGGGGGAAAGTGTTCTGAGGATTGTAGGATTGTTGCCATTAGGTGCCAGTGCCAAAATGGTCCTTGAACAGGTGTGTTTTGAGATGTCTTTAATTCTGTGAGGGTGTCAGTGAATCGCAGTTCCAGGGGCAGAGAGTTCCATGGGTTAGGTGCAAACAAGAAGAAAGCTCACAAGGATGTATACTTGTTATAGTGGTTAAGGATTTTGGCAATCTTGATAGGTTTTGCGATACTGTTCTTCTTGCTCTTGAGCTGTGATCATTATGAATGAAGGATTGAGTACTAGGTGCTGATGAATTGTGGAGTATCTTGAAACTGGTTAGCAATGCTTTATATCATACTCTCAGTACGGGGGAAAAGCATTGCTGTTTCTATTTCTCTGTCGATTTGTCTGCTTGGAAGTGATATTGCTGCTGTCGTGGGATGGATGGGGATGCAGGTAAAAATGATTCTTCTCCCCTTCTTCATACCTTGTTGTTCATACCTGAAACTAAGTATCCCTTCCTCTCCCCTCCCCACTTTGGATAAGTGTTCCATATTTGACTGCAATAAATCTGGTAACCCTAGCTTGTAGCAAGAGCTTCTGTGTACACGCCTTTCTTCCACAGTCAGGCAGAGGGTGAGTAAAACATCTGACTTTCACATGCACTTCATGAAAGGACATTAACTTGAAACTCAAGGGAGACCTCACACTGGACATAAAGGGTCCGATATTCAGCTGGGCAGGCTATGCACCGCTACAGCACATAGCCCTGCCCGCTGACCCTTAACACTGGATATTCAATGCCACAGCGATGGCATTAAATATCTGGCATCGTCACACATGCCCCAGAGCCACTGAGGCTAACTGGGTAGTGATGATATTACATTGCTACCCAGTTAGTATCTGCGACTAAAACTAGGCGAGCCAAAAGTTGGCCTAGATTTATCTACAGATTGCTAACTGGGTAACGGTGCAATATTGACACTACCAAGTTAGCAGCAGTCTCCGCCTCTGCTCTACACCAGAATGCCACTAACCACAGAGCATCAGGGTGTGTAGTGGGCTTTGAAGAGGATATTCAATGGCAACAACCGTGTAAGTGCTGTTGAATATACCGCAGGGATCTGTGCTGGGTCCGCTGCTTTTTGACATATTCATAAATGATCTAGAAAAGGGAATAACGAGTGAGGTTATCAAATTTGCAGATGGCACAAAACTATTTAACGTTGTTAAAGCACAAGAGGATTGTGGAAAATCCTTGATAAATTGGAAGACTGGGCATCCAAATGGCAGATGAAATTTTAAGTCGGCAAGTGCAAAGTTATGCACCTAGGAAAGAACAACCCAAACTATGGTTACACGATGCAAGGTTCCACATTGGGAACCACCACCCAGGAAAAAGATTTAGGCGTCATCGTGGATAACATGTTAACACCCTCCGCCCAGTGTGCAGCGGCAGCCAAGAGAACAAATAGAATGCTAGGTATCATAAGAAAAGGAATGGAAAATAAAACAAAGGACTTTATAATGCCTCTGTATCGTTCCATGGTGTGACCGCACCTTGAATATTCTGTGCAATTTTGGTCGCTGTATCTTAAAAAGGATATAGCGTTATTAGAAAAGATACAGAGAAGAGCCACCAAAATGGTAAATGGGATGGAAGGATACTCCTATGAAGAGAGGCTAAAAAGGTTAGGGCTCTTTAACCTGGAAAAGAGATGGCTGAGGGGAGATATGATAGAGGCCTATAAATTAATGAATGGAGTGGAACGGGTAAACGTAGATAGATTGTTTACATCATCAGAATATAAAAAGACTAGGGGACATGTAATGAAGCTACAGGGTAACCTATTTAAGACTAATAAGAGAAAATATTTTTTCTCTCAACGTGTAATCAAACTCTGGAATTTGCTACCGGAGGATGTAATAAAAGCTGTTAGTGTAGCTGGGTTTAAAAAAGGTTTGGACAAGTTCCTGGAGGAAAGGTCCATAAACCTTTATTAAAAGGGACACTAGATATCACTGCGTGACCCAGTACAAGCATTGATGAACCTGTGTCTTTTGGATAGACTGCTAGGTACTTATAACCTAGATTGGCCACTGTTGGAAACAGGATACTGGGCTTGATGGACCTTGGGCTGTAAACTGTGTAAAAGCCTTTCAAATATTGGGCCAAGGCTTTTTTTTGTGCCAGTACACAATAGTGCACTGTACCGGCACCTTTTTCTGGGGGGCGGGCACCAACAGGCCTGTGGCAGCCGCTTCACGCTGCCTTAAAAAAAATACCTCAGCAATTCTTGCCCCACCCCCTGCTTTTCCTGTCTGCAGTGGTGGCAGACATTGGATTTTAAACAACAAAAAAAAGCCATGGGTATTGGCAACTCACGCTTGGAAGGCCTGCAAATGCCCACTCATTCTCATGCAATGCAATGGAGTGGCCTAGTGGTTGTGGCAAGGTACTTCAGGCTGGAAGGTTGGGGGTTCAAATCCCACTAGAGGACAGCAACCTTGGGCCGGAAGGACTGGGGTTTTTAGTCCCACAGGTGCTCCTTGTGGTCTTGGGCAAGCCACTTAACCCTCCATAGCCCATGTTCCCTGTAAAATAGTTATCTCCATGTTATAATGCCCTGTTCAATGTAATTTCAGTTTGTTCAACGTAAACCACACTGATGCAGAATAGCGCGGTATATAGAGAATATAAATAAATATGAGAGAATGAATGTAAATAAAATGTGTCAGAAGGGGTGGGCATTTGCAGGCCTTCCAAGAATGGAAGTTATGAAGACCCATGTGGTTTTTTTTTTAAATGTTTAAAGTTTGATGCCCACTGCCACCGCTGCAGGCACAGGAAAAGCAGCAGTGGTGGTGGCAGTGGTAGAGGGGGTTTAATGGCTGGAAGGGTGATGCTAGATATGAGAAGAGCAAAGGGAAGATGATGGATACAGTGGGAGAGTGGAGGTGTGGAAGGAAGATGTAGGATACCGGTTGGGGATGAAGGGTAAATGCTGGACATATAGAGCCCCATTCTGGGAGGGGGACGTCCAGGCCTTCCGGACGTCCCCACTGAAGAAGGGGCCATTAGGACCCGATTCTGGTCAGCCAGAATTGGTCCCGAGGATGGCCCGGCATGCCCCTCCTGCCTGTGGGGATGTCTTCCCTGCAGGTGCCCCAGACTGCTGCAACGTAGGCCCCCAATATCTCTGCTGCCCGACCCACGGCTGGCCTCCCGCAGCTTGAATCGGGTGGCGGGGAACCCCTGCATCCGGCCTCGGCCCCAGGGGTGACTCCCCTGTCCCAATTCTCCTGAAAAAACTGATTATACCACTTCTAGGTGATATAAGCAGTATGGTCCAGCAGGCCTGACAGGGACGTACAGGGCCATGACTTAAATCAGCCCTGTACATGCTGCTGGGCATCCCGCCCCTGCCCCCGCTCCACCTCCTGCCGGCTCTTCCCATCCTGAAGCACAGAATGTATGGGGAGAGCCAGCGGGAGAATAGCGTTTAGGCGGATTGTGGGGCTGCCCATTCTGGTGGGACTTGCAGCCCCACAATCCACTTTCCAGAATGAGGGTGGCATAAGGGGATAGAGGGTAAATGGTGGATACAAGTGGGGAGTAAAGGGAGGGAGGGCAGATGTTGGACATGGGATAGAGAGCAGAGGCTCAACATGGAGTGAAGACATAAGAGTCTGGAGGAAAAATACTGATCATGGGGTGGAGAGGTGGATGGCAGATAGTGGATATGAAGTTGGGGAATGGAGAGGTGGAGGGCACATGCTGGACATAGGGTAGGGGTCATGAGGGTTGGAAGGCACATGGTGGACATGGGATAGGGGATGAGGGGCATATACTGGATATGAGTTGGGGCATGAGGCTGGGGCAGATGGTGGACATGAGTTGGAAAGCAGAGGCTAGACACAGGATAGGGGTCATGGGGGATGAAAGGCAGATGCTGGACATGGCATGGGGCATAAGGGATAGTGGGCAGAGACTGGACACAGTGTAGGGGTGGAGGGCAGATGCTGGACACAAAGTGTGGGGTGGAGGACAGATGCTGGAGATGGAGATGTAGAGGAGATGCTTGACATGGAATGAGAGAGAGAAGAGGAATGCTGGACATGTTGGGGATAAGATTAGAAAAAGGGGAGAGGTGCTAGATGATGAAAGAGAGAGAAACAGGCAAGAGAAGGAGAGAGATGCTGAACACAGAGAAGGCAGAAGAAAGAAAAATGAGAACGTTAAAGTCTGGGAAATAAGTGACAGGAAGGATAGAGAGCTGGGAAGTGAAAGGGCTGTGTTAAAAGTTGTGAAATGATAGGAAGATGCTCTAAAAAGATGGAGGAGATTGAGAACTGGATGGTAAAAAGGAGAAACGAAATCTGAGTTGAAAGAGAAAAAAGAAATCTGAAAGGAAAAGATCATTGTTTAGATGGAAGGAAGTGAAGAAGACAGGAGGGGAGAGAAGTGGCAGATAGACCAAAAACTCTTGAAGGTGAATTAAGAGAAGATGAGGAAAGCAGAAACTAGAGACTGGGATCAATACAATTAGAGAATAAAATGACCAGACAACAAAAGGTAGAAAAATATTCTGTTATTTTCAGTTTAGTGATTGGACTATGTCTATCTTTAGACTTCATAGGCCTGATATTCATCCTATGACAGTCAGTGTTTTAAAAGCGCCTGACTGCCACAGGCAAAAGTGAAACCAAATATTCAGCGCAAAAATCCGGATAGCCTCTGGCACTAAATATCCAGTTTCAGTGCTGACCAGCACAGCTATTCAGACAGGGCAATATTCAGCCGCTATCTGGATAACCAAACTGCATAAAGTTAGGACCATTATTGAAATGGACTGACTTTATATGGACACTTAGCTGGTTATCAGCAATTTTTTTCAGTCAGCTGGTTAGCCAAGTGCTTACCCCTGCCCATGGACTGCCCTGGAACTGTCCAGACAGTGCCACGGTGTTTAGAGGGGATATTCAGCAGCACTGGCTGGTTAGTGCCACTAAATATCCCTCTCAGTGGGATTTATCCAGTTAGCAGGTTCTGCTAACCGGATAAACCCCTTTGAATATTAAGCTGTACATACGTATTTTATCTTTATACACTGTACTGAACAGGGGCATCTGCTTCTCTTTCCATTTCACTGGTGTATTGCATGAAGAGTCTGTTTTTTGGGATTTCAATTTAATTTTTGTCTACATCATTTTATTTTTAGTTTGTGTTATTTTATGCTTAGTGAGGAACTACTTATATTCTGAGTGTATGATCAAGGCCAGGTATTCTGTTGGCATGGAGTTTCTATATAAGGATTGGTAGTAATCTGTCTTGTTTGGTTCTCTGGATGATCTAGTGCCCATTGGATGTCTACTAAGCTGGGCTCTCTGTTAATGTGTCAGATAGTGCATGCTATCTGGATGTGCTAGCTTATAATGCAGGGAAATTGCACGTAACATAGCAGTTTTCTGCCCTGGTTGCTAAAATTGTGTTATCTGCAGGAGTAGGCGGGATAAGGGCGAAGAGTGGGGTATGCATAATGCGCCGTTACTGCGGGCATCAACTGCATGCATTAACGCTACATCGAAGTTGCAGACAGCATCGGCACTCATAATGCCACCTCAACAAGTGGTGTTATGTGCATCCATAGTGCTGCCGGGGCACACTCTCTGCAATTTTGGTACATTGGTGTGGAATGTTGTGCCTGCCTCCAACAAATAATGCTCAGCTTTTGTAGCTAACGCCATGCTTTCTGCACTTTTTTGCCGTGTTAGATGAGCTTTAGTAAACAGATCCTTTAGACTGCTGTTCTTTTCCAGGTAGGATCCTTGTGCGCGTTTTGGAAGTTGGCAGAAGATAATAATCCAGAGAGGAAATATGTGAGAAGATTTTGTAGGATAGAGTAATGCAGGTTTGGAATATACTACTTTATGAGATAAGGGTTGAGAAAAATTGACTTTTAAAAAATATATTTGTTTGAGCAATATTTGATTCATTGATTTTTTTATTGCACATCAGTTTGCTTGAAGGTCTTAATTTGCATGGATTTACTTTTTATGGTGTATTCATGTTCTGCATGTGTGGCTGAGGTAAGGAATTCTGTTGCAGTCTTGCTAATTAATTTCCATATAGGAAGTGTACCGTTGTTCTAGAGCTTTCTGTAATATTTACAGCATTGCTATTCATAGGTAGGGTTGTAGAAGTTTGAGTCCTAGGGGTTAGGACTGCCATGGGATGGTAAGTTTACTATACAAGGTCAGTGTCTTTTCCAAGGCATTTGTATTATTTCTCAGAAAAAAAGAAAGTGGGTAGTAGAGTACCTCATGAATCACTTCTGAGACCGATATTGTTCACTGTCTTTGTGAGTGATATTGCTGAGGGTTAAAAGGAAAGGTTTGCTTTTTGCAGATGACACAAAGATTTCTAACAGTGGACATCTTGGAGGGAGTAGGCAACACGAGAAAAGATCTACAAAAACTTTGAAAAATGATCTAGTACTTGGCAGTTAAGATTTAATGCAAAAATGTGCAGAGCAATGTACTTGGGTTGCCGAAATCCCAAAGAGCTGTATGTGACAGTGGGTGAGAGGCTGGTATGCATGGATCAGGAGCGGAATCTCTGGGCAATATGGGGGTCATTCCGAGCTATGAATAGCAGGGATGTATGCCCTGCCTGAACGTACATCCCTGATATTCATCCTCCTGCTGATCCCACACAAAGGCTCCCTGTACGAATACAGAGTTGTATGGGGAGCCTTAGATGGGGCGGGAGGGGGAGGGTGGAAGGTGGAGCAAGGGCAGGGTGTGGGTGGGTCATCACCCTGGACATACATGGACAATTCTAAGGTCAGCTCTGTACGTCTGGAGTAGGCCGGTTAGACGGGGGACTTATTTCACCTCAGAGGTGGAATAAGTCTCCCTGGACATGGGGTAGCAGTGGCGGCCAGCGGGGACAAAACCAGGAGACATGCAAGAGGTTCCCTGCAGCCGGATCCTGGCCATGGGAGGCTGGATCAGGGGTCTGGCTATGGGGAAAGGAAATTCTCAGCAGCGACCAGCGTTTGCAGGTCCTGAATAGAGCCGCAGCACCATGGTGACAGGACGCCATGGCTCTGCAGTTCCATTCAAGAGTCTTACTGAGTTAGCCGGGGATTTGTAGGGCATGCGACTATTCAGAATTGGGGTTAGGCCTGTACATACAGGCTGGTAGACCCGATTCTGATCCCACAGGGCATCTAATCGGGTCTACCGCTGTACGCCCCGATTCTGAGGGGCTGGACAGGGGCTGGACGTTCAGTAGGGAATAGGCCTCTAAATGTCTGAGGATCTCAAGGTGGCAAAACAATGTGACAAGGTGGTGGCCAAAGCCATAATGTTGCCAGACTGCATAGAGAGAAGCATAACCAGCAAAAGGAAGAAGTTATTAAAGCTCCTATACAAGTTGTTGGTGTATTTGTATCCCAGTGATGTGACTCATGGAACCACATCTCCGTAATGACAGCAGCAAAAGCAGTAGCATTAGAACAGTATTTCTGGTTGTGCCCTAGATTAGGAAATGCTGGAACTAGAACAATTTATTCAGTTCTGCTCTACGATCCAGCTTCTTGGGATTTCCAATTCAATTTTCGCCACAAATTTCTATTTGTATTTTTGTGATCACTTATTTTAAATATGGTGAGGCTCTATCCATATTTTCCATATAAGTGACAGAGGTGATGTATTCTTTTGATATGCTCTGTGGCTAGTTGTAGGGGGTGTGGCTACTGTGAGGGTGCAGCTATATAGTGGTGGAACAATGGACAATCACACACTCCCTAAAGTTGGCCGAGTATGTGAGTACTGGCACCATTATTTCTTTTTTTTACAAAAAAAGCACTGACAAAGGCTGAGCCATAAAGAAAAGGCACTGCTTCACAAAACAAACAACCATAAATCCATACCACACCGTTGGTGTCACTGGCTTGTATACTGTGCCATACCTAGCCCTATGCGAGCGGTGCAGCCGCACAGGGTGCAAAGAAATAGGGGCGCCTTTGGGGATGCAGCCTCAGCTCCCCCCTTGCCCAGCCACCACAGCTTTTCCTGTTGCTTTGGCGATGGTGGCAATGGCAGCAGCAGAGCAGACATCCAATTAAAAAAAAAACACAGGTCTTTACGACTCCGCACTTCCATGTTGGCCTGATGAATTCCCCCTCTGATGTATGCTCACATCAGAGGAGGGAGGGATCAGACCAGTCATTCAAGCATGGAGTTAGAAAGACCCTCATTTGAATAGCTGGTCTGGTCCCACTCTCCTCTAATGTGAGCATATGTCAGAGGAGGGAGGGATCAGACCTGAATGCATGCATGGAGTCGGACAGACCCATTTTTTTTTTCAATTAGATGTCGCTGCTGCCACCACTACCTCCAACATCAAATACATAGAGAGACTTACAAACATAAATATTTTTTTGTCGGAACGCACACCGTGAAGGACTAAGCCCTCTCGTGGTGAAATGTTCCTTTTTTCTCTTTAATTAGGGACACAACCCTACCAAGTGTTAAAAGGGGAAATCAACCCCTTAACATCAACCGAAACCCTTCAACTTGCAGGAAAACCCTCCAGAAGGAAGTCACTTATCTGAATGCCGACATTCCCCCAGGCCCGTAGGCTTAGCGTTCTCCAAATCTCCACCAGCCAAATTCATCCGTCGTTATAACATTCCTGAGTAACCAAGTGCATCCGTCGATGCAAATTCCTTAGTAATAACTGTGACTTCTTTTTTCTTTGAAGCTGCAACCATACGAGACTTTCTTCTCGATTTCCGTGACCCAACGTTGTATATGTTTCGAGCCAATACGTTTTCCTGGCCCTTCTTCAAACCAGATTGCTTCATTCTCCTTACAGAGGCAAACCATTTTTTATCTTCCTGACCCAATCACATGATCGGCTGATAACCAATAGCCACTGAGTTCAATCTCAAATAATACTCCACCAATCCAAACTTGAATTCAAACCCATTGGTTCCAAAGTATTCACTACCTCCAAGGCAGCACTAAAAATGGCGGTGGCTGGGCAAGGTCAGGCAGCATAATGGAGAGCAGTTGGGTATGGGGATAAGATGGGGAGATGCATGTGGCAAATAACAAATCTGTGATTGGGAAAGGGGGAGGGGGCGCGCCAGATGTGCAAGTTACAAGGGGCGCATTTATGGCTTGGTATGGCCTTGCTTGTATAGGTGCCTGTGTTCTGTCTTTTATAATATGCTCCTCTTGATATGTTTTAATAGCTTTTTAGTTTTCTGATGCCTTTTTAGGTTTCTAAAAGTGAGTTTCTTAAAGTGATCAACAGCAGAATGGGACGGTGTTGTAAGCGGAGGATCTTATTTCTGTGATAAATGCAACAACACTGGAATTAACTGTGTGGAAGAAAGGCTTGGCAAATCTACTTCTTATCTTGCCATGAAAACCCAATGGATAGTCACAAAACAAATTGCACTATAGTGCCGGAAGATGAGACCCCCAGTTTGGAAGGCACTCAAGTGGCTTCTGGGGATGAGCTAAAGACTTCTCAGAGTAAAGCCAGTATTTATGATGTGGTTGGATCTGCTAATGTAGCTGCACATGAAAAGAGAGTCAGAAGTTGCAAAGATGTCTTACATGCTGGGATATGGAACTTATGAAGCATGAACCAAGGGAAGTTGGAGGTGGTCAAGAATGAAACGGAATGTGTACAACTCGAACTGAAATGGACTGGCTTTGGACACTTTGCATTTGATGATCATATGGTCTACTATGCTGGAAATGAAAGACAAAGAAGAAATGGTGTTACATTTATAATTAAGAAGAAACTTGCAAGAACTGTAATGAAATACAATGCAGTCAGTGAACACTTAATTTCTATTCGTCTACGAGGAATGCCCATCAACACAACCATAATTCAAGTGTATGCCCCAACAATAACTGCAGAAGAGGATGAAGTTGATGAGGTCTATGAACAAGTACAAGCTGACATTGACAGAACATGCAAACAGGATATCCTGATAGTCAGGGGTGACTGGAACGCAAAAGCTGGCAACAAAGAAGAAGGCAAAGTGGTTGGAAAATATGGACTTGGCAACAGAAATGAAGCTGGAGAAAGACTGATAGAATTCTGCAAGACACATGATCTATTTATCTTAAACACCTTCTTCCAGCAACACAAGCGCCAACTGTACATGTGGACTTCACCCAATGGATGGTACAAAAATCAAATTGACTACATCTGTGGAAGACAACGATGGGAAAGCTCGATAACATCAACAATGACAAAACCTGGAGCCCACAGTGGTACAGATCATCAACTATTAGTATGCAAACTCAAGCTAAAGTTGAAAAAGAGCAAGCTACTCATGAATGTAGCAAAATATGACCTTGAGAATATACCACCAGAATTTAAAGCCTGCCTGAAAATTTGATTTGCTGCTTTAAATACAAATGACAGAGTTCCAGAAGAGTTATGGGATGACATAAAGAAGATTGTGTTGGAAGAAAGCAATAAGTCTCTAAATAAGGTGAAAAAGCAAAAACGGCCAAAATGGATGACTGAAGAAACTCTGAAAATTGTCCAAAAACGCAGAGAAACTAAAGTCAGAGGAGAAAGAGAGGCAAACGCAGAACTCAATAGAGATTTCTAGTATGCAGTAAGACAAGAAGGTCAGAGGTTCAAATCCCACTAGAGGACAGCAACCTTGGGCCGGAAGGACTAGGGTTTCTAGTCCCACAGGGGTTCCTTGTGGTCTTGGGCAAGCCACTTAAACCTCCATTGCCCATGTTCCCTGTAAAATAGTTATCTCCAAGTTATAATGCCCAGTTCAATGTAATTTCAGTTTGTTCAATGTAAACCGCCTTGATATCATGAAAGGCGGTATATAAGAAATGTTAAATAAATAAAATAAAAACTACAATGACACATGCAAGGAAATAGAATCTGAAGCTATTAGAGGAAGAACACGATTGGCTTTTCTAAAGCTATGAGAGTTAAAGAAAAAATTCCAGCCTTGAATTGTAATGTTAAAAGATGCTCATGGATCCATGTTGAATGATGCTGAGAAGATCAAGAAAAGGTGGAAAGAATATACAGAGTCATTATATCATAAAGATCAAGTGGACTAACAGCTGTTTCAACCTGTAATTTATGATCAGGAACCATTGGTGATGAAAGCAGAAGTCAAAGCAGCATTGAAAGCCTTAAAAAAGAACAAAGCACTGGACACTGATGGCATTCCCACTGAAGTATTACAGCAATCGGATGACGCTGTTACCATACTTACAAGGCTCTGCCAGGAAATCTGGAAGACAAATTCATGGCCAACTGACTGGAAAAGATCTGTGTTTATACCAATACTGAAGAAAAGTGACCTGACAGACTCTGGAAATTATCGCACAATTGCTCTGATCCTACATGCCAGCAAGATTCTACTCAAGATCATTCAGCAGAAACTACAACCATACCTGGAACGAGAACTGCTTGAAGTGCAAACAGGGTAGAGGAAATGGTGAGAAATGAGAGACATCATTGCGGATGTGAGATGGATCCTTAAAAAGACTAAAGAATACCAAAAGGATATCTATATGTGTTTTATTGACTACAGCAAGGCTTTTGACTGTGTAAACCATGAGAAACTCTGGGCCACATTAAGAAGTATGGGTATACCAGAACACCTGATCATTCTCTTACACAACCTTTATATTGGTCAAGAAGCAACAGTTTGAATGGAACAAGGAGAAACAGAATGGTTTAAAATCAGCAAAGGTGTATGACAAGGCTGCATACTTTCCCCCTACGTGTTTAATTTATATGCAGAACAAATCATCAGAAAAACAGAACTGTATGAAGACAACAGAGGTGTGAAGATTGGTGGAAGACTCATCAACAACCATCGCTATGCTGATGATACCACATTACTGGCTGAAAGTAAAGACAATCTGAATTATTTGCTTCTCAGGATCAAGGAACATAGGGGTATGTTTACTAAAGCCCCGGTAAAGTGCGGGCCCCGGTAGTATGCGGGTGCCATATAAGGAGTGGGCGTTCCGTCCTGAAAAAGAAAAGCCGGAATTTACATATGCGCTAAGGTGCATGGCGCCCAGGTGCGCCCCGCACCTTAGCACATGAGATAGCTGCGCGGGAGGCATAAGTGGCGCGCTGAAGTGCAAGAACTAGAGCAGAGCCACAGCACAATGGTTAAGACACTGACCAATGGTGCAGGGATCAGGGGTTCAATCCCCCACAGTGCCCAATGAAGACAGCTGGCTGAGGTGTTAATTTATGAGGCACAGAAATACTGGGCAGCATAAGGCTGCAAGCTAATGTTTTTGGCGGCATATTAATACTGGGCGGCATAAGGCAGCGCGCTGTTTATGGAGGCATTATAATACTGGGCGGTATAAGTGGCGCGCTGATGTGCAGGAAGAAAAGCAGAGCCACAGCACAATGGTTAAGGCACTTACCAATGGTGCAGAGATCAGGGGTTTAATCCCCCACAGTGCCCAATGGAGACAGCTGGCTGAGGCATTTAAATGATAGGCGGCACGCTAATGTTTTAGGAGGCTTTTTAATATTGGGCGGCATAAGGCGGCGCGCTGATGTGCAATCACAAGAACAGAACCACAGCGCAATGGTTAAGACAGTGACCAATGGTGCAGAGATCAGGGGTTCAATCCCCAAAGTGCCCAATGAACAAGACTGGCTGAGGCATAACACATTATGGGGAAGATTGCTTTAGGAGGCATTTTATTCATATTTTAATTATCACTACTAGCAAACGCACTCTCAAAGCGTGTTAACATAAGGTGCACTATAAGGCACATTTTAAAGTGCACTGTCAGCCAAGGCACCCTAGAATGTTGCTTATAATGTTGAGGTACCGTAAGGTCAGTGTACTGTTTTTTATGGCAGCACTGTGCAGTTTAAGGAATGAAAAGTTTAAGTAGGTGCGCTGACAGGCAAGGAGGAGCAGCAGTGGAGCACAATGATTAAGGCACTGACTGCTGATACAGGGGTCAAGAGTTTGCTCCCCAGTGTGCCTAATACGTAAGGCTGGCTGTGGCATCAGCTTTGCATTGTACATATTTTGTCCTGCAGCACTTTATTTTTATGTTATTAATTGCTGCCAGCAAACACGCTCTCACGTGCCGTAATTGAAGATGCCGTATAAGGCACCCTATAAGGCACTCCATAGGGCATATTATAAATTGCACTGTCCGCCACAGCACCCTAAAATGTCCCCTATAGGGCACCCTATAGGTTGCATCACAGGATAATGTATAGTGCACCTTATATGGACGGGAACCATAAGGTGCCCTATAGGGCGCCCTATAAAGCACCCTCAGAGGCACCTTATGGGTACAGTATGCTGAGGGTGTTTTTGCTGGCATCAAAATATGTACATTAAAAAAAGATAATGTGTTGGACATAACCCCACTGTGGGTTTGAACCCATGACCTCTGGCTTCAGAGGCAGTGAAGTAACCATTGGGCTACAGCTCTATAGCTGCTAGCAAGCCCCTGACTGGCTGCAGAGAGCATGCACGTCACCACACAGACAGTCTGCTGTGGTCACCAGGATAGGGTTAGCCCACCCATACCCATGATGCACTGCACATGCAAATCAGCTGTCCACAGATTAACACAAGATGGGCAATGCACCCCCACAGCACCTCAGCCTGGTAGAGGGAAGTGACCATGTGCACCCACACACCACCTCGGCCTGGTAGGGGGTACTGACCGTGTGTTTTACTGGCACAGAGTAGCTACACACCGTCACATTGTGCGGGTACTGTGCTCACCCTGAGGGTGCGGTGAGGCGCCCAGGACCAAGTCCACAACACCTTCCATAGCTAAAAGAGGCCATGCTGGAGGTCCAAAGCAGTGTTAATGTGTGAGATAGGTAGTTTCTGCACAAACACCTTGGATATCTCTGTCTGTTTCAGTCAGGCGTAGCCCCCTTGGACCCCTAGGTGGGCTATGTACCACCACCACCACCACCACCACCACCTCCTCCTCCTCCTTCTCCTTCTCCAGGGCTGAGGGTGGCAAACAGGGTCTCCCATCAATAGCTCCACATTCTACCTCCCTGCAACAGTGGCAGTAGAGGGGACCATCAACCCCGGTCCTGCTGAGGAACAGACACCCCACAGGACAGTCAATGCAGCTCTATACACATCCATAACACAATAAGAGACAGACATTAGGTCTGGATATGGTGAGCTGCACCCCACCACTATCTGATATTCTCCTGCAGCAAGTCATCAGCCACTGCACACTGCAAGCTGCTCCATCAAGACACATACCAGCTGCAAACAATGTGCTAGTTAGTCCACAGCGCATGTTCCCAGTGGAGATGCATGCACCCAGAACTGGGATGTCAGCATACACAGCAAGCAGAGAAATCAGTGACTGGGCCTCAAAAGGAAACCCATATCTATCACATGAGAGAAATACTATATAGCACTATGGGGGTGCCTAGCCATGCTGTGGTCACTGCCCAGTCAGGGTGAGAGTGATCTCTCAGCAGGACATACTGAGGTCACCCTGTCTGTGTAGGTGGTGGCCGGGCACTAAAATGTCCCAGTCAGTGCCCTATGCCCTGTGCAGATGCATCCTGGCCAGGCCACCCTGTCCGGCCTATACCCATGGTACCTTGCTCCTCATTATGCACATTGGCAGCCCAATACTGGCAACATTGCTGGCAGTGTGGGCTGTGGAAGGTGTTTGCAGCCACCACACACTGGATAGACAGACAGCCACCCCCACACCTATGCCAGCATTGTGCTACTATAGAGGAGTCCAGCAGCCATACCCACCACACCAGTCCTGGGCACAGTACAGGCATGGATATGGTACGCAATACTGTTGGGGGTCACTCCCCAGGGTGGTAAACACTGTCAGTGACCAGACCTGCAGCGCACACCGCAGACATCACAATGATTGTTATGGTGGAGATCAATGAGCAAAATGTGCTTAACGTAGGAATTGATATCTGCCAGTTATCATGGGCAACGTTTGATAGCTGTGTACCATATACCCAGGTGTAGGGTGGCATTGCTAAGGTATGCAACTGCTAGTATTGGGAGATACAGGCAGGGCCCAATGTCCTGCCTCTCCAGGAGGCATTGGCCAATGGGGCCTGTGGGTGTATGTGTGGGTGTGTCTGGCCCTGTTGGCTGCTGCTTTACGGCAGAATGTCCCAACTCCAGTCCTGGTGTTCCAACCACTGTTCGGGTTTTCATGCTATCCCTCATAAATATGCATGAGCTACATCAGCATACCATGGGGGTGGTGCATAGATATGCAGCACAGGCATCTTTATTAGAGGCAGCATGGATCCTGAATGGTGTGGGGCCCTCCAGGACTGCATTTGGGAGACTCTGCTCTAGGTAATGCGGCTGTTTATGGTGTCTGTGTTTGGTGTGGTAAAATATAGGCGTATGAACCATGCGTATATTCTCAGCAATAAAGGTTTGTCCTTACTATCACGGTTTAGTTGTAGGAAAAATATGTGGATTGGATTGATAGCAGCCCCAGCTGGGCTTTGAACCTGTGACTTTCTGTTCATACACACACTGTCTGTGTGCACTGCACCACCGTGTTGCCACAGTTATGCTGTGTTCCCTGGGGAGTCCATGACTGTACATCCGACAGAGCCTGTCTGTTGTGGTGGACGGTGCCAGCCTGCACAGGCCTAGGCCACTGTCTGCTGTGGTTTGTAGCCACTACCCTCTCCACCACCTGTACCCTTCCGCCAACATGCAGACATGTCCCTATCTGGGAAAAAGCATATGACCTGATTGAGTTGTGGCACTCCAGGACGGAATTTGGGGGACTCAGCTGTAGGTAATGCCCATTGTTATGGTTTGTGTGTGGTGTAGGGTAAAATATAGGTGTTGGAACCATGCTTATGTTCTCTGCAATAAAGGAGTGTCTGTACTATCACTGTTTAGTGGTGGGTAAAACTATGGGGACTGGGTTGGCAGGAGCCCCAGCTGGGATTTGAACTTGTGACCCTTTGATTCTACAGGCACTGGCTGTGTCTGCTGCACCACACTATGGCCACAGAGACAGTGCAGTCTCTGGAAATAGGAAACCTGGCCACACGAGTCAGACACCCTGCTCTGCACAATTTTACTGTGGGCTCGTTTACCTTGTATGGGGACAAAGGTCCAAATAAACCTCAAAAATGACCTCCAAAAAGGGGAAAAAAACCAAAACCAAGCTGGGCAACAGTGATATCAATGGGCAACATAAAAAACACTCCCAGGAAAGCTCCAATAAAATGCAGTGATTTTTGAAAGAGTCTACGGAGCGTAGACCCTTCCAAAAATCATTTCTTTTTTTTTGGAGCTTTCCTGGGAGTGTTTTTTATGGTTTCCCATTAATATCACTGTTGCCCAGCTGGATTATAATTTATTTGGAATTTGTTGTGGTCATTTTCAATTTATATTTGCTATTTTGTTCTGTGCACATGTATCACATTGCTCACGTTTTGCAGGTTTCCCCGGTTTTGCTGTACATTGCTGACGGAAATGGTTTCTCTTCCCTTTAAATCGGCTCTAACGCGAGGGTTTCACTCGCGGTATTTTTTTTTCTGAAATTCAGCCCCGCTCCTGTGCGGGGAGCCTCTCCCCTCCCACTCTCCACCCATTGACCCCGTCCCCCCGCCCCTCGGGAGCCTTCCTCCGCCCTCGAAATGCCTTTCCACGCCTCTATCGCACATCAGCGCGCCCCGCTCTTGTGCGGGCGGCGCGCACGTGTGCGGGCGGCGCGCACGCATGCGGGGCACCAAAAACGCACTATTAGCGTGCACTAAGGTACCTTAGCGCACGCTCAAGTGCGCCCCGCACATTTGCGCGATTTAGTAAACATACCCCATAGTCTTAAAATAGGCCTGCACCTTAATGTAAAGAAGACAAAGATCCTGACAGGACAAAGATCCTAACAACTGGCAAAATCAATAAGTTCATCATTGATGGAAAAGAATTTGAAATAGTGGACAACTTTAACCTACTTGGATCAACTATCAATAAAGAAACAATAAGCAGTCAAGAAATCCAATGACGCATTTACTCTTGGGAGAATGGCTATATAGGACCTAGACAAGATTCTCAAGAGCAGAAATGTCTCTCTCCAAAGAAAGATTTGACTCGCTCAAGCCATGGTATTTTCAATAACGTCATATGGATGTGAAAGTTGGATAGTGAAAAACATAGACAGGAAGAAAATTGATGCCTTTGAATTATGGTGCTAGCAATGAATACTGTGTATACCATGGACTGCCCGAAGAACAAACCAGTCAGTACTAGAGAAGATCAGACCTAAGCTTTCTTTAGAAGCTCAGATGAGAAGACTTCAACTTTCATACTTTGGATACATCATGCAAAGAGAAAGATCATTAGAGAAAGACATCATGCTTGGCAAGATAGAAGTTCAACGCAAAAGAGGAAGGCCAGCAATGAGATGGGTTGATACAATAACAGTAGCAATGGGTGCCACTCTGTCAACAATGAGTCGCCTGACTGAAGACCGAACACAGTTTAGAACAACTATCCAGAGGGTCGCCATGAGTCAACACCGATTCAACGGCATTTAACAACAACAACAGCAACACATTACACTAAAAGCTTTTATTACTTTCTCTGGCAATGAATTCCATAACTTAATTACCCGTTGAGCCAAAAAATATTTTCTCTGATTAGTCTTAAATGTACTATTCTGTAGTTTCATTTGTGGTTCCCTGGTCTTGGTACTTTTTAAAGCAGTAAAATACCAATTCACATTTACTCATCCCACTCTACTCATTATTTTATAGATCTCTAATCATATCCCCCTTCAATCTTCTCTTCTCCAAGCTGTGAAGCCTTAACCTTTTAAGCCTTTCTCAGAGCGGTATCCTTCCATCTCCATTATCATTTTGGTTGCCCTTCTCTGTATCTTTTCTAATTCAGTTATATCTTTTTTTTCAGATGTGGCGACCAGAATTGCATGCAATACTCAAGGTGTGTTCGCATCATGGAGCAATATAAAGAAGTTATAATATCCTTAGTTTTATTCACTTTTCCTTTCCTTATAATACCTAGCATTCTATTAGCTTTCTTGGATGCCACTGCACATGGAGCATACAATTTCAATGTATTATTCACCATGATGCCTAGATCATTTTTCTGGGTAATGACTCTTAAAGTTGAACCTTGCATTCTGTAGCTATAGTTTGTGTTGTTTTTCCCTAAGTAGCATAACTTTGCAATTGTCCACATTAAATTTCATCTGTCATTTGGAGAGGCTAAAAAGGTTAGGGCTCTTTAACCTGGAAAAGAGATGGCTGAGGGGAGATATGATAGAGGCCTATAAATTAATGAATGGAGTGGAACGGGTAAACGTAGATAGATTGTTTACATCATCAGAATATAAAAAGACTAGGGGACATGTAATGAAGCTACAGGGTAACCTATTTAAGACTAATAAGAGAAAATATTTTTTCTCTCAACGTGTAATCAAACTCTGGAATTTGCTACCGGAGGATGTAATAAAAGCTGTTAGTGCAGCTGGGTTTAAAAAAGGTTTGGACAAGTTCCTGGAGGAAAGGTCCATAAACCTTTATTAAAAGGGACACTAGATATCACTGCGTGACCCAGTACAAGCATTGATGAACCTGTGTCTTTTGGATAGACTGCTAGGTACTTATAACCTAGATTGGCCACTGTTGGAAACAGGGTACTGGGCTTGATGGACCTTGGGCTGTAAACTGTGTAAAAGCCTTTCAAATATTGGGCCAAGGCTTTTTTTTGTGCCAGTACACAATAGTGCACTGTACCGGCACCTTTTTCTGGGGGGCGGGCACCAAGAGGCCTGTGGCAGCCGCTTCACGCTGTCTTAAAAAAAATACCTCAGCAATTCTTGCCCCACCCCCTGCTTTTCCTGTCTGCAGTGGTGGCAGACATTGGATTTTAAACAACAAAAAAAAGCCATGGGTATTGGCAACTCACGCTTGGAAGGCCTGCAAATGCCCACTCATTCTCATGCAATGCAATGGAGTGGCCTAGTGGTTGTGGCAAGGTACTTCAGGCTGGAAGGTTGGGGGTTCAAATCCCACTAGAGGACAGCAACCTTGGGCCGGAAGGACTGGGGTTTTTAGTCCCACAGGTGCTCCTTGTGGTCTTGGGCAAGCCACTTAACCCTCCATAGCCCATGTTCCCTGTAAAATAGTTATCTCCATGTTATAATGCCCTGTTCAATGTAATTTCAGTTTGTTCAACGTAAACCACACTGATGCAGAATAGCGCGGTATATAAGAGAATATAAATAAATATGAGAGAATGAATGTAAATAAAATGTGTCAGAAGGGGTGGGCATTTGCAGGCCTTCCAAGAATGGAAGTTATGAAGACCCATGTGTTTTTTTTTTTAAATGTTTAAAGTTTGATGCCCACTGCCACCGCTGCAGGCACAGGAAAAGCAGCAGTGGTGGTGGCAGTGGTAGAGGGGGTTTAATGGCTGGAAGGGTGATGCTAGATATGAGAAGAGCAAAGGGAAGATGATGGATACAGTGGGAGAGTGGAGGTGTGGAAGGAAGATGTAGGATACCGGTTGGGGATGAAGGGTAAATGCTGGACATATAGAGCCCCATTCTGGGAGGGGGACGTCCAGGCCTTCCGGACGTCCCCACTGAAGAAGGGGCCATTAGGACCCGATTCTGGTCAGCCAGAATTGGTCCCGAGGATGGCCCGGCATGCCCCTCCTGCCTGTGGGGATGTCTTCCCTGCAGGTGCCCCAGACTGCTGCAACGTAGGCCCCCAATATCTCTGCTGCCCGACCCATGGCTGGCCTCCCGCAGCTTGAATCGGGTGGCGGGGAACCCCTGCATCCGGCCTCGGCCCCAGGGGTGACTCCCCTGTCCCAATTCTCCTGAAAAAACTGATTATACCACTTCTAGGTGGTATAAGCAGTATGGTCCAGCAGGCCTGACAGGGACGTACAGGGCCATGACTTAAATCAGCCCTGTACATGCTGCTGGGCATCCCGCCCCTGCCCCCGCTCCACCTCCTGCCGGCTCTTCCCATCCTGAAGCACAGAATGTATGGGGAGAGCCAGCGGGAGAATAGCGTTTAGGCGGATTGTGGGGCTGCCCATTCTGGTGGGACTTGCAGCCCCACAATCCACTTTCCAGAATGAGGGTGGCATAAGGGGATAGAGGGTAAATGGTGGATACAAGTGGGGAGTAAAGGGAGGGAGGGCAGATGTTGGACATGGGATAGAGAGCAGAGGCTCAACATGGAGTGAAGACATAAGAGTCTGGAGGAAAAATACTGATCATGGGGTGGAGAGGTGGATGGCAGATAGTGGATATGAAGTTGGGGAATGGAGAGGTGGAGGGCACATGCTGGACATAGGGTAGGGGTCATGAGGGTTGGAAGGCACATGGTGGACATGGGATAGGGGATGAGGGGCATATACTGGATATGAGTTGGGGCATGAGGCTGGGGCAGATGGTGGACATGAGTTGGAAAGCAGAGGCTAGACACAGGATAGGGGTCATGGGGGATGAAAGGCAGATGCTGGACATGGCATGGGGCATAAGGGATAGTGGGCAGAGACTGGACACAGTGTAGGGGTGGAGGGCAGATGCTGGACACAAAGTGTGGGGTGGAGGACAGATGCTGGAGATGGAGATGTAGAGGAGATGCTTGACATGGAATGAGAGAGAGAAGAGGAATGCTGGACATGTTGGGGATAAGATTAGAAAAAGGGGAGAGGTGCTAGATGATGAAAGAGAGAGAGAAACAGGCAAGAGAAGGAGAGAGATGCTGAACACAGAGAAGGCAGAAGAAAGAAAAATGAGAACGTTAAAGTCTGGGAAATAAGTGACAGGAAGGATAGAGAGCTGGGAAGTGAAAGGGCTGTGTTAAAAGTTGTGAAATGATAGGAAGATGCTCTAAAAAGATGGAGGAGATTGAGAACTGGATGGTAAAAAGGAGAAACGAAATCTGAGTTGAAAGAGAAAAAAGAAATCTGAAAGGAAAAGATCATTGTTTAGATGGAAGGAAGTGAAGAAGACAGGAGGGGAGAGAAGTGGCAGATAGACCAAAAACTCTTGAAGGTGAATTAAGAGAAGATGAGGAAAGCAGAAACTAGAGACTGGGATCAATACAATTAGAGAATAAAATGACCAGACAACAAAAGGTAGAAAAATATTCTGTTATTTTCAGTTTAGTGATTGGACTATGTCTATCTTTAGACTTCATAGGCCTGATATTCATCCTATGACAGTCAGTGTTTTAAAAGCGCCTGACTGCCACAGGCAAAAGTGAAACCAAATATTCAGCGCAAAAATCCGGATAGCCTCTGGCACTAAATATCCAGTTTCAGTGCTGACCAGCACAGCTATTCAGACAGGGCAATATTCAGCCGCTATCTGGATAACCAAACTGCATAAAGTTAGGACCATTATTGAAATGGACTGACTTTATATGGACACTTAGCTGGTTATCAGCAATTTTTTTCAGTCAGCTGGTTAGCCAAGTGCTTACCCCTGCCCATGGACTGCCCTGGAACTGTCCAGACAGTGCCACGGTGTTTAGAGGGGATATTCAGCAGCACTGGCTGGTTAGTGCCACTAAATATCCCTCTCAGTGGGATTTATCCAGTTAGCAGGTTCTGCTAACCGGATAAACCCCTTTGAATATTAAGCTGTACATACGTATTTTATCTTTATACACTGTACTGAACAGGGGCATCTGCTTCTCTTTCCATTTCACTGGTGTATTGCATGAAGAGTCTGTTTTTTTGGGATTTCAATTTAATTTTTGTCTACATCATTTTATTTTTAGTTTGTGTTATTTTATGCTTAGTGAGGAACTACTTATATTCTGAGTGTATGATCAAGGCCAGGTATTCTGTTGGCATGGAGTTTCTATATAAGGATTGGTAGTAATCTGTCTTGTTTGGTTCTCTGGATGATCTAGTGCCCACTGGATGTCTACTAAGCTGGGCTCTCTGTTAATGTGTCAGATAGTGCATGCTATCTGGATGTGCTAGCTTATAATGCAGGGAAATTGCACGTAACATAGCAGTTTTCTGCCCTGGTTGCTAAAATTGTGTTATCTGCAGGAGTAGGCGGGATAAGGGCGAAGAGTGGGGTATGCATAATGCGCCGTTACTGCGGGCATCAACTGCATGCATTAACGCTACATCGAAGTTGCAGACAGCATCGGCACTCATAATGCCACCTCAACAAGTGGTGTTATGTGCATCCATAGTGCTGCCGGGGCACACTCTCTGCAATTTTGGTACATTGGTGTGGAATGTTGTGCCTGCCTCCAACAAATAATGCTCAGCTTTTGTAGCTAACGCCATGCTTTCTGCACTTTTTTGCCGTGTTAGATGAGCTTTAGTAAACAGATCCTTTAGACTGCTGTTCTTTTCCAGGTAGGATCCTTGTGCGCGTTTTGGAAGTTGGCAGAAGATAATAATCCAGAGAGGAAATATGTGAGAAGATTTTGTAGGATAGAGTAATGCAGGTTTGGAATATACTACTTTATGAGATAAGGGTTGAGAAAAATTGACTTTTAAAAAATATATTTGTTTGAGCAATATTTGATTCATTGATTTTTTTATTGCACATCAGTTTGCTTGAAGGTCTTAATTTGCATGGATTTACTTTTTATGGTGTATTCATGTTCTGCATAGGTAGTTTCTGCACAAACACCTTGGATATCTCTGTCTGTTTCAGTCAGGCGTAGCCCCCTTGGACCCCTAGGTGGGCTATGTACCACCACCACCTCCTCCTTCTCCAGGGCTGAGGGTGGCAAACAGGGTCTCCCATCAATAGCTCCATATTCTACCTCCCTGCAACAGTGGCAGTAGAGGGGACCATCAACCCCGGTCCTGCTGAGGAACAGACACCCCACAGGACAGTCAATGCAGCTCTATACACATCCATAACACAATAAGAGACAGACATTAGGCCTGGATATGGTGAGCTGCACCCCACCACTATCTGATATTCTCCTGCAGCAAGTCATCAGCTACTGCACCCTGCAAGCTGCTCCATCAAGACACATACCAGCTGCAAACAATGTGCTAGTTAGTCCACAGCGCATGTTCCCAGTGGAGATGCATGCACCCAGAACTGGGATGTCAGCATACACAGCAAGCAGAGAAATCAGTGACTGGGCCCCAAAAGGAAACCCATATCTATCACATGAGAGAAATACTATATAGCACTATGGGGGTGCCTAGCCATGCTGTGGTCACTGCCCAGTCAGGGTGAGAGTGATCTCTCAGCAGGACATACTGAGGTCACCCTGTCTGTGTAGGTGGTGGCCGGGCACTAAAATGTCCCAGTCAGTGCCCTATGCCCTGTGCAGATGCATCCTGGCCAGGCCACCCTGTCCGGCCTATACGCATGGTACCTTGCTCCTCATTATGCACATTGGCAGCCCAATACTGGCAACATTGCTAGCAGTGTGGGCTGTGGAAGGTGTTTGCAGCCACCACACACTGGATAGACAGACAGCCACCCCCACACCTATGCCAGCATTGTGCTACTATAGAGGAGTCCAGCAGCCATACCCACCACACCAGTCCTGGGCACAGTACAGGCATGGATATGGTACGCAATACTGTTGGGGGTCACTCCCCAGGGTGGTAAACACTGTCAGTGACCAGACCTGCAGCGCACACCGCAGACATCACAATGATTGTTATGGTGGAGATCAATGAGCAAAATGTGCTTAACGTAGGAATTGATATCTGCCAGTTATCATGGGCAACGTTTGATAGCTGTGTACCATATACCCAGGTGTAGGGTGGCATTGCTAAGGTATGCAACTGCTAGTATTGGGAGATACAGGCAGGGCCCAATGTCCTGCCTCTCCAGGAGGCATTGGCCAATGGGGCCTGTGGGTGTATGTGTGGGTGTGTCTGGCCCTGTTGGCTGCTGCTTTACGGCAGAATGTCCCAACTCCAGTCCTGGTGTTCCAACCACTGTTCGGGTTTTCATGCTATCCCTCATAAATATGCATGAGCTACATCAGCATACCATGGGGGTGGTGCATAGATATGCAGCACAGGCATCTTTATTAGAGGCAGCATGGATCCTGAATGGTGTGGGGCCCTCCAGGACTGCATTTGGGAGACTCTGCTCTAGGTAATGCGGCTGTTTATGGTGTCTGTGTTTGGTGTGGTAAAATATAGGCGTATGAACCATGCGTATATTCTCAGCAATAAAGGTTTGTCCTTACTATCACGGTTTAGTTGTAGGAAAAATATGTGGACTGGATTGATAGCAGCCCCAGCTGGGCTTTGAACCTGTGACTTTCTGTTCATACACACACACTGTCTGTGTGCACTGCACCACTGTGTTGCCACAGATATGCTGTGTTCCCTGGGGAGTCCATGACTGTACATCCGACAGAGCCTGTCTGTTGTGGTGGACGGTGCCAGCCTGCACAGGCCTAGGCCACTGTCTGCTGTGGTTTGTAGCCACTACCCTCTCCACCACCTGTACCCTTCCGCCAACATGCAGACATGTCCCTATCTGGGAAAAAGCATATGACCTGATTGAGTTGTGGCACTCCAGGACGGAATTTGGGGGACTCAGCTGTAGGTAATGCCCATTGTTATGGTTTGTGTGTGGTGTAGGGTAAAATATAGGTGTTGGAACCATGCTTATGTTCTCTGCAATAAAGGAGTGTCTGTACTATCACTGTTTAGTGGTGGGTAAAACTATGGGGACTGGGTTGGCAGGAGCCCCAGCTGGGATTTGAACTTGTGACCCTTTGATTCTACAGGCATTGGCTGTGTCTGCTGCACCACACTATGGCCACAGAGACAGTGCAGTCTCTGGAAATAGGAAACCTGGCCACACGAGTCAGACACCCTGCTCTGCACAATTTTACTGTGGGCTCGTTTACCTTGTATGGGGACAAAGGTCCAAATAAACCTCAAAAATGACCTCCAAAAAAGGGGAAAAAAACCAAAACCAAGCTGGGCAACAGTGATATGAATGGGCAACATAAAAAACACTCCCAGGAAAGCTCCAATAAAATGCAGTGATTTTTGAAAGAGTCTACGGAGCGTAGACCCTTCCAAAAATCATTTCTTTTTTTTGGAGCTTTCCTGGGAGTGTTTTTTATGGTTTCCCATTAATATCACTGTTGCCCAGCTGGATTATAATTTATTTGGAATTTGTTGTGGTCATTTTCAATTTATATTTGCTATTTTGTTCTGTGCACATGTATCACATTGCTCACGTTTTGCAGGTTTCCCCGGTTTTGCTGTACATTGCTGACGGAAATGGTTTCTCTTCCCTTTAAATCGGCTCTAACGCGAGGGTTTCACTCGCGGTATTTTTTTTTCTGAAATTCAGCCCCGCTCCTGTGCGGGGAGCCTCTCCCCTCCCACTCTCCACCCATTGACCCCGTCCCCCCGCCCCTCGGGAGCCTTCCTCCGCCCTCGAAATGCCTTTCCACGCCTCTATCGCACATCAGCGCGCCCCGCTCTTGTGTGGGCGGCGCGCACGCGTGCGGGCGGCGCGCACGCATGCGGGGCTCCAAAAACGCACTATTAGCGTGCACTAAGGTACCTTAGCGCACGCTCAAGTGCGCCCCGCACATTTGCGCGATTTAGTAAACATACCCCATAGTCTTAAAATAGGCCTGCACCTTAATGTAAAGAAGACAAAGATCCTGACAGGACAAAGATCCTAACAACTGGCAAAATCAATAAGTTCATCATTGATGGAAAAGAAATTGAAATAGTGGACAACTTTAACCTACTTGGATCAACTATCAATAAAGAAACAATAAGCAGTCAAGAAATCCAATGACGCATTTACTCTTGGGAGAATGGCTATATAGGACCTAGACAAGATTCTCAAGAGCAGAAATGTCTCTCTCCAAAGAAAGATTTGACTCGCTCAAGCCATGGTATTTTCAATAACGTCATATGGATGTGAAAGTTGGATAGTGAAAAACATAGACAGGAAGAAAATTGATGCCTTTGAATTATGGTGCTAGCAATGAATACTGTGTATACCATGGACTGCCCGAAGAACAAACCAGTCAGTACTAGAGAAGATCAGACCTAAGCTTTCTTTAGAAGCTCAGATGAGAAGACTTCAACTTTCATACTTTGGATACATCATGCAAAGAGAAAGATCATTAGAGAAAGACATCATGCTTGGCAAGATAGAAGTTCAACGCAAAAGAGGAAGGCCAGCAATGAGATGGGTTGATACAATAACAGTAGCAATGGGTGCCACTCTGTCAACAATGAGTCGCCTGACTGAAGACCGAACACAGTTTAGAACAACTATCCAGAGGGTCGCCATGAGTCAACACCGATTCAACGGCATTTAACAACAACAACAGCAACACATTACACTAAAAGCTTTTATTACTTTCTCTGGCAATGAATTCCATAACTTAATTACCCGTTGAGCCAAAAAATATTTTCTCTGATTAGTCTTAAATGTACTATTCTGTAGTTTCATTTGTGGTTCCCTGGTCTTGGTACTTTTTAAAGCAGTAAAATACCAATTCACATTTACTCATCCCACTCTACTCATTATTTTATAGATCTCTAATCATATCCCCCTTCAATCTTCTCTTCTCCAAGCTGTGAAGCCTTAACCTTTTAAGCCTTTCTCAGAGCGGTATCCTTCCATCTCCATTATCATTTTGGTTGCCCTTCTCTGTATCTTTTCTAATTCAGTTATATCTTTTTTTTCAGATGTGGCGACCAGAATTGCATGCAATACTCAAGGTGTGTTCGCATCATGGAGCAATATAAAGAAGTTATAATATCCTTAGTTTTATTCACTTTTCCTTTCCTTATAATACCTAGCATTCTATTAGCTTTCTTGGATGCCACTGCACATGGAGCATACAATTTCAATGTATTATTCACCATGATGCCTAGATCATTTTTCTGGGTAATGACTCTTAAAGTTGAACCTTGCATTCTGTAGCTATAGTTTGTGTTGTTTTTCCCTAAGTAGCATAACTTTGCAATTGTCCACATTAAATTTCATCTGTCATTTGGACACCCAGTCTCCCAATATCTCATGGTCCTCTTGCAGTTTCTCACAATCCCCATGTGATTTAAGTACTTTGAATAATTTTGTGCTGTCTGCCAAATTGATCTTCCTTATCATCCTGTGTTGACCAGTCCATATGACTGGGCTGTGCACTCCAGCCATCAGGTAGAGGAAAATCTGAGCAACTTTCAGTGATGTCATTACTTGGTATATCCTCTGATGCAGCACTGAGAGAAACCAGTATTATCTGCCTCTAGCAGGTGTCATGGTGCATGAGAACAGTAGGCCCAACATTTGCTCAGAGCTTGGGTAAGAACCTGTGTCCTTGAACCAAGAGCTTACCCTGTGTCTGGCACTGCCACTCGTGAGTTCCTAGCACTTGGGCCTGAGAGCAGACAGGTGGATTCCACAGAGCTCCTGAGGGGAGTTGGTAAGTTGGACCCAGGCCCTTCTTCCCTCTTACTATCTTCTATCTCTTTCCTTGGATTTTTTTTTCTCTAAATTCATTTCAATTAGACTGTATTTGGCTCTTGCTGCTTGCAATAAAGCAATTCTAAATTTAGAAAAAAAAAAGTCTTATTCAGTAGCTAGGCTTCTTAGGCCTGCGGGGGTAGTTGAGGAAGCACTACTCAGGCTTCTCTGGCCATCCCAACAGGTTCTGGGATTTCCTATTCAGGTTTCCTTTTTCTCTGCAGCCTAGCTGAGGTTTTTTTGATAGTGCTATTTTTTTTTGACCCTGTGAAGCCTTGTCACAGCCTTGCTTTCTGTTTCCAGATGGTTCCTTTTTTCGCGGTCTTTTTTCATGTGCTGCTTGGAGCCTTGCTGTGGCCTTGCCTTCCTTTTCCTGTGGTTCTGTTTTTGTGGCTCTTTTCTTTCTGCCACATTCAACCTTACCATGATGCCAGAGCCTCAACAACAGTATGGTATTTCTTATGTTCTAAGTAAAGCACATTAAAAAAGGAAGCAGAAATAGATACAAGGAGAACAGCAAAAGAACAAATGTAACAGCCAGGCAGGGGTGGTTCTATAATGAGGCGAAGTGCGGCGGCTGCCTCAGGCGGCAAAGTTTTGAGAGCGACAAAAAATGCCCCAAAACAGCCGCCTCACTTCGCCTTCAAAAATTAAAAACAAAAAAAAAAAAAAGCACACAAGTTGCTGCCGCTTCCGAGTCTGCTTCTTGGCAGCGGCAAACCGGCCCTCTCCTTGTTATAGCAGCCGCGGCTCCTGCCTCTTAGAACCGCGGCTGTTCTACCATTGTAAAGCATGCGAACCAGGCAGGGGGAGGGATCGGGAGCAGAGAGTGACATGCGCCGGCATGCGTGGCTTGGCAGACACACCCCTTCACCTGCTGCCTTTCGTTTCCCTCCTTCCACACCTCTCCTGAAACTGGCGTTAGGAAACAGAATGGAGTGAGCATCAGGGCTGTCGTTCATTTTCTTCTTTCCGGAGTAGTAAGGACGCATCCAGCCGCCGTTCTTTTAGCTTCAGTACGTCTTGCAGGCAAGGGGGCGGGAGTCACAGTTGTTGATCGCAGCATGTGAGCTCTGGGCGTGGAGGGCTGCAGCAAGGTCCCAGGACAGGAGCCCTGGGTGGGAGGGGAGCACTGTGTTTTTTTCTGTTCTAGGGCTGCCTCTCCGTTGCTGTTTTTTTTTCTAATTATTATTATTTTCACTTGTTTCTTCTTTTGTATTATGTACAGTGGTTAATCTTTTCTTCCTCTTGACGTGTGAGCGGTTTTCTCGTTTGGGCAACGCGATAAAAAGTAATAAATGTTTCCTCCCACACCTTCCTTTCTGCTCCTCTCCATACACTGCGGGGATCAGGTTTTATAGCTTGGTGTGTTTGTGTATATATCACAAAACATAGGAATATTAATATAAGAAATCAGGGATAGGAGTGAAAATAAGGGGGAATAGGAGGTGAAGGAGAGGTATCAGGAAGAGAAGAAAGGTGGTGGAAAGGGAAAACGGGTGACCATGAAGAAATTTAAGAAGGTACTGGATGGCCTGACAGCCGTCTCATCCTCATGATCCTCTGCTTCATCTCAGGGAGATGGACATCCAGGAGCCTCTCCAATCCGGGCTCTTCTAGCTCTGCAAAACTGTTCACAATGGATTCCAGTATCAACCTTCAGCACTGGCCTTTGATCCTGTGCAGATGATCCTGGCAGTTGGGACGCAGACTGGAGCTCTGAGTTTATTTGGTCAGCTAGGAGTCGAATGCAACTGCCAGCATGATAGCGGAGCTCCAGTAATCCAGCTTCAGTTCCTGATTAGCGAGGGAACTCTTCAGGCTCAAGGGTGAAGGGGAGGAATTTGTAGAAGCTGATAAGGATAAAGCGGAATTGCCTAACAAATATTTCAGTTCTGCGTTTACAGATGAAGAACCAGGAGCAGGACCTCAAAAAACACCCACAAACAGGAACAGAAGTGAGGGGCATCTTGAACAATTTTCAGAAGACCGTGTTCGTGAGAAACTAGCTAAACTTAAAGTAGACAAAGCATAGATTCACCAGAGGCAGGCCTTGTCAGACAAATCTGATTGATTTCTTTGACTGGGTTACCAGGGAGTTGGACTGAGGAAGAGCCCTAGATGTGGTATATTTATTTATTTTATTATTTATTACAATCTCTTATATACCGCACTATTCGACATCAGCGCGGTTTACATGAAACAAAATGACCAGAACAACAAGCTGTTCTGTTTTTACAGAGAACAGGTGTACAAACTTGGATAACATAGGGGAACCCTAGGCAAACCTCATCTCTTGCACCTCCCTCCACCCTCCAGTGCCCATTGTCGCTACTACTGCTCACGTCTGGAACGTGCAACAGCGGCAATAGATTTCAGTAAAGCCTTTGACACTGTTCCTCACAGGCGACTTATAAACAAACTGAGCACCTTAAGGATGGACCTTAAAGTTACTGCTTGGGTTAGAAATTGGTTGAGTGGAAGGCAATAAAAGGTACAGGTAAATGGAGCTCACTCTAAGAAGGAGGTTACCAGTGGTGTGCCTCAGGGATCTGTCCTTGGTCCGATTCTTTTTAACATCTTTGTTAGTGATATAGTGGAAGGGCTGTTGGGTAAAGTTTGCCTTTTTGCAGATGATACCAAATCTGTAATAGAGTAGACACCCAGGAAGGTGTAGACAACATGAGGAGGGATCTAGCTAAGCTTGAAGAATGGTCTAGAATTTGGCAGCTGAGATTTAATGTTAAAAAATGCAAGGTCATGCATTTGGGCTGCAGCAATCCAAGAGAGCAAGATAGTATAGTAGGTGAAGTACTTTTGTCCACTAAAGAAGAGCAGGACCTGGGCGTGATTGTGTCTGATGATCTTAAAGTAGCTAAACAGGTAGAAAAGGTGACGGCAAAAGCTAGAAGGATGCTTGGGTGCATACGGAGAGGAATGGCTAGCAGAAAAAAGGAGGTGATAATGCCTCTGTATAAGACTTTAGTGTGACCACATTTGGAGTATAGTGTGCAATTCTGGAGACCGCACCTTCACAAGGATATAAACAGGCTGGAGTCGGTGCAGAGGATGGCTACTAAAATGGTTAGTGGTCTTCATTATAAAGCATATGAGGACAGACTTAAGGATCTTAATATGTACACCTTAGAGGAAAGGCAGGATAGAGGTGATATGATTGAGACGTTTAAATACCTCCATAGCATAAATGCAGAGGGGTAGAGTTTCTTTCGATTGAAAGAAAGCTCTGCTACGAGGGGGCATGGGATGAGGTTGAAAGGGGATAGATTCAGGAGTGATATGCGGAAATATTTCTTTACGGAAAAAGTGGTGGATCCGTGAAATAGTCTCCCAGTGGAGGTGGAAGAGATGAGGACAGCATCTGAATTCAAAGAAGCATGGGACAAACACAGAGGATCTCTAAAGGAAAAAAGGGGACTGTTGTAGCGGTTGATATGGAAGGACAGACTAGATAGGCCAAAGGGTCTTTTTTTGTTGTCATGTTTCTATGTTTCTAAACAAAAAGTCAAACTGGTGTGGAGCCTTCCTGCTGCCTCAGTGAAGGAACTCGTGCAACTGCGTCCCATCCCCA
This sequence comes from Ichthyophis bannanicus, assembly GCA_033557465.1. NCBI lineage: Eukaryota > Metazoa > Chordata > Amphibia > Gymnophiona > Ichthyophiidae > Ichthyophis > Ichthyophis bannanicus. Next base: position 201,167,973 of record CM066037.1, read on the forward strand.
AAGTGGGTACTGAAATATGTATTGTCTTTGAGATTTGTGTTCTTTATGATTACAGACTGAAATTTAAAATATTTTATCAAATCATATTCAAGGAAATTACAAATTTTAAGGGAACATCTCAGTTTAATTTTGTTTAGTAGCCTGATAGCTTCACCGCTGCTGAGTTCCGGACTTTTCCAGCTCTAGCACAATCCAATCCAGCATTTGAATTCATGTCTACCAGGATTAGTTTCTCATTTTATATCTTCCCTCCTCATCAATAATCTAGTCATAGCAAAATAAATCTGATCTGCAGATTGATGATGGTCTGATGCGGGGGAGCTGTGTAAGTGGCTTTTCATCAATCAAATTTAATGTTTTATTATGTTTGCTTTATTGTAACTTCTGTTTTACTAAATTGCATCTATATATTTGGAAGCCACTTAGGATTTTAGATTGGTGGAATATATGTTTTTAAGTAATGCTGCAATGCAAATAATGCTGCAATGAATCTCCCCGCATGGCCCTGCATCACCCTCATGTCGCCCCTGGGAGGAAGTAGATAGTGGGGATGGAGGAAAGCAGAAAACTCAGATTGAGATCAGCATGATCAAGAATAAAATGGCCAGACAACAAAGGTAGAAGAAATTTTTATTTTCAATTTAATGATCAGTCTTGGTGCTATATTTATATTTTATAAAGTACAGGGAAAGGCATCTCTTTCTATTTCTCTGGCATTGCATTGTATGCAGAATCTGACTTTTTGGGGTTGCAGTTTAATTTTTATCTACATATGTTTATTATTAGGTTATGGTCACTTATTCTATACTTTTGTTAAGGGTCTGTGTTCTGCATTTGTGGCCAAAGCCAGGTGTACTGTTAACATGGAGTTTGTACGTAGGGATCTGTACTATAGTAATCTGGATTGTTTCAGCTTTTCAAATAGGTGTTTGGATGTTTCAGGGCCCACTGCAGTATTTACAGTTATTTTTTTCTTTGGGTAGGATCCTTATGTGAGTTTTAGAAGTTGAGCTGGTATGATATGGTAGTTTGCTCTACAGATCCTCAGTGACCTTGTTGTAGGGTTTTGTATTAGTTCACAATATGCCTAGTACTGGAAAAATGTATTTTTGTTGTTAGTGAGATGATCGGACTCAAGATTTTTTTTTTATTAAGATATTGAGTTCTATGGGTGAATGTCCTGGTTCTGCTCTGCACTCAGTGCTGAGGGAGGGGGTTCTGTGAATGCAAAATATATGTTCAAAAAAGAAAAAAAGCAAGAACCATAATAAAATTTATAACAACAAAATAAACATGAGTTATAATTTTGTGTTATAAACAGTGCTGTGGTTCTTGCTCTCTCTTTTAGTTCCTTGGTGTGTAAGCATCTTTCATTGTTTTGAGAAAGCCTCCCCCCCCCCCCCCTGCTCTTGGGGGGCGGGCACCACCTCATCCCTTGCCTCAGGCAGCAGATTGCCTTGAGCCGCCCCTGCATCCAGGTTTACAGGAACAGCACATAAAACTCATTTAAAAGCCTCTTGAGATATAAGAAAATCAGGGAGCTGCTTGGGTTAAAAAAAGAAAAAATTTGTTTACTCTCAAACTGCACAAAATATCTACAAGGAAATGTTAACAGAAATGTGCACCCAAAGCAAAGACCCTTGACTTTAAATCCAAGAAATTCTACATCTTTTTGCATATCATAAAAAAAGTCAAGAAATATTTGGACTCTTGTCCTCAAAAACAGCTCATACATTTTTTTAAATAGATGTAAGACAGTGCTACGGTCCGACTCACAAGCAAAATGAACCACCAATATGGTCATTTCTGTTACCACCTCCAGGGAGTTTTCAAGGAATCTACTCCAGTCCATACATCCCAATTGAGCCCCACTCTGATCTTCCATCTATCCTATGCTATGAACCCCAAGGGAGAGGTATTGCACCTGCAATATGGGGGGGGTGGGGGTGGGGCGGCAAACATTCAGAGCAATCTTACTTCTTTCATATAAAATTGATTAATTATGTAAACCGCCGTGCTCTAATTGGAACAGTGGTATATCAAGCTAATAAACATAAACATATATTTCCTCACCGTTTCAAATGGAGCTAACAGAGGAGATATGGGAAAATTCAGTAATCTCAAATTATTCCTTCTAATCTGGTTCTCCAAGTACTCCATTTTTTGTTTCAACAACTGCTTATCCTTGGCTTGCCCTGCACTGAGGTTCTTCAGCTCTCCTAAGCGAGCATCCAGATTGCTGAGTCTGTTCCCAGGCTACACCTTCAACACTAGACACAACTTCTAAATCATCCTTAAACTTCACATGTAACATAAAAGTTGGAATTCAAACATTTAATGGCTTCCCCTAATGACTCCAAGGCAGAGCCATTGTTAGGGGTGACAAACAGGCAATTGCCCTGGGTCAGGCTGAAGGAAATATAAACTGCAGACAAGCTTTAGGGCCCCCTCACCAATTTTCGCCCTAGGCCCATGCATATTTAATACTGGTCATACCTGTAGGTTTTTCCATCATAGCCATACCCATCTTGGAAGTGGTAGCTTTCCTCATGGATCTCTAATTCAAACTCAAACCAGCTTGAAAATGAAACTCCACATGCAGGGTCAGCCCTAGAGTTTGTTCTGGGTGTTGGCACCCTAGCCAAACCTCTAGTCTTCCCCTACCACTGGCTGTCAGAATCTATTGTTTTGCTTTGTTGCCCCCCAGAAGCTTCTGCCCTAGGCATCTGCATAGTTTGGCTAATGGTTGGTCTGGCCCTGTCCACATGACAATTTCTCAGTCCCTCTAGGAAAGAAGTTTCATCAGGAACTCCCTTTATATAGTTTGCCAACAACACACTAATCTGGCAAGTCTTTGCTCTCAGGGAACAAGTCCATTCTCTAGAGGCTAGAGTAGCAGACCTGGAAGACATAAGAAAGACAGAGAAGTACATGGACGAGACCGACAGGGATATAGTCCTGAAGTCCCACATCCAGTCTGGTAGCATTCCTGTTGCCATGGAGGAGAGAGGTCACGTGACAGGAGAGCATCACCCTGGTGTGGCAGGACGTGATCCTGTAACTAGGACCTGTCCCCCAGGTGATGTAAAACCCTCTCGCACTGAGGATGTTTCTCCAGGGCCATGTGCCCATGAGGGAAGGATTAGGACAGCTGTTATAGTTGGTGATTCAATCATTAGGCATGTAGATAGCTGGGTGGCTGGTGGATGTGAGGATCGCCTGGTAACATGCCTGCCTGGTGCGAAGGTAGCGGACCTCACGCACTGCCTAGATAAGATCTTAGATAGTGCTGGGGAGGAGTCTGCTGTCTTGGTACATGTCGGTACCGATGATATAGGAAAATGTGGTAGGGAGGTTCTGGAGGCTAAATTTAAGCTTTTAGGTAGGAAGTTGAAATCCAGAACTTCCAGGGTAGCGTTCTCCGAAATGCTTCCTGTTCCACGTGCAGGACGCAAAAGGCAGGCAGAGCTCCAGAGTCTCAATGCGTGGATGAGACAATGGTGCAAGGATGAGGGTTTTGGATTTGTTAGGAACTGGGGAACATTCTGGGGAAAGGAGGGGCTCTTCCAAAGGGATGGGCTTCACCTTAACCAGAATGGAACTAGACTGCTGGCATTAACCTTTAAAAAGGAGATAGAGAAGCTTTTAAACTAGAAAACGGGAAAGCCGACAGTCGCCCAAGAGCGCATGGTTCGGAAGAAGGTATCCTTGAAAGATACTACCAAAAGCAGTGAGGTTCCAAAAAAGAGTAAAGTAGCCCAAATGCCCTTGAGTATGGTGCAGACAGAGCATAAAGATTCCAAATTACCCATGCCTACCAATAGCCAGATTAATATGAATAAAATACAGTCTCTAAAATGCTTGTATGCAAATGCTAGAAGTCTAAACAATAAGATGGGAGAGTTAGAATATATAGCACTAAATGAGAGGTTAGATATGATTGCAATCTCAGAGACATGGTGGAAGGAGGATAACCAGTGGGACACTGTAATACCTGGATACAAACTATATCGTAATGATAGAACCGATCAAATTGGTGGAGGGGTTGCGCTCTATGTTAGAGAGGGCATTGAGTCAGAAAGGATTAAAGTTTTGCAGGAAACAAAATTTGCTGTAGAATCTCTATGGATTGAAATTCCATGTATGAAGGGGAAGGTGATGGCAGTGGGGGTGTACTATCGACCACCTGGCCAGAATGAACAAATAGATGATGAAATGCTCAAAGAAATCAAGGAAGCTAACAAAAGTCACAATAGAGTAATAATAATGGGTGATTTCAATTACCCTGGTATCGACTGGGTCAGTGTCACGGCAGGACATGCTAGGGAGATAAAGTTTCTAGATGAAATAAATGACTGCTTCTTGGAGCAGCTGGTTCATGAACCGTCCAGAGGGGAAGCCATACTGGACCTAGTCCTTAGTGGAACACCAGATCTGGTGCAAGAAATAAGGGTGTTTGGACCACTTGGCAATAGTGATCATAGCATGATCGTGTTTGATTTAATTATTGGAGGAGGGATAGTAAAGAAATCCACAGTACTACCTTTTAACTTTTGAAAGGGAGACTATGATAAAATGAGGAATATAGTTAAGAAAAAACTAAAAGGAGCGGTTGCAAAGGTTAAAGACTTACATCAAGCTTGGGTGTTGTTTAAAAATACTATCCTGGAAGCCCAGACCAGCTGTATTCCACGCATTAAGAAAAGTGGAAGAAAGTCCAAAAAACTGCCAGCATGGTTTAACGGTGAGGTCAGAGAGGCTGTTGCTGCCAAAAAAGCATCTTTCAGGAAATGGAAAAAAGAGCCAAACGACGAAAACTAGAAACAGCACAAGCACTGGCAAGTTAAATGCAAAGAATTGATAAGGCAGGCAAAGCGAGAATTTGAGAAGGAACTTGCTACGGAAGCAAAAACACAAAATAAAGACTTTTTCAAGTACATTCGTAGCAAAAGGCCTCTGAGAGAGTCAATTGGATCATTAGATGATAGAGGGGTAAAAGGGGCACTAAGAGGCTATAGCGGAGAGACTGAATGAATTCTTTGCTTCGGTCTTTACTGAGGAAGATGTAGGGATATTACCCAAGACTGAAGTGGTATTTAAAGTGATACTGCAGAGGAATTGAGAGAAATATCGTTACACCAGGAAGATGTATTACAACTATTTGATAAACTGAATAGTAGCAAATCACCTGGACCGGATGGTATACATCCAAGAGTGTTGAAAGAACTGAAATATGAGATTGCAAACCTGCTATTAGTAATCTGTGAACCTTCATTAAAATCATCTGTAATACCTGAAGATTGGAGGATCGCCATTAACCTCATCTACAGAGCACCAAATGCTGTCTCTGATGAACTTTCAGACATCATTGACCTAACCTGTAACCCAGAAGACCCCTCCAAACCAAACTGGTTATTAGGTGACTTTAATCTGGCTTCTACTCAACCTACCCTAGCCAAGTCTTTCTTAGAAGCAATGTCTGACCTCAACTACAAACAAGTAGTGGCTAATCCCACCCATCAAAGTGGGAATCTCTTGGACCTAATCTTTATCCCTCAACATGACATGATTATGATGAACAAAATTGATCTCTCTATTACCCCTGTCCCATGGTCTGACCATAACCTAATAACTTTTCAGATACCAGCATATCAATCCACAGACTACTGTCTAAACTCAACTGGATGCAAAAGATCTACAAGATTCAAACAACTAGACAGTGATGACTTCAAAAACCATGCTCTCCCAAAACTTGCCAAACTATCAGATAATCTCAATGATATTGTAAATAACTGGAACAATACCCTCTCCTCATACTCACAACTCCCAGCCTTGATCAAAAAGTCAACATCTGACAACCGAGTTACTAAAAACAATCTGCCCCATGGTTCTCACATGAACTACGTACCTCTCTCCTCCACCTCAGAAAGCTTGAGAGAAAATGGAGAAATACACGTAATTCCTCTGACCAAACCACCTACTTAGAACATCTTAAACAACATCGTGAATTAATTTGGGCTAAAAGAAAAGAATACCATGCTGATATCCTCAGCCGCTCTTTGAATAAACTAAGAGACTTATTTAATCTAGTAAAGTCCTTTATCAATCAACCATCTCCGCCACAACAAGAAGGGATTCAGCCCCAAGCCTATGCGAACTACATCCAATCCAAATCAATAAAAACAAATACTACATCATTACATGAACCTGTCCAAACTTCCCTTCCTCAGTTTTCAATCACCAACCTCTCACCACCCTCTGTAAAAACCATAAATGAAGTTATTACCTCCATCAACACGAAAACTTCACCATCTGACCCATGCCCAGCACACTGGATAAGATCTATGCGCACAGAACTTAGCCCTTTTATAGCTAACATAGCGAAGCTGTCATTTGAATCTGGTGTCTTCCCAGATGCTCTCAAACATACATACATCCGACCACTGCTGAAAAACAACCAGCTTGACCCAAAGAAGGAGGACTCATACCGTCCAATCTCTAGTTTCCCATTTCTAGCCAAAATTCTTGAGAAATTTACTCTCAGGCAGATACAACAGCATATAGGCTCATTTTCCCCTTTAGATCCATGTCAACATGGATTCAGGGAAGCCCACAGTGTAGAAACTCTCCTAACAATATTAATCAATACACTTATCAACGGCATTGACAATCTGAAAAATGGCTTTGCTCTAATATTTCTTGATATAGCTGCTGCGTTCGATTCTGTGGATCACATACAACTACTAAAGCGACTTCATGAGAAGGAAATCAAGAACCGTGCTTGGGACTGGTGCAAATCCTACCTGGAAGGTAGATTACAGCAAGTTTGTATTGGTAATGCTACTTCAAATCCCTTTCAGCAGAAACAGGGTGTACCACAAGGCTCCTCCTTGTCTGCGCTGCTGTTCAACATCTATATGCAGCCAATCTGTGATATCGCACGCTCTTTTGGTATATCCTGCCTTATGTATGCGGATGATGTGCTATTATTCTCACCGATATCTGTATCATACCCAAACTATACAGTGCTAATCAACTGTTTTAATTCAATAACTGATTGGCTTCTCTCTCAAAACCTCCGTATTAACTTTAAAAAAACACAGGTTCTAATAATCACAAGGAATAAATCTTTCTCCCCTCCATCAATTCTAAAAGTCAGAGATGCTGATCTCCCAGTCAAATCAAATATTCGATATCTAGGAGTAATCCTGGATCAAAGGTTAGACTTCAAGGAACATATAAAACGCACCGTAAAGGCCGTTTACTTCAAGATAAAAACCCTTCGTCATCTGAGACCTATGATGAAGTCTGATGACTTCCGCACCATCTTTCAAGCTCTAGTCACGCCGCACTTTGATTATGCTAACATAATACTCCATGGCTTACCAAATATAACTATTAATCCTCTACAATTAACCATGAACGCAGCTGCTCGTGTCCTCTGCGGATCATCAAAGTGTGAGCATATTTCCCCCATTCTAGAGAAGCTTCATTGGTTACCAATAAACTGTAGAATCCAATATAAGGTCATCCTTACCACCTTTAGGGCCTTCAATAATATTTCTCCAGATTCCATCTCTGATCTCATCATACACACAACAAATAACAGGTCCAGGAGATCTCCTGCTGTTGACACACTACTTATACCAAAAGTTACCTTAAAAGCTAAACAATCATCCATCAATAGGGCTTTTTCGAATTATGCTCCTAGATGTTGGAACAAACTCCCTCCCAATATCAGAGCAATTAAAGACATCAAACAATTCAAAAAAGCCCTTAAACACCACCTTTTCATCACACACTTCAAACACCTAAACACCCCTTCCCCTCCCCCATCCTTTTAACCTCATACCTATCCTAACTAACTGTATAGATTTTATATATCTCCAACATGTATTTTCTAGAAATATAAATGATTTCCCTGTTTACTTCCATGTTAATTTTCTTGTTACTTGTAATAGGTCTGTTATATCTGACCAATTGTTGTATTGTTTCAATGTAAACCGCACTGATGACAAATAGCGCGGTATATAAGAAAATTAAATAAATAAATAAATGTAACGGCAATTTTTAAAAAGGGTTCCAGGGGTGATCCGGGAAATTACAGACCGGTGAGCCTGACGTCAGTCATGGCCTAATGGGAGACAGCCAACATGGCTTTAGACAAGGAAGATCTTGTTTTACTAATCTGATATGTTTTTTTGAAGGTGTGAATAAACAGGTAGACAAAGGTGAGTCGGTTGATATAGTGTATCTGGACTTTCAGAAAGCCTTTGACAAGGTCCCTCATCAGAGACTTTTGGCAAAACTAAAAAGTCATGGGATAGGAGGCAGTGTACTAGTGTGGATCGGGAACTGGTTAAAAGATAGAAAGCAGAGGGTAGGGCTAAATGGCCAATTTTCCCAATGGAAAAAGGTGAATAGTGGAGTATCCCAGGGATCTGTACTGGGTCCGCTACTTTTTGACATATTCATAAATGACCTGGAAAAGGGAATAACTAGTGAGGCTATCAAATTTGCAGACAACACAAAACTGTTTAAAGTTGTTAAAACCCAAGAGGACTGTGGAAAACTGCAGGAGGATCTGGATAAATTGGAAGACTGGGCATCCAAATGGCAGATGAAATTTAATGTGGACAAGTGCAAAGTTATGCACCTAGGAAAGAACAACCCACACTATGGTTAAACAATGCAAGGTTCCACATTGGGAACCACCACCCAGGAAAAAGATTTAGGAGTCATCGTGGATAACAAGTTAAAACCCTCCGCCCAGTGTGCAGCGGCGGCCAAGAAAGCAAATAGAATGCTAGGTATCATAAGGAAAGGAATGGAAAATAAAACAAAGGCTATTATAATGCCTCTGTATCGTTCCATGGTATGACCGCACATTGAATATTGTGTGCAATTCTGGTCGCCGTATCTTAAAAAGGATATAGCATTATTAGAAAAGGTACAGAGAAGAGCCACCAAAATAGTAAAGGGGATGGAAGGCTACTCCTATGAAGAGAGGCTACAAAGGTTAGGGCGCTTCAACCTGGAAAAGAGACGGCTGAGGGGAGATGTGATAGAGGTCTATAAATTAATGAATGGAGTGGAACGGGTAAACGTAGATCGATTGTTTACGTTATCAGAATATAGAAAGACTAGGGGACATGTAATGAAGCTACAGGGTAAACTATTTAAGACGAATAAGAGAAAATATTTTTTCACTCAACGTGTAATCAAACTCTGGAATTTGTTACCGGAGAATGTAGTAAGAGCTGTTAGTGTAGCTGGGTTTAAAAAAGGTTTGGACAAGTTCCTGGAGGAAAGGTCCATAAACCATTATTAAGAAGGGACCTAGGATATCAATGCTTGTCCCAATGCAAGCATTGTGGAACCTGTGTCTCTTGGGGATACTGCTAGGTACGTATGACCTAGATTGGCCACTGTTGGAAACAGGATACTGCGCTTGATGGACCTTGGTCTGACCCAGTATGGCATATCTTATGTTCTTATGTTCTTAAGTTAGAGTCAATGCTTCCATGCTGCTGCAAACACTTCTGGGCCATGGAAATGTAGTTCTCTCTTTTGGGCCAAACAAAACCCATTCTCCACTACAGTTGGACGAGGAAACTCCAGCCAACCCAGCCAAAGTAATGGTTTTCTCTCCTATAGTCCAGACTCCTAATGTCTCCAAAGTCAATTGAGTTGCAACAGAGAGCACCCAGAGCCAGTGGTGTACCAAGGATGGGGTGGTGGGTGCGGTCCTCCCTGGTTGCTGGCCAGAAGGGGGAGGTGGAGATTAAAGTCTGGATCTACATTGTGGTGGTGTGCACTTGGCAAACTTACTTTCAGTTGTTTGCCGCCTTGCCGCACTGCCTCAGCTCTAGACCTGCTATTCCCTCTCAAAGTCTTGCAGCCACACTGTGAGACTTTGGCCTGGTAGAGAACAGCAGACGTGGCGCAGAGGCAGCATGGCAAGCCGGCAAACAACTGAAAGTATGTTTGACAAGTGCAGGTGGGTGGCACGGGGGAGGGGGGTTGTTGTGGGGGGCGGTGGGCACGGGAGGAGATGCATCCACTCTAGGTGTCACAATGGCTAGATAAGCCACTGCCCAGAGCCAGATAGAGTGTTCTTGGACTTTCCCTTTCTCTTCACCATCTTGAGAAAAGACAAGAAGGACTAGCAAGTGAAAAAGTCACAGGAGGTAAGAAGAGCTCCAATCATAAGTCTATCTCCAAAGCCTTATGTCCCTCTTGCTTGTGATTTCTGAAGTTATTATGCTGATATTTTATAAAGAGACATGGGCACCTATGCATCTTTATAAAATAGACCCAAAAACCAGTAGGCACCTGTTTGGCCTCCCATTATAGGCATCCTGTCAGAGTTCATTGTCTTTGTTCCAGCTACCCATTCACAGCTAACTCTGAAGCTACTGACCTCATCAGGTGTTAAGTGGCCCTAGAGTAACTAACTACGCAGCTAGGCAGTGCTGTATAAGGGTCTACAGGGCCTTTCAGGTACTAGAATTCCCGATGGACTCCATTGTAAAGCAAGGTAATACTCTGTCTGAAAGATCTCAAAGGGGTTTTGGTGTTCATTTTTAAAAGCTAATTCTTAAAGGGGTTTTGCGGTTCATTTTTAAAAGCTAAATCTTAAGGGATTTTGGTGTTCATTTTTAAAAGCGAATTATTTTTTCTATACTGCAAAGGGGGAATTTTTTTTGTTGTTGTTTGCTTATGGTGTTGGGCAAGGTTCTGTCAGAGTTCATTGTCTTTGTTCTAGCTATCCATTCACAGCTAACTCTTTGAAGCCACTGACCTCATCAGGTGTTAAGTGGCCCTAGAGTAGGTTACTAAGCAGCTAGGCAGTGCTGTATAAAGGTCTACAGGGCCTTTCAGGTACTGGCATTCCTGATGGACTCCATTGCAAAGCAAGGTAATATAATGCCTGAAAGCTCTCAAAGGGGTTTTGGTGTTCATTTTTAAAAAGCTAAGGGCCTGATTTTCAAAGCACTAGGCACGTGCTGCACATGTAAAAGCCAGCCTTACCTATGTAAAACCACCATAACTGTGTAAACCAGATATTCAACAAGGCCCGGGGGTGGAACGGGGGCATGTCACCGTGAAACCCACATAAAGAGGATTCCTGAAACCTGTGTGGGCCGACATTGGACGTCACTAACTGCATAGGCTTAAGCGACAGTTCCTGGCTCATACGACTGCTGATGGTGAGCGGTGAACCCGTGTAGTGGTGGAAGAGTGCACAGTAGAGTGAGGGGAGCGTGTTTAGGCCTGTACCCAAACCATGCAGACATAAAGCGACGCTGGACAGGCAGAGATGCTATATGGGCCATGCATATGATGATCCAGAGGTGGAGATGTGCCCGCCGTGCCCGGGCACAGCAGAGGATGCAGCAGGCAGTGCATACCCAGCAGCAGACTGTAGCCCGGCACCAGTGTACATAGTCCCAGGGTGAGCTACCTGCAACTGATGGAGGAGGAGGTCTACCAGAGATACAGACTGGATGGGGCAATGATAACTGAGCTGTGCAGCATTCTCAGTGTGGACCTGGAGCCCTCCACATCCAGAAGGCGGGCCTTGCCAGTGGCCATGATGGTATCCACTGCCCTGAAATTTCTTGCAACTGGTAGCTTCCAGCATGTGATAGGGGCGAGTGTTGAAATTACGCAGTCTACCGCCAGCCACTGCATAGGAACCTTCACCAGAGCCCTGCTAAAGAGGATGCGCTATTTCATAGCCTTCCCCAGACATAACAGATGCGGCAGGAGACCATGCAGGCATTCTATAAGGTCACAAGGTTCCCATTGGTGCATGGATGTATAAACTGCACCAACATTGCATTGTTGGCACCTTGGCTGGAGCAGAGGGCATACCAGAAAAGTCATGGGTGCACATTGAAGAACATGCAGGTCGTTGTGGATGCCAACATGGACTTAATTGATGTGTGAGCCCACTACCTGGGGTCCTGCCATGATGCATTTGTCCTCGTCCAGTTCAGCCTGGGACAGGCAGCAGCCGGGGGTCAGCTTGGAGATGCGTGGCTGCTAGATGAGTGTGCACATATGTGAGTCCCAGGATAGGCCCAGAACTGATGCCTGCTGTAGTATAATGCTATGTGTAATGCAAACAGGTGGTGATAGATGTGTTTTGTATGTATCGCAACACATGAGCACCAGTGCATGCACATGCTCTGCTGTTCCGCAGAGCCATGTGCACTGCGGGTCATAATGAACATCACGGTGACAACCAGGGGAAGCCCCATGTTGAGAGCAGGCAGCATGCACCAACATGTAGCATGCAGAAGAGCAAGGGCTGGCACCATGTAGCACAGCCACATGGCACCAGTTCATGTAGAGCACATCCATATCTCCCCATCCCAGCCTGCAGACCTCCCAACTGCATCCCTGTGCCATGCCCCTGAACCTTCCAACAGGCCTGCCCATGTCACCATCAGCCATTCCCCCCCCCCCCCAAATGCCTGACTGTCGCACAAGCCTTATGTTGGTGTCATCTCACTGCCACAGTGTCGCTGACTGGTAGATATTGCACCCCGCCCTGCTAGTAGATGGTGTGCTGTATGCTGTCCATAGCAGCTCATAGACTATACCTAATGCAAGTCCCAATGCTCATATTCACAGCTCACATTGCCCCTACAGGTGACCATGGATATCCCCTGAGGACCTAGCTGCTGACCCCAGTGGCCACCCCATGAGCCGGCTGGAGGAACGGTACAATGGCGCCCATCAGCAGACCCAGGCGGTTGTGGAGCATGCAAAAGGGGTGCTGAAGAGCCGTTTCTGGTGCCTCGACAGGAGCGGTGGGCAAGTCCTCTACAGCCTGGAGGAGGTATGCAAGATATTTGCATCATGCTGCATACTCCACAACCTGGTACGGATGCGGGGAGTTCCATAACCAGAACCACGTAATGTGTACAGAGTGATACTTTATTTCCCCCCATGTGCTTCCCCTGCCACAGGGCTCCCCGCTGGCCATGGGTGCTTGCTGACAAGTGCACTGTGACACAGTGGAGTGGTGTCAGGTGATATGCTGGCAGGGTCATCATCCTCCCCAGCAGGGTGGGCTGATGGACATGGCTCAGGGCTAGCAGGTGGCTGTGCTGTTGCACTGGTAGCCCCAGCACCCACTCCTTGTGCCTGCAAGAGGTCCTTCAAACTGCACAGGGAACCAGCAATTGTTGCCTGGTAAGCTGCCATCTCCCTCATCAGTCACAGGTGCCCCTCCATGTGGCGCTCCACATGCAATCTGTGGTTCCACCACCCCTCGTGCTCTGCCTACCTCACCTGTTCTGCAGCCTGCAGATCCTGCCAGATACTTGCAGCTCAAACAGTATGCCCTCTGTGCCAGCCACCAGGTGTGCACCTTCCTGCAGTAGCTCCTGGTCCAGGACACTGCTCCCTGCACCTACAGAGTCATCCAGGATGGCAAATTGTAGCTTGGCAAGTGGGGCGTCATCTGTCTCTGGCTCCCTGGCACTGGCATTCACACTGGCCTGCTCCACAGCCCTGGGTGGCAAACCCAACTGCTCCTCTGCCTTGGTTGACACACTGAACAACTCCTCTGCCCCGGCGGGCACACTGACCTCGATGGCTGTGCGGCATCCTGGCTGAGCACTGGCATCATCTGCAGTGGATGTTGAAGCTCCCCTTGATGCATCTGTCCCAGGCTGGGAGAGCAGGGTCCCTGCAGGTCTGTGGGAGAGTAAAGGTGGCAGAGGTTAGTGACATTGTTTGCCAGGTTGGCCTATGGGGTGGCACACAGCCCACTTTGGAACCAGCAGGTGAGGCACAGTCCGCACCATACCCATCCAATGCAGATCCCAAGGTATGACAGATGAACAGGCATGCCCCTGATGGGCGGAGACTTGGTGGGGACACATACATGGCTGTCATGGTTCCATCCAGGCCATGGGGCACACCTCGTCCACATACTGCAGCACCTGCACCTCCAGAGGGCCAAGTCTACCAGCTGGACCATCTGCCACTTCTTCTTTATGTCCTCTACATCCCTGTTGTAGTGGTGGACTGCATTGACCATGCAGACGATGTCTCGCCATGCTGTCTGCTGGGTGCTGGCATTATCTGCCACAAAAAGGGTAGTGTGATGCTGAAGGATGAGCCCCAGGGCCATAGCTGCCTCAGAGGGCATGACATTAGCCTTCCGTGTGCGCTTTGACGCTTTTGGTGCCTTGTCAGTCATTGGGCCACACCCATGCAGCCACAACCCATTCTGCATAGGTATGGCAGAAGGGTGCTATCCGTGCAGCCCATTCTGAGTGGGTATATGGCAGAAGGTGCTACCAGTGCTGGGCTGTGCCCACGATAGTCTGCACGGGTAGGCCCTCTCTGCACTATCGCACAGGACAGGCGTGCCCACAGGGCACACACTCCATGCCCCTAGACCCTGGACCCCCTCTCCTGGTCCCCTGCAAAACCCATGCAGACACGACACCCTACCCCCACAAAGTGGATGAGACAGCATTATTATAAAAATAGAATAGTTTATTAACAAACATGTGACAACACATACAATGGTGCCAACAGTGGCAGACAAATAACAGCTGTAAGACTGCAGACTGGCGCATTGCAGGCATACCCTGGCAGGGGAACCACCTATGGTGCAGGGGGCCCTGCTTGTGTCCTCTAACGGCGCTGGTGAGGACACCGATGGACTAGGCCACTGAGTGCAACTCCTCCCTCAGGAGCTGCACCTCTGCCACCAGAGCAGTGAGAGCCCAGTCACTGAAGGGATGTAGGGGTGGTGGCACAGAGGGGCCTGGTGTGTCATGGCCATGACATGCCCATGGATGCTGGGGTGGCTGTCAGGCTGCCCAGCTATGCAGGGTGGACAATGGCTTCACTCGCCATTGCGCCAGGCACATGCTGAGCCATGCAGTGGGCACATTTATTTATTTATTTATTTATTTAGCTGTATTTATATCCCGCTTTTCACCGGGTCAAAGCGGTCAATTGGGAGATACATTTAACACGAGGGGATATGAGACACATACACTAATACTTACAGGGAACATGGGCAGTGGAGGGTTAAGTGGCTTGCCCAAGACCTCAAGGAGTGCCTATAGGACTAGAAATCCCATTCCCTCCGGCATAAGATTGCTGTCCCCAGGTGGGACTTGAACCCCCGGCCCTCCGGCCTGAAGTACCTTGTCCTAACCACTAGACCACTCCTCCCTCTACCACATAACACATAGCCCCCTGGTAGGGTTGTGGGAGGGCATGGCTGCAGGCTGTAGATTTCAGTAAAGCCTTTGATACTGTTCCACACAGGCGACTTATAAACAAACAGCACCCTAGGGATGGACCCTAAAGGTACTGATTGAGTTAAAAATTGATTGAGTGGGAGGCGACAAAGATTACAGGTGAATGGAGCTCACTCTGAGGAGGAGGTTACCAGTGATGTACAGCAAGGATCTGTCCTTGGTCCGATTCTTTTTAAAATCTTTGTTAGTGATATTGCAGAAGGACTGTTAGGTAAGGTTTGCTTGTTTGCGGATGATACCAAAATCTGCAATAGAGTAGATACCCAGGAAGGAGTAGATAACATGAGGAGGGATCTAGCTAAGCCCAAAGAATGGTCTAGAATTTGGAAGCTGAAATTTAATGCAAAAAAATTCAGGGTCATGCATTTGGGCTGCAAAAATCCAAAGGAGCGGTACAATGTAGGGGGTGAGGTACTTCTGTCCACAAAAGAAGAGCGGGACCTGGACGTCATTGTGTCTGACGATCTTAAAGTAGCTAAACAGGTAGAAAAGGCGACGGCGAAAGCCAGAAGGATGCTTGGGTGTTTAGGGACAGGAATGGCCAGTAGAAAAAAGGAGGTAATAATTCCTCTGTATAAGTCTCTGGTGTGACCTCATTTGTAGTCTTGTGTGCAAGTCTGGAGACCGCACCTTCAAAAGGATATACAGTAAGTAGGTTGGAGTCGGTGCAGAGGGTGGCTACTAAAATGGTTAGTGGTCTTCGTTATGTAGCATATGAGGACAGACTTAAAGATGTTAATATGTATACCTTAAAGGAAAGGTGGGATGGGGCGATATGATAGAGACATTTAAATACCTCATGGCATAAATGCACAGGAGGGTCTCTTTCAATTGAAGGCAAGCTCTGTTATGAGCGGACATAGGATGAGAGCGAAAGGGGATAGACTCAGGAGTAATATGCAGAAGTATTTCTTTACAGAAAGTGTGGTAGATGCCTGAAATAGTCTCCCATTGGAGGTAGTGGACACAAGGACAGTATCTGAATTCAAAAAAGCATGGGACAAGCAGAGAATCTCTAAAGGTAAAAATGGGACTATTGTAGTTGATATGGAAGAGCAGACTAGATAGGCCATGTGGTCTTTTTCTGACGTCATTTTTCTATGTTTCTGTTACAAAATTACTCTCTTATTGTCTACTATTGCTGGCTTTATCTTATTACTTAAAGGTATGAAATGAAATGCACAAAATGCTATTTTATCTCGCTCCTTCGAATGAGGGAGTGCTTCTTCCTCTCTAAAGCACCAATCTTCCTGATGTTATCTTTGCAAACTTGAGCTGTGTGGTAAAGGGACACACGCATGGACAAAGGTATGTACACACAGATATGTACACATGCAAAGAACAATGTACCACAACTGTGAGTTCCTATAAAAAAAGCACTTTGCAATATTTTGTGATCTCTGGAACAGTTAATCCTTTGTAAAGGAGGCCCAATGTGATAACGATTTTTCTGAATTCCTTTTATATTTTTGCACAGTACACTTAGCCACCCTCATACCTCCCCCACCCTCAACTACTTAATACTTCCCTGGCCAGCAAACAGGAACTGTATGCTTGAAAAGGAGATGCTATCATTTATTTATTTGTGTTCTTCAAGCAAGCTGCAGCAGAGCCAAAAGATAATAGATCCATCATTTATCCCAGGCTTTGAATGATCACATTTATTTCCCAGAGACAGCTGTCTTTTCCATATTAGCATTGCAAATGAGCTCCTTTTTTTTTTGGTAATGGCCTTCTATTGAGCATGATTCAATTATGTGTGGTCCATGGCGAGACGGGATATGGTTGCCCACTGCTCCTCTGTACGCTGCTCCCATTCAAGCTGTTTACAACATGTCTTTCCTTGAACTGCTCTGAACTCTGCACATGTCCAAGCAAACTGAAGAGATGGGAAATGATACTTTATGGCAGAAGCACATAGATTTTTTTTGATTGGTTCACACTCTGTATTAGAAAGGTGATAAATCAAACTGCCATTATCAATAAATGGCAAACCTTTATGTATCTTAGAGATCAAGAATGAAATCAGCAGAATAATATAGTCCATAAAATCTGAGACTAGATTAAATGTCAGTTACAAACATGATAATAAAAAAGATACAAAAACCTTTGGAGATCAGCTGGTTTGCACATTTTGGAAACAGAACCTCCATTGCATAAGGGTTTATTTTCTTGCAAATTCCAGAAGAGAAGAAAGTCAGAAAGATTTTACCAACAAGAATTTGTGCAAAAAGTACTGTGAAATCATTGGCCAATTCTTCCATTTAAGACTTCTGGAAAAAGTCCCATGGGGTTTTCTGGTTTAAGTTTGTGCTGACACTTTTTTCTGTGAATTTCATTTTCAGGAAAATAAATCATAAGGAAAATATTTTCTATTTTAAAACAGGGCATGCAAATTGTCCTTTTGCTTTCTATTGACTGAAACTTAATTCTGATCCTAGAAATGGTTTGCCATTTTTCATCTGGCTTCCAAAGGATGTTTCTCACATTGCAGTTTTAATTTGGCGTACAAAGAGATGGTAGTCAAATATCCTCTTCCATTCCAAATGCTTGTCTAGTATTACATTCTGGAGGGTGAGGTTGAATGAAAGAGTGTCACTGCAGCAAAGTGAACATAGCCTTGGAGGATTTGATAAGAAGAGACGAGGAAAAGAGCATTATGGGGAGGAATGATATTAGGGTGAGGTAAAAGGAAGAACATTGTGGGGCTTGCCAAGGGAGGAAATTCAAAGGGTTGGACATGAAAAAAAATCCATTATTATGGTCAGAGAAAGAAAAACTATCACTGTAAAAGTAAAGATTACATGACCCTCTGCAGGACACTGGAATGCTCTAGCCTACAGACTGATATCTACAGCCACACCTAATAAGGGAACCAAAAATAAATCACAAAATTCCAAACAAAAATGGACCCTTTAAAACAGCTTCTATCTGGAGGCATCTCAACAAATAACTTGATGAAAAAGGGTAAAACACCCTGTTATTAGCATTACTGGAGCTCAACTGACAGGTTTACTGACCTCTTATTACGTGTCATACCATTCAAATTACATCATAATCATCACTCCATTTAGTAAACGCTAAAACATATCTTTCTTTCAGCGGATGTCACAGAGTTTACCACAGTAATAGCAACATATATCAAAGGAAACTTTTTCCCCAGCAAAATAACAGAGCTTCTGGACTTAACTTATGAAACTTGTAAAGCTCTCCTTCTTAAGAAAACTAAGACAGCTGTAAACCAGAATGGCCAACCACGGACATTGCTTTCGCCGTCACTATCGGCTTTGTCAAAGTGATACTCTGTAACAAAGCATGCCAGTAGTAAGTCACTTACCATTAAACCATGATATGAAAATCTTTTTCTGAAGGATTAAAACTCACCCTACAAGTGCCATATGATTTTTTTGCAGACAGCGCCCTAATGAATCCACTGAACACTCAAGTCACTTTTAAGATCCCCGCATATGGGCACAACCCACAGGTGAGCCAATCAGTGATTTTACATTCATCCGTATAATGAATCAAAAAACACACACCCTTACACACCTGGGTTAAGCACAGTGGTTTATTTTCAGTCTTGGGTAGCACTTAGTTTTAGTGTTTTATTATGGGGGTTAGGCTACACTTTTGTGTAGGGGGACTTTTCAGGGTAGATGAGTAGAAATGATGAATTTAAAATGTGGGTGGCACCAGTGTAGTGGTAAAGGTTTTGAGAGGAGGTTTGAGATGAGTGTGTGGAAATGGGTTGGTCAGTATGAATGAATGGAGTATATCTGATTGGTTAGGTACATTATAGTATGTGGTTTTCGATTGGTTATAGGGATGACGCAAAGACTGGAGGCACCCTAGGCAGGCCCCTCAATCCTGCTACCCCCCACCCTTGCCACTGCAATTGCTGCTGCTGCTGCTGCTCCTCCTCCTCCTCTCCAAGGCCTGGAGTACCAGCAATAGCTCAGTAAACTTGAGGCAATGCTTACCTCAGTCACTGGTGCTTCCCCAATGGTTCCTGTGCTTCAGAATGCCTCTTCCACCCCCTTCAACGCTACGTCTGTTTTTGAAATGTGCATTGGAGGGAGAGGGCAGAAGAGGCATTCTAAAGCACAAGAATCACAGGGGCAGTGCCAGTGACCTGAGGTCAGCACTGTCCTGTGTTTACTGAACTATTGCCATCACTGTGAGCCCTAGAGAAGGGTGGCAGCAGTGCCCCCAGAGGGCTGGTGCCCTAGGTGACCACCTAGTTTGTCTAATGGTAGCACAGGCCCTAGGGGCAAGGGCTACAGATATATAAAAAAGAATAACAGGGAGCTAGGAGGAGATACAGCATGAGGAGCTAGTATGAAAGACTGGCAAAGAAGAATGCCCTGTCGGTAAGGAGAAGCTGCAGGTAGTTTGAGCAGCAAGTGCTTGTGGGAGACAGTGATGTGAAAGAGATTGTGGATCATGGACAAATTTCCTCCTCTTGAACGAGAGGTTTTGTATACAATTCACTAGGCTTGTGTGCACCAGACATCCATCTGCACCATTAGAAAAGTTCAAAAATTTGGCTTCAGAGCTCGAAAATGTTCTGTGGCACCAGTTTTCATCAGTGTGTAGCTTTCGTGAATTGGGATGTTTTTTCTATTAATCAAGTCATTACCAGTATTTGGTTATATAGGGCTCATCTGTGCCCCTCTTTGGACCCCAGGCTATATGAATAAGCTGGGCAGAAATCCAGAGAAGGGAGGACGCCTACTAAGGGAACATTTTTTCATTCAGGTGACGCATGTCTCTGACCCACTCACACACAGACACTGCAAGCAAGCTCCTCTCTTCCTCACATATACCTACACAGCCAGAGTCCTCTAAATGCCTCACAGACACACAGTCATCACACCTTTGTCCATCACCCACACAAATGTACACAGACAGTATGCCCATCTCTTCCCCCACACCTTAATGCACACAAAAATAGGCTGTACTCTTTTCCCAATGCACATAAAACAAGCCTGCACTGTTTACCCAGTGCTCCTCCCAATCTCCATGTTTTTTTTCTGCTGCTCTCCCCATCCTGCACATTTTTCACCAATACACACAAAACAGCCTGCACGTGACACTTTTTTCCCCAATGCACACAAAAATGCCTGTACTCTTCCCCAGTACACAGAAATCCAGCCTCCACGGTTGTTTTTTTTCTTTTCGGCAGCCACACCCAGCACATAGTTGTTTCTCCAAATGCTCTTAGTTTAAAGTTGTTATTGTTACATCATTTGTATTCATGGTGTAACTGCTGCACATGGAAATGAACTTAGAAAAATGAAGCACAATTTATTGCATGTAACAAACAGCTCCAGGAGACAGTGACTGTAAGAGTAATTAAAGCAAATTACAATTTCCATAAACCATTTGCTAATCAGTACACTAATGGGAATCATGTCATATAAAACATGGATAAATATTTCTGAATATAAAGGAATTTTAACTTTACCAATATTTATTTATTTATTTGAAAAGTTTATGTACCGCATTTCCAAAGATCAACACGGTTTACAGGTAACAGTAACATAACATTACATGGAACAAGATAACGGTACAAGGAACAGTGAACAATACAAAGTAAACTATTAACATTAAAATACAAAGCTAGTATAACAATATATAAGCCTACATAAAGACTTCCATACAGCCTCATCTACTATCACTTTTCTGCTTAAATTATTTTTGTTCCAAAATACAATTAATAAGAATGCAATAAAATCCTTATCTTTGTTTTTCTCATTCAACTTCCACAATGTAATAGAATTCTTAACATTTCTGGATAACCATAGATAGTAATTTAGAGCTAAAGTTAATTGCAATGAAGTTTTAACTAATGCATTGGAAACAGTAACCGAGGTATCCGGATGCCCTACTCGGCCTGGATCCCCCAACCCCTCCAACACCCTCCCACCTCCATTGACAAAGCAAACAGACGTCGAGTGTTGGTATTAAAGCATGGTCGCAGCTTTATTAACAGTAAGGAAAAAACACCGGCCCGACATGGGCCAACACAGCAATTCAATCATAACAAAGAAGAGCCTCCTCCCCCCCCCCCCCACCCGTCATCCGGATGATGCCTGCCACCAGCCGTATAGCAAAGTGGAGCACCATCCAACCCACCCCCACCAGTCACCCCCTCCCGCCCGCCTCGCCATGTTAGCAAAGGCCGGCTGAAGGGGTTGCCTAATTCCGGGAGAGACCCCAACCGGGACGTCTCTCCCAACCCACATAGTCGTGCCGCTCACCTGGAAAGCGGCCTCCAGCTGAAATGAGCCGCCGGGTCAACGAGCACCAGCTCGCCACCCCGCTCACGAGGCCCAAAGCATGCCAACCTGGCACCCCCCCCCCCCAGCTGCGACAAATCTCCCCCCCCCCCGGCCCCCCCGCAGCAAAAGGGAGGGAGGGAGGGAAACCTTCTCGGCCGCGAGCAAGGAGGGAAAGGGAAGAACACGCCAGCCGGCGTTCCCTCCTTGCTCGCGCCGCCTCCGCCCCCAACCCTCCACTGGCCACTCATCGGGCCCCCTCCAGGAGCACGTGAGGGGGGGGGCCGCCAGAGCGCGCATCAGGCTGCGCCGCGCCCCCCCCCCCCAACGCAACGCGGCCTGCAACGTGGCCGGGCCCCGGGAACCCGGTTACCTGGCAGCCGCGGGACCGGGGGCCCGGCGGCTAAGCCGGTAATAACCGAGGTATCCGGATGCCCTACTCGGCCTGGATCCCCCAACCCCTCCAACACCCTCCCACCTCCATTGACAAAGCAAACAGACGTCGAGTGTTGGTATTAAAGCATGGTCGCAGCTTTATTAACAGTAAGGAAAAAAACCCGGCCCGACATGGGCCAACACAGCAATTCAATCATAACAAAGAAGAGCCTCCTCCCCCCCCCCCCCACCCGTCATCCGGATGATGCCTGCCACCAGCCGTATAGCAAAGTGGAGCACCATCCAACCCACCCCCACCAGTCACCCCCTCCCGCCCGCCTCGCCATGTTAGCAAAGGCCGGCTGAAGGGGTTGCCTAATTCCGGGAGAGACCCCAACCGGGACGTCTCTCCCAACCCACATAGTCGTGCCGCTCACCTGGAAAGCGGCCTCCAGCTGAAATGAGCCGCCGGGTCAACGAGCACCAGCTCGCCACCCCGCCACCGGCGCTAGGTAGCGTACTATCCTAGCGCCGCCCCCACCAGGGAAAGCTGCGACCTGCACCACGACTCAAGCGCCTCCTGCCAGTCGTTCAAAAGAAGATCCTGCCCCACCGGGGCAAGGTGAACCCCATCAAGCCGGTAAAGACCAGCGCAAGTAACATCCGCCCAAAGGTGCCGAACATGAACCCCGCCCGTCCGCTGGACCCAGCGCCCGATCTGCCTGTTAACCTTGCACAGACCCCGTGACCAACGCCGCTGAGTCCAGCAAGCTGGGCGGGGCACAATGTCCGACCACACAATGGCCACCCCGGGGAGGACCCCACGCAACATGGCAATGTCTCTCTGAGCAGCCCCAATGAGTTGCCGGCAAGCCCAACCGGCTATGTCATTGCCACCCAGGTGCAACAGCAGCCCGACCGGCTGCCGGCGCCGCCCAAGTTCCGCTTGGACACAATCCAGAAGCTGGTCCCAGTGCATACCGCGGCGGCCCATCCAGCACAAACCGCACTCCGGCTCCAGCGAGACCCAAGTGCACTCCCAGTGGCCGCACCGCCGCGCGCCGCTCAGCCCAATAAACGAAGGAGTGCCCGATGATCCACCAGTCGCCGGATGCCGCACCATCTGAAAGCAGAAAGAATGGACTGCCACCAGCCAGCCAATCTGCAATAGGACACAAAGGGTTAATGCCCCCCCCACCCCAGCCCCTCCCCCCACCAGCAGGCAGACCGCCACTTCAGACGCCCCACGCTACCCCGCCCCATCGCCTGGGGACGGGCGAACATACCCGGCGTAAGCACCCGATCGCCAGCGGCCAATCCGCCGAATCACCAGCGGGTCCAGCCCAGCCGCCGCCGCGCTGGTAGCCGCCCCAATGCGGAACGAGTGCGACGCGTAACCCCGCTCATCAAGACCCAAGGCCCGCAGAGCCATGCGTAACACCGCCGTGAACTGAAACTGTGTCACCGGCCGGCTATCCGCATGAACGAAAAAATGGCCAGGCGCTACGGGGCGCAGCGACACATACGCATGAAGAGCCCGCACAGGACAGGACAACAGGGGAGGGATAGCGCTCAGCAGGACCCAGCCCCCGTTTCCAGCCTGGTCCGTCTTTGAACGAGCGAGAAAAATGCGAACCCGCGCAGGATGCACCCGGACGTGCCCCACGGCCAACCCCCCAAAAGCCTCACGCCGCGCCGACCGGGGAACCAACTCGGACACCCGAAAAGCGCCGAAGAAGGCAGTAGTGAACAAAGCGTGAAACAGCACCGCCTCAAAGCCCGAGGCGGCCACCCGTGGCAAAACCTCACAAAGCTGCAACAAGAGCCCGTGAGATACCGGGCGCCGCCAATCGGGTGGCGCCGGCCGCGTACGGGCCCAACCGGCGAGCAACCGCCCGACCAAAAAGGAGACCCGCGGATTCCCCCAACCAGCAGCCTTACAGAAAAAGGAGAAGCCCGCGAGCGCCCCAGCGACCGCCGACCGGGCCCATCCCGCCTTCTTTGCCCAAAGCACGAAGCGGCCCGCCAGGTCATCAGGCACCTCCCCCCCGGCCCACCCACGCGCCCGCAAAAAGGCACTCACCTGGGAATAGCCCCTACGGTAATTAGTCCAGGTGCTACGGGCCACCGACGACGCCAGGAGATCCATCAGGGCAGGGTCCCAATCGTCCAGAGATGCTCCGGGACCCGCGAGGGCAGCTCGTCCGCACCGGGCGCCAGTCGCCGGAACTGCTCCCACTGAAAACGTGAGAGAGCGTCAGCGATCGAATTCTGAGAACCGGGAACGTGCCGCGCCCGCGCGGTGACATTCAGCCGCAAGCAAGCCAACACGAACACCCTCATCAAGGCCGCCACCCTGGGGCATCGGGGAGCATGACGGTTCAGAACCTCAACGACCGCCGCGTTGTCGCACCAGAAGACGACCCGCCGGTCACGCAGCCGGTCAGGCCAGACCCAAAAGGAAACCACGATAGGGAACAGCTCCAAGAAGGTGATATTGCGCGTCAAACCGGAGCGCACCCAAGCCACCGGCCAAGGCTCCGCACACCAGGCACCGTGACAGAAGGCCCCAAAACCGAAGCCCCCCGCCGCGTCAGTAAACAACTGCAGATCGCGATTCGACAACTCCGGCCCCTGAAGTACGGAGCTCCCGTTGAACCCGGCCAGAAACGCGTCCCAAACCCGCAAATCCTCCCGCATCCCCACGGACACGCGAATCCGATGATGCGGCAGCCGCACCCCGGACATTGCCAAAGAAAGGCGCCTCGTAAAGGGCCTCCCCATGGGGAGAACGCGGCAAGCGAAATTCAGATGCCCCACCAGTGACTGCATGACGCGAAGAGAAATCTTCGCAGTGGCACAGACGGAGGCCACCAGCTCGCGAAGGCGATCGACCTTCGCCGCCGGCAAACGGACCACCATCGCCACCGTGTCAATCTCAATGCCCAGGAAGGTAAGACACGTAACCGGTCCCACCGTTTTGCCATCCGCTACGGGAATGCCGAACGCGGCAGCCACGCGAAGGAAGGTGCTCAGAAGAGCGGAACAGGTCGAGGCACCCCGGGGCCCGACGAACAGAAAATCGTCCAGATAGTGAACAATGCTGGCGACTCCCGACTGCCGTTCCACAACCCAATGCAAGAAGGTACTGAAGGCCTCGAAATAAGCACAGGAGATTGCGCAGCCCATGGGCATACACATATCAAAGTAGTACCTCGCCTCGAAACGAAAGCCAAGCAATGGGAAAGCGGAAGGGTGCACCGGCAGCAGGCGGAACGCCGATTCAATATCCACCTTGGCCAAAAGGGGCCCCCGCTCCGCACTGACGAACCAAGGACACTGCGGCGTCGAAGGAAGCGTAGTGCACCGAACAGAGCTCGCGAGGGATACGGTCATTGACGGAGTCGCCCAGAGGGCTAGAGAGGTTGTGTATCAATCGGAACTTGCCCGGCTCCTTCTTCGGAACCACGCCCAACGGCGAAACCGTGAATGGGGAAAAGGGGGGGTCCAAGAAGGGACCCGCCACCCTGCCCAGCGCACATTCCTCGGAGATCTTGCTGCGCACAAAATCACCGTAGAGCCGCGCAGAGGCAGCATTGCGGTAACTACACGGAGCGGCGGACCCCCGGACAGGAATGCGAAAACCCCGCGTGAACCCCCCCAGAATCAAGCCGGCCGCCCTACCCCGGCGGGAACGCCCATACTCCAACAGCCACGGCTGCATCGCCGCGACCCGCACCGGGGTAGCCGCTAAGCCGCGGGACCCCTCACTTCCCCCCAGCAGGAGCCCCAGCGACCCCTTTCCTGCTACACTTTGCGGCCGCATGCACGCCGCCGCACAAGGAGCAAGCGTGTTTGAACTTGCAGTCCGGGAAGGGGCAAGACGCCTTGTTGAAGCGCCAACACACGTCCCCCCCGACCCCCGCCGCCTTTTGCGATGGCAACGTGGGGCCGGGGGCACGAAAGGACCGGCCCCCAGGCGAGAGCGAAGACGAGCCCGCCTTCGCCCCCGCCGATCCAGTACCGACGCCGCGGCCCCTCGCGGACATCTGTGTCAACCACAGGTTGATGTCCTTGGTCCCCCACTGCAGGAGACTATTCTCCTCCATCTGGTCCCGGAAGGCCTCGTCATAATTCAACCAGGCCCACCCCTCGTGGGCCTGGGATGCCTCCAGGATATTGTCGGCATAAGCCAGTAACGCCCCGGACTGGTCCGGGAAGTAGCGTCCCCAGACACTCGCCAACCGCAAAAAGGCACGGGTCCAGTTGAGCGTGTTGCGAGACACCTTGCGCACGTGCCCCGCCTTCTCATCGTCCCTGCGCTTTTTTCTACTTTCTCCCGCGCGCTTCCGGCCGTCGAGCAAGCGGAAAATGTCAATATATCGACGACGCTTGATCCGCCGGCGCAACTTCCGCGGAACCGACTCCCATAGCTCGGCGCACCGAACCACGGGCGTCCCACCAGGAACCCCACCGTCCGCCGCCCCTGGGACGGAGCTGCAAGATGAGGCCACGGAGGACGTCGAGGAGGAAGAGGACGAGGACGCCCGCCGGCAGCGACGAGCCCGCTTGCGCTTCGCTTTTCCCTTGCCCGCCCCCCCGGAGCCCGGAACCGAGTCGGGAACCCCCCCCCCAACAGTATACTCACCACTCCCCCCGACGGGGGCTACCAGAGCGCCCCCAGTGGGCGAGGCGAGGGCCGGAACACCCGCTGACACCGTGACATCTGAAGGGCCCGCTCCCGCGAGCCTGTCGGAAGCAGCCATGGTGGCGACAGTCGGCGCGCTCCCTGGAACCTGTGAAGAAAAAGAAGAAAAAGCAGCAGCAGGGGCCCCAGGGGTACTGAGAACCGCAGAGGGACCAACCCCCCAGGCGCGCGCCGAAGGCCCCAAACCCCCAGCCTCCCACGCCGCCACCCCCCCAATCCCCCCTTGCCCCTGCCCAAACCACCCCCCCCAACCACCACCCCATGGGCCCACACCCCCCCACGGAACCGCCCCATACACCCAAGGGGCCGGAGAACCGAGAAACCCAGGAGGAGAAGAGGCGCCCAAGGAAGGGCGAGCAGGCTGCTCCCCTAGATGGGAAGGGGAAGGAGCCGTAAGCCAGCCGCTCCCCGACCCGGGAGGCAAGTTGAGCACAGGAGCCTGCGGGGGCCCCGTCCCGGCAGCGACCGAGTGGCCTGGCGCGAGGATCCCGTCGAGCAGTCCCAAATCCCCCTCCCCCCCCGCGATTCCCTCAGGAGGAACCGGATCACCAGCCGAGGCCCCCTCGTCCGCAACCGAAAAGCGCCCACCGGAGGCCCCACCCCCCCGGGCCCCCCCAATGTTGCGGCGCCCACGGCCCCGCCGGGCCCCGGTAGCGGGAGCAGCCGGGGGCACCGCCCCAGCGCGGCCCGCGGGAGCGGACCCACGCCGCGCCGTACCGCACCCACGAGCCCCGCCCCGCGGCCCCTTAGCAGCGCTGCGTGCAAGAACATGTTTTGCCATGTGTGCTCCAAGTAAGTGGCCCAAGGGCCGCACTGGCCTAGGGGCTGGCCGGTAAGGCCGGCAAGCCACCCGACTGGGTAATGCAGAGCCTGCCCCCTGGCCTAGGACCGATGCGTTGGGGCCCCCTAGGGCTCCGTCGCCGTCTAAGCGGCAATTTGGCCACCACCCAGCTGGAATCCAAGCTAGCACCTTGAATATCGTGTAATTCTGGTCACTGTATTTTAAATGACCGCGGCAGGGCAGGCACGCAGACCCGGGGCCCATGTGCGCCGGAGCACGCGCGCACGCCGGAGACGGAAGACCCAGCGCCGCGCGGGTTGGCGGCGAAACTAGCACCCGCCACCGCAACCCCAACGACCCAGCACCCGAGGCTCCCGAGGCCTACAGCCGCCCCGAAAAGCACCCCGCAGCCAGGTAAACAAACCTTCTCGGCCGCGAGCAAGGAGGGAAAGGGAAGAACACGCCAGCCGGCGTTCCCTCCTTGCTCGCGCCGCCTCCGCCCCCAACCCTCCACTGGCCACTCATCGGGCCCCCTCCAGGAGCACGTGAGGGGGGGGGCCGCCAGAGCGCGCATCAGGCTGCGCCGCGCCCCCCCCCCCCCCCACCGCAACGCGGCCTGCAACGTGGCCGGGCCCCGGGAACCCGGTTACCTGGCAGCCGCGGGACCGGGGGCCCGGCGGCTAAGCCGGTAATAGCTCCCAAGGTTAGGAAAAAGAGGAGGCGAGGTAGGAAACTATTCTTTCCTTTTTCTGAAGAAGCCAAAAAGTTAAGATTAGAGATTCAGAGGTTAATTAGAGGTTCGGAGATTAGAAAGGGAATGGCGTAAACAGCAAAGGGATGATATAATTTTAAAATAGCCATCGAAAGATAAATTTAAGAACTATAGGCAGGTTTCACGATGATTGAAAAGAGATTATTTTATTAAACGGGTTCTGGAGGGGAAAGATGCAAACAGAGAAATGTTTTGTATTGTCAGAGAGTTAACTTGTGAGAGTTTCCAAAATCAAAAATAGTATTGAATTAACAGATGATGAATTATTTTTATTTATTTATTTTATTATATTCTCTTATATACCATGCTATTCTGCATCAGTGTGGTTTACATTGAACAAACTGAAATTACATTGAACAGGGCATTATAACTTGGAGATAACTATTTTACAGGGAACATGGGCTATGGAGGGTTAAGTGGCTTGCCCAAGACCACAAGGAGCACCTGTGGGACTAGAAACCCTAGTCCTTCCGGCCCAAGGTTGCTGTCCTCTAGTGGGATTTGAACCCCTGACCTTCTGGCCTGAAATACCTTGCCCCAACCACTAGGCCACTCTCCACTCCAGTTTTAGTTCAGTTTTTTGTAGATAAAATTGAGAACATTCAAAAATATTTTCAGATAGTGTCAATATCTGAAGTGAAGGATGTGATGATGGAAAAGAAGATGAATTTGTTTGAGTTTTATGTTCCCACAGATGATTATCTGTGGAAGTTAATTAGGCAGTTTATGGTAGGATGCAGTGCTTGTTGGTCCTTGTCCAGCGTGGCTTTTGAGAACTTTACCAGAAAGTTATTTTTTGTATCTTTGTGCGATGATAGCTCAGTCTCTACAGGAGGGTGTCTTTCCATCAAAGCTGAAACAGGACTTGATTCAACATGTGTTAAAAAAAATCCTTGCCAATTGTGATACCGCAAGCCCTCTGATGCAAGAAAGGAAACTTTTAAATCTTGAAAAAAACAGGATTTGCCTGCAATTACGAGAAGGGACACATAGAGGGAGCAGGAGAACAAACCTGAAAGTGGAAGAACCACACCTCTATGGGGAGGACTCAGAAGCAGCTGCTCTGGATTTAAGTAGGAACAGAGCACTGCAAGAGAGAGAGCCAAGAGAGAGAGAGCCGAGAGAGCCAAGAGAGGCAAAGGTGCCAGGAAGGCAGTCAAGAGAGCCAGAAAGGCAACAGAGAAACCCCGAAGGGAAGAACCCAGAGGAGAAGCACAGGAGGAGGCAAGGAGCTTGGCAGAGACCTTCATGTGGAGAACAGGAGGCAGTGCCAAGGGAAGCTCCAGAGGCCAGACTCAGAGACCGAGGTGAGGTCACTGACAAACCCAGCAGAGCTAAAGGAAAGGAAGCTACTGGGAGAGCAGGCCTAGAGAAAGGCCATACACAACTTCAAGGGGCAGTATCACGGACTGCAGCCAAGGAAGGAAGTGCTTATCCCTCCGGTTGGAGAAGAAACCTTCAAGAGAAAAAAGGTACTTTTAAAAGCTTTTACAAAAGTAACTTGAAAGATAAAGGAAAAGTTCATAGCCTTGAGAGAAAGGATATACCTGGAGCACAAAACTCTCAGACTAGGCCTCAAGCCTTTTTCAAGAAGCCTAGAGAGGAACAAAGGGCTAGTTTTTATCTGGACAATAAGGACTGTTTTAAACCAGATATAACTGATAAGTTTTACAGGAAAAAGTTTAATGTTGCCAGAGAATGGAAGGAGCAAACTTTTAGTCCTGAAACGACAGCAAGCCCAGGGAGATATACTAGACCTAAAAGCCGACGCCCCAAACTCCCAAGCCTGCACTGGGATACAGTATGGCATGCTTTTAGGAAACCAGGTTTTAATATCCAAGAGATCTCAGAGACCTCAGTTTCAGATCCCATAGACATGGAATGGCTGCCAGGGGAATCTGAGAGCACTGAAGATATAGAACCAATGGAATGTGACTTTTGCACAAGAAGATATCTTTGAGTAAAAGGCAAACAAATCTAATGTGTGCAAACTGTACTGGAAAGTTTATGCTTTAAGTTGGTGAAGGAACCATGTTATTTTGAGTGTTTTGCTGACTCACGTTTTGATGCAACTGAATTTATGTTCTGTTACTCATTACCTCATATTTTGAACTTCTTCATGCGAAAAGGGGAAATAAAAGCCTTTTTGTACCCTACACTTGGCAAGAGTTACTTTTTTAGGTTGTTGACCCTGAGGCTGACAATGTGACCTGCTATCCCATTGACCCTCACAACAGATCAACCCTGAACCTTTTAATTCTTATGCGCTCCCCAGCCCCTGTGGAACCACTACGCCGCCACTAGAGAGGGCTGAGGGGGACACAATAGCTGATTTGAAAAGTATTAGACTAGTGTCCAATTTGCCTTGTGTTGTGAAGATTTTGGAATCCATAGTGACCTCTCAGTTGCAGGGGTATATGGAAGAGATTAGAAGGTTAGATGAATACCAATTGGGATTTAGGGCTGCATTTAGTACTGAAACTGTTGTTGTGGCCTTACTGGATGACATGCAGAGACAGAAAGATTCAGGAGACTGTGGATATTTGGTCTTGTTAGATCTTTTGCCAGTCTTTGATACTGAACCCTTGCTCCCTGTACTATTGGTCAGTGTCTTAACCATTGTGCTGTGGTTCTGTTCCTGTGCTTGCACATCAGTGCGCCGTCTTATGCCGCCCAATATTAAAAAGCCTCCTAAATCAATAGCGCGCAGCCTAATGCCCATCAGCGTGCTGCCTTATGCTGCCCAATATTGGGCTGGCTCCTAAAGTAACACCTCAGCCAGCTGTCTTCATTGTGTACCATGGGGGATTGAACCCCTGATCCCTGCACCATTGGTCAGTGTCTTAACCATTGTGCTGTAGCTCTGCTCTTCTGCTTGCACATCAGCGCGCCACTTATGCCGCCCAATATTAAAATGCCTCCTAAAACATCAGCGCGCCGCCTTATGACGCCCATTATTTATATGGCTCCTAAAATAATGCCTCAGCCAGCCATCTTCATTGGGCACTGTGGGGGATTGAATCCCTGATCCCTGCACCATTGGTAAGGGCCTTAAACATTGTGCTGTGGCTCTGCTTGTCTGCTTGCACATCAGCGCACCACTTATGCCTCCCGCGCAGCTATCTCATGCGCTAATGTGCGGGGCGCACATGGGCGCCGCGCACCTTAGCGCATATGTAAATTCCGGATTTTCTTTTTCAGCAAGAAACGCCCACTCCTTATATGGCACCCGCACACTAGCGCGGCCCGCACATTAGCGGGGTTTTAGTAAACATGCCCCTATGTGTTGTGCTGTTTCTTGCACCTACTTCGAGAAATTTAGTACATTCCTGCAGTGGGCTGTGGTGCAGAAGGTGAGTCGTTCAGAGGTGGTGCATTACCTCGATGATTTCTTGTTTGTGGGGGCGTTGCAATTGGCTGGGTGTAGCGAGCTTTTGGAAGGTTTTGTGAGTTTAGCAGGCGACTTGGGGATGCCTTTGGCCGATGGTAAGATGGAGGGTCCGGCGACAAAGATTGTCTTCTTAGGCGTAGAGTTGGATTCAGAGCAGATGGTGGCACACCTGCCGATAGAGAAGGTGGTGAAGTTGCGCGTTTTGGTGGCCAACGTTTTGGCTTCCTCCAAGTTAACTTTGAAGGAGATGCAGGCTCTGGTAGGGTCGTTGAATTTTGCTTGCAGAGTAATCCCGATAGAGCGGGTGTTTAGTCGGCGGTTGGCGGCATCCACAGCGGGGATGTTTAAGCTTCATCACCGCATTCGGGTTACAAAAGTCCTCAGAGAAGATTTGCGCGTGTGGGACATATTTTTGAAGGAGTTTAATGGAACTTCGGTGTTGATGGAAGCCAAGATTACTAGTGAAGCCCTGCAGTTGTATACTGATGCAGCGGGGGGAGTCGGTATGGGTATTTACTTTGGGGGTGCCTGGTGTGCCGATAGTTGGCCGCAGGCGTGGGAGGCAGCAGGATTGCTAAGTAATATCACCTTCTTGGAACTGTTTCCAATGTTGGTTGCATTGGAGTTGTGGCCAGACAGGTTGCGTAACCACAAGATAGTATGGTTGTGCGATAACGAAGCAGTGGTGAACGTGGTTAATCATTACTCACCACAATGCATACAAGTGGCATCATTAATGAGGGAGGTGGTATTGTCCTGTTTGCGTCTGAATGTTGCGCTGAAGGCTAGACATATTCCTGGGCACACTAATGGTATTGCTGATGCTCTTTCCCATTTGCAGTGGGACCGATTTTGGAAGCTGGCACCAGAAGCGGAGACGGAAGGGCTCGGAGTACCTTGGAACTTATGGAGTTTTGGCCTGAGGAGATGAGGAGTCTGCTGCAGAGTTCGGTGGCGGAACGGACCTGGGATGCTTATCGACGTGGTTGTGAGAGGGTGGTGGAATTTCTGCAAGAGCGAGGGTAGCAGGGGGGGAAGGGTCTGACCAATTGGTAGGGCAATATATCCTTAGTGCCAAAAGGCAGGGGGTCCCAAGAGCAACAGTGCAGAGCCACTTAGCAGGTTCCCACTCTTTGTGAGGGCGGTGGGATGGGGATTCATGGGGCGTGGGTTTCTAGCTTGGTGGTTATTCCAAGGGTGGGAGCACTCGAATCCGACACCGTGGGATCAGAGGCGGCCGATTACACATGAACTACTCACGAGATTGTGTACTGAAGTACACAGGGTGGTTGAGTCAGAGTATGAAGCCACACTCTTCCATGCAGTGTTCAGTCTGGCCTTTTTCGGTGCCTTCCGTGTGGGTGAATTGGTAGCAAACTCTGCAAAAGCTGGAGTGGGTAGTAGTTTGCGGTGGAAGCATGTCCACTTAAACGGTGGGCAGTTAT
Source organism: Ichthyophis bannanicus (assembly GCA_033557465.1). NCBI lineage: Eukaryota > Metazoa > Chordata > Amphibia > Gymnophiona > Ichthyophiidae > Ichthyophis > Ichthyophis bannanicus. The sequence continues at coordinate 201,201,031 of CM066037.1, forward strand.
GGGTCCTGTTAGAGAAATCAAAAACAGATCAGCGGGGTAAAGGATTGTGTGGTGGTCCTGCGGGAGATCGGCGGGATCACGTACCCGGTAGTGGCTATGCGGGACTACTTATGTGTGCGCTCGGCAGTGGAGGGTGGCCTATTTGTTCACAGAGATGCAAGGCTTCTAACGCATTATCAGTTATCGACGGTGTTAAGGTTGGTGTTGCGTCAGATAGGCGAAGACCCGAAGCAGCGAGACCTATCGGGCTGAATCTTGGACTCTATCCAGCATTGGTGTCGGTCTCATGGCTGGGCGAGCAAGGGTTGCGGTGGACACAGTTGCTGCCTTTGCTCCAACACCATGAGCGCTGTGGTGAGGAAACCACTGCTGAACCTAGAAATACACAGGAAAATGAGTCCTGTCACTTTAAGGCAGAATGTATCAAGGGTTTCCCTAGTAACCAAGAGTCTGTGACTCAGAGAATAGTCATCCCTAAGCCCCGCCCACAGCAGCACGTCAGGGAGAAGTAGAAGAAGAGGTGGAGGAACGAGACGGAGAAGCAGCAAGGGAAGAGAAGGACAAGGAGAAAGACAAGGAGCATGGAGAGCAAGTGAGAGAGTGCTTGCAGAGCATGAAAGGCAGAGTGTAAGAAACACTGGAAGCCGAAGAGAGAAGCTTGATGAGAGATTGCCAAGCACAGTTGAGGGAGCAAGGAACGAGAGGCTGGTGCAAGCAAACGAAGGTGCTGCAGCTGAGAGACAGCATGACTGGCTTGCAGAGCAGAGAGAGTTTCTAAATACCTCAGAATCAAGGCAAGTGTGTCCTTCTCAATTCCTAGACAAGAAATGCCCACGAGAATTAGCTATAGAAGGGAAAGCTAATTCTAGTTATAGACAAAGTACCAGGATAAAGGGAGAAAGTTTATCCAAGCACCAAATAGCTCACTTAACAGAAGAGCTACTGCAAAAGCAGGCTCTACTTAAGAAGTTAAATGAACTAATAGAGAAAGAAAATAGCCAGCTCTCTGTTCAGTTACCTTTTGATGTAAGTGAGAGAGATAGTGTAGAGGAAATGGACATAACAAGTGTGGAGAACAGTACCATGGATTTACAATGTGCTATATGTCAGGTCTCTGATGTGGAAGAGTCCTAGAGAGCAATTGTATGTATGCCGTGCTTAGGAAGCAGCCTAATTCTGAAGACGTCACAACTGAAAGAAACAGCTGTGTTCAACTGATAAGGTTGAGAGCTGGATGTAACTGTTCAAGGGGCATTTAAAAGTTTATTTTGCTGCCAGAAGTTTGTTCCTGCAAAGGAGAAAACATTTAAAAGTTTAAAAGTTTTGGAAAGTGACAATTTTTGAGTTACAAGCAAAAGCTGTGCCTGTTTCTTTGAAGTTTGGAATAGAAAGCAAGTAGTTCCTGGTTTCTTTTTGAAGCTGTACTGTGGATTAAAAACCTCCTTTATATAATTTACCCCTCGCGTCCTGTGTATGAAGGAACCCCTGAATACATTGAATAAAATTCTCTGTCTTACGCCTGAACCCTTGAGTCACAACTCCTTGCTTTAATATAGGACTACAATTCCCAGCAGCCCTCCTGGCAGCCATTTTGAGGGAATCTTATTTTAAAGCCAAAAGGCGACCTCACCTGCTACCAGTTACCTACCTGGCCAGGCGGGGGCGACAGAGTGGCGTAGTTGTTTGGATGCCGAGTGGGCCACGCCACAGAGGAGTAGTTGTTTGGATGCCGAGTGGGCCACACCACACAGGAGTAGTTGTTTGGATGCCGAGTGGGCCACGCCACAGAAGAGAGCATAATAGTGTGGATGCGGAGCAGGCCACGCCACAGAGGAACACAGTTCGCTGGATTGCAGCTGGAGCACGACTGCGCACCAGGAGAACGCATACGACGGATTCCAGAGTCTGACAGAAGGACGCCGGAGACTTGCAAGCGGCTGAGACTGAGGGTCCAGAGTTCCTGCAAAGCCGGAGGGTCCGGAGACCTGTCGAGGTCCTACGCTGTTGCTGAGCGAGACGCACCACTAGTACCAGGTACACCGTATTTAACTAGGGAAAGTTAAGGATACTGGTACTGGGTGGGGGCGATAGCAGCAGGTAGAAGGGAACGCATACCTAGTGTTGGGAATCGCACTTGGGTGTTCTGTGTTTGTTTCATTCTACAGGAAACAGAGACAACGATGGAGACACAAGATATCCTTGCATGGGCAGCAGCGGAGCTCAAGAGGCAAAGAGACTTATCGTTGGAGCTTCAAGCACAAGCGGCTAGTCAACTGCAGGCCCAGCAGAAACCGCTGGTGGAGCTTATGGAGGCCTGGGTGAAGGAACATAAGAAACCACCAGAGCCTGATCCGGTTACCACAGGTTTTTCATTGGGATTAGCCCATACCTTTGGACTCGGGTCCAAAGAGACCCTTAGTTTTGGACAATTAAGAGATGGTGAAAGTGTAGACGCTTTCTTGGAGGCATTTGAAAAAGTGGCACAAATAGCCAGGTGGCCACCCGAACAGTGGGCGGTAAGGATAGCTGTCTCACTTACTGGTGAGGCATTGGCAGCCTACCAAACCGTTCCCGCTGAGTTGGCCAATGACTATTTGGAGGTCAAGAGGGCTATAAAAGATAGGCTCGGCCTAACTCCTATAGTCTACAGACGCCAGCTTAGAAATGCAAGATTGCGCGTGGATGAGACACCACGAGCGCTTTACCACAGATTGAAAATGCTGGTAGTTAAATGGCTAGAACCAGAACATAAGTCGGTGGAAACACTGATCGATGAGCTCGTTCTGGAGCAGTATTTTGCAGCAGTACCTGAAAGGATGCAAAATTTCTTGATGTTACAAGGATGTAAGAACACAAGAGAGGCTATAACTATGTCAGAGCGATTCCTAGAAGCTGAAGTGATAGCTAAGGATAAGTCTGCAGCCTGTACTAAAATGTCTGTAGCTAGGTTGAATGAGGATAGCAAGAATGTACAGAATGTTGGTGTTCCCACTAATAGAAGGATGCAAGTGAAGCGTGCATGTTACCGGTGTGGAAGTGAACAACATTTAATGCGTGAGTGCAAGATGAAAACAGCCCTAGTGTTGAGTGACCCTAGTAAGAAAGGGGAAGGCTTTTTACTGGAGGTGACAGTACAAGGCATACCAGTTAAAGCACTGCTTGATTCCGGATCGGATCAATCAATGCTTTCCAAAAGATTGTGGAGAAGGTTAACAGCCCCAGGTTTAAAAACACCTCAGACACCCACGGGCAATGTAAACATTCGGTGCGTTCACGGAACGGCGTGTACCTATCCTGTTTACTCTGTCTGCATAAAAGGGTTGGGCATAGAGAGGGAGGTCCCGGTCGCTATTGTTCCCAGGTTACCCCAGGAGGTAGTCCTCGGGCGAGACTGGCCCCAGTTTCAACGAGGTGTGCAACAAGGGTTGGGGGTGAAGAAAGGCTTAGTGTCCACGAGAGCCCAGTCCCAAGCCCAACAGGCCCTAGAGGAGGAGCCCCTAGAGGGGGAGGCGAAGGTTCTACCCTCTCAGGAAGGTGTAGGGACAGCTCCTATAAATAGAACAAGTAAGCCCAAGGCAGGTGCTACAATGGCATTTTTAAGGCCTTTGTTTCCGAAAGGTGGAAAGGGGAAGCCACACTTGCCTAAGGAGGAGTCTCCTAAGAAGCCTGTTTTTGTTTTACGCTTTTGTCGGATGAGTCCGGAAGCGCGAGCCCCAAGGAAGACCACTCCACAAGCAGCCGGCTTCGACCTATACAGTGCTGAAGAGGTTCTTGTCCCGAAGCATGGGAAGGCGCTAGTGAACACAGCACTACAGATGGAGATACCCATAGGCTGCTATGGGAGAATTGCGCCTCGATCAGGCTTGGCTGTAAAGCACTTCTTAGACGTAGGTGCGGGTGTAGTGGACCCTGATTATAGAGGAGCCATTAAAGTATTGCTATTTAACTTTGGATCCGAAGATTTCCAAGTAAATGTGGGCGACCGAATTGCTCAAATCATTTGTGAGAGAGTGGGGTTCCCCCCTTTGGAAGAGGTGGCCATGGTGTCCGATACGCTGCGAGGGACGCAAGGTTTCGGGTCCTCGGGGTATTCAGACAAGCATGGGCTGACTGCATTGCGGGAAGAAAAGATGGAGGATGACCTCGGGCCCCAGCTAAGTGACTGCAGGAAGGAACCTGAACTCAGGATAGCAGATGGTCTCTCATGGTTTCAGAGACAGGAGTTGGAGCGTCTTGTTAAGAGCTTTACAGACGTCCTGACGCCACTACCAGGAGAAACCAAGCTTGTTGCTCACGAGATCCTGACACCTGCAGGAGAAGTAATTCGGCAACGTCCATATAGGCTGCCCGAGGCCAAGAAGCAGGAGGTGATGGACCAGGTTAAGGAGATGCTAGACCTTGGTATCATCGAAGAATCTAGGAGTCCCTGGAACAGCCCGGTCGTGCTGGTTCCAAAACCAGATGGATCACTCAGATTCTGTATTGATTTTTGCAAAGTCAATGCCATCTCCAAATTTGATACTTATCCCATGCCTCGTATCGAGGAGCTCCTTGACCGGCTGGGCCAGGCCAGATATCTAACAACGTTAGATATGACGAAAGGATACTGGCAGATTCCCCTGACCAGGGAATCTCGCCCGAAAACCGCTTTCAGTACGCCACAGGGGTTGTTTCAATTCCGAAGAATGCCATTCGGGCTCCATGGAGCGGCAGCCACCTGTCAACGTCTCATTGATATTGTACTCAGGCCGCATCAGAAATATGCTACGGCCTATATGGATGACGTTGTGATCCACAGCGCCAGATGGGATCAGCACATGGTCCATTTAAAGGCAGTTTTACAAGCAATGAGGGAAGCCGGTTTGACTTTAAACCCGGCAAAGTGCATGTTCGGGGCCCAAGAAGTAAAATACTTGGGACACTTGGTGGGACATGGTATAGTGAAGCCCCTGCTAAGTAAGATTGAAAGTGTCCAATCTTTTCCACGCCCTACCAATAAGAAACAACTCCGTAGTTTCCTAGGTTTGGTAGGTTATTACCGAAGGTTTGTGGCACAGTTTGCCGAGAAGAGTGCGCCATTGTCTGATATGTTGAGGAAGAACATGCCTAATCAGTTGCGCTGGACCGAAGAGGCGGATAAGGCGTTTGGACGGCTGAAAGAAGAACTGTGCGCAGCCCCGGTATTAAGAGGGGTAGAATTCAGTCTGCCATTCATCCTACAGACGGATGCTTCCGAAACAGGTCTGGGAGCGGTGCTCTCCCAGAAGCATGAAGGTCTGGAGCATCTGGTGATGTTTCTCAGTCGGAAGTTGTCGCCCGCTGAGAAAAATTACTCTACCATCGAAAGAGAGTGCCTAGCGGTGAAGTGGGCCGTGGAGTCCTTAAAGTTCTATCTGGCGGGTAGAAAATTCCTACTCATGACCGACCATGCCCCATTAAAATGGTTGGGTCAAATGAAAGATCACAACGCCCGGTTGACCCGATGGTATATGGCGCTTCAGGCGTTTGACTTTCAGGTGGTCCATCGAGCAGGAAGACTTCACCAAAACGCGGATGCGTTGTCTAGAGGCACTACCAGAGATGAAGATACAGAGTCCTATAGGAGAATTACGTGCTGTGATTTTGTGAGAACCCCAGCCCGTAATATCTTAAGAAGGGGAATATGTGGTGAGGAAACCACTGCTGAATCTAGAAATACACAGGAAAATGAGTCCTGTCACTTTAAGGCAGAATGTATCAAGGGTTTCCCTAGTAACCAAGAGTCTGTGACTCAGAGAATAGTCATCCCTAAGCCCCGCCCACAGCAGCATGTCAGGGAGAAGTAGAAGAAGAGGTGGAGGAACGAGACGGAGAAGCAGCAAGGGAAGAGAAGGACAAGGAGAAAGACAAGGAGCATGGAGAGCAAGTGAGAGAGTGCTTGCAGAGCATGAAAGGCAGAGTGTAAGAAACACTGGAAGCCGAAGAGAGAAGCTTGATGAGAGATTGCCAAGCACAGCTGAGGGAGCAAGGAACGAGAGGCTGGTGCAAGCAAACGAAGGTGCTGCAGCTGAGAGACAGCATGACTGGCTTGCAGAGCAGAGAGAGTTTCTAAATACCTCAGAATCAAGGCAAGTGTGTCCTTCTCAATTCCTAGACAAGAAATGCCCACGAGAATTAGCTATAGAAGGGAAAGCTAATTCTAGTTATAGACAAAGTACCAGGATAAAGGGAGAAAGTTTATCCAAGCACCAAATAGCTCACTTAACAGAAGAGCTACTGCAAAAGCAGGCTCTACTTAAGAAGTTAAATGAACTAATAGAGAAAGAAAATAGCCAGCTCTCTGTTCAGTTACCTTTTGATGTAAGTGAGAGAGATAGTGTAGAGGAAATGGACATAACAAGTGTGGAGAACAGTACCATGGATTTACAATGTGCTATATGTCAGGTCTCTGATGTGGAAGAGTCCTAGAGAGCAATTGTATGTATGCCGTGCTTAGGAAGCAGCCTAATTCTGAAGACGTCACAACTGAAAGAAACAGCTGTGTTCAACTGATAAGGTTGAGAGCTGGATGTAACTGTTCAAGGGGCATTTAAAAGTTTATTTTGCTGCCAGAAGTTTGTTCCTGCAAAGGAGAAAACATTTAAAAGTTTAAAAGTTTTGGAAAGTGACAATTTTTGAGTTACAAGCAAAAGCTGTGCCTGTTTCTTTGAAGTTTGGAATAGAAAGCAAGTAGTTCCTGGTTTCTTTTTGAAGCTGTACTGTGGATTAAAAACCTCCTTTATATAATTTACCCCTCGCGTCCTGTGTATGAAGGAACCCCTGAATACATTGAATAAAATTCTCTGTCTTACGCCTGAACCCTTGAGTCACAACTCCTTGCTTTTAATATAGGACTACAATTCCCAGCAGCCCTCCTGGCAGCCATTTTGAGGGAATCTTATTTTAAAGCCAAAAGGCGACCTCACCTGCTACCAGTTACCTACCTGGCCAGGCGGGGGCGACAGAGCATACGAGTGAGGCCAGCAATTATCCTGCAAAAAAATTTTTGGTCACATTATAGAGTGTAATAATCAATAAATCAAAAACAACTCACTCCACTAAAACACAACTTGTTTCCAGACTGTAAATACCAAAATGATTGTTTCCATTCACAAAAATATAGATATAAAATGTGGAAATATACACGCGCCAGCAAGGTCTCAGCTTCTACGGGCAATGGCAAATGTGATCAAGACACAAGTCCAGATCCTGTCACCAAACATAAGCCCAATAACATCAAGGACCTGCTGCCACCGACCTCCACATTTACAGTAACTCCTAAACAAAGTCCAAAAGCAAACCGCATCAACACCCAAAGAAGAAACACTTAGCTTTGAAAAATGATGATAATGGGAGTCGATAACAGGCTGCTTCCCTGACGTCACTGCAGAGCTCTCATACGTTTCGCGAGTAAACTCGCTGCATCAGGGGAAATTACTATAAAAACAAGAAACAAACATTCAAAACCAAACATGTTTGAAAAAAGACCGAAACAAAAGCGAACTCCCAAACCCAACCAACATTTAAAACAGGAGAATTACCACTCACATTAGACAGCAGCCAAACCAGCACTTCAACATTGCTTCTCAAAAAACGCCGCGCATGCTCAATCAACACGGTGGCAACAGGTCCTTGATGTTATTGGGCTTATGTTTGGTGACAGGATCTGGACTTGTGTCTTGATCACATTTGCCATTGCCTGTAGAAGCTGAGACCTTGCTGACCGCGTGTATATTTCCACATTTTATATCTATATTTTTGTGAATGGAAACAATCATTTTGGTATTTACAATCTGGAAACAAGTTGTGTTTTAGTGGAGTGAGTTTTTTTTGATTTAGCGATTATCCTGCTGCATCTGGGGGGCAACGAGTTGACGTCCTGGACCTGCAAGCAACTAATCAGAGCTGCAAAGAAGGATCTTGCCTGGCTGCTTCGAATGTTTTTGGGGGTAGTGTTAATATGGTCTTATATCATACCCCGGCCTGCATGCTGAGGGCAGCGGCTTTGGTCTAGAGGACTGACAAAAATTAACAGGCAGATTGGGCGATGGGTATGTGAGCAGGGCGGGCATCAGGTGCAGCATGCATGGGTTGAGGTTGATTGTGCCGGGCTGTTCAGGAATGATGGCGTACATTTATCTCCCGTAGGAGTGGACTTGCTCTTGAACGACTGGCAGGAAGCAGTGGAGTGGGTAGTGCTTGGTGCATGCTGGTCGCAGCTTGATATTGGGGGGGGGCGGCTCAGGCACAGCAGAGAGCCTGAGCCGGTGGCAGGATCCTGGAGGTTTCCGTGGTCCGGAGCCTTAGGCTACTTGGGGAGTGGGCGGGGTGTCCACAACCCGGATAACCCCTGGCAGACTTTTGCTATTGATATAGCGAAGTCGGGCAGGGGTGGTAGGATCTTTGCCAGTGGCTTGACTGCGGCAGGAGCGGAGGCGAGGTCACCTTGCTAGTTGCATGGCGGGTGACGCATCGCTACGCTGGGTGGGTTATGTTTATTCTGCTTGTTATGTTCAATATGTTAAATTGGCAATAAAGCTACGACCAGTTGTTTCCAAGAGCAAGTGTCTGTGGAGTTTGTGGGTGCAGGTGGGGGAAGGGTCACTGAATGGGAGTTGGCATGGGTGAGAGGGTGAGCGCCGGATCCAACTACCTGGTTACTACATCAGATACAGAAAACACTGTTTTTCCTTGTAAAAGCAGGCAGAGAGAAAGCAGCATATAGATAATTCAAACACTACATACACAGCTGCAGTATGTTTTTTTTCTTTCCTTTTTCTTCCATGAGAGACAGACAATCTGACTATTAAACATTTTTCATAGGGACCATCTTAAAAGTAAGTCCTTTGCACCTGGCCAAGATTCTCCACTGTCTTATCAAGAAAGTGTTTGATTTTGTTTTCCTTCTTAATCAAAACACTCACAGCAGCAATGGCTATTATCTCAAGGCCGTATACTGTCAGAGTATATTCTACCCAGTCTTTGCCTTCTTATGATTCCATTTCCTGACTTAAGTCTAGTAGTCCTAAAAAAATACTGGAAAAGGCAACTAGGAAAAGAAGGGGTTCAGGGCTGGAAATCAGAAGATAAAGTTTACAAAATCTATTTAACTTTTGGGGACCTGTCTCTGTCTAACAAATTCACAGACACAAAGGATGAGAAGAAAACTGTGTCTCTGATAGCTAAGGTAACTGAAAGTCATTGGTAAAACAAAGGGGTGTTCATTGCTGTATTAGCTACTCCCATCATTCCTACAGCAGTCTGGATCAAGGGCAAGAATTTTTTTCTTCTACCATTAATAGTTATAGAAAGATTAGGTTCTGTTTTGCTATTGTGAGACACAGGAATAACAGCATACTGTGACCCACCAGGCTCCCTTTCTCCTCCCCCCTTACCATCATCCAGTTATTGTGACAAGGATGCGCTAGAGATCCAGCCTCAAAAGAGACACTGGGCTTCTAAAATGATCTGGTTGCTGACAGCAACAAAACTTTGGATCCTGGGTCTCTTTTGTCTTAAGAGGTGACGCAGGTCTGCCCCCTGGCCTTCATCCTGGATGGCTTCCCTGTCCCCAGGGATTTGAGTTCCAATATTTTTTTAAGTGCCATCAAGTCAATGCTGATTCCTGACAACCCAGCAGTTCTAATTAAACCATTTAAATTGTGTATACTGGGCCTTACACAATTCTATATGTTAGGAATGTCAGTAGATTGCTAATAAACATGAGTTTAAGTGCAGTGAAGCTAGATCTGACAAGGGTATCTGTTTTGAGTCAGTATCCAGTTTTGTTTGTTTTTCTCTGGCTATACCATACAAACATGAAACTTTTGCTTTCAATTGTTTCATCTTATAGGCACAGGAAATCAAATCATCTCTCAAATGTAATAGACCCTGCATATCAAAAGTGCTATAAAGGGAAACTGCAACTCAGAACTGTCCCGAGTGGAAAGATTCCACTTCAGAAGTTATCATTCAGTCTCCACGCCATATTTATAATTTTTGGCAAGGATTTTCCCTTGTGGGAAAGCACATGAGCTAATATTTTCCTAATCCCTTGCCCATGTTTTTGCTCTGGAAGCAACACACTGTACACTAGACACCTTGAGGCACATTCAGGTTTGTGTGTCCCCAGGCCGCCAGACGTCTAGTTATCCGGACAGCCAGGGGATGCACCCAATTCTGCTCCCATGGGGCTAGATGTCCCCCATGGGAGCACAATCCATCACAGTGGCTGGACGTCCAGGAGATGCCCCAATTCAGGCACCCCGGATGTCCAGTCACTTGCCCGTCTAACTCAGTCAGGAACTCTCATGGAGCCACAATGCCATGGCATCTTGTCACCATGGCACCATGGATCCATGAAGGAGCTGTGATCACCAGTTGCATTGGTTGTAGACCTGTTCCCCGCAGTCTCACCCCCGATCAGGCCTCCCACAGCCGGGGTCGTGCTGTGGGGAACCCCCTGCACCCCCTCACCTCAAGCTTGGCCCTCTGTGCCGCCTCACCCGATGTCCAGGGAGACTTATTCCACCTCCAAGGTGGAATAAGTCCCTCGTATAACTGTGTGACCCCGGATGTACAGGACTGACCTCAGAATTGGCCCTGTACGACCAGGGTCGCATCCCCACCTACCGCCCGCCCTCACTCCTCCCTCCCCAGGCCAACCCCCTCCCGCTCACGGACAGAGCTGCACGCATGAGTGGCCTGTACATGTGGGGAGCTTTGCGGCCGTAGGAGAGATCCAGCCATTTAGCGGGTCTGGACGTCTGGATTGGATGTCCAGACCCGCTAAACGGAGATCGGAATGACTCACCTTACCTCTGTCCCCCTCTTACACAAGATTCTCTTTGCTCAAACTACAGATATACACTCCTTATGACTAGGGCACTGCCTGAGATCTAAACTCTTACCTAGTCCAAACTCCCATCCTATAAAATCCATAGGGTAACTACCTGTAATGGGAGAGTACCTAAATATAACCAATTAAAACCCTTCTTAAAATGGATAAATGGATACAGATTCCTTCTCTGGATGGAATCTGTATCCACTCATGACAGAGAAAAATAATAATACCAAAAATTAAGTTTAGGATTTCTGCAATACTTGCATCCTGGGGCTCAGTGGAGATGTTTATGTTTATGTTTGCTTTTTATTTGATATATCACAATATCTGCATGCAATCATTGCAGTTTACAATACAAATTAATAAGTCAAGAATGGAAAGGAATTCCAGCTTCAATAATAGGAAAAACAAAGAAGCCATAAGAAGGGAAAAAAGAGTCTAGATACAGGGAAAGTGGTAGGGAAGAGGTATTGGAGGAGGAAGGGAGGTTGGAAAGTAGGAAAGTTGAGAAACTGAGAGGTTGACTCCGCCAGGCCCAAAACAAATGAGAACACTTCAAGGGTTTGCTGTTGAAGGCTTGAACATGACCTCGAACAAGTGAGATTTTAGTACCTTCTTAAAGTATTTAACATTTTGCTCAATACAGAGCCGTGGATAGAATATTCCACAGTGTGGGAGCCACGGCAAAAAAGGTGGACAGTCTGGTACCTTCTTCGGTCTCTCATTACCACAACTCCACAGAAGTAAAAAATTCTCTTACCTGATGACGCCAAGAGGCTTATGGCATTAGCAAGCAGTCCTTCTGGTGCAATTCTAGGGCTCCCCACTTCTGTCCCATCAGATGATATTGCAGAAATAAAACTTTATTCATTTTGGTCACAGTGCTGGGGAACAGAGATTCATTAACATTCTCGCTACAGAAGTTAGTATTAACCTAAACACACCTCTAAATCTAACTAATATGAGAGATACAAAGCAACTGGTTTATATCTTTCCTAAAAGAACAAACTTTCAAAGTCCTCACATGCTCAAACACTCTTCACTCTCTTCCTTTCCTTGTAGTGTTCCTCATTGTTCTATTCTCTCTCCCATCCTTTTCAATGTTTATGTTTATCTTTATTAAAAACTTAATATACCGCCCATTACAAATGCATCTGGATGGTTTACAATAAAAATCAAACACTTCTAGAAAGGAAAAGGAATGCCATTAAAATATTTTAAACAGGATAGAGAGAGAACGATAAGAATAGAAAAGGGAGAAAAGACATAGGGATAGCAGGGTATCAAGCAGGACAGAGAATGAGTGTGATGGTAAGAAGGGTAGGGCGAGGTGGCCATCAGTGGGGGGGAGAGAGGGGCAACGGAAGGGGGTAGGTCGTAGGCTAAACAAAAAAGGTGGGTTTTTAGTCTCGCTTTAAACACAGAGAGGGATGATTACAGATGGAGGGCAAGGGGGAGCGAGTTCCAGAGCCTCGGGCCAAGGAAGTAGAAAGCTGAGGAGCAGGTGGATTCTAAATGAGCCTGGAAAAGGAATGGAAGTGACATGCGATTGGAGTGAATGAAACGGAGGAGGCGGTGAGGAGTGTGGAGACGGACTTGGTCAGCAAGATAAAGAGGAATATCTGTGTGAATTGATTTGTGAACAAAGATAAGAAACTTGAATTGAATTCGAAAAGAAACCGGGAGCCAATGCAGGTGGAGAAGAAGGGGAGTGATGTGATCAGTACGGGAAGCATGAGTGAGGATGCGGGCGGCAGTATTCTGGATGCGCTGAAGGCGAGAGAGTTGGGACTGAGGAAAACCAGCTAGAGTGACATTGCAATAGTTAAGATGAGACATGACGAGGGAAAGAAGAAATGTGGCCAGTGAGGAAGAAGAAAGAAAAGGGCGAACCGCAAGAAGTTGCTTCAGGGTGAAGAAAGAGTGCTGCACAATGGAGGAAATGTATTCTTTGAAATAAAGAGAAGAGTCAAGGGTGACGCCTCCTTCGCCTGCCGAGACCAGCTCCACTGATCGGGGTAGAGCGCCGGAGCGGGTTGGACAGCGTTTCCCCACTCCGAAGCTCTGGCCCAATCGGGGCCCGAGACATCTTCCGGCAGCCTGCTTAAACAGGCAGCCCCAGCAAGAACACACTGTTCTTCGCCTCCTTTGCCTGCCAAGACCAGCTCCCCCGATCGGGGTAGAGCGCTAGAGCGGGTTGGACAGCATTTCCCCGCTCCGAAGCTCTGGCCCAATTGGGGCCTGAGACATCTTCCGGCTGCCTGCTTAAACAGGCAGCCCCAGCGGGAACACACTCTTCTTCGCCTCCTTCGCCTGCCGAGACCAGCTCCCCCGATCGGGGTAGAGCGCCAGAGCGGGTTGGACAGCGTTTCCCCGCTCAAAAGCTCCAGCCCGATTGGGGCCCGAGACATCTTCTGGCTGCCTGCTTAAACAGGCAGCCCCAGAGGGCGCACCCGCGCCTTGTGGGCCTGTGCCTGAGGGTCTCGCCTGAGGGCCCTTTGGCATGGCCCTTAGGCGGGGCACGTAACCGAACACCCCAAAGCAGGCCGTACGTAGGAGCAATGTTGATTCCAACGTGTAGCTGACAAACCCCACAGACCACGGCAGCCAACGCCGACAGGAAAAGGTATCCCGATCCTCCAGCCTGAATCTCTACCCTGCCTTACCATGCACACTCTAACATACGCCTACCTAACACTACCGCTACTGCTACTAAGCACCCCCATCTACCCAATCTACTCCTCATCACACTTACCCCCGCCCCCTCCCATACTTCACCCTGCACCACACAGGCACTCAACGTTCAAGAAACCCCCTAGACGACCTTCCACTCGCCTGCACTTTAACCTCAACATACCCTCATGTACTCTACAGGTTTCCCTCACCTTCTCCAGCATAGAACTCATTAACGCCAGATCTGCAAGGAATAAAACCAACACTATCCTAGACCACATTCAACACCACCAGACTGACATACTATGTATAACAGAGACCTGGCTAACCGACGCCGATCATGTAATACTAAACCAGCTGACACCATCAATCTACACAGCCTTCAACTGCCCCAGAACACAGAAGAGAGGGGGAGGGGTACTAATCCTCACCAGAACCCACCTCAGATTCAACACTGCAATACTATCACCATACAGAACAAACACCTGGCCATCTGCCTCACATACAGGGCCCCCAACAGCTCCCCAGATGACCTCGCTTCTACCCTGGAAACAATATGCACAACAAATGTCCCCCACAAACCACTTCTGGTCCTAGGGGATTTCAACCTCACATCCATGCCAGACCGAGAAGTAACCTCATTCCTCAATGCCATGAAGGACCTCGACTACTCACAACTACTCACTGCACCTACCCACCAGGGGAGCTCCACACCTGACTTAGTCTTTGTCCCTAGCAGCACTCTACAAAGGAATGCAATATCCACCCCCCTAATCACTCCGATACCATGGTCAGACCACCATACCATCTGGGGGGCTGTTGTGGGCCCTTCCCAATAGAGCCACACTGAAAGCTTAACAGAAGCCCACCAGAAGATTCAAACCATTCAACAAGGAGCAATTCCGGCTCGAAATTCTCCCAGTACTAGAATGTGATGCAACCAACCTGGACGCTGCCATAAACCACTGGACCTCCACTCTATCAGCAGCATCAGAGATTCCAGCTAACAACCCCCGACAGAGTAGCAAACCAAGAAGTCACTTGGCACCCTGGTATCCCAGATCAATACGAGAGGCCAAACGAGCCCTCCGAAAACTAGAGTGAGCATGGAGAAAAAACAAGACACAAACTATCCGGTCACTCTGTCAGGAAAAACAGGAACAATACAACAAGCTAATCAACCAACATAAACAGGATCACCATACCAATCTTGTCCTCAAAGCAAAAAAAAAGCCTCGTGAGCTCTTCAGTATAGTCCGCACGCTTACTAAGGATCCAAGCACCACTGGAGTGATTAAAATCTCCCCAGAATCCTTCGCACAACACTTGGCTACCAAACACACACCCCGCCATACCGAACTAGCGCAAGAGGTAAACCACACACCTGCAACTATCATCCCCAACACCACATGGAACGAATTTCACATACCCACAAAGAAAGAAATCACCCATACCATATCTAACCTCAACACCAGCACTGCACCTATGGATCCCTGCCCGGTCACATGGGTCAAGGCAGCTAACGAAGAGCTAGCAAGCCACATCCAAAAGATAACCCACGCTTCATTAACCCAGGGCTACATGCCCCCACCTCTCAAGCTTGCTACCATACGCCCTATCTCCAAGCTTACTACCCCCTCTCCTACTGACCCATCAACCTATCGTCCAATTTCCAGCCTCCCCTTCCTAGCCAAGATCCTGGAGAAGATGGTATATCGACAGCTTCAGGACCATGTAGACCCCCATGCACCGCTCGACCCCCACCAATACGGCATCCAACCTCTTCACAACATTGAATACCTGCTTACACTGCTCCTAGACAATCTCATCAAAGGAATAAACAATATCAAGATGGGCTTCCTCCTCATCTTCATTGATATAACAGCTGCTTTCGACACCATATCCCACCCTGTTCTCCTCAGAAGACTAGAGGCCATTGGTCTTCGCAACACCATGCTCAAATGATTCAACTCATACCTCAACGGAAGACAGCAACAAGTCAAGATCGGAGCCACCACATCATCTTCATTTTCATTAAAACAAGGAGTACCTCAAGGATCCTCCTTATCCACCCTACTCTTTAACCTCTACGTCCAACCCATCTGCAAAATCATAGCACAACATGACATCCAATATGCACTCTATGCCATCGACATCATGATCTACACCCAAATTGATTTAGACAAGCCTGACTATGCGCCTATAACCAACTGCCTCCATGATTTATCCCGATGGCTATCAACAACCTCAAGATCAACTATAAGAAAACAGAAGCTCTGTTTGTCACATGCAACAACAGTTTCTCTCCCCCTCAGCACATTGACCTTATCAACGAATCCTTCCCTATCAAAGATGAGATAAGGTACCTGGGAATAATTCTAGATAAGAACCTGAACTTCCACTCCCACATCGCCAGAACCACAAAAAATGCATACCACAAATTGGCAATCATTCGACGACTAAAGCTCATACTAAGTCAAGACCATAACACCCATTCTAGATTACTGCAACTCCATTCTCCTCGGACTGCCTGCATCAACTACTCGCCCCTACAGATGGTTCAGAATACGGCTGCTCGTATCCTCACAGGCTCTGCAAGACACCTACACATCATGCCTATCCTGAGCCAACTACACTGCCTACACATCACACTCAGAATCAAATTCAAATCTTTTCAAAATCCAGTGCAACCTGGCACCGGACACCCTCAAGGACTTGATTAAGACAAAAACTGACACTAGGCCCAGGCGTAGACCAATGATGGACATCCTCCAAACACCGGCCTCATACCACAAATCATTGAGCTCGACATCTCTCACTGCTCCCTCCCTGTGGAACTCACTCCCCCAGGACATTAGGTCTACCTCAGACGCGAAAGACTTCAAGACAAGACTGAAGACCTTCCTATTCACTGACTACTATGGGACCATCATTTAGTCCACTCTTCCCTCAATAAAAGCCCCTACCCCAGTATTCCCGTGCTGTATATTCTCTCTCATCTGTATATACTTTCCCCTTTGCTGTATATAATCCTCTCATTTGTATATATATATACATTGTATATGCATCCCCCTTTTGCTGTAGATAACTCTCCTTTGTAAATAAGCATCCCTGAACTCCCCCCCCCCACTTTCCCCCTGCCCTTAAAGTCCTCTTCCTGTAATAGCTCCCCTCCTCCCACCCTAAGCATCTCCCTCCTAGTACCCCTTATATTACCTTACAATCCAATGTTCACTAAAATTAAGAGTTAGTTATTCTGTGTAGATAAGACTACCTATTTTGTAAACCGCTCTGATTGAAGGATAGAGCGGTATATAAAACCTGATAAATAAATAAATAACGAAGGGAAGAAACAATAGGAGAAGCAGAGAGTAGGGGAGTGAGAGGAGCAGCGGGGGAATTCCCAAAAGTAAACCAGATAGCAGAGGTTTTTGTAAGGCTGACGTGGAGAAAATTAGAAGAAAGCCAAGAAGCCACAGAGGAGAGACAAGAGTTGAGAAGGGTAATGTCGGGAGCAGAAGAGTCAGTATGATGGAGGAGAAAGATATCGTCGGCGTAATATCTTTCTGGCACCTCTCGCCACCCTTGTCCAAGATCAAGGCATCAGTGGTTACTTCTGTGCTGATGATATTCTTCTGATGCACTATGTGGATACAGCTTTAACCCCTGATCTTTCTCTGTTGAACATCTGTTTCAACTCAGTTGCTGACTGGCTAGCTACTCACCAACTTCATCTCAGCTCCGTGAAATCACAGGCATTATGGATAACCAGAGGATCCCGTTTGCCTTACAATAGTCCAGCTCTTCGTGGCACTGCCATTCCACTGGTGAATTCTCTTGCTCATCTTACATTATCTTTGACTCTCCTCTGTCATTTGATGTCCATGTTTCTTCAACAGTCCAATCAACTTTCTACTCCCTCCGTCATCTGCACTGCACAAAACGCTTTATTTCTCCTCAACCTGCTTCACATCACATCACTTTTCAATTATTGCAACTATTTATTGTGGTCTTTGTCTTACTAATTTAAAGAAACTTCAGTTGGTCCAGAACACAGCTATCCGCCTTTTGACAAATGCATCCCAATATGATCATGACACTCTCCTTTTTTTCGGAATCCTTGGTTACCACTGCCCTATCACTTTCATTTTAAAGTATTGATACTTGCTAACAAGGCTTATTACGCCAGAATACCGCTTTACCTTTCCACTCTTCTGACTCCTTACTGTCCACTGCATACTTCACAATCACAGAATTGTAATCTATTGGCTATTCCTCCCCGCACCCCGCCCAATCCTCCTCACCCCTCCTCCCCTGGTTTCAAAGGCTCAAAAGTATGAATGGAAATGTCATGCCACTCAGCTTTTTACTTCTTGGCACCTTCATTCTGGAATTCTTTCTTTCTTTCTTTGACTTTTTCTATACCACTTTTTTCCAGGTCAAAGCGGTTTACAAGAAATTTTTACATAAAACAAGGAAATGAAAACATGCTAACATAGGATTATAGTAAGGATGGCATACAGCGAGAAGGGGTTTTCTTTAAAACACAGAACAGACAGCAGGTCAGGGAAAACAAAATCAACTTTTATTCTGTCCCAGCTTGTTAAACCTCCATAAGCTGGTCCTCCCAGCCTCTCCTCCAGGCCCAGTTAAAGTTCCTACCTCAGAACTCTTTTGAATGGCTTGCCTTGGAAGGACTTCTGACTCCATAGGCTTCTCTCCCTCCTGCAGCCTGCTGGGTTCTTAACCCCTCCTTGTGGGCCATGATCTCCCAGCCCTGAACTCTGGGCTTCAGACTCTCTTAAAGGGGACTGCTGACAATCCCTTTGGAGAGGGATGGGTAACATTCTATGTACCCAATCATAAGGATGTACAAGCTATTCATGTTCTTCAACTGGAAGAAGGAGGAGGAGGAAAATGTTGCTAGGTTACTAATTTCTTAACAATAGATGATTGGTGGGTGTGAGAATTATGCTATTGTTGTCTTACAAACAGTTTAAGGTTCATCTTGAGACCTACTTTTTTAAAAAGGTCTTTTCCGATCTCTTGGCTCAGAGGGGAATGAAAGAGTCAGGAATCTGTATATTTGTTGTAGGTCCTTTGCCCTGTCCTGAGGTGCTATCCTATTCTGCTCTGTAAAATATGGAGTTCTTTTCAATTTTACAATTTGCTTTAGTATTGTAAATTTCTCAGGAACTTGCTGGTAATGGCAGTACAGAAACTCTTTCAATAAACATTAAAATCATCTGTAGTACCTGAAGAGTGGAGAATGGCCAATGTAACGCCAATTTTTAAAAAGGGTTCCAGGGGTGATCCGGGAAACAACAGACCTGTAAGTCTGACGTCAGTACCAGGTAAAATAGTAGAAACCATTATAAAGAATAAAATTACTTATGATGTATATGGTCATGGTTTAATGGGAGAAAGCCAACATGGATTTAGCCAAGAAAAGTCTTGTTTTACTAATCTGTTATGTTTTTTTGAAGGTGTGAAAAAACAGGTAGACAAAGGTGAGCCGGTTGATATAGTGTATCTGGATTTTCAGAAAGCCTTAGGCAAGGTCCCCCAAGAGAGACTCTTGGCAAAATTAAAAGGGCAAGGGATTGGAGGCAGTGTAGCATTGTGGATCAGGAACTGGTTAGAAGGCAAACAGTAGGGCTAAATGGCCAATTTTCTCAATGGAGAAAAGTAAATAGTGGAATACTGCAGGGATCTGTTCTGGACCCACTGCTTTTTAACATACTAATAAATGACCTGGAAATGGGAATAACGAGTGGGGTGATCAAATTTGCAGATGACACAAAATTATTCAAAGTTATTAAAACACAAGAGGATTGTGAAAAATTGCAAGAGGACCTTGATAAATTGGAAGGCTGGGCATCCAAATGACAGATGAAATTTAATGTGGACAAATGCAAAGTTATGTACCTAGGAAAGAACAACCCAAACTTTAGTTACACAATGCAAGGTGCCACCTTAGAAACCACCACCCAGGAAAAAGATTTAGGCGTCATCATGGATACATTGAAACTCTCCACCCAGTGTGCAGCAGCAGCAGCCAAGAAAGCAAATAGAATGCTAGGAATCATAGCGAAAGGAATGGAGAATAAAACCACGGATATTATATTGCCTCTGTATTGTTCCATGGTTCAACCACACCTTGAATATTGTGTGCAATTCTGATCGCTATATCTTAAAACAGATATAGCGGAATTAGAAAAGATACAGAGAAGAGCCACCAAAATGGTAAAGGGGATGGAAGGATACCCCTATGAGGAAAGGCTTAAAAGGTTAGGGCTCTTCAACTTGGAAAAGAGAAGGCTGAGGGGAGATATGGTAGAAGTCAATTAATGAATGGAGTGGAACGGGTAAACATAGATTGGTTGTTTACGCCATCAAAAAGTAGAAAGCCTAGAGAATACGCAATGAAGCTACAATGTAACCCATTAAAGACTAATAAGAGAAAATATTTTTTCACTCACTGAGTAATTGAACTCTTGGAATTCATTACTGGAGGATGTAGTAAAAGCTGTTAGTGTAACTGGGTTTAAAAAAAGTTTGGACAAGATCCTGAAGGAAAGGACCATAAACCATTACACAGGTCTGCAAAACATTTTTTTTCGAGAGCTGTTTTGGTTATTCCACGTAATCTTTATGTTTTTTGGTATGCTGAATCCAAACATGACCTCCATTTTGTCATAGGACATCACGTTTCCTGACAATTTAGGTAACTATGTTAAATAAGGCAATACCTCAAAATAAATGGAAATAGACTTATAAAATTAAAGTTTTATTACAATATTTTCATGAAAATCCTTTTTTGAACTGAAATGAGCTCCTCTACACACACTAAACTCGATTCTTCTTCCTTGTGAGGCTCCTCTTGATGCATTTACGCTTGTGAGTAGCATCTGGAATGTCTCTCTGAAGCATCCAATAGTAGTCTGTCATCATTGTAATGCTCCATTTTCCCTGGTATCTCCTTTCCATCTCTTTAATGTCTTGGTGGAATTGTTCACCTTGTTCCTCACTCACAGCTTTCAAATTTTCAGGAAAGTAGTCAAGGTTTGACTGGAGGAAATGCACTTTCAAACTCATCAGGCAACCTAAAGCTTGAAATGCTTTCAGCATTCGTCCGACGATCTTTTTGTAGTGAGGATCTTTGTTATTGCCTAAAACTTTCTGTACGACTTCTTTAAATGCAATCCACCCTTCTTTTTGAGGATCTGTCATGGTATTGACAAACTCTTGATCAACCATAAGCCTTCTAATGTCTGGTCCGACGAACACACCTTCCTTCAATTTTGCCTCCAACAGGCCTGGAAACTTGGTGACCAAGTATTTGAAGCATTCTCCATCTCTTGGAAGTGATTTTACGAATTGCTTCATCAATCCCAATTTTATGTGGAGAGGTGGTAGAAGAACTTTATGGGAAGGTACCAAAGTTTCTCGAAGGACATTTTTTTCACCGACTGTTAGCACCCTCGGCTGCCAACTCCAGTGATTTTGTCGGTCTCGACTGTCCCATAGACACAGAAAACAAGGATATTTGGTATACCCAGCTTGTTGCCCGAGCAGCATGCACAAGACCTTCAAGTCCCCACACACTTGCCAACCATGGTCTTCATATTTAAGTTTACAAAGAACCAATTCCAAGTTCTCGTAGGTTTCCTTCAAGTGTACGGAATGACCTACAGGTATGGAAGCGTAATAACCGTTGTGGAGTAAAACTGCTTTGCGATTTCTTTTTGAAGAATCTATAAAAAGACGCCATTGCTCTGAATCATATTGGATTTTAAATTGATCCATCAGACCTTCGACATCGATGCAATAAACCAACTTGTCTTCCTGGGCGAAGTAAGGAACGAACTCCTTTTCACGATGTCTGAACCATGAAGATGACACTCCTGGCAACAATAAATTCCTGCTTTTCAGCCTTGATCCGAGTAACTCAGCGGCATCTTTGGGAAGATTCAAGTCTCTTACCAAATCATTCATCTCCTCCTGAGAAAACAATTTTGGTCTTGTATCATCTTCAAAGTCAGAACTTGATTCGTCATCTGGTTCAGGTATGACTTCACCTTCATCAGAGCTAGGTATCTCTTCCAAGGTAGCAGGGGGCTTGGCTACTGGTATATCTGTGCCATGGGGGATGGGACGAATTTCGGAGTGAAGATTGGGGTATGAAATGGAATGCTTCCATTTGGAATTAAACCCTTTCACATCGCATGAACAAAGGTAACAGTCGTCACTATGGTTCTTTTGCTCTTGCCATACCATAGGAATCCCATAACGGAAAGATTTTTTCTTACCCTTGAACCAGTTTCAGAGGTCCTCAACACAACGTTTGCACACTTTATGAGGCGCCCAGACTTTATCTTGATCTCCAATTTTTAGTCCAAAGTATGCAAAGTATACTTTTTTCACAAAGTCTGTAATATTCTGCTGTTGCTTCAACACTGTATATTCACCACAGATGAAACAGAAACTGTCTGGCGAATTAATACACTTTCGTAGAGCCATAACATAACGGTTGAAGAATGACGAGCTAACACGAATTGCGATGAAAAAATATGAACAGCCTAGAACCAAGAACCTGATGATGATTCATGCACAAGTGTGGCATGCAGGAGAGAGCAGCTCTGTGTCTGTACACGAGACGTCACAGTGCTGGCCACGCCCCCCTGCACTGACCGGAGCTGCTGCTATCTGCCCTGTGTCTCCCTCCCAATGGATTCTTCAGGAAAGATTAACCCCTTCTACCATTAGAAGCACGGACTTAAAACTTGCTTAGCTTATGTATATATTGCTGACCATCAGATGTTTTTTTTTTTACATAACTCGGACAACCCCTTTAAGGTTTTTTTGGCATTTTATATCTTAAATGCACTTATGTGAATTACATAATAGTAATTTGAATTAATTAATAGTAATTTGAAAAAATTTGATAAATTTGAAGACAATTTTGCATGTTGTGGCAAATCATGACATCTAGGAGTTTTTTCAATATTTTATTTGTTTTCAGCACACCAAAATACATGGAAATTAGATGAAAATAATCAAACAGCTTTTTAGTCGCAGACCATTAAAGAGGACCCGGGAAATTCACAGCTTAATCCAGGATGAGCATTGTGGAAGCTGTGGACTTTGCATACCTGCCAGGTACTTGAGACCTGGATTGGCCACTGTTGGAATCAGGATACTGGACTTGATGGGCCTTCGTCTGACCCAGTATAGCATTTCTTTTGTTCTCATGTTCTTAAGATAAACAACATACAGTAGTAAAAAAAAAAAAACACAAGTCAGCACTTTCAGCTCTTCTGATGAAGGGTTAGAACACATTTTTTCTCCTGAATTCTGCATACAACCAGTAGAACCACAATCCAGGCATGCATTTTTATATCTTACCAAGCATGAGTTCAGAGAACGTTCATTCAGTGTGTCTCAGACAAGGATATTCTGCCTCTAGCTAGCTTAGAGCAGATTCATAAGCACTGCTTAAGTAATGGGATTGTTTGCATAGACCCTGCATAGTCATAGATTTACACTGAATAAAGTATCCTTCTATTCCCTAACCCAGCCATACCTGGAACAAGAATTGCCTGAAGTGCAAGCAGGATTCAGGAAAGGCGAGGAACAAAAGACATCATCATGGATAACAAAAGAATACCAAAGGGTACTTTGTCTTTCAGTTTACCCCCTTGCAGCTTCATGTTGTGCCATCTAGCTTTACAGCTTCACCATCTTTGGAAGAGGTTTTTTGTTCATTAATACTCTTTAGGTATTTAAAGGTCTGAATCATATCTCCCCTGTCCCTCTTCTCCTCCAGAGTGTACATATTTAGGTCTTTAAGTCTCTTCTCATATATCTTCTGACTCAGGCTCCAAATTATTTTGGTCGCCTTCCTCTGAACCGTTTCCAGTCTCTTTATATCCTTTGCGAGATATGGTCTCCAGAACTGAACACAATATTCCAAGGAAGGCCTCACCAGTGACTTGTACAGTGACATTAGTACCTCTTCCGTCCTGCTGGTAATTCCTTTCTGTATGCAACCCAGCATCCTTCTGCCTTTTGCCACCGCCTTGTTACACTGTTTCGCCACCTTGAGATCCTCAGAAACAATCACTCCGATGTTCTTCTCCTGGTCCGTGCACACCAACCTCTCTCCCCCATCACATACAATTCCCTTGGATTTCTGCTTCCCAGAAGCATGACACTGCACTTCTTCACATTAAATCTTAACTGCCAAGCATTAGACCATTCTTTCAGCTTTTGTAGATCTTTTCTTATGTTATCCACCCCCTCAGGGGAGTCCACTGTGTTGCAAATTTTCATGTCATCTCCAAAAAGACAGACTTTTCCATTCAGTCCTTCAGCAATATCACTCACAAATATGTTGAACAGTACCAGTCCCAGGACCGAACCCTGGGGCACACCGCTAATCACCTTCCTTTCATCCGTTTACCATCAAATGGCATAAACCTCATATCCGGTGGAGAGCTTGCCAGATCACCTTCTGGTCCATGTTTTTTTAAGAGAACTGTTTGCCTAATATAGAAATGATGGCAGTCCAGGAATGTGCATCAATCAATGAGGAAGCTGGTCACCTACTGGAGAAGTACTTGGAGTATCAGGAAGTATTTCATAAGAGGACCCCTACACAAGAGTGACAAGCTGCATATACCCAAGGTCAAGGCATGCCTTGAAGTGCTTTGAAGCTATGATGATTTATTAGAAGTTCACCCTAGCATTCAAAGGAACCGAGAATAGGCTGACACAGGTTATCCCCTCATAGGCACTATCAGTCCGATGCAGAAAGCCAGTGCTAGACCCACTCTGGATCATTTTTTACGTTCCTGACAACGCACACATTTTAATGTGTGATGCAGGAAGGATAGGGTATGCAAATGCCCACCACGGTAATGTGCGCATACAAATGAGGGATAACAGCATTAAATTGGGAGAGCAAGCCACACATATGCGCACAAGAAGTCTGCACTAGTTTGGCTTGCTCTCCAGGCACCTCGTGGCTAATTTTCATCTCAGCCCCAACAGTATTTTGATGGCATCAGGGATGATTGCAGCATCGGGAAAAGCCCCTGATGCCATCAAAATACTGTCAGGGCCGGTGCCCCAATAAAAACAAATCCCTGGTGGCACAGCGCCCCCCCCCCCCCCAACAGTATTTTGATGACATCTCTCTGTAGAGAATCTAGGATATCCTTACTGCTAGTTGACACCGCAGCAGTATCCGGCATATTGAAAAGACCTATCAGTAGCACTTCCCTTTTCATAGCAATACTGAGTATGTCTTCCATTAAATCTCCGTTCACCTCTTCCTCCTTCCTCCTATGAGGAGGATCTGTATATCACACCACTGCAAATGAAGTCCCTTTCCCTCTTTCTAGTTTAACTTGCAGTGCCTCCTCGCTCCCTTTTAAGCCCTGTAATTCTATAGCTTTAATATTATTTTTTACATATAGTGCCATCCTTCTCCCCTTCTTTCTACCCTGTCCTTCCTGAATAAAGTATAGCCCAGAATAATTACATCCCAGTCATGGTTGGCCGTGAACTATCTCTCCATGATCACAACTAAATCCAATTCAGCCAATAAAGCCTCAGTTTCTGGGATCTTCTTTCTCATGCTATGGGCATTTATAGACACTGTTTTCCAGATGTTGTCCCTTTTACCCATTTCTACAGAGGTATTTAATGTTTCACATACTTGGGAGCTTTCACTTATCTGGAGGCTTTCTTCACCCATCCCCAATAAATCTAGTTTAAAGCCCTCTTCAGTAGTTTGCCAGTCTACTATGAAAGACACATTGACCCTTCTTGGACAGATGGATGCCATTTCTACTCTGCAGCCTTTAGAATATCATCCCATGGTCCAGGAAACCAAAGCACTCTTGATGACACCATCCACGTAGCCATGCATTCATCTCCAGGATGCAAGCTTCTCTACCTCAGCCTTTGTCTTCAACAGGAAGAACTGAAGAGAACACCACATGCGCACCTATTTTCTTCACCCTCTATCCCAGAGCCATGAAGTCACTTTGGATATGCTCAGAGAGATACCTAGCAGTATCATTTGTGCTGACATGGATAAGCAACATCAGATAATAGTAGGCTTGATGATTCTTGTCAAACTCTCTGTAGTATTTCAGATTCATAAGAACATAAGATATGCCATACTGGGTCAGACAAGGTCCATCAAGCCCAGTATCCTGTTTCCAACAGTGGCCAATCTAGGTCATACGTACCTAGCAGTATCCCCAAAAGACACAGGCTCAACAATGCTTGTATTGGGTAAAGCATCGATATCGTGGGTCCCTTTTTAATAATGGTTTATGGACCTTTCCTCCAGGAACTTGTCCAAACCTTTTTTAAACCCAGCTACACTAACAGCTCTTACTACATCCTCCGGTAACAAATTCCAGAGTTTGATGACACGTTGAGTGAAAAATTATTTTCTCTTATTTGTCTTAAATAGTTTACCCTGTAGCTTCATTGCATGTCCCCTAGTCTTTCTATATTCTGATAGCGTAAACAATTGATCTATGTTTACTCGTTCCACACCATTCATTAATTTATAGACCTCTATCATATCTCCCCTCAGCCGTCTCTTTTCCAGGTTGAAGAGCCCTAACCTTTGTAGCCTCTCTTCATAAGAGTAGCCTTCCATCCCCTTTACCATTTTAGTGGCTCTTCTCTGTATCTTTTCTAATAACGCTATATCCTTTTTAAGATACAGCGACCCGAATTGCACACAATATTCAAGGTGCGATCGTCCCATGGAACGATACAGAGGCATCATAATATCCTTTGTTTTATTTTCCATTCCTTTCCTTATGATACCTAGCATTATATTTGCTTTCTGGGCCGCCGCTGCACACTGGGCAGAGGGTTTTAACATATTATCTACGATGACTCCTAAATCTTTTTCCTGGGTGGTGGTTCCCAATGTGGAACCTTGCATCGTGTAACCATAGTGTGGGTTGTTCCTTCCTAAGTGCATAACTTTGCACTTGTCCACATTAAATTTCATCTGCCATTTGGATGCCCAGTCTTCCAATTTATCCAGATCCTCCTGCAGTTTTCCACAGTCCTCTTGGGTTTTAACAACTTTAAATAGTTTTGTGTCATCTGCAAATTTGATAACCTCACTCGTTATTCCCTTTTCCAGGTCATTTATGAATATGTCAAAAAGTAGCGGACCCAGTACAGATCCCTGGGGTACTCCATTATTCACCTTTTTCCATTCAGAAAATTGGCCATTTAGCCCTACCCTCCGCTTTCTATCTTTTAACCAGTTCCCAATCCACAATAGTACACTGCCTCCTATCCCATGACTTTTTAGTTTTGCCAAGAGTCTCTGATGAGGGACCTTGTCAAAGGCTTTCTGAAAGTCCAGATACACTATATCAACCGACTCACCTTTGTCTACCTGTTTATTCACACCTTCATAAAAACATATCAGATTAGTAAGACAAGATCTTCCTTGTCTAAAGCCATGTTGGCTGTCTCCCATTAGGCCATGACTATCTACATGCTGTGTAAATTTGTTCTTTAGGATGGTTTCTACCATTTTCCCCGGTACTGATGTCAGGCTCACCGGTCTGTAATTTCCCGGAACACCCCTGGAACCCTTTTTAAAAATTGGTGTTACATTGGCGATCCTCCAATTTATTTATTTACATTCTCTTATAAACTGCGCTATTCTGCATCAGTGTGGTTTATATTGAACAAACTGAAATTACATTGAGCAGGGCATTATAACTTGGAGATAACTATTTTACAGGGAACATGGGCTATGGAGGGTTAAGTGGCTTGCCCAAGACCACAAGGAGCACCTGTGTGACTAGAAACCCCAGTCCTTCCGGCCCAAGGTTGCTGTTCTCTAGTGGGATTTGAACCACCGACCTTCCAGCCTGAAGTACCTTGCCCCAACCACTAGGCCACTCCTCCACTCCAATCTTCAGGTATTACAGATGATTTTAATGAAAGTTCACAGATTACTAATAGCAGGTTTGCAATCTCATATTTCAGTTCTTTCAATACTCTTGAATGTATACCATCTGGTCCAGGTGATTTGCTACTATTCAGTTTATCAAATAGTTGTAATACATCTTCCCGGTGTAGCGATATTTCTCTCAATTCCTCTGCAGTATCACCTTTAAATACCACTTCAGTCTTGGGTAACATCCCTACATCTTCCTCAGTAAAGACCGATGCAAAGAATTCATTCAGTCTCTCCGCTATAACCTTGTCTCCTTTTACTGTCCCTTTTATTTATTTATTTATTTTTATTTTATTTATTTATTTATTTCAACTTCTTATATACCGCACTCTTTGACATCAGCGCGGTTTACAAATAACAGAAAGAAACCAGAACAACAGGCTGTTTGGTATTACATATAACAGGAGTATCAAACTTGGATAACATGGGGTAACTATTTACATGGAGTATATAATCTATTAGCTAGATAACATGCTCAAACTATTTACATAGAATTAGCAGGGGTGCTTGGGACAAGAGGGATATTGTGGAATGTGCTAGGGTGAGGTTGTCTATCATCTAATGGTCCACTTGACTCTCTCACAGGCCTTTTGCTACGAATGTACTTGAAAAAGCCTTTGTTTCGTGTTTTTGCTTCCGTAGCAAGTTCCTTCTCAAATGGTCGCTTTGCCTGCCTTATCAATGTTTTGCATTTAACTTGCCAGTGCTTGTGCTGTTTCCAGTTTTCTTCATTTGGCTCTTTTTTCCATTTCCTGAAAGATGCTTTTTTGGCAGCAACAGTCTCTCTGACCTCACCTTTAAACCATGCTGGCAGTTTTTTGGACTTTCTTCCACTCTTCTTAATGCGTGGAATACAGCTGGTCTGGGCTTCCAGGATAGTATTTCTAAACAACACCCAAGGTTGATGTAAGTCTTTAACCTTTGCAACCGCTCCTTTTAGTTTTTTCTTAACTATATTCCTCATTTTATCATAGCCTCCCTTTCAAAAGTTAAAAGGTAGTACTGTGGATTTCTTTACTATCCCTCCTCCACTAATTAAATCAAACACGATCATGCTATGATCACTATTGCCAAGTGGTCCCAACATCCTTATTTCTTGCACCAGATCTGGTGTTACACTACAGACTAGGTCCAGTATGGCTTGCTCTGTGGTCGGTTCATGAACTAGCTGCTCCAAGAAGCAGTCATTTATTTCATCTAGAAACTTTATCTCCCTAGCATGTCCTGCCATGACACTGACCCAGTCGATACCGGGGTAATTGAAATCACCCATTATTACTACTCTGCTGTAACTTTTGTTAGCTTCCTTGATCTCCTTAAGCATTTCATCATCCATTTGTTCATTCTGGCCAGGCGGTCTATAGTACACCCCCACTGCCATCACCTTCCCCTTCATACATGGAATGTCAATCCATAGAGATTCGGTCCAACTAAGAGCAAAACGTCACGTCAGAAACAGTCCACAGTAGAGGAACGTGATGTGTCCAAGGATAGAACAAAATGATCATGTAATATTGAAAAGAGGCTTTTATTTACAATACCAATGGATGATGCCCACCTGACACAGGCCGTGTTTCGTTTAATAAAACTTCATCAGGGGTACAGGGCAACTAAAAACAAAAACATCCAATAAATACACTCAAATATACATAACAATAAAACATGCACTAAAAGAAATTATATAAATAACTAAAATCATAATAAATAAATAACTATTCAAATAATCACTTATATAATTATACCTAAAGTTTGTTGGAACGCTATATAAATAAAATGAGAGAGACTGAGGAAAGAGCAAAAAAATCTTGAATAAAACTGGTGCAATAACCGTGAACCAAAAGAAGAAGAGAAGGAAGATCATCCGTGCACAAATATAACAAACTAATGTCATTGACACTCAAAAAATTATACTAAAAACATAAATAAGAATAACTTAAAAAATAAAAACATCAAATAAATAACATTAGCAATGTGTATAAAAACTGGTGATTAAAAAAGAAAATAAAATTATGCCCGTTGTGATGACAGCCATGCTGACTCCAAATACTCACTAACCAATCCCTCATTGGCCAAAGCTGTAAAAGTCTCTTCTTTACCACAACTATATCAAAAACCAAGAGGGAACATTAACAATGCAGCATAATAGCCAAAAGTCCAAATTTATGATATCCTTCAACCTACTTACATTTTATCACAAGCCTAACAAGGCTGCACAAATCGCGGCACTGTAAACGTGAAGACCACTAAAAATAGCCAGAAGAAATTGAACACAACAAAATTATATTTTAAATTCGAAGAAACAACAAGACAACCATTCAACCCTCAAAGGGGGGACCTTACCACGTTATACCCTACGTCTCATCTCATGGCTCAAAATGTGCCGAAGCTGTGCGGCGTCGTGGAGACTCCCATAATAAAAACGCCGACGCATGTGCATCCGAAGTAATGGGAGGCGCCCAGCAATGACGTCAGAGACAAGGGACTGAAAACCGAACTCCTATCTTATTGAAAAAATAATCGACTATAAACATCGTGAGTCCAAATACATGCAATGATGTAAATAAATGCATTAGACACAATAAATACAACTTAATAATCCTAAAAAATGCAACTTAATAATCCTAAAAAATATGCAATATCAAAAAAATCGCAAAAAAAAAAAAAAAAAACCTACATCTTCAAAAAAGGAAGAATCTTAACGAAGAAGGGGTAAAAAATGTGTAAAAAAATGTACCATGCCACAACTAAAAACATATTGAACCTATCCCACAAAATCGTAAAATAGAGGAGAAGCTAAAACAGAACCATGTAATACAACCACCTAAAAATATAAATATAAAAGAATACACAGACCCAAATAAAACCATCCAATCCCTAAAACATAAACACTAAATAATTAAAAAATGTGACTTCTTTGCTACCAAACATAATCAGTTTTATTCAAGATTTTTTTGCTCTTTCCTCAGTCTCTCTCATTTTATTTATATAGCGTTCCAACAAACTTTAGGTATAATTATATAAGTGATTATTTGTATAGTTATTTATTTATTATGATTTTAGTTATTTATATATTTTCTTTTAGTGCATGTTTTATTGTTATGTATATTTGAGTGTATTTATTGGATGTTTTTGTTTTTAGTTGCCCTGTACCCCTGATGAAGTTTTATTAAACGAAACATGGCCTGTGTCGGGTGGGCATCATCCATTGGTATTGTAAATAAAAGCCTCTTTTCAATATTACATGATCATTTTGTTCTATCCTTGGACACATCACGTAATCCATAGAGATTCTACAGCAAATTTTGTTTCCTGCAAAACTTTAATCCTTTCTGACTCAATGCCCTCCCTAACATAGAGTGCAACCCCTCCTCCAATTTGATCAGTTCTATCATTACGATATACAGTCAAACCTCGGTTTTCATGATTAATCCGTTCGAAAAAGTCTGACTAAAACCGAAACATATGAAAACTGAAGCAATATTTCCCATAAGAAATAATGTAAATCCAATTAATCCGTTCCAGACACCCAAAAATATTCACAAAAAATACATTTTATAGAGAATAACTATTTTTACATACAGAAAACAATGAGAAATAAATATAAATGACTAATGAAATGGATAAATGAACATTTAACATCACTGAAAGCAAGCTAAGTACAGTACTGTACAGTACAGTACGTTAACATCTGGCCTTAGCCACCCCTGACAAGCTGCTGTGCCCAGCTCTCTTCGGAATCACATTGAATTCAGTCCATTAAAATACCTTTACTTTATCTGCTCAATGCTTCAGAATGGCAGAAAATCTTAATGATATAGCTTCAGACGTACCCTGCAAGAGAAAGAACTGCCTCCCACATTCATGCAACATCTCCTGCTTACGTTGACAGCTTTTCTTCCCTGCTACCGGGACAAAATCTCAGTCAAAAGACGTTGAAAACCGAAGCAATGCATGAAAACCGGGACAAAATCTCAGTCAGAAAAGACGTTGAAAACCGAAGCGTATGAAAACTGGGGCAAATGAAAACCGAGGTTTGACTGTAGTTTGTATCCAGGTATCACAGTGTCCCACTGGTTATCCTCCTTCCATCATGTCTCTGAGATTGCAATCATATCTAACCTCTCATTTAGTGCTATATATTCTAACTCTCCCATCTTATTGTTTAGACTTCTAGCATTTGCATACAAGCATTTTAGAGACTGTATTTTATTCATATTAATCTGGCTATTGGTAGGCATGGGTAATTTGCAATCTTTACGCTCTGTCTGCACCATACTCAAGGGCATTTGGGCTACTTTACTGTTTTTTGGAACCTCACTGCTTTCGGTAGTATCCTTCAAGGATACCTTCTTCCGAACCATGCGCTCTTGGGCGACTGTCGGCTTTCCCCTATTTTCTAGTTTAAAAGCTTCTCTATCTCCTTTTTAAAGGCTAATGTCAACAGTCTGGTTCCACCCCGGTTAAGGTGAAGCCCATTCCTTCGGAAGAGCCCCTCCTTTCCCCAGAATGTTCCCCAGTTCCTAACAAATCCAAAACCCTCATCCTTGCACCATTGTCTCATCCACGCATTGAGACTCCGGAGCTCTTCCTGCCTTTTGGGTCCTGCACTTGGGACAGGAAGCATTTCGGAAAATGCTACCCTGGAAGTTCTGGATTTCAACTTCCTACCTAAAAGTTTAAATTTAGCCTCCAGAACCTCCCTACCACATTTTCCTATGTCATTGGTACCGACATGTACCAAGACAGCAGACTCCTCCCCAGGACTATCTAAGATCCTATCTAGGCAGTGCGTGAGGTCCACTACCTTCGCACCAGGCAGGCATGTTACCAGGCGATCCTCACGTCCACCAGCCACCCAGCTATCTACATGCCTAATGATTGAATCACCAACTATAACAGCTGTCCTAACCCTCCCCTCACAGGCACATGGCCCTGGAGAAACGTCCTTGGTGCGAGAGGGTTTTACATCACCTGGAGGACAGGTCCTAATTACAGGATCACGTCCTGCCACACCAGGGTGATGCTCTCCTGTCACGTGACCTCTCTCCTCCATGGCAACAGGGATGCTGCCAGACTGGAGGTGGGAGTTCAGGACTATATCCCTGTAGGTCTCATCCGTGTACTTCTCTGTCTTTCTTATGTCTTCCAGGTCTGCTACTCTAGCCTCTAGAGAATGGACTTGTTCCCTGAGAGCAAAGAGCTCCTTGCACTTAGTGCATACGTAAGACCTCTCACCAACTTGGAGAAAATCATACATGTGACACTCAATGCAAAAGACTGGAAATCCCCCATCTCGCTGCTAGACTGTTGTCTGAAGCTTAGTTTAAAGCTTGTGTTTAGGTCTTAAAATTCTGTATTCACTAAGGGGCATGTTTACTAAACATTCCTAACGTGCGGGGCCGTGCTAGTGTGCCTGTGCCATATAAGGAGTGGGCGGTTCAGGCAGAAAATAGAAAAAAAACGGTAGTAAGCAACCGGACGTGTGTGCGTCGCGCTAATGTGCGGGGGTCGACATTAGCGCGTGGAAAGGCAAAGTGGCGCGCTGCTGAGTATACAAAACAACAGAGCCGTGGTACAACGGTGAAGACACTGACCAATGGTGCAGGGGCCATGGGTTCAATCCCCCAGTGTGCGCAACGACAAAGGTCAGCTGAGGCAGTAACTGTAATGATTAACATTGTTTTAGGAGGCAAATTAATTTGGAACGGCATAAGGCGGCGCACAGTTATTTTTGGGCGGCAGAAGGCGGCGCACAGTGCTTTTTGGGCGGCATAAGGAGGCGCACAGTTATTTTTGGGCAGCAGAAGGCGGCGCACTGGTCCCCTTGGGCGGCAGAAGGCGGCGCGCTGATAGGCACAAGGCGGCGCGCTGATGCACAAGCACAGGAACAGAGCCACAGCACAATGGTTAAAACACTGACCAATGGTGCAGGGATCAGGGGTTCAACTCCTCACAATGCCCAGTGAAAAATGCCTGCTGAGGCAGTATGTATTATGTTGTGGAGTGCTGTAGGAGGCTGTATAATTGTATTTTGTTATCACTACTAGCAAACGCACTCTCCCAGCATGTTAACATACGGCGGCCCATAAGGCACATGTTACAGTGCACTGTTCGCCAAGGCACCCTTGAATGACCCCTATAGGGCAGCATGTATGTTGCGACACAGGATAATGTATAGTGCACCCTATAGGGATGGCAACCATAAGGTGGCCTACAGGGCGCCCTATGAAGCACCCTCAGAGGCACCTAATGGGTATAGTAAGCTGAGGGTGGTCTTGCCGGCATAGACATATGTACAGTAAATAAAAATAAAGCTGTGGACAGCCCTACCAAAGGGCCCCACTGTGGGTTTGAACCCATGACCTCTGGCTGCACAGGCAGTGATGTAACCATTGCGCTACAGCTCCATAGCTGTAAGCAGGTCCCTGGCTGGCTGCAGATAGCCTACACGTCACCTCACAGACAGTCTGCTGGTGTCAACAGGATAGGGTTAGGCCACCCGTACCCATGATGCACTGCACATGCAAATTAGCTGTCCGCAGATGGACACAAGATGGGGAATGCACCCCCACAGCACCTCGGCCCTGTTGGGGGAAGTGACCGGGTGCACCCACACAGCACCTTGGCCTAGTAGGGGGCACTGACCGGGTGTTTTACTGGCACAGAGTAGCCACACACCGTTACATCGTGCGGGTACTGTGCTCACCCTGAGTGTGCAATGAGGTGGCCAGGACCAGGTCAACAACACCTGCCATGGCTGATGGAGGCCAAGCGGGCGTTCCAAAGCAGTGTTAATGTGTAAGATAGCTAGTTTCTGCACAAACACCATGGATATCCCTGTCTGCTGCCATCAGGCACCCCCTCAAACATGGTCCCCATCAAGGGATCCACACTCTACCTCCCTGCAAAGGTGGCAGTAGAGGGCAACATCAACCCCAGTCCTGCTGAGGAACACCACCACCCCCCCCCCCCCCAGGCAGGCAGCTCCATACACAGCCATAACACAATAGCAGACAGACATAAGCCCAGGGTATGGTAAGCTGCACTCCACCACCAGATATTCCCCTGCAGCAAGCCAACAGCCACTGCACCCTGCAAGCCATTATAGCAAGACATTTACCAGCTACAAACAGTCTGCTGGTTAGTCCATAGTGCATGCACCCAATGGAGATGCATGCACCCAGAACTGGGCTGTCTGCATACACAGCAAGCAGATAGATCAGTGACTGGGCCCCAAAGTGAAACCCATATCTATCACATGAGAGAACTACTATACAGCACTATGGGGGGGCCTAGCCATGCTGTGGTCACTGCACAGTCAGGGTGAGCATGATCCCCCAGAAGGACATGCTTTGGCCACCCTGTCTGTGTAGGTGGTGGCCGGACACTACAATATCCCAGCCAATGTCCCTGCCAGGGCCCTATGCCCAGTGCAGATGCATCCTGGCCACGCCACCCTGCCCTGGCTATACCCATGGTACCTTGCACCTCATTATGCACATTGACTGGCCAATACTGGCAACAGTGCTGGCAGTGCGGGCTGTTGAAGGGGCTTGCAGCCAACACCCACTGTATAGACAGACACACACTTCCACACCTCTGCCATCATGGTGCTACGATTGAGGGGGTAAGTAGCCTTGCCCACCAAACCGGTCCTGAGCACGGCAAGGCATGGATATGGTACGCATTACAGCTGGTGGTCACTCCCCAGGGTGGTAAGCACCGTCAGAGGCCAGGCCTGGAGCATGCCCCGCAAACACCTAACAGATTGTTTGGATGGGGTCAACTAGCAGTATGTACGTAACGTATGGATAACTGCCTGCCTGTGCTCCTAGCAAACGTCTCCGAGCTGTGTACCGTATACCTCAGGTGTAGGGTGACATTGGTAAGTTATGCAAGTGCTCGTTTTGGGTGCTGCATGCACGGTCCAATGTTCTGCCTTTCCAGGAGACATTGGCCAATGGGGCCTGTGGGTGTGGGTGTGTCTGCCCTTGATGGCTGCTGCTTTACGGCACAGATTCCGAACTCCAGTCCAGGTTTGCATCACACTGTTCGGGTTTTCCTGCTATCCCTCATGAATATGCATGGGCTACATCTACATGCCATGGGGGTGGTGCATAGATATACAGCACAGGCATTTGTATGAGTGTCAGCATGGAACCTGACTGGTGTGTGGCCCACCAGGACTGCATTTGGGTGATTCTGCTCTAGGTACTGCCCCTGTTCATGGTGTCTGTGCTCAGTGGGGTAAAAGATAGATGTCTTACCATTGCATATGTCCCCGCCATGAAAGGTGTGTCCTTACTATCACTGTTTAGTTGTGGGAAAAATATGTGGGCAGGATTAGCAGTAGCCCCAGCTGGGCTTTGAACCTGTGACCTTCTGTTCTTGTATGCACTGTCTGTGTGCACTGCACCACTGTGTAGCCACAGATTGGTTGGATTCCCTGGACTGTCCATGACTGTGGATCCGGCAGGACCTGTCTGTTGCAGTGGACTGTGCCAGCCTGCACATGGCTAGGCCTCTGTCTTCTGTGGTTAGCAGCCACTGCCCCCTGCACCACATGTACTTGTCCGCCAACATGCTGGCATGAACTTCTCTCAGAAAAAGCAGTTGACCTGATTGCAATGTGGCAGTATGGGACTGCATTTGGGGGACTTGGCTGTAGGTAATGCCCATTGTTGTGGTGTGTGTGCGGTGTTGGGTAAAATATGGGTGTGTTC
Source organism: Ichthyophis bannanicus (assembly GCA_033557465.1). Taxonomy (NCBI): domain Eukaryota; kingdom Metazoa; phylum Chordata; class Amphibia; order Gymnophiona; family Ichthyophiidae; genus Ichthyophis; species Ichthyophis bannanicus. The sequence continues at coordinate 201,237,308 of CM066037.1, forward strand.
CCCATGCATACAGGGGTGTCTGCGCTATCTTTATTTAGTGGTGGGTAAAATATAGGGACTGGGCTGGCAGGTGCCCCAGCTGGGTTTTGAACCTCTGCCCTCTGGTCCTAGAGGTAATGACTCTGTCTGCTGTACCACACTTTGACCACAGAGACAGTGCAGCCCCTGGAGGCAGTAAGCCTGGCAGGATGGAGTCACAAACCCTGCTCTACGCAATTCTACTGTGGGCATATGCACCCTGTCTGGTGACAAACGTGCACATACACCCCGGAAATGACCACGGGAAATGTGGGACAAAATATCACCACGCTGGGCAACAGTGATATTAATGGGCAACCATAGCAAACACTCCCAGGAAAGCTCCAAAACGTGGAGATGTTTTTTGGAAGAGTCTCCTCTCAGTAGACCCTTCCAAAATTCATTTCTTTTTTCTGGAGCTTTGCTGGGTGTGATTTCTGTATTTGCCCATCACTATAACTGTTCCCCAGCTGAATTACTATTTTTAATAGTTCTGTTGTGGTCATTTTCTATTTTTATTTTCACTTTTGTGCTGTGCACATATATCACACTGCTCACGTTTTGCTGGTTTCCCCGGTTTTCCTGTACATTGCTGACGGAAATGGTTTCTCTTCCCTTTAAATGCTCGCGGTAGTTGTTACATGCAAATTCGGGCCCGATACTGTGCGGGGAGCCTCTCCCCTCCCACTCTCCACCCATTGACCCCGTCCCTCCGCCCCTCCGGAGCCTTCCTCCGCCCTCCTTTCGCCGTTCCACGCCTCTATCGGACATTTGCGAGCCCGCACTTGTACGGGGCCCGTTAGTGAGCCGCGTACCTGTGCGGGGGTGACACGCACGTGTGCGGGGCATTTAAACGCGTTTCTGCGCGTTTCAGTGCCGCGTTGCCGTGCGCTATTTTGCGGCGCGCTATTTTGCGGATTTTAGTAAACATGCCCCTAAGAGTTGGTGTAGGTACTTATACTAATAAAAGTGTATCTAATACCTCTAATATACCTTGTTTACCTGAAGCTTAATTAATCTCAGGTCCTCAATGTATGACTGATTTGGATAAAAAGCTGCACCTGAGAGCAGACCCTTTCCTCTAAGATGTGTAAGTACCTATAAAGCTACAATTACCCCAGGGGTGGGTGGGTGTTGGGGAGGGTGGGAGGGAGATAAGACCTATTAAAAAAGAGGGCTGTTACAAGGTACCCTGTCCTGTACCCTCAGCAGGGGGGGAGGTAGGCTAGAGCAGGAAAAAAGTTTAAAACACAGCAGGTTCTGGGGACAGAGCAGGGAGAGATATTTAATTTAAAGCAACAGTTAACCTGGCTACCACACAAAAGCCAGTTAGTTGAGAGAGGCAAGGTAAGTTATACAGCTGAGGAGCTCAAATGCAAAACTAAAGGGAACAGGGAGGTTAAGTAGCACACCAATAAGACAATAAATAAATAAATAATCAAATAGACAGCCAGAACTCACAGCAAGTTCTGGAACCTGGCAGACAGCACACATCTTTGGACATCAAGTCTAGTCAAAGAAGGATGCCTCAGTACCCCTCAGAAGAGAGTCACCAACCATCACTACTCTTCACATCCTTGTGGTCAGTAATTCTACAACTTTGGGGTACTTGAACTCTGGTTCTTCCCTTTCCTGGGATGCTTTCACCTCCTCCTCTTCCAGGACTGCATGTTGGTTCTTCAATTCAAGAGCTGGAGGAGTTGGATTGTTGATTTTGCAGGCTCTGATGACACATGGTTCAACTCTGGATGGACATGGATTTTCAAGAAACATCTCATCAATGTGCTTCTCACTGTCTTGAATGCTTCTCAGCCTCGCTACCTCTTCTCTGAGCTCCTCCACTTATTTAATGAGGGCTTCAGCATGCAAGCATTCTGCACATAGATCTGGTCCTTCAACTGGCATCGGACTCTCTGGACAGAAGCAGAAGCTATAGCGGAGGCAACAACTTTGGCAATATGATTTTTACCAGCCATTGTTCAGTTGGTAGAATTTTAGTACATGTTGAAGTAAACGAGAGAGACCTACCAAAATCCCTGTGTTTAGCTATTTCGGGAATTGCACTATAAAGCAAGAATTCTCACATGGGGTGGGTGGGTAGGGAGGGAGGGATCTAACACCTGATGTGGTCGGTGGCTTCAAAGAGCTCGCTCTGAATGGAAAGCTGGAAAAAGAAACAATGAACTCTAACAGACTGAGCTTAACCCAACACCACAAAAAATTCCCCTTTTGCAATATAGAAAAAGAATTAGCTTTTGAAAATGAAGACCAAAACTTCTCTAAGAGCTATCAGGCTGAGAGCTTGTATTTAAAAGCCACACAGTATTACCTTGCCTGCAATGAGAGACACTGTTAGGAATGCATATCCTGGTATATGTAAGGCCAATAAGGTACCTGTAGAAAACACAAACTGGAGCACCTACTCGCAAAGTACCTCAAGAAACACAAACAGCGAGCAGAGAGAGGGTCACAGGCGCTTTATTAATACTCAAAAAACACCCCAACGCGTTTTGGCAAATGCCTTCATCAGGGGGCTGAGGACTGCAAACAACAAAAATAACAATAATAACATTATGACATATAAATAACACAATTCATAAAAATATGTATATTAAACACATGAACAAGCATAAAAATAAGAAAAATGACTAAAATACATGAATATTGTAATAATAGGAACAATAAAGTGTAAAAGGACATTGACTAAATCAACAAAAAGAGAAACCAAGAAATCAAGAGCATACTTACATATTATGTATATTGGATACAGAACGTAGCGCACAGTGGAATATAAATTCATGGCACAGGAACAATCTTATAACTAAAAGATAGTAAGATCATTAATAGCCAAAAGAATGGAAAACAAAAAGCTTAATCAAAACCATTGAATAATGGGAAACCCAGAACCAAAAAAGGAGAAAACCAGACCATACTATACATTTTGTTCATTTAAATTCATTCAAAAATGATAAATATGAGATCCATTAAACAATGTAAAATGTTGATAAAAATGTAATAGAGAAAATTAAAATGCACTAATATGCCATACATATATATTAGACCAAAGAGTTTGAAACCAAATAGTTGAATGAAAAAATGTTCATTGAAACTGACCAAAAAGGGGGGTGAGACTCTTGCCAAAAAATATATATGTAACTGCGTGATGATAAGTGTAGACAAACAAAAGGTGCAAAAGACACCAAAATATTAGTAAACCTCATGCATTATAAATTAGAGAGTATTAAACCAAATGTTTGGAAAAAACGTTCATCAAACCGTCCACAAAACACGACATATATTTAAGAATGAATTAAAACTCATGTCCCTTTTTTTAAAAAAATAAATTCAAACTCTTGCCAAATTTAAATGCCCCATGATTATAAATGTTACGCAAGCAATAGTTAAAAATAAAAAATCAAGACAGTATACACATGTCTTATGTACTGCAAAAACGATCCTGTATAAACTACAAAATGAATACCAGGACCAGGGCACTTTTAAGAAAATAAATCAGACCACATGATAAATATCGAATGACACTCGATTGAAGTTCCCAGTAATAGCAAAAGTGAAAATGCATAGAACTAAATATAAGAACCCATACCATTTTAAGTTAACAAGGCCATGCATAGCATTATTCTAAAAAAAGGGGATTTGCAAGGACCAATAAAAATGTAAATGCAGTCCGGTATAAACACAGCAGAAAATGGCACGCTATTAAGAACAAACGGCACAAAACGAATAATTGCATGTGCGAAGAGCACGAATTGAAACAAGACGTTGCTCTGCTTAAATAAAAAACAAAAAGAAATGTGTAAAAACTCTTGATAAAAACATATATGCTATAAAGCTAAATAGAAGGAAACCTTAAAAGCGTGACTAAGAGTTTGTCACATAATACGTAACTGGATCGTGTTGCATTGAACTACAAAAGCAGCGAAAAGTCAGGTTAATAGTAGAACTAACTGAGGGCCGTATACCGGCTCCTAAAACCCAAATTCGTGTGCACAGAACAATAAAAACAGTCAAAAAATGAAAAAAAAAACAAAAAGAACAAATACCTTTAACTCTGCAAATAAAATCCTGCATAGATTCTTGAAAGCCGCCGATTGGCGCGCTTTTAAAGGCACATGATAAAGAACTGCATATGTATGAAGGCACGTGATGAATAAATGCATATATTAAAGAAACATTGTACCTGTTTTCTAAAAAACACAAGAAGCTATTATGCTGCGAGTCACAGGGTCATGATCATTTAATATGAATGCAAGAAAACTAAAAGAGAGGTGGGGGAGAGGGGGAAAGGGGGGGAAGAGGGAGGGGGAGGGGAAGGGGGGAGAAGGAAAGGAGGGAGGGGGATGGGGAGGAGGGAGGAGGGAAAAGGAAGGGGGAAAAGGGGGAGGGGAGGGGGGAAGGGAAAGGAAGAGGGAGGGGGAGGGGGGGAAGGAGAGGGGGAAAAAAGGGGGGGGGAAAGGAAGGGGAAAGGGAGGGGGGTTGGGTTGAAGGAGGATGAAGGGAAAGGGAGAAAAGGATGAAAGGAGGGGAAGGAAAAGGAAGGGAAAGAAAGGAGGAAAGGGGGTAAAAGGGAAACAATTTAAAAAGAAAACTTAATGGAGAAAAACAGCCAAATTGAGTTCTTGATTGAGACCATGAGGCTCAATAGAATTCAGCTCATAGATAAAACGTTGTTCTAATCTGAGAAGTGTCAGATCTATATTGCCTCCCCGCCAATGAGGCTGAACAACTTTAAGAACAAAAAATTTTAAATCGGAAATGAGATGATTTTTTTCTATCCAATGGGAAACCATTGGTTTGTCGGGGACACATCTTCCTAAACAGCTTTTATATTCTATAATACGTGTTTTTATAGAGCGGGTGGTCTTACCAACATATAGCAACTTACAAGGACACATAATAACGTATATAACGTTGCTAGTGTTGCAATTTGATTCAGTGAATCATGAACTCCTTTTAGCGAGGCTAATGGAGAAGGGCATCAGTGGAACAGCGCTTGAATGGTGCAGGTCCTACCTATCCGGAAGATGGCAGCATGTCCGCTCAGGAGGCAGAACTTCAGAACCCTTCCACCTAGATCAGGGAGTCCCTCAAGGTTCCTCACTCTCTGCCCTTCTATTTAACATTTACATGCAACCAATCTGTAAGATCATACGGTCATTTAATGTCGATTGCATGCTTTATGCCTATGACGTTCTACTTTACACCCCTATCTCCACTGACCATTTAGATCTCTCCCCACTAATAAACTGTTTCAATGCAGTATCAGACTGGCTTCTCTCCCAAAACCTCCGTATACAACATAAGAAAACGGAAGTCCTCTTTATCACGAGGAATCCCAACTTCATCCCACCTCAATATCTCAAAACTAAGGAAGCAGAATTGCAATCCAAACCCTCAATACGCTACCTGGGAGTTACTCTGGATCAACGCCTGGATATGAAGTCCCACATAGGAAACACCGTCAGAACAATATACTACAAGATCCGTTCTCTGAGACACCTATGCTCCATGTTAGAGCCAAAAGATTTCAGGACAATCTACCAAGCACTGATCATGCCCCATTTCGATTATGCTAATATCATCCTGCTTGGTCTTCCTCAATCCACTTTAAACCCGTTACAGCTGGCAATGAATGCCGCAGCAAGGGTCCTTCAGGGAGCTACCAGGACTGACCACGTTACACCTCTGCTAATTCAATTACATTGGCTACCCATCCAGGCCAGAATTATCTTCAAAACTCTACTTCTCACGTTCAAAGCTCTCAATAAGCTCTCTGCTGCATCCTTATCTGCCCTTATTCACCCTACTACACCAAACAGAGCAAGAAGATCCATGACCATCAACTCCCTAAAGCTACCAAAGGCCCTTACCAGCTGCTCTTCATCTACAGCCAACAGAGCCTTTATCCTCTGTGCCCCTAGGAGCTGGAATGCACTACCCCCTGGCATCCGGGCTATCAATAGCTTAATGCAATTTAGGAAAGCCCTCAAATTCCATCTCTTCAACAAGTACCTTATAGAGTCACCGACACCCATTGACCTCAGTATTTCCACCCAGTTACTCAATTCCTCGGTGTCTCAATAACACGCCAAGGCTGACTCTCTATAAGTCTGAATACTTTCTTAACTGTTGCTAGTAACATGTATATATGCAGTAGAATTAGCCCTGTAAATAGGTTGTAAATAGTTTCCCTTGTTTATCCAAGTTCCTTTCCCTTGTTATCTGTAAACTCATGTATGTTGAATGTACTGAGATTTTTGTTCTATGTAAACCGCGCTGATGCTGAATAGTGCGGTATATAAGAGAGTATAAATAAATAAATAAATAAATAAATTTGAAAAATGATTCAAGAAAAACTTTTTTTGATTAACCGGATGTACAAAGACATCTTTTATTGAGAGAGCATTCAAACAAACCGAACACCGGCCACATTGGAAATGACCTTTAACTTTGACGACTGGTATTGGCTTTGAAAGGGCTGAGGGGACTAAGATATTTCTTAAATTGCGATTCCTTTTATGTGCAATGATAAGTGATTTATGTGCTAAAGCAGGAAGGGATGAAACAAGATGCCATTCCCGTCTGAGCATATTGGAAATGTCTTTTGAAAGGGCTGAGAAGGTAAGGGCATAAACAACATGACTATCTTTGATCTCTGTTTTTTTCATAAGAAGCATATTCCTATTAATAGCTTTTGCCTTATTGTATGCCTTTTGAATGGTGCGCTTAGGGTAACCTCTATCTTTAAATCTATCACTTATAACTGCTGCATGCTTCTCAAAATCTTTTTGTAATGTACACAAACACTTAACCCTTAAAAATTGACCATAGGGTAAATTCTCTTTTAGGGATTTATTATGGAAACTGTCGTAGCGTAATATTGTATTGCGATCAGTCGGTTTGCGATATAAATCAGTGATGAAGCCATTAGTACCCTTTATAATACTGATGTCAAGATATGAGATCTGATTCAAACTAAAGGACCCTTCAAATTGTAAATGTTCATCCTGAGAATTAAGCCAGAGAAAAAAAGCATGTAAGTTATCTTCTGTCCCATCCCAAATCAAAAAACGTCATCTATATAACGTAACCACATTTTGATGAAATTTTTAAATGGATGGTACCAAAGAAACTCCTGCTCGAAGTTAGCAACATCGAGATTGGCGACATCTGGGGCCATGGAGGACCCCATGGCAACCCCTTTTAGTTTTCTTCCATTCGTATTAAATGATCATGACCCTGTGACTCGCAGCATAATAGCTTCTTGTGTTTTTTAGAAAGCAGGTACAATGTTTCGTTAATATATGCATTTATTCATCATGTGTCTTCATACATATGCAGTTCTTTATCATGTGCCTTTAAAAGCACGCCAATCGGCGGCTTTCAAGAATCTATGCAGGATTTTACTTGCAGAGTTAAAGGTATTTGTTCTTTTCATTTTTTGACTGTTTTTATTGTTCTGTGCACACGAATTTGGGTTTTAGGAGCCGGTATACGGCCCTCAGTTAGTTCTACTATTAACCTGACTTTTCGCTGCTTTTGTAGTTCAATGCAACACGATCCAGTTACGTATTATGTGACAAACTCTTAGTCACGCTTTTAAGGTTTCCTTCTATTTAGCTTTATAGCATATATGTTTTTATCAAGAGTTTTTACACATTTCTTTTTGTTTTTTATTTAAACAGAGCAACGTCTTGCTTCAATTCGTGCTCTTCGCACATGCAATTATTCATTTTGTCCCGTTTGTTCTTAATAGCGTGCCATTTTCTGCAGTGTTTATACCAGACTGCATTTACATTTTTATTGGTCCTTGCAAATCCTCTTTTTTTTAGAATAATGCTATGCATGGCCTTGTTAACTTAAAATGGTATGGGTTCTTATATTTAGGGGTATGTTTACTAAACCGTCTTAATGTGCGCGCTGTAATGTTATCTCATGATAATGGCGCGTCTGCAGGCGCACAGGTACCTTATCGCGCGATAACGCACGCAGTGGCACAAACGAGCGCTGAAGGCGGGGAAAGGCTCTCAGAGGGCGGAAGAAGGCTCCCCAGGGGCGGAGAGAAGGGGTCAATGGGTGGAGAGTGGGAGGGGAGAGGCTCCCCACACACTAACGCTGTGAAATCCGAGGCTCAAAAATAACGCCAGTGAAACCCTGGCGTTAGAGCCGATTTAAAGGGAAAAGAAACCATTTCCGTCAGGAATGTACAGCAAAACCAGGGAAACCCACAAAAAGTGATAAGTGTGATACATGTGCACGGAACAAAAGGGCAAATAAACATTGAAAATGACCTCAACAAAATGGAAATAAAACATAACCAAGCTGGCCAATAGGGATATCAATGGGAAATATCAAAAAACACTCCCAAGAAAGCTTCAAAAAAAAGAAATGAAATTTGTAAGGGTCTACACTCCGTCCCCATACAAGGTGAATGAGCCCACAGTGAAATTGCGCTGAGCAGGGTTTCTGACTCCATTGGCCAGGTTTCCTATGGCGTGCACATGTTCCACAACAGCAGGGCGAGCATGTCGGAACGTGCAACTGGAGAGATGCCGGAAAAGGGGACACAGAGGGCTGCAGGCGGCACATGCTATGGTACAGCTGGGCCACAGTACGGACTAGGGTGATGCCTAGCTGGCCCATAGGTATGCTGAAACAGCAGAGCAGCCAGACAGCAACCAATGAGGGCCCAACATGGGCACGAGTGTGCCCCCCACAGTGTCACAGGGGCTAGTACCAGGCAGGTACCCCCAAGGGCACTGAACATTGGCATGCAGTGCTGGGGAAGCTTTGACAGCTATGCAGGCACCCCTACCCCAGAGCCCGCACTATAGGCAGCCGCCTACCCGCACAGTGGATGGCCTGAGACTGTGTACCACCATCACCACCAGCAGAAGGCCATGTCAGCATTGGGGCGGAGGGGTACTGGTGGTGGAGGGGGCAGTGTCTGCTGCCCACAGCAGACGGTGGCCTAGCCCTGTTCAGGTGGGTGCCGTGCACTCCAACAGACAGGCTCTGTCTGACAAACCGCCATGGTATCTCCAGGGACTGCACTGTCTCTGTGGCCCTAGTGTGGTGTGGTGAACACAGCCAGTGTGGTTAGGAGCAGAAGCTCACCAGTTCAAGTCCCAGCTGGGGCTCCTGCCAACCCAGTCCCCATATTTTACCCACTACTAAACCGTGATAGTAAAGACGAACCTTTATTGCAGAGAACAGAAGCATGGTTCAAACGCCTATATTTTACCCTACAGAGCACAGACACCAGAAACATGCGCATTACCTACAGCACATTCCCCCAAATGCAGTCCTGGAGGGCCACAAATCATTCAGGTTTGATGCTGTTTCTAATAAAGATGTGTGTGCTGCATTTCCATGCACCGCCCCCATGGTATGCAGATGTAGCTTATGCATATTCATTAAGGACAGCATGAAAACATGAACAGTGTTTGGCCCATCAGGACTGGATTTGGGAACCTCTGCCATAGAGCAGCGGCCAACAGGAGCAGAAAGAACCGCACCCATAGGCTCCATTATCCAAAGTCTCATGGAGAGGCAGGATATCGGGCCTTGCGTGCATCTCCCAATACTAGTACTTGCATACCTCTCCAATGCCACCCTAAACCTGGGAATACAGTACACATATCTCAAACGTTTGTTATGATTACTGGCAGATAGAAATTCCTAAGTTAAGCACAATATGCTCATTGAGCTGTATCATACCAATTTCTCTGATGTGTGTGGAGTGTGTGTTAGGTCTGGTGTCTGACAGTGTTCACCACCCCAGGGAGTGACCCCAATGGTATTGCATACCATAGCCATGCCTGTGCTCTGTCCAGGACTGGTGAGTTGGCCAGGACTGCCAAAAACCTCTATATTTGCACAATGCTGGCATAGGTGTGGGAGTGTGTGTCTGTCCATCCAGTGTGTGGTGGTTGCAACACCTTACTCAGCCCACACTGTTTGCACTGTGTCCAATGTTATCTTGCCAATGTGCATAATGAGGAGCAAGGTACTGTGGATATAGCTCGGACAGGGTGGCCTGGGCAGGATGCATGAGCACAGGGCATAGGGCAATGGCTGGGACATTGTATTGGCCGGCCACCACCTGCACAGACAGGGTGGCCACAGCATGTCCTGCTGGGAGCTCACTCTCACCCTGATTGAGCAGTCACCATGGCATGGCTAGGTCCCCCATAGTGCCCTATAGCATTTTTTTCATGTGATATTTATGGGTTCCCTTTTGGGGCCCAATCACTAACCACTCTGCTTGGTGGGTGTGCTGATATCCCAGTTTTGGGTGCACACATTTTCTCCAGTAATATGCACTATTGACTAGCTAGCATACTGTTTGCAGTTAGTATGTGTATGACTGGAACACCTTGCAGGGTGCAGTGGCTGCAGATTCACTGTGCTTGCTGCTGGAGAATGTCAGATAGTGGTGGTGGGCAGCTGAGCATTTCCAGGCCTCCTGTCTGTCTGCTATCACCGTATGGATGTGTACAGAAATGCATGGACTGCTCTCGAGGTTGTCTGTCCCCCAGCTGGACTGAGGTTGACGGTCCCCTCTACCACCACCATTGCAGTGATGTAGAATGTGGATCTGTTGGTGGGAGATCCAGAGCTCCAGAGGGCAGTTTGGGTGGTACTACATAATCCGCCTATGGGTCCAAACAGCCCCCCCCCCAGTGGGTCACATAAATCATGTGGCCATGGCACCCACACAGGATGTGCAGTATTGTGGCTGTATCAAAGTGCTCAAGGGCTAAACTTGACTGTGAAAAAAAAGATGGACACAGGTGTATTTGGAAGTGTATCTGCAAGACCTACCTATAACACACTGGCACTGTTGGGGACCCGCACCATAGCCTATCTCAGCTAAGCCAGGTGCTGTGGACATGGTGCTGGGTGGATCCCCTCACCCTCAGGGTAAGCACAGGACCCGCACAATGTGATGGTCAGTACCTACACTGTGCCAGTAGCACACATGCTCATTACTCCCTACCAGGCTGAGGTGGTGTGGGGGTGCATACCCCATCCTGTGGTTATCTGTAGACTGCTGATTTGCATGTGCAGTGCATCATGGGTATGTGTGGTGTAACCCTATCCTGGTAACCGCAGCAGACAGCTCATATGGTGGGCTGCAGTCCTACTGTAGCCAGCCACGAGTTTGTTTGCAGCTATGGAGATGTAGGCCACTGGTGACTTCACTGCCTGTGGAGCCACAGGTCATGGGTTTGATCCCACAGTGGGGTTATTTGATAGGGCTGTCTGAGGTATTTTCTTTTATAATTTAAATTGGTGCTGCCAGCAACAACATCCTCAGTGCTGTAGCCTGAAGGTGCCTCAAAAGCGCTCTATAAAGCGCCCTATAAGGTGTCCAATAGGGAACATTATAACGTGTCGTGGTGGACAGTGCACCTTATAATGTGTCCTCAGGAGTGCCGCATAGGGCGCATGATATGGCACCTTAGGTTACGGCAATGTGAGGGTGTGTTTGCTGGCAGCACAAATCAAAATAAAACCCAAATGCCTCACAAAGCACTGCTGATATTAAAGGGTAATGTCTCAGGCAGTGATATGCAACAGCCGCACTGTGGGATTCAACCCATGACCACTGTACCATCAGGCAGTTTGTCAACCAATGTGCTACACCTCTGCCACTAGGTCTGTATGTCAGCACACCTACCTATGACTAACACACATTAATGTGGTACACCTACCTCCATCTTGTCATAATTTGTGGTACGCAACCTATTGCGTGAGTCCTACATTTAGACCAGAAGGCCGCCCCCCCCCCCCCTTATGGCATCCTGCACATCATTGCTGTGCTCACATTAAGATGGATTAGTGAACATACCCCATAGGCACACACAACCCCATCTCACCAGGGTGACTGACAGCCCACGTTGATGGGGGTCTCAGGACTCCTTGGTGTAACTGTTTAGCCAGTCATTGCTATGTGAAAAGGCATAGCACACCGGTTCAAACAGTACCGTAGGAACCAGTGGTAATGGGTTCCAGACCCAAGTGTGTAAACCACAAGCTAAAATTCTAATTGTGTTTTTAAATGTCAGACACATCAGTGCAATGTGTGTCTGCAGCATAGATCTGTATAAATATTGTTGGCGACACCATATCCTGTGTGGCAGAAAGATGCATGCGGCAGAAAGATGCGCGCAGCGCGGGGCCCAACTGCGCACGGCACGCATGCGCGCATTTTGCGGTGTGCATGCGCGTGCGTTCGTGCATGCGTTTCTTATTGTTAACATGGTGACGAGATCACGCAAGCCTGCATTCACCAGGCAGGAGCTGCGCTACCTGGCACAGCTCATTGCTGTGAGGCAGCACAAGTTGTTTCCTGGCTCCTCCAGGCGTCAGGACCTGGTGAGGGTCCGGAGGGCCTGGGAGCGGCTGACACGCCGGTATAATCGTGTGGCAGACTACCCACATGAGGTAAGTGTACGGGGACAGGTCAGTAGATCCATATACATATCCAGTGTTGATTGTAGCTGTGCATGCTGCTGTGTGTAGGTAGTCTATCTCAGTTATGTGTATCAGGTAAACCCACATGCCATATTGTCTATATATCACATCTGAGTAGTTTGCCCTGTACCTAGGGGGCTAAGGACCTGTTCAAAGAGTTCCTGATGCCATCCTGGTGTCATGGCAGCTGCTGCTGTTGATGTGATACAACACACCGTAACACAGGTAGCCCATAGATCTGACTAAGGAGGTTGATGGGTCCTGCAGTTGCAGGGTAAAACATCTGCCCCACCCCCAGGGGTTGTGAAACCTGCCCAAAATGGTATGTTAGTCCCACTGGTGATATGGGTGTGTGTGGCCCAGCAGTCTAAAACATCTGCCCTACCCCCACTTGCACAGAAAGTCCAATAAAGTGGGTCCCCAGTACCCCTGGTGGTATGGAATATGCTGCTGTTGCTGTTTTCCAATCCACCCTATCCCCAGGAGTCCTGAGAGCCCATCAAAGTGGGCTGTCAGTCACCCTGGTGATATGGTCCTCTGTGCCTATACAGTTCTAGAAAGTCTCCCTATCCCCAGGAGTCCTGAGAGCCCATCAAAGTGGGCTGTCAGTCACCTTGGTGGTATGGTCCTGTGTGCCTATACAGTTCAATACATTCTCCCTATCCCCAGGAGTCCTGAGAGCCCATCAAAGTGGACTGTCAGTCACCCAGGTGATATGGTCCTGTGTGCCTATACAGTTCTAGAAAGTCTCCCTATCCCCAGGAGTCCTCAGAGCCCATCAAAGTGGGCTGTCAGTCACCTTGGTGATATGGTCCTCTGTGCCTATACAGTTCTAGAAAGTCTCCCTATCCCCAGGAGTCCTGAGAGCCCATCAAAGTGGGCTGTCAGTCACCCTGGTGATATGGTCCTTTCTGCCTATACAGTTCTAGAAAGTCTCCCTATCCCCAGGAGTCCTGAGAGCCCATCAAAGTGGGCTGTCAGTCACCCTGGTGATATGGTCCTGTGTGCCTATACAGTTCTAGAAAGTCTCCCTATCCCCAGGAGTCACGAGAGCCCATCAAAGTGGGCTGTCAGTCACCTTGGTGATATGGTCCTGTGTGCCTATACAGTTCAATACATTCTCCCTATCCCCAGGAGTCCTGAGAGCCCATCAAAGTGTGCTGTCAGTCACCCAGGTGATATGGTCCTGTGTGCCTATACAGTTCTAGAAAGTCTCCCTATCCCCAGGAGTCCTCAGAGCCCATCAAAGTGGGCTGTCAGTCACCTTGGTGATATGGTCCTGTGTGCCTATACAGTTCAATACATTCTCCCTATCCCCAGGAGTACTTAGACCTGTGTAAGGTGTACTGTCAGTCGCCCTGGTGCTATGGTCTATGGTGCTGATGATGTGTGCTAGGACACCCAACCCCCAGGGGGCCAGAGACCTGATTGCAATGGTGGGTATGTCATTCAGATATTGTGTTAGGTTATGGCGGGTAGGTTGCACATCTCCCATAGTCTGTGAGATCAACACCTCATCACACACGTCTTTGATGTATCCAGATGGTATCCAGATGGAGTGGAGGAGTAGTCTAGTGGTTGGGGCAAGGTACTTCAGGCCAGAAGGTCGGGGGTTCAAATCCCACTAGAGGACAGCAAACCTGGGCCGGAAGGACTGGTGTTTCTAGTCCCACAGGTGCTCCTTGTGGTCTTGGGCAAGCCACTTAACCCTCCATAGCCCATGTTCCTTGTAAAATAGTTATCTCCAAGTTATAATGCCCTGTTCAATGTAATTTCAGTTTGTTCAATGTAAACTGCACTGATGTAGAATAGCGCTGTATATAAGAGAATGTAAATATATAAATAAAATTAATAAGATGGTATGGTAGGTGCAGATGTGGATATGCGTAACAGCACCCCACCCCCATGAGCTATGAGATCTGATTATGAAGGCCTGTAACAGAGCCATGTCCCCAGATCTGTATGCTGAGTCAGGTCACACATCTGCCCACTTGCTAGGAATTCCACACCTGGTTGCAGATGAACATTACTGATGGTGTTGGAAGGATACATGCACCTGTTGTGGTTGCACAACACAGACTGAAACCCTGACATTAGCACAGGTGGCAATAGCCTATTCTGGTGCAATGGCCCCTGCCCCTGGTGTTGGCAGCCTCACCTGCCCTAAGCATACAAGGGCCAGGTCATAGGAACATAACAACATAAGATAGGCCATACTGGGTCACACCCACATCCATCAAGCCCAGTATGCACTTTGCAACAGTGGCCAATCTAGGTCATACGTACCTAGCAGTATCCCCAAAAGAGACAGGTCCCACAATGCTTGTAGTGGGTCAAGCATTGGTATCCTGGGCCTCGTAGAAACCTAAATGTCATGGTAGTGGCCCCTGGCAAGGTGCATAGGGCCACCCACCCAATGTCCCATGTATGGACACATCACCCATGTTTGTTAGGATATCATGTTGCCAGTGGGGTTGGGTCCGATGATGTGTGTAGATCATGACAACACAAATGTGTTCACCAGACCACATACGGGGTTAGGGGGGTCACCCTGGACACCATCATTGGCAACCCAAACGTGGCATGGTCGTGCAATGTCATGCAAGGGGGCCACAGGGGAATGGAATGGTGTGTTCAGGGTGCCACGCACACTGCACATAGGTGTCACTGCACACATGCCCAGAGCCACAGCTACGCATGCAGGTGGCACTGGGAACAGTTAATCTCCTGGAACAAGCAGGAAGTAGTCCTCACATGTGGGTATCATCAGTACCGACGGAGCCTGCGCGGGAACGCTCTCCAGTGTCCAATAGGAAAGCTGTTGGAAGCATCCCACAGCACCTGCGTGCTGCCTTTCCCCCCTTTCCCAAATGCCTCTCTCCAGTTTGTTGTTTTCCACAGAGGCAGCAGGTCATAGTTCCTGTCATTGCTGAAAAACAGCTATTGTATTGCCACTCCTGTGGCAGCGTCTGCCTTTTTTCTTTACCGGTACCACCGGTCTTGTAATTTCTTTCTCTAAAAGGTCCGATTTCCTCACACAAACAAAATAAAAAAAAAACAAAGAGGGAAAATCCCCTTTGTAGGTCTCCCCCCGGTTTGGCATTAGGCCCTAATCCCTCCTCCACCATGGAAAAGCACTCCTCGGGTTTTAAAAATATGCTCAAAATGTGCTGGTACCTTCTCCGTCACTGACAACCATGATTGGTGTCCCAAATGCTTATGACCGGATCACTCCATGTCTGAATGTTTGGCCTGTGGGATGTTATCCAAGAGGGGTTGGCAGAACAGAGCAGCCAAGCTCGGTACCCTCTTTCCCTCCGACGCAGCCTCGGTGGCAGCCATGTCTTCAAGGTCTTCCTCTTCCTCCCGTGGATCTCAGGTAACCAAACACAAATCTGGCCGTTCCTCAAAGGGTAGATCCCCCTCCAAATATTGGAATGCCTCTGGCATTGTCCTTGAGGAGCATGCTCTGGCCAAACAGCCCTGGTGGGAGTCCCAGGCCTCCAAAGCCACTTTGGGGCTCCAGGAAGTTCTGGAGGCCTCAACCTCGTCTTAACTCCTGGTGCCATGCTCTGGGGTACTGGCTTTGGCCGGTACTCATACACAGGCATCGGCAGTGTTGATGGACCAGAGGATCATGGCCATTGAATGCAGTCTGGCGGCTATCCTTGCGGCATCATAGACCTTGGTACCACCCCAGACCCCGCAAATTCCAGCACCGGTATCCGCAGCAATTGCAGGACCGGCATCGGCAACTGCACCATTGGTGCCGATGAGTACCGGTATCGACACCCCGGTACCGGGTCACTCCGATACCGAGGCCAATCGGAACCGATAACACACGTTACCTGAGCACCCTAAGAGAAGATACATCCAATCTTCTGAGGAGTCTGATGACTCTGACAGCTCAGAGGGTAACGATGTACCTCTCCAGGATGAGCCTGCTTCTCCCAAGAGGAGATTGTGCCCTCCTCAGGATATGTTCCTCCTGGATGTCATCATACATGTAGTCAAGGGCCTCTCCATTTCAGTAGTAACTGAATCTAAGCACAGGGCACAGGAGCTAGAGATTCACCAATATCCCCAAACTCCAAAGTAGGCAGAAACCCTGCCAATACATCAGATCTTACAGGATCGTCATTTGAGAATGTGGGAGACTCCTCTTACCACCTCTCCACATTCTCACAGGCTGCCTACTCTGTATCGTGTGCCTCTGTCCCCTGGTTTTCACAAAAGACAGCTCCCTCATCACTCCATTGTGATGGAGTCTGCTATGAGGAGAATTAAAAGTTACAAACAACATGCCACCAACCCTACTGGTAGGGAGTGTAAGACCTTAGATGTTTTTGGTCGCCGTGTCGTCCAAACATCCATGCTTTCAGGCAGGATTGGTTCCTATATCCTGTACATGGGAATGTTCCTGAAGGAGGTGACAGGAGATCTACAACTGGTAAGTCCACATCTCCCAGATGACAGAGGACACGACTATTTAGCACTTGTCAACTTTGCCCACAACAATCCTAAAGTTGTGAACAGGGCAGCTGTTGACTGTTTTGTGTGCATAGGCAGAGTCTCCCCCATTGCTATTGGGGAAAGGAGACTTGGCTGGCTGCAAGCCTCTCACCTGGAACATTGGGTACAGGATAAACTGGCCAACATCCCCTGTACTGGTGAAAACCTTTTGGGAAAAACCAGCAGGAAAAAGCCAAAGATTTGGATGCTGATAATTGTACATTGACAAGGCTTTCAAAAATTGTCGATCCTGCAAAGAAGAGAGCCTTAGAAAAGCCTTTCCTCTCCAAAAAGAAAGGATACTATCAGTACTATGCTCAGCAAGGACAACCTGCAGGACAAGCTGCTAGAAAGGGTCAACAATCTACTAAGCAGAGAAAGCCGAGAGCTACTCAGCCTCAGTAGACCCAGCAGCCTCAGCCACCACAGGGTCTTTGACTCCGTGATAGAGTACCTGCCCTTCCTGCCACTCCAGAGAAAAAAACCTTCAACAATCCCAGGAAGGTTAGGTCACCTCATCCACAGATGGAGGCAAATAACATCACAACCCTGGACTCTGTCCATCATAGAAGAGGGTACAGGCGTCATTCACAAAGCCTGCCGCCACCTACAATAGTAAGGACATTCAGTTCTCAAAATTCCCCCCAACTGAATCCTTAGGTAAAACATCTCTTACCTCAAGGAGCAATAGAAGAGGTACCTCAGCTTCAACAGGTTTCCGGGTTCTACCCCCCCCCCCCCCCTATTTCCTCATACCAAAGAAAACAGGAGGCCACACACCCATTTTTGATCTCAGAGAACTGAACAAGTTCCTGTTCCAAGAGAAATTCTAAATGATTTCTCTAGGAAACATACTTCCTGACCTACACAGGCAGAACTGCCTTTGTTCTCTAGATCACAAGGATGCATACACCCATGTTCTCAGCCAACAAACACACCGAAAGTTCCTTTGGTTCCTCCATCAAGGAAAGCACTATCAAAACAAAGTTTTCCCTTCAGCCTTGCCTCAGCACCCAGAGTATTCACAAAGTGCATGGCTGTGGTAGCCGGTTTTCTCCGTACCAGGGTAATCTTTGTCTGCCCCTACTTGGACGATTGCCTCATCCGGGCAGAGTCACAAACACAAGCCCAGACCTCTCTCTCGTACACAATGCGTGGACTCCAATATCTAGGCCCTGTCATAGATCTCCAGGAATCCTTTCTGACTCCCACGCAATCGCTGGAGTTCATAGGAGCAAGGCTAGATACCAGACTGCCATAGACCTACCTGCCTCAGCCTCGCTGTCCTCCCATTGTGCAACTGGTTTCTTCAGCACTACAAAAGACTCACCTCTTGGCTCGGGAGATGCTTCAGCTGCTGGGTCACATGGCATCTACGGTGCATGTGCTCCCCTACGCTTGTCTCCACATGAGACCAACCCAATGGGCCCTCTCTTCCCAGTGGACACAAGCAACAGGCTGTCTCTCAGATCTGATAGTAAGCTCAAACTGCCGTACCCTGTCCCTGGACTGGTGGCGGTCAGCACAAAACCTGTTGGAGGGGTCACCTTTCCTGCAACCCCCTCCTCAGATCACATTAACAACAGATGCCCCCAAAGTGGGGTGGGGTGCACATCTACTGGACACCTCCACCCAAGTCATCTGGAAGTGTCAGGATATTCTTTTCCACATCAATCTGTTGGAGCTCAGAGCAATTCGCCTGGCTCTTCAAGTATTCCATTCCCTTCTACAGGCCAAGAGAATACTACTTCACGCAGAGAATCAGGTAGCCATGGTCTATGTGAACAAACAAGGAGGAACAGGCTCTCTGTCCCTTTGCAACGAAGCTCTTCAACTGTGGGCGTTTGCCACAGAGCAGCAGATCCATCTCCTGCCAGTCTATCTCCCTGGCAATCAGAACTCTTGGCCAGACAGACTCAGTCGTGTTCTGCGTCCGCACAAATGGTCTCTACACATGGACCAACTCTCCACAATATTGCAACTCTGGGAAAGTCAAGATGTAGACCTCTTTGCAAGTCCATCATATGCCAAACCTACCCAGTTCTGTTCACGGATTCCAGCTCAGGGCTGCTAAGCGAGGGATGCTTTCCTCCTCAACTGGGGGCAGGAATTCCTATATGCCTTTCCTCCCATTCCCTTGATTGCCAAGACCCTATTCAAGCTCCTGAGAGACAGAGGCAACATGATCCTCATAACCCCATGCTGGCAACACCAGGTGTGGTACCCTCAGCTTCTACATCTGTCCCTGGTTCCACCCCTGGACTTAGGGTCAGCTCCGGACATACTGTCGCAGGAGGAGGGGAAAGTATGACATCCAAACCCCCACTCTCTGCACCTCAGAGCCTGGCTACTGAAGGTTTTAACTGCTTTGGCCTTCAACTCACTCAGGAAGTGCGAGATGTCCGTTATGCTTCCAGGAAACCTTCCACAAGGCATTCTTATGCAGTCAAGTGGAAGAGAGATTCCATTCAGTGATCACAAAAGTGCATCAATCCCTCTTGTCATCCCTATAGAAACATTTTTGGACTAACTCCTTTACTTATCAAACACTGGTCTCCAAACTGAGTCGCGAGGGGCTGATGGGAAATTTCCCATTAGCCCCTGCGGGCTTTACAGAGACGCGAGGGAGCACTCTCCCTTCGCGAATCTGAAAGCCCTTGCAGAGGGCTCGACGTGGAGAGGGGGCCCCGCGGGACACGCCATTCTGCCGCTGCTGCGACGGACGCGGCAGCAGCTAGAGCCAGGTTTTTGTTTTTAAATTTGCCGGAAGGGAAGGGAAGGGAAGGGGGGGGGGCTGATGGAGGCTGTCTGGAAATGGGGTGATGGGGGGTTAGGACTGGAAATGTGCAAGGGGGGGGTTAGGACTGGAAATGTGCAAGGGGGGGTTAGGACTGGAAATGTGCAAGGGGGGGGGGTTAGGACTGGAAATGGGCTGGGACTGATGGAGGCTGACTTGAAATGGGCTGGGGGGGGGGTTAGGACTGGAAATGGGCTGGAGTGGGGGTTAGGACTGGAAATGGGCTGGGGCTGATGGAGGCTGACTGGAAATGGGCTGGGGAGGGGTTAGGACTGGAAATGGGCTGGGGGGGGTTAAGACTGCTAATGGGCTGGGGCTGATGGAGGCTGACTGGAAATGGGCTGGGGGGGTTAAGACTGGTAATGGGCTGGGGGTTGATGGAGGCTGACTGGAAATGGGGTGATGGGGGGTTAGGACTGGAAATGGGCTGGGGGGGGTTAAGACTGGTAATGGGCTGTGGGCTGATGGGGGCTGTCTGGAAATAGGGTGATGGGGGTTAGGATTGCTAATGGGCTATGGGGGGGGTTAGGACTGCTAATGGGCTATGGGGGCGCTAGGACAGGAAAAGGGCTGATGGGGAGGGGTTAGGACTTGAGGTGGGCTGATGTGGTTAGGACTAGTAATGGGCTGTGGGCTGATGGGGGTGGTTAGGACTGGCAATGGGCTATGGGGGGCTGACTGGAAATGGGCTGATGGGGTTAAGACTGGAAGTGGGCTGATGGGGGGTTAGGACTGGTAATGGGTTATAGGGGGGGGCTTAAACTGAAAATGGGTTGATGGGGGGCTAGGACTGGTAATGGGTTGGGGGATTGCTATGACTGGAAATGGACTGAGTGGACGGGGAGGCTTGAACTGCAAATAGCTGATGGGGAGGGAGCTTGGAATGGAAATGTGCTGTGAGGGAAGGGAGCTAGAACTGAAAATGGGCTGATGGAGCAGCTAGGATAGGACTGGAAATGGGCTGTTGGGGGGAGCTAAGATTGGAAATGGGCTGTGGTGGGGGCTTGAATTGAAATGGACTCATGGAGGGGCTAGAACTGGAAGTAGGCTCATGGGGGGCTTGGACTGGAATTGGGCTGAGTGGAGGGGAGCTAGGATTTGACATGGGCTGATGGTGGGGCTAGGAAATGACTAGAAATGGGCTGAGGGGGGGCTAGGATTGGAAATGAGCTGATGAAGGGACTCAGACTGAAAATGGATGGGGGAGCTAGGACTGGAAATGGGTTGATGGGGGGCTAGGACTGGAAATGGGCTGATGCAGGGACTAGAAGGGAATGGATGCTGGGTGAGACTGGAACTAGAAGGGAGCTGATGTTGGGGGAGGATTAGAATGGGATGGGGCTGGGAGAGTAAAATGGAGAGGAGAAAAATATTTTGTGTGGGAGGGATGAAAAATCTACAATTGGCCGGGTATTGGGAGAGTAAGTGGGGATTGAGGATGGAGGGGTAAAATTTGTGTGGATGAAATAAGAATGAGGAAAGAGCAAAAGGATAAAGATTAGTATGTTAAAGCAGATGTAGAGAGAGAGGATGGAAAGAAAACTAGAAGAGAGAAGAAAGGACAAATGGACAGCAGACGATGGAGAGTTAGCAGAAAACATGAAGAAACCAGAAGAAAGTGGCTGGAGCAATTGCAACTGAAAAAAAATGCACAAAAGGTAGAAATATATCTCTTTATTTTGAATTTATTAACTGGAATATGAAAGTTCTGGGAAATGTGCATCATTAACGTCTGCGCTTTGTTTGGTACAAGAGGAAATTGATTTATAGTTTTATTTCTACAGTGTTGTTGTACATTCCAAGTTTGGCTTTTGGGGTTCCCAGTTTAAATTATTGCCTTCCTGTTTCTAAATTGCGATTCCTTGTTTGGTGATGGTCTATGTTCTGCATGTGTAACTGAGCTGAGGTATTCTGTTTATGTAATTCCTATTTGACATTGCCACTTGTTCTCTTTCCCCAGTATTCTCTGAAATGTACTGGTTTAATATTTGCAGTGTTTCCTTTTGATAGGTAGGGACTGGTGCTTTGTGAGTCCTGGTAATGCTGTCAGGATACAGCGGGTTTGCTATGGGTTCTAAATGGGCAGCGTTTGTAGTAGTTCCTAATGTGCCTGGCGGTTGGCACTGGATTATAGTAATGTAGAAATCTTTTAGTCTTTCTTTATCCATACACTCATTAAGAGACATGTTTACTAAAAGTTAGTGTATGGTAACATTATGCAAATATTTATGCAAATAAGGCCACATGCAAATGTGCCCCTCACCGAGTCTCCGCACATGGCCCCGCACCCCCCTTGGGCCGCCCCTGGCCACAGCCTCTGAGATATCATCGATTGGTCTGCGCCTGAGTCTAATAATGCCTCCGTTGGGATCCCTTCTACTTCTACTGTTAACAGGAACCCTTCTCCTGCATCTCTGTGATGGGTGATTACAAAAGCTTTCTTGGCTCTACAATCCCTTTTAAGATGACCAAACTCTCCACACATGAAACATTTTCTCTGTGCACTATACCTTTTTTCCACAGTCATACTTTCTTTCCCAAAGTTTGCAAGCTTGGCCTCCTTTTCTAGTGACTCCAGTTTTTTACTTTTAAAAACACCTTCTTTCTCAGGGCTTAACCTGTTAGCCTCTAGAAAGCGGTCAGTCAGTGCAATGGCTTCCCGAGTGTTTTTACAATCCTGGAGGACTAGAAAAGTTTGCACATTGCTTGGTACAGATTCCATAAACTGTTCTAGAATTACAGTATCTAATATGGATTCTAAATCTTTAGTTTCCAGCATAAGCCATTTGTATACTAAGCTCTTCACTCTGTAATAAAGAGCTTGAGGTGTCTCACCTAACTTCAGTTTACAAGAACGTAACAGCCTGCGGTAGACCGTGGGGTTTAATCCCATCCGATCCTTAACAGCTTGCTTTACCTCTTTGTAATCCATGACTAGACTAGCAGGCATGGCCCTATAGGCCGCCAAAGCTTCGCCTGTGAGAGAAGCGGCGTACCTTAGCGCCCACTGTTCCTTTGGCCACCTGGCCAGGAGAGCTATTCTCTCGAAGGCCTCAATATAATCATCAACATCATCGTCCCTAGTGAGGCGTCCACAAGAGAAAGACTCAGAGCCTGGAAAGTCCCACCCATGGAAATCTGCCCGTGAACCTGGTACAGTCCTTGCAGCTTCGTCCTTTTTCCCTTGTGCTGCAAGCCAGCTGGACCAGTAGTGGTGCTTGTTGGGCTTGGAACATAGCCTTTGCCTGTTCTAGGCTCTGCGCTGACATCTCCCGTTGCTTGGCAAACTGGTTGGCAACCCAGTCCAGGATGTCGCGATTCTCCATCGCTCTGGTAGCACTGTGAAGAAAACACAAGAGAACAAACACCAAGTGCGGTACTTCCTTATGTTCCCCTTTCCTGGTGATCACTCCCCTACAGCCTCCCTCTTACACCAGCATTATCCAGCAATAACCCTCCAGCCTACGGGTTACCTGGCCCTGGTGCAGAGTCTTGCTTTGTCAATCCCGTGGATCCGAGTCCAGCTCCACTGCCACTCCGGATTTTCCTCCGCTCAGCAGACCGGGCGTGTTGACAACAGCTGCTCCTAGGGGTTCTCTCCTACTTCTGAGGTCAGGATCTCCTTGCGGCGTGCCAAACTTGAACCACAAAAAAAAAATCCAAGAACTACGCCACCTGTGACGCCGCCTTGCCCTACTAGGCGGCTGCCTATGGGGGCGACGGGCCATCATACTTGTGTCCATGCTTCAGCGTAATAGCTTAGGCCCTTATAGTGTAGTTGTGGGGCTTATGAAAGTAGTCCAAGTGGATTAGGCCGACACAGGAAAATGTGTTATAAATTTTTATTTTCTTTGCATCATCAAGTTAGCAACAGGCCTTGGTAAAGGTTCCCAAAACACCAACAGAAAAAGGATATTTTCTCCAAAACAAAAAGCTTTCTAAAAGAGACACGTAACTGCTTTGGCAAAGCAGTTTCTTCACTCTTTGCCTTTGTAGTTAAATTCTTTGCCACTAAAGGAAAACAGTTTAAACTCACTGTTACATGCACACTCCAGCTACTCTTCTCAGTTTCTCTCAGCTGCTACGAACCAGCTTGTGATTACACGCTGCCTCTTAGCCTGAAACTACACAGCAGTTAAACACACTTCCAGTATTAGTAGAATGGCTGTTTTAAAACATGAGGTTTCTTCCTTTTTATCTGCCCTTCTCAATGGCATGTACTTGGCAGAAATACCTCTTATATTTTCCTTCTCAGCAATCAATAAAACTTCTAAACATTGCTCATACAAAAAGCACATTCCATGGACACATCAGAGGACTCTGAATTCCCTTGGTAAAATTCAACTTCCATTTCCTCCTCTGTGCTGCAAGGCTCGGGGTCTGGGACACGTTCAGGGATTTCTAGCTTCACTTTCTTTAAAAGCTTAAAAAGTTTCTCCCACTGGAGATTCCTTCTTCCCTTTGGAACTATGTCAGAAACACTTGCCCTTCTTCCCCTTACTGAATCATACAGAGGTAATGTTTGATTTACCTTGCTTGCAGACGTCCTTCCTTTACTAGGCTTTCTGAAATGTTTGGACACTTGCTCAGAGTTTATGCTGCTGGCCTCCGAGTCAGAACTGTAGTTCTGTAACTCTCCCCAGCTCCTTTCTCTCCTCTGGCCCTGCCACTCGCCTTGGCAGTTCTGGCTGGTCCTTTTGGAATCCCCAGGTCTTTCAGCCCTGCAGTGCTGTTTCCTCTCCTGGCTTCTCTGGACTCCCTGAATTCTCTGCCTCTCCTCACTTGCTGAGTGACGCAGTTTAAATGCCTGATAGCCTGCTTCCTTCTCTGGCCCCACCCTCTCTCTCCCTGCACTTGCCCTGGAGAGTGGGCGTGGCTTCAGACTAGCTTTGCAAGTGTGTGTTTCAGTATTACTTTCACTTTGGGATCTATGCTTAGGTGAGCCCATCCCCCATTTATGAAAAAAACCTTCTTTTTTTTCTCTTTCCCAGGGCTGTGCTGCACCCACATCACCACAATATGTACATGTGCTATGTGACACACATGATAATGTGCTGATGACTGTCATCTTCCACAGAGGGTGATGACAATGATGAGGACCCCTCCACTTCTGCGTATGCCCTGAGGCGCCCCCCTGCCCACCGTGCCACAGAGGTGGAGGTGGTGGTAGTGGAGGACGGGGATGAGATGGAGGGGGAGGCTGAGGAGGAGGCGGAAGAGCCAGCTGACACAGCAGCGGAGGAGGGGGCTGATGGGGGCATGGAAGGTGTGGGTGGAGGGCGCTGATGGGGGCATGGAAGGGGACGGAGAGGGTGTGGCTGATGTGGGGGTGTGGGGAGGGGTGGAGGAGGATGTGGAGGGCGGGTGGGAGGTGGAAGGGGGGGAGGAGGGGGATGTGTGGGTGTGTGAGGGTGATGAGGAACACAGAGCAGTACAGGGCACTGTGGGCTCCCGCCAGCTACAGCATGTGGATACACCATCCAGGGCCACACACAGGTCGCATGCACATGCTACCACACAGACCCCTGGCACTATGTGTGTCTGTGGTGGCAGGTGTGTGCGGGACCTGTATGAGGCCCTGGATGGTTTGGACCACCACATACATCTTTTAGTCCACACATACCAGTGGCTGATGGGAGCCATTCAGCGGGTAGCCGCCGAGGTGGAGTGTCTGCCCTGCCGGCGGCCATCCCCTGAAGGGCGTCACAGGAGTGTGTGATGGCGCCTGTGACATCCACACATGTGCCCTGTGCTGTCCTGTGTTCCATCACTGGGCAGGCATAATGGGATGGGGTTTGCTCTTGTTCTGTATTGTTGTTTTGGATAAATATACACACAATTGTTCATATGTCACAATTGTCACATGTCTCCCTTACCAACACACTATAGATGCAAGCATGGGATATGTGTGTAGACAGGTATGTGTAGTAAAGGTAGACATGGGTAGCATACGTTGACGGGCTCCACATGCAGTCGTGGGGGCTGACCATGTGAGTAGGTGTGTGAGACCAGGGTGGACCCTGAGATGTTGCAATGTAGAGGCCATCCCAGGATACTGAGCCATGTGAATGCTGTGTACAATGTGTGGGAACCGTTTCTGATGCAACATGCCTGTGTGCAACTGGCAAACCACTACTTCTGCACTGGCAGGGTAAGATGTACTGCTGTGCCCAGGACCTACTCAGGGGTAAAGCTGTTGTGTGCGTCCTGGGAAAATACATGTGACAGGGATGGTCGGTGAGTAACTGTATACGTTTGTGGGTATGAGCAGCGGAATTACGCAAGCCACCCTTGTCTGCCTGTGCCACATGCATGCCTATGTGGGGGGGGAGGGCAGGCACGTAGGCAGTGTTGCAGGCAGGGACAATGGTCACACATTTGCATCAAATGTAGGGGGTATGCAGGGAGGAAAATGGTGATGCATGCCAACACTGCACATGTAGCTTCAGGACATTCCCCCTGTGCAATCCAGGAATATGTGTAAACCGCTACACTGTGGCCTAGAGGCTCGGACCTGACACAGTGCATGGCACACACGGCATGTGATGGCGTCTGTGCAGTGATACCTGGCAGTACAGACACCTCACCAGCGAGGGGCCTTGTGTGGCTCATATGATCAGGGACAGGACATGCATTTGCCCACTACTTAGGGGAACACAGGGACACACATTGGAAACCACACGTTGTATGTACTGCTTAAGGGCTGTTTATTACACACACAGTCACCTCCTGCGTGGCCGCCCATGCCTCCCACGGCCCAACACCCCCTGCGGTGCTGCACCTTGTCCTGGCGCCTCAGGTGATGGTGCTGGTGCTGGTGCTGGTGCTGGCTGCTGTAGTAAGCCCACAATGTCCTCCATGGCATCTGCAATGCGGGCAAGCGCCCCCGACCATACCTCCTCCTGCAGAAGCCGCAGCTCCCTGGTATTTTCCCCCATAGCCAGGTAGATACGCTGGAGGGCCTGATGAGTGCCTGTGGGTGGGACAGAGGGTGATATGTGAGATACCCCTCCAGTACCAACTATCACATATACACATGTCATGCATATCCCACAAGATCAGTCTGCAGAACAGTCATGCCTGCCAAACCTAGCAACACATGACCATGCTTAGATCTGTGTCTCCCATGAGCCATCCCCCTGTCTGGAAGGGGTCTGGATGAGAATCACAGATCTCACACATGGCACATTGGCAACATTTAATATGTCAATGCCTGGTCTGCACACTGCTTTTCTGGGATAGGTCAGATGATCTGAGGGGGCATGAGACACACATACACATATCTGGGATGCCCCCATTTCTATAATGCTGGCGCACACTGCTGAGTATGATGTCAAATGATGCTGCGTGACAATACACATGATGAGGTCTCTGTCACATAGGGTGTCTGGGTGACCTGCGATCATTGCTTTCCTCTTTGGGCTTATGTGGGGTATGTGGCCAAGCACAGTGTGCATGTGTCTCAGCCCCTCACAAATGCTGACACCTGACAAGCCATGCTACAGGAGGTAGAAACACAGAGGACATAAGACAACCCCCCCAACATCAGAACGCTATGCTATGTGGGCAATATGCAATTATTTTGTGGATGTTAGGACAACCCCGTGGGGATTGTGGGGTATGCTGTTACCCACCTTCTGCATTGCACTGTGCTACAGCAGTGTGTTTCCGCAGCTCTGCAATGATTGGGTCCATGTCTACAGGAGGGGTTTCTTCTGGCGCTGGCGCATGAATGGGGTGGTGGGTTGTGATGACGTCTGAGCCCTCTGTGGTAGTGAAGTCTGGGGTGTGGTCCTCTGGCTCAGCCTCCACATGTGTGGTTGGGGTCCAGTCACCATTACTCGTGCTGCCCCCGGACATTGTGGGCTGGGGCTCTGGCACATCCTCGGGCAATTGCACCTCCTCCTCCTCCTCAGCTGGGGCCATGGTTGTGTAGTCACCTGGGTTGTGGAAGACATACACAGCACAGATCGGTTTGCACGGTGCAACTACATACAACTGTGTAACACATCCACCCCACAATCAATGTGTGTTTGGCCATGGCCTGTACATGTGCTACATAGCTACCACTACAGCTCCTGCTACCACTATTAGGAATATATAGGCCAGTACCTAGCAGACACATCAATGTGTACATCAGGGGTCCTCAAACTGCGGGATGAGGGCCACATGTGGGCCGCCAAGGACATTTTCTGCAGCCCGACGGGTGTTTTTGCCGCCGCTGCCAGTCCTCAGGGGCAGCTCTACCTAGGGCCGGCCCATTCATTGAGCAGCAGCCCAGCTAGGTTAACAACTTACAAACCTGCTGCTGCTGCTGCCGCCATGGCAGCGGCATAATCAAGCTTCCCGCGGGGCCCCCCCTGCTCTGCAGTGTACTCCATGCAGCCTCAGTGTTGGCTGTCAGAGCCACGCAAAGAGAAAGAGCTTCTCCTCTCGTGGCTCTGTTAATCCCGCCGTGGGGCTGATGGGATTTTCCATCAAGCCCGTGGCGGGATTGACATGGCCGTGAGAAAGGGAAACTCTCCCTTCATGCGGCTCTGACAAGCCCACACTGAAGCCGCATGGAGGACGCTGCAAAGCAGGGGGGCCCCACGGGATGCTTGATTCTGCTGCTGCCATGGTGGAAGCAGCAGCAGTAGCCGTGTTTGGTTTATTTCGTATCCTAGCTGGCCTGATGGGGGGGAGGGGGTTTGGAGTGGTAATTGGCTATGGGGGGGAGAGGTAAGACTGGAAGTGGGCTGATGGGGGGGAGGGGGTTAGGACAGGTCATGGCCTATGGGTGGTGGTAAGATTGGAAGTGGGATGATGGGGGGCTTAGGACTGGAAATGGGCTGAGTGTGGGGCTAAGACAGGAGGCTGATGGAGGGGCTAGGATAGGGCTCAAAATGGGCTGTTGGGGGTGCTAAGATTGCAAATGGGCTGATGGTGGGGCTAGGAGAGGACTATAAATGAGCTGTTGGGGGGGCTGGGGTTTGGAAATGCACTTATGGAGGGACTTGGACAGGACTGGATGTGGATGTGGACCTAGGACTGGTAATGGCCTGATGGTGGGCCAGGGATAGGATTTATTTATTTTATTTATTTATTTAACAATTTTTATATACCGCGCTATTTGTTATCAGTGTGGTTTACATATAACAAAGGTTGCACAGTCAGAAGACTGTTCTGTGCTTACATTGAAACAGGAGTTTAAACTTGGATCAACAGGGTAACTATATACATATGTACATCAAACATAATTAGATCAGGTTGGTATATTCAAGAAGAGCTAAGGCAATCTCAAAAATACTTGTGACAGAGTTATTTATGTGGAGAAAGAAAGGTTTGTGGGTGTTGGTGTGTGGATGATCAGAGGCGGGGTGGATGATTGTACAAAGTGAAGTAGGAAAATGTGGTGTTTGATTGCCTTACAGAACTGAATAAGGTCTTTGATTGATCTTATTTCTGGTGGAAGGTAGTTCCAGCACTTTGGGGCGTAGAAGGCAAAGGTTCTTTTCTTGGTCGTCTGGGTGCACTTGATGGACTCTTTAGGGACGATCAAGGTGTTGTCAGTTATCGACCTTCGCATTCTGCTTTTCAGGGTGAGAGTGATAAGGTCACTGAGTGTCGTGGGGGCTAGGTTATTGATGATCTTGAAAATGATGAGAAGGATTTTGTATGTTAATCTGCAATGAATTGGTAGCCAGTGGAGTTCCTTAAGTATCGGGGTGATATGGTCTGATCTTGCTATACCACAGAGCACACATGCAGCCGCATTCATAGCGAGTTGCAGCGGATTAAGGGTGTTCTTGGGGAGTCCATATAGGACAACATTTGCATAATCGAAGTGTGGTAGAATGAGGGCTTGGAAGACGGTCCGGAAGTCATTATGGGGTAACATGGGCCTGAGGTGCCTTAGCATTCTAATTTTGTTGTAGACGGATCTGGTGGTGTTTCGTATGTGCTCCTTAAAGTTGAAGTGCTGGTCCAGTGTAATCCCTAGGTAGCGAATGGAGGGTTTACTAGGGAGTTCTGCATCTCTTACTCTTAGGGATGATGGAGGGGAGAAATCTTTATTCCTTGATATGAACAGAACTTCAGTCTTCTTGAAGTTTATGCTGAGATTTTGAGATAGTAACCAGTCGGTGATGGCGTTGAAACAGGTGGTAAGGTTGGTGAAGTCTGGTTGTTTGATTTTGAATGGTGTAAACAGCAGGACGTCATCAGCATAGATTAGAGTGGAGATATTGAAGGAGCGTATGATGTCACATATCGGCTGCATGTAGACATTGAACAGCAGCGCAGATAAAGAGGAGCCCTGCGGAACACCTTGATGTTGGTGGAAAGGTGCGGATGTGGTGGATCCAACTCTGACGTGCTGCCAACGATCCGATAGATAAGACCTACACCATTCCCAGGCAAGGCCACAGATGCTCTTCTCCTGAAGACGAGTGAGAAGTTGATTGTGATTAACGGAGTCAAAGGCAGCAGAGATATCTAGGAAAATGAGAGCGAAGCCGTTCTCGACCTTGTCCAATCCTCTATTCAAAGCGTTAGTTAGGGTGGTGAGGAGAGTTTCTATGCCATGAGATTCTCTGAATCCATGTTGACAGGGGTCAAGAGGTGACACTACATCAATGTGATGTTGAATCTGTCTCTGGACGACCTTCTCTATTATCTTGGCTAATAGAGGTATACTCGAGATTGGGCGGTAGGAGTCAGATTTTAATAGGTCAAGTCTGTTATACTTCAGAAGTGGTCTTATTGATGTCTGTTTGAGGAATGAGGGGAATGAGCCTGTTGCAAAGGATAGTCCTATGATGTTGATTAGCATCGGACTAAGTTCAACTCGCAGAGTTCTGACCCAGTATGCTGGGCAAGGGTCACTTGGAGCTGTAGAAGTGTTGATGATGGTGATGAGATCTTGGATGTTTTTCTCTGTTGGAGCGGTGAACATTGTGATAGGTGGAAGTGAGGTGTGGGCATGGCAGGGAGTGGTAACTGAAACTGTGTCGGTAATGGAAGATTTGGATTGGAGATAGTCAGCATACGACTGGGGGGAAATAGGATCGAGTTGGGTAGGTGAAGGTTCCTTAATTAGGGATTTTGCTAGGCTGAAAAGGTATCTAGGTTTGTTTAGAGAGCGGAGAAGGAGCTTGGCATGGTATTCGCTCAATCTGAGGTATATGGTTTTGCGGTGGACTTTAAGGTGGTTCAGGTATGTTACTTTGTTAGTTTCGGAGCGGGATCTTCTCCATTTCCTTTCAAGTTTCCTAAGGGAGAGGAGAGGTGTCCGAAGATCTGCTGTGAACCAAGGAGCTGGACGTCTTTTGCTTTTATAGCTTTTGGGGGCTGATGATTTGTCTAAGGCTGGTAGTTGAGCGAATGTTTTCAGAGTGACGTTCCAGTTGGTGATTGCTTCATCGAGGTCGGGAGACATTAGTTTGAGCGTAGGTAAGGCATGTTTAATGAACTCTTCTTTATCAAGAGGTCTGAAGTGAGATGTAATTCTGGATTCTGTACTGGAGTCATTGGGTGGGAATTGAGTAAGATGCACAGGTATCTGGAACGTGATTAGCTTATGGTCCAACCAAGGGATAGGGGTGATATCCAAGTTGAGGTTGGTCTTCTGGCTGGCAGCAGAGTGGGGAGCGAAAATTAGGTCCAGTGGGTTTCCTTTAAGATGGGTGGAGGTGTTCACTAGTTGTTCAAACCCAAGTCTTTGCATAGCTTCTAGGAAGGCGTCTGCTTGGTCGGATTGCAGGGAGGGTAAGTTAAAGTCTCCAAGCAGCCAGTTGGGGTTGCGAGGGCTAGCTGGGTTGCAGGCTAAGTCAATGAAGGAAGAGATAACCTCAGGTGGAGAGGAGGGGGATCTATAAATAAGGTTGATGGTGATATCTTTGTTGGCAATGGTGATTATGTCCGCATGTATGGAGCTCTTGGATGAGAGTAGTTGAAATCCTAGGTCTGATTTTGCAAGGATAAAAACTCCACCACCCTTCCGGTTGGGCCTGTGGGAGGTGTGAATGGAGAAGTTGGGAGGGATTAGTTGGTTTATGAGGGCTGTATCAGTATCCTTGAGCCATGATTCTGTCACCATGAGGAGATCCAGGCCATGGACAGCTATCAGGTCAGGGATGACCGGCCATTTCTTGCGTACTGAGCGTGAGTTTACAAGGGCACATTTCAGGAAAAGTTGTGGTTTTGGTGGAGCTTTTTTGGGGTTGTCCGGATGATCGAGGGCGAAAATGGGAAATGGAATTGGAAATGGGCTGATGGGGGGCTAGGACTGGAAATGGGCTGATGCACGGACTAGAGGGGAGCGGATGCTGGGTGGGGCTGGAAATAGACGGGAGGTGAGGTTGGGCGAGGATCAGAATGGGATGGAGCTGGGAGAGTGAAATGGTGAGGGAAAAATATTTTTTGTGGGAGGTAAGAGATATCTACAATTGGACGGATATTGGGAGAGTAAGTGGGGATGGAGGATGGAGGTCTAACATTTGAGTGGCTGACATAGGAATGAGGAAACAGCACAAGGAGAAAGATTACTATAGTAAAGCAGATGTAGAGAGAGAATGGAAAACATACTAGAAGTGAGAAGAAGGGACAAATGGAAAGCAGACGATGGGGAGTTAGCAGAAGACACAAAGAAACCAGACTAACGTGGCTGGAGCAATTGCCACTGGAAAAGGAAAAAAATAAGGGTAGCAAATGTTCCCTTTATTTTGAATTTATGCAGTGTGCTTTGAAGTTTGTTCATAGTGTTAATTTCAACTATAGTCCGGCCCTCCAACGGTCTGAGGGACAGTGAACCGGCCCCCTGTTTAGAAAGTTTGAAGACCCCTGGTGTGCATTATCCCACAGAAGGGCTATCCCTGCTCAGCAGTACTTAGATTAGACACAGACATAACAAGGACAGGTCTGAGAGGGGGCTTGTAGCAGACATGTAGCCACATGTGCAGGGCAGACATAAAAAGGGATGGTGTTACTGATACATGTGGTTGGAGGGCAGAAAAACACAGAGTAAAAGGGGTGGAATAGGGGACAGCACACTCATAAGCCAAAGGCAGAGGGTAGAAGATGATCCATAGGAGCAGGTATGAGGAGGTGCTAATAAGATGCCTGATGCATATCCAAGGGGCATGTACTTTATGGTTTGGGAGCAGCAAGGTGTGATTTGGGTACCTACCTGCCTGGGGATGGGCAGTGTCCAGTGTCTCTGGCAGTCCATACAGGTAGATTGGCCCTAGCCGCTCTGCCAACTCCTGCTCCAGGGGTGTTAGGGAGGGTGTAAAGGGGCCTCCACCTCCAGTGCCCATGGCATGCTGCCACTCTGCCACCATGTGTGAGCGCACACCCCTCTTTATATCGTTAAACCTATTCCTGAGGCTGTCCAGGTCTCTGCTTGGACCCCCTGCCTGTGCAACTGCCTCCTGCACCTCCTCCCACACCTGGGTGCGTGTTGCAACAGTGGTGGTGTTGCTTAGTCGTCCGTATAGGACCTCATAATTTTCAAGAACAGACACCAGCAGGATGTGGTTTTCCTGCTGGGTGAATTTCTGAGCCCTCTTCCGTTGCAGAGCTGGCACCGGTTTGCGCCTACGTTTTGCAGTGAGAGGACCCTGCGTGGGCTGGGCCGATGGGGCTGCAGCCTCCACCACACTCCCTGCCATATCTGTGTCCTCCCCAACAGGTGGCCCCCCTCCCTCTCCCTCTCCCTCTCCATGTCCCTCTCCCTCTTCACTCCTGCCCTGTCCTGTGGCTCCATCTCCCTGCCCTCTCCCTCCCTGTCAGACATTCCTTCTCTTGGCCTTCTCAACTCCACCTCACACCTCCCTCCTCTCCCTGCTATCTGCTCTTCACCTCACCTCCTTTCTCACTCACCTGCTCCTTGCCTCCCCTCCTCTCTGTATCCCCTGCTCTACCTCACACCTCTCCTGCACAACCCAGCTTCTACCACTCTGACCCGCAACACACTAACTTAGCTCTACTAGACACCTACTTCTCTCTCTCTCTCTCTGACTGACACCAGACACCTTCTCTCTCCCTCGCCTACCAAAAACCCCTCAACTGTAAATATGTAAATATTGTAAACCTAACTTTTGAAGTGTCTAACCCTGCATGCTGTGCCTAACCCTGCATGCTGTGCCTAACCCTAAATCTATGTATATATGACCCAATTTTCCTGTCCTGATTTGACATCTCCCAAATTGGTAATCAAACCGCTGCTGATCGCTGGAAGTAGCGGTATATAAGTGTAAACTAAACAAAATAAATAAATAAATAAAATAAACGTGCAGCACGTATACACGTCTATTTATAGGGTTTTTTTACGTTGCGCGCGTTGCGTGTGTGCAGTTGCGTGAGCGCGGCTGCTGCGTGTGCTGCACATGCGTAGTTGGCTGTGTGCATTGCGCATGTGGCGCACAGAAGCGGGAAATGCATGCATGCATGCTTGCACGGTAAGCGTGGCACATACGCAAGGGGCAGTCAACTACGCAGCACGCATGCAGCCGCCACGCACACTGCGCATGCGTATTTGCCTGTGCGCATTGCACATGCGCCACGCAGACACAGGAAGTGCATGCGTGCATAATTTGCACGTGAGGCATGGCGCATGTGTAGTGCAGCATGTGCGCGGGGCATACGTGATGCGCACAGCCAGCTATGCGTGCGCAGCCGTCACGCTCGCGCAACTGCACCCGCGCAACACGCGCTAGGTAAATAAACCCTATAAATAGTCATGAACACATGTTGCACGTTGAGGGTTTTTTTGTAGGCGAGGGAGAGAAGGTGTGCGTTGGCAGTGACGGAAGGAGCGAGTCTGAATCAGGTGTATTGTGCAGTGTGACTGGGTTTGTGATTGTTGTTGGTTGTATTGTGTGGCTGTGTTTCTGTGTGGTGTGTACGGTGTGTGTCTTGGTTAGTGAAGTGGTGTCTGCGTTGGAGTGTGTTAGAGGAGCAGGACGGGTGGAGGTTATGGCGGCCTTTGTGTTGCTGCAGCTGCATCGGGAGGTGGGCAGGTGGTGCGGTTGCATGACAGGGGAAATGGTGTCTATGGGGCTGAGGCACAGGGCATGGGTGTAGTCCCGCTGCAAATCAGACATGCAGCTGTGGGGGCAAGGCAGGCAGGGGCTGTGCCCGCAAGGCGCAGGAGGCGTGCTGAGGTGCAGGCTCGCCAGCCATGCCTCTACAGGCCCAGGGCCCAGCTCCAGGGCATGCGAGAGGACCAGGTCATCTCCCCCTACCGACTGAGCACAGGGGCTATTAGGGAGCTCTATGAGGATCTCAGACCTGACCTCAAGCCCCTGACTGATCGGTCACATGCCATACCAGGTTTGGTCAAGCTCCTTGCTGCCCTACAGTTCTTTGCCTCTGGCTGTTTCCAGTCATCTGTGGCCGCAGTGGGTGGCATGAGCCGCCCCACCTTCTCTCGCTGTCTCCACCAAGTACTGTGTGCCATGGTCAGCCGGGTGCAGAATTATATTGCCATTCCACATACTAGGCAACAGTGGTGGACCCTGAACCAGGCCTTTGAGGCGTTAGCCGGGATGCCACACGTGATGGGAGCTATTGATTGCACACATGTTGCCCTGGTCCCGCCTAGAGACAGGGAGGTAGTGTTCCGCAACCGCAAACACTATCATTCCCTGAATGTTCAGGTTGTATGTGATGCAAATATGCATATTCTGAATGTGGTCCCCAGGTTTTCATGGTCCACCCATGACGCCTATATCCTGCATCACTCGGCACTATTCAGACAATTTGAGGCAGGACAGTATGAGGACTGTATATTGCTGGGTGGGTATTTCCCATTTCTGACATGCACATGGTGTTCATGTGACTACGCTTATGTGCAAATGTCTGTCTTGGAGTAGATCCCTCATTGTGTGTGTGTGTCTCATCTGCCTGTGTAGGATATAGGGGGAGGGGGGGTTGGTGCCCTCCAAATGTGCCCCGCTATGGTGCTGTGTGATGCTGTTGGATTGGATGCGAGCATTTGTGTGGTTGTTACATATTATGTTGTCAGCAATCCATACAGCTACCCCTTCTCTTGTGTTTCTTAGGTCCCCCACTCAATCTGTCATTGGTAGACACCCAGGAAGCTGTAGATAACATGAGGAGTGATCTAGCTAAGCTTGATGAATGAACATAAGAACATAAGAACATAAGATATGCCATACTGGGTCAGACCAAGGTCCATCAAGCCCAGTATTCTGTTTCCAACAGTGGCCAATCTAGGTCATACGTACCTAGCAGTTTCCCCAAGGGACACAGGTTCCACAATGCTTGTATTGGTTCAAGCATTGATATCCTGGGTCCCTTCTTAATAATGGTTTATGGACCTTTCCTCCAGGAACTTGTCCAAACCTTTTTTAAACCCAGCTACACTAACAGCCTTTACTACATCCTCCGGTAACAAATTCCAGAGTTTGATTACACGTTGAGTGAAAAAATATTTTCTTTTATTAGTCTTAAATAGTTTACCCTGTAGCTTCATTGCATGTCCCCTAGTCTTTCTATATTCTGATAAGGTAAACAATCGATCTACGTTTACCCGTTCCACTCCGTTCATTAATTTATAGACTTCTATCATATCTCCCCTCAGCCGTCTCTTTTCCAGGTTAAAGAGCCCCAATCTTTTTAGCCTTTCTTCATAGGAGTAGCCTTCCATCCCCTTTACCATTTTGGTGGCTCTTCTCTGAACCTTTTCTAAAATTGCTATATCCTTTTTAAGATATGGCGACCAGAATTGCACACAATATTCAAGGTGCGGTCTCACCATGGAACGATATAGAGGCATTATAATATCTTTTGTTTTATTTTCCATTCCTTTCCTTATCATACCTAGCATTCTATTTGCTCTCTTGGCCGCCGCTGCACACTGGGCTGAGGGTTTTAACATGGTATCCACCAGGACGCCTAAATCTTTTTCTTGGGTGGTGGTTCCTAATGTGGAACCTTGCATCGTGTAACCATAGTTTGGGTTGTTCTTCCCTAGGTGCATAACCTTGCACTTCTCCACATTAAATTTCATCTGCCATTTTGATGCCCAGTCTTCCAATTTATCAAGATCCTCTTGCAATTTTCCACAATCCTCCTGGGTTTTAACAACTTTAAATAGTTTTGTGTCATCAGCAAATTTGATAACCTCACTCGTTATTCCACTTTCCAGGTCATTTATGAATATGTCAAAAAGCAGCGGACCCAGCACAGATCCCTGGAGTACACCACTATTCACCTTTCTCCATTGGGAAAATTGGCCATTTAGCCCTACCCTCTGCTTTCTATCTTTTAACCAGTTCCTGATCCACAGTAGTACACTGCCTCCTATCCCATGACTCTTTAGTTTTGCCAAAAGTCTCTCATGAGGGACCTTGTCAAAGGCTTTCTGAAAGTCCAGATACACAATATCAACCGACTCACCTTTGTCCACCTGTTTATTCACTCCTTCAAAAAAACATAACAGATTAGTAAGACAAGATCTTCCTTGTCTAAAGCCATGTTGGCTGTCTCCCATTAGGTCATGACTATCTATATGCTGAGTAATTTTATTCTTTATGATGGTTTCTACCATTTTTCCCGGTACTGATGTCAGGCTCACCGGTCTGTAGTTTCCCGGATCACCCCTCGAACCCTTTTTAAAAATTGGTGTTACATTGGCGATCCTCCAATCCTCAGGTATTAGAGATGATTTTAATGATAGTTCACAGATTACTGATAGCAGGTCTGCAATCTCAAATTTCAGTTCTTTCAACACCCTTGGATGTATACCATCCGGCCCAGGTGATTTGCTACTCTTCAGTTTATCTAATAGTTGTAGGACATCTTCCCGATGTATCGATATTTCCTTCAATTCTTCCACACCTTTAAATACCACTTCAGTCGTGGGTAACATCCCCACATCTTCCTCAGTAAAGACCGAAGCAAAGAATTCATTCAGTCTCTCCGCTATCGCCTTGTCGCCTCTTAGTGCTCCTTTAACCCCTTTATCATCTAATGGACCAACTGACTCTCTCACGGGTTTTTTGCTACGAATGTACTTGAAAAGGTCTTTATTTCGCGTTTTTGCTTCCGCAGCAAGCTTCTTCTCAAATTCTCTCTTTGCCTGCCTTATCAATGCCTTGCATTTGACTTGCCAGTGCTTGTGCTGTTTCCAGGTTTCATCATTTGGCTCTTTTTTCCATTTCTTGAAAGATGCTTTTTTGGCAACAACAGCCTCTCTGACCTCAGCTTTAAACCATGCTGGCAATTTTTTGGACTTCCTTCCACTTTTCTTAAAGCGTGGAATACAGCTGGTCTGGGCTTCCAAGATAGTATTTTTCAACAACACCCAAGCTTGATGTACGTCTTTAACTTTTGCAACTGCTCCTTTTAGTTTTTTCTTAACTGTTTTCCTCATTCTATCATAGTCTCCCTTTCGAAAGTTAAAGGGTAGTACTGTGGATTTCCTTACTATCCCTCCTCCACTAATTAAATCAAAGGCGATCATGCTATGATCACTATTGCCAAGTGGCCCCAACACCCTTATCTCTTGCACTACATCTGGTGTTCCACTAAGGACTAGGTCTAATATTGCTTCCCCTCTGGTCGGTTCATGAACCAGCTGCTCCAAGAAGCAGTCATTTATTTCATCTAGGAACTTTATCTCCCTAGCATGTCCTGTTGTGACACTGACCCAGTCGATGCCGGGGTAATTGAAATCACCCATTATTATTACTGCACTGTAACTTTTGCTAGCTTCCTTGATTTCTTTGAGCATTTCATCATCCATTTGTTCATTCTGGCCAGGCGGACGATAGTACACCCCCACTGCCATCGCCTTCCCCTTTTTACATGGAATTTCAATCCATAGAGATTCTACAGCAAATTTTGTTTCTTGCAAAACTTTAATCCTTTCTGACTCAATGCCCTCTCTAACATAGAGCGCAA
This sequence comes from Ichthyophis bannanicus, assembly GCA_033557465.1. Taxonomy (NCBI): domain Eukaryota; kingdom Metazoa; phylum Chordata; class Amphibia; order Gymnophiona; family Ichthyophiidae; genus Ichthyophis; species Ichthyophis bannanicus. The sequence continues at coordinate 201,276,048 of CM066037.1, forward strand.
CCCCTCCACCAATTTGATCAGCTCTATCATTTCGATATAGTTTGTACCCAGGTATCACAGTGTCCCACTGGTTGTCCTCCTTCCACCATGTCTCTGATATTCCAATCATATCTAACCTCTCGTTTAGTGCTATATATTCTAACTCTCCCATCTTGTTTTGTAGACTTCTAGCATTTGCATACAAGCATTTTAGAGACTGTATTTTATTCATATTAATTTGCCTATTGGTAGACATGGGTAATTTGGGATCTTTAAGTTCTGTCTGCTCCATACTCGAGGGCATTTGGGCTACTTTACTCTTTTTTGGAACCTCTCTGCTTTTTGTAGTATCCTTCAAGGATACATTCTTCCGAACCATGCGCTCTTGGGCGACTGTCGGCTTTCCCCTATTATCTAGTTTAAAAGCTGCTCTATCTCCTTTTTAAAGGTTAATGCCAGCAGCCTGGTTCCATCCCGGTTAAGGTGAAGCCCATCCCTTCGGAAGAGCCCCTCCTTTCCCCAGAATGTTCCCCAGTTCCTAACAAATCCGAACCCCTCATCTCTGCACCATTGTCTCATCCACGCATTGAGACTCCGGAGCTCTGCCTGCCTATTGGGTCCTGCGCGTGGAACGGGAAGCATTTCGGAGAACGCTACCCTGGAAGTTCTGGATTTCAACTTCCTACCTAAAAGCCTAAATTTAGCTTCCAGAACCTCCCTACCACATTTTCCTATGTCATTGGTACCGACATGTACCAAGACAGCAGACTCCTCCCCAGCACTATCTAAGACCTTATCTAGGTGGCGTGTGAGGTCCGCTACCTTCGCACCAGGCAGGCATGTTACCAGGCGATCCTCACGTCCACCAGCCACCCAGCTATCTACATGCCTAATGATCGAATCACCAACTATAACTGCTGTCCTAACCCTTCCCGCATGGGCACTTGGCCCTGGAGAAACCTCCTCGGTGCGAGAGGGGTTTACATCACCTGAAGGACAGGTCCTAGTTACAGGATCACTTCCTGCCACACCAGGGTGATGCTCTCCTGTCACGTGACCTCTCTCCTCCATGGCAACAGGGATGCTGCCAGACTGGAGGTGGGACTTCAGGACTATATCCCTGTAGGTCTCGTCTATGTACCTCTCTGTCTGTCTTATGTTTTCCAAGTCTGCTACTCTAGCCTCTAGAGAACGGACTCGTTCCCTGAGAGCAGAGAGCTCCTTGCACCTAGTGCACACGTAAGACCTCTCACCAGCTGGGAGAAAATCATACATGTGGTCTCGCATTTTCCAGCTGGGATGTCATGGTAGGAAATGTAAGGTCAGGCTTTTGGGCTGCAGCAGTCCAAGGGAGCAATATAGTATAGGGGGTGAAGTACTCTTGTCCACTACAGAAGAGGGGGACCTAGGCATGGTTGTGTCTGCTGATGTCAAAGTAGCTAAACAGGTTGAACAGGCGAGTGCAAAAGCTAGAAGGATGCCTGGGTGCATACAGAGAGGAATGGCTAGCAGAAAACAGGAAGGGATAATGGCTCTTTATATGTCTTTGGTACGACCTCATGTGGGTTACATTGTGCAATTCTGGACACTACACCTTCAAAAGGATGTGAACAGGATGGGGTCGGTGCAGAGGGTGGCTACTAAAATGATTAGTGGTCTTCATTATACAGCATATGAAGACAGACCGAAGGATCTTAATATGTACACCTTGGGGAAAGACGGGATAGAGCTGATATGATGGAGATGTAGACATACCTCCGTGGCATATATGTTGAGGGAGAGAGCCTCTTCAAATTGTAAGCAAGTTCTGCTATGAGGGAACATAGGATGAGGGTGGAGGGAGATAGATTCAGGGGTGAAATGGGGACATATTTGTTCAGTAAAAAAGTGGTGGATCTGTGGAATACTCTCACAGTGTAGGTGGTAGAGATGAGGACAGTAACTGCATTTCAAACAGCATGGGACAAACACAGAGGATCTGTAAAGGTAAAAAGGGGACTGTTTTACTTGTTGATATGGAAGGACAGACTAGATAGGCCATGTGGTCATTATGTGTCATCATATGTCAATGTTGCTATGCTGCATAGTTGTAGTGTCATATGTTTCTTTCAGGATGTGTTATGCATTTGTTTTGCACATATATACCTGTGTCCATTTGGTGGGACATGAGCTCCGGCTTTAACTTACCTTATTTCTTTCTACAGGTGATGCAGGATATGGGTGTCGCCCCTGGTTGCTGACCCCTGTGCGTCAACCACAGAGACGTGCAGAGCAGAGGTACAATGAGGCCCATGCCACCAGCCGCTCTGTCCTAGAGCGCACCTTTGGTGTTTTAAAGAGTCGCTTCAGGTGTCTGGATAGGACAGGCGGTGCCTTACAATATACTCCACAGACTGTGGCAGAGATCATCATAGCCTGTTGCATCCTGCACAACATTGCTCTCAGGCACAATATCCCTGCCGAGATTAATGAGGGTCTGGAGGATGATCCGACGTGCCCCCCTGTACGTGCCCATGGTGACACACTTGAGGGCACAGCAATCAGGCGGCAGGTGATTGCACAGCTCTTCTCATGTACGTACTGCATATGTTCCTACCTACATTTGTTGGTATATGTGTGTAGTGCTAATACAGGTTAACATTTGTAAACCAATATTAGTAGGATACAACACTGCATTGAGATGTAACAGACACTGGCTGGCCATCACACCGTCAAATATAAGCATGACTGAGAACCAAACGATGTGGGCAGGCCAGAACAGCGGGTTGAGGTGGATGATGTGGGTGGGTGGTTTTAGGCTTGTGGGAGGTTTTGGGCTGACATTCCTAGTTTGTGGATGATTGTGATAGCGGCTGCTGTGCAACCACAGTTAGTTGGTGTTATGGTTGTGGTGCAGCAAGGTGAGAGGTATGTGGTATGGGTTTCACAGTGGGAGAGAGGACCATGTTTGGGGCCACTTGTGCAGCTGTGCGTGTTTTTCATCTTGTATTTTGAGCTGATTGTGTGTGTGGTATGCTCTTGTAAGCTGGATCTGTGGGTCTGTAATTTTTGTATAGCGCTACATGTGATATGTAGCACTATATACATGCTCAGTACTATTTGTCATAATGGTAATTAAAATCCTTAAGGGGAGTTAGTAGAACACCACAGTGTGGCTGACTGTATAAGTCATCACGTAGCCTTAACATGGATGCGGTGAAGGATAGGGAACCTATGCAGTGTCCAGCCAAGTGGGTAAGTTTTTTTCCCCCAGTGTAGAATAGCCATGCAGTGCAGTGTTGCATTTTTACACACAAACAGAGGTGATTCAGGCAAGATCAACAAGGTGTAGGTTACAGTAGGCAAGCAGAGAGATGAATGTGGGGGTGGATTGTGTTTTAGGGGTGTTTTCAAGACAAATGTTTATATTGTTTTCAGCAAATTGTTTTCAGCAAATCTATGTGATGACATATCGACATAAACACATGACTCAACTACAGGCTGTATAAGTGTGTAGAGGAGGAGAGTGCATTCCAAGACATCAGCTACATTGCATACCCTAGGGAAGGAAAGTTATGTCCACATACACAAAGAGACTCTGATGGGAGGGGGGTTATCAGGTGCACATATTGCCTATCCATGCTTTGCCATTATCACTTTCACACAGTGGGATGACATGCAGCCATCAAGGTAAGGTCACAAGCAGACATCGGGGTGTGGTTTAGCGGATATAACACAGACATTGAGATATATGTTTAGCAACTCATTAGCGCACAGTTGTTAATGTTAGTCAAGGTATGAGATATACACACCAGGAAATGTGTTTGGACAGAGGATCCCGGAGGTGGCCCTGCATATTTCCGTGTGTTACAGCAATTGACAGCGGGGTAGCAGACAACATTGGGACACCAGTACACACAGTGAAGGGGCATTGGGAGCGATATGGGGGACCCAGGATAATACTGCAGCCTTGGAGTGAGTTAGGAACATGGTAGGGAGCAAACACTTCTGTTCACCAGTGTGTATGACAACAGAGAGGTGAGGGAGGGGACACACAGAGTAAGGACCCCTGTAGTTTGGCAAAGACATGTCATTGATGCCTCTCACATGGGAGAGATGTGTACAGTGTGATGGTGAACAGTCAGTCTGTAAAGGATGTTGGGGGATGTGTAAGCTGGGGACAGGAAGGTGCAGTGTGTGTTGCATAGCTTAAACATGACATATGTATGTTTCCCTTGTGTTTCCCAATGCACAGGACATAGTTGTTGAAGCTCCTGGTGCTGTGGTGCATTGGCAGGGGACTGTACATCAGCCAACATGCTGTGGTCTGGGGTGAGTATACCTACAGCTATATTGTCTGTGCCAGCAGTCAGGGGGAACACATGTCCTCGGTGATCTGTCATATTGTCCAGATGTTGTGATTCACCTCTTTTCCCTGCACCTCCCTAACCCATATCTTGCTGTTGGCACACATATCCCCATGTGTTCCTGTCCAGTATGTCTTCTGCAACACTGTCTCTGGGACATGTCCAACAGAGCTGCATGTGTGTGATGGTCCTAGGTTTTTGGGTGGTGGCCTACATGTGCACCCTTCCCCGACATTGTACCATCAGCCAACACCAGGGTATCATTGCAATTCACAGGGCCTTTATGTCTACAAATCTCCACTTGTGGACATACAGGCCGTATGCTACTGCTGGCACGCTGCCCTTAGCATACTGTGTGTGTGTGTGTTCTTGTGTTGGCTGTGTGATGATACAGTGTTCAGGCTTTTTACATTATCATGTGGTGTGAGTGGTCTGTATACCTGGGGGGCGGTGGTGACTGTGCTATCTCTACCTTACTGCTGTTTACCATGTGACCATTGTGGACATGTGTTGTGTGTTGGGAACAGAACTATGTCTTGTGTTCTGACATACCACTGTTGACCTGCTTTTTGTATCACAGATATTGGCGTGACATGGTGATTATACATATTTCGCTGACATTGTCTCCATTCACTGTGGCCTGTTATGGCCGTTGAGTGGCTCAGGGGATCCGAGACATACACCTGATGCAAGCACAGGGTACTTTGCACCTTTGTTCTTTTGGGTATGACATCAGCCTTTACATGTTAATGATTTACTGTTTGTCTCATGTACATTTCATGTTGGCTCTCTGTTCACGGACACTGATGCACATAGGATGGAGGTGTGAAACGGCTGTGTCACATGGGCATGGACAGAACCATATCCATGTGACACCCGTGTGTACGGTTCCAATTCAAAATATCCCCAACGTGCAATGTGTTTTGTGTTGTGATCATGTCATGTTTGCGTGTGTGTGCCTTTATTATGTGTTTCTTAATGTTTGACTCTCTGCAATTTGTGCTGATGTTGCAAGGTGCATACCAATACAATATTTCTCCTCTTCTGACACAGGGCAGAGAACAAACCACACACATCTATTACAGTGCATCTGGCATCGCCATCACCCACCTGTTGGGGGACACAACACCATGGAACTTTCCCTGGAAAATGGTGCCATAGGATGTTTGACCTCTGCAAGTGGGACACATGCCTAGGATGGACAGTATTATGTTTGGATTGCTACTTTGGCCATGACAGACCTGTCCAACACACTGTTGCTGCCGTGCTCTGGTTGGGAGTCATGCTCATTGCAGGAGACATGCAGGACCTTTCATGTACTGTGGCATATTGGGATGTGACACTTGACTATGCATGCCCAGGGTTGCAAGGATAGTCTTAACCTGACGTGTTGGATTGCAGATACGCTTTGGACTTTGCACACTGTGTACTGGTCCCCACGTGTGAAGCAGGGACTGACATTGTCACTGTATGTTGCACATTCCTCCACAGTTGTTGTTTTTTGGCCATGTGTGTGACATGGAACACAGGATACGCTCATCTGTTTGTTTCAAAACAAGCATACAGCCATGCGTGTGGCATAGGGGTAGTGATGGAGAGGTCCTGTTGTCTATGTCCACCTACTCTCCACCTGGACATGATACAGGTTTTGACACAACACCGCTTTAATGCACACCAGCAACCTGGATTGATGTTTTCAATCACCAAGGGTGTTTGTGTGCATGTGTGACATCACTGAATCATGTTGAAATGTCGATGGTGCATGTGCATATGACTGACTATGTTGGCAAAGCACAGCACATGGCAATATGGCTTCTGTGTGGTTTACTGTAACATGTTTGCCCTTAATTTCCATCTCTATATACTGTTTCTTGTGTTTGTTTACTGTACAGACGTGATGCTCTGCATTGATTTACAAACCTTGCATTGCATGTCTGCACAGTCCTATTTATCCCCTGAGATAACGACACTCACATTGCCTACATTATATTTGGAGTGTCCCAGTGTGAGTGTCCGTTGCCTTTCTTCAATTGTGCATTCCATGTACCATGATAAATGTGTACAGACACTGTCTACACACCAACCAGTGCAGGGGGACCTCCTGCATGGTGTTATCTCTGCATGTTTCTGCAGGTAGTTTTCATTTGAATTCTCTCTGTGTTCATGTTCCTCTACTACCTGTTAGCATATCCTCATTGTGCATTTGATGATTGTTTAGGGTTACATTGTTGCAGCTTGGATTCCTATATCAGGCATTATGTGATAGCTGCAACATTACTTTCAATCTGTGTTATTTATTTATTTATTTATTTACATTCTCTTATATACCGCGCTGTTCTGCATCAGTGCAGTTTACATTGAACAAACTGAAATTACATTGAACAGGGCATTATAACTTGGAGATAACTATTTTACAGGGAACATGGGCTATGGAGGGTTAAGTGGCTTGCCCAAGACCACAAGGAGCACCTGTGGGACTAGAAACCCCAGTCCTTCCGGCCCAAGGTTGCTGTCCTCTAGTGGGATTTTAACCCCCGACCTTCCGGCCTGAAGTACCTTGCCCAACCACTAGGCCACTCCTCCACTCCTTTTTTAAAGTTACAACGTTTCAACAACATATGCTGTTTTAATTTGTGTGCCTCCTGTGTGGCCAGATAGATATGTTTTAGGGAACAGATAATGGTTGATGTGTGTTGGTCCCTCATCATGCACCGCCTATTGTCTACATGCACTCATATGTGAGTAACACATTTGAGGCATGCAGCAGCATGTGGGGGGTGGGGGCCTAATGCATACTGCATACCATGCACGTGCTGCACATTCTGTCTCCTGCCCTTCATTTGTAGACAGGCCAGTGACCTTTCTGTCGGATGTGGGTTGCTGCCCTGCTAAATGTGTTTCCATCTTTCACCTGGGATCCACTCACCTTGATATTATGATGGCGCTATCTACACTATCTGTGAAGATGAACCCAATTAAAATTATGTGTTTGATATACATTTGTCTCTGCTGCTGCTTGATCATGGTGACAAACATGCAATACATTGTGTGCCTTTGAGTCAGTCCTGACTCCTTGTGACCCAGAGACTCCAGGGTTTTCTTGTCAGTGTCACTGGAAATAGATTGTCAGGTCTTTCTTCCAAGGTAATGGAGGGTTACGTGACTTGCCCAAGGCCACATGGAGTGCTAGTGGGAATTAAACCCTGGTTGCTTGGTGACCAAACCAGTTTTCTAACCACTAGGCTACTCCTCCACTCTTTGATCACATTGACACTTGTATCTACTGATTTGCTGGTCATGTACATGGCCCACCTGTGCTCACATCCTTGTACGGTGGCAGCTGTGTATCTGCCAGCCATTTGCCACATCACTGGGTATTACAGGTTCCCATACACACCCTCCATTTGGGGTAGTATTTTTGCATTGTGCTCAGTGTGCTGTTTGGGGTAGTGGTTACAGGCATGTGTTATAACGCCATAGGTTGCAGGTTAGATCCCCACATGCGGTTTATCTTTTTCTTTTCTGTTGTGCTAACTTGACCATTAGGTACCAGCAGGTTCATCACCTCTACACACACCCTTCCCTCTCTTCACTGTCCACCAAGGTGTGCCCTCTGTGCTGCCTAGCCATCACATATTATCTGTTACATAAGAACATAAGATATGCCATACTGGGTCAGACCAAGGTCCATCAAGCCCAGTATTCTGTTTCCAACAGTGGCCAATCTAGGTCATATGTACCTAGCAGTTTCCCCAAGGGACACAGGTTCCACAATGCTTTTATTGGTTAAAGCATTGATATCCTGGGTCCCTTCTTAATAATAGTTTATGGACCTTTCCTCCAGGAACTTGTCCAAACCTTTTTTAAACCCAGCTACACTAACAGCCTTTACTACATCCTCCGGTAAAAAATTCCAGAGTTTGATTACACGTTGAGTTACATAGGTCTCTTTCTTTATGGTGTTTACATGGCAGTGCATTTGGGGTTTTGGTATTGCTGTGGTTCAGCTGGTGTGTGGTACACCTGTTTGCATGTTGAATTCTCTCCTGTCCTGTTCCAGATTTGGCACCAGCTCCACAGTGCTGCTGCCCTTGGGGTTTAGATTCTTTCTTCTTTTGCATACTGTATCCAATGCATAACATTTCATTGTGTGTGTGCATGTAGTTCTATGTGTCTCTGGTCCCAATTACAGACTGCGATCTGATCTGTACACAGCATATCTGCATGTGCATTTGGTCATGGTTACTGTTGGGGGTTTGCCTGTCCTGACAGCCAGCAGGCGTCTTGTGTGATGCCCTGCACTATTTTTGCATGCAGCCTTTGCTAATGAGCTCACGTTGGTGGTGTGGCCTACTGGTTTGTGCATTGCCATTTGTGGTAGTGGTCATAGGTGTGATTCCTCTCTGTTCTCTTTCATTTGTATGCTTGTCCTGCAGAACTACTTTTCATTCCTGTGACAGTCATATCTGTGAAGATCTGTGTTGTGAGCACATTGTACCCTCATCACAGTTGTGAACCATCCTTCTGTCCATCTACGTGTTTCTGCCAGCTGTGTGCCATCCACGCCTGATGTGCATGCTGCTACCCCACGTCCTGCACTCCTACACATTCCTGCATTGCAGCTCTCCCTGGTTGCCTCTCCTGTGTGTGCTCTGCATAGCACTGCTACTCCACTGTCATCCTGACATTCCACCTATCCTGCCATTTCTGCCTCCTCTGCTGCACACATCTTCCCATCCTCTGCCACACACTGTCATTATTGCATGGTACATTACCATCGCTCTGTGCATAGCTACAGCTGCCCCCGATATGTTTGTCCATTTTTCTAGCTGCCACATGTTCTGGAGGCTGATTTGTGTGGTCCATCAGCTCTGATCTACATCCTTCCATTACTTATGCATTGTCGTTCCTTGCTGCTCTGTGCAGTGTTTGGGTTACGTGTGTGTTTGGCACATACCTCTCTTGCCCTTCAAATTGGGGGACCTTATTGCTCTTGGCCAACGTTTTTGGGTTGACCTATACATCCTTGGGGTATCTTACGCCACACACACCTTCGATTCAGGCATCTTATGGGGTGCCTACTATGGTGCCTTTGGAGTTGGCAACCTTTCAACATGGCCTCTGGGGCACATTATCACCTGCCTTGGCTGACGTGGTGGTTTAGGATGTGTCTTCTGGTGCACCCTAAAAGGTGCATTAATTTATGGTACTAGGGTGCAGTTCTTTTTAGATGGCAGCACAGATTGTTGTACAGTTGCAAGCAGAAAAAGGACTTACCTCGGCCAACCTTATTCATTAGGTGCACTGGGGACTCAAACTCATGACCCCTGCACCATGAGTCAGTATATTAACCATTGTGCTACACTGCTGTTCCTGCTTGCATGTCAGCACGCCTACTTAGGATTTCCATGCGTTAACATGCACAGTGCTGCCATCATAAATAGTGCTGTAACCTTGCGGGGCCTCATAGGGTATTCTATCGGCAACATTCTAGGGTGCCTGGGCGGACAGTGCACTTTATAATATGCCCTGTGGAGTGCCTTATAGGGTGGCTGATGTGGCACCTTATGTTACGGCACCTTGAGGGTGTGTTTGCTTGCTGCACAGATTTAAATTAAACTGGAAACTGCCTCAGACAGCACTGGTTAAAAGTATTATTATTCATCAGGCCCACTTGGGAATTGAACTTGCGACCCCTGTACCACCAATCAGTGTATTAACCATTGTGCTACACTGCTGTTCCTGCTTACATGTCAGCGCACATACTTAAGATTTCCATGCATTAACATGCACAGTGCTGCTATCACAAACAGTGCTGTAACCTTGCGCTGCAACCTTGCGCTGCCTCATAGGGTACCCTATAAAGCGTCTTATAGGCAACATTCTAGGGTGCCTGGCCAGACAGTGCACATTATAATATGCCCTCTGGAGTGCCTTATAGGGCGGCTGATGTGGCACCTTATGTTATGGCACTTTGAGGGTGTGTTTGCTTGCAGCACAGATTTAAATTAAACTGGAATATGTCTCAGACAGCACTGGGTAAAAGTTTTATTATTCATCAGGCCCACTTGGGGATTGAAATCATGACCCCTGTACCATCAGTCAGTGTCTTAACCATTGTACTACACCTCTATTGCTATGCTTCTGGGTCAGGGCGCCTACTTCAGATTAATGCACATTGATGCGCTGGTCCCTTTCTTGGACGCTAATGCGCTCGGCGCACATTAGCGCGAGATAACGCGCGCTTGTGACGTTTAGAGTGGGAACGCCCACTCCTTTTATGGCATCCTGCACACTAATGCTGGGCGCAATTTAAGAGGGTTTAGTAAACATACCCCTTAGTTCTACGCATTTTCACTTTTGCTATTACTGAGAACTTCAATCGAGTGTCATTCGATATTTATCATGTGGTCCGATTTATTTTCTTAAAAGCGCCCTGGTCCTGGTTTTCTTTTTGTTGTTTATACAGGATCGCTTTTGCAGTACATAAGACATGTGTATACTGTCTTGATTTTTTTATTTTTAACTATTGCTTGCATAACATTTATAATTGTGGGGCATTTAAATTTGGCAAGAGTTTGAATTTATTTTTTAAAAAAAAGGGACATGAGTTTTAATTCATTCTTAAATATATGTCATGTTTTGTGGACGGTTTGATGAACGTTTTTTCCAAACATTTGGTTTAATACTCTCTAATTTATAATACATGAGGTTTACTAATATTTTGGTGACTTTTGCACCTTTTGTTTGTCTACACTTATCATCACGCGGTTACATATATATTTTTTTGGCAAGAGTCTCACCCCCTTTTTGGTCAGTTTCAATGAACATTTTTTCATTCAACTATTTGGTTTCAAACTCTTTGGTCTAATATATATGTATGACATATTAGTGCATTTTAATTTTCTCTATTACATTTTTATCAACATTTTACATTGTTTAATGGATCTCATATTTATCATTTTTGAATGAATTTAAATGAACAAAATGTATAGTATGGTCTGGTTTTCTCCTTTTTTGGTTCTGGGTTTCCCATTATTCAATGGTTTTGATTAAGCTTTTTGCTTTCCATTCTTTTGGCTATTAATGATCTTACTATCTTTTAGTTATAAGATTGTTCCTGTGCCACGAATTTATATTCAACTGTGCGCTATGTTCTGTATACGATATACATAATATGTAAGTATGCTCTGGCTATCTTGGTTTCTCTTTTTGTTGATTTAGTCAATGTCCTTTTACACTTTATTGTTTCTATTATTACAATATACATGTATTTTAGTCATTTTTCTTATTTTATGCTTGTTCATGTTTTTAATATACATATTTATGTGAATTGTGTTATTTATATGTCATAATGTTATTATTGTTATTTTTGTTGTTTGCAGTCCTCAGCCCCCTGATCAAAGCGTTTGCCGAAACGCGTTGGTTTTTTTTTGAGGATTAATAAAGCGCCTGTGACCCTCTCTCTGCTCGCTGTTTGTGTTTCAATAAGGTACCTGTTTCAGGGTTTCATAGGTGACCCTGTCACCTCCGTGGCTGGCACTGGGTTCATCATGTGTATGTTGTAACAATCCAGTGGCAGTACCCACTCGGGAGATGTAGAGGAGGCAGAGCTCATTTCCCTTACAGTCTTCCTGGGTCAGAGGATTTTTCTGGGGATCCCGAATATAGGCATAGAATTTACCTATAGCTGTATTTACCTGTATTTACCTGTAGCTGTATTACTGGAGGTATTCTTTGCTGCTTAGCTTATTGCTGGGTGACAGCATTAACTATAAGGGAAGGGGACTCCTGGAATTCCCAGAGTTCTCCCAATATAACTCCTTCTTTGGTAAGGTAATCTGCAAGATCACTACCCCTTTTGTCTGTGCTTCCTTCTTTGGTACGTCCTTTGACCTTCCTCCAGTAGTCAGTCATATTATGCTCCTGCACTTACTGACCTATGTTATTGTTGTTAAGTGCCGTCGAGTCGGAGTCGACTCATGGCGACCCTCTGGACAGCTATCCTAAATTGTGTTCGGTCTTCAGTCAGGCGGCTCATTGTTATTTATTTATTATTATTTATTTATTTATTACAGTTGCTTATATACCACACTATTCGGCATCAGCGCGGTTTACAGAATAACAAAATGACCAAAACACACAGTCTGTTTGGTTTTACATCGAACAGGGGTAAAAACTTGGATAACAGGGTTGAACTATACACATGAAGTAACAATTCCTATAACATGGTTGGCCTAAACAATAAATAATGAGTCCGTTGAGCTCTATGTAGTATCATGAATACCTAAGATATTGTGAGCATGAGCTGAAGGAATGCGGTGTTTCTTAGGTGGTGCTATCTAGATTCATCACTGGCAGGGTAGTATTGGAGGAAGAGGTGAAATTGAATTGCTTTCCTGAATTGGGTCAGGTCTGAAATAGCTCGAATGTCTGGAGGGAGCAAATTCCAGCATTTGGGGACGTAAAGACTGAAAGCCCTATTTGCCGTTGTGCTATTGCATTTAGCCAAGGTCTTCGGGATTATTAGTAGATTTATGGCTGTTGACCTCCTGGCTCTGTTGGGGGGCACTGTATGGATGAGCTCAGTAAGTGCCGTGGAGGATAGGTGCCTGATGGCCTTGAATGAGAGCAGTAACGTTTTGAAGATAATCCTTCCGTGTATTGGTAGCCAATGAAGCTGTTTTAAAATAGGAGTTACATGGTCACTTCTGGAGGCTCCATGGAGTACCCTTGCAGCAGCATTCATGGCCAGTTGTAACGGGTTTAGCGTGGATTGCGGGAGACCTTGTAAGATGGAATTGGCAAAGTCAAAATGCGGTAGGATCAGTGCTTGGTATATGGTCCGGAAGTCATCTGGCTCCAGTAGGGAGCGCAGATGCCTGAGTGAACGGATTTTGATTTTGTTGACAGACTGGCACCTGTAGCTGCTGTTATTGTATCGATCCATCTCATTGCTGGCCTTCCTCTTTTGCGTTGACCTTCTATCTTGCCAAGCATAATGTCTTTCTCTAATGATCTTTTTATTCGCATGATGTGTCCAAAGTATGAAAGTCGAAGTCTTGTCATCTGAGCTTCTAAAGAAAGCTTAGGTTTGATCTCCTCTAGTACCGACTGGTTTGTTCTTCGGGCAGTCCATGGTATACACAGTATTCGCCGCCAGCACCATAATTCAAAGGCATCAATTTTCTTCCTATCTATCTTTTTCACTGTCCAGCTTTCACATCCATATGATGCTATTGAAAATACCATGGCTTGAACAAGTCGAATCTTTGTATGGAGAGAGACATCTCTGCTCTTGAGAATCTTATCTAGGTCTTTCATAGCCATTCTGCCAAGAGCAATGTGCCGTCTGATTTCTTGACTGCTTGTTGCTTCTTTATTGATAGTTGATCCAAGTAGGTTAAAGTTGTTCACAATTTCAATTTCTTCTCCTTCAATGATGAACCTGTTGATTATGCCAGTTGTCATGATCTTTGTCTTCTTTACATTAAGGTGCAGGCCCATTTTGAAACTATGTTCTTTGATTGTGAGAAGCAAATGTTTCAGATCATCTTCACTTTCAGCTAGTAATGTGGTATCATCAGCATAGCGAAGGTTGTTGATGAGTCTTCCACCAATCTTCACACCTCTGTTGTCTTCATACAATCCTGCTTCTCTGATGATTTGTTCTGCATATAAATTAAACAGGTAGGGGAAAGTATGCAGCCTTGTCTTACACCTTTGCTTATTTTAAACCATTCTGTTTCTCCTTGTTCCGTTCGAATTGTTGCTTCTTGACCAATGTACAGATTGTGCAAGAGAACGATCAGGTGTTCTGGTATACCCATGCTTCTTAATGTGGCCCAGAGTTTCTCATGGTTTACACAGTCAAAAGCCTTGCTATAGTCGATAAAGCACAAATAGATATCCTTTTGGTATTCTTTAGTCTTTTCAAGGATCCATCTCACATCTGCAATGATGTCTCTCGTTCCTCGCCCTTTCCACAGTCAGTTGGATCACCTTTCTTTAGTATTTCTTTTTAAAGTTGCTTACAAAAAAACACCAGTTCTCACCAGTTCTCCACCACCAATGTATCAGAAGCTATTAAAATTTTTTAAGAAACTCTTAGCTTTTCATCTTTAGTCTCTTCTGCCTCCAGACTAAAGATGAAAAGCTAAGAGTTTCTTAAAAAAATGTAATAGCTTCTGATACATTGGTGGGTGAGAACTGGTGTTTTTTTGTAAGCAACTTTAAAAAGAAAAATAATTCCAGGCTGGTTGTTGATGTTACCTATGCGCTGATGCTTTTCTAAAAAGTGAGCATTAGTTTTGAGCGCTGCATTGGTCTGAAACCTCCTGGAGTGTGAATGAAGTATAACTTGCTGCATTTAAAACAGTGTTTCTAGTTGCTCCCGTTAGCAAAAGAATTTTCCACTTGGATTAAATGTTTGTATGGAGTGACTTTTGGAATTAGGAAGAAGGTGTTTGACATGAATAGATCATTGGTCTTGCAGAATTCTATCAGTCTTTCTCCAGCTTCATTTCTGTTGCCAAGTCCATATTTTCCAACTACTTTGCCTTCTTTGTTGCCAACTTTTGCGTTCCAGTCACCCATGACTATCAGGATATCCTGTTTGCATGTTCTGTCAATTTCAGCTTGTACTTGTTCATAGAACTCTTCAATTTCATAGCCAAAATCAATTCCTTATGTTTCACCCACATGCTTTCCATGGGAAACAAAATCCTTACAGATGGCAAAATGTGGACTCTCCCTTTTACCACAGGTTATAAGACTACAAATGCAGCAGCAAGTTCAGCATACTGATCAGTCTTGGAGCCCAAGCTGAACTTCAGTGGCTTACAGGGGTGCTCTTGATCCCAAGATAAACCCACTCCTGTGACTACTTCATGGTCTGACTCTCGACAGAATGTACATCCATCAACATAGACCTTGGGAAGTCTTTGCACACATTTTCATCATAATAATGACAGGATGGTTCTGAGAGGCTTCAATCTAAATCCAGATCGGGGCTATTCTGGGTAAATCAAGGGTACCACGTTTTTGCAATTCTGCCAGGCCTGGAGCCACTTTCTTCTTATGCTTTTAAGCATACCTGAAATCCATAGGCCAGTCCTGGAGAGCCAGGTTCCAAGAGGAAATTCTGCTACTGGAGACTTGTCCAGATTAGATTTTGTCACTTCCTAGGAAGCTGATAAAGTGATGACCTGTTTAAACTATCTACTTCTAACCTTGTATGTAACTGTGGAAGTGCTGCAGTGCCCACACAGACAGCAATGCTTTTTCACAGTCTAAGTATTTCTTTTCTACTTAAGAGCATAAGATATGCCTTACTGGGTTAGACGAAGGTCCATCAAGCCCAGTATCCTGCTTCCAAGTGGCCAAGCTAGGTCAAAAGTACCTAACAGGTTCCCAAAAAGACACACAGGTTCCACAATGCTCGTCCCAGGGCAAGCAGGGGATTTCCCAGGTCCTCTTTAATAATGGTTTATGGGCCTTTCCTCCAAGAACTTCTCCAACCCTTTTTAAACCCAGGTACACTAACAGCTTTTACTACATCTTCCGATAATGAATTCCAGAGTTTGATTACACACTGAGTGAAAAAATATTTTCTCTTATTAACCTTAATTGGGTTACATTGTAGCTTTAATGTATGTCTCCTAGTCTTTCTACTTTTTGATGGTGTAAACTGAAAGCATGTATATTAGTACAGGGTACCATACACTATTAGACTAACTAAAACTGAGAAAGAGTTAATTCTGTTCAGAACCTTGCTTAGAAATAAAACTTCATATATTAGCTTACTAGGTGAAGGTTTACATGTCCTGAAATAAAGAAAGGGCACGTTGTACCCCAGCCTCTCTGTCTCAGGGATACCAGATAGCAGTCTCAGGGTTATTAGCTAAAATACTTTCAGGGTTAGTAATTAGTAGATATCAAGAAGCGCTCAAGGTTAGAAGATATCAGCAGTAAACAATTATGTCAATTAGGTCATTCTATATCTTGGATTCCTGTATGTCTCCTTATAATGGCCATGTAACAGTAAATAATTATGTCTTGGACTCCATTTATGGCTCCACATTGACCCACACTGAATAAGTTGACCTACAATATGATACATACATGACGTATAATGATAAAGTGAAATTATGCTGTATCATCTAAAAAAGCCTTATAAATAAAGTGAACCATGGCTAAGAAGTTAGAGTAAACAGGGAGAACATGCTTCTCTCAGTTTCTCTCCACAAAGCTTTGGTGTATTTTTCTATAGAACTGTGTTGTATTTATTGACTATTTGATAACCTTCCCATTGTTTGTGAGTGTTTAGTTGGTGCCGTGACTCATCTACAGATTTCAACATTCCTGGCAAGGAGGGAAGGTGTTTGTGAGTATTTTATGGTGCCAGCAATGAGCAATCTGTTAGGTGAACAGGAGTTGACTCAATTGTGTGAATGGCATGTTGAGGCTATGCGTTTAGCTTTCCAGAAAGGTAGCCCTTCTTGTTGTATGCGTGACAAATATGGAGATAGGGCTACCACTTATGTTGTGCACTGGCATGCAGTAACTATTAATAATGTGCTGTTACAATTTCCTTTGGAAGGAACATTTTCTGTAGATAAGCTTTGTTATCTGAAATGTGCTTTGCAGACTAGACACAGAATATGCGATGCTCATGAAGGGCTAGTGTTTAGTTGGTGGCAGCGAATGGCACATAAATTGAAAAATGAATTGTTTGTATTAGTGAATGTTGATACAACGAGTGAACCATTGGAGAAAGCAGAGGTGGCTGCATTTGAAGATGTTCCAGGTGTATTTCCGTCGTCTTCCCCTGTGTGTTCTGAGAATTATGTAGTTTCAGAAGGGAAGATAGTCACTTGTTTAGCGAAATTAAGATATGAGATAAGAGATAAGAAAAAAATATTGAGAAATACACAGATCACGAATTTTGGGACTTGCAATGTGTCCCAACTCAGAGAAATGAATGATCTTCTTAGTCGTGAAACAAAATGTACTGTACGTGTTATAGATTCCTTAGAGGAAACATTAAGAAATAATATTTCTGCTACAAAGGAATTAGGTATTTCTAGTAAACTTGTTGATGATATTGAAAAGGGTCTGAATAAGCATTTTATGACCTATAGAGAGAAATGTATTCAACTACATAGTGCTATAAGTTTTTTTTTCAAACTGTGTTGTGTCAGTATAATAGTTCATGTCCTACTTGGGCTGCTTTAGATAATTTGCTTAGAACTGCGTTTTATAACCCAGCTGATTTTTATTCAGTTTGTGACATACCTTGTGATGGATTTTCAAGAGAAAATTTGAAGAGATAATTTTGTTTTAGTGGTTAAAAGATGATTTTCTGTTAAAATCACTAACAGTGGACACTTATAGCAAACCTGTGAAAAGGACTGGTTGAGATTAAGCATCTTTAAGGCAGGATTCATTAATTGTTTTTATAAATGTTTAATTCGTGAGTAAAGGTATTTTTTTACAACTTTAATAATAGCTTGACCAGCTAGGACAGCTGATGTAAGTCTGAAAAAGTACTGATATAAGTCTGAAAAGTGCTTGTGTAAGTCTGAAAAGTGCCTGGTGCAGTGAGCTGACATTTGATGTGAAATGACTGAGTCGCTCAAGCTGACGATTGCTCAACCTCCCAGGAGCAAGGGGTAGGATTGGAGCGCGAGAAAGTCATAGGAATCTTCAGCGAGACAGTTCAGATAAGCTTGTCATTGAGTTTTGCAAGCAAAAACTGTCTCTGGAATCAGAGCAGGGGGATGGTCAGAAGAGATGCTTTCCCTGCTATTCTTTGCAGATGTCACAACTATTTACCCTGATCCTGGAAGACTTCTATCTGCTCTGTGGGCTTCCCCAGGATAAAATGTCGCACATTGTCAGTTGTGTTTCTTTCCTCTGAAGTGCCGTTTTCTGCAGATGAAGTGCTGTTTTCCTGCAGATGCAAGCATCGTTATCTTGGAAAACTTTCATCTACAGTGCTGGGATCAGATATCGGATGCCTTTCATCTCGCCTGTAAGGGTCGCCGTGAGACCTGAAGTTTCCTTTCTTAGACTGTCAGCTGTGTCCATTGCCAGTAGTCGCTGGTGAAGAAGTTATCTCCAGCCATACAGTGTCACTTCAGTATGTGTCACTTCAACTCTTTCTGTGTCGAAAGCGAGACTGTCTGTGAAAGTACGGTAAGACATAGACTTGTGCAGTACATAATGTGATTTTGCCAATTTCTCCCTGGACTTTTGTTGTGGATTTGCGATTTGCTTATGACTTGGCAAAGAAAAATGCAGTTTTGTTTTTATCTGCTCTTTTTGAAGGTTAGTCTTGCATATTTGCAAAGGCCCTAGAAACTGCGTTATCTGATGAGAAACTCAACCATCCCTTTTTAATTTCTTATGTGAATGATTTGTTTTTAATGTAAACTGAATTACTTATGTTATTGGTCAGATTTGTGCCTTTTATTAGTTTATACTGGTCAGTTAGGTTTGAGGGTTAATTCTGTTTAAACTGCGGTGTCTTGTAAAAATGTAACTTTCTGGGAATTGTCTTAACACTCTCTGGTCAGAAGGATCAGAAAGTCTCTCTGTCTCTCTGTTATCACAGTAGAAGGTTTGTTTTTGAATGGTTGCAATATACTGGGAAATGCGCCATGTTTTAAATGTAAATGTAAAACAAAAATGTACTGGGAAGAGTGCCATGGTTATTGTAAACTATTCAAATTGTTTGTAGCTATTTCTGATGTCCTTGTTATCTGTGTGTTCTTGTAAATTTTCGCAACTGGCTGTAAGCCAGTGAGCTTTTATTCAAAGTGAATTAATGAAGTAATTTCTGCTCTGTCTATATGGTAATGATTTTTGCAATTGGATCTCATTGCTTTCCTCATTGATTTTTTGCTAGCACACGTCACGATTTTTGAAATCCAAGAGACACTATTCGGTGAACCAAAAAGACTCTTTTCTGATATCTGTGTCACAGATGTCACCGTATGTAGCACTGTTAAAGATGACTTTATTTTCTCTTTTATCTCCCTTTGAAGATACTTCTTTTGAAACCCAGTTTTTGGACTTCGTGAAGTTCGCCAGGGCAGCTGGGAAATGAATCATCTGTTTATTTACCCTGATCGTCTGTTTCTGCCTTGTTGCTGCAGCGGAAGCTTACCGCTGTGGTTATGCATTTTGTCTTTTTGAAACTGTTTCACAGATTGCAATTGTAGGGCCAGTCTAGGGCCAGTATATACATATGCCTGCCTATCGGATTCATTCTATTTTTGATTTTGCAACTTGTTTTGGAATCTGTTCTGTGATATTTCTGATACAGCCTCCGATTGAATAAAAGCTTTTCCTTTTTAGCCCTTATGGCGGTGTGTGTTTCCCCGGACACTATTTGAAATAATTAATGAATGCCTTGGCAGTTATCCCAGACACCCGGTGTTGCGCAGCGCTATCTTAACTTATTGTGTACGGTTGCACTCAGTCCTGTTTGTTTTCCTTTTATTGCAAGAGATTCTCCTTAACGAGATGACAAGTACTTTATATCTGGGATCCGCAGAATTATTTTAGCAGAAGTAAAGTCACCAGATTGGGTCCTGCTTAAAGTTGCATCCGAAGACACTCCCAGCTCCGGAGTTCCTGGTCCATGTCTCTCTTCCTTGACAGCATCTTCTCATCCATGCATTGAGACTCCGGAACTCTGCCTGTCTTTTGGGTCTTGCACGTGGAAGAAGAAGCATTTTAGAGAACATTACCCTGGAAGTTCTGGATTTCCACTTCCTACCCAAAAGCCTAAATTTGGCCTCCAGAACCTCCCTCAGACACTTTCCTATGTCATTGGTACCAACATGTACAAAGATATCAGACTCCTCTCCACTCTATCTAAAGCCTTGTCTAGGTGACACATGAGGTCCGCTACCTTCACACCAGTTAGGTATGTTACCAGGTGATTCTCATATCCACCAGTCACCCAGCTATGTACATGCTTAATAATTGAATCACCAACTATAATGACTGTTCTAACCCTTTCCTCATGGACACTGTCGTGCCCTTCCCCCACCTAGGCGGCTGCCTGACGAGGTGAAGGGGGAGCGAATGTCACTTTCAAGCAACTCCAGAGCAAAGGCTTCTGGGAGTTGTAGTATTTAGAGCAAATGTAGTTGTAATCAAAGGCTGAGCCGAGAGTTGAAAGCAAACGCAGGAATATTTTTATTAGCCTCCCTTAACAGCGGGAACTTCAAAATGAAGCTTGGTAAATCACGTGTACAAAATATCCACAAGAAACTCAGGTAAGAAAACTGCTCTTGCTTACTTCAGCATACAAAGGTTACTCATTCAAAAATAATGCTTCACTTCCCAGTGCTTTAAACAAACTCAAAATGGTCATTGAAACTTCAATGCAAACAACTTCCAGCAAATAAACTTTTCTTCTTTGGTTCAGAGCTCTAAGGGTTTTAATCAGTTATCCAGAGACTTCCAGCAGCACTCCGGTGCAAGTCTCATTTAGGGCAGCAAGCACACTAATTAAAACTTCTTAGCTCTGTAAAACCACCATGCATATCAGAGAAATGGAATTTTCTTCAAACATATATTTCCACACACTCTTATTTCACTATCAGGGATAACTCACATTCCATAGCCTCCTCTGGCTCATTTAAAAGAATATTTTTCCCGATGTCCATTGACTCACATTCTGAACAGGACTGTTGTGTGACGTCATCAGCAAACAGCTGTTCTTTCCCTCGGTGCAGAGAACTATTCTCTCCACTAATTACTTCCTGGTCTTTCAGCATATGTTGAACCGGTTTTAAAACATTTAAACCTTCTTTACTGAGAGGCTTCCTGTAACCCTGCTTCTGGTTAAACTCCTGGAGCTGGCTGTCTAGGAACTCTTCCTGAGACCTCTGGCTAATAACTTTAGCAGCAGTACCTTTTGGAAGTTTCTTTAGCAGTGTTTCCCTGCTCCTTCCCTGGCCATGCTGTTTCCTGGTTAAAGCAGCCTTCTCGTCTCCCTTCCTCCCGCAAGCATGAAACTCTTGCACTGAATGAGGCTCCCTTTCAGACTCCTCCTCTGAAACCGAGTCAGCTCTCTTCCTCTCGTGTCCTGGCAATCTTTCCAGACCTGGCAACCTCCTTGCCTGTCTTTGCAATCTCCCTTCCTCCCCTGGGAAGCTCGAGACTTTCTCCAATCTTGCCAATCTCCTTTCCTCCCCTGGGAATCTCCTTCCCTGGCCTGGGGATCTTGAGAAACTCCTTTCCTCTCCCGGGAGTCCTGAGAATCTCCTCAGTCTCGTGAGTTTCCTTAATCTTGCCAAACTATCTCTCTCTGTTCTCTGGGGCTTATAAACATGTGACTAGCCAGTATCTTTCCACCCCGCCCCCAGCTCTGCTGCATTACCACCCTCAGTTGCTATGGAGCTGGGGCGTGGCTTTTGAACAACAACTTTTGACAGGTTCTTTTTTTCAGCCTTAGCTGCACTTTTAAACTGAGCATTTTTTCCCCTTTCCCTCTGACTAGGGGAAATTGCCTGTACTTTTCCTATCTTTCTAGGGACCTGGCCATCTTCGCCATCACAACACATGGCCCTAGAAAAACCTCCTCAGTACAAGAGGGTTTTCCATCACCTGGAAGACAGGTCCAAGCTACAGGATCACTTCCTGCCACACCAGAGTGATGCTTTCTTGTCATGTGACCTTTCTCCTCCATGGCAGCAGGGAGGCTGGCAGACTGGAGGTGGGACTTCACTACTATGCCCTTGTAGATCTTATCTATATACATCTCTGTCTTCCTTATGTTCTCCAAGTCTGCTACTCTAGCCTCCAGAGATTGGACTCATTCCCTAAGAGCAAAGAGCTCCTGGCACCTAATGCACACATAAAGACCCTGGCTGTGGGGAACCCCCTACATCCCCTCACCTTTTGGAACTGGCCTGGCTCTGCGGTTGCCCGATGTCTAAAGGGATTTATTCCACCTCCGAGGTGGAATAAGATCCTCCTCTATCTTGCCTAGCCCAGACATACAGGGCTGACCTCAGAATAGGCCCTGTATGTCCAGGGTCACATTCCCACCCACCATCTGCCCTCACTCCTCCCATGGCCCTCCCTATCCTGCCCACAAGCAGAGCTCCCTGCACAAATTGACAATACGTACGGTGAGCTCTGTCGCCAGCAGCACGATCCTGATGTTTAGTTGGTCTGGATGTCTGGATCGGACATCCAGACCTGCTAAACTAGGATCAGAATAACCTTCAATATGTTTAATGGACTTTGTTCACCTCAAAAGTAATTAAGATAAGAATATAAGAACATAAGATATGCCATACTGGGTCAGACCAAGGTTCATCACCGTTTCCAACAGTGGCCAATCTAGGTCACAAGTATCTAACAGTTTCCACAAAAGACACAGGTTCCACAATACTTGTATTAGGGCAAGCAGTGGATATTCTGGGTTCACTTTAATAATGGTTTATTTCAGGTCCTGAATTAATCTGTTCCTTATGAGGATAACCAGCTGAACCTGAAACTGAATGTGACTACCTCCTTCCCTTTAATAGGTTCAAGAGCCTATAAAGCTAAGATTATGCCTGAGGTGGGTGGGAGTTGGGGATGGGAGGGAAAGAAGACTTAATAAATGCTGGCTTGCTACACAGTGGCCTGACCTGTGCTTCTAAGGTAATGTCTTAACACTTTCCTAAGTGATTCACACAGCCCTTGCTTTGGTAGAGGGGGCCTTTCAACTTGCCCCTTTGATCTGTCACTTGGCTTTAACACCTATTTAAGACAACTTCACAGACCTTTTGCCTCCTAACTGGAAGGCCTCTTTGTAAATGTCTCTAGAAACAAATTTATTTAATTAGTTCTACTCAGAGACTGTTTACTGTATTTTACTTTCTATACTAAGCTATACTCTGATTTGATTTAAATTAAAAGCTGCCTTGTGGTACTAAGACCTGGCTGACTCAATGAAAACACTGAATTTTAAAATACACAGATGTATCAGCTTTAACCCAATGAATTAACTTTTCCCCAAGATTTAGAGTATGTCCCAGAAGATAAATACTTAAGTACAGATCTTTTTCCAGCTGTAGCAGCTCCTTTCGGTAGTCCTTCAGGACTAGTACTTCAGATAAGGCTTTGCTATCATATGCTATAACTTTGTTGGCAGTGTCATGTTTTTGATACAGGACTACACTCATACAATCTTGTATGTATCCCAACTCAAGGAAAAATTATTTTCCTCCTTCTGGAATAAGTTAGGCAAAGGGCTCAGTTCAGACGGTCTTTTAGCTCCTTCATGGCTGCCTCCTATTCTGATCCCCAAGCCCATGGTTCACTGTTCTTCGGAAGTTTGATCAAGGGGTGGGAAATCTCAGCAGACTGGTCCATGACCTTACAGGAATAATTACAGATGCTTAGGAATGACCATAATTCAGGCACATTAGTGGGTCTCTTGAGCTGCTGCAGAGCTGTTATCCTTCTCTTATAAATCCTTACTTATAATGAGACTTAGAGGCTCACCAGTGCCGTTATCAAAAAGACATCTGGCACCCCCATCTTTGCAAAGTTAGTTTTTCTGATGTCTAGGATCCTTATGTTCTAATATCGAAGCTCACCGTCCGATGATCACTGCATGTCAGATGATCAACCACTGCAACTTAGAAATGCTCTCCCCATTTGTAAGCACCAAGTCCAGTATCTCCCCTCCCGTGTTGGTTCCATTACCAGTTGCTGGAACAGTTCTCCCTGTAGAAATCTCAGGCTCTACCTATCTTTAGATGACACTGCAGCAAGGATATTCCATTCAACATCTGACAAATTTAAATCTCCTACTAATAGTACTTCTCTTTTCATCGTGATATTGTGAATGTCTTCAATCAAATCTCTATTTATTCTGCCTGTGAAGGAGGTCTATAGATCACATCAATGTCAATAGATTTTCCATTCTCTCTTTCCAGACTAACCCACACTGCCTCCTCCTTCCCTTGTAAGCCCTGCAGTTCTGTGGCTTTAACATTAATTTTTATACATAGCACCACGTCTCTGTCTTTCCTGGATAGATTATAGCCTGCTATAACTATGTCCCAGTCATTGTTTTCCATGTACCATGTCTGCATGACTCCCACTACATCCAAGTCAACCTCTTCCATCACAGCTTCTAAATCTGGAACTTCATTGTGCATACTATGATGTTGCTCTTCCTTCCCTTTTGATTTTTTAATGTGTTATGTAGCTGGGGGATTTGTTCATACATCCCCAATAATCCTAGTTTAAGCTCTCCTCAGTGGATTAGCCAGTATATTGTGGAAGACACTTCTCCCTTTCTTTCATAGGTGGATACCATCCCTGCTCAGCAGTTCTTGGAAAATCATGCCATGGCCCAGGAAGCTAAAATACTCCCAATGACACCATCCACAAAGCCAGGCATTCATCTCAAGGATGTGAGTCTCTCAGCCCTGGCCCTGACCCTTGCCAGGGAGGATTGAGGAAAACATCACCTAAACATGTGACTGCTTCACCTTCTCTCCCAGAGCCACAGTCACTTTTGATACACTCAGAGGAGTCTCAACAAATATACCATAGCATCTCAGATCTTGGAACCAGGCAGACAGCACACCTCCTGGGACATCATGTCTGTACATAAGATGGATGCCTCTGTACCCCTTAAAAGGATGTCACCAACTACCACTATCTTTTGCTTCCTCCTATTTGCTGATCCTACAGTTTGAGTTGTTTGAGCTCTGATACCTCCTGTTCCTGTGGTGTTGTTGCCTCTTCCACTTCCAGGATGGCATATCAGTTCCACAGTTCAAGAGAAGGTGGAGTTGAGGTGTTGAGTCTGCAAACCCGAGTGATCTGTGATCACATCACAAATTCGAGTATTTTTAAAAACAGTTAAGGAAGCATATTCTTAGGTATTAGAATTTTCCGAAGTCTCCTTTGATAATTCCAGGAGATAATGGTGAGGAAATGTCTTTTGGAGGATCTCAAGATATCATTAGACGCATTGCCTCCTATATTCAGGCTGCAATATTTGTCATCTAATAAATGTTTTGGGAGTCCATTATTAGAGATATCAGTTTAAAACAGACTGTTTTTCTGGAAAATTCCTTGGAAGTGATCACAGAGAGATTTGCTTGGAATCTAACCATAATACTGTTTTGTACTCATATTTTTGATATATGACAGAATTTTTTGTGATCAAATATCTGTATTTTTCTTGATTTTTCTCAGGCAATGCACAACAGGAAGAGGGATGTTTTATAGTTACACTCAAGGGTCCTTGAAATTGGTGCTAGCTTTTGGCTTAAAATTCATTTTTGTTAATTTGTAACGTTAAGGGGTAAAACTTCTCTTTTCTTTGATCCCAAAAACTTTTAGATTTGTATCTGCTAGAGAGTCTCTTGCAGTGATAATGTTGAGTGGATCAGAAAGTCCTCCAGCTGTGAAATAAAGATCATAGGAAATGAAGGTGGCTGGGATGTTGGATATCTCCCTTTGCTGGTTCCTTTTATTGATATTATTTCCTTTTTTATGATATGGGCCAATATATGTTCCATGTCTAATTTTTCTTTTGGACTCCTGTTTATTTTATGGACTAAATTGGAAGACGATTATTGGTAATATTATTGTGGAATTATGTTATTTCCTTTTCTCTTATTTCCTTCCATTCATGTATATCTTGGATGCATATTATAAAATTTTAATAAAGAGGAAGTTAAAAAAAAAGAAATATTAAAACATAGAAGTGCACATCCCATAATACAGACAAAAGCAGTCAATCTTAAATACAAAATAGAATCAGCAAGTTAAACATATTTACTTAACCAGATGCAGCAATAAATGCTTGAAATATCTGCCCATATGAATTTGCCGCGATCTGTTCCTAAAAATGAGGAGATTCATCTCAAGCCAGATTCTGGCAAAGCAGGCTCAAGCACGAGTCTAACACAATGAGCTTGTCTTGCCAATGAAGCCAACAATAATGACTTGTCTATTAAATAACATGTACGAGATGTAGTATGCACCAAACTTGAGTTGTTGACTTAATTTTATGTCTATTTTTGCACTGAATTTTATTGCATTTGCTTTTTATGTACATTTGACTTATAATCCACCTAGAGCACTGTATAGAGTGGAATGTAAATATTTTTAAATAAATAAATAGGAATAGAGTAAAATGATGGCAGATAAAGACCATACAGCCTATCCAGTCTGCCCTTCCATTCCAACTACCAAGCTCTATAATCTTCTCTGTTTGTCCCACGCTTTCTTGAATTTAGATGCAGTCCTATCTCTACAACATTCACTGAGAGGCTTTTCCATGCATCTATTACTCTTTTCATAAATCAGTATTTCCATAAAAAAATAACTACTGACATAAAATATGTCTGAACCACATATCTTAAAATCCTGAATTTCCAGATGGCCATATTAAATAGCCTTGCAACTAATTGGAAACCAATTCTATCCATTTAACCAATTCTATCCATGTAATTTAGGTGTCATTGCTCAAAGTGGTGACAATCAATAAGAAGACCTACAACCACATTTTTGAATGAGCTGAAGAACTCTAAGGGGCATGTTTACTAAAGGTTGTTAGCTATCTTCGTGGTGTTAACAAGGGATCATCACACCTCAAAGACAGCTAACGTTGGAGAAATGCAGCTTTCATGGGCCTTTTTCTGCAGCAACTTCATTTCATGTGGTGGCTGCTTGAATGGGCAGGACGTGGGTGGAGAATGGGTGTTCCAGTTTCGAGAAGCTACCATGGGCTTTGACACCGTGTAGTAGCAGCACTTTCTGCAGACTTCGCAGATTCAACTATCACTACATCAATAGATGGCATTATCTGTAATTGCGAAGCTGGCCCACTGCAATCCCAGCATTTTCTCCATGGAATCTGCAGGGAATATGCTGGGATCTTCCCCTGCACATAGTGCAGGACTTTTGCAGCTAATGCTGGCTTTTTGTAACTATCATCCGGTGTTAGCTGCAAAAACCTTTTGCACTTTAGTACACAGATCCCTAAGTGATACAGCTGGACAACCAATATATAAGGAATTGCAATAATCTACAGTAGATATAGTAAGATCATTTTCTGTGATGCTGCCCTACAATCATCTAACGCCAGAAAGAGTTTTAACCGATGTAATAGCTGCAATTTATAAAACAAACTATTCATCACATATCTTATATCAGATTATAATGTCAACTTAAGAGTTAATTTTAGAAACTATACAGTAGGTACCATTTACAATTAAAAAAACAGATTTATGCCTGTATTTAATAGCATGCAATGATTTAAAAGAGGCCATGTTCTGGGTAGTCCTTTCCCGTATATATATTGTTGTTTTTTATAATGGCGATACACATCTACAAGCAGCAGTTTTACCTGTCAGCATTTATATCTACTTAGATTCATACATAACTCCTGACGAACCTCTCTTTAGACCTGGGGCTGGCAAGAATGCTTGAACAGAGAAATGTGCTCACCTTTCTGACATTTAAAACCATCTCTCTTCAGACAAAATTTGACTTTCAAAGGACAGCTCTTTATTTAGCTGCTACTGGACATGCATGTTTATGAATCTACTACCTACCATACATATAAGCGATAGTTTATACATGTATATGTAGTAAAATCACTTCATATATGTCTCCATTTTATTTACACATTACTCTTTGTTGTAAACCACCTTGATATGATAATATAGATGGTATATCAAGTTCAGTAAACTAAACTAAACTAAGCTCTATCCCCATCCCACCCCGTGATGCTGTCCTTTTTTTGATAATCCACATTTCTAAAATGGCCCTTTCTGCTATATGTGACACCATTTCTCTGTGTCATTGGAAGCATCATGGGGCTGATTTTATAAGAAGCAGCATAAAGATACATGCCACTCAAAGGCATAAGGACTGGGGTTTCTAGTCCCACAGGTGCTCCTTGTGGTCTTGGGCAAGCCATTTAACCCTCCATAGCCCATTTTCCCTGTAAAATAGTTATCTCCAAGTTATAATGCCCTGTTCAATGTAATTTCAGTTTGTTCAATGTAAACCGCACTGATGCAGAATAGTGCGGTATATAAGAGAATGTAAATAAATAAATAAAATAAATAAATAAGGCATAATAAACCACATAATTTCAAAGATTATGCGCTTTCTTTAGGAGGCTGCTATTCTGTTAGCACATGCTAAGTCTGATCCGCTGTACTTTCAGTGTAGATAGGGTTTGGGTGGAGGGCAAATTTGCATATGTAAATTATAAAATATTATGATTTGCACATGTGCTTGAAAAATCTAGGTGCAGATATTTATATCTGCTATAGAGCAGGTGTAAGTAAGTACTTGCACCTAATTTGTGCGAGTGTTTACACCACTTTCGGCCTATTTTATAAAGTACATGTGTAGTTCATTTTAGAAAATAAGCCTCAAATTATTTCCATGCAAGTTTATGAAATTACCCTCTACATGTGTTTTATAAAAGGCTGAACCTTCACCAAACTATTTATAAAATACTCACCTACTTTTACACAAGTGAGCCTAAACATCCATTTAACCACTTACAAAGCTTTCCTCCCTATGACCAAAACTACATCAAAGTTTCACATTTCGGTTGATGCTTGCACCATATGATTATGGATTTGTATAAACAAAGAGCTCTCTGCAGCATAATGTGACTAAGCAGCAATGCTTTAGTTTTATTAACATCAAACTTTAAACTGTTACTCTGTATCCAATAAATTATATCCTCAGTGTAGGCAGCTGTAGCAGAGAGTGCTTCACCAATATTTGTTAACATGGGGAAAAATCTGTACATCAGCTAAATAAATATAACATAGATGCTGACTATAAAAAACATTTGGAGAGGACATATTTGAAAAGTGTTAAATTGCAAATGCAATTACACCCACTATGTTGTTATCTAAGCCCCTCTTCTAAGTACTCATATTAAAACCACGATGCTAACTGGATTCCCAGTCTCGAACACCAGACTATCTGTTAAGATCTGGCGTGGATTCTCTGATGGAGTGGAAGGGATTTTTCACTTCAGGTTTCAAGGTTTAAGATATCCTTCAGACAATTTAGTGATGTTTCAAAATAAGTCTTTATTCAATAAAGTTCTTCAGAGTAAATGATCAATGGTAACAGGATCCAAATGCTGTATCACATTATAAAAGTACAAAATGCAGAATAAAGTTGATTCCTTTCTTCCTATGGGCTTGAGGTTCCCTGTGAATCCATAATAGCCTCCTGACTTTCAGGAACCTTTTTGGTACCTGTTACTCCCAATTCTTGATTCTCTCCTCTGCTGATCCTTTTTTTCTTCTCCAACTGAACTCTTGGATCAAGTTCCTGTTGGACATCTTTCTCCTTTTCTCTTCACAACCTTTCACACAACTGGATCCCTCAGGAACTAGAAAGGGGGGCTGTTACTTCTGGAGAGAAATCTGAAATTGTGAGTATATACTTCTGGGAATTTTTCTGAAAGGAATTTTTTTTCTTTTAAAGCTAATTAATCTGTGAACCCACTATTTTTTGTTAAATCAGTCAGGGCCTAGTAGCAACAGTTTAAGATTTAATTTAAAACACAGAAGAGAACTTTCTGGTTACCTTTCATACCCAGTAGAGAGCTGTAGTTTAAATGTCATAGTCACTCAGGGCCTAGCATCAGCAAAGTACTTTTAGTTTCAAATTAAAACACAGAAGAGAGCTTTCTGGTTAAATTTAGAATCCAGCAGAGAGCTTGTAGTTTAAATTTCATAGTCACTCAGGGCCTAGCATCAGCAAAGTACTTATAGTTCCAATTTAAAACACAGAAGAGAGCTTTCTGGTTAACTTTAAAATCCAGCAGAGAGCTTGTAGTTTAGATTTCATAGTCACTCAGGGCCTAGCATCAGCAAAGTACTTTTAGTTTCAAATTAAAACACAGAAGAGAGCTTTCTGGTTAAATTTAGAATCCAGCAGAGAGCTTGTAGTTTAAATTTCATAGTCACTCAGGGCCTAGCATCAGCAAAGTACTTTTAGTTCCAATTTAAAACACAGAAGAGAGCTTTCTGGTTAACTTTAAAATCCAGCAGAGAGCTTGTAGTTTAAATTTCATAGTCACTCAGGGCCTAGCATCAGCAAAGTACTTTTAGTTTCAAATTAAAACACAGAAGAGAGCTTTCTGGTTAAATTTAGAATCCAGCAGAGAGCTTGTAGTTTAAATTTCATAATAGGTTAGGGCCTAGCATCAGCAAAGTACTTTTAGTTTCAAATTGAAACACAGAAGAGAGCTTTCTGGTTAAATTTAGAATCCAGCAGAGAGCTTGTAGTTTAAATTTCATAATAGGTTAGGGCCTAGCATCAGCAAAGTACTTTTAGTTTCAAATTAAAACACAGAAGAGAGCTTTCTGGTTAAATTTAGAATCCAGCAGAGAGCTTGTAGTTTAAATTTCATAATAGGTTAGAACCTAGCAGCAGCAAAGAGCTATAATTTAAATCAAATCAGAATATAGCTTACCAGAGCAGCACAGGACAGGGTACTGTGTAGCAGTCCTCTTTTAATAAGTGTTATATCCCTCCCTCCCTCCCCACACCCACCCTCCCCTGGGATAATCACAGCTTTATAGGTACTTGCTCAACTTAAAAGACAGGAGGTGCTCTCAGGTGAAGCTCATTATCCAAATCAGTCATACACTAAGGACCTAAGATTAATTAAGCTTTAGGTGAACAAGGTATATTAAACTTATTAGGTCCAGTTTTAGTGGTATAAATATCCATAGCACCCTTTATTTATTTATTTATTTATTTATTTCAGTGCTTTTCTATACCGCCCCTTCCAGAGATCAGGGGCGGTTCACAAGGAACTTAAACAACAATATAGCAGAACATTGCAATATTGAATTACATTAAACATTAGTTGAGCAAAAACAAGGAACTTAAACAACAATATAGCAGAACAGTGCAATACTGAATTACATTAAATATTAGGTGAACATAAACTAGGTTACATAATAACTAGGTTAAATGGAAAACAATGTGAGGGTTATTAACATAAAAGGAAATATAAAACTATGTTACAAGGAGTCATAAAACTATGTTACAAGGAACCAGAAGGGTAGATTTACATGGTTAGTAAGAGACTATAATAGTTATTTGTGATCATAAATAAAGTATTGGGAGTAGATTAACTTGGGTGGATGAGAAATGAAGTCCGGCATTAGGTGGGGTAGACCTGTGTTTGGTTTGTTGCATGTTTTTGTGTAGTAAATTTGGTTCCAGGTTGTAGGTTGCTATAGTGTTGACTAAATAGGTAGGTTTTAAGTTCCTTCCTGAAAGATGTAAGGTCTTTAATCTCTCTGAGGTATAGTGGGAGTTTATTCCATTGGCTGGGAGCATAATATGAAAAAGCAGTGTTGGTGGTTATTTGCTTTGATTTTGTCACTGCAATGGGAATTAATAGCATGTTGAGGTTAGTTTTTCTTCTGGTTCTGTTTTCTTGTGGGGTTTGGAGTAGAGTGGCCAACTGTGATGGGGCTAGGTCATTAATGAGTTTAAAAGTGGTGACAAGTGTTTTATATTGAATCCTACTATAGATAGGAAGCCAGTGGAGAGAGTATAGGATAGGAGAGATGTGATCGAATATTTTAGCTTTCATAATTATTCGAGCAGTGACATTCTGAGCTCTTTGAAGGATGTGTAAATTCTTTTTGGATGTTCCTTGGAGTATGCCATTGCAGAAGTCTAAATGTGGCATAATAAGAGCCTGGACAACTGTTCTGAAGTCATTGATGTCGATGAGGGGTCTGAGTTGCTGTATAGTTCTCAGTTTGAAAAATATAGTTTTGGCAGTCTGTTTTATGTGGTTAGTCATGCTTAGGGTCTTGTCTAGTGTAACTCCAAGGTATTTAATCTCAGACTTGACTGGGAGAGTAATGTTCATAAGGTTGATGGAAGTTGGAGGAGTGAAGGTGGTATTTCTGGTTACGAAGAGTGCTTCGGTCTTTTTGAAATTGATATCCATATGGATTGAGTGAAGCCATTTTTCAGCTTCAAGGAGGCAGGTGGCGATTTTGTTGAAATTAAGGTTAGCTATGTCTAACGGGGCGAATAGCATGATGTCATCTGCATAGATGAAATATTTTAGATTGTGGCGTTGAAAGATTGTGCAAATAGGTTGTATGTAAAGGTTAAAGAGTAGTGCAGAGAGTGAGGATCCTTGAGGGATACCACGCTCTTGGGGGAATGGTAGTGAGGGGGAATGGTCTAAATGGACATATTGGAAGCGATTAGAAATGTAGGACTTAAACCAGTTAAGAGTAGTATCTTTTAAACCTAGTTGGGATAGTCTAGATAAGAGCGTAATATGATCAACGCTGTCGAAGGCTGAAGAAATGTCAAGGAAAATGAGCAAGAAGGTCTGCTTTATATTATCCATACCTCGGATAAGTGAATCAAGAAGGGATATGAGTAGGGTTTCTACTCCGTGATATGAGCGGAAGCCATATTGGTACTCATCTAATGGGAAGTTCATATCAATATGATCCTGAAGTTGTGTCTGAGCTACCTTTTCAATAATTTTAGCTAAGAAAGGTATGCTTGCAATGGGGCGGTATGAGGAAGGGTCAGAACTGTTAAGGGTTTTATTTTTTAGTAAAGGGCGAATAGCCGAGTATTTCAGATCATCCGGCATGAATCCTTGAAGTAGAGATTGGTTTACCAGCTTCAAAATGTATGGGGCTAGTTCAGATTTTGTTGCTTTAACCCAAGACACCGGGCAAGGGTCAAGTAATGACGTGGTAGTATTAAGGTTTGATATAATCTCTATCAGTTGTTTGTTGGAAATTGTATGGAATGAGCTCCATTCCGTGATGGATTTTGGTGTGGGAGAGGTCAAGATAATGCTTGGACGGGCGCTTAGTTTAAGTTTATTAGCAAAATGGTTTGCAAGGAGTTGTGGATCTATTGGTGTTTTGTTGGGAGTGTTATCGGGAACCTTAGTTAGAGATTTAATAATCTCAAAAAGTTCTCTGGGTCGATTGATGGCATTAGCTAATGTTTTAGTGTGGAATAGTCTTTTTGTGTTGTTAATGGCTTCCTTGTAGGTTTTAAGGCTTGTGAAGTATTGAACCCTGAGTTCAGTGGTTTTTTTCTTCCTCCATTTCGACTCTAATTTCCGAAGGTTTTTCTTTAGTGTAGCAAGCTCAGAGGTGTACCATTTCTCAGTCAATTTAGATCTAGATTTTCTTTTATTAGAGGTTGAATATTTAGCTTCTGCTTCAATAATGGAGTTCCAGGTAGAAACAAGATCGTTAAGATTGTTTGAGGTGTTGTCTAATTTTGGGGAAATAGATTCCATAAAACTTTCCTTGTTAAACTGGCGAAATCTTTGTTCTGTGAATTTGTTGTTACCATGAGTAGAGTTGGTGGGTTGGAAAGGGAGAGAGAAGTGTATCATGAAATGGTCTGACCATGGTACCTAAGTTGTGGTGGGTGGTATAGGAATCGATGAGAGTGTGAAGTGTGATGGTATGAATATTAAATCAAGGGTATTACCTTTGGAGTGGGTGGGGTGGGTCATTATTTGTTTAAATTCCATTTCCTCCATTGCTTCAAGGAAGGATAGTGCATGGTTATCTGGTAATGAGGCAAGGTTAAGGTCTCCTAAGATAACAGAGGGCTTTCTCAGTGAGGAGTTACATGCAGCCTCAAGTATTATGTCTAGACTATGTATGTCGGTTGTGGGGGGTCTGTAGATAAGGCAGATGGCCATGGTGTGACTTTCCACTCTAAGGATATCAATACCATCATGTTTATCTAGTAAGGTAGACGAAAGATTGAGATGCGATTTTGCTATTATAAGAACTCCGCCACCTCTTTTTCTTTCTCTGTTGTTGTTGAGTATGGTATAGCCATGTACTCTTAGTTGGTTAAGGAGAACTGAGTCAGATTCATTTAGCCAGGTTTCAGTTATGCAGAGTAGATGAGGATTTTCGTCTATGATGAGATCTATTATGATAGGTATTTTATTCCTAATTGACCTGGCGTTTATAAGTATGCAATTTAATTGTGTTGAATGTGTAGTGTTTTGTAAGGGGTTATTTATTGGTGAAGGGTTCAATTTGATAAGCCTTTGAACACGAATGTGTTGGTTTGTGCGTGGACTGTTTATGGAGGGGTCACTAATAGTATATTTTTGTGTGTTGTGTCTGGGCTTGTATGGAATGATAGGAATGTGTGCTGGCTTGAGAATGTTTGTGGTTGGAGTTAAAGAGTGAATGGGAGGGGTGTGAGAGAGTAGAACCCATAGTGTGAGCATAAGAATGTTTAAGGTGAGTGTAAGAAATCTTTTTAGATCCATAGTTAGTTAAGCAGGTGAGGATAAAAGGTCAGAAGTAAGTGTACTGTGGGTAGTTGGTGCAAGTTAGTACTGCACCAATTACCAATTGCAGGTAAAATACTGACAACAGTAATCACAGGATAAAATACTGACAACAGTAATCACAGGGAAAAATACTGACAACAGTAATCACAGGGTAAAATACTGACAACGGTAGTTACAGGGTAAAGTACTGATAGTAGTAATTACAGGGTAAAGTACTGACTGTAGAAACTACAGGGTAAAATACTGACAACAGTAATTAATGGTAAATTAATTATTTGATATCAATATTGATAACATTAATTACCAGGCAGAATACTGACAGCAGCAATTACAGGATAAAAATACTGACAACAGTAATTACAGGGTAAAGTACTGATAGCAGTAATTACAGGGTAAAATACTGACAACAGTAATAATTAGAGAAAGGTTGGGGACAGCTTGTGTATGACTAACAATAGTGTGTTCTTCAGTATAGTAGGTAGTTAATCTGCAATGTCAGCTGATCAAGGTCAGCTGATCAAGGTGAGTTAGTACGTAAAGAACTTAAAGATCTAAACACAAACTTAAAGCTAAGATGCAGACAGCGGTCCAGCAGCGGGACGTGGGCTTTCCAGTCTTTTGCATTGAGTGTCACATGTATGATTTTCTCCCAGCTGGTGAGAGGTCTTACGTGTGCACTAGGTGCAAGGAGCTCTTTGCTCTCAGGGAACGAGTCCGTTCTCTAGAGGCTAGAGTAGCAGACTTGGAAAACATAAGACAGACAGAGAGGTACATAGACGAGACCTACAGGGATATAGTCCTGAAGTCCCACCTCCAGTCTGGCAGCATCCCTGTTGCCATGGAGGAGAGAGGTCACGTGACAGGATAGCATCACCCTGGTGTGGCAAGAAGTGATCCTGTAACTAGGACCTGTCCTCCAGGTGATGTAAACCCCTCTTGCACCGAGGAGGTTTCTCCAGGGCCAAGTGCCCATGAGGGAAGGGTTAGGACAGCAGTTATAGTTGGTGATTCGATCATTAGGCATGTAGATAGCTGGGTGGCTGGTGGACATGAGGATCGCCTGGTAACATGCCTGCCTGGTGCGAAGGTAGCGGACCTCACGCGCCACCTAGATAAGGTCTTAGATAGTGCTGGGGAGGAGTCTGCTGTCTTGGTACATGTCGGTACCAATGACATAGGAAAATGTGGTAGGGAGGTTCTGGAAGCTAAATTTAGGCTTTTAGGTAGGAAGTTGAAATCCAGAACTTCCAGGGTAGCGTTCTCCGAAATGCTTCCCGTTCCACGCGCAGGACCCAAAAGGCAGGCAGAGCTCCGGAGTCTCAATGCGTGGATGAGACAATGGTGCAGAGATGAGGGGTTTGGATTTGTTAGGAACTGGGGAACATTCTGGGGAAAGGAGGGGCTCTTCTGAAGGGATGGGCTTCACCTTAACCGGGATGGAACCAGGCTGCTGGCATTAATCTTTAAAAAGGAGATAGAGCAGCTTTTAAACTAGATAATAGGGGAAAGCCAACAGTCGCCCAAGAGCGCATGGTTCGGAAGAATGTATCCTTGAAGGATACTACAAAAAGCAGAGAGGTTCCAAAAAAGAGTAAAGTAGCCCAAATGCCCTCGAGTATGGAGCAGACAGAGCTTAAAGATCGGAAATTACCCATGTCTACCAATAGCCAAATTAATATGAATAAAATACAGTCTCTAAAATGCTTGTATGCAAATGCTAGAAGTCTACAAAACAAGATGGGAGAGTTAGAATATATAGCACTAAACGAGAGGTTAGATATGATTGGAATATCAGAGACATGGTGGAAGGAGGACAACCAGTGGGACACTGTGATACCTGGGTACAAACTATATCGTAACGATAGAGCTGATCAAATTGGTGGAGGGGTTGCGCTCTATGTTAGAGAGGGCATTGAGTCAGAAAGGATTAAAGTTTTGCAAGAAACAAAATTTGCTGTAGAATCTCTATGGATTGAAATTCCATGTAAAAAGGGGAAGGCGATGGCAGTGGGGGTGTACTATCGTCCGCCTGGCCAGAATGAACAAATGGATGATGAAATGCTCAAAGAAATCAAGGAAGCTAGCAAACGTTACAGTGCAGTAATAATAATGGGTGATTTCAATTACCCCGGCATCGACTGGGTCAGTGTCACAACAGGACATGTGTCACAACATGACATGCTAGGGAGATAAAGTTCCTAGATGAAATAAATGACTGCTTCTTGGAGCAGCTGGTTCATGAACCGACCAGAGGGGAAGCAATATTAGACCTAGTCCTTAGTGGAACACCAGATGTAGTGCAAGAGATAAGGGGATTGGGGCCACTTGGCAATAGTGATCATAGCATGATCACCTTTGATTTAATTAGTGGAGGAGGGATAGTAAGGAAATCCACAGTACTACCCTTTAACTTTCGAAAGGGAGACTATGATAAAATGAGGGAAACAGTTAAGAAAAAACTAAAAGGAGCAGTTGCAAAGGTTAAAGACGTACATCAAGCTTGGGTGTTGTTGAAAAATACTATCTTGGAAGCCCAGACCAGCTGTATTCCACGCTTTAAGAAAAGTGGAAGGAAGTCCAAAAAACTGCCAGCATGGTTTAAAGGTGAGGTCAGAGAGGCTGTTGTTGCCAAAAAAGCATCTTTCAGGAAATGGAAAAAAGAGCCAAACGATGAAACCTGGAAACAGCACAAGCACTGGCAAGTCAAATGCAAGGCATTGATAAGGCAGGCAAAGAGAGAATTTGAGAAGAAGCTTGCTGCGGAAGCAAAAACGCGAAATAAAGACCTTTTCAAGTACATTCGTAGCAAAAAACCTTTGAGAGAGTCAGTTGGTCCATTAGATGATAAAGGGGTTAAAGGAGCACTAAGAGGCGACAAGGCGATAGCGGAGAGACTGAATGAATTCTTTGCTTCGGTCTTTACTGAGGAAGATGTAGGGATGTTACCCATGACTGAAGTGGTATTTAAAGGTGTGGAAGAATTGAAGGAAATATCGATACATCGGGAAGATGTCTTACAACTATTAGATAAACTGAAGAGTAGCAAATCACCTGGGCCAGATGTTATACATCCAAGGGTGTTGAAAGAACTGAAATTTGAGATTGCAGACCTGCTATCAGTAATCTGTACACTATCATTAAAATCATCTCTAATACCTGAGGATTGGAGGATCGCCAGTGTAACACCAATTTTTAAAAAGGGTTTGAGGGGTGATCTGGGAAACTACAGACCGGTGAGCCTGACATCAGTACTGGGAAAAATGGTAGAAACCATCATAAAGAATAAAATTACTCAGCATGTAGATAGTCACGACCTAATGGGAGACAGCCAACATGGCTTTAGACAAGGAAGATCTTGTCTTACTAACCTGTTATGTTTTTTTGAAGGAGTGAATAAACAGGCGGACAAAGGTGAGTCGGTTGATATTGTGTATCTGGACTTTCAGAAAGCCTTTGACAAAGTCCCTCATGAGAGACTTTTGGCAAAACTAAAGAGTCATGGGATAGGAGGCAGTGTACTATTGTGGATCAGGAACTGGTTAAAAGATAGAAAGCGGAGGGTAGGGCTAAATGGCCAATTTTCCCAATGGAGAAAGGTGAATAGTGGTGTACCCCAGGGATCTATGCTGGTTCCGCTGCTTTTTGACATATTCATAAATGACCTGGAAAGTGGAATAACAAGTGAGGTTATCAAATTTGCAGATGACACAAAACTATTTAAAGTTGTTAAAACCCAGGAGGATTGTGGAAAATTGCAAGAGGATCTTGATAAATTGGAAGACTGGGCATCAAAATGGCAGATGAAAGGTTATGCACCTAGGGAAGAACAAACCAAACTATGGTTACACGATGCAAGGTTCCCTCTGAAGAGATTACCTACGTTCACTATGATAATTTTACTCATTACCATGTAAATATCTCATGTATATCATAATTGACCCCTGTTATACAAGTTACTCCTCACCATGTAAATATCTCATGTATATAGTTACCCCTGTTATCCAAGTTTGATCACCTGTTCGATGTAAAACCAAACAGCATGTTGTTATGGTCGTTGTGTTATAATGTAAACCGCGCTGATGCCAAATAGCGCGGTATATAAGAGATTGTAATAAATAAATAAAATAATAATAAATTAGGAACCACCACCCAGGAAAAAGATTTAGGCGTCATTGTGGATAACGTGTTAAAACCCTCGGCCCAGTGTGCAGCGGCGGCCAACAGAGCAAATAGAATGCTAGGTATGATAAGGAAAGGAATGGAAAATAAAACAAAAGATATTATAATGCCTCTATATCGTTCCATGGTGAGACCGCACCTTGAATATTGTGTGCAATTCTGGTCGCCATATCTTAAAAAGGATATAGCGATTTTAGAAAAGGTTCAGAGAAGAGCCACCAAAATGGTAAAGGGGATGGAAGGATACTCCTATGAAGAAAGGCTAAAAAGGTTGGGGCTCTTTAACCTGGAAAAGAGACGGCTGAGGGGAGATATGATAGAAGTCTATAAATTATTGAATGGAGTGGAACAGGTAAACATAGATCGATTGTTTACCTTATCAGAATATAGAAAGACGGGGGCGGAGCTAGCCACTGAACAGAATGGACGCCTGAATTTTTGCTCCCGTTGCTGCCCAAGAATCCTGAACATATCCCGGTATTCCATTGAAGTTTGTACCCCCTACCTACATCAATAACACCGCAATACAGCTGGATGGCATCCCTGAAGCCTGCCCGGCTGGAATTTCCACAGGGATCCGGCTCAGCAGCGAAACGATCCAAACCCGAAGTGGGTTCCCCGCAGAAAATGGCCGCGGGAGAGAAGGAGGGAGTGACTGCCGGTGGCCTACGTGAAGTGCTACAGGAATTGAAATGCGTTAAAGAAATGATTGCAGCCAATTCTAGTTCACTGAACATGATTCAAGAAGACTTGCTGGAGGTAAAAGAGAAACTCCTCACCATCACCACTCGACTTAATGCAGTTGAATTACAAACCCAGAAGCATGGCGTTGCATTAGAACAGCTGGGCCCTTTGGCCAAACGAGTCCGGCACATAGAAAATCTGATTGAAGATCAAAATAACCATTCCCGTAGAAATAATATCCGCCTTGTTGGAGTCCCTGAAGGCGCTGAAGGTACCGATCCGATTGGATTTCTGGAAAAAACCATACCGGAGATGCTGCAGCTTGTCTTTGCAAGGCCTTTTGAACTAGAACGGGCCCATCGAATCCCAGCACACAAAGCTGAAAACACACGATACCCGCGCCCACTCATAATGAAGGTACTGAGATACCCACAGGTCCTACAGATCTTTCAAGCTGCACGGAAGGCCGGATCACTGCAAATCCAGGGACACAAAGTAACACTTTATCCGGATTTGAGCAAGCAAACGGTAGATCGGAGAAAAGCGTTGCTGGCCTGTAGACCCATGCTACAAAGTGCACAGGCAAGATACGGGCTATACTACCCAGGAACCATGCGGGTCACGCTGCATAATGAAACGAGGAATTTTGTTGATGCTGAAAAACTGAAAACTTTCCTACAAGAAAAATGCGGTATGGAAACCTGAGGTCAATATTCTGATCTCTCACGCAGTGTAGAGAACTCAGCATATACTCAGGGGGTGCGGCCGTGCGTTCTCACAAATTTTAGAACGCCTTAAGCCTTGTTAAACACCTCATTGATTGTATTTCTGTTGTTCTAAATAGTTTTAATTAAACAGATATTTCTGCTTGAAATGTAGGGGTGGCAACGGGAGGTCGGGGTTGGTTACTGTTTCAGTGGATTGTGTTCACCTTAGCGATACAATGTTTGCCAGTTATGCAGTTGTTTGTGTCAGTCCAGTCCAGTACAAAACCCTCCACATACACGCAAATGCAAGTACGCGGCAGGCCTATCCATAGGATAGCTTTCACCTATAAGACAGCTTATCCCAACGTGGATGTCTAGTGATCTTTTAATGCTTTCGTTAAATGTAAAAGGTATTACTGGCCCTGTCAAGCGAAAGAAGATTTTAGCGTACTGCCAGCAAAAAAAAGCAGATATTGCCCTCTTACAAGAGACACATTTAACAGATACTGAATCGCAGAAAGTAACCTCTAAATACTTCCTGGTGGCGGCCTCGGCCTCTGCCACTCAACGCAAAGGGGGGGTAATAATATTAGTGCGCAAATTCCTGCAATCCGCCATTACCGACACACGGATTGATCCGCTAGGTTGATGGGCCAGAGTGACGATGAAAATAAATCAACAGCTTTACACATTCTTCAATATTTACGCGCCCAACCTCGATGACCCTAACTTTTTCAAACTGATAGCTAAAGAAGTTACAGCCGCGGCTCACACCAATATCATATTAGGGGGCGATTTCAATGTCATCTTGGATCCACTGTTGGATCGCACGCCCTATCGGGCTGTAGACAAAGTCAAATCGCAGGCGATTCTTAAAGGCATCATAACAGAGCTACACTTGGTAGACCCCTGGCGCCTACTTCATCCCCAAGAAAGAGACTACACATTTTATTCCATCCCACATAATACCCAAACAAGGATCGATTTCTTCCTACTGTCCACAGAGCTGATGCCCCAAGTGTTGTCCGCAGAGATATATGCTACAACGGTATCGGACCACGCCGCTGTCTCCCTAGTGTTGAATACCAACGTTACACAGCATGTTCCACCAAGATGGACATTTGATAAATCCCTACTAGCAGATGACTCCTTTGTACAGCTACTGTCAGGGGAAATTGAGACCTATTTTAAATATAATACACCCACTGATACCTCCATCTGGAGCTGGTGGGAAGGTTTTAAAGCGACCATACGAGCTCATATTACCACCTACACCATTCGACGGCGTAAAGCCAGGAAAAAAGAAAAAGATGAATTGGAACTCCAAATAAAAGCTGGGGAAAGGTTACTAGCCAAAAGAGCTGACTCAATGATATTGATTAGACTCCAAAAATTGCGATACCAATATAATGCTCTCCTCAACAAAGAAGCACTGAGTAGCATCCAGCTACAACGTAGTATATACTACTATGACAGCAACCGCTCAGGATCCCTCTTAGCTCGGCAGCTCAGACCAAAAACCAGCAAGACCGCTATAGCGGCGTTGCAGGACAATTCCGGGGGCCTTCTCCTGAGATCTGACAAAATACTAGACCGCTGCAAAGAATTCTATGAGGAACTATATCGCTCAGATACCCAATGTAGTGACAGAGCCTTTGAAGATTTTGTCTCCAAGATAGTAGGACCCGCATTAACCAGTCATCAAAGTCGAACGCTGGAACAAGAGATCTCAGTAACTGAAATACAAGATGCGATCAAACAGA
Organism: Ichthyophis bannanicus; assembly: GCA_033557465.1. Taxonomy (NCBI): domain Eukaryota; kingdom Metazoa; phylum Chordata; class Amphibia; order Gymnophiona; family Ichthyophiidae; genus Ichthyophis; species Ichthyophis bannanicus. The sequence goes on from CM066037.1 coordinate 201,318,079, forward strand.
TGGCTCGTGGCAAAGCCGCTGGTCCAGATGGTATCCCGTTGGAATTCTATAATAAATATTACATTCAATTGGCTCCCATGCTACAGATCTACTACAGTGGCCTGCAAGATGAATCTCCAGAGATTGGAGCCCTGGCAGAGGCTGTGGTGGTAATTCACCCGAAACCGGGCAGGGATACACAAAAGATAGAGAATTACAGACCCATCTCTCTCCTAAACTCTGATTATAAAATCTATGCTAAAGTGCTTGCTAACCGATTAGGACGGATCTTAAAAGATTTGATACATGAGGATCAATGTGGATTTATACAAAACAGATCCACTACAGATAATGGAAGATTATTGGCACATGTACTGGCATCTGCCAAGACCAAGGCCGAGCCCCTGATAGGGCTAGCATTGGATGCCGAAAAGCCTTCGATCGACTGGAATGGTCCTTTCTATTTCGATCCCTACGGTGGTTTGGGATAGGAGAAAAGTTCCTAAAACGCGTTGAATTGTTATATACCAAACCCACAGCTCGAATAGCGGTCAACTCACACCTCTCAGCCCCTTTTCAGTTGCAAAGAGGGACCAGACAGGGTTGCCCCCTGTCACCGATGCTTTTTAATTTAGCCCTGGAACCCTTATTAATAGCGCTCCGACAGAAGGAAAACATAAAAGGAATTGAGTTAGCTGATGGTCCCTGTAAATTGTCAGCATATGCCGATGACCTGCTCATTTTTCTACAACCATCAGACCTTCCTGAAACACTGCAACTCATAGATGCATACTCAGCGATATCCGGATATAAAGTAAATTTGAATAAAACAACAATTATTCCTCTGAATGAACAGGTCAGCGAAGAAATGATGCGTGGATACCCCTTTCAATATGAGAAGTCATCCTTTAGATACCTGGGCGTGACCTATGGCACCACCTTGGAAGAGACTGTCGCAATCAACATTAAGATGTGTCAAGAAATTGTACATGATAACATCTGCAAGTGGACCCCCCTTCATTTGAGCTGGTGGGGCAGGCTTGAAACGATAAAAATGATGTTGGTACCAAAACTCAGCTATATATTAAGTATGATACCCTTACGTTTCCCGACAGCCTTCTATAAGAAAATGAATAGTCAACTGATAGCCTTTCTATGGAACAACCGAGTACCCCGAATAGCTGCCTGGAAACTGAAGTTACCTAATACACAAGGAGGTGTCCATTTCCCAGATCTCGGCTGGCTACACACTGCCTCTCTTTTAAAGCAGGGTGCTCAATGGGTCGACTCTGACGACACGGATAAAGGACCTAGATGGCTGAGTGTGGAGCGGGCCCTACATTCCCCCCTGCCCACATGGCTACTGGTAGGCACAGTAGTAGACCAGACTGCACCACATAATGCTATTATCCGAGAAACACAGCATGCCTGTCGATTATTGGCATCATGTATCGATGGAGGGGATGACTTTGCCGCAGATATGCCCATATGGCTGAACCCGCGCCTTATCATCGGAGGGAAGCCTGTCTTATGGAAAAAATGGGTGGAACATGATCTTATCACCATTGGACAACTGATCAATGGAAGTGCATTTAAAACCTTTGACAGATTAAGAACGGAATTCCGATTGCCTAATACATGCTATTTCCAATGGTGTCAGCTCCGATCCTGCATGAGCAAAGCGGGTGTGTCACCTGTCTTGATACGTACAGGATGGCCACTGCGACAGAAACTTCAAGAATTACAAACAGATGCTAAAGCTGTTTCAAGATGTGTTGCGATTCTCCGATCCAAAAGTGACAAGACATGTTCTAAGATACAGTCGGTGTGGGCTACTGAAACCGGTCAAGATCTACCTCCGGAAAATTGGGACACTTTTTGGGGAACTCAAATACGTGCCACGAGAGCAGCGTCTCTCACACAATCTATGTACTTTATAGCACATCAAGCGCATATTACACCGGCTAAGAAAATGAAATGGACACTACAGGAGGGAAATCGATGTTGGTCCTGTAACATGGAAATTGGGACACTGGCACATATGTTGTTCCATTGTAAATCCCTGGAAATATATTGGAACAGAGTTTGGGAACGCATATCACAGATCCTCAACTTACAAACTCCTATCACTTATCGGATAGTGATATATAAATCCATAGCTCTGGAACCTACTCTGATGAAATGGGATGGTAAACTGCTGGACTTAATGCTCGGGATATCGCTTAAAATAGTTCTAATACACTGGAAGAATCTCGACAAAGCTTGTTTCGAGCATTGGTGGAGTCTCTTAATCCTACATAAGACCTACGAAGAGATCTATATAGCCAAGAACCCATGGTCTGGTAAACTAAGTAAGAAATGGTCAGCTTTACAAAATTATGTTTGATGAAAATGATTGCTGGAGGCTGCCTTGTGGAATGGTCTCTGCTGTAACCACATTGAACGGAGAGAGGGAGGGTGGCGTGCTGGCATGGACTGATACTAGTTCTTGTTAACGTTATTGTACTGTCTTGTTCAAGTTATTATATTCTTTTGCTATTTTGATCAATAACATCTGCTTGTATCCTGCTATATCACGATCGTTTGTATTGTTATTTTATATGTTAAAACTGAATAAAAACTACTATTAAAAAAAAAAGAATATAGAAAGACTAGGGGACATGCAATGAAGCTACAGGGTAAACTATTTAAGACTAATAAAAGAAAATATTTTTTCACTCAACGTGTAATCAAACTCTGGAATTTGTTACCGGAGGATGTAGTAAAGGCTGTTAGTGTAGCTGGGTTTAAAAAAGGTTTGGACAAGTTCCTGGAGGAAAGGTCCATAAACCATTATTAAGAAGGGACCCAGGATATCAATGCTTGAACCAATACAAGCATTGTGGAACCTGTGTCCCTTGGGGAAACTGCTAGGTACGTATGACCTAGATTGGCCACTGTTGGAAACAGAATACTGGGCTTGATGGACCTTGGTCTGACCCAGTATGGCATATCTTATGTTCTTATGTTCTTATGAACACACTTTCTCTGGATACCAAACACACCAACACAAGGCACTAGAGAAAAAGGCAGTCTTCCTTCCATTCCAGCTTTAAGGCAATTAGGAACAGGAGACTAAGGGCTTCATTTTAAAAGCCTTAGTCGTGACCTGGATGTCCAGAAATGTGCATGTGGACATCCAAATCAAGGAGATATCCCTGGAGATGTTTCACAAATGGCTTTTAAAGATGTCTCCAGTGCGGTGAGGACTAAGTAGGCAGGGGATGTGTCTAGGGTGGTGCAATGGCTGTGGTGGAGGTGTGCCTGGGGCAGTGCAAATGGACTTATGTACTTAGACATCCCCACTCGATTTCAGAAACATCTGCGATGCCATCCAATTTTAGACCTGCTCCAGGAACAAATAGGCATCAGGTAGGTGCTTGTTTTGGCTGTTAAACATCCAGAGGTGTAGAGGAGATGGCACGCCACCATCCCCAGTACTCTCTACAATCACAAAGATCGCAGTAGTGGGATTTGAACCCTAGTTTCCCTGCAGGCCTTCATGTCTGTTGATCACTGGCCTTCTTTTTCTCAGTTTCCAAGGTCACCTGCTGACTTTTCTTTTCACGTCCAGGAACAGCTGAAACTTAAAACTCTCATCTTTTCTTTCCTTAGTGTATCTAAGCAGTACAGTGTTAGGAGATTCAGTGGTGTAAGCAGCCTCAGTCGCCACACACTTGCAGATTCAATGACTGAACTAGTCAAAGATGCCTATTTCTGCATCGCACGATGGTTCAGCTAACCAAAGACACATATATCCTGTGGTACAGAGGCTTAGTAAACCAAAGGCAAAGAACTGCTTTTGGGATTGGTATTAATACCAGTTAGTTTTTCCTCCAAACTGAGGTTAACTCCTATCATTACCTCACTGTTAAGGAAAGCCTTCCCAGGTTCTGTTCTCTTCCATCCACACAGGATAGAACTTTAGACGTCTCTGTACCCTTGCCAGCATTTTAAAAAAATGATGAACACTGCAGTGGAACCATTTTTTCCAGTGGCGGGATTCGATCAGACCAGGAATCGGTTCGCATCGATTCTGCCACTGCAGGAACCGAGTGGGTGGCAGCACCGAATGCAATTGTGTTGCCGGCGCCACATGCTCGGCCCACTGGCAGCCACCACAGGGCAGAAACTCCCTGGTGGCCCAGTGGCCCTAACTTCCTTAGTTTCAAAGGTGGTGCCCTTTGAAAATACCATATATGTCCCTAACATGCCCAAATGCTATCCGCACTGAGCGGTGGGTGCACCTACTCTTGCCATCTTGCTGGGCAGACTAGATGGACCATGCTGGTCTTTATCTGCCATCATATACTATGGGCCCAATATCCAAAGGCCCTTACATGGGTAACTTCCTTAGTTACCTGTGTAAGGGCCTTATCTGGGATATTCGAAGAGCATCTACACGGGTAGTGCCCTTTGCACCCAGATGCTATCCATACAGCACTGGGACATGTTAGGGGCGTTCTGGAGCGGAGCAGGGGCAAAGGAGGAGGCTGCATGGGTAGCAGCAATTTTCATTGCTACCTGCATAGCCCTCTGTGCCTTAAAGATTAAGACGCAGAAGCTATGTGGGTAGCAACGAAAATCGCTGCTACCCATGTAGCCTCTGCGGCTGCTGGGGCATCCAGGCTAACCCTGATATTCACTTCCGCCGGCGCAGAAGTGGATGTCTGGATTAGGGGGGTCGGTGGGCAGACTATGCGCCGTCGTGGCGCATAGCTTGCCCACCTCAATATTGGGCCCTATGTTACTATGTAATTATATCCAAACCGCCTTCCAAGAGTTTGACACCCCATGACCTACTGGGCACATAGTAAACATGCAAAATATCAATATCATCCAAGAATTTCAAAAATTCAAGAAAATATTTCTTTAAAAGTATCTCCAGAGAAAGCAAATGAGTGCAAGGAAAATTAAGAAATCTTAAGTTCCTAGCATGGAAATAGTTCTCAAGTGCTTCCAGCTTATAATGAATAGAAAGGAATCTTTAATATGGGACACATTAATTTGCTGGAAAGTCTGCACCTGAGAATCGATCCTCTACACGGACTTGTCAATCAAAAGCACATTTCTATCCAATTCTTGTAATTTAACCACTGTTTCCTGGGAAAAAGAGCACAAAGATAAAACAGTAGAACTTAACTTTGAGTTACTATATCTAATAGTGCCCTTCAAGCCCTCCTGGGTGATTTCCCCATCCGTGGGATAACAGGGAGCAATGAAGACTCCTGAGACTTCCAAGGCACAACTGGCTTAATAATTCTCACCACCTATGAAGTTTTTTCAAGTTCCGCAATAGGAGAGTTTCCCTAGGGTCAGCCTAAGGATTTCTGCCTCCCTAGACAGAAGCCCTGGCCGTGCCACCCCCCCCCCCCCCCATGCACTGTGCCACCCAACCCTGTGCACCGCGCCACCCCCCACATGCACCATTGAGTCTGATAGTGAGCGGCTCACCGGCAGCGGCAGGCTGCTGCCACTGAGACTAGCTGCCTGCTACTAGAGTCAGCGGCAGCTGTGGGTGACAACGCGGTTCAGCACAGGGGGAGGCGGTAGGCCATGTGTACTAAAGCACATGGCCTGCCGCCCACAGAAGTCTGCCACCTAGCCTGCCTAGTGGACGGGCAAGCCCAGAGTCTCCCACTACCAAGATAGATAACATAAGGGGCTGCAGGTGAGGAGGGGGGGTTCTGTCTGCGGAGCTCAAAGAAACTTATTTTAGAGAGGCTTGAGCCACTGATATCGTCACAACATGCTTGTCTATTGGTTCAACAGTCTTTGCAGGTGGCACAGCTAAAGACTGTGACTTCATCATACCTTTGTTTTTTCTTTTCCCCATAAGGGAAGCATGCACCTCAATATACCAAATGACACAGAATATGCAGACAAATACTCTGCCGGTGCTCCAAAGGGCATGCCTTTTTCCTATGGGCACACACATTCAGGCCATGCCCCATGGCCATGACTCACAGCTGCATGTAGCGGCAGCAACTGCTCTTATGGGCTGCTTGGGTCATTATGCTGATGTCACGGAGGATGTCTGTTGTGCCTGCACCGCAGGCTCAATCATTGCCCTTCAGGCTCAAACACTGCTGAGACTTGTGCCTCTCCACATGGGCCAATGTTATGGGCTTTTGGACACTCTCTTCCTGTTTAGACACTGGCTTCCCAAACTAAAACAAGCTTTCTACCAATTTCTACAAGATGTAGACGGCCAAGAAGCTGGACTAAAGGAATTATTTTTTAAAGCCGTGCTCACCTCCACCAAAGTACATTTGGCAGAAAGGAAAAATGAATCTCCTTCCAACCTTAATGAACATGCTGCCACACACAAAAAAGGTATCAGTGTTGTAAATTCAAATTTATCTTTAGAAAATAACCTTCTTACCATTAATTCAAGACGTACTCAAGAGCATCCCAGGAATATAAACAGCCAAACAACCCTAAGCCTGAAAGTTAGAAATGAGGCTATACTTTAATATGAGAAACTGGAAGTGGAGGAATCCACTGGGTCCTGATTGGATGTGGGTCCTTGAAGAACAGCTGGAACAACTTCAACAAACTCTTCAAGGTTTATCATTTCCGGGCTCCAAGAAGGTTGTCCCCCCAGAAAAGGGATTTCAACAAACCCTGACCATGAATGGGCCAAAGAGCAGTCCTGCTCCTAGCTGAGAATGAACAATGACTAAACCATTCTGTTTCTCGCCTAAGGCTATCCAGAATGAGTTTTACGAAACTCCAGAATTACTCTGATCTCAGCAGTCCTGCTCAGGAAGAGAACAGCACTCCAGCATTTGACTCGATACAGAAGCACAATTACTTCATGGGTAAATTTAAACTTCAAGAACACAAGTAAAGGCCATGTTTCATGACTTTATACTGTGATGCAGCAAGGGGTACACAGCTCATGGAAGGGCAGGTAAAAGAAAGACTTACCTCAGATTCAGCATTGGAAAAGAGCACTAGGCACTCTGAATCAGTTGAGCAAAGGAAATGGTTACTGCGTAACAAACAGAAAACTCATCAGGAACACCTGATTGAAAATCCCCAGGTCACGTGTAGGGCTAGGGATTACTTAAGACAGGGTTCCAGTCAGTGGAAGGGAGTTGTGGCAGGAAGAGTTGCAGAGGGAGCAGCAGATGCAGTTGCACCAGCAGATGCAGATGAAGGCAGAGAGAGAGAAAGGCACGTTACAACTCTCGAGCAAGGCAAAAGCCGGGGAGAGAGTAGCAGGAGGTGTGGCTCTCATCAGCTGAGCAGAAACCCCAGGGGAGTGCTGGGAGGAAACTTTTCTCACGGAAAACCAGGAAGTGAATCTGGCTCCAGCACTCAGGAAGAGAGGTTCAAGGCAAGCTGTACTAGGAGAAAACCTGCTACCAGAGATAGCCTTGAAGGGAAGCCAAGAGTGTCCCACTACACAAGAGACCGGTATGTGCCTGCTCCAAGCACAGGTCAGTGTAAGAAGAAAGTGTTGGGGGATGGGAACTCCAAGCACATCTGCAGCATAAGAAATAGTTGTAAAGCTAGGACCAATTATACTTCTGCACAACCAGCCTGGGAGGCTAAAGCCAAAAGATATAGGGAGCCAAGTACTAAGGCAATCCCTGCAGAGAGAAAGAAACCTCCTTATGCTTACAGGGAGAGGTTTAAAACTTATAACTGCCAAGGGCGTGGTCCTGACTATAACCGCACGAAGCAAGCTGGTTCAGAGCTGTTGTTCTGGGAGGAGAGCCCAGGCAGAAGCTACTACAGAGGGAGGTATAGACCCAAAGGGAGAAGAGCCTCCATTGATTACCATAGCGAATTGTCACAAGACGCTGTGTCTGAACACTGTTCACAAGAGGAGTCTGACACAGGGAGTTTGGGAAGTGCTGGAGAAAGCATGGTATGGGAAGATGGTAGCAGTCTTCCAGAGCCCATTCCCATGGATTGCAGCATGTGTTATAAATGCAGCCTTGATATTTGAGTAAATGCAAAAGAGAACTTTGTGCATGTAACAAAGAATATATGTTTGCCACTATTTTTGTTACTTCGCTTACGTTTTGAAGTTTCTGTTCTTCTTGACAGTCCGAGCGGGACGGGGAATAAAATCCCACTTTATTTTCATTCAAATTGCTCTGAAAGACTCTTTTATTTATAAAGCCGGAGCAGTTTACTTGTCTTATAGACCCTAGGCAACCGCCTATACAGGGCTAAAAGGGCTCTAACCACGGGCCCCATCACAATACTAATAACCTCTAAGAGAAGGAACCTAATGCAGTGCCATCCCATGGCACACACGATGCATGGCAACTGTTTGCAAAATTGGTGTGTTCATCACAGACCAGATCAGATAATACAAACTAGCGTGACAATACAGATTGGAGATGGACCTCAGAATGTTCTTAGCGCTGAGCACTGTCTCCAAGGGCTGCTAAGTGTTAGTATTTGAAGTGATGTGTTTTTCCTACTCCAAATCAGCAGATCTAGAAACTGCCCTATGTGTGCCACCCTAGGAAGTAGCCTCTACTCCTTATGGTTGTAGGGCACAGCATTGGGGACCATCTGGAGAATGGATGCCACTGGAGCTAAAGGGTACATCTGCTAGCATACTTCTCAATAATAGAGGGCACCTCTCCAGGGCAGCAGCCAGACTATACTGCATTGCATGTAATGTGTAGTACACAACACCATGCCAGTGAGACAACACATCCACAGAGCTATGGACACAACAACAGCCCACACCAAAAAAAGGGATGCCACTTGTTTTTGGGCCATGGGTGATAGTTGACTGCATGCAATTATTTTATTTATTTATTTTTATTTATGTATTAGAATTTCCATACCACTTTTTCCAGTAGATCAAATGTGGTTTACATTTAACAACGTCTGAAATTGTACAGAAACCAGTACAAGATCAGTTACATAAAACAGTTGAGAACTATGTACAATGGAATTTGAACAAAAGCTTACACTAGATCTAGGCTAAGTTGCAAATTATATACAGTGTGTAGTGCATGTGATTCAATATTATGGACTATTGTGTAATAGTATCTGTTAATTGTTAGTCTCTGGGCGTGCTTTTCAAGTTATTGGGGGGTATTAGAGTGGGGTTGGATGGAGGGGGAGTTCATATGATGGGTTGGTGAGGTCAGCATTGGTAGGTTCTTGTAGGTTTCCAAAATACTGTGAGAAAAGGAAGGTTTTAATTTTTTGCGAAAAGTGGAGAGGTCATTCATTTCTCTTAACTCATCTGGCAGGGTATTCCAGAGGGTAGGAACAATGTCTGACAAAGCTCTATTATTTGTTGCTTTGTTGCATTTTCTGTAGTCTGGGGAAGTGGTCAGTTTGTTTTTGTTGCATCTTCGTTTCATTCGAGTATCGATGCCTTTAGTGGTTAGTGTAGAGAGGTATGAAGGAGCTATATCTCTAAGGAATTTGAATTTGAAATCTTTGCTTCGGTCTTTACTGAGGAAGATGTAAGGATCTTACCCATGACAGGCATCTGTATTTGGAAAAACTTAGAGAAGCTAGCAAAGTAGTCAAGAAGGCAAAAATTCAAAAGGAGGAAATAACCAATGCAATAAAATGGGGGGATAAGACATTTTTCAGATATATTAGTGAGAAGAGGAAGGGCAAGAGTGGTATTGTCAGACTCAAGGGTGCAGGGGAGGAATATGTAGAAGCTGATAAGGATAAAGCGGAATTGCTTAACAAATATTTTTGTCCTGTGTTCACAGATGAAGAACCAGGAGCAGGACCTCAGAAAACACCCACAAATAGGAACAGAAGCAAAGGACATCTTGAACAATTTTCAAAAGACTGTGTTCGTGAAAAACTATCTCAACTTAAAGTAGACAAAGCGATGGGACCGGATGGGATACACCCGAGAATACTGAGGGAACTTGGGGAATTTCTAGCAGCTCCACTGACTGACCTTTTCAATGCCTTGTTGGAGTCGGGAGTGGTGCCAAAGGACTGGAGAGAGGCTCATGTGGTGCCTTTACACAAAAGCGGAAGTAAGGATGTGGTTGAAAACTACAGGCCGGTTAGTTTAACTTCGGTGGTGAGTAAATTATTGGAAACGCTGCTGAAAGAGAAAATAGTGAGGTTTCTGGAGTCCGGCGGATTACAGGATCCGAGGCAGCATGGATTCACCAGAGGCAGGTCTTGTCAGACAAATCTGATTGATTTCTTTGACTGGGTGACCAGGGAGTTGGACCGAGGGAGAGCCCTAGATGTGGTGTATTTAGATTTCAGTAAAGCCTTTGATACTGTTCCTCACAGGCGACTTATAAACAAACTGAGCACCCTAGGGCTGGACCCTAAAGTTACTGCTTGGGTTAGAAATTGGTTGGGTGGGAGGCGACAAAGAGTACAAGTAAATGGAGTTCACTCTGAGGAGAAGGATGTTATCAGCGGTGTGCCCCAGGGATCTGTCCTTGGTCCAATTCTTTTTAACATCTTTGTTAGTGATATAGCGGAAGGGCTTTCAGATAAGGTTTGCCTCTTTGCGGATGATACCAAAATCTGCAATAGAGTAGACACCCAGGAAGGGGTAGATAGCATGAGGAGGGATCTAGCTAAGCTTGAAGAATGGTCTAGAATTTGGCAGATGCCGCATTGTTACACCGCCAGGATTAATTTTTGGAAAATGTTATAAGATCTTATAATTTGCGGTTGTTAAATTTTCCAAAGACTCATTTCCTGTCTCCGTTGATCTTACTCCACAAATATTTCAAAGAGATTTTGCAATTTACTGATTCTGAATCGATTCTGATTTCTAAGCTTTATTATGTACCTCAGGGTAAGGTTGAGAGAGATGACCAGGGAGGTGAGGCAGCTACTCAGCTGGGACAGCTTGTCTCGTCTCCATTGGACATCTCATAATTCATTGAGTCCGATGATGATATTATACCCTCAAGGGCCACTCTTTTGGTAAAGTTTGTTTTAGAATCAGACAAAGATAGAGTCCTGCGTGCTTACTTTAAAAAAAAGGATGAAAAATTTTGTGGATATTTAATTCAAATGTTTCCGGATGTTTCTAGGGTCCAATTCTTTTTAACATCTTTGTTAGTGATATAGCGGAAGGGCTTTCAGGTAAGGTTTGCCTCTTTGCGGATGATACCAAAATCTGCAATAGAGTAGACACCCAGGAAGGGGTAGATAACATGAGGAGGGATCTAGCTAAGCTTGAAGAATGGTCTAGAATTTGGCAGCTGGGATTTAATGTTAAAAAATGTAAGGTCATGCATTTGGGCTGCAGCAATCCAAGGAGCAATATAGTATAGGGGGTGAAGTACTTTTGTCCACTAAAGAAGAGCGGAACCTAGGCGTGGTTGTGTCTGATGATCTTAAAGTAGCTAAACAGGTAGAAAAGGCGATGGCAAAAGCTAGAAGGATGCTTGGATGCATACGGAGAGGAATGGTTAGCAGAAAAAAGGAGGTGATAATGCCTCTGTATAAGTCTTTGGTGCGACCTCATTTGGAGTATAGTGTGCAATTCTGGAGCCCGCACCTTCAAAAGGGTGTGAACAGGATGGAGTCGGTGCAGAGGGTGGCTACTAAAATGATTAGTGGTCTTCATTATAAAGCATGAGGACAGACTGAAGGATCTTAATATGTACACCTTAGAGGAAAGGCGGGATAGAGGTGATATGATTGAGATGTTTATATACCTCCGTGGCATACATGTTCAGGGAGAGAGCCTCTTTCAATTGAAAGCAAGTTCTGCTACGAGGGGACATGGGATGAGGGTGAAGGGAGATAGATTTAGGAGTGATATGCGGAAATATTTCTTTACGGAGAGAGTAGTGGATCCGTGGAATAGTCTCCCAGTGGAGGTAGTAGAGATGAGGACAGTAACTGAATTCAAAAAAGCATGGGACAAACACAGAGGATCTCTAAAGGTAAAAAGGGGACTGTTGTAGTTGTTATGGAAGGACAGACTAAATAGGCCATGTGGTCTTTTTCTGTCATCATATTTCTATGTTCCTATGTTTCTATGACTGAAGTGGTATTTAGAGGTGATACTGTAGAAGAATTGAAAGAAATATCGACACACTGGGAAGATGTATTTCAACTATTTGATAAACTGAAGAGTAGCAAATCACCTGGACCGGATGGTATACATCCAAGAGTGTTGAAAGAACTTAAATATGAAATTTCAGACCTGCTATTACTAATCTGTGAACTATCATTAAAATCATATGTAATATCTGAAGATTGGAGGATTGCCAATGTAACACCAATTTTTAAAAAGGGTTCCAGGGTTGATCCAGGAAACTACAGACCGATGAGCCTGACTTCAATACCAGGAAAAATGGTAGAAACCATCATAAAGAACAAAATTACTCAACATATAGATAGTCATGGTTTAATGGGAAAGTGTTTCTCCCTCCAATCGTCTCTAAGACTGTGATGTTTCCTGTGTTTGAAAACCCTTATCTTTAAACGAATGAGTTTCTGTAATTTTTTTTCTTTTTTATTGTAAAGTTAATATGAACTCGGGGTCTCAGACTTCCGTTAGGCACTACTTTTTAGACAATGTCCTCTTATAATGTGCCAATCTTGCATCAATGACCACCTTGTTCAAAATAAATTTAAATACTTCTAGATTTTATCTTCAGAAACCCAAACGAGTGCTTATCTTAATGTTCTTCAGTTTTCCCCAACGCTCCGTTCTGGCACCGTGCCTGCATTTCACCACAATGGGTTTCTTCAGGGGGTTCTCTATACTGAAGCACTTTGTTGCAAAGTCCGCTAGTTTATTCCTTACTGCTTAGCGTGCTGCCTTGAGCCTACTGGCTTCTAAAAGATGGTTACTAACTATGGTAAGATGACGCAAGGTTCCACATGTAGAAACACTACCCAGGAAAAAGATTTGGGTGTCATCATGGATAACATGTTAAAACCCTCCGCTCACTGTGCAGCGGCGGCCAAGAGAGCAAATAGAATGATAGGTATCATAAGGAAAGGAATGGAAAATAAAACAAATGATATTATAATGCCTCTGTATCATTCCATGGTGCGACTGCACCTTGAATATTGTGTGCAATTCTGGTCACCGTATCTTAAAAAGGATATAGCATTATTAGAAAAGGTACAGAGAAGAGCCATCAAAATGGTAAAGGGGATGGAAGGATGTTCCTATGAAGAGAGGCTAAAAGGATAGGGCTCTTCAACCTGGAAAGGAGACGGCTGAGGGGAGATATGATAGAGGTCTATAAATTAATGAATGGAGTGGAACGGGTAGACGTAGATTGATTGTTTACATCATCAGAATATAAAAAAACTAGGGGGTAACCTATTTAAGACTAATAAGAGAAAATATTTTTTCACTCAACGTGTAATCAAACTCTGGAATGTGTTACCGCAGGATGTAGTAAAAGCTGTTAGTGTAGTTGGGTTTAAAAAAAATTTGGACAAGTTCCTGGAGGAAAGGTCCATAAACCATTATTAAAAGGGACCCAGGATATCACTGCTTGACCCAATACAAGCATTCAGGAACCTGTGTCTTTTGGGGAGACTGATAGGTACTTATGACCTAGCTTGGCCACTGTTGGAAACAGGATACTGGGCTTGATGGACCTTGGTCTGACCCAGTATGGCATATCTTATGTTCTTATGAATGTGGTTACTAGTATTTTTTAGTGTATACAGCTCTGTATTGGAAGCCAATGTAAATTGTACAATATAGGGGTGATGTGTTCTGTTATGCTAGCATTCCATGCAATTCGGGTTGCCACATTTTGTGACATTTGGAGCTGTCTAATGGTTTGTTTGGGTAATCCTTGAAGAATGCTGTTACAGAAATCAAAGTGGAGTGTGGTGATTGCTTGGAAGACTGATCTAAAGTCGTGAGTAGGTAAAAGAGGCCGAAATTGTTTTATCATTTTAAGTTTGTAGATTTTTTTAGTTGTTTGTTTTATGTGTGATGACATGTTGAGTGTATAGTCTAGAATGACACCGAGGAATTTCAATTCATTCTTTACTGAAATATCTGTATCGCGGATTCTGATAGAGGAAGGAGGGATGAAACTTTGATTTTGGTTATATAAAGGGCTTCAGTTTTCTTGAAGTTGATCATAAGATTATGAGACTTGAGCCATTCTGATACTTCAGTGAAGCAGTCTGTAATTTAATGTAGTTTAGGATTGGAGATGTTGAAAGGTAGGTATAATATTATATCATCTGCATAGATGTGATAGTTCACCTTACATTTTTTGAAGATCGTACAGATGAGTTGGATATAGATGTTAAACAAGAGAGCGGATAGTGAGGATCCCTGGGGCAGACCTTGTTCTTGATTATATGGTTTAGATGTATGTTGTCTGAATTTGACCTGTTGTGTTCTTTCGGAGAGGTATGATTGAAACCAGTATAGAACTGTGTCTTTAATACCAATTTGCTCTAGTCTGAAGAGCATAATGGAGCGGTTTATGCTGTCAAATGCAACGGTGATGTCTAAAAATAGGAGTGTGAACATTTGTTTGGAGTTGTCTATACCACATAATAGTTTGTCAAACAGGACAGATAGGAGTGTTTCAACTCTATGATGTGGATGAAAACCGTATTGATGTTCATCAAGGGATGCATGGGTGTCAATGTGATCTTGGAGCTGAATTTGAACTGTTTTTTCTATCAGTTTGGCCATGAATGGGAGGCTGGATATAGTTCTATATGAAGTGGGACTGTTTTTATCCAAAGAGGTATTTTTGAGGATGGGGCGTATTAAGGTGTGCTTTATGGAAGAGGGCATGTGACCTTGTTGTAGTGAGAAGTTGATAATGGGAAGAATGAAAGGAGCGAGCTCTGCTTTTGTGGCTTTTATCCAGCTAACCGGACAGGGGTAAAGAGTGGAGGTAGTTGTGTTTATTTTAGTTATGAGGTTGCAGAGTGCATCCTTACTGGTCTGAGAGAATGGTGACCAAGAGAAGTTTAGTATGGAATTAGTTTTGGGTAGAGTGATTATATCTAAGACTTGATGTTTTAGCTTTTTTTTCATAGTAATTGGCCAAAATTTGGGGATCTATGGTAGTCTTATTTGTGTCTTTATTTATTGTGATGTTGGTCAGGGATTT